>OY728142.1:561669044-563132377 GCA_963277665.1 Viscum album | reverse complement strand
ATATGACCGCCACTACTTCCATAAAGCAAGACAATGCGTGACATTTATTGTTTTATATATATGACATTATGGAGTGATCTTTAATGGTAGAATTAATATGGGACCCAAGAGGGGGATTTGGTAATTTTCAAGATGACTTTGAGATGGATTTCAAAGGTGATTAATGCAAGATTTCTTAGTATTAATAATTGAAAGAGGATTGGACCATCCTCATTAGGGTTTTATTTGGTAGGGTCTATGGGATTTTTGATCACCTTAGGGTTATAATTGTGTTTTAGTATCAATAAGAAAATACTAGGTTGGGTTGGGAGAGTCTAGTAAATTACCTGATGTGTGAGATGAAAATATCAAAATATTTAACATGTTGTTATTATATGATAGAGATGGTATTTAGGATATTATTTCATGCAGATATATGGCTGATGACTTCAACATCTATGGTAATATTGGATGAGATCCTAAAACACTATATGACTATAGCCGATAGCTATTATAATCATCCATAGAACCCACCAAGGAATATGTGGTTTATCTTGTGTGAGAGGTTCACTGTAGTGATGTCCTCATAAGATCTCTTATTTTTAGATGTGTGATATGATGTGATTATATGAGATTTAGGATTTCAATCTTTCATACTCATATCACTGATATTAGTGGTTACCCATGGGAATTACCTTGAGGATGTGTTTTGGCTCATGAAAGAGGTTGGATGTTGAGATAGACTTTCCAAATCATTAGGATATATGAATCTTCATGTGACATAGCTAGTAATAATGGGGTTTAGTTTGTTTGAATGGTTGGTTATTATTGATTCCCTCCTAAAATCACTTTTTTAAAATATTTTGTTATAAGATTTTTCTGTCGAACCATACTCACAAAGAATGGATAAACTTGTGAATGAGGTAGGCTATCAAGATACCCTCATCAATTATCTCATTGGAAGTGATGTGATGGTGACACTAACCACGAGTGGAGGGTAAGGGTCAGGACTTAGTAAAACACCTTATAATACATATTTTAGCATAGTATGATATATGGTAATACATACTAACAATGTCTTCAAGTATGGTTTTTGGATTAGTATCACACCCTACCCTATATCTTTGGGTATGGGTTGAGATATTGGAAGCCATCCAAATTTTCATATTAATACATGAAGTAGGAAATGGTGTGGTGACCTACCATATACGTTTGGAATTGGTTATATATTTTTAGGACAAGGTGATTCTTCTTCTCTGACAATGGACATATTGTAATGGTCTAGTTTCATGGTGTCCTAGTTAGCACACAATAATATGACATGTATTCTTGTGTGATATGTTTCCTGTCATTTACATTAATCATGAATGAAAATTTCTAGGATTTCATGTATTAGTGGAACATTGTGAGACCCTATTGTGGTTCATTTATTACACCATATATGGGATCCTAGCTATATGATCAGGAATTTTGTCTTTTATACCTATCTAAGAGTAAATTATAATGTAGATTATGTTAGAGAAGATCAATGGAGATTTGGATTTGGGATAGAGATGAGGATTTATCCTGGTAGTAGAAACTAATTATAAAATTATTATATAGTATCTTTGCTAATTTTTTATATGTGAACGACCCAGTGGGGGTCCAGTTTGTTTGTATAACTATATGGAGATATTTCATTTGTTGTATCTTGTTTTGTTATTGTTCATGAAAATTATGATTACTTTTTTGGATATTTTTTATTAATTACTCTTCATTAGTGATTATGATATCAATAGAATAGTCTCCTTAGTGTATTATTTTCTACCTTTCAACAATTACATATATTCTAGTGTATGGGTAGGGATGTCTGAGGTAATGTCTAATTATCCACCATCTAAGACCACTAATCGATGTCTAGACTAGAGATCACTATTTTACCACTTTTATGACTTCGCATGTGCTAAAATTTTGAAACTATTATCATAGGTATATGGTGGTATAGTGTGGATACTAGAAAATCATATCAAATTGGAAGCATTAAGGGAAATGAAAAATCAAATTGTTACATCAAGATAAAGTATATCAGTGGATAAACATCTAAGGATGTGTCTATAAATAAACCAATAACCTATATTATAATGAAATGATTATTGTGTTATCTAAATATGGTAAATAATAGTAAAACACTTTATAAATTCCATTATTCTAATACAAAAATTTGTAAATACCTTCAAAATTACCCAAGTCCTACACTCGTTTAAACACCCATGCTCCACCCTAAAAGACTCAATAATCACCAAGAATCAACCATTTTCCTATGTATATCCCATAAACATGAATAATTAGCTTTATTATCCATGTTTCATGGTGGCCCAAAAAGGATGTGAGTACAACTCAATAGGCCACCAATAAGAGCATCCCAAAATATCTAGTCTGATAAACAAGTGCATTTGAGGTATATTAAATAAATCAAGGGGAAAAATAAATAAATAAATAAAACCCATGATGTCTCGGGCACCGTGGTGATGCCTATTCTTAGTCATACCTTCTTCGACCAGTATTGGGGTGTCTTTAAACACATATCAATTATTTCACCTTCATAAGTTAAAATGTATAATCCATGTTCTCATCTCATTATTCCCTATCATCATAATGATTTATAGGTAATTTGATAACTCATCCCAGTATTACCATAAAACCAGAACGCTCATGTAAGAATTATCAAATATCACCTACCATATAAACTATAGGTACTCACCCCGACATTCCTAAGTATTAGTAATATGTGTAATCCATGGAGCTTATACGAGAATTCCTAACTCATGTACCATAGAGAATATAGGGATCTCATCTCATAATTCCTACTTATTTTATGTCATATGTAACACAATATCTAAAGATCTCATCATGGTATTCCAAATCATCTAGCATCAAATGGAATACAAGTTCTCATATTGGTATTCCCTAACTCATGTACCATGATTTTTATAAGTAATTCACAATTAAATGAATATCATTTCATAAAATTCAATATTAATTTATCATTTCAATATAAACTTAATAATAGAATGGAAATTTTACATTTCACAATTTACCATTTACCATTTACCAAATTTTTCCAATTTCATACTTAAAATTATTTAATTCATTTTAAAATTAAAATTCATTCTAGAATTCATCAATTCAAAAATATATGATTCATTTCCCATCCAATGAAAAATGGTTTACTCATTTATCCTGTTAAGATCATCCCATGGACCCTCTTTTATTTCGTGGATGATTATCTCAATTCTCTATATTAAATAGCCACATTGATGTTGTTTTAGCATAAATTTCATAACAACTTAAGGGAATATTATATTTATTTACTAACCAATATGGAACGAGTCTATCTCATACCTACATTAATTAATTATAAATTTACAATATAACCAAGGGGTAAATTTATAACCACTTATAACAATTCAAAAATTCAATATTATTTTTAACCACAAATGAATTCATATGGCCTATTTATAAAGTGATTCATCCCATGGAGATCACCTTAAATTTAAATGATTTTCATTCTACCTATGGGAATAAAAATTACCCAATTACTTATAAAAGGTTATAATTTAAATTCAAGTTTCAATGCATAATAAATTGTCATCGATGTTAACCCATACACTAGAAATTAATTAAAAATATGGTAAATATGTAGGGGGCACCAATAATACCCATAGATATATCCTCACAACTATTACTAATATTTTGTTCATAATAAATGGGAGAAATTTATGAAGTAGGAAAATTCCATAATAGTATAATGAATTTGGCACAAACTATGACTGATTTAATACCAATGAAGGACATGATGGAAAGATGAACACATATTCATATAAATAACTTGTGTTCATTTACACCATATATAGAATTATATTTATACACTATATTATAAAAGTATTTTATACTGGATGAAGGAGAGGAAAACCCCATTTGGGTACTACCACTAGATGAATGGGGAGGTCAAAACCTGAATGAGGGTATTAAGAGGGAGTACATGGTAAAATTATTGGGATACACCTTTTTTTAAAAATATACTAGGGTCCGATCAATAACCACTCTCTCTCATTGTCTAGTCTGTGTATCTAGTGGCACATATCGAGGTAATAAACATTACACCAACTAGTTGGTGGCTCTGTGTACACTGGTCAGTGGCACTATAGCTATTTTTTATATAAGTCAGATTCCTCTGAACCATATGAACACTTCTTTGGTGACCCTAAACTTATGGTTCATTTTAAAACAAATCTAATTCCGGGATTCAAATCAATATAATTCCAATCAAATATAAAATTCAAAATTCAACCTAGCCACTTAACCAAGAATAAAAATTCCTCTTTAAATTTGATGATCTTTTAGAAGAAGGGTCCTAAAAAATATCCACTAATAGACCATCTCCAATTTGTATCTCTGACAATCATTGAGATTAGAAGAACATGATCTCAGGTTACATGCATCATAATTGATCCAAACAGCATTAATTCACAAGATTTTTTTTCTAGTTATATCCAATCAGAACCACTAAACCCCAACTACTTAATCTAAAACCTCATCGGTCAATGTATCATATAACCCTTAATTTCATTATCTCTACCATGAAAATTCACATTAGGTGGGGTATATGAGTTCCCAAAATAGCCAACATCACACCTTACTAATTGAATTCAATATTAAACACCAATCAATTTTCACTTGTATATTTCATCAATCAAATAGTTCCACCCCAATGATTATTATGACATGAGGACATTATTAAACATTCACACCATCATACCACGCCATGATAAACTATCATACATTCCAATTAACACTAATATAGTTCTCACCCTCCCCAATCTTCATTGATACCACATGGTGTACCCAACTAACAATTCAATGGGCCTATGGTGCTCCACAACATATGGATTATCTCATGACATCTATTCTCAAACAAAGGTTCCTCCCACCAGAAAAATTTAATATTGAACACACAATCCATGCTTCCCTGATGTGTTGGGTGTGACCTCCAACTCGACACAATTAACCACCAAAAAATACTAGTCAAATTTTGTATGAACTCATTATTATCAACATCATATTTTATCATATGTGTCTTATTAATTTATGTTTTGGGAAACAAGACATGTTAGTATATTCTAAAATTTCTCTAAAAACACCCAAAGTATATTCATTACATCCAACCTTGCATGAGAAAATAAGTTGAAAACCCACCAATAGACCAAAAAAACAATTGGTTTCCCCTTTTGACACATAACCAACATTCTCGACCGCATTACCCTAAATTCGGGTATCATATTATGATTATCTCGGTATGACCATTTAAATCTCAACCATACTCACAAATGATAATGTAACAGCCCGAGATTTTATGAAAAATATTCTTTTTAATTTTATTAATGTCTTGTGTTGTACGCTACTCCAAAAGGAGCTTGAACAACACACATCCTTGACTAGCCTTGCATTACACGCAATCGCAACCTTCCTTGATAGCGTGTGTAGTACGTAATACTGAGTTTCACGAAACAATGATATGCTATTAAAATATTATTAAAACTAGCCGTTATGAATAGTAATAACCACTTTTTAAATTTTATAAATTTTAGCTCTCAAAATGGAATTCATTTTTGGATTCGGAGTATCGAATTTAGCCTAAGGTGAAATTTTGGTACTTTTCGGATAACTTTCATATTCTGATGAATAGTGAAAATTACTACATTATAATTAAAAACAAATTTTTTTAATCGAAATAATTAATAGTGATAAAACATTAATTTGAGTGGTTTTAAAATATATTTAGAATATATTTTTACAATTTAATACAATGTTGGTCATTGGATGTAATTTCACATTTAAACCAGACATAAACAAGTGTCAATCTTTTGATAGATATTGTTTCTTAAAAACACGCTATTTGTTTTAACAGCGGGATTTAATTATAAAATTAATTAATGCAACATCTATGTTATGAATATGGTAAAATAGACTTCATTTTTGAATTCGGAATATGAAATATAGCTTAGGATGAAATTTTGGCATTGTTCTGAAAAACATCAATTTTTGATGAATAGTGAAACTACTAAGTGGTAGGTTAAAAACTGAATTTTGCATAAAACTTAATTTTACCACTTCTGTGAATGGAATTTCGAAAATCCGAGAGACACGGTTAATATCAAGGACGAAAATGTGGTTCAATGAGATGAAAATAATTTTTTGGTGAATAGTAACTTTTTACTTTTTTTTACCGCGGTTAATAGTAAATAGGGTAACTAAGGGTAAATATGATATTACTATTACCCTAACACATATCTTAATTCTATTGGACAAGTGTAATTCGACCAAAAACAAACTTAGGAATAAAATATGACCATTTAGGCCCACTTGGATTAGATTAGGACATTTATTATTAATTTATTTAAAGAAAGGTTAAAATAGTTAAAATCAAAGTTTAATAAGTAAATCATTTTTAATATGGGGTTATACATAAGATAAATTCGATTGTAAATATTCATTAGAAATCTAAGAAGATTTCCTACATTATGGTATTTTATTTGTAATTTTTAGACATAAAATAATTAAATTTATTTATGACACAACGATGACGCAGTAATTATCTTATTAATGAAATATTGACATAATTGATGTTATAAACACAAAAATAAATGTAATTTGAAATTTTTTATGAATTCCACTAATTTTCTAGGTTACTATGATATATTAATGTTGATTTAATCAACTTGGTTCGAACATTTAATTCTGTTATGACTTTAAAAAAAATCATATATCAAATAGTGTCAAAATTGACACAAAATAGTTTTTAAATCAAATATTATATTATTAATTGTTATTGTATTCATAAAAATCTAAGTTTCGGCCAAATGACTTAGATAAGGATATATATATTAATAATAAACAATTTGGGGTTCGTTTGGCATGTTATAGTAAGTTTATTAACCATATAGTGAAAGAAAACAAAAAGACATGGTAAAAGTTAAATTATTTAACTTAGAGTTAAATCTAATTGATAAGGTTAAAATAATATCCTAAACTTGTCTAAATTCTATTGGTTGATAGTATTTCGACCCATCCCCACTTTAGCTTCGAAATAAGACCCTTTGGAACCATTATAAACCGATTTTGACTTTAATATAAAATAATATTTTGAGATATTCCTAAGGTGCCCCTCTCCTCCCTTATAAAAGGACACCTCCTCCCCCTTCCTCCTCACACCAATTTGAGCACTCAAGCTCGGCCAAACCATGCCAAAATCTCTTCTCCACTTCCCTAGAAACATCCTAGAGGTTCTGGTCTTCCTCAAAGACCAATTCTAGTGCCCTAAGAGGAGGTCTCAAAGAGGCGCTTCAAAGAAGAGGTAATTACCGTTACCAATTCTTTTATCTTTATTTCTTCTTCCACTTCTTCTTAGGTTGTTTCATTATGAAGTAATAACATCAGTATCACTCATATACTGATATGTCATTATAAGTATGAAACAACCCTATTTCACTATCTATCCATCCTACGGAAAAAGAAATCACCGCGCGTGCGTACGTACGGAATACCGTCTCCACGCCGTGGTGTAATCTATTTTCCACCACCACCTTACATGGATGGGTATAATGGTGTAAAGAATAACTATACATAGTTATTACAACATCATATTGATTCTGATATATTTTATAATCCACTTCAATTCAGTTCAATATTTATGGAAATGATATCATCGCTCGTGCGTACGTACGGACTACCGTCTCCACGACGCGATGAGATTCATTCTCCATGTTAACCATTTAAGAATGATTATAATGTATATATAAGAAATAATAATGAAATATATGACATTATAAAGCTACTGTATTTATGTATATATACATATGTATGTCATCTACTTACTTCCATTTCAAGACAATAAGGAAAGTAAAACAACGTTCATGCGTACGTACGGACTACCGTCTCCATGAACGGTGTTTTTCATTTTATTTATCTATCTATTATATATATATATATATATATACTGAATATATATGATATATAAATCATATTTTATATTCTGGAAGTAAGTAAATCATGATATAAGTAATAATGATGTCAAGAACAACAAGCCAAAACACCTAAGATAAATGAAATGATTTTACCCAAAACGCTTCTTTAACATGGAATTTACAAAAGAACGGGTAATATAATGTTATAAGTGAACCATATATGATATCATAACAATGAATATGATTCTGGAATAAGTCAATAACATGATTTAAATCATTATACAGGAGGTTTGGACACTTACAAAGCAAGTCGGACCTAAGGTAAGGGAAATATCACAATCTCATTTTTATCCGAGATTGTTTATTCGTAAGTATTTACTGGGGTGTATTTTATCATCAACATCCATGTTCCCTCAATATGTAATATTATTTCCATCCACCTAAAATTGTTTAAATCCAATTTTACCCTTCTATGAGTTTTTATTAAAGGATATGAAAGGAATCTTTTTTCGTTTTTCGTACGAGGTACTTTTTGACTTTTCCGACAAAAGTACGAAGAATGTTTTTTTTAACTTATACGGCATGAACGGATTTTTACGGTTTTATAAAGCCTTATTTTCATGAACCTTCCTCCAAAATATTTCATGACTATTTTTAATAAAATCTCTTTCTTTTAAAATTGTATGAAGTTTTGTGAAAAGAAATTGATTTTGAAGAAGAAACGATATTTTCCTCAAGAATTCATTTCAAGTGTTTTATCAGAATTATTTTCCATCTAAGATAATAAAGGGTTCTGTTTCTATCCATATTTTTACATTGATTTGACTATGTTGTGATGGAATTATGTTTATGAATTCCTTTATCTTATATGAATGGTTTTATAATGTCATGTTGTTTATGAATCCCATTTTTATTACATGGGTTATGCTATGATGTATGGTTTATGATTTTGTGGCACACATAAGAATGGTATCATTATGAGATGGGTGGGACCTATATCTCCCTCCAATGCATTGGGTAAAGATTTTATATCTCATGAGATAGACATGGCTGAAATGGTAGGTTATACCGGTTCAGTGAAACAGGACTGAAACGAGGGTTACTCGATTCAGAAAGGGACTTTGTCCACTAAGATAGTCTTGGAAATTAGTCTTGACTAATAAGAAATGATTCTCTGTGATTATGTGTGTATGCCACAAAGTTTCATGTTTTAAGTTATGATTATTTTGATTTCATTTCACTACTATGATTTATCCCATGTTATGAAATTATTCTCTCTTTTGCAGGTTAAGATTTCCAAAAGTTATGTTCTTTTGAATATGATGTGATTGATTTTTATTTTTTATACCCTTAATGAGCATTTGAGCTCACCCTTTTATGTTTTCTTTTCCCCAGGATATAAAGAAAGGTTTTAGGTAAAAAAAAAGGGAAGATCTTTATGGGAGATATTGAAGATCTTTCACCACGATTAGAAGATTACATTCCGAGTTTCCAAAGACACTAAACTATTACGATCCTTGTGTGTGTGTGTTTTTGTTATGTACTAAGTATTCCGCAAAAGTAATGTAATGTCCATGAACGTCAGGCTTCGGGTCTCTACAGTTGGTATCAGAGGAAAGGTTTAGTCAACCTTTGGAAACTAGGATGCGAAAACGTTAGTGAGATCCCTAGAGATATTTCTAAGGTATGTCTAGGGATGTCCCTAGGGATAAGTATACGTATAGGTTATAGTAATAGAATTACGCTAACGATCATAGAATTAAACCTAAGATGTTGGATATTGAAGGTACTCCCCCTTTATTATGTTGTTTTCCCTAGCATGATTTTTACCTCTCACACTATTCTTTTCTGGGTTTTAGAAAATGGATGGAAACAAGATGATTCACGATAATGGAGGATATTATGGACAATGGAATGATATTCTTCATAATGAAATGGGATTTGGAAGTGTTTGCATCATTATTATTCCGAATCAGCAATCTCATAATATGATCAATAAAGTAAAATTTGGTAAGTTTCCTGACTCGGCTAATAAGAGAAAGATGGAGTTTCATGATGATCATAGAGGAAAGAAAGTTCAATTTTCCCTATGTAAATCATGTGGGAAGAGGCATCAAGGAGAATGTTTCAAAGGAACTGGAAGATGCTTTGGGTGTGGAAAAGAAGGACACAAAGCAAGTAAGTGCAAAGGAAAAGGTTCAGTTAACACCATGGATGAGGATAATGGTTTTGCTACAACATCAACAATGGTTAAATGTTTTAAATGTGGAATGTATGGGCATTATGAAAACAAATTCCCTAAGGGAAAGACTCATGAAGAGAATCAGTATGGTCATATGGGTAGTATTTATGTGGATGATAATGAAGAGACTACAAATGATATGTGAGATGAAAGAATTTTTGAAGCTCGGTCAATGGTTTGAGAATGTAGTGGAATGATTACATGTTTATCATGTGTAATTTTGGAATAAAGAGACATCTATGGATTGTTACACTGTTGTCTTTCCTTGTGTTTTGAAAGTGTATGATTAATGTTACCAGTATCCATGAAAGGTTATTCAGATATTTTTGGAATGTAGATGATATGCGCATAATGAAGGGATAAGGAGAAAATTAAATGTTTGATAGTATTCATGAGCTCATGATTGATATAAGGACTAAGTGATATCATGGTTTGAGTATATATAATTTTGAGGGTTTTGGTATGTGAAAAGTGTTAACTTTTAACTGCATTCAAGTTTTCACTATGGTTCAATGGGTATTCAAGAGAATACATTATTAAGGACTTTGAATGTTTGGAATGTGACCAACAAAACATATCTTATGATATATGGGGATCGACGATGGTGTTAAATCTCTGGTAATCGTTTTCACTATGTTATGAGAGTGGACTGCAGTATTATGGATAAGCCTAAAGATTGGAATGGATTATGTTTGACATAAGTTAGTATTGTTTAAGGATAGAAGTTTTTTTCGATATTATTGATGGGATGTTATAGTATTATAGTTTTAGAAAAAGGACAACCTGCAGGACGGGCGACAGCCCATCGCTTCGGACAAGGCTGTGGGAATCGAATCCACAACCGAAGTGCGACTGGCCTTTATCGCCTACCACTGACCTACAGGAAGTCCTTGTTTAGTAGAAACTAGTTTTATTATATTAAGCAGTATGATATATGAAGTATAAGTCCATTTTAGGAACCATATATGATTAATCTCACTATAGATCGACTTATGCATATAATTTTCGCTAACCTTTTGTTTGAGACAGATGGAATGACCTGTCGTTCTATCACATAATCTGCTAACACTTCACGAATAACAAATTCAACTTCATTTATTTAAGAGATGAAGTGGAAATTGTTCAAGACACGAACAACAGTGAGATTGTACCAAAATAAATTAAGTATTTATTCTAATTCAAATTTTCAACTTTAGGGAAATGATCTTGAAACCCAAAAATGTTGTCCTAGTGATCTTATACCTGATGAATCATATGGTACCTTATATCATCACAAATCTATGGATTTTTGATTACTGGCTTTTCCATAGCCATGTTCTCTACCACTCTCCATCAGAACATGATGGTTAGATTTCTCTTTCATATCCATATTTTCACCTATGTGGAAACCCAGTGATTAGTTTATTTGGGTAACCATTATGTTTCATAATTTTGTTTTTAAAGATTGGTTTTGATATTCCTTTTTACGATGTGGGTTTCTATTAAATAAACTTTCAAATAGTAAACCATTTATAACCCCGACGAATTTCGAGGGCGAAATTCATTTTAAGGGGGGTAGAATGTAACAGCCCGAGATTTTATGAAAAATATTCTTTTTAATTTTATTAATGTCTTGTGTTGTACGCTACTCCAAAAGGAGCTTGAACAACACACATCCTTGACTAGCCTTGCATTACATGCAATCGCAACCTTCCTCGATAGCGTGTGTAGTACGTAATACTGAGTTTCACGAAACAATGATATGCTATTAAAATATTATTAAAACTAGCCGTTATGAATAGTAATAACCACTTTTTAAATTTTATAAATTTTAGCTCTCAAAATGGAATTCATTTTTGGATTTAGAGTATCGAATTTAGCCTAAGGTGAAATTTTGCTACTTTTCGGATAACTTTCATATTCTGATGAATAGTGAAAATTACTACATTATAATTAAAAACAACTTTTTTTAATCGAAATAATTAATAGTGATAAAACATTAATTTGAGTGGTTTTAAAATATATTTAGAATATATTTTTACAATTTAATACAATGTTGGTCATTGGATGTAATTTCACATTTAAACCAGACATAAACAAGTGTCAATCTTTTGATAGATATTGTTTCTTAAAAACACGCTATTTGTTTTAACAGCGGGATTTAATTATAAAATTAATTAATGCAACATCTATGTTATGAATATGGTAAAATAGACTTCATTTTTGAATTCGGAATATGAAATATAGCTTAGGATGAAATTTTGGCATTGTTCTGAAAAACATCAATTTTTGATGAATAGTGAAACTACTAAGTGGTAGGTTAAAAACTGAATTTTGCATAAAACTTAATTTTACCACTTCTGTGAATGGAATTTCGAAAATCCGAGAGACACGGTTAATATCAAGGACGAAAATGTGGTTCAATGAGATGAAAATAATTTTTTGGTGAATAGTAACTTTTTACTTTTTTTTACCGCGGTTAATAGTAAATAGGGTAACTAAGGGTAAATATGATATTACTATTACCCTAACACATGTCCTAATTCTATTGGACAAGTGTAATTCGACCAAAAACAAACTTAGGAATAAAATATGACCATTTAGGCCCACTTGGATTAGATTAGGACATTTATTATTAATTTATTTAAAGAAAGGTTAAAATAGTTAAAATCAAAGTTTAATAAGTAAATCATTTTTAATATGGGGTTATACATAAGATAAATTAGATTGTAAATATTCATTAGAAATCTAAGAAGATTTACTACATTATGGTATTTTATTTGTAATTTTTAGACATAAAATAATTAAATTTATTTATGACACAACGATGACGCAGTAATTATCTTATTAATGAAATATTGACATAATTGATGTTATAAACACCAAAATAAATGTAATTTGAAATTTTTTATGAATTCCACTAATTTTATAGGTTACTATGATATATTAATGTTGATTTAATCAACTTGGTTCGAACATTTAATTCTGTTATGACTTTAAAAAAAATCATATATCAAATAGTGTCAAAATTGACACAAAATAGTTTTTAAATCAAATATTATATTATTAAATGTTATTGTATTCATAAAAATCTAAGTTTCGGCCAAATGACTTAGATAAGGATATATATATTAATAATAAACAATTTGGGGTTCGTTTGGCATGTTATAGTAAGTTTATTAACCATATAGTGAAAGAAAACAAAAAGACATGGTAAAAGTTAAATTATTTAACTTAGAGTTAAATCTAATTGATAAGGTTAAAATAATATCCTAAACTTGTCTAAATTCTATTGGTTGATAGTATTTCGACCCATCCCCACTTTAGCTTCGATATAAGACCCTTTGGAACCATTATAAACCGATTTTGACTTTAATATAAAATAATATTTTGAGATATTCCTAAGGTGCCCCTCTCCTCCCTTATAAAAGGACACCTCCTCCCCCTTCTTCCTCACACCAATTTGAGCACTCAAGCTCGGCCAACCCATGACAAAATCTCTTCTCCACTTCCCTAGCAACATCCTAGAGGTTCTGGTCTTCCTCAAAGACCAATTCTAGTGCCCTAAGAGGAGGTCTCAAAGAGGCGCTTCAAAGAAGAGGTAATTACCGTTACCAATTCTTTTATCTTTATTTCTTATTCCACTTCTTCTTAGGTTATTTCATTATGAAGTAATAACATCAGTATCACTCATATACTGATATGTTATTATAAGTATGAAACAACCCTATTTCACTATCTATCCATCCTACGGAAAAAGAAATCACCGCGCGTGCGTACGTACGGAATACCGTCTCCACGCCGTGGTGTAATCTATTTTCCACCACCACCTTACATGGATGGGTATAATGGTGTAAAGAATAACTATACATAGTTATTACAACATCATATTGATTCTGATATATTGTATAATCCACTTCAATTCAGTTCAATATTTATGGAAATGATATCATCGCTCGTGCGTACGTACGGACTACCGTCTCCACGACGCGATGAGATTCATTCTCCATGTTAACCATTTAAGAATGATTATAATGTATATATAAGAAATAATAATGAAATATATGACATTATAAAGCTACTGGATTTATGTATATATACATATGTATGTCATCTACTTACTTCCATTTCAAGACAATAAGGAAAGTAAAACAGCGTTCATGCGTACGTACGGACTACCGTCTCCATGAACGGTGTTTTTCATTTTATTTATCTATCTATTATATATATATATATATACTGAATATATATGATATATAAATCATATTTTATATTCTGGAAGTAAGTAAATCATGATATAAGTAATAATGATGTCAAGAACAACAAGTCAAAACACCTAAGATAAATGAAACGATTTTACCCAAAACGCTTCTTTAACATGGAATTTACAAAAGAACGGGTAATATAATGTTATAAGTGAACCATATATGATATCATAACAATGAATATGATTCTGGAATAAGTCAATAACATGATTTAAATCATTATACAGGAGGTTTGGACACTTACAAAGGAAGTCGGACCTAAGGTAAGGGAAATATCACAATCTCATTTTTATCCGAGATTGTTTATTCGTAAGTATTTACTGGGGTGTATTTTATCATCCACATCCATGTTCCCTCAATATGTAATATTATTTCCATCCACCTAAAATTGTTTAAATCCAATTTTACCCTTCTATGAGTTTTTATTAAAGGATATGAAAGGAATCTTTTTTCGTTTTTCGTACGAGGTACTTTTTGACTTTTCCGACAAAAGTACGAAGAATGTTTTTTTTAACTTATACGGCATGAAAGGATTTTTACGGTTTTATAAAGCCTTATTTTCATGAACCTTCCTCCAAAATATTTCATGACTATTTTTAATAAAATATCTTTCTTTTAAAATTGTATGAAGTTTTGTGAAAAGAAATTGATTTTGAAGAAGAAACGATATTTTCCTCAAGAATTCATTTCAAGTGTTTTATCAGAATTATTTTCCATCTAAGATAATAAAGGGTTCTGTTTCTATCCATATTTTTACATTGATTTGACTATGTTGTGATGGAATTATGTTTATGAATTCCTTTATCTTATATGAATGGTTTTATGATGTCATGTTGTTTATGAATCCCATTTTTATTACATGGGTTATGCTATGATGTATGGTTTATGATTTTGTGGCACACATAAAAATGGTATCATTATGAGATGGGTGGGACCTATATCTCCCTCCAATGCATTGGGTAAAGATTTTATATCTCATGAGATAGACATGGCTGAAATGGTAGGTTATACCGGTTCAGTGAAACAGGACTGAAACAAGGGTTACTCGATTCAGAAAGGGACTTTGTCCACTAAGATAGTCTTGGCAATTAGTCTTGACTAATAAGAAATGATTCTCTATGATTATGTGTGTATTCCACAAAGTTTCATGTTTTAAGTTATGATTATTTTGATTTCATTTCACTACTATGATTTATCCCATGTTATGAAATTATGCTCTCTTTTGCAGGTTAAGATTTCCAAAAGTTATGTTCTTTTGAATATGATGTGATTGATTTTTATTTTGTATACCCTTACTGAGCATTTGAGCTCACCCTTTTATGTTTTCTTTTCCCCAGGATATAAAGAAAGGTTTTAGGTAAAAAAAAAGGGAAGATCTTTATGGGAGATATTGAAGATCTTTCACCACGATTAGAAGATTACATTCCGAGTTTCCAAAGACACTAAACTATTACGATCCTTGTGTGTGTGTGTTTTTGTTATGTACTAAGTATTCCGCAAAAGTAATGTAATGTCCATGAACGTCAGGCTTCGGGTCTCTATAGATAACTTTCATTATCATTCCATACACAGAGCACTATCAAGTCAATAAAATGAATAAATTATCACTATTAGAAAGCCAACCCAATGGTGAATTCATGGATGAGATTTCATTCTACACCATATATCAATTCAATCTTGACTTTCAGTAAGAATTAAATCCTAGTACCCACCATAGGATAATTTATTTCATTTTATTAATGAATAATTATCTAATATCCACATTTTTCATTCTATTAATCACCAAACATGATGGTAAAAATGGTTCGACATTGATCACCACTAAAAATATTCATAATGTTATCCAATTCCCACACTCAACTAATGGAAATTTCACTCACGATACATTCCAAAAAACCTTCCAAAATGAGGTTAACACCATTAAATGACTGATGTTTTACTTTAAACTATATAACTAATTATTCATAACTTCTATATAAATGGATCGAATGGGTATCTATAGAACCGCACTTGTGTCATTCCTATCGATCCATTCTCCTACATCAATCACATTAACGTCTAGGACTTCCATCAAATTCCAACCCTGGATCGTCATGCCACCACACCCAATCCTCCAACAATGACATTATCACCTTAGAGAGGTAATTTCTCCCAACAATAAGTCATAATTATACTACTAAAAAAAATACACTAAATATTTTGGCCAAAAAAACAATAGGAACTGGAAAAAAAATGTGTTGCTATAACCACAAAAGCGATCTGTCATTTAGTGAACTCATATGCACCACTTTTCAATGCCATGTTTGAGTTTTCCTCTAACTCAAATGGCTCTATATATTCATAACACAATATATTTTATCAATCTCAGTTCATGTGGGTTGGACACTCACCATGCCACTCACACATTCTAGTTTCTCAAATGGAGAGCACATGTGGGGCTTCCCAAACCCAAAGGTATGTCACCACGATGAACTATTTACAAAAAAAACAAATTGAGGATAATTATAAAATTCAATTTTTCTTAATTTATACACTTATAAAACATAAAAAACTAGACCATATTATGATAGGGGGAGGCACTAGAATGTTCATGTCCTTGAAAACCATATGTTCTACTAAAGGTACATCAATCATAGTACTTTTAATTTCTGGAATTATAGGTAACTCAGTAAGCATTATGCCATATCCCTCTAATTTTATTCCATTTATAGAGAACCTAACTCTAATTATAGCTTATAATAACCTAGACTACCCTTCCATCAATTTCATTTCCTATGATAGGAAACCGAATGATCCTATCCCTCCTAATACTATCGTCAAACCAAAATCACCAAAAAGAAAGTGCTTCTCACAAAATATTAAATCCATCTAACATGCCTAAATCACATACTATGTATCACCCTTCATGAACTTATGCCACAATATAAAACATATACATTTTAATCGCATTAATTGAGTCATTCATGAAGAATTTTGAACCTCCTTGTGGTTCTCCCTTAAATCTATATGGCCCCAACTCCCAAACATGGAGTCAAACTCCTAAAATTTGCACTACTAGAAATCTAAGCTATACCAATGGTTCTCTACCAAATTTTTGGGTAAATAATTATTATATGTATGTATATGACCACCTATACTAGTGGTTTGTCCAAACCATTTGTATAGTTAATTTCATAAGACAATTATACCAACTGTATGGTCAAGCTTTTAGTATAGATAATTTTCTTAGACACCTATACCAATGAATTTGTCAAACCATTAGTATAGAAAATTCCTTTCAACCTTATACCTATAGTTTAACCAACATGTTGGTATATTTGGTTCTATTATTTATGAATCATAATAAAAATAAAAATAATAATAATAATAATAAATAATTCATTTTAATATATATATATATAAACATATAACATGTCTTAGGATAGTGGTAATGTCTGTGAAATATAAGAAGGAGGTGATGGGATCAATACCCAGTACTTTATTTTTTTCAATTGAAGATCCATAGAAATAGTCAGACCAAAACTATTGGTATAGGTAATTTTTTTGGACAACTATACCAATAGTTAGGTCAAACAATTGGTATAGGTGGTTCCATTATTTTTAAATAATAATAATAATAAATATTTCATTTAATAAAAGTATACATATATATTTATTTATTTAAATATATGAAAATACATGTTGTTGAAGGATATTAGAAATGTAATTGGAATATAAGAAGGAGGTGATGGGATCAATAACTAGTGTAGGATTTTTTTTTATTTTGGGACACATATACCAATGGTTTGGTCTAACTGTTGGTATAGTTGGTCCCATTATTTATGAAAAACAATATTAATATTAATAAATTCATTTTAAAAAAATTATACATATATGTGTGTATATGATCATATATGGTTTCATTGGATATTGATAAATTTTTTGGAATATAAATTGGAGTTTTTGGGATCAAAACTCCGCATAAGATTTTTTTTATTCTTTTGGAAAGAAATACCAAAAGTTTGGTAAGCTATTGGTATGAGTTATTACATTATTATACATAATAATAATAATAAATAATACCTTTAAGAAATTATATATATATATATACATATACATATGGACATATATTTTATTATAGGATAGTTATATAATCATTGGAATATTAACAAGAGGTGTTTGGATCAATACCCAGCACGAGATTTTTTTCAATAGAGGACCTATACCAATGGTTTGGTGAACAATTGGTATTGGTGTTCCCTTTGAAATTACCTATACTAATGGTTTGAGAATTGTTGGTATCGTTATTATACATCGATAGATTTGTCATACCATTTCTGTAGGTCTATATTGAAATTGAATCACCCAATGATAACACATATATTTTGTATAGTCTATAAAAACTTTTTGGGGGGATAGACCAATGGTTCTAAACCATTGGTGTAGCCTTATTTTCTAGTAGTAATACTAGTATCTCCCAATTTTCTCACACACCAAACCACACATAGGTTAGGACTCATGAGATGAAACTAACCCTTATTCCTTAGTTTCAGAACATCATACTTTCCACACACCATTAATGGGTCTCATGCAGAAGTGGGATTCTAACACATCCTACTTATTTTAGAGTTAGGAATAATCCCCACACTTATCAGTAAATCATTAATAATATATAGAATTAACTATTTTAAACATTTTCATTTTTATTTAACTATAACTTCCATAACAAGGGATCAATTTAATAAAAATTAAAGAACAAGACAGAAAAAAATTAATAAATTGTACTTGGAGTTTTATTTAAATGATTCCACTTTGAAATAAAGTGAAGGAATAACGTAATTTAATTTTAATAATTTAATATATTTAATTATTTATAATAATGGTATTGTTAAATAAGATGTTGATTATCAGGTTTAGAGGAATGTTCATTTTAAGTTTCAATTGGGGTTTTAATTAGATAATAATTTATAATAATAAATGAATTTAGTCACACAATGTATCTCTTATCCTTTTAAGATGGTTGATTCTATAAAATTAAATAATAAAATTATACAAAAACATTATATAAATTGATAGAGATTCTTTAAATATCTAAAACCTGTCACAACCTGGTTAATAAGATAATCAGTCAAAGAAAATCACACAAATGTCTAGTTAATTTTATATATTGAGGATGATGCATGAACACACTCTCTATTTTCATATCATTCAAATGGGAAACCCATTAATTAGTAACATCATAAATAAAGTACAATACTCAAGGTCAAATCAGATCAGCCGTAATAGTGAATATCATGAATATTTGTCCCCTACCTTGAAACATGAACATCCCTTGTATATTGGGTGGATATTATTTTCTATAAGTTCCAAACCATTTCACCATGTATTATTTATCTCGTGTATAACTTCACAAAATACTAATACATACTTAAAAGTGTTTTGGTACAATTTTTTAATGCCTCACCACCTCAAACCACTAATTTCATCCCTTAAAGGTGAAAGATTCAACACCATAGGTGTGACTACCCATATGACATAGGAAACTAACGAGAAGTATGAGTATAAGGTGGTAAAATGGGTATACAATACCAATATATCAGAGTGGAAACATTAGAGTAAAAAATAAATAATTCAGTTACATGTAGAAAAAATAGACTAGTAGAACAAAATCCATGAAAGTGGTGATAATTAATCAAATAAAACAATATATTATGAAATGAACCATGTAATATAGCAGGAAAACATACAACAACATACCACATTCTATATAATGAAATTATAATTGATATGTAATGAAATACCTAAAAAATTTCTGGAGTCCCAACCCGATCCAAAGTCCCATACTCTATCCTAGAATCCCAAAAAATCCCCAAGAATTATGCCTTAGCCCTAACCCATGCTATACATAGTTTTCATCTTCTCAGGTACCCAATATTCATAGAGGATATAGAAGGGTGTTAGTACAACTCATTTGGATACCACCAACATTATCCCAAAACAGCCAGTTTGATAAGAATTACAAGCAAGTTATAGTAAATAACATAACCAATGAGAAATATATAAATAAATAAGGCCCCAATTGTCTTAGAATCCATGGTGAGTCATGTGGTCGTTATTACCTACAACAACTGTTTTTTGGGTGTCTATGATAACATCTCAATAACCTCACCTCAATATGTAACTACATGGAATCCGGGATCTCATCAAGTAATTAACCAATATCAAAATGTATCATAAAAAATATAATGTTTATCTTGGAATTCCAATTGAATTTGAACACTCAAATTCACATTCAAATATATTTTATACCATTTGAAATCTAGGTACTCATACTGAAAGTACCAAACGTCTGGTATTATATGGGATCCATGAATCTCATCATATCAATACTTTGTCCTTTAATGTATAGAATACATGGAAAGCATCCCAGTATTCTCACTTATTGTTCATTGTATGTCACATGGAATCTAAGGAGATCATCATGAAATTTTTAAACATCAATACTAAAATAGAAACATCTTCTTATCCTGAAATTCTATACCTCGTGTATAATATTTCTCTAATAGAATTCACATTTACATCAATATCATTTCCTAAAGTTTCATTTCAATTTTCTATTTCAATACTCATTTACCATTTCAATATAAATTTACAATTTCACCCTTGGTACTATTACCCAAATTGACATCATCAATTCACATTACAATTACAATTCATTTTACAAGCCATCAATTCAAAATATAAATTTTTTTCATATCTAATAAATCATTGCTTACTCATTTTATATAACAATTTCATCCCATAATCTCACCTTTTATTTCATGGAAGGATATATAAATTATACAAATTACTTATACACTTTGAGGTTACATAAATATAAAATCATTATAAAAATCAAGGAACATTTTATCTACATAATACATTATAAGTATAGAGTATTTCTCAAGCTGTCCTTCATTAATTAAGAATTTATAATATTACAAGGGTCTAAGTTTAAATCCTATTATACCATCTCTAAAATTTGTCATTTCTATTTAGTCCCAAGAATTATCATAGGGATCATTTATTATGTTGTTCTCCCTATGGGTATAACCTTCAAGGTAATATATTATTATTCAACCAGAGGGGATATAAATGATATATTTCATTATTTAAGGATCTAATTTTAATTCTAGGATCAAAACATAATACGTCAACATGACTAAATGCATATGAACATTTAAATTAAGAATTATTATGAGAAATACTTGAGTACAGACTACTTTAACCATTTATATTTCCAAACATTTAGTATAAATATTTAATTCAACAAAATGGGATAAATTTAAGAATCAAACAAAATCACTGGAAATAGGCCATATTAGGTACAAATAGTGAGATATTTTCTCACAATGAAACAAATGAAGAAAATATAAAGTGAGTGTTATAACATTAAATTATTCATGAAAGAACCAATTATAGACAAAAATTTGGACATTGGATTATTGAGATCCTCTATAATTGTAGGTGGATAAAAAACCCTTCAACACCCTTAGATTTTATGAAATATAATTTCCAAATAGATTTAATTTCATTGATAATTTATGATTCATGAAAAACCAAGTTTTAAAGAACCAAATTATGAAATATATATAATTTTTATAATAAATAAAAAATTTATGTGTTAATTTTTATGAAATAATAACTTAATTTCCAGTAAAATTTATTATATACTAAAAAATTATGTTTCTTCCAAAAAGGGTTTTTATTACATTTGTGCATGGAAAAAATATTTTGTTTCAAAAACCTTTCATAATTTTACTTCATAAAAATTAACTAACATTGATATATATTATATCTAAATTTTCTTACGATTTTTTTTTTAAATTTAATAAAATGATTGGGTTGTAAGTGAAAATATTGTTTTGTAAATACTGTCATTTTGATACATGAAATAAATTAATTTAAAATATATTTGTATTATTTATTTTTTATTAAATATTAATTTGATACATTTTATTAATAACAATCTTATTAATTCCATTTTTATTATGAACTTTTACGATTTCTATATAGACTTACTTTTTTACATAATTTTTTTTTCTAAACACTATTTTTTATGTTTATAATGTTCTTCCATTTTAATAAACTAAAATAACACCTAATGTGTAATTAAATAAATTAAATTTATATATAATATATATTGAAATATTAATTTTATTTCTTATAATAAATATTCATAGTCTTGCACATAGTATAAAATAATCTTTTCCTAGAAAAAAATGCATTTTCTTGAAAACCATTTTTCATCACTTTTTCTCACTTATTATATAATTACTATTTTTAACAATTAGAAAAAAATTATCAAAAGAAAATTTGTTATTTAAATAATTGTTTATAAATATCATATTTTTAATTATCATTTATTTTCTAAAAGTAATAATTTTTTGATAAATAATGAAAAATGATTGTTTCTATTGAAAATTTATTTTTCATTTAAGATATATAAAAGGTTATATGTTATTTTGAAATGGATTTAAAAGGAAAATTATACAAATTATATTATAAATAATATAATTAAGGTCATTCTAATCAATTTCATATAGAATTTTGATATAAAAACATTTTAAACCGTTGAAAATATTCTTTTTCGAAAACTGTTTTTTCATTGGTTATGTAGGTTTAATTTTAAATTTAATTTGTCTAGTTCTATGAATATAATTTATAAAATTCAATTACATATTTTTAAATCTGAATTATTAATATTTTAAAATTATTTAAACTTAATTTTTGACTATAATGAATCGTAAAACTATTTAAAATTAATTAGCATTGTTAAGGTTAAAATTGGTTTATTTTGGTGGTTAAACTAAAAAGATATGGTTAAAATGACCTATAATGTTGTAAAAGACCATTTTATGGACATATATAGACCATATAACATCAAAGATTCAATAATTACCATTTTTTTATAATTTTCATATTTGAAAAAAAATGGTTAATCTTTATTCATTTCAAAAAGTTCGAAGTGCGTCCTCTCCCCTACTTACAAAAGGACACCCTATCTCCTATCCTCTTCAAAAATAAAAAACATTTTTTCCTTGAATTAAAAACAATTACATTCCTTAAATTCCTATAAATAAACTAAACCTATTTTTTTATCATAAATAAATCCTACTAATTTATATAGTTCTAACCTAATGAGGTTTTCTGGAGAAGATATATCATTCATAAATGAGCATTTCAATTTTATTTCTTCCTCTACCACCTTTAAATATTATTAAACTATTATAATATAACAAAAATAGTATCTTCTATAAACACATATTTTATTATGTTAATTTTATAACCTATATCTATATATACTTCCATCAAAATGGAAACAAAACTGTCAATCATTTGTATAGCAGACTACTACCTCACGAATCGATGTTATTCGTTTTCCATCAGCACCTTTAACAATTATATATAATGATTTATTTAATTATTATATATTATATTTATTATATTATTTAATTTTTTTATTATAATATGATAGATAACATCATACAATACATTCCATGGAAATATGATAATGTTTCATGTGTATACGATGGATTACCAACTCATAAGTTGATATGATTTTTTTCACTTACACTTTTCGTGGAAGGTAATAATGACACATTTAATTAATATATTTGATACATATGAAATAATAATGAACTTTTACATGGGATATACTATTTATCTTCCTTTAATAATATCTATTGAGAATATGGGAACAACAATCATGTGTACATACGACCTACTATCTCCATGAACAGTGTATTTTATTTTTTATCTATAACAATTATGAATTAAAATAAATATAAATATAATTAATTTACAAGATATTAATATCATTTTTAAAGTCATCTTAAATATGGAACCATGATAAATATAACTGGAATAAAACTACCTAATGAAAATATGCCAAAACAAAATAGTATTTATTACCAGAAATATGATTTTAATGAATAAATGTTTACAAACATATAATAAAATGTAATAGGTAAATTATATAAGGTATGATAAATATATATGTCAGTATAGAACAATATTATAGGTGAAATAAATCTCTATTTACAATATTGAGGTTCAAATGTGTAGATAAGAAGTCAATACCTAAGGTAAGGGAATTTCATCTCAGATTGTACTCTTGGGGACATTTGTTATGTTATCCACCCATCTCCTTTTATGAGGTATATTCAAAACCAATTTGACATTTATTATAATTTTTTTATTTATTATTATTTAAACTATAATTAAAATATTTTTTTCATCAGGACTATTATCGAGAAGACCCCAAATTAGTAAAATTTTGATGTTACAATCTCATTTTTAGCGGTATTGTTCATAATTATGGTTTTGATGATGAAATTTTATAATCTATTTCTCCTGAAATTCATTTATTTTATTCACCTATGGGTATTTATTGATAATTATTATCTTCCATTCATTATATTATATCGAGATAATCTATAGTCGAAAATAATATTCTTAATTTTACCTGACTTTTTCTCTCTCTTCCATTGAAAAAAATACTCTCTTTTCAATGTTTTTCTATAAATGTTTTCAAGAATGTTTTAGAAACAATATACTATAGTTTAATGTCATTTTACACTGGATTGGATTTATTTTTTTAAAAAAATAATCTTTGTGTCATTTTATATATAAGTCTTATATTAAATTTTACCAAAAATATTAATGGAATATTTGTTTTAAACTTTTAAGACATAAATGGAATTTTTCATTATCAGGGGAACTGAATTTTTTTAATCATCCTTTTCAATATTCAAATTTATTTTTCAATGAATAGGATTTTCAAAATGTATTGTCAACATTTATGTTTTTAATGGTTATTTTAAAATTCAAAAGTTATTTACCTCAATAAATGTTTACAATGATCCTAAAATACTTATTTATTTTTTTCCATTTTTATTTTCAATAAAAGTATTTTGAAAATATTTTATGATTTAAAATGTTTTTTTTCAATTTGGATATACTATTATCCTCATGAAATTATTCAAGTGATCTTTCAAAATTATATCCCATTTCACACAGAATCCTTTTATATAACTTATGCTTTTCTGAGAATAGGATCTGTGGATGCCATTATTATTTTTACTCTAAATGGTTTATGATTATTATCAAATTATGTTTATGAAATTTATTCATTTTTAAAATTCTGTTTCTACGATTAATTGATGAATTTTTTTTGAATCACATTCTATTTCCATGGGTTATTCAATGATTACTTTATTAGACTTTATAAAAATTGTTTCCTTTTTATAGTTTATGTTATTGTGAAATGTCAATGAAATAATTTTCTTTTAATGATTTATGATATGATGAATATTTTATGATCTTTTATAACACTTATGTAGGGAATTAATTATGCGATGGTGGTTATGTTATAACCAAGGAAGGTGGTTATATTTAAACCATGTACGGTGTTTATGTTATAACAAAGAATGTAGGTCAAATTATTAAGAAGGATTAGTGGGAAATATGTCTCCCCCTAATTCACTGGATATTGATTGATATATTATGAGATAGAAAGGACTGGAATGGGGAGTGAACCTATTTC
Organism: Viscum album; assembly: GCA_963277665.1. Classification (NCBI taxonomy): domain Eukaryota; kingdom Viridiplantae; phylum Streptophyta; class Magnoliopsida; order Santalales; family Viscaceae; genus Viscum; species Viscum album. The sequence goes on along the minus strand of OY728142.1, from coordinate 563,106,343 downwards.
AGTACTAGAATTGTTCCACTATTCTACACTAGTGAATAAATCATGAATAATATTATGGTTAGAGGAGTGAAATCATTCCACTATGATAACCTCATAAATAATACATGACAGCAAAAGAAAATATTTTTCTATTCTTATGTGTATAAAAAAACTATGTATTGTGTCAGTGATATGATCCCATTGATTATTTTCTTTGATTAATTTATGATCCATATATTATGATGTATAATTATTTATTACATCACTTAATAATATGATCTTTGGTATATAGGGTTTGGTTTTTAAAATGTTATTCCCATGTTCTGGTACCCTTATGCAGAAGTTATGTTAATATCTCACTTCTTTACCATTAATTAGAAACATTGATCACCCTTATCTTAATTTTACTTTCCACAACTTATGAAGAACAGAATTATGTATCATAATACTAAATGGTGTTATAGTTATTAATAAAATAGTGGTATATGGAATATATAATTTTTGGACCATTTTTTAAGTGTCTAATTTTTCAATGGAATTAGACTTAAATGGTTGTATATTGGATCATTATGTTATATAATGAATATTAATCTATTAATATTTAATATCTATTTATAAAAAATTTGTGTCTTTACAAAACACCCTTTTCACACTATTGTTAGGTGAATGAGTAGGTCCAAACCCAAATGGATTATTATTGTGGTAGCCTTTGTAAAATTATTGGGATTACACTATTTTATAATTTTCCTATGGGACAATTGAAAGTTGTTGGACAACAGATACTAGATATTGTGTCTAGCCACACTTATGGGGATATTGGACATGAATTAATATTGTTGGGGTTGTTATAGTTTTTTATATAGGACCTATATTTCAACCACATCATCACTTCCATGATGACCTTGAACCCCTATTTCATATCTAAAAACATGAAATTCTGGTGTTTAAAGACACATATTTCTGCTCCATACTATGGTTCAGAATTTAACCTACCTATTAAACTAATAATTATTATTATTATTTAATTCTGTTTAAAGTACATAATTTATGATTTTATATCATGTGTAACTTTGACCATGATACTATTGACTGATTTTATCCATAGTGTTACAATCTAAAAAAATTGTAGATGATTCCAAATGATGTTTCGAAATATGAATAAAGTGTATAATTCTTAATTTGAATTTGGAAATAAAAATTCATTATGTAATAATGTCATATATCAATGGAAGTGATATATTTTTAATATAATATATTTAATATATAACATTTATGATATTTTAAAAAAGTTACTATCTTATTTAGAATGCATATAATGTTTTTTGGTAATTATTGAATAAATATTTACTTTTCACCATTGAGTAGTCAAATTATAACATGATTAAAATAAATTATACATTATAATATATAATGTGAATGTTCAAGGATCACCTGAAAAATTGTAAAATGATCAAAGATGAATAGTATTAATATTTAATAAAGATGGGCTATAAAAAAGAGTTTAATGATTTATATAGAGATAATGTAGAATATAATATATCTTGAAAACAATTTATTCCTTAATTCATACATAATTAAGGTTTTATAATCATGCCTTTGGAAATAAAATAAATTCTTCCTTAGTTATTAGGTGAATTGATATCTAGTAGAACTCCTTTCGATGTAATAAACAATTTTATATTGTTAAAGTGTCCATCATCAACAACAAAGGTTGTAGGATTATAGAAAAAAATTCATATCTAAGGTATTCATTGTTTCAATATGTTTCCACACTAGATCATTTTAATAAATACCATATATGAATTTTTTATAATTAAACACACTGCATGCCATTAAAATATGTTATTTTTTCATCGAATCGATCACTTATTATTTAAGTGGAATAATATAATTTTTTTTGTTTCTTACTTCTATTAATGTACCTAATGTAAACTCTTCTACCATTGAAATATTTTTATAATGAAAGACCATATTTTAAATGGTTTAAAATATGAATATTTCTATATATTGATGGGTATTTTTATTATGGTAGAAATACATTATATTTTGAAAAATAGTCTAAAAATACATAATCACAAAATAATGGTTATATATTTTTGTATATTTTTAGAAAAATAAATTAATTCATAAATCTACTAACTAATGAATGTTAATTTTTAAGAATATTATTTAATCTTTTGATTTATTTTATTCCTTCCTTTCATGACATAATAATTCACCAAGTCATTCACTTGGTTAGGTAGGTACATATGTGTGTATTATATTATTTAAAATGGATGTACCCAATTAAAAATAATATTAATATGATAATAATATTAATTAGATTATTCCTCAAAGAAACTATATGTATAGATGTTAAGAAAATATCTTACTCTCAATAAACAATAGCATATGAAAATACCAGTTACATTTTCAAGATCTAACACCCATATTAGAAAGAAAATTAGAATTGATATTTCATTCTATGAATATCTATGATTCCATAAACATTATATACCTATAATAATATATCAAATCCCTCCAAAAAACTCAAGCCTCTTAGAATGAGAGGAAATTTTAATCATGATCAAATTAATAATAAAGGACCTGTCTAGGTACAATAAAGATTCCCTTAATTATTGAACCAAGAAATTTGGATTTCTATAATGAATCCCTCTAACTCTAATTCATAGGGATAATCCATCACGTTTTCCTTTGATAGTAATGAAATAGAACCACCACTTGTGTCCCTAAAAATATTCACATATCCTAAGGGGCCAAATTTTCCATGGATGCACTATCTGTATTAATTGTGATGCAATTTGAAATATGTGGATTCCAAATCAAAAATATATTGACCTGATATATTTTTATATTCCCTATTATACCTAGATTATCAAGAAAAAAATCACTTTAATGGAGCTCCCAACTAGACCAACAGTCATGGATGTAGTTACATGTACAATGATAAGTATACATCACATTGTAGTGTACATATCAATTAACTACATATCATGTCCTACTAACTTTTGGTTTCATTATATAAGGAGATCTTCTTCAAAAAAACATACCTAAAACAAGTTTTGTAATATATAAGATCCATTCTACAATTTATTATGATAGATAATTTCGTATAAAGTGGCATCGTGATAAGTTTTATCTTCAAAAAATGGATGAAATAATTCCCCATATCACTCCAACATAGGTGCATTGAGTGAAAAAATTGTTAGAAAAATATCCCTAATCCTAAAATAGACTACACATATAAAAAAGGAAAAATTATATATTTAATCATATCAATTTATATTGGGAGTTTTTTATAAATAACCCTTTAAAATAAAAGTAAAATTAGATTTTAAAATCTAGGATTTCCTAAATGGTTTTATATTTTGATCAATTTCCATTGTACCATTCATATAGTAATTGAAATACAACCTATAGATATGTGTCCCATGATGAGCAGGAATCTAGACCATTGAATGAAGTTTTAGCTTGATATTGATGGAATAAATGGCCCCCCTTACACAATAAAATATATAATCTTGGGGATAACATATCATCTCATTAATAGTGATATCTATATATTGAATTAGAGAATGAGAGTTGTCAAACAAGGTAATTCCATGAAACTTTTATTTCAAGAGTTATAGTCTTGAATTAATGGAATCTATTCAGTGACTATTCATCATAATATCCATGTAAATTCATTTCATGATAAGATAAATTGATGATATAATATGGTGATGTATTTTATGAGTAATATATTTATAAATATTTTCCCCATGAATCAATTAATATTTTTGGTTAATATCCCTTAAATAAATTAATCCTGGAGAGCATCATTGAACAAAAATAAATTTTAAATACTTATGCCCCACCTATAATGAAATTCTATGTGTTTTCTATTTGATAATTAGAATCTTCATTTTCAAAATATATCCACTCTAGATGATGTTATAGAGTAATTAGTTCCAACTCTTAATCAGTTAAGTAGTCCACTTATAGACAATAACATAGGACTACAAATTAGTAATGGTATCCTATTTAACATGGGCAATTCTCCAAGTAAGAGATAGAGACCTCGCTTTCTAGGAGTACAGATGGATCTTCACACCATCAATGATATACCTAATGTTGAAATGTTGAGGTATATCCAAAAAAGGGAGACCCAAAATATCTAAAAGGCTAACTACCATCAAAAATGACTAAAATGTGATTAGAGACCATCCTTTTTTGATTGATGAATTTATTGATGAAGATAATTCTAGATTCATACTATTTTATGTATAGATTATAAATGTATCAATAATGATAAATAATCCATTTCAATGTCTCGATGTTTTCTCTTCCTCCCTAGATAAAATGAATTAATTCATCACTATAGAATAAATGAGAAGGTTCATGTAATCTTCTCTGAGTTTATATTGCCTTGAGGATTCCATTCTATACCATATCAGGAACTCATCTAAATAAATAATATTCAAAAATTATAAAAAGAACAGAACAAATTGAATCTCTTTATTTTATGCCACATGAGCACAAGAAATATCCCTATAGGATACCATTAAAGAGAATATAAATCGTGGATGATTTAAATAGAAATTAGAGCATATAAATGAAAAGACTACTAGGAAAAATATTTAGAGAACTCCTAAAATAAATTCTAAATTGATGGAATCAAAATCCATACTAAAATCCAGTTTAAGGGAAATAATTCCTTCATTGATAGGATTCATGAAAAGATTAATGCATTCAGATGTATTTAAAAGAAATTCATAAATTATTCTTCCAATAAAATAACATATTGATTTCTAGGACACCAGCTTGGTGATTATATTAGAAATAATGATTGTAATGATATTGCTTAGAAAATTTTAAGATAATTGGATAAGGAAATTTTACTAAAAGAATTAAGAGTTTCATTAGTATCAGACTTGGGAAAGCGTATAAGAAATTTTTAATTGTGCCCCTTTAGAATAATTTTATTCCTAATGAATATTGAAATTGATTTAGTGATACCCCACCTGAATTATGTCTTAATGTTCATAATATAAAATATTAATGTATCCATATAGGATATTATCACTTTTTGCATTAAGAGAGAAAGTGGAAACCAATTCCTCCACCAAATCAGGTTCCCTAGTGATCATGATGTTATCATCATGGATAACAACCTCGGGTAAATACTTATAAAAATAATGAGGATCAACGGGATATCCCTTATTGATAATATCCATAAAATATTGAAAAACATGAGAGTAAAAATCCCTCCTTCCAGTGATGATGTAATTCCCATTCCTCAAATAAGTAATAGGTCAACACAATTTCCTAATTCAACAAAATATTTCAAAAAAATATGTATTTTTATCAACTAATTTTATCTATTTAAATATAAATTTTCCCTTCATAACACCTTCCCCAAGAGATATTTTTTCATTCAACTTGTATGAGATCTCTAACAACTTTTTGGAGAGGTCTATATCATACAACTCACTATGACTCTTTTAAAGGTCCTAAACTCCTTTTCCAACCCAAAAACACTTTCATAAATAGAGTGAAATATATCTTTTCTCAAAATTTCTATCATGGATATAATATTCATAATTGTAATCAACTAAGAATATAAATCAACATATAATTTAGAACTACACCACACTTCTTGAATAATATTTTTTCAATTGGAAATTTTGTTCCATAAATTATTAAATATTAAAGGTAGAGGTCTTTTAAATTTCTTATTAGTGCTAGAATTTATGTTTGAGGGATTAAAAATGTTGTTCTTGATATCATCCCTCAACAAAATATAATCACATTTGTCCAATTCCATGGTATTAAGAATGCCTGTATACAGCATGCTAGAAAAAAAATATTCTTTGTTATATTATATACCATGTAAATATATCACCATGAATAGAAACTTCAATCAAATAATTATATTCTATACAATCCCTGAATACCTGGGGATCAATGAAATTACCTTGTTGACCCCGTATTTCATTTGATTCCAAAAATAAATTGAAATATCTAATAAGTAAATATGGTTCCATAATGTATTGTTGACGTATATTAACATCCTCTCAAATAATCATTCTACCATGAATGTTGGTGTATGTTTAAATGAAATAAAAAATAACATGTTTTAATCCATGGTAATCAATATTTTATTCATTTTATGGATATTAAAAACAATAGTCTAACTAGTGATTTCTTTTGGTATAAAAAACTGAATTCTTTTCATCCACTAAATATGATAATTTTTATAAACTATTATATACACCAAGGAAATAAAGTCGATTCCTTTAAAGATATCTATATGATTCTTAGATAGATTAATTCATATCATAAAAGGATGATGAGAATAATGGAAATATATATGAGTGTTTATTGTTGCTAGATTTCAAACCATATTATAATTCCAAAATAGAAATTTTATTTTTATAGGATCTTAGTTTTTACTTATATACACCTAGTATTAGCTTACTCAAATCACATTCACATTTCATGTTACAATTAACAAAAAAAATTCCAATACTACCTTTACCACTCTGGGTGTCCATACATTCCCACTTATTAGGAGTGTTCAATCCTACTACACTATCCTCTTCTAGTTACTCCTTTCTTCTAGAATTTCCCCCAATTTTTTCCCTTAATCAATCCAATATAAGTTATATAAAATATGTATTTATTAGTTAGTGGTTATCAAACTAAAGTTTCATTGTAGGTATTCAACTTATCCTTATTGTATTATGTGTTAATAACATCAGTAGATGTATCTGGAAGATCCTTATTTCATATAGAAGTACCAATGATATCTGGAACCTCTAGTGTCCTTATGAAATCTTGCTACATTCAAGTGAATTTATACCAGAGAATGGTTATTACATGTGATATTGTTATGGTCTATGGACTTTGGGGGCCTAGGTTTTCCAGTCTCTCTATCACCATGAGCCCCAATTTCGATAGATATTCCCACTACAAGTTTCTTTTTTTTAGAAGTGAGTGTCTTATAGTCATCTCTTAAACTGGAGAAATATATTTTTTCCAATGTATAATATTTAAAATAATGTAATTAAATCCTTTTAGAATAATCTCTCAATATGAGAGATGGATCTCCCATGCAATTCCTATCTAGGACATGACCTGGAGAGGTTATAGGATCCTAGGAACAATAATCATCTTTGTTATACTTAATAGAACTAGGTTTTTTTTCATGAAGATTAAGGATTTTACTACATCCTAAAATTTAATGGCCGACCATTTTTTATAAATCATGAAATAGTTGAATAAATATATATTCAAATTCATCCATTATCAAGAAACCATCAATGAGAAGAGTAGAATAGTAATTACCTAGATTTTTATGCTCTATATTGGAAACACCAATTCATAATGATCATATTTTCATTCAGGGGTATTTGGATCCAATTTAATATGGGGCTTGACGTCTAATGTAATGTCATTCGATATTTGGGGTGAAAAATCCACAAAAAATTCAATGAATTCAAACCCATATTAGAGAAAATTTATTCTTTTGATTGTGAGGGTTGATATTGAGTTCCCATACTAAAATCCTAAATACACCTATATTGAAATCATAGAAAAAATTTCCAAGAAGTATAATTATGATGTTCAGATTGAGTGATAAGATGAATGAATCCCCTACCAATTGGAATTATTTTCGAGTTATCAAAACACCATATTCATTTGAGATTCAATTTCTTACCATATAAATTAAAAATAATATCTTCTTTATAATGGATCAATCACCTAATTAGTGGTAATTTACACATATTGATACTCTCTATCAAATAATCCTAATGAAATATATATAAAACCATCCATACTAATTATTACATATTTTTCTTTAATGTGTGACTAGATTTAGGATTACAGTTTATTTTTCAACTCTCTTAAATAAAATTTTAATGAAGGATATGACCTACATTGATAGTTGTGTGACATTTATAGATATCTCTAGTAGGTTAGATGAAGAAAAACAATTGAGATAAGAATAATATTCCATGATAGATAAAGGAAGATCTAACATCCTCAACCTAGGAGCCACTAAAGCAGTGCCCTGAGCCGAGTCATCACATGACCTCAAGTGCACCTCCCCGTATGCCAGAGGTTTCCAACTAGTATCGAGGGTCTAATCAGTCATGTTGGGAGTATGTACCAAATTTATTTGAGTAATCCACATTAAGACATAATATAAATAGTTCAAAAAATATGAAACAACTAATACAAATACAATCCAAACATCTCCCAATTGGGTACAACCCATAATTTTACATTAACATTGTCACAAAATAATATTAGTTCAAATTGAATAAAACCCAAAATAAGATATATCGAAAACCCCCAAATAGGTCTAAACTATATGTCTAAAACCTTCTCTTTGTATATCTCTAGCCCAACTCGACATCCCAGTGTTGGTAATTTTCCCTTGTCTTGACCTAAAACCAAGAAATCTACTCAGGTACCCAACAGTGGCCCGAGTACGATGTGAGTACAAAACTCAATGTGAAACCACCAATGGTGTCAATGAAATATCTAGTATAATATGTAGTTCGTGAAATAAAAAATAAATGGTGTGTAACTCAGGGATATTCATGTGTCATTACTTAACAAAGTTATTTTTAGTTCATGCTTAACCTTTTTACCAGTTTATTTTATTACACTATCTTTATTAATTATTTCTTTCTTATCGCATGCTCCATGGGTTAGGTATACATAACATCTACATAGGGGTCTATGGAAATCGATCATAATTCATAGAGAGAATAAGTCACGTCCCTATCTCACTAGGGATACACATATCACATCAACAAACTATCCTCACCTTGAAGCCTCAATTCGGATGGAATGAAACTATTAGGGTAATAGAGCATCCATACCCTTCCTTAACCAATGCATTTTTTAGATAGAGTTTTAGATCCTGAGTCTAACGTGACCCATGGGCATAGAGCCTCAAGTCAATACCCCACTCTACCAATCCATGTGCAAATTTTTATTTATTCAATGACCATAACCATACAATAACAACAAAAAATACCAATTCCATTTGAAAGCACAATACATAACAACCAACATGGGAATTAATACTATTCCATACCCATTTACACATTAAAACATTACAATCCATAAATATTTATCTAAATTCACATTCATGTGCCTTAACCCATTATGTGTATTCAGCAACCCCTATGCCTTATCCAATATTAATCAATGACTATATATTATCCCATTTTCCCCATTTATCATTTCACAAGAATTTGACCACTTATGCACCTCAAGTATAATTCTTATCTCATAAAGAACAACCACTTTTTTTACATTAAAGACTTTAAGAATACCCCATAATTCCGATGCATTAACCCAATCAACTTATTCATCCATTTTCCATTCCATTAACAAATTACAATTTCACCATCTAATATTCACTATTCTTATTTGGCATTTCTAACAAAAATTAATTAGAAAATCGACATAATCTCATTCAACATAATTTTCTTATTTCCATTCCATGTTGAACAACCCCTTATGACCTTAATACCTAAGGAATAACTATCATCATTACTTTTACAACTTAATAAACCATTAAAACATGTTCTTAAGGGGTTATACATTATTACTAGACAACCCTTCAATTAACCATGCCCCTATCTAGGTCCAGAAGTGTTAGTTCACCCCATAAGTTTCACTAAAATTGTAATGTCATCATCTACCCATCCCATAGAAATTTTGAGTGTTTTAATTAGTCACATAGACCCTAATTTTTATAAAACCCTCCAATGGGATCAGGAACACAAAAAAGGGAAAACAAGAACACAAACTTCCACTCACAAATCTAAAATAACATAGGGGATAATACTTATAGACCACCTATATTGAATCCGATGATGATCACACTCTTAATCATATCCTTGGATCATGATTCAAACACCCTTTAAATAATTAACATAAGTTACACTAGAAAAAGAGGGTATTAGGTATTCCGACAAAGATGGTAGAAACTACAAACCCAAATCCAGAAAAAAAAAATAATGAGGGGTATTAGTCTTACCAAAGACTTTGATTTGAAACCAAATACTTTCCAAACATTCAAGAATCGAAGGAGAATATCCCATGGGAATATTGGGTCATCCAAGCTCGTCCCTAAGGTTGTTGGAGGTAAAATGGAGGAGAAAACTAAGTTGGGGTTTAAATTCATATAATAGAATTTTTTTAATGTTCTTAAATTTACAGGTCTACAGGGGTTCCCTGTATGGTTTTAAAAACTGTGTGAAAACCATACGGATGTCCCGGTCCGAAATCACCCCCTTAGAACAGTTATCTGGGATTCCTGCATGGTATTCTCTAACCATGTGAAAATCATGCAACATTCCTAGAAACACCTTTTTCCTAATTTTTCATGACCTGACCCCCAAAATTCCCCTAATGATTCCCATGAACTTTGGAAGCTTATTTAACCACAAGAATGTACTCAACAAAAGCATACACATATACATAGCTTAAGATGGAATACTCGGTATCTTACAACCCCACAACTTTATAACAGCTCATCCTTGTGTTGTTCAGCCAGAGAATCATTGATCTTACTCAAAAAAAGATCATCTCACTATGACTACCTATCCATTCTCATTTCCTAATTTTTCTTATTTAAAAATACAAAGCTACCATAATAGTGAACAAATATATGGTCTTGTCCAACACAACATCCTCACCCCAACCTATAACATGAACCAGATACACCTTATGGATGAATCAACATTAACCATACCCAGCCACTAGAACTTCTTAGAAAAAACATAGGAAATATTTCATGATTAAAATTAGGTGGAAATTTTCACAAAACATCATCTAATTATATTAGAGTAAACTAGATCCCCATCAGCTAGATATTCTTCACAACTCAGGACCCAAATCACTTGGGGTCAATTTTTTCAATTTTCCCCCAACACAAATGGTAACCAAATTCAATATCTCCTAATGTATAATACATGTTCCTTTCAACCACATTTTCTAACTTATGTTGGTTCACCACTATCGAGGGAAGATCACATCAATCTCCACTAAACATTAAAATCACCTGACGTGTTCAAAATCACCATGCTCAGACATCCATAAGGAATTTGAATATTTTGGTATCCTTCTACATCATAAAAACCATTTGGGGGTGGGATTATTACACAATTAATTCAAGGACTAAGATCAAAAAGACCTCACATAGGTACAAATTTATTTTGAAAAGGTACTTTCAACAACAACTGGTCTTGGAGGTGGATCACTCTCATCATACCCATTCAATTTTACCATCTCAGGTCAGACCGCCCTTGACAGGTTAGTCCCAAAACACCCACCTTAATCTAATGGTATGTTATCCCTTTCTCTCCTACCCAAGGTGCTTAATAACTTAAATCCTAACATTATCATCCCAAGAACCCTCTGTGGACATTCCTAGAATTCTGATAAAATCCCATCATCTTTCCATTATTTCCCTCCAGGCCGTCATCAGGCTTCACCCTTGGGATGAAAACACATCACATGGCCAAGGTTCCCATAACATAAAGATTTTCAAAAACCACCCAAGAAAAAATTAACTGATTATAGCACCAATATTAAATAGAGTTATTGAACCCAACACCTGTTTCCACAACCTTCTATCATATCCAACCACACCCTTCTACAACTTCATCACAAACATCACAAGCTTCACATAAATCCACCCTGAGCTCGAATACAACACTTGGATCATCAGTCACCACACCCAAGGACCACATGTCCTCTTTTAGAAGCATAACATGAACCTCAGTGTTTTCTCATTCGAATATCTGTTCACCTACATCAACTCAATGTTCACCTCTCCACATCCAGGACTTATTTATCACTCCCCACCTTAGGATTTTTTTCACCATTTAACTCCATGAGGGATTCCAACCATAGTTTCTTATACACAATTAGAATATAAACCCCTAAACATAGACAAGGGTATATAGATTTATTCCAAAATAAGAAAATCAATATCACCCAGTTCCCATTCTTGACTTTTTTTAATGACACCCATGGCATGCGTCGATATGCGGTGCATCCCATGGACCTAACCAAAATTCATCGATGGTGTACATCCCCTCATCAAGCTCCACATATATTGATTCTATGAGCATAAACTCCATGATTTACCTCATCAAACCTAACAAATGCCATTCTCTTGGATAAATCCATAGAATTTTAACATATCATGGATGATATCGAGATACTAGGAAGGATCCTCATTTTTGAAGGTACACTAAGAAGTTTTCTAATAACACCACCACCAACTTATCCATTTCTGATGTCGAACCATGGGACACCATGACAATAAAAGGATCTCAAACTCCCCTGTTGAATGAAACTCATCAAAACTTAACCACCACTGCTCAGGTATGATTTCCAACCAATTTTCACCACCTCTCTACGGCCAAATCACCATGTAGCTATGAACCAGCCTTTTATGTGGCACTACTTCCTCCACACCACTCTTTTTATTCTAATGAATCCTTGAAAGATAACAACTGAAACAAAATGGTAAACCACACCAATCCAATCCATAGTCTCTCAAAAATCTACAATTACTTGTGTGTAGACCATCGCCCACTTACTTACCTAACCATGTATCATGGTTAGTCAACCTCATTATCCCAGGGGTTGCATCTGCATCTTATCAAACAACAAAACCATTCATACAAACAAGTTCATCCTTGTGGACACCATCACGTCTTGTGTCACCATTAAGAAATAGAATATAATAGAACTTCAATCAACCTAGTCTCTTTTACTCAAAAAATATATTCAAAACCTCCATTAATCATTATCCAAAATTGCGAGTCACAAATCCATATGATACAATCCTTTGAAAAAAAATCATACCTTCTATCACAAAAACATGGGTTCCACTATGAAAAAACAAGGTACTACTATACCATTTACTAAAACATGGTGGTACTTAGTATACATTGACACCACCTCTGAAGCATCTCTCGTGTTTTATATTCCTAGAACCTACACTACTGGGTTATCCTCTCATATTTTCACCCTTTATTTTTTTGAATCTTTCATCATGTAATCATAACTCGAGTGGCTCCACTTTCCATCAACCTCCTGACTTATCCCTATATAAATAACCCACACCATGAAACAATATGAGTTACACTATCATATTCCAAAACCTCAACATGTGAAAAACACACCCAAAATAACTTGAAACTCCATCTGACCACTCTCCTAGGTCTCCTTTAGGGTTAAATTATACCAACTCCCTATACTGAAGTCACAATAAAGGAAACACATCAGTCCTCTCTCCAAACCATACAAATCATGACACAAACAAATAAATGATCATGAATGGCACTCTTACCCTAGTTCATATGAACATTGTGCCTAGCGCACCAAACAACTATTTACACTACGTTTTGTACCAAAGGTGTACACATTCAATGGCAACACAAGCAATAAATCCTCTCTAGGATTCAATACCCAATGCGTATTGTCTCTACTCACAAGGTCACTATGACCAAGGAACGATACTTAGGGTCCATCAGGCACTTTGACCGGTAAAAACCCATGAGAGTTTACAAAAATGAATTACTAAACAACACCTCACAACCCAATGGAAAAAACCTTACCAAGGGTTCTCTAAACATACCACCTAGGCCTCATCATAACCTGAAAGGACTCACAATACAAATCCAAAGTCTCAAAATAGGGAACTCTCACTACCCCAAACCAACCATTCAAGGGTAAAACCAATAACCCAAATAATAACAAATTTTGAACTTAATCGTTCTCATTTTAAAGTTCTCATTCACATAATTCTTTGAAGAATAACTGAAAGGATTAAACCATAAATGGAAAAGATCTCACACAATCAAACTTAAAACAAACACATTCTTCATACTCTCTTTAATGGTTGTCATCAAACATAAAAAAATACCCTCTACCATGCCTACTGCAGGTCATAGTCAACATGTGGTAAACAATTTACTTAATAAAAAGTCTTTCATCAACACCCCTTGGCAATATTTCCTCTTTTGGGCACCTAAGAAAGCTTTAAAATTTAACACAACCAAAAATTTTAACCCGATCAAAACATTTCATTATACACCATATTATTTAACTATTCGTTTTCATTCATTTCATTCATCCACTGGCATTACTATTATTAGGAATAATTTTCTTAACTATTCTTTTCTTCACACCCATCCCATGTGTGTGAAAATAATTATGCATGTCACCTATATCCCTAGGTTCCTAAAATGAGGCATGAATGCACAACCTCATGCCATTTGGAAATACGGAAATGATCATAAATCAATCAAATCACACAAAATGTGCATCACACAACATGGAAATATCATTTTACTTTAACAGAACACATCAAGAAAAAAAATTACCACCGAGGGTGACTTGGGTTTTCCCTCATACATGGGTCTGCTACTCCCAAGTACGAGGTCATTACCAAGGACCAATACTTTCTAACGTCATTTTTACCATCCAAATAAATAAAAAATAGAAAGTAACTACTCTTAAACCACATTGTAACATCCTCGACCTCATGATCAGCTAAACAGATGCCCAAGCCTTGTCATCACATGTCCTCAAGCACACATCCTTTTACGCCAGAGGTTGTCGACTAGCGGCGGGGGTCTAAGGAGTCTCATTGGGAGACTATACACTCTTTACCAGAATAAACCACAACATAAGAAATATAAATCTTAGAAACAATATAAGATATCTAATAAACATAAAATCCAAAAATCTATCAACTAGGCACAACCCATAATTCAACATTATCATTATCGTGACATACTAGTAGTGAAATGTGAATAAAACATAAAATAATACAAACATAAAAACCCCAAACGGGACTCAACTTGATGTCTAGATCCTTATCCATGGATATCTCATGCCCTTGTCAACATCCAAGTGTGGGTCTCTTTCCCTTATCCTGATTTGCAACCATGAAATATACTCAGATACCCAACAATGGACAGATCAGGGTGTGAGTACAAAACATAGTGGTCCACCACCCATGGTGTCTATAAAATATCTAGTTTAATAGATAATGCATTACAGTAAAAAAATAAATGGCAGATAAACAAGGGACAGTTTGGGTGTCATTAGTTATCAATGTTGTTTTTAGATCATGCTTATCTATTTTCCCAATTTAATTGCTTACACCATATTTATTAATTATTTCACTCATAGAACATGCTACATGGGTTAGTAATACATATCATCTACACAAGGGTATAAGGAAATAAATAAAAATTCATTACAAAAATAAGTCAAGTCCATATCCCAGTAAGGATACACATATCACATTAACACATTATCCTCACCTCGATGCATCATTCCAAGTAGAATAAAATCATCAGTGGAGTAAATCCTTCTTCCCCTTAACTAACCCATTGATTTTTTGGATAGAGTTTTAGAGCCTCGGTCTAACTCGACCTATGGGTGCATAGCCTCATGTCAATACACATCTCATCCAAGACATTGTCAAAATCTAATTTTTTCAATCACCACAACCATACCATAAAAACCAAACATAACTAATGACATTGGAATACACAATACATATACACCAATATGGGAATTAATACTATTCCATAAACCATTAACACATTCACCAATTAAAATTCAAAGCCATTTAGCTATATTACCATTCTTGTGCCATAACCCATTAAGTGTATTCAAAAACATATATTCCTTATCCAATATTCATCAATTACCATTTATTACCCTATTTATACCATTTATCATTTCATGATTATTTGAAAACTTGTGAAATTCAAGTAAAATTATTGCCTCATAAGTCACATCCAGATTATTTTATTCAACCCTTAAAGAGTACCCCATAATTCCAATTTATTAACCCAATAAAAATTTTCATCAATTTTTCTTTTCCATTAACCAATTAATAGTTCACTATCTATTATGCACAAATTATCTTTGAAATTTTTAACTAATGTTCATTAAACAATCAAAATAATCTCATTCGAACCAATTAAAAAAATTTCATGTCATCCCAAACAACCCCATATGCCCTTAACACCCAAGGAACAACTATCTTCATTCCATTTAAAACATAATCATCCATTAAAATATGTTATTCATGGGTTACACATTATTACTCAGCAACCCTTTATTTAACCCTACCCATCTCTAGGTTCGAAAATGCAATTACACCTCATGGGTGGCCCTAAAATGGTCAAGTCATCCACTATGCATCCCATGTGGATCAAGAGGGTTTAAATTGGTCACATAGACACATATGTTTTCCAAAACCTCCAAAGGTATTAATAAATTAAAAGGGTTTAAACAAGAACCCAAACTTCCATGCACAAATCTAAAATAAAACTATGGGGTAATACTTGTATGGCCCTAACCAAGAATCCCATGATGTACACACTCTTAATCATAGCCTTGGATTTGGATTCAAAAACCCTTTCAATAAATAACCTATGTTCCACAAGAAAAAAATAGTTTTAGGTATTTAGAAGAAGATGGGAGAAACTAAAATCCATATTCTAGAAAAGATAAGCAAGAGGGGTGTTAAACTTTCCCAGTTATACGATATGCAACCTACAATTCTCTAAATGGTCTGAAATTGAAGGATAATTACCCTTGGGAATATTGGGTCATCCAAGATTGTCACTATAGTTGTTGGAGGTGGAATAGAGGAGAAAACTGAGTTTGGATTTAAATCCTCATAATGAGATTTTTGTAAAATTATAAACTTTACTGGGTTGCAAGGTTTACCTGAATGGTTTTCCAAACTGTGAAAAAAATGTGAAGATAAAACTCTATGAAATCACCACTTTCCATGGTTACCTGGGATTCCTCCATGGTTTTCCCTAACCATGTTAAAATCATGAAACATTCATAGAAGCAACTTTTTCCACAATTTTTGTATCATGAACCCTCAAAATGCCCTCAAGACTTCTCATGACCATAGGGAAACTTATTTAACCATAAGAATGGACTCAACTGAAACATAAACATAGAAATACCATAAGATGAAATATTCAAGTTAATATAGAAGAAAATGTTTAATTATTCAAATTATAGTCAATGAAAAATAACCATATACAAACACTCCACATGTATCCCTCGATAAATCATATTATATATCACAAAAAGTTACCAATAGATATTGAGAAAACAAAATGTTACATTATTATTACACTTTGTTGTATAATATTAGAAAATAAGTGAATTAATTTTATAATGAGTATATAAATAATTTCAAATATATTTGGCATCCAATGTACTAATATAAAAACGTTATGGTAGTGAAGATATAAGATAAGAAATTATAGAATTGTTACATTTGAACAATTTGAAAAACAAAAAATTATATGTACTATGAAACAAAAAAAATTGTAAATATATATATATATATAAACACATGGTCCTTCATTGTAGTGATAAATCTATTAGTACTGAATTTTTTATTGAAAAATAAAAAAATTAATACTTTTTTCATTGTTTAAAAAAAAATATTTGTGAAAATGTTGAATTATGATACCTCATGATTCCCTACTGGGGATAAAGAAACAAGATATCATAACGTGATTTTTGTTTTCGATTTCATTGTATTTGTTAGGTTTATGGAACTTAATATGGTGCATGATGATGGAAATGTTTGTATGATGAGTAGTTTTTAATGGAAATCATTTAACATCGATCTTAGTTCTACTAGGGGTGATAAAAAAGATTTATTAAGCAGTGCTTCAAATTGAAGAAAAGACTTCTTATTTTAGTTAATAATTGGGTGTTTCGATTTTTCTGAGCATCTAGGTGTGATCTAACATTATTAATATTCTATGAATTGTTAGGGACAAATTAAATTGATATCAGCCAACCCAATTCTCACCTATAAATTCATGTGTATTCGGATTTTGAATAAAAATATACAAATTATCTCATGAACACAGTGGATTGGATGAACATAGGATATGGATGTTCACAGAATAATAAATAATTATGATAAATTGCGGTTCAATTATACAATTATATCCTATATAATTTAAATTTTAATGATTAAATTTGTTCATTGAGTTTGAATGTTTTTAATATTCTTCTCTTTCAAAAAAATTATAATGTTGTGTAATATAATTTTGTTTGGATCAATTATATAAATGTTTCAGTATACTAATATTTAATATAAGATGTGTGGTTTATAAGATATATTAAACTAATTTTTGGGAACAATAACATGTCACTTAAATTTGAGTTTTTTATTGAATTAATATCAATAAATCCTTCTAGGATCATGTTATTCTTATTTAAATGTGAAAAATTGAATTAGTTTCTCCAGAATACAACACATGGATTTAAAGATATTTAAGAAAAAAAATTAGACTATTAAAAACACTACACTTCAATTTGAATATAATAATATTATAAAATTGGTGAACCAACGTATAAATATATTTTACTTATTAAAATAAATATAATGGTGAAATAATCATCAATATATATAGAATGTATTTTGAGAGATTTTAAGGATAAAATAAAATATTAAAATTTATCTCTATATTTAAATGATATAATCTTAAAATATATTTTTTTGATATATTCTTTAAATCAATATGTATAGAATAGAATTAAAATATATAAAATGGCATTCTCAGATTTTGAGTTATGGTGGAGTGAGATAATGGGATATATTTTTATAAATTTTTAATAAGTTTTTTTTAATAATAAGTTATTGAGACCAAAAAAATTGTTTCAAAATATCCTATAAATAATTACCTCCTACCACTATAATAACCTCAATTTGTGTTATTGAACAAATGTAATCATACATTGTTTTTTTTCTTTTTGATTTTTCACATATCACTTTTTTAGGGCTATCTTAGCAACTAGATTATAATAATAGAATAAAACATTCAATCATTTGGTAATGTTATAATATTATGGTGTTCGTTTGTGGAAATATAGTATTTACCTATCTTGGGTTTAGGATATAGGTGGATATATTCAATGGGGAAGTAATGATTTGGCAGATTTGTGGTAGACAAATCAAGACCATGGATTATGGGAGGGCATATAGAATCCCCATCATTCAGAGAAAGTATATTTTAAAAAAAATATTTTTCAAATCCTCATATCATAAAGTAAACTAAATAGCCCCATATCACTACATATATGGGTAAATAGCTCATAGTATGCTACAAGCCATGTGAGAAAAGACAATCTTATCATTGGATCAAATAAATTGGGCTTGGTGAGGCTATTGTGGGTGATGAATGATTATGTGAAATTAGTGTTGTTAAATTAGAATATCAAAATACAAAGTGGGGTTTAGGGGTCTATGTGGAAATGACATGCATGGATGAATATGGAGTGTACTATATAGAAAACCCTCATACAACTTAAACTATAGTGGAATGAGGGGAATTTGAGACTCTAGAAAATAAAACTAAAAATTTCATTAGATTCACATTGATTGTTTATACCCAAAGGATTTTAAATTGGTAAATTTTTATAATTATAGTTAGACTAAACTAATTTTTTAACTAATTAATGATGGGATTATATAACAAAATATTATTATCAAATTTATAAAAAAAATTGTTGATTCATATTTCTTATTTCTGAACATCCGTTAATGTCATATATTTAATTGAGGTATCAATATTTTTTAAATAGTTTTATTTATTCCAACCATGTTCATAAATAATTAACTAAGTAAATTATATTATTGTTTGGACATAGGTACAAATGATTTGGGTATTTTTTATTAGATTAAAATAATTTTGAGTTCATCCTCAGTGATGATATTTAAGTGTAGTGGTCCTAATAAGAGGATGGGTAAGACTCTATATTTGTCAGGATATAGATCCCTTTGATTGTTTTATAGGAATTAAAAGTATATATTATGTGTTATTTCATCAATATTATATACCCTAGGAATGGTTTCATAACTAATATGTAGTGGATGAATCACAGGTTCATTCTTTTATGGTTAATTCATTTGAAATTAACCTACCAGGACAATTAGCAACAGATACACTCACCTATGATACTAAGTCTTACCTGAATGAATATAAAATTAAAATTTACCAACAATAATTTTTTTACAAGGATCAATTTTTATATGGATACCCACTCTTTTTCTTGATTGGGGTTAGCCTGCTAAATTGATTTTTTACTAAAATGAGTCACCAATTACCAATGGTAATAGGGGTATCATTCAATTCCTATATTTTTTTCAAATACCATATATCTAGAATAATATTTTTCCATAGGATATAATATTATCATAATAATGTGGGAAATTTCATAATAGAATTAGTTTCATTACCAACTGATGATAATGATCTTCATCTTTATGACTTTGGAATAATCAGAATAGAATATGTTCACCTCTTCAGGATAATCAACCTTTAAAATTAAATAATGAACTAAAATTAGTAATAATTTATTTATTTCATATCTAATTAGTATTTTTTATTATTCTCAATATTTAATCACTCAACACTTGGGATGAAAAATTATTATACTATCTTCCCTACTCACAACTTCATTCTATGTTTTTCTCATCTTTATAGTATATGTTATCTTTATTTTAGTACATAATTGTTTTCACCATTATTCTCCCCTTAATTCTTAGCTTCTTAATATTATATAATAAATTAAATTATTAAAACCAATTCTAGATCACATTCGAAAGAATTATAAAAACTTAATTTTATAACATGATCATCCATGTATTTCTTTAATCAATTATTCACATTAAAATTCTCTGATGATCTCTGAACATTCAATTCTCAATTAACAATTTGCCTCTAGTAAATATATAATAATATAATCCTTCTCACTTGGTACAATTTTACATGATAAATAATATACACTTGAGTGTTTCTTCATAAATTAACACCATAAAATAATTCTGAAATATTTATATATAAGAATTACAAAAAAATTGAATTGATCATCACACTTAATTTCAGTTAATATTTAGCAAAAATAATATTGCAGCATGGAAATTATCCTTATATCATAAAATCTTTATAGAAGTAAAAACTTTCATTCGTTGGTTTCACCTCAAGATTACATCCCAACATGAAGTATCTAATCATGAAAAAACATTCTAAATATTTATCTTTAATCATATCATAATCAAAATATTTTTATTTTTCAAATTAATATCCACACAACATAAACCAATTTTAATTCTATAAGGATAATTTATAAATATAATTTTCTAAAAAAATAAAATTATCTAACTCTTATGAATCTCCCTATATAAACCATTTCAAAATACTAAAATGACTCTTATGATTTCGACTATAGTTCCATACCTTTTCTATTTTTTCACTTTAAGTAATATTTTATAAGAGTAAAATGACTCTAATATAATTTTATAATGACCCATATATGGGATTGAAATGAATTTTATAAATTCATTTCAATTTTAAAATTTCTAATCTGATAACCCCTATTGACTTGGTAATTCACCCCCGCATGCTTTCAGCTGAATGGTGTGAAATATAAAGATTACTATTACAAATTTTCTTAATAAATATTAAATTAAAACTTAAATCATTTTTAGTTTCTTGTTGAGTATTATAATTTTAAATGACTCTTGATAAATACATGTGGCCCTAAAAAATATATACAACTCTTATAATTTTTTTTAACTCTTATGAAAACTGAAGGCACAGAAAAACATTAATAATTTTAAATTTTCTAAATTCAGCTATAGAATTTCAAATATCTTCAAGTTATCATTGAAGCTCTTGAATTAGTCTTTGGGATTCTAAAATCATCTTAAAATCATTATTAGAAACTTTAAATAAATATTTAATTATTTCTAGGGAATCTCATACATAGTTGAAAATAAATACAATACTTAAATAATATTAATGGTCTCCTTAATCTCCCCATTTTATTTTTTTTAAAATCCATTTATCATTATCAAAATGAATAAATTTTTTAGAAAATCAGTAATTATCATAATATAATAATTAAATAATATAAATATTTTATGTATATGTATTTTGAATCTGCATTATCGGGTAAGGAAGTGTTTCTTAGAGGATTCCATCTCTCAGTGACAAGAAATGGTTGGACATAACTACTAATTTAGATTCCAAAAATATAATAAAAAATTTATACCACACAACCCCTTTGACAAAAAGGTGTAAAAATATCCCTCTCCCATTCACAACATAATCCATAGTATTTTTTGGGTACATACCACACAATCGCGAGTGAGAGGTATTGGATAAAAAGTTAGTTTCACCCTTAATGATAAAAATGTCACTCTTATGATTACTTTTGTAAAAACATCAGTAATATGGTTCATTGTGAATACATATTGAAGCTTCACATGAAAATTCATCCACTTTTCATTTGAGTAATTGAAATATGCTATCAATATTATTTAGTATTGAGTGTTACGCCGGTTTGATTGATATATTTATAACACTCTAATTTTCATAAAAAATAATCATTGGATTCTCATATTCAACCTTGATATCATCATACTACACTATGATCTATAAAATATATATAATATAGTGAGTTTTAACTACATTTTTTTCATTATATGTGATTATGGGAACTAAAGTATTTATTTTTTATGAAATATATGATAGTTCTCTATAAGAAAGTTCCACCTAATTTGGATTATCTGTTAGTGAAATTTCTAACCCAATATTACACTCTGTATCCTAGAATATTCAATTCGAAAATAATTTATAAAAAATTATATATCGCAAATTCTATTAGGAAAAACATAAAAAATATTTTCACTACTTGAATGTAAGAATATTTTGGATAACATAGATTTCAATTACAAATATTCACTGCATATTCATTATATAACCTTAATGCTAACGGTTCGAATTATTTTCATTTATGATTTCATACCCAAATTTTTTATAGCTTCATCTTCTTAAAATTTAGTACTAAATTCTATAGGTGTGGAATTTTACTTATAATCCTCTATAACTAATTTAATATAAGAATTTCTAGAATATATATCTTTGGATAAGATGGTATATTTTTTTTATATACCACCATTGATCCTGAAAATTAGCTTATATCACATAGCATTAACATATAAAAATTCATATTATTCTACTTAGAAATATCATCACAAATATAATAATTTTCGTATAAAAAGTATTTCATCTACATAAACTATGATAAATAGTGTACATGTGGACATATATTTCATAAAAAAAATTTGTTCAACCATTCCTTTAATAAACATCACTTTTTTTAGGTTGTCATCTATCTTAAAATATTAGGAACTAGGTGCTGATTGTATAGCTAAAAAAGTCTTATTCAGTTTTCATAAAATTATTACATCCCTATTAATAATGGAACATTCATGATTCATAATTAAAATTAATTCTTATAAATATCTATTTAAAAATGTCATACTTCACATCCATATATAATCTGATGTTGTTCTTGTATGTTTCTAATGAAAGAAACATTTTTATTGATTCCACTCTTGATACTGATGAAAATAAGTCTTAAAAATAAATTAGTTCTATCTAGAAATACCATTTTTATACCATTCATTCTTTTTTATTAACAACAATCATTTTTTATTATGTTTATTTTTGAATACCCTCATGGTTCCTATCACATTTTTTCATTAGATATATAAACACCATCCCAAGTTACTTTTCTCTCAATTTGATCCAGTTCCTCATTACTTACATCAATCCACACCTTATTCCTTACTACATTTAAAACTATATATGGATCAATATTTGATATGGAATTAATTTTAAATTAATTCCTTAATCTTCTTCATTTCTATACTATTAATGCTTGATTTCCAGTTATATTTTTTAAATCAATATGATTCTAAAATATCTAATGAAACTTTTTCAAAATTTTTATATCTTTAAATTCATTATTTCTTTGGTTCAAGTTGACATCAATTTAATTCTTCTCATTTCTGACTTCATCTACATTATATTTTTTTAGTCATTGGCATTCTTCCAACTTCAATGTTCTCAAAATCAACTTCATCTAGTATATATAATTTGAATTGACATTGAAAAAAATTAATTTTAAAATATTCAAATAACATTTAAATCTCATAATTCCAGCATATGTATCCGGTTCATTAAATAAAAACCCATAAATATCCTTTCTATATATTTATTTTTAAATTGTCCCAGATTGGTCTTTTTGATCATTAGGTAATAAGGAATTCTAAATATATTTAATTAATCTACTATTGGGTTAATATTATACCACATTTCATATGGTGTCATGTATTTCTAATGTCATATAAAACACCTATTTTATATGTGTATAATATTATATACATCATCTCTCCATAAAAATTTATTGAGCTTGTATTAAGTTTGAATTGGTGTAACCATTTCTAAAAAAGTTTTCCCTCTTCCACCCAACTACATAAAACTATTATGAAGTGTATATAGAACTATGTGGATTATTTATTCCATGATATTAATGATAAATTTCAAAAAGAATATAGGCGAAAAATTTTATTGTTTTTTATCTCAAATTTCTGATGTAGAATCTTATATCTTTCTCTACCAATATTCTAACTATTTTGAACATATAAAAAGATTCATACATGGAAATTGTAAATTTTATATTAGTAATATAAGTATATTAATAAATTCAATTAATAAAATACAAGTCAATCTTATAATAATAATGTATCTTAAAACTATAAAAATTTGTGTTAATTCATTTTAGTACCTAGTGGATTGAATTTTCACTCTTTTGTGGGTTCTTTGAATTATATACTCTTTCTAGAATGTTTCAAAAATATAAAATCTATATATCCCTTTTGAGTTAGTTTATATAAATAACAATATAATTTTTTTATATTTTAATAATATTTTTCAAAAAATATTCTCAATCCTTAGATTCCATAGTTTAATCTCATCTTTGGATGTCATGTTTTTGGAATTGGTTGGATTGAATATTTGGAATATATTTCCACTAATTCCTTCTCCTTTGTTTATTTAATTCTCTTTAATTTTAATTCATAAAGATTAATACTTTTTTGAATAAAAAATATTTTAAATCATCCAATAATTGACTCACAATTAAAATATTATGTTTAATCCTTTCAACATTGAGGACATCGTCACATTTCAACCTCTAAAATTTTATTTTATAATTTCCAACTCATTTTATTTTCAAAGAGTTATTGATTCAAGATATCACTACCCCTCTTTCTTATTTTCCTTATTATTGAGAAAATGTATATCAACCGAAATATTTAAGTAATAACAACAACATAAAATCTATTTTTTACCATTTTTCATTCATAAAAATAATCTTCGATAATAATTTATTTTTTATTACTTAACCTTTCGAATTCCCATTCCATTTTAATTATAAATTATCCATCCAAGAATATTTTCCATTCATTCTTCATAATGTTGGATATTTTTATCACACATACCTAAGAAATTCCAAAATAACCAATCATATTTATATAAACATTTTTTAGGAGTTTTCGTTTATAGTTTTCCATTAATTATCTGCAGTTATTTGAAATATGATATGTGATTCTATTATATTTCTAACCCTTTTCTTCATCCTTATCAAAATCACCAGAATAACCAACTTATTTATCTTTTATTTTATTTTTTTAGTGGGAAAAAAATTAAAATTCATATTTGAATTTATTATACAATTTTATTGCCATTCGTATATTATATGAAATGAGAATATTATACAGTTCAAAAAGGGTATAATATTATTTTTCTTTCAATGGAAAAATTATCAGATAAAACACGTTTGAAACATTTATTATAGATTTCTTAACAAATTAATTTCTTACTTCTTTTTTCAATAGACTATATAGTTTTTATTAATATTTAATTTATCCTTATAAAATAGCCATCTATGATTTTACCTACATCCATCTTCAATGATCCAAAAAAAATTCTCTATATTTTTAGTTTAGCTTTATTAAGCTTAGAATTTATTTTATAACTACTCTCCAAATTCTTTCAAATTTCTTTAGTTATTTTAATTCCAATAAAAATTATGTAAACACTAACTGATAGAGACGTGATAATAGAATTTATTTATTTTCCATAAACTTAAATGTTTATATTATCTGAAAATTACATTGTATTATTGTTCCTAATTGGTGTAAATCCCATTTTTGATCCATCAGAAACCTACATGATAAGTGATAGAAGATGGGGTAACATCCAATAATTTCATCTATGATTATTTTTTACTAAATTTCAGAACCCCCCTTTTTAGATATATTCATATTATCCATCACTTCTATCCAAAAGTTCTGATATTTGGAGCTTATCCCATATATGCCCTAGGAAATGGAGAACCACTAAAAAAGGTGGAAGAATTAGTGGTTCTTTCTCTTAAAATTTATTCTTTAAAATTATTTTTCATGGACTTTTTTAAATTTATCTAATTATATATGAAACTTAGTGTTAATCAAGTGAAATCGGAATGATAATAAACAAGACATGCATAATTTTTACAATGTTAAATCCAAATGTGGGTACATACTCCTTATTGTGATTTGAGTGAGTATGATTCACATATTTTACACTAGAATGAATCACCAATTACATGTGGTATGGAATGTATCATCTACTACCTAGATGTTTTTCCCCAAACTATATACCATATGTATTGAAAAACATTATCACACTTGTAACAATATGATTATAGTAGTGTGAGAAATATCATAAGAGAATTGTGATTTCTTCATCAAACAGAGTAATGGACATTCCCTTTTTGGATTCAAAATAATAAAAAATGAATATAATAAACCTTTATCAACATTAGGCCTATATTTTTCACAAATGAATTTAGATTAGTTGTCCTTTCTCACTTTATACATATTTTCATATTACTTTATTCTCAAACTCAAATTATTGAATATTCAAGATCTAAAATGTTAGTACTCCCTTTTTACTCGTGGCATAAATCTATATTTTCCTTTTCTTCAAAGTGTGTATGATCTATCCTTCAATAAATTATAGTTTTCACTACTTGGTCACTATTAACTAATAATTAAACAATATTTTAGAATAAAATAAATTTTGAAAACTAATTCCATCTAACATTGTATAAAATTCTCATAACTGAATCATTTAACAAATTTTTTTCTAGTTTCCTCAATCAACTATTCACATGTGAACAATATCATGGTCATTGAATATTCTATTCTCATTTAAAAAAAATTATGTAAAAAGATATAAATTTTTTCCATATAATTTGATCTTAGTTTAGCATATCAAAAATTGAAATCAATTATTTTTCATCACTTACTAGAAAATAATTCATAAATATTTATATTTGAGAATTCCAAAACGTTTGAGAAGTGATAATCTCTTTTAATTTCATTGAATATCCCAATAAATTTTATTGTGTCATATTTCATCACCCTATGGTGAAACAAGTTTAGTGACTATATAATTGACATGTGGGATTTGTGTGGCTCGATCCATTGGATGAAGTTGGACCAACTGTTAGGGGCACACCATATAGAAATAATAACCGACTTTAACAGATATAAAAAGTGGCATTTGTAGGGATAAATATTAATTTTAACAATGATATTGTAGTTTATTAGATTGTGACTAGTGATATTGAATTTATAAAATATCATTGCGTATTTCTAACCATCGTTTACTATAGAATAATGCTCTTACTATGATTTTTGTGGTACTATAGTAATATATTTTATTGTGGCATTGTGTTTATATATAAACTCATTCGAGAAAGGGTGAATTGATACATTGAAATCACCTTATAATGTTTATCCTAAAATATTTTAAATCATTGCACCTCTCCATGGACATAGGAATTATTATTGAACTGCATAAATCATGTGTGTTCCAAGTATTATTCTTATCCATTTGAATATTTTTCTTCTTTTTACTATTTTTATGGAAAATTAATTATTTTGGTTGGTATTATAATTTTGAAAAAAAAATATTCAAATAGTTTGTCTATAAAATCTATTCACAGCATGGATCATCTCATCATGGAGAAAATTATAAATACTCTGCATGATTCGAAGCATAATTAGAACATTGTTTTTCTTGAACATAAGATCATCACAACATTACCCATTAAAATTTAAAAATCATTATGAAAATATAATTCTTTGAAACTTTGGGAAAGTACGTAAATATTATTTAACTCCATCTATAGGCCATTTCAATAGAGTGTAATGAATCTTATGATTTCCTCTATGAATTTATATATTTTCCATTTTTCCTCAAGTGAAATTTCATAACAGTAAATTGAAACATATGAAACTTTATAATGAATCTTATGCATGATTATAATAACACTCATGAAGTCATAAAATTATGAAATTTCTAAATCACTAGATCTTATGGAATTAGAAAATTATACTAACACACATTCGACTGAATATTATGAAACATTTATTAAACTCTTACAAAATTTCTTGTTGAATCTTAAGCATGAAATTTTATATTTTAAGGAGTAAAAATGACACTTAAAATTTACCGATGACTCAAAAAAATAAATTTTTAACATAAAAAATCCATATAAATATAACAAAGAAAATTTAATATTAAAAAATTTATCAAACTCATAATAAAACATTAAGTCTTCTTAATTTTTCATGTTTAATTCCAAAATTCCATATTTCATCAAATACACTCAGAACCTCTTGAATTAATATAATGGATTCTTAAATCATCTCAAAAAAATTACTAAAGGATTAAATTACATAATTATTGACTTCAAAGGTTTCTCACACATAGTTAACAATAAATACAATCCTTTTATAATTCAATTTTGGCTCTTCACAATCAATTAATGTGGTTAAAAAAAGTTGAAACTATATTCTAACATATTCACTATGTATCCTTGAGGAGATTTTGATTGTATATTTTGGAGATTAAGGGGCCCTCAAAATTCATACATGGATTCTCATGGTTAGTTAACTGACTTTGTAGAAAAAAATTAAATTTTTCATACATAATGATCTCTATCAAGCTTGTTTCATCAAGATGGAACACACTGAACATCATCTATACATGGTTATTTTATGTGATTCATATGAAATGTTTTTTATATGATTATATTTTCATAATTTAAATGGTTTTATTTTACTATTTATAAGAATTAAGTGTTCCGAAAAAACTACAATTTTTTTGATCCATATTCATTATTGAATCAATAAATTTTCATATTATTTTATGAAGAATATGTCAATCATAAGATGTAATTTTTAATATAAAAATTAGTTATATTCCACGTATAATTTTTATCTATTAAATCTTTATGATATAAGAAATAATATATGATATCATAAGGTTTTATTTTAGATTGTTTCAATGAAATGTGGTATGATTGTATATTTCAAGGTATATGATTTATTAAAACCCATAGTTTTAAACCTTCTTTTAAGACACTATAAGAATTTTTATTGGTTTTTAGGGTGTAGTGGTGCATGGAAAACAAGGTGTCGTGTTGTAAGGGAGATAATTATGAAATTTGGGGTTGTGATATAGTCCAATTGGTTAACCACAGAATATAGTATTATCAAATTCCTAGTATTGGTTGGATTCTAGTGATAATTTAAGTAATCATATTTTTAGATAACTTCATTAATTAGAAAATATAATATATTATAAAAATGAAAAAAATATATGTTATATAAAATAATTATAGTTCATTAATTATAAGTGTTATTCATTATAAAAGGAATATTTTTTGGGCTAAATTATTGTTGAAATTTTCCTAATAATATCTCATGTTTGGTAAATAAAAGTTTTAATTTATTTATTTATATCCCTATTTAACTATATAATATTTTTTATATGATGTTAAAATTATATACCATTCAATTTTTATGGTACATTAACAATTTTAAAATTATCATACCTTGTAATAACTACTTGGTATGAAAACATAATATTGGATTTTCTTCTACATTGACTTGGGATTGTTATCGATATTTTAACGCTATCATTTTGATGTAATTTTTAGTTTATATATGTTTGGTGTTGGAATTATGATGGAATTTAAGTCTCTCTTGAGTATTAAATCACGGGTAGTTATAATTCTCTATATCATAGGGGCTTAATCCTTGTAGAAGAAAACTAGGGGTTTGATATTTTTCACTCCATGCTTTATCATGTTGGGATTTTTATTTCATATAATTCTAAACCTTTAAATGTAAGGGTTTTATATACCTTATTCATAAAATATATTTGGATATAAAGATATATGTTTGTTCCAAATTTTTGGATTAGTAATTAAAAAAAATTTACTTATGTAAAGAGTTTATAATGACCCAATGATTTATCAATATGAATTCCATTATTAAAATTATGTCGTCATTGTAAATTACAACACAACAAACTAATAAGTACTATGTGACATTTAAATTTAATTTTGACACTTTTGTGTTTTGAATTTAAAAAATATAACATACACAATTATTATCACAAGGATTTTTGGAGTCTAATATGACAAACTATTTTTTAGTGAATAGTAACCTACCCTTATGAATAATAATATAACCCTTATGAATAGTAAATCATCCAAAATAATATTAACCTCACCCTTGAATGTATAAATAGAATTTAGGCATCTTAAAATTGATAACATTATCATGGTAAAAGTACTGGTGTTTTTCTAAGTCATTAATAATTAGTTAAATTAAATTAATTAATTTGAAAGAAAATATATATTTCTAAAAGGTGGTTATAAATTAATAATTTTATTTCTTCTAATTTTAAAATAATTTTACAAGACCTTAGGTAATTTTTTAAACCATTCTAAAATTAGTAAGAGTTTTAAAATCCATTTTTCAAGTAAATGATTATTTAAATTAAAAAATAAATTAATCCTATTTATAAAATTATTTTGAAAAAATGGAGTTCATTTTGGGATTCATCGTGTTAAAAAATGTTTAGGGTGGATTTTTTGAAATTTCATAAAATATTTGAATTTTTGATAAATAGTCAACTATGATAATTCACAATAAATGATATAACCTAAATATCTACATCATTCATGAGTCATGGATGATGTACATGTTCATTGGTTAGAAATAACATGAACATATTAATTTTTTGGTCATGGAATCATCCCTATTTCCATTCTCGAGGAAAATTAATAAACCAATGAATTAAATATTATCAAAACCCTCTTCTCCTCCACTATAAATACAACCCCTCCATACCTCTTATCTTCCCTCTTTTCAAGCCTTGTTACTTGCCTAAATTCTACCCAAATCACTTCCCAAGACCCTCCCCCACATCCAAAAACACTTAGTGTATTAAAAAGACTAAATCTTCTCCCTTTAAGTGGATCTCAAGGAAAATTGATTCAAGAGTTAAATTCCACTTTTCAATTCTTTTAAATTCTTTTCAAGTTCATTTGTTTTCTTTTCAATCCTTTCCTATCCTCATACAAATGTCATAAAAACTTCTATATCTTACATGTACTGATTTTTTTTTTATAATAATGGGGTAATTTATTATTGTCTCTCATTTACTCTTATTCTATACTTGTAGTAAAGACACCATCTGATATGTGTTAATTTACCACATTTAAGGATGATGGGTTTTCAATTTATTTTACCATCTCCAATTCTAGTCATGAAACCAATTTTAATGTTAAACTAGAATATTAATTATTTATTTTATCTCCTGTGTTATTCAGGAATCTTTTTGGAAACAAGATGTAAAATAATAATAAAAAACAAGTTAATTATGAGCAAAATATCCAAATTAATTCAAGGGTTTGTCATTAATGTTTTATGTAATGATTCACCATCACACCAAATAACCAAATGAATTTTATAACCATGTAATTTTATTATTTTAATTAATGTTATATAAATTCAATTTTAGACGACCAGTCTCATTATCCATCAGTGTCTGACCAGGAATATAAGTGAATCGATTATTAAAACGAATGAAGTAAACAGATCGAAACAATGAAATTGACTCTCATAACAAAAAAAGGATATGAATGAACTCAAAGAGGTTATACTAAATTATTTAAATGTAAAATAATTTCTATAATTATTAATTAAACAAACTAATTTGATTATTCCTATCAATAATATCATACAGAGAACACCATCAGGCTTAAGGTAAGGGATCCTCTATTTCTTAAATGTATTCAAGAATATCATCTATGTTATGTCCTTTTCTGTATAGTTCATAATGATGGGGTATGAATTATCACCCCCTACCTCTTTCATGATGTATATAAGAATATAAACAACTTACCCTCTCATTAATCCATCTTATGTACACATGATACCATGCCGATAATCTATAAGGGACTCCACCCAAACCACATTTGTTCCTTCAGGTTGACTTATCTTTATTTGACCATAATGAAGTTATCTTAGCCTTTTATATGAATTTTCTAAATTATGTGTAATTTTACCAAATTAATTTATCGATTACTCTTAATTATTATATTTCTAGATATAGATTTTTTTATGTGATTCCCTCTTCAATACTTTTCGATAAGTAAACCAATTTTGAGGGAACTCCCCTAATTAATACCTGATTTCAAGTGCATTATATCTTCTATTTAAATCCACTAATATCTTTATAATATATGTATTTTTATTATGAAACCCATCTTAGATCACTTCTGGTATTATATTTAGGATTTTTCCATTTATAATTTAAAAATCTCTATAGTATTTTCCTTAAAACCGCACAAAAATGTTTTAATGCTAAAATTTCTTAAATAATTTCCTTACATGTTCTCGCTTATAATTAATATCAGTTACCATGATTCATGCCTATTTTCCCTTATTAATGTTCATTTTTATTTTAGTTATTTTCATTCATGGACACTTTTATGATACACTGATTTGTTATGCCTTTTGAAATGATTATAGTAACCAATTATTTCTGTTGATAACCCTTATGTTTATGTAAGATTTATTATGTATGATTATATATGTGTAAAACATATTCATTAAAAGTTAATATGGATTCTTGAATATAGTGATCCAATGAATTGGGTAAATATTAGTCTTCTGAGATGTTATGTGTGATGGTCTTACTAGTTAGCCTTGGCTGGTGCAACCATGTGTAACAGTCTTGGTGGTTAACCTTAGTTTGTGCTATAATGTAAAATGGTCTTGGAGGTTAGCCTTGACATGTGATAAAGTCATGTTTTATGTTGCTTCTATATTATAATGAATCCATTTTTATATGATTCCGTTTTTATATGTTATGATTTGATATGTTGCATGACTTTTTATAAAATCATGGCATGCCTTATATCACATGTGCTAATGTTTTGTTCTTATGGTAATTCCCTTACAAGACTATTTAGCTAATAAAATTGGTCATGTGTTCCCCAGGGTACCCTATATAGGTTTTTGAGAACAATTTACGTTAGGAGATCAATTTTAAGATTACATAATGAAATGTTTTATTTTGATCAATGTTATCAGTTTTCTATACATAGTCTTCCATGATACTGGACTTTACAATACTCAGCTTGTACTTTGATTTGTAATAATGATTAAATTCATGTCATGCTATATGTAAAAGGATAGGGTCTCTATAATTCATTTCATAGTATGGTCAAGTTATTTTTTGAGATTATGAATTGAAAAATTTAGTAAAAACCTTAAGGATGAGACTTTGTATAAGAAAAAAGCTATAAATTTTGGTAAGTCTAAAGTAAGTGGTTTATCAAGAAAATACATCCATTTTATGATAAAAATAGGTAGATCTGGCTCTGTCATATATGTATCTAGGGGTAAACCCCAAAATAATTTCTTTAAGATGGACTTTAATGGGAGTTGGTGAACAACAACGGCCCTTACTGCACTCTCGGTTTGACATTCCTAGGGTATATGGTTTGGTAAATTCATGAAATTGGTACATTCCATTATTAAATGAATAAAAAAATACCATGGGAATATATGTTATGAAATAGATTAGGGATAACCTTAATTTCTACCTAGGGAATCATAAGTTATGATATACTTCCCATTTATAAGTCTATCCTTTTATGTTCAAAGTTTAATTTTTGTGCTCAATAAATAAGTATTAAAGATCAATAAATATATGTTATTTTTCATACTTAATGGAGAGAAATAGAAGAACACTTTCCTAAAATCAATGTAATAGGGAATGTGAATATTTATTTAATGATATGCCAAATATTATGGGAATGAGTGATCAAAAATTCATGACAGTACATGATAAGCTGGCGCAAGTTATGAATAATAACATGAATCAAGGAGAACACCCTCCTCCGATAAGGAAAGAGAAATTTTTCATCAAATCCTTCATATAGAATAGGCCTTCAATGTTTGGTGAATATTCTAATCCCCTCCTCATATAACAGTGGATAAATCCATTAAATAGATATTTTATGTCCCCTAGTGCTCAAAAGAGGATATTTTCATACTCACAGTCTATCGTTTTGATGGGGATCCTGATCAATGGTGGACAGTGAATAAGAATAATAAGCCCTAGGATTAAATTAGTTCCATAGAATGGGTGGAATTCAAGGAAAAAAATTTCAATAAATATTTTCCCCGAACCCTCTTTCTCAAGATGGAAAGAGACTTCCTCAGACTCAGGCAGAAGGAAGATGAGTCAATCGAGGCCTATAAAGAAAACTTTACAAGGATTTCAATATACACCTCTGGATTTATCATGAACACTGAAATTATGGTTGATCACAACTTTAATAAACTATATTTGAGTCTACTAAAATTGATGGTGACTCAAAACTTAGACAACTATTAAGAGATTGTCAGTTATTCCATTATTGTTTAAATGGAGTTCGGAGACTCTCTGTGGTATTGTGGGTCAAACAAAAAAATGAGGAAAATGGAATCTGATGTGGTTTTTTCCGTAACTAAATTCCATGATGGAAAGAAGCTAGATTATTCCATGAGTAAAAATTTTGGAAAATAAACTTGGGAACTTTTTAAAGGGGACCAATAATTGCTTAAAATGTGGAATGTTGAGTCATCTTGTAAAAACAACCAACAGGATATGAAAAATCATGTTAATGTGGGAGAAGAAAGGAAGGTTCAGATCAATACTTAGCCTATAGTTCTTTTTTAGAATTGCAAGGAGCATGGGAATTATTCAAACAATTTCCCTAAGTGAGGGTTACCAGAGGTAGTCAACAACAATCTCCAACAGGACAAGGAGGGGATTGTGTAATCACTACTTTTGAGGTGGAGTCAAAAAATGATTTGGCAACAGGTACGCTAGTTATTCATTCAATATTATTGAATGTACTATTTAATTCTAGTTCTACACATTATTTTATATCATTTATGTTTGGTAGAACTATTCAAAAACCACCTCAAAATTTAGAGGATAATATATCTGTGAGAACAAAAAATAGTGAAATTATTACATCCATGGTTTATAACTCAGCCCTGGTTTATGTTTGTGGATTGAACCTCCACAAAAATCTTATCATACTTCCTATAGTGGAGTATGATGTTATCTTGGGAATGGATACACTATATTTATATCAATCAAATATTAACTGTCGGTAAAGGGATATCAACCTACAAATTTCAAAGATTCCTCCAATTATTTACAATTTTAAGGAGGCAACCGAATCTCAATTAGAATCATCATCTAAAGTATGGATATTTTCTCCTAATGATAAGTCATATCTTGATCAAATGATTGAGACAAAGGGGTGAATCAAGCTTCAAGACATGACCATCATGAGGGATTACACTGATGTATTTCATGAAGAGTTTCATCGACTTCCTCCTGATTGAGAGGTTGAGTTCTCAATAGAACTTATTCCTGTAACTCTTTCTATATCAGAGACGCCTTATTAAATTTCCACCATAGGGCTGGAAGAGCTGAAGAAGTAGTTATGGGATAATATGGAGAAGGGTTTTATGCACCCAAATGCTTCATCGTGTTGTGAACCAGTACTATTTTTAAAGTAGAAGGATGGATCAATGTGCCACTACATTGATTATAACTTGTTCAATCAGCTTCATTGGACCAATTATTTTTCCAAGTTGGACCTTTGGTCGAGATATCACCAATTAATGGTGAGAAAGGAAGATATTCCCAAGACTGCCTTTTCATCATGGTATAGACACTATTAGTTCATAGTGATGCCCTTCGGACTCACTAATGATCCATCAATTTGCAAGTATTTAATGAATAGAGTCTTTATAGATTACCTTGAAATAAATTTGGTAGTTTTTAATCAAGGATATTCTGATATA
This sequence comes from Viscum album, assembly GCA_963277665.1. Classification (NCBI taxonomy): domain Eukaryota; kingdom Viridiplantae; phylum Streptophyta; class Magnoliopsida; order Santalales; family Viscaceae; genus Viscum; species Viscum album. Next base: position 563,070,126 of record OY728142.1, on the reverse strand, counting down.
CTCCAAGGGAAAGGAGGAACATCATAATCATTTGAATACTGTGATGCATACTTTGTGAAGGGAAAGGTTGTATGAAAACTATATTAAATGTGAGTTATGGATAGAATAAGTATCATTATTAGGGTATTTTATCACCATTAAAGTGATATCTATGGACCCTTCCTAGATAAATGAAATTGAAGAGTGGTCCGGGCCACCATCTGTAATGGAGATCCACATATTTTGGTGTATTTTTAGGTATTATCGATGATTTTTTAAGAACATTCCACGATTTTCAAACCCAATGACCATGTTGAAATGGATGGGAGTGATGTTTTTCAATCCTCAATAATGTGAAGACTGCATTAAAGAGTTAAAAAAGAAGCTTATCATTGTGCTAAAACTCACACTCCCAATAAGTGGAAAACAATTTCTGGGGTACAGTAATTATTCAAAGAATGTCTTAGGCTGTGTGTTTTTGAAAAATGATAAAGTGATAGCCTACATATCATGGCAGTGGAAAATCCATGAGAAAAAATATTTTACACATGATCATTGCATTGAAAATCATATGGAATTATCTCTATGGGGAGAAGTATGAAATATATACTGATCAAAAGAGTCAAAATATATATTCATAAAAAAAGTGATTAATATGAACCAGTGAATATGGATAGATCTAATCAAGGATTAGGACTTCTCAATCCACTGTCATCCTGATAAGGAAAACAAGGTGGAAAATGATCTAAGTGGAAATGATCTCGCAGCATTATCAATGATGAGAATTGAAAAGGATACAATATTCATATATTTAAAAAGTATGGACATGGGAATAATTATCAGAGGAACATCATTAATCCTTTAGAAAATTATTTCTCATCCATCCCTCATAGATAAAATAAATGACGCTCAAGGAAAATATGAGGGAATTCAGAAAAGGGTATAATCCCTTTGAAATGGGAAATCCTATGAGTTTATGATTGATAAGGAAGGAGTTGTAAGAATTTGGCCATGATAATTTGTACCATCTGATCCAAATCTATAGAAGGGTACATTGAATAAAACACATAGCTCAACCTTCTCTATACACCGAGGGAGCACAAAGATGTATCGAGATATTCGAGAGAACTTTTTTTGGGACAATATAAATAGTGATATTGTTTAATATACATCAAAGTGCATAGTATGTATACATGTGAAATCTAAAAGATACATGTATAAGGGGATGATTCAACCACTACCCATACCTACAAGGAAGTTGTAGAACATCACCATGGACTTTTTCACTGGACTTCCAAGCACATCTAGAGGAAACAATGTTATATGGGTCATTGTGGGTTGTCTTACAAAGATATCTCACTTTATCACAATTTGAGAGGGCTTTCCATTGGATCAAAATCCATGGATATATATCAATGTAGTGGTAAGGATACATAGAGTACAATCATATATTGTATATGATCAAGATATGAGATTCACCTTGATGTTCTAGGAATGTCTCTAACATGTAAAAAGAACTGAACTGAACTTTAGTATGGCTTATTATCCTTAAACTAATGGCCAATCTGAGTGAACTATTCAGACACTATAAGACATGTTGAGAGCGTATTCTATAGACTTCAAAGGATGATGTAACCAACATCTTCCACTAGTTTAATTCTCTTGTAACAATAGTTTCCACTCGAGAATCCAAATGACACCACATGAATCCCTCTAAGGGAAAAGGTGAAGAGCATTAGTGTGTTCAGATGAAGCCAGTTAGCGTAAGCTGCTAGGACCTGAAATGGTCGAAGAAATGATAGAGAATGTGAAAAATGTTCCACACCACATCAAGGCGGCCCAAAGTTGACAGAATTGTTATGAAGACAATCATCGATGAGACCTTGAGTTAAAAGTGGGAGACATGGTATTTCTCCTCATATCTTCATGGAAGAAGGTCATGATATTTGAGAATAAAGGAAATATAAGTCCCAGGTACATTGACCCCTTCGAGATCCTTGATTGAGTAGGAGTCGTGGCCTGTCGAATGGAACTTCCTCCTACCAGGTTTAAAGTACATGATGTCTTCCATGTATCCCCATTAAGGAATTACATATAAGACCCTTCACATGTACACTCTTAAGATATGGTATTGTTGTCCAATGATATTTCTTATGAGGAATATCCAGTGAAGATCATAAATCAAAGAGATAAATTTCTATGCAACAATACTACTCACCTATTCAAATTACAATGGTAGAACCATAAGTATGAAGAGGAAATATAGTAACTGAATGAGACAATGAAGGAAAAGTACTTTCACCTCTTAAAGGTTTAGAATGTAAAACCAAATTTCAATGGTGAAATTTCAAAAGGGGGGAATAATGTAATGACCCAATGTATTATCAATTTATATTCCCTTCTTATAATTATGTAATCAAATTAAATTACAACACAAAGAACTACTAAGTAACATGCAACCTTTAAATTTAATTTTTCCACTTCTGTGAATTGAATTTCAAAAATCTAAGATACACGATTGTGCTCAGTACGATATTTGGTGATAGAAAAGGTAAAGTATTTTTTTGGTTAATAGTAACTTACCCTTATGAATAGTAACATACCCTTATGAATAGTAATACGACCCTTATTTATATTAAATCATCCAAAATAATATTAACCCTTACCTTAAATGTATAAATAAAATTTTGGCATTTTATAAGTGATAATATGACTATAGTAAATGTATTTGTATTTTTGTAAGGGATAAATAATTAATTAAAATTAATTAATTAATTTAAAATATATATATATTCCTAAAAGGTTTTCAAATATTAATAATTTTATGTTTGCTGGTTTTAATATAATTTTACAAGTCCTTATGTAATTTTTTGAAAGAATTATAAAATCAGTTAGAGTTTAAAAATATGATTTTTTTAAAGTAAATTAATATTTTAATTAAAAATTAATTTAATAATATTTGGAAAATTATTTTTGAAAATAGATTTTATTTTTTTATTCATAATGTCAAAAAATTGTTAGGGTGAATTTTTTTGAATTTTTGAAAATACTTGAATTTTTATGAATTGTAAAATACGATAATTCACAATAAATGCTACATCATGAATTTATACATTGTGCATGAGTCATGGATGATGTAAATGACCACTGGTTAGAAATCACATGTACATATTACTATTTTTGGTCATCAAATCAACAATATTTATATTCTTGAGAGAAATTAACAAACTAATGAATTTAGTGTTATCAAAACCCCCCTCTCATCCACTATAACTACCACGCCTCCATACCTCTTATCTTCGCTCCTCAAAATAATTGTTCATTACCTAAATTCTACCCCAATCTCTCTCAAATATCTTCCACCACATCCAATAGTCTTTAGTATCTTTAAAATTCAAAATCCTCTCCCCTTAAGAGGCTCTCAATGAATATTTATTCAAGAGGTAAATTCATCTTTTCAATTATTTTACTTTCTTTTCGAGTTCATTTGTACTATTTTTAATATATACCAATCCTCATAAAAATGTTTTGAAAAATCCAGTACATTAAATGTACTAGAATTTTTTTATGATAATTGAATAAGTTATTATCATATATCCTTTAATCTTCTTTTAAACTGATATCCAAGACACCTTTCGGGATGTGTTAATTTCCCACATTCAAGGATAAATGGTTTTCAATTTCATTTACCATCTTCAATTCGAGAAATAAAATAACTTTTATGGTTGAACTAGAATATTAAATATGTATTTTATCTTATGTGTTGTTATAGAATCCTTTTCCACATATAATGTAAAATAATAATACAAAACAAGTTAATTATGAGAAAAATCGTAAAATTAAACCAAGCATTTATCATTAATGTTTTACATAATGTTAAAATTCACTAAAAATAACAAAATGAATTTTATAACAACTTAATATTATGTATTTTAACTAATTTTACATAACATCAATTATCAACAACCAGTATCATCATCAATTTGTGTCTAAACATGAATACAATTGAACTAATCATAAAATCCAAGGAATCAAACAACCCCATAAATTGAAATTGAACCTCATAACGAAATAAAAAAGATATGAATGAAATAAAAAATGATATAATAAATAATTTAAAATTAAACAAGGTTCTAGAATTATTAATTAATGAACCTAATATGATTATTCAGGTCATTAATATCAAGTGGAGAACACTATCAGACTTAAGGTAAGGGATCCTCTCTTTATCACATTTATTCAAGAATCTCTCTTATTTGTTATGTCCATTTATGTGGTGTTAAAAATGATGGGATATGATTTATAACCTCCCTCATACTTCCCTCATGATATATAAAAGAACCTGAACCCATTTCTCTCTCATTAATCCCTCTTAAGTAAACTTGATACCATGCCGATAATTCGTAATGGACTCCACCTGAACATCATTTGTTCCTTTATGTTTCCTTATCATTATTTTAAAAAAATGAACTTATCTTATTTTTTTATGTGCATATTATAAATTCTGTATTAAATTTCTGTATTCATATATAAATACCCTTTCATTATTCCCTTTCGGGTATATACATGTTTTTAATTGATTCCCTCCTCAATACATCCTGATAAGAAAACATATTTTGAGGGAACTTCTTGAATTCTTACCCGATTTCAAGTGCACTATATCTTCTGTTTTAAGACACAATTGTCTTTATAAAATCAGACATTTTAATATTAAAACATTATTGGTTAACTTCTGGTTTTATATAATGGATTTATCCCTTTTTTATTTTAAAGGCCCTATAGTATTTTCCTTAAAACCGCCCAAAAATGTTTTAACGCTAAAATTTCTTAAATACTTTTCATAAATGTTGTCACTTATACATGACGTAACATACCATGAAAAATTAATATTTTTACTTATAAATTTCCATGTATATTTTAGTTCCTTTATTTCTTGAAAAAAATATTAATATGCCCACTTTTTAGGCTTTATGACATGATTATGGTACCAAAATTTTTCCATGGTTATCCCTTATGTTTATGTAAGAATGTTATGTATGATTCTTTGTATAGAAAACACATTAATGATAATTTAGGATTGGTAACCAAATATAGTTCCCCAAATAATTAGTTAATGTTGAGTCTCATGATACTTTATGTGTGATGGTCTTTATAGTTATCATTGGCTTGTGCGACCATGTGTGACAATATGGGTGATTAGCCTTGGCTTGTGTTACCATGTGTAACGGTCTTGGTGGATAGCCTTTACTCATTTCCAAGACATTTTTTATGTTATTTACACATTACTATTACTCCATGTTTATATGATTCTATTTCTATAAGTTATGATTCCATATGTTTCAAGAATTTTTATTTTATCATGTCATGCCTTGTATTCCATATGCTAATGCTTTGTTCTTATGGTTATTCCCTTACTGGTATAATTAGAAGATCCATTTTTTCATGTGTTCTATAAGGTACCCAATAAATATTTTTGAGAACAATTAATGTTCGGAACTCAATTTGAAGATTAAATATAGAAATATTTTAATTTAGTTATGTGTTTTCAGTTTTATGTACCTAGTCTTCTAATACACTAGACTATACGATCCATGGTTGGTACTCTAATGTATAATTATGATTAAAATCATGTAATTTTATATGTAAAAGTAAAATTTCACTATATTGTTTAACATTTATATGGAGTTAAAATATTTATTTAGAGGAATGGTCAATAATTCCAAATATAAATGGTCAAAACATGCATACATGTTGAAATAAAACATGAGATAATAAATATTTTATTAGAAAAATAGAAATTAATATATATTGGGTGTAAATTAAAATGATCATACTAATATAACACTAGAAATAATATGTTTAATATTCATTACAAATAATACACAGATCAATAACTATATCATCCAACTATATATGTTAATACTAAATATGGGTTCCCAAGGATTATCTTATAAAAGGGATGATGGATATGAATAGCCCTAAGAGTTAGGTAACTAAATATAATTATGATATTTTGGTTATAATTATCTCGGAATACCTATATGATTTGATACTAGAATAATATAGTTGAATTTTTCCATGAAATAGATTTGGATAAAATGTTATCCACTCATCTATCAACAAATTGTATAAGGTGTTATTGAAATGGTATTCTATTTTAATATTAATATTTGATAGAAAAATTTAATTCGACATGAAACTTAAAAAAATATTGATCTTATCCCACTAAATGTAAGGATGTATAGGGACCTAATTTTATAAAGATTAATTTCATTAAAAAAATTAGTGAAAATATTTAAAATATGGTACTAATCAATTAAAATGTCTTTTTAATAGTTTATATCATAAACCATGAATATGATTTTAATATTTATAGTATCTATGATACATAATATAATTCTATATTGGTATATAATATTATGAAATTCCACCAATATGAAATTTTCTAATAATATGGATGTGAATATTTTAGAAATCAATTTCTATAATTCTTACTCATGTGCATTGAATACTTAAAGGGAATAATAAATTTGTGTTTCTAAAAATATACTATTTCATAATAGATATTTTATAAAAGGTTAAGTATATCTTTGTGTTCTCAATTAGGAATTTTTTTTGCATTGGATGTGGAAAAGAATGATTAATTAATACATAGTTGATTACATCTATAATTGAAAAATTGTAATTTGTTTTGTATAAAAATATAAATTTAGTTATAAATATTTTTTTATAAGAAATTATTTTTCAACATTATTAAGATTGAGAGTTTATATATTTTCATGAATTAAATGTTTTCTATCATTGGGAATATAGTGAACAGCTTATATATTCTAGACATGAATAATTAAATCATTAACGTAAAATATAAGAAGTTCTTGTCTGATGCTAACACCATGTATGTTTAGAATTGTCTCATTGGGAAAATAAAAACAAATATAACCATCATCTCCATAGATATGTATTTTCAACTCATTTAAATGTAAATTAATTTAATGTTTCGAATCATGATTATTCAGTAAAATGTGCAAATAACCTTCAGTGAACTACTAGATAATATTAATTATGATTCAAGTGGTCCAATTCCTACTCAAGAAAGTGGTGGGTATATTTACATTACAACAATTACTAATTATTCCAAATGATATGGTTTTTTTTTTCGTATATAACACAACATTAAATCCTATTAAAATTTTATTCTGTTAAAATGTTACTCCAATAATATTTTAATAATATTCCATAAAACCAATTTATAGTTCAGTATGACTCACAAAAAAAAACTCAGAACAAATCATCAAATAAATCATTACATATGACTAAATAGAAAATATCTCCCTTAAAATAACCAGGGTTGAGTTGGCTAAGTTGATCTAACCCAACCCAAACATTAAATAATATACTGTAGATTCCCATGAAAGGATAACGAGCTAGTTTTTACCTTAGGTTGGATTCTCAAGGATTTCAGAACAATAATCCATCACATTTAAATATTTTATCCTCTTTATATGTGTCTTCACCACTAAGAACACCATTATACTGAAAAAAATATATCTAATTTACCAACATGATAATAAACCTTTATTTTAAATTATATTATCTATAATAATGAAAATACACCTTCAACACAACAACCATATTAGTGGAAAATTAAAAAATAAATTTTAATAAAATATAAACATCATTGATGCTCTCCAATAAATAAAATCTAATAAATCCTACCATAAATACAATCATGGCCTTAATGATTCACTTGCTACTGGAAAACCACAACATAAAGAAATGAAAAGTTATAATATTATACCGTAAGTTCCACTATAAACTCCCATTACAAAGAATAATTTTCAAATATATTAAATAAATATATAAAATACTTTGAAGAATGAGGTGAAAATGGATCATGAAAATAAAAATATGAACACATATACATGTATTTTCATCACACTCCCTAGAAACATGACCCTAACCACCCTAGGAAATATTATATTAGATTGGGGATGAGGTTATAAATGGAGGTATTGGAAAAAAAGTAGTGTTGGGGTGGGTAAGGCCTTGGATAGATGCTACACAAAGAAAACATCATCTATCACCAAAGAAGAAAAACAACAACAAAATGAGAAGAAACAAAATTATTGATTCTTGAAAATAACAAATAAATCATGATATCCACCAATAAAACTCTAGATAAATCCAAATATTCCATGAACCCCTTTTCACCATACTATATATGGGGTCCTAAAAATAAATTGGAACAAGGTAAGTGGTTAAATATGGGAAATTAACATAAAATAAAATAGAAACCATGATAAATGAATAAATAATAATATGAGAAAAACTCTAACAAAATAAATAACCAATACACCCTAAAGCTGGATAAGAGGGATAAATAAGATGAATAAAATATAGGGAAAATAATATAGTCTTTATGGGGAAGATGGCCTTAGTGAACTGAATAAGAAATGATGGAGAGGGTCGATGAGGGATTCCACATGGAGGAAACCGTATCATATAGAGTCGTATAAAACTACAATGAGTGTAGATAAATCTGGGTGCCTAATAGTGAAATATTGAAAAAACTAGGCTGGTTAATTAAGATTCTACATACATGTCGGGGTAGTGAGTACTTGATCTAAAAATCCACTGATCATATAAAATATTGTAATGTAGTTTCATAGGGCACTCCTTTATGAATACTACAATGTAATGGTTTTTATAAGATAATGAATCTTATCTTCATATAAATGGTTTAATATATGATAAGTATGTCTAAAATTCTTTTATCATTCTAGGGATAGGATCCCAAAACAACTAAGTTTCATTATAATCATGTTTTATCTAAAGAAAAAATATTTAAACCATATAAGACATAGAATAGAAATCATAATAATTTTTCTATTATAGTGATTTTGGATTTTGATATTTATATAATATGTTTGGATTCTAAAAAACATTATCCCTGGTTGGAAAAATGAAATTTGTTTTTTTATACCAATGATACTATGGGATAATATTTCAATAATCTTACTGAACACAATATGTTTGTGAACCAGTGTGGTGTTTTTGATGACAAGGAACACATGAATCAAGAAATCTATATTAGGAATGATAAACAAGGATATGTCCAATACCAATAAAAAATAATTGTACCATAATGGAATGTGGGTTTTTTCTATAAGATATTGTGGAAATAAAATTGTCAAAATATTCACAATAACCATTATGTTTGAGCATGGTTTATAAAGAACCATAAATATATATTTATATTGGAAAATAATTATATATAAATATTCATTTATAGTTAAAATACTCCCCACTAAAAATACATTCATGTTTCTGAATCTAATATATTATTATATGCTATGAAATCATAGATGGAATCCATATACACCAGTTTTGTATAGACCATAGTGGATAAACTTGAAGGGGTAAGACACAAAAGGTTCTAGTGGGTTTTCTATAAGAAAAATGATATATATGGTTGATACTATTCTTATATGGTCCTCTTGGTAGTTAAATGTTATAAAAAAATCATGGTAGTGACTATAAGTAGACCTTTTCTCCAAATCTAATAATAATGCCTATTTGGATATTTTTATCTATAATAGCTCATTATTATTATAATATACATTATTTTAATGTAACAACTAATTTTCATGAAGTAATTTTAGTAGATGAGTTTATGATACATGAATGTTTTTAAGAGACAGTTTACCTTATTAGTATTTGAAAATTGAAATAATTGATTTAGGGATTAAATAAATCCTTTAGGGTTGAAATTTCAGGTTTTAGGTTCTAATAAATTATTTTGTTCACATTAAGAATTTACATGATTCTTGTGTATATGATTGGGTTAGTGCAGGTGTTATTAAATTCTTAGTATTGTGTGTATATGACATCATATTGATCCTAAATTATATTCCAACTTAACATTCCATAAATATGGGGATGAAAATTTCTTTGTCAATTAAAGAAAATAGTGAAGTATTATGCATACTAGTTATGGAGATATATAAAGATATATGTAAGCTGTTTCTTATATAGAGTTTAAAAACTCTCTTTCAAATATTCAGAAAAAAATTTAAATTCCTTAAATAATTTAATGATAGGTTACTCCATGAAGTTGTATTTAGGAATGTTCTATGGCACAAAACTTAAGAAGCTTCAATATTATTCTAAAGTGTCAAAAAATATAGATAGTGAGGAAACCAAAAAAATTGGATATGGTATGGTATTTTTATCAATAGTGTTTTAAATAAATGTCATTATATTTTGGAGTGTTGGGTGATTGAAGAAGAATTTACAAACTAAAGATATTGAATGAGATCCCAATATATAAATGGGTAAGGAAAGAAGTGGATGTTTTAATTTATGTGTGTGTTTGTGTGTGTGAAAATCCATATTATTGATCAAAATTGATGGAATTCATTGAACATAAATATATCAATACTATTACTAAAATTCAATTACTCAAACTTCCTAACATAAATTTTGATTCATGTTTATGGAATTAAAAATGATGATTTTATGGATTGTGGTGATGAATATTGATTTGAGATACAACATGTGATTCCAAATATAAGTGAAACCCTCTATTTTTATATCATATTAAATAATTATGTGAATAGTTGATCTATAACATAATAGTAACTATACTATCTATTCATATAGAAATAGAGAGATTGATTATTTTTAGATATTTATCAAATAAATTTGTGAAGATGTTTTGTAGATATTTTAGAATATTAAAATGAATATTTAATTCACTGAGATAAAAAGAGAATAAAAAACTATGGTATTTATGGAAATGAATAAGACTAAAGATATTGAGGAAAATAAAATATTTGAGAATATTAGAACAGATCTATATGAAAAAGTTGAATAAAATGAGCTAAAAGATTTGTATTGTGATATTTTAAAATGATTTTGATATTAAACTTATAGAAAATATATTTTGAAATTGAATAATATAAAATAATAAATTTTTAAAAAAATATTTCTTGACAATAAGTGATGCGGTAATGGGATCTATAGTGAGAAAATAATAGAAAATTTTCAATAGTGTTTATGTATAAATTTTAAATAAAATTCAAGGAATATTAAGATTAACAATAATGTTAAAATATTTCTACTGATCAGAACATGATATGTATACTAGATGTAGAATAAGAAGAAGAAAAATGATACCCTGAAATTCATAAGTCAATACGAAAGAAATAATAGAATATGAGAATATGAGAGATTAACATGTACTAATGTCGATCACTTCTATTAAGTGATTTAATTTATTGAGGATATTATAGGTTATTAAAGATCATATAAGACCATGTTTGAGAGAATCCAATGACAAAATACTAAGAAAGATCTAGGAATGATGCTATATGTTAGGGGTTGAGTTGAATTTATCCTAGTAGAATATTAATTTTGGTTACAGTGCATGGAATAGAAGTGGGATGTTCAAGGATTTAATGTTTTTCATTGGAGATCAACTTAACTACATCATCACTAGTTAACCAAAAACCCTATAAAATCTTGAGGATCCCATGTGATGAATTTTATGCACAAAATTAAATCAAATAATTACCTCATATGATCTAAATTTTTGTTGACATATGATCATAATCAGTGATAATTTCTCAATAGATCTAAATTACAACACCTTTATATCATCCACACATGGATTAAAAGTATAAAAATTCCAAATCATCAAATTTTGGGTTCAACATTGGAGATCTGATGATTCCTTTGATGTTATAAGGTTCACCTCGTCAACATTCCTATAATACATATAAGAGAGATCCATCTAGTTGATTAGATCAAGAGTTACTCTCTTAAGAATAAGAGAGGGGATGGAGATTTTCTTAACAAATGATCAATAAATACCATCTTCCATGCATTCCTCCTAAAAATTTTATTGTAAATTATAATATTACACAAAAAATGATCCATGGTCTTCAAACATTAATTAGTCTCTACATAATCTATAAATTGCATCTTGTGAATGACTTAAAAATAATAAATATCATTTCTATTTTTATCAATTAATTTTAATACAATAAATATATTACATGATAAAATTGATTAATAAAATCAACTTTTCATTATTAGAAATATTAAATGATCCTTGAATAATAACAGTCATTTTTATAATATTTTACACCTATTTACTTTAATATATGTATAAGTATTTAATAAATAAATTCAATACCAGTTATTCTTATCTTGAATAATATATGTTTTTTATTCCATAGTTATCCAAAATACTAGGACATCACTTAGACCATAGTGGTCGGGGGGGCCACCATATCCTATATTCCTATTCATTAGAATATGGAATACTCTTATAATATGATATTATGTGTCGCCCTCTAGGATATTATATCAAAACTAGTGAATACTATTCATAGAATAGGATTAGAGTCTATCTACTCATCAAGTCCCTTAAAAAGATGAGAATACATAATAATGAAAATCATCTTAGGAACACACACATTGTAATATAACCTTTTTGTCTAGTGATATCTTATAAAATAATATACATACTTTGTTTCATAATATGTTATTTATATATTATTTTTTAACCTATCTAGAAATTATTTCCTTATTATTCCATGGACATTTAATTAGTATGGGTACTAGGATCCTGATCACTTGGTCTTGATATATCTCTTTCTATATAAAGAAAAAAGTTATATCAGGATTATTCAATCAATTTTATACTACCATTGATAAACCCAAAAGAAGCTACATCACATTTTCCACAATACCATGGATTTTTACTTGAATCAAAGTAAAGTATTTATTAGCCACTAAAAAAACTAATATTCATTATTTATATTATAATATTCATATTATTCATAATTAGCAAAAATATTTTTTAGTGCATTTTGCAATTTGAACATTATTTCACATTATCATCGAAATTCATGGTTAAAATGAACTATTTCATGGTATATTCTTGAACACATAATAAAAAATGGACTTGATTTTATTTTCATATTTTATTTTCAGGATTCCCATTCTATAAGTAGAAGTTCATGATTTTGGAGCACTTGAATATTCATATTTGAAGACCACCAATGTGGGCCTTGAACAAACAACAATCTAGGCGAAGTGAACATTCTAGTAGCCCAATAAATGTTTTTTAGTAGACAATATTCAATACCAATGATTCTGAAATTTTATCATAAGATATATAAAATCATGGGGTAAAGTTCATTAAACATTTTACCATGCTAATTTTTATGTTTTAATGGGGTTCTAGGCAGCCCAATTTGGAGAAAAAATTCTGGGCCAGATTTTGAGGCCCAAAAAAACATCCCACAAATTTACACATATATTAAATAAAAATTATTATTTTACTCTCCAATTTAAGTGGATATCATGTGAAATCCTAATATTCTTTTATTTCCTCTATTTACACCCAAAATTCATCCATTTAAAACCTCATTTTGGTGCCACTTTTTTTGGGATGCAATTTGGCTTCCCTTTTGGGTCAATGGTGGAAATGTCCAAATACCACAAGCATTCCACCACCCTAGGAAACAATACCCATGTAGTAATACATGTAATATTGGGTGACTTTACACTTTCCTCTTGAAAGGCCTTTTTAAGGCCATCTTGGTGGAGGAGATAAGCATCTTAGAGATTATTTTTCATTTTAAAGTTGTTATATCGATTTGTCTTGGTAACATTTTTCTTTCTCTAGTAAGTTATTAGAATCACCTATATTTTTAATAAAATTTCTATTAAAACTATTATAATATTCTTATTAATATATCCTTGATAAGTTTTCTTCAATGTGTGAAATTATTTACACCAATACTTCAGATATTAATCACACAATGGTGGAATGATCGTTTTTTTTTACTTTTTCAAGTCCACCATTTTAATTCTATTTACCACTTCCATTTAGAATATTTCATCAATATAGGGCTAACCCTTTTATAGTTTTAAACAAGGTAGTAGAAATGGTACATATTGGATATTATTTCTCATGCTATAATTTTTTTATTTCATTAATTTGAGTTTTTTTATACTATGATTTTATCTCTTCCACTTATTTATTTAATTTTACCAGCCCACATTTATGTAATAATAAGATCCATTACATTAGATTGATCATGTAAATGATCCTAAAAGTGTATATGTGATTATAATGTGTTTATTAAGGTATTTACTAGTAATTTATGAGGTTAGTTTGAATTAATTGAATGAATCCTCCTTGAGTTAATGAAATTGAAATGGTTAAAAAAACGAATTTCATCCAAACCATCGCTTGTAATAACCAAGGATCATCCATTTCTCATTAATTTAATTCAAAAAGTTTTTCTTGTGTTCATTTAAACCCATCTAAAATCAACACATGTTGGCCACTTCATGGCTATAAATCAATCTCTTTATATTGTGTGTCTATAGGTTCTTCTAAGGCATCTGAGGATTCAACAAGCCAAGATACACTACAAGCGACTGCTTAACCCTTAGAACATAGGTTAATTTTGGAGAGGCCAAATTTTTTCTTCATTTCCAGGGACATAAGTAAGTTATATTATACACTAACATCCTTTTTCTCACCCCATGTCTCTATTCTCATCCTTGATTCCACTCATATTAAAATCCCTTTTGAACAAATCCAAACATGGGTAACCTCTCCTTACATTGAATACCCCACACCAAATGTGATGTACAATGAACATCCTAGTTTTTATTGGTGGTATAATCAACAACATAATCAACCACAATGTTTGAACTCATATTATCCACAAATAATTCCATCAAATAATGAGTTTCTTTCCCCTAAAAGAGAATCTGAACATCCTCCTATGGAATTCCATCAAATTAATTATCCAACTAGAATAGACCACATGTCTCAACTACTTTCACATCCTTATCCACAACTATTAATTGAGAAATTGTGTCAAAAATGGAGATAATGAATTATGAGGTTTCATCCTTGAGATTAGAACTACAAATAGTTGAAACGGTTATGGAACCCATTCCCATTCAGGAAGTCCATTCCTCATCATTCATAGAATAATATTTTTACACAAAAACATCTTATGAAAATGATAAATAATAATCCTTTAAATCTAAGAGACCTAAAAACATGGAAGTTGTTTTAAGGATGTTTAAATCCAGAGGAAACAGATTTTTTTATTCACAATAGGGAAATTGGACATCATAGATTTAGTGTATGGAATATTGATCCATTACTGATTTCTCTAAATCAAAAAAATTTCTGAACCATTGAGAGAAATAAAAAACACCAAGTCCATGTCCATTCTTGAGACCGATATGTCCAATTTTGTGGTTAAATATTCAATTCAAAAGAAACTAATTCTTTTGGGAAAATTTCAAAAAGAAATTGATATTGATTCAATGTCACAACCTAAGTTTGAATCTATTAGACAACCTGATATCAAACTAAAGGTCCATCCTTCCTCTCCCAAATATTCCATCAGAGTGGATATTAAAAATACTTCAATTTTCATTTCATCCTCTCTCAATTATAATGGTAAGAAAATTATCTTTGATGTCTTAAGTAATATTAAAAAATAAATTGGATGGAACATTTTCGATTTTAATGGGTTTGGCTTATTCACTAGGAGATATATGATTTTTTTCATCCATAAAATTCCAAACCATCCCACCAAACCCAATGGAGAACCAATCATGATCTGATAGATGAGGTGATAAAAATAATCCTTAAGATGTTGAAATTAGGTATTGTTTATTTTGGGGGATTCATGTACGACTAATGACCTTATACAATTTTTTTTCTAGGAGTAAACCTAGCCTTTACCTATACATTTAATCAAGGTTGGATTTTAAATGTAAAAACGAATATTTTTCCTTTCCTTTTGGTTTTTTTTTATTTTTATGTAACTTAATATCAAATGGTTTCCATTATGTTCAAATTGTTTTGGTGTGTATGATTTAGGGGCTGCTGAGAATGATGAATTTTTAGAAAAATCAAAGGTGCACAGACACAAACTACCATGAGGCTTCTCCAAGTGACATGGAGGTAAACATAGTAATCAGGAGTGACATGAACTACAATTTAAAAAACCAGGTGAATTTGTTCCATGTTTTTTTATTAAAATTAATTTTATAAATCCTCTTCTCTACCTCTACCTCACCTACTTGTTTTTATTTAAAGACTGGGTACATTATTATATTAAATTGGTGGGGGGATCAAATAAAAACTTTATTTTTTGTGAATCAAAAAATTCATGGAAGGAAAAATTTATTTTACCTTGAAAATGATAATACACATTTCACACTTTGAAATTGAATATCAAATAATTTTTCATACCTTGATTCTAATTTTAATGCTTGTTTGTGTTCATGTGCATAGATTTTCGAATGTTCGGTTGTCCGATGTTATTTTTCACAATTTATATATTCATCCATTTGATAAGAAACAAAATTCACATACTTTGTGTTGTGGTTTATTAGTTTTAAATCTTATGGTCCCATAATAAATGTCATCGGTTTGATGATTGCTTTAATTTTAACATCAGTATTCAAAAAAATCAAAAAGTAAGATAAAAAACAATAAATTTGTGCATAGATAAATGTAATGACCTAATGTGTGGATTTTGGCACTAAGGGCTCATGAATCCATTGTTTTATGGCCCAGAGTTAGTATTTTTATCTCTATATGTGGTTATTTGAATTTTTTTTGATTGAGTAAACTCAAGATGATTCCCAAGTATGTGAGCTTCAATTGGTTCCTTAAGGTCATTAAGCTTAGGAGTCATCGGTAAAGTCTCACTACGTGGGTTGAATTGATTGAGTTCAATTAAAATTACCATGGTAACATTTCAAAAACACAAAAAACAATATAAAACTAGAAAAAAACACTTATATTAATAGTAAAATTTGATTCCACCTAGTTCTTCCATATTTTCTCTCTTGAATAAAGACAAAACCCCATATCTATTGTAATGCAAACACTCCATCATGCTTAATTAAAATTGGATAAAATGTGGAAATGAATTTGAATAAAGGAATGGTCTTGGTCTTGAGATATTCCACTTTATCTAGAATTTTTTAAATTACTTTTTTGGGTTTTGTAATTGTTTGGTATGAGGTCTTTGGGTGATCAATGTGTATTAAAATGTATTTGGAAAATAGAATTTGAATTTTTTATTTTTGAGATATATTTTTCTCAGGACTAAAAAAACTCCAATTGGAGGTAATATTATTATCCAATGAAATAGGCTAATATTAATTGTTTATATTATAATATTAATGTGTTTCTTATTTATAAATATAATTTTTACTGCATTTTAAAATTGGAACATTATTTCAAATTATCATTGCAATTCTTTGTTAAAATTCACTATTTCAAGGTACATTCTAGAACACATCATAAAACACAAAATGGACTTGATTATATTTTCATATATTATTTTCAGGTCTCCCATTATATAAGGTAAAATTAAATATTTTTGGGGACTTGAATATTCACATTGGAAGACCACCAAATTGGGCCCTGAACAAACAATATTCTGGGTGAAGTGAACTGGACAATAGACCAATAAAAGTATAGTGGAGAAAAATATTCAAGCCAAATTATTATAAATAATTAACTAAAGATGGTGAAAATCATGGGGAACATTTAATTCAACATTTTACTAAGCTAATTCGGAAGTTCTAAAGGAGTTCTAGGTAGCCCAAGTAAGAGATAACAAATTGTGCCAGATTATATGTCCTAGAAAAACAACACTCCATTTTACACATATCTCGAATACCTAATATCATTTTAGTATAAAATTTTATAGGATATTATGGGACATATTATATGCATTTTTTAATCTATTTCCCAGCCAAATTAGGCATCTAAAACCGCATTTAGGATCCACTTTTTTATAGATGCAACTGAATACCATTTCGTGTTAAGGGTAGAAAAGTCTAAATTCCACAAGCTTTCCACCAACCTAAGCCAACCATACTCAATTGGGAAGACAAGGAATATTTTGGGATCAAATCATTCCAATTTAAATGCCTATTTAAGGTATTTTTAGTGGAGGATATAAGCATATTTGGGTTTTTTCTCATTTTAATGTTATTATGTTGATTTGTTTTGTAAAGACCCATAAATTTCCAGGAATTTTTTTTCCTTAATTTATTTGGGATTTTATGAGTACGCAGTTTCTTGACGGCACCTGATTTTGAGACCCGGTGTGCCCGGAATCAATTTCCTAAGTTTATCTCGGGTACGTTCAGTGAACGAATGAGTGGGTTTTCCTAACTTTTTAACCGGTGCTCGGAATCGAAATCTGAGTGCACCGATGAAACCGCAACACTGGTAATTGCTTAGGAATACCTTTTCTGGAGTGGCATTTCTCGGGAGGTGCTGTTAAATAATTGGGTTAACAGAAGAGTGAAATAAAAACCGCGCTACAATTTTATTTCTATTCTAAGTAATTATAACCAGTGTGTGGAAGTTTTGGTGAGACCCACTACATCCTAACTCCACTTGGTAGGATATTATTGATGTGGGGTCCACACGAGCCCCACCCCTTCATTTCCCCTAAACCCCTCTCATAATTTTGGAAACCCCCCTTAAATTTGTAACTCTTCCACATTAATTCATGCCAATTAAACACATAATTAAATTGAAAACACAAGTTTAATTAATTAGTTGAATTCATGTTTTGAATTTTGAAAAATATGGGCATGAGTAATAAAATAAGGCAAAAGCCTTATTTTATGATGGTTGTATCATTTTGTGGAGATTTTGGGAGAGAATACTCTAAGTTTGAAGAACGTGAAGAATGCAAAGACTTCGATGAAGAACGTCGTCACCTCAAGGAGAGATCGACGTGCCATCTCTTCTCCTCTCTATAGCCGGTGTGTGACGCCTTTCCCGAAGAATGACGACGCACCTTCCTTCATTTTTATTCTCGCATAAAAGGAAGGGAGACGTCGCTCCTCCCTAGACGTTCTCTGTCATCATATATGGAGCTTCTCATCGCGACGCTGTTTTCCGCGACGTCGTTTTCAACGACGCAAGATTCCGCGAATCTCATTGAGGTAGGGGTTTGTTTACATTCGTGATTATTTCTTGCATTCATCGTTAAATAATTAGTTGCTTGTTATCGAATTAACGGGAGGAGGCTGGACCGCACAAACACGGCCGACGCTCCTCCCCTTTGTGGTTGTAATTCGTTATGGATTGGAACAGAGGTGACACAGTGTCGTCGCACAGCGCAGAAACGATGGAACCGCAGCCGGTGCATTCCATAGCGAAGGAGCACAGCGCCGTCATGCCATGGCGATGAGACCAAAAGGGGTGCGGCCGGAGGTGGGCCGCGGAAGAGGAGCGTGGTGTCGTCGCACGGCGCTGGTCAGACAAGGACCGCGGCCTAAGGCCATGGTGGTGCAGAGGGCAGCGGTTGGAACCGCCGGTCGCCAGTGCTGTAGGAGGTGGGACCAACAGGTCCTGTGCGTCACAACCAGTCGGCCGTAACGGCCGGCCGGATCCGGGAAGTCCGGGGGTCAACCCCCTGCGCCTGGAAAAGGGAGGGCCCCTCCACGTGGGGGGACACCATTTCAAAAGAAAGGGGGGCAGCGCCCCCCCCCCCCCCCTTCCATGTCCGCTCAGCGAGCGGATGCCCACAAGGGACCGGACCGGTCGCACCGGGCCGGGCCGCCCGCGCCGGGCCGGATCCCCGCACCGGGCCGAGCCGCACCTGCTATGTCGGGCCATGCCAGCCGGGTTGGGCCACGCCCAACAGGGCCGGACCTAGACCTAGGTCGGGTTGACCCAGTTCGGGCTGGCCCAGGGGGTATTGGGCCGGGTAGGACCGGGCCCAAACCCCCTATTTTTGTAAAGATTTGTTTAAACTCCCATAACATGGGCTACGGACCTCCGATCGACGCACCGTCAGTTGCGTAGCGATCCTTGTATCGAGACGGTCGTTTTGGTATATTAAATTCTAGGTTTTTGGAGAAATTTTGGTACGGTCGGGTTGGTTAGAACAGAAAACCAACCGGGCCTTCGGAGCGGAAACGCTTATATCATGAGCTCCGGACGTCCGATTGACATGTCATCGACTTTTTTGGATTCCTCTTAGTGAGACGGTTCTTTTAGCTTACTCTTATCGAGGTTTGGATGTATTTGGAGTATAGTCAGGTTGGTTTTGACTTAAAAACCAACCGGGCCTCTAGAATGAAAAAGCCAATAACTCTCAGAGCGGGCGTCCGATTGACGCGCCGTCTGTCACGTTGAGTTCCTTTTGACGAGACGGAACTATGGGAAACATCCAATCAGGACTTCGTGTCAGTTGATGTATTTACCCCTGTTGGTTCATTGTGCGGACCCTCCCGGAATCGAGCATGCTGTGTGCAGGAACCCTAGAGCTGGCTGTGACTGCGATGACGATGCAGACTGTACTGGGATCCTCCGTGGGTTCGGAATCGATGAAGACTGTACTGGGATCCTTCGTGGGCTCGGCAGTGACGACGACCGTACTGAAATCCTCCTTGGGTTCGACGGCGAGGACTACTGTTCTTGTATCATGTGTGGGTCCGGCAATACGTGACTACTGTTCTTGTATCCAATGTGGGTCTGGCAGTATTTGACTCTGTACTTGTATCCTATTTGGGTCCGGAAGAGTAGCTGGTCTTGTATCTTTTGTGGGTCCAATAGCTTAGCAGGTCTTGTATCATGTGTGGGTCTGATAGCTTAGATAAATCAGTGGCTACATCTGATCATCTCTATCATCTTATGAAGAAGTATACCTATGTGAGATGAGTCTTAACTTTCAATCATTATCTTCGATATGATTGTTTTGTTATCCTATGTGGATTGGGTTGTGTTATCCTATGTGGTTTGGATTGTGCTATCCTGTGTGGAATAGATCAAAATTGGGCTCGGATGTTGGAGCCGAACTAGAATAGATGACTTAGGTATATGTATGGGCATATACCTAAGTAGGGTTGGTTGTTACTTCGTGATTGTAATCTTTCATTTGTGGTTTCTGGGAGACCTTCAAGGGTCTTGGGGTCCCTACTGAGTAGCATATACTCACCCCTCCACGGGCTATGCCCACACTATGTTGTGTTGGATTCATATGACGTACTGCACTGACCGAGGTAGGAGCTCGTGGAGCTAGACGGTACCTGGAGGTGGATCACTGGACGGGACGTACACGGAGCTGACGGCTGGAGCCGAGGAGCAGAGGAGAACATCTGTACCCATCCTTTAGGTGGTATTTCTAGAGGACGGCTTGATGTTGCTTCTTTACTTTACTGTCATTGTACTCTCTTTTCAATTGTACTTTACTTTCATTTGGGTTCGTATTCTGGCCCATTTACTTTCCAGCACTTAATATTGTACTCAGTTTACTTAGTTTTTACTCAGCTTGCATACTCTATGGTGTTTGTTTACTTTATAAAGGCAATGCCTTCCTTTTTAATTAGGATTTGTGCCTTGGTGCTAGTCACCAGCCCCTGGCCTATGGAAGGTGGGCTTGGGAGAGTCACGACATCGGTCCCGAGGACGGGTCGTGAAAAATTGGTAACAAAGGGTTCGGTTCTACCGCAGAACTCAAGACTCTGATCTTTCTTCTATGTGAAGCAATAGTGTTAAGGGTATTGAGTGTGGTTATCTGTCCAGGGAGTCCAGTGTTGGTGTGGCGGCCGACGTATCCATACACTAGGACCCTGAATTAGTATTTCCAACTCAATACACGAAAACATTGATTGCATGTGTGTTTCAAAAGTTTTCTTTGTGATTACTATGTGTCAGCTCACCAGGTATATTGTATTGACCGTGGAACACCTGTTTCATTTTAGGATGGCCCCACGATGGCAGCCAGCTAGGGTTCTGAGCTTTGTGCGAGACGACAGACCACCAATCGACGAGGCCTCGGTGTAGGTCCCTATTAATGTAGAGGCACTAGAGGTACCTCTACCCGCCGAGCCACCGATGCCACCAACCCCAGCCGCTGAGAGTGCACATCGCCTTATTGCACTTCACGAGTTTCATCATCAAAGACCGCCCAGGTTCCGCGGGGAGACGGACCCTCAGGCAGCCGAGGATTGGATGGAGGCTGTTGTTTGAGTTTTTAGGTTAGTAGGGACACCAGCTGACATCATAGTGATCCTTGCAGCGAGTCTCCTACATGCAGCAGCAGGTAGATGGTGGAGCCTGATTCTCTAGGTTCACGACGAGGCATCTCTCCTTTGGTCGGACTTCGAGAGCCTCTTTCACTTGGAGTTCATCCCATCCACCCTCCATACGGTACGCATTTTGGAGCTACTATAGTTGCGGTAGGGTAGCATGATGCTAGCCCAGTACTCGGCGAGATTTACCGATCTCTCGCACTATTCCACGGACATGGTACGAGCCTGTTCTTCTAGGCCCGAACCTTTGAGCAGGGACTGATGCATGAGATCAGGGATTCGATGATCTCCCACAGTATTCCGACGCAGGTAGGAGTACTGGAGTGAGCCCTTCTTGTAGAGAGCTTTCTTGATGAGCCTACACCAGTAGTGGGACCTACCGCAGGGTGGCACGTAGCAGAGTCTTCTGCAGCTCGTAGTCGACGGATGTCCCAGGTGTCCAAGCAGATCAGATCATCAGGCAGAAGACCTCAGGATACTGGCTCGGAGGTGCGGGGCGCACGTAGTAGAGCCAGCCTTTTGAGGAGCAGACAATGCTATGCATGCGGCGGGCAGGGCCACATGGCTCGTGACTGCCCGACCTGCCGTGCAGAGGAGCAGTAGACGGTTGAGGGACCACCCAGGCAGAGGCAAAGGTTCGACCATGGCGGTCCGCAGAGAGCAGGCGAACGAGGAAGAGGAGTTGGCCAAGCATCAGGTGGTGGGCGACGCTTTGAGGCTCTACCACCACCACCACCAGGAGGTCCACCCCAAACACAGGGAGCTGGCAGGCAGAGGCAGGCTTAGCTTCAGGCAGCAGAGACCTACTACCACGGCATACCAGAGATGATTTGAGGTACTATATGTGTCTACTCCACCTTTGATACAGTTCTTATAGACACAGGAGCGTGTCATTATTTCATTGTCGTTATCCTTCTTTAGAGCTCGGAGATTCCGACGGAGCCGTTGGCTCGATCCTTACGGCTAGAGACTCCTACGGGAGCAGACTTGACGATTACGAACTGGTGCTAGTAGTGTGAGCTTACACTAAGAGGTGATAGCTTCGACTGGGATCTTCTTATAGCGGCTTCGAGGCCTTACGACGTCATCTTGGGCATGGATTGGTTATCTACATTTCATGCTCAGATCAACTGTATTTGGCGCAAGGTGCGGTGTGTTCGCACCGACGGGAGCAGGTTCAACATCACCGGCGAGAAGGTATCCTTTGCAGCGCAGGATAGACTCGCACAGAGGAGAGGATAACCGATCACACATCAGTTGGCTAGCCTCATCCTAGGAGTAGTTGATGTGCGGAGTCCGAGTTTTCCTGTAGTAGTGGATCAGTATGAGGATGTTTTTCCTGATGATGTTCCAGGACTACCTCCTCGCAGAGAGGTAGACTTCTATATTGACCTGTACCACGGGACAACCCCGATATCTACTCCAACATATCAGAAGTCTCCCGCTGAGCTTCGAGGGCTACGGGTACAGCTGGAGGAATTGCATGGCGAGGGATTCATCCGACCCAGTGTTTCACCCTGGGCTTCCCCGATTTTGTTTTCCAAGAAGGTGGATGGGAGCTTGTAACTGTGTGTCGATTACCGTCGCCTGAACCAGGTGACTGTGAGGAACAAGTATCCGCTACCGAGGATTGATGACCTCTTCGATCAGATCAAGGGAGCATGGTGGTTCTTGATGATAGACCTCAGGTCAGGCTATCATCAGCTCAAAGTTCGAGATGAGGATGTGCAGAAGATGTCCTTCAGATATCGGTATGGCCACTATGAGTTCTTGGTTATGACTTTCGGTGTAACCAATGCTCTAGCAGTGTTCATGAGTCTCATGAACAGGATCTTCCAACTTTATCTCGATCGATTTGTCATGGTCTTCATCGACAACATATGGATATACTCGACTACTGAGGAGGAGCATGGCTACCACTTATGTAACGCCCCGACCCTAGTTTCCTAGAGTCGGTGCATTATTACATAACATTGGCATGATCACAAGAAAGATCAAATCTCTAAAGACCGATTGGTTTAGTAGCCTTGGAAACACTAGATATATTCATAAGTTTTACATTACATCATAAAATCAAAAACTACTACAACAACATAATGTTTCCACAGTCCACACTACAATCCCCTCATAATATCCCTGCAGGTCATTCATAACTTACATCTTCACTTCCTGGGAAAAATAAAACATAGAAAAGGGGTGAGCTCAAATGCCCAGTAAGGATAACAATATAGCGGAAACTTTCATCAATAAGAATAAACATTTAAGGCAATGTATAACTAAAACAAAAGCCTTTTAAACATGAACTTTCAACATGGTATGGCATAAATAAAATGAAATAATGCCATTTACTTATTCACATGGATATTCCACTAATCGAATAATCACATGCAAAAATAAATAACCACTTTCATAATGTTGGAATGCATAATGCCAGACTATCATAACCACATAGCCAAGGCCTCGTGCCAAGACTACAAATAAGATTTTGTCAAGGCCTTGTGCCAAGACACTAGTTTGTCTCATGAGACCTACCGATGCATCGAGGAGCTATAGCGGGCTCCACCCGTCACTTATTAAGTCCAATGCATTCCCATATGAAAAGGTTTAAACATAACATAAACATTCGTATTAAAACTAGCATACGAAATGTCAATACTTTCACAATAAACTATGAATGGTATAAAAATAGCACATCCACAGTCAAACATATCACAAAACCTTCAATACAATATAGAAGTTTTGTATCATAATAAATCAACTTCAAATAATCTTAAAATCCATCAAAGGATGTTGACATAGATGAAATCAAAATTCTTTTTAAAGAAATATCTCCTTTTATTTTGAAATCATTTAAGATCCATATAAAATAAAACATTTTCTTTGAAAATATTCTTATAAGCTTGTAAGGAAAGCTTTGAAGATTTTATAATGGCGTAAAATAACCGCACCCGCCGTATAAGTTAAAAAAAACATTCTTACCTCAATTCTGTCGAAAAGGTTAAAAAGGACCTTGTTTTGAAAACGACGGAAAGATTCCTTTATAAACCTCTTATAAAAAGTCAAAAAAAGGTATAAATGACTTTAACCCATATTCTTGTAAATAGTAAAAATGTTTTGAAATACATTTTTAAGAAACATGGATGTGGATGATAAAGAGATCCCAGTAGATTATTACATATAAACAACCTCGGATAATGAAGAGATTGTGAAATAGCCCTTACCTTGTAATTTTCCTTGGTTGGGGTAGGTTAACCTCCTGTATAATGGTGAAATAGTTGTTATTAAATTATACAAGAATCATATATATTAATATGATATCATATATGATCTTTTAACATTGATTTGTTAATAATATCTTAGAATTATCGTCGTTTTTGGAGTTAACTTACTCATTTTCTTTTATATGTTTTGTTACATAAGCCATGGTTGTTGTATCTTATTCATATCCAGAATGATATACAGTCCTTAAACATCATTTTTAAATCATCAAATGATAATTATACTTGAATGGATACGATGGAGAATGAATCTCATCGCGTTCGTGGAGACGGTAGTCCGTACGTACGCACGAGCGACAATATCATTATTTGATATTAAAATAATATATAAATGGATGGTATATCATATATACAGAATCATTAACATGTTATATTTATTATTTACATGAGTTACACATCATTATTATACCCATCCAAATAATATTATATTTAATAACAATTACACCACGACGTGGAGACGGTAAGCCGTACGTACGCACGTATGGTGACATGTTATTCAAAGGGTGGATAGAATACTGAATATGATTGTACCATATTTATAATAACATCACAGTATATGTGAGATAATGGAGTTATTATTTTAGAATGGTAAGAACAAAGGAAGAAGAAGTGGAAGAAGAAATGAACTTGGAGAAGGGTGGTGAAATCATTACCTCTTCTTCGGGTTCTTCCTTTTGATTTGATCAAAAGGGCTCCTTAGGTTGGCTTTCTGATCAAACTAAGGCCTCTAGGTTGTAGTGAGGGATGTTGGGAGAGTATTTGGGCAGAGTTTGGCCGAACCAAAAGGCTTGAGAGGTGTGAAGAAATGAGAAGGAGGAGTGCCCTTTTATAAGAGGGGTGAGGGGCACCTTTGGAAAAGCTAGAAATATTAATTTATAATAAATTCATATTCGGTTTCTAATGGCTCCAAAGTTGACTATTCAAAGGTTAAGGTGGGGATAGGTCGAAAACCACTCAACCAATAGAATTTAGACAGGTTTGGGTACTTATATTAACCTTATCTTTAAGTATTAACTCTAAGTTAATTAGTTTCACTTTTACAATGTCTCTTTGTATTTTTATATAATATGGTTAATAAACTTACTATATACATCCAAGAGACCCCCAAGTGGTCCATTAATGAGGAACCTATCATAATATAAGTCTCTTGGCCGATCCTTAGATTTTTAGGAATTTAATATCAATTAATAATATAATATTTGTTTTAAGAACTCTTTTATGTCAATTTTGACACTATTCAATAGTTGATTTTTGTGAAACT
Source organism: Viscum album (assembly GCA_963277665.1). Lineage (NCBI taxonomy): Eukaryota > Viridiplantae > Streptophyta > Magnoliopsida > Santalales > Viscaceae > Viscum > Viscum album. Next base: position 563,043,477 of record OY728142.1, on the reverse strand, counting down.
CCTAACAGATTGATTACTTCGAACAAAGTCAATTAAATCAATCCTAATATATCATATTATCATAGAAAATTAGTTTAATTCATTAAAAGTTTCATATTATAATTATTTGGGTATTTATAAGATCAATTATTTTTATTTTTCACTATTTTAGTAATTACTGCATCATCATTGTGTCATAAATAAAATAGATTATTTAATGTCTAAAAATTATAAATAAAATATCATTATGTCGGAAATCTTTTTATCTTTCTAATGAATATTTATAATCGAAAATCCAACATGTATAACCCTATGTAAAAATTGTTCTTCTAAAAGATGTAAGCTTATGCCATTTTTATTTTTATTTTAACTTTATTAATATAATGTGTCATTATCACTTACAAGTGGATCCATGGGGTCCCAAAATAGACCCAAAGATGCCCATGGTCGACCATGTATCAACCAATAGGGTTGAGACACGTTTTAAGGTAATTTAGTATTATTATAATATTATTTTTTTTAACCCTTATTTACCGGATTTACCCTTAACCATGGTAAATAAAATATTTACCGCAGTAATTATTCAAAATGTCTAAAAATAAAAGTTACCTATTTACACAATTTGAACATCCTGATTACAAATATGGAATCCATTTTTATAAATTCAAAACACAGAAGTGGCAGAAATTAATTTAAAATTAATTCCCGCTGTCAAAACAAAAAGCGTGTTTTTAAGAGATAATAACTATCAAAAGATTGACACTTGTTTATGTTCGGTTTAATTGTAAAATTATGTCCAATGACCAACATTATATTAAATGGTAAAAATATATTCTAAATATACTTTAAAACCACTCAAAATCACAATTTATCACTATTAATTATTTTGATTAAAAAAGTTGTTTTTAATTAAAATTTAGAAATTTTCACTATTCATCAAAATATGAAAGTTATCCGAAATGTACCAAAATTTCACCCTAGGCTAATTTTGATATTCCGAATCTAAAAATGAAGTCCATTTTGAAATATAGAATATATATGATTTCAAAAAGTAGGTATTACTATTCACAACGGCTAGTTTAATTAGTTATGGTGTGTGTTAGAACTCGAGGTTGCGTACAACACACGCTATCGCATTATTCGAAGGGAAACGTACCGTAGAAGCTTGGGGTGTTACATTCTCCCCTCCTTCAAATAATTGCGTCCTCGCAATTTCTAGGGTATTACTGCATAAAAAGACTCGGGTGGTTCTTCATCATAAGTTCCTCGGGTTCCCACGTTGCCTCTTCCATCTTATGATTTCTCCACAAAACATTTACCAGACGCGTCGTCCGGTTTCTCAGTACTTGTTCTCTCGTATCAAGAATCCTGACGGGCTCTTCGCAATAAGACAGATCGGGTTCCAGTTCTAATTCCTCATAGGTGAGTACATGCGTTGGGTCAGGCATGTATTTTCTCAATAGAGATACGTGGAACACATCGTGAACTTTGGAGAGACTTGGCGGCATTGCCAATCGGTAAGCTACAACCCCAATTCGTTCTAGAATTTCGAAGGGTCCAATGTACCTGGGACTCAATTTACCTTTCTTACCAAAACGTATGACTCCCTTCCACGGAGATACCTTCAGAAAAACATGATCACCGACTTGAAATTCCAAATCCTTCCTTCGATTATCGGCATAGCTCTTCTGCCTACTTTGAGCTGCTTTGATGTGATTTTGGATTACCTTCACCTTTTCCACCGTTTCCTCCACCAGTTCTGGGCCTACAAGTTTTCTTTCACCAACATCATCCCAACAGGTTGGTGTACGACATCTCTTTCCGTATAACGCTTCATATGGTGCCATTTGTATACTCGAATGGAAGCTATTGTTATAGGAAAATTCTACCAGTGGTAAATATTGATCCCACATACCCTGAAAGTCAAGTGAGCAAGATCTCAACATGTCTTCTAAGGTTTGAATAGTCCGTTCTGATTGTCCGTCTATCTGAGGGTGGTAAGCAGTGCTCAAATGAAGTTCAGTATCCAGGGATTTCTGAAGACTTTTCCAAAATCTTGAAGTAAAACGGGGATCACGATCAGAAACAATCGATAGGGGTACTCCATGAAGTCTTACAACTTCATTAATGTATAGTCTTGCTAGACGTTCCAGGGGTAGATCTTCTCTTATAGCAAGAAAATGTGCTGACTTGGTAAGACGATCAACAATAACCCATATTGCATCGTTCCTTCTAGGAGTCTTTGGTAGCCCCATGACAAAGTCCATCGTAATATTGTCCCATTTCCACTCCGGTATGGGAAGAGGTTGCATGACTCCTCCAGGCTGTTGCCTTCCAGCTTTCACTTGTTGACAAACCATACACCTTGACACAAAATCAGCAATCTCCCTCTTCATGTTGTCCCACCAAAAATGTTCCTTCAAATCTCTATACATTTTGGTGCTCCCAGGGTGTATAGAGAAATTGGAACTATGAGCATCATCCAGCAATTCCCTTTTTAGATCAGGTATATTGGGAACACAAAGTCTCTTCCCGAATTTCAAAATTCCATCTTCATACACAAAGTCTCTCAATCTCCCATCATTCACAGCTTTAATCTTCTTTTGGAATTCGTCATCATCGGTCTGAGAACTCTTAATCCTTTCTAGTAAAGATGGTTTGGCAACCATTTGAAAAAGCATTGATGTTTCACCTTCCCTGGTTATTCCCATGTCCATTTTCACTAGATCCATGAAAATTGGATCCCTTTCAATTCTCATATTGTTCAAAACTCCATGGTCTTTTCTACTCAAAGCATCTGCCACCTTGTTTGCCTTCCCCGGGTGGTAGTGTATCGTACAATCATAATCCTTGAGTAATTCAAGCCATCTCCTTTGCCTCATGTTGAGTTCTTTTTGTGAGAAAATATACTTCAAACTCTTGTGATCAGTATAAATCTCACATTTTTCACCATAGAGGTAGTGCCTCCATATCTTCAAAGCAAAGATCACAGCTGCTAACTCAAGATCATGAGTAGGATAGTTTTGTTCATGAATTTTCAACTGTCGTGATGCATAGGCAATAACTCTATCATTCTGCATAAGGACACAGCCAAGTCCTTTCTTTGATGCATCACTATAAATAACGAACCCATCATTCCCCGATGGTAGAGTCAATATAGGAGCATTGACTAATCTTCTCTTCAGTTCTTCGAAACATTCTTCACACTCTTTTGTCCAAACAAATTTAACCCCTTTACGTGTGAGCTTCGTTAATGGGTTAGCCAATCGGGCAAAATTCTGGACGAAACGTCGATAATAACCTGCCAAGCCAATAAAACTACGTACCTCAGTTATACTCGTAGGTGCTGGCCATTCTTGGATTGCCTTGGTCTTAGAAGGATCAACAGAGATTCCATCTTTAGAGACAATATGGCCAAGAAAAGAAATCTCCTGAAGCCAGAATTCACACTTGCTAAACTTTCCATATAATTCATGCCTCCTCAGAGTCTTCAAGATAATGCGCAAGTGATTTTCATGATCTTCGTAGGTTTTGGAGTATACCAAGATATCATCAATAAATACCACCACAAATTCCTCGAGATACTCCTTGAAAACTCTATTCATCAGATCCATGAATACAGAGGGTGCATTAGTCAATCCAAACGGCATTACAGTAAACTCGTAATGCCCGTACCTGGTTTGAAATGCTGTCTTCGGAATGTCTTCCTTCTTTACACACAACTGATGGTATCCAGATCGAAGGTCAATCTTTGAAAAGTATTGAGCTCCATGCAGTTGGTCAAATAAATCATCAATACGAGGTAGGGGATACTTGTTCTTTATCGTTATAGCATTGATCTCCCTGTAGTCGATACATAACCTCATAGATCCATCTTTCTTTTTAACAAAAAGAACAGGGGCTCCCCATGGAGAAACACTAGGGCGAATAAATCCCTTATTACTCAATTCCTCTAGTTATTTCTTTAGTTCGACTAACTCTACAGTGGCCATTCTATAAGGGGTCTTGGATATAGGCCATGATCCAGGAATCAAATCAATAGAAAACTCAACTTCTCGTTCTGGAGGATGTCCAGGTAAATCTTCCGGAAATACATCTACAAATTCTTTCACAACAGGTACATACTCTATTTGAACATTCCTTTCCTCACCGACAGTTATTTCATTCTCTTCCTCCCCAATAATTGAATTAAGTTGAGCTACTGGGGGTGGGTCTAAATAAGAATTAGGTGGTGACGATTCTGCTCTAAAAATAAGGTGTTCCTTATCATTATCATCAAGAATCGTAACCTCTTTCTTCTTACAATAAATCTTCGCATCATAGTCCGAAAGCCAGTCCATACCGAGGATTATATCAAACTCAATCATAGGTATGATGATGAAATCAGCAGATAAAGAAAATTTATGTGCTCTAATGGGGACTGATTCACAAAACTTTGTTGCAACGATACTTCCCTTAGGAGTTTTAACTGACAACTCCCTTATTAAATCAAATTGGAAATATCTAATTTTCTTAGAAAACTGGGAAGATATGAAACAATGCGATGATCCAGAATCAAATAATGCATTTGCTAAACTTGAGGAAACCATTAAATTACCTGCCACCACGTCTTTCGGAGTTTCTACCTCAGCAGTAGTGATAGCATAAGCCTGGCCTTGATCCCTTGGCCTTTTCTGAGGTAAGTTATCCTGACGCTTAGGACATGCATTTGCATAATGCCCCATCTCCCTGCAATTGTAGCACTGAACGTTGGTATCTTCCTTCTTCCCCTTGCAATCATGAGCTTGGTGGCCTTTTTCACCACACTTGTAACAGACTCCCATTCCCTTCAAGCAAGTACCAGGATGTTTCTTCCCGCATTTACCACAAGATGGATATTCAACCTTTCCCTTCTTCCCCTTATTTCCATTCCTAGATTGATCAGCAGGTCTCTTCTTCTCTTGCTTTGCTTTAAAGTCATAAGACTTAGAGAATTCCTTTTCGGTCTTGATAGCACATGAGACAATGTCTTCGTACGATGAAAAGGATTGTGAGACTAATGCTCGACGGAGAAATGGTTTTAACCCATCAAAGAAACGATCAATCTTACTTCTTGGGTTGTGAATATAATCTCCAGCATACCTCGCTAACCTTGTAAAGTTAGCCTCATACTTTGTGACATTCTCATCCTCCTTTTGTCTCAGACTCAGAAATTGCCTTTCCATATCTGCTCGATGGTCGCGAGGAAAGTATTTTTCTAAAAACAGATCTTTGAACTCCCTCCATTCCATGTTTGATACTTCATCATCTTCCTTCATGTTTTGAATCAATGACCACCATTGATCAGCATCTCCAGTGAGGCGGTAAACTGCCATGGTAACTTTTTCCCTTTCACTACTCCCCAAAGCCTGAAATATTTTCTCTAGGGAAAATATCCATTGCTCAGCTACTAAGGGATTTGTACTTCCATTGAACGTTGGTGGTTGTTGTCTCATGAATCGATCTAACATTGATCCTCCACGCTGCGGATCAGGGTGCTCCATACGGGTAAGGTTATTATTCATAACCTGAGTAAGTTGTCCCAGTACGGTGATTAGCTGATCAGCACCAGTTGCATCACCAGCCCCACTATAATTATCTTGAGCAGGAGGGCAATCCCTACATGGAGTGCGTGCATTGATACGGTTTCCATTTCTTCCACTAGGTGCCATTTCTAAACAATGGCATAAACTAGATCAGTTTATGAATCAAAATACATAATCCCATACTTATAAAACACTTAACATAAATTGAACTATCTATGGATATAATCCATAATCATAAATATGTTTTCTTTGAGGAAGTATATACTCATAAACCCTTCATAATGATTTGTAAAGAAAGTGAGAGTTATCCTAAGCATATCCCCCGGGAGTGTCGTAACCAAGAGTGCAGCAAGGCCCGTTGTCGTGCACCAGTTCCCGTTCGAGTCTAGCTCAAAGCGGTGTTTTCGGGTTTTACCCCTAGGTACATCTGTGCCAGAGCCGCCTCTACCTGCTCGTATCCAGACAGGGATGTATTGCTCGCAAAACTCACAAAGTCTCTACAATACCAAAATTCTAGGAAGTTCTTCTATACTAATCCTCAAAGTTCATCTTAGGTCTACGTGCTCTAATCAGAGTTTATCTAAATCTAGCTTCCAAGGTTTGTACTAAACTTCCTCTGATACCAACTGTAACGCCCCGACCCTAGTTTCCTAGAGTCGGTGCATTATTACATAACATTGGCATGATCACAAGAAAGATCAAATCTCGAAAGACCGATTGGTTTAGTAGCCTTGGAAACACTAGATATATTCATAAGTTTTACATTACATCATAAAATCAAAAACTACTACAACAACATAATGTTTCCACAGTCCACACTACAATCCCCTCATAATATCCCTACAGGTCATTCATAACTTACATCTTCACTTCCTGGGAAAAATAAAACATAGAAAAGGGGTGAGCTCAAATGCCCAGTAAGGATAACAATATAGCGGAAACTTTCATCAATAAGAATAAACATTTAAGGCAATGTATAACTAAAACAAAAGCCTTTTAAACATGAACTTTAAACATGGTATGGCATAAATAAAATGAAATAATGCCATTTACTTATTCACATGGATATTCCACTAATCGAATAATCACATGCAAAAATAAATAACCACTTTCATAATGTTGGAATGCATAATGCCAGACTATCATAACCACATAGCCAAGGCCTCGTGCCAAGACTACAAATAAGATTTTGTCAAGGCCTTGTGCCAAGACACTAGTTTGTCTCATGAGACCTACCGATGCATCGAGGAGCTATAGCGGGCTCCACCCGTCACTTATTAAGTCCAATGCATTCCCATATGAAAAGGTTTAAACATAACATAAACATTCGTATTAAAACTAGCATACGAAATGTCAATACTTTCACAATAAACTATGAATGGTATAAAAATAGCACATCCACAGTCAAACATATCACAAAACCTTCAATACAATATAGAATTTTTGTATCATAATAAATCAACTTCAAATAATCTTAAAATCCATCAAAGGATGTTGACATAGATGAAATCAAAATTCTTTTTAAAGAAATATCTCCTTTTATTTTGAAATCATTTAAGATCCATATAAAATAAAACATTTTCTTTGAAAATATTCTTATAAGCTTGTAAGGAAAGCTTTGAAGATTTTATAACGGCGTAAAATAACCGCACCCGCCGTATAAGTTAAAAAAAACATTCTTACCTCAATTCTGTCGAAAAGGTTAAAAAGGACCTTGTTTTGAAAACGACGGAAAGATTCCTTTATAAACCTCTTATAAAAAGTCAAAAAAAGGTATAAATGACTTTAACCCATATTCTTGTAAATAGTAAAAATGTTTTGAAATACATTTTTAAGAAACATGGATGTGGATGATAAAGAGATCCCAGTAGATTATTACATATAAACAACCTCGGATAATGAAGAGATTGTGAAATAACCCTTACCTTGTACTTTTCCTTGGTTGGGGTAGGTTAACCTCCTGTATAATGGTGAAATAGTTGTTATTAAATTATACAAGAATCATATATATTAATATGATATCATATATGATCTTTTAACATTGATTTGTTAATAATATCTTAGAATTATCATCGTTTTGGGAGTTAACTTACTCATTTTCTTTTATATGTTTTGTTACATAAGCCATGGTTGTTGTATCTTATTCATATCCAGAATGATATACAGTCCTTAAACATCATTTTTAAATCATCAAATGATAATTATACTTGAATGGATACGATGGAGAATGAATCTCATCGCGTTCGTGGAGACGGTAGTCCGTACGTACGCACGAGCGACAATATCATTCTTTTGATATTAAAATAATATATAAATGGATGGTATATCATATATACAGAATCATTAAAATGTTATATTTATTATTTACATGAGTTACACATCATTATTATACCCATCCAAATAATATTATATTTAATAACAATTACACCACGACGTGGAGACGGTAAGCCGTACGTACGCACGTATGGTGACATGTTATTCAAAGGGTGGATAGAATACTGAATATGATTGTACCATATTTATAATAACATCACAGTATATGTGAGATACTGGAGTTATTATTTTAAAATGGTAAGAACAAAGGAAGAAGAAGTGGAAGAAGAAATGAACTTGGAGAAGGGTGGTGAAATCATTACCTCTTCTTCGGGTTCTTCCTTTTGATTTGATCAAAAGGGCTCCTTAGGTTGGCTTTCTGATCAAAATAAGGCCTCTAGGTTGTATTGAGGGATGTTGGGAGAGTATTTGGGCAGAGTTTGGCCGAACCAAAAGGCTTGAGAGGTGTGAAGAAATGAGAAGGAGGAGTGCCCTTTTATAAGAGGGGTGAGGGGCACCTTTGGAAAAGCTAGAAATATTAATTTATAATAAATTCATATTCGGTTTCTAATGGCTCCAAAGTTGACTATTCAAAGGTTAAGGTGGGGATAGGTCGAAAACCACTCAACCAATAGAATTTAGACAGGTTTGGGTACTTATATTAACCTTATCTTTAAGTATTAACTCTAAGTTAATTAGTTTCACTTTTACAATGTCTCTTTGTATTTTTATATAATATGGTTAATAAACTTACTATATACATCCAAGAGACCCCCAAGTGGTCCATTAATGAGGAACCTATCATAATATAAGTCTCTTGGCCGATCCTTATATTTTTAGGAATTTAATATCAATTAATAATATAATATTTGTTTTAAGAACTCTTTTATGTCAATTTTGACACTATTCAATAGTTGATTTTTGTGAAACTCCTAACAGATTGATTACTTCGAACAAAGTCAATTAAATCAATCTTAATATATCATATTATCATAGAAAATTAGTTTAATTCATTAAAAGTTTCATATTATAATTATTTGGGTATTTATAAGATCAATTATTTTTATTTTTCACTATTTTAGTAATTACTGCATCATCATTGTGTCATAAATAAAATAAATTATTTAATGTCTAAAAATTATAAATAAAATATCATTATGTAGGAAATCTTTTTATCTTTCTAATGAATATTTATAATCGAAAATCCAACATGTATAACCCTATGTAAAAATTGTTCTTCTAAAAGATGTAAGCTTATGCCATTTTTATTTTTATTTTAACTTTATTAATATAATGTGTCATTATCACTTACAAGTGGATCCATGGGGTCCCAAAATAGACCCAAAGATGCCCATGGTCGACCATGTATCAACCAATAGGGTTGAGACACGTTTTAAGGTAATTTAGTATTATTATAATATTATTTTGTTTAACCCTTATTTACCGGATTTACCCTTAACCATGGTAAATAAAATATTTACCGCAGTAATTATTCAAAATGTCTAAAAATAAAAGTTACCTATTTACACAATTTGAACATCCTGATTACAAATATGGAATCCATTTTTATAAATTCAAAACACAGAAGTGGCAGAAATTAATTTAAAATTAATTCCCGCTGTCAAAACAAAAAGCGTGTTTTTAAGAGATAATAACTATCAAAAGATTGACACTTGTTTATGTTCGGTTTAATTGTAAAATTATGTCCAATGACCAACATTATATTAAATGGTAAAAATATATTCTAAATATACTTTAAAACCACTCAAAATCACAATTTATCACTATTAATTATTTTGATTAAAAAAGTTGTTTTTAATTAAAATTTAGAAATTTTCACTATTCATCAAAATATGAAATTTATCCGAAATGTACCAAAATTTCACCCTAGGCTAATTTTGATATTCCGAATCTAAAAATGAAGTCCATTTTGAAATATAGAATATATATGATTTCAAAAAGTAGGTATTACTATTCACAACGGCTAGTTTAATTAGTTATGGTGTGTGTTAGAACTCGAGGTTGCGTACAACACACGCTATCGCATTATTCGAAGGGAAACGTACCGTAGAAGCTTGGGGTGTTACAACTTACGGGTTGTACTGGATACACTCCGAGAGCACCAGCTTTATGGTAACCTCTCGAAGTGTCAGTTTTAGATATGTGAGGTCCACTTCATGGGACACGTCATCTCTGAGGCGAGAGTTGCGGTGGATCTGGCGAAGATCGAGGCAGTGCTAGCTTGGGAGCCACCTAGGAGTGTGACAGAGGTGCCGAGTTTCTTAGGTCCGGCTGGGTACTATCGGAGATTTGTTCTAGACTTCTCTAGAGTTGTAGCATCGCTTAAAGCTTTGACAAATAAGGGGAAACCCTTTGTGTGGTCAGATAGATGTCAGCAGAGCTTCTAGGAGCTGAGACAGATATTGACCAATGCACCCATCTTGAGGCTACCGGAGGAGGAAATAGGGTACGTTGTCTACTGCGATGCATCAGGGACCAGACTCACGTGTGTCCTGATGTATGAGCGGGCAGTGATCGCCTATGGATCATGAAAGTTGAGGAATCACGAGAAGAACTACGCTACCCATGACCTGGAGTTAGTAGTAGTGGTCTTAACTCTGAAGATGTGGTGGCACTATCTGATGGCTGAGCGCTTTACAGTCTATTCTGGCCACCAGAGTCTCACGTAGATCTTTTTGTAGAAGGACCTGAACCTGCGACAGTGTCGATGGCTCGAGTTCCTCTAAGACTATGACTTTGAGATAGTCTATACTCCTGTAAAGAGAAACGTAGTAGCTGATGCTCTCAGCAGGAGGATGGGCATTCAACTACTTGGTGAGGAAACAGAGCAGCTAGTCGCTTTGAAAATATCCTTCATGGGTAGAGATGGGGCAGGCTTCATTCAGTCGCTCATAGTAACACCTCCACTTCTTCAGCGGGTCAGAGAGGAACAGTGTGGGGACGTTGATTGTGAGATGCGGCGTGCACAGATTTCCACAAGATAGGCACCTAATGGTTTCTCTATAGGAGGAGAGCATGTTGTACTTTTTAGAGGACGTACCATGGTAACAAATGAATTATAGGAGGATGTGCAGAGAGAGTTTCACACTTCCACTTTAGCGGTACATTCAGGGGTAGTGAATATGTAATAGGATCTCAGACGGCAGCACTGGTGGCCGGGTATGAAGAAGGCTGTAGCAGAGTTCGTTTCTCGATGCCTCACCTTCCAGCAGGTAAAGGCAGAGCACCAGGTACCAGTAGGATTGGTACAGCCCTTGGAGGTCTAGTAGTGGAATTGGTACGGGATATCTATAGATTTCATGACTGGACATCCACGTACTTCCAGAGGACACGACTCCATTTGGGTGATCATCGACTGACTCACCAAGTCGGCCCACTTCTTACCCATTAGAGAGCAGAGCTCAGTGGAGAGCTTGGGATGTCTCTGCATTTAGGAGATTGTATGGCTTCATGGTGTGCCATAATCTATCGTCTCCGATTGATATACTCACTTTACTTCCCAGCTTTGGAAGGGGTTGCAAGAGGAATTCAGGACGTAGCTATGTTTGAGCACCGCCTTTCACCCTCAGATGGATGGTCAGACATAGAGGACCATTCAGACTCTCAAAGACATGCTTCTTGCATGTGTCCTCAACTTTGGTCGTAGTTGGGAGGATGAACTACCCTTGGTGGAGTTTGTGTACAACAACAGCTACCACTCCACCATCGGGGTGGCACTATACGAGGCATTGTACAACCGACCTTGTATATCACCTCTGTGCTGGACAGACCCTGGGGAGTCAGCACTTGTGGGACCAGAGATGGCCCAGGCCACGACAGAGAAGGTCTAGGTCATCCAGGAGCAGATGAGGATAGCTCAGAGCCGACAGAAGTCTTATGCTGACAGGAGGCGGAGACCACTAGAGTTTGAGGATGGGACCACGTTTTCTTGTGGGTATCACCTCGATGTGAATTACAGAGATTTGGCCAAGGTGGCAAGTTATCCTCTCACTTTATTGGACCATTCCAGGTTATCAATAGGATAGGTGATGTGTCTTATCTCCTGGCTCTACCACCTCTGTTGCACTGGGTGCACGACATCTTCCATGTATCTCAGGTGAGGAGATACTTGCACGATCCGATGCATATCATCGACCATGGGGAGATGGACATTGAAGACAGGGAAACTTTTGAGAATGTCTCAGTGGAGATCGAGGATCGACATGAGCGGGTCCTACATGGGTGGTCGATTCCTATAGTGCGCATCAGGTGGTAGCACGGGAACCTCCATGAGAGCACTTGGGAGCGGGTGGCTCAGATACGTGCTCAGTAACCGCATTTTTTTCCCTATTTTGTGATGTATCTTTTCAGGGGCGTAAATCCCAGAGGTGAAGGTAATTTAAAAACCCATAAATTTCATGTAATTTTTTTATTAATTTATTTGGTATTTTACGAGTACATAGTTTCTGATGGCACCTAATTCCGAGGCCCAGTGTGCCCGGAATCAATTTCCGAAGTTTATCTCGGGTACGTTTAGTGAACAAATGAGCGGGTTTTCCTAACTTTTGAACCGGTGCTCGGAATCGAAATCCGAGGGCACCGATGAAACCGTAGCACTGGTAATTGCTTAGGAAGACCTTTTCTGGAGTTTTGTTTCTCGAGAGGTGTTGTTAAATAATTGGGTTAACTGAAGAGTGAAATAAAAATTGCGCTACAATTTTATTTCTATTATAAGTAATTATAACCTATGTGTGGAAGTTAGGGTGAGACCCACAACATCCTAACTCCACTTGGTAGGATATTAGTGAGTTGGATCCCACATGATCCCCACCCATTCATTTACCCTAAACCCCCCTCTTAATTTTGGCAACCCCCCCTTAAATTTGTAACTCTTCCACATTAATGCATGCCAATTAAACACCAAATTAATTTGACAATCCAAGTTTAATTAATTAGGTGAATTCAAGTTTTGAATTTTGAAAAATGTTGGCATGAGTAATAAAATAAGGAAAAATTCTTATTTTGTTATGGTTGTATCATTGTGTGGAGATTTTGGGAGAGAATACTCTATGTTTGAAGAACGCAAAGAATTCCAAGACTTCGACGAAGAACGCCGTCACCGCAAGGAGAGATAGACATGTCGTCTCTTCACTTCTCCACAGCAGGTGTGTGATGCCTTTCCCGAAGAATGGTGACGCACCTTCCTTCGTTCTTCTTATCGCATAAAAGAAAGGGAGATGCTTCTCCTCCCCAGACGTTCTCCATCATCATATACGGAGCTTCTCCACGTGACATCATTTTCCGCGACGCCGTTTTCCGCAATGCAAGCTCTGGCAAGTCTCTTTGAGTTAGGGGTTTGTTCTTACGTTCGTGATTATTTCTAGCGTTCGTCGTTAAATAATTTTCCGCTTGATATTGATTTAACGGGAGGAGGCCAGACCACACAAACAAGGCTGACCCTCCTCCCCTTTGTTGTTGTACTTCGTTATGGATTGGAACGGAGGCGACGCGGTGTCGTCACACCGCGCAGAAACGAAGGAACCGCGGCCGATGCGGGTTGTGGCGAAGCAGCGCGGCGCCGTCGCACTGCACCGTTGAGTCCAAAAGGCGTCGCGGAAAGAGTCGGGATGCGGCAGAGGGGCACGACATCGTCGCACCGTGCCAGAGCTTCATGGAGGGCCACGGCCGGGGCGGTCCGCGGCGGAGGGGCGATGCACCGTTGCGCCACGCCGGTCAGACAAGGGTAGCGGCCTAAGGCCGCAGGGGTGCAGAGGGCAGTGGCCGGAACCGCCGGCCACCGGTGCTACAGGAGGCAGGACCAACAGGTCCTGCATGGCACAACCAGCCGGCCGTTACGGCTAGCCGGATCCATGAAGTCCGGGGGGTCAAACCTCGGCAGCTGGAAAAGGGCAGGCCCCTACACATGTGGGGCCGCCGTTTCAAAAGCAAGGGGGGCAGTGCCCCCCCCCCTTCTGCGTCCACTTAGCTGGCGGACGCCCACCCAGGACCGGACCGACCGCACCGGCTAGACTGGGCACGCCAGCCTGGCCGAGCCGCGCCCAACTGGGATAGACCTGGACCCAAGTCGGGTTTACCCAGTTCGGGCCGACCCAGGGGGTATTGGGCTGGGTCGGACCGGGCCCAAACCCCCTTTTTTTAGAAAGATCCATTCAAACGCCCATAACATGGGCTACGGATTTCCGATCGATGCATAGTCAGTTGCGTGGAAATCCTTGGATCCAGATGGTCATTTAGGTATATTACACTCAAGGTTTTGGAGAAATTTGCATACGGTCGGGTTGGTTAGAACACGAAACCAACCGGGCCTTCGGAGTGGAAAAGATTATATCTTGAGCTCCGGACGTCTGATTGACGTGTCGTCGACTTTGTTGGATTCCTCTTAGTGAGACGGTTATTTTGGATTACTCCAATCAAGGTTTGGACATAGTTGGAGCACGATCGGGTTGGTTTTGCTTAAAAACCAACAAGGCCTCTGGGACGAAAAGGCCAATAACCCTCATACCGGGCGTCTGATTGACGCGTTGTCTGTCATGTTGACTACCTTTTGACGAGATGGTACTTTGGGATACATTAACTCCGAAATTAATGTCAGTTTATGTATTGACCCCCCTTGGATCATGGAGCGGACCCTCCTAGAATCGAGCATGTTGTGTGCGGGAACCCTAGAGCTGGATACGACTACGACGATTATGACGACTTTACTGGGATCCTCCATGGGTTCAGAAGTGACGACGACTGTACTGGGATCCTCCGTGCATTCGGCAGTGATGATGACCATACTAAAATCCTCCAAGGGTTCGACAGCGATGACTATTGTTCTTATATCATGTGTGGGTCCGGCAGTATGTGACTATTGTTCTTGTATTCTATGTGGGTCCGACAGTATTTGACTCTGTACTTGTATCCTATGTGGGTCCGGCAGAGTAGCTGGTCTTGTATCCTTTGTGGGTCTGACAGCTTAGTTATTCTTGTATCCTGTGTGGGTCTGACAGCTTAGATGAATCAGTAGCTACATCTGATCATCTCTATCATCTTATGAAGAAGTATACTTGTATGAGCTGAGTCTTGACTTTCAATCATTATCTTTGATATGATTTTTTTTCTATCCTGTGTGGATTGGGTTGTGTTATCCTGTGTGGTTTGGATTGTGCTATCCTATGTGGAATAGATCGAACTTGGGCCTAGATGTTCGAGCTGAACTGGAATTGATGACTTAGGTATATGTATGGGCATATACCTAAGTTGGGTTGGATGTTACTTCGTGGTTGTAATCTTTATTTTGTGTTTTATCCTTCGTGGATTCTGGGAGACCATCAGGGGTCTCAGGGTCCCTACTGAGTAGCGCATACTCACCCTCGCACGGGCTATGCTCACACTACGTTGTGTTGGATGCAGATGACAGACATCGCTGACCGAGGTAGGAGCTCATGGAGCTGGATGGTACCTGGAGGTGGATCACTAGACGAGACGTACACAGAGCGGACGACTAGAGCCGAGGAGCAGAGGAGACCATCTGTACCCACCATTCAGGTGGGATTTCTAGAGGACGGCTTGGTGTTGCTGCTTTAATTTACTGCCACTGTAATATCTTTTCAGTTGTACTTTACTTTCGGTTGGGTTTGTATTCTGGCCCATTTACTTTCCAGCACTTACTATTGTACTCAGTTTACTTAGTGTTTACTCAGCTTGCGTACTCTGTGGTGTTTGTTTACATTATAAAGGCAACTCCTTCCCATTTAATCGGGATTTATGCCTTGGTGCTAGTTGTCAGCCCCTAGCCTATGGAAGGCGGGCTTGGGGTAGTCACGACATGGGTCCCGAGGACGGGTCATGAAAATATTTGTAACGTTCATGTAAGTTGTTTGAATCACCTTAGTTTTTAATAAAATTTCTTTTTCTACTCTTATTCTATTATTCTTTTATATAACGTTGATAAAATTTCCTCAAGTTGTGAACTTTATCAAACTAATCCATGTGAAATTATATACACAGTGGTGGTGTGAATTTTTTTTTTACTTCTTCAATTCTTCCCTTTTGAGTCTACTTCCCGATTCCATTGAGAAAATGTCATAATTAGATGGATAAACCTTTCATGGGTTGATCTAAGGTATTTGAAAGTGTATGTATTGGATGTCATTTTTCACTCTCTAATTTTTTATTAATTTTTTTTATTTGAGTTATTTTATTCAATGATTTTCTCTCTTCCTCTTCATTATTGAATTTTATCGCCCCACTTTTATGTGCTAATAAGATCTATTAACTTGGAGTGCCCATATAAATGATCCTAAAATTTTATAGGGGATTAGAATGTGTTTTTTATGATTTTAACCTGTAAGCGGTGAGGTTATTTTGAATTCATTAAATGAATCTTTCTCAAGTTAATGAAATGAAATTATTAAAAAAAGAATTTCATCCAAACCATCCCTTGTAATAAGCAAGGATAAACCCTTTCTCATAAACTGAATTAACATAGACCTATTTGTTTTCATTTAAACCCATATAGAATCAAAATAATTTGACCACTTCATAGTCAAAAATCCATCTCTTCAGATTGAGTTTATATAGGTTCTTCTTAGGTCTCTGAGGATTTGACAACCCGAGTTACACTAAAAGAAACCCCTTAACCCTTAGAATGTGGGTAAATTTGGGAGAGACCAATGATAAAATTATATAACCATATAATAATCTCAAATATGGAGACCATTACATGTTTCTATAGATAGGAATAGCTAATGACACCTGAAACGCGTAGTATTTCAATTTTTTGTCAATCCTTCTAATCAAATCTACTCAAGATCACCAAGTATGGACATCAAGAACAGAAGTCTCAATTATTTTGATCCCCCAGAACTAGATAGTAAAAAATCATCTATCTCTAGTCTGAATTATGTATCTACATCATGGGAAATTTTCATAGGATTATTGGTATAGTATCTCAAGGTTCTCATTATATCATGGGTACTACTATAACCTTTTTGTATAACAAATAATCTATGGGAAATACCAATTGAATTGTGGATGCAGAAGTATAAATACTATTATGGTAAGAATATATCATGTATAACTCACTGTATACATGATTTGGTAGTTGAAAGGTACTATTAATTTTTGGTATATGTTACCCACAATTACAATAATTTCAAGGTAGTCAACGACTATGTGTGATGAAGAAGATCATGTCATATTAATGTAGTGATTTTAATAGTAAATTAAAGATCAACATTAAAAGGTTGGAAGTTTTTTTAACTCTTTGGGATTATATTAATCTAATGGGATATTGTAAATTTGTGAAAGTTGAATAGGATATTGTTGTAGTATTGGATGTGTTATAAATTTATTATAATCCCACACCAACCCACTTGTAATTGATCATATAATTATAGTAGATAATCTAATACTCAAATGGCCAAATCATGATAAGTAGTTGGTTCCCTAATATGTTTTTTATCAATGTAAAAATATTTTTTGATACTATTAACATTATTTTAAAAAAAATAGGTTGTTGTTAAATTATTCCTAAAAGATAAATAAATTCGCTAATATTAAATGTTATAAGATGTTAACACTCTAAAGGGGATAAAAAATATAATAATTTAACACCTCGATATATATTCTTTAATAACAAGATAACATTATGTTTTATATCATATATGTCATGAAACACCAAGTTTAAATGACCACTGAAAAATTTTATTCTAATATAAATTTCTTAAAATAGACATTTAAATAGTAGATATGAATAATATTAAGTATTATATGAAATATAAATTAAATTCATACTCAATATAATTTTACTGATAAATTTTTGGTGTACAATCACTCAGTTAATAGTAAATTCTATTTATTACTAATAAATACATTTTCATCAAAAGAAATTAATTTAAGTTCTTTTGGTGAAAAAATAGTGTAATAATTTTTAATACATTTAGAAAAAAAATTCAGAAAATTAATTTCATTTTTCAATTTAACATATGAAAAATTACTTTAGGATGAATTAATTGAATTTCTCTAAGTATATTATTCTTGAAATGAATAGTGAAAATACTGCTTTTTATTGAAAACTATTTTAAAATGCATAATATCTATCCATTTTAATTAAATAAAATAATCTCAAACAATAATTAATTATATAAAATTCAAGGATTATATATCTCACTACATGAATTTAAATCCAAATAATGATGATCATTATTCATATAGTTAATGTAATATCATCTTATTCTTGAAAAATTCATTCCTTGAAAATCATTTTTTGACATGTTTTTTGGGATCATTTTTTAAAAACAAATTCTCCCACATCAATGAATTGAAATTAATAATATGGATTCCATGGTTTTAATTATTATAATTAACATTAAGTAATAAGTTCAATTTAATTTTTGGTCATGATGAATTGTAAAAAATATTAAAAATTTGTTACTACGATAAAGAGTAAAGTGGGTTTATTTTGGTTAAAAAATTGATAAGCATTATAGTAACCTTAAAAATTTTCTAATATAGAACCCAAACCCATTTTTCTACAAAAAATGTTCTTAGTTATGGTTGAACACTTGATCATAGGCCCTCATACCCATATTCAAATGGATGCTAACTAGTAGTGAGGGCATTAAGAGTTGATTGTAGGGAGATTATACCCTCTAGTGATGATAATTATAACAGTATAAATAAATATAACATAGTGTAATAAATTAAAATGAAAAAATAAACCAATAACCCATCATATCATAAGCACATATAATAGAAGTAATAATAAAAAACATGATTAAAAATATATTTTTTAGAATAAAAAACCATATGATACCATTTATAGAATCATTCATACAATTCAGGTCATATATGAAAATATGTTTAATGGTTTTCCCATTACTGACCTCAATATATACATCTATAAATTTGGTGCAGAACAAAAATATTCAAAAGGAACTATAGAAAATGAAGGAACCACCGGGGTCTATTACCATCCTTTATATGCTACAAAGTATGACAAGATCATTAATATCTTAATCTTAAGCATGAACCCTTACTTGATCATAAAATCATAAATTCTATTGGTTTCCCAAATAGCCCATGTTGGGTGTGAGATTAAATAATAGTAGGAAACCACCAATGTGCTCCTATCTTACATATATTATCAATTACATGTGCACTAAAATTAAATACAACATCACATGTATATCATATTTATAACTTTATTCTCCTATTCTTGGTAGTGATAAACGAAGCAGTTACCAACTTCGGTCATCATCAGTATCACTGTAGTGAAGTGGATCCTTAGTATAAATCCCAAGGCATCCCCTAAAAAAATCATTTGAGGTGAACTGTTCAGTTCCTCCCCAAAAAAATTAACTTGAGACATCATTCCATTAATCATATATCAACATCAAAAAAATAAACTCCCAAATAATGAGTAACACATCCCTCAAACCCCTTCTCAAAATATCATGTCAACTCAATTCTAGATATCTGGAGGCACGTTGATTTTTTCCTCCAAATAATAACACCATCATCTCGGTAGCAATCACCCTTGAGAATATCGACATCTGTCCTCCCAAATAATATGTTCCGAACAACCTTATTACATGGTGAGCCTCATCCCCCAATCGATGGTCTCATCATTGTCATTCAAGGAATCCTCACAATTCTTGTGTATTTCTTTGGAAATCACCTACAACCTCACTGATGGTGAACACCATCATCTCTGTAGCAATCACCCTTAAGAATATCAATTTCTGTCCTCCCAAATAATATGTTCCCAACAGCCTTATTACATGGTGAGCCTCATCCCCCAATCGATGGTCTCATCATTGCCATTCGAGGAATCCTCACAATTCTTGTGTCTTTATTTTGAAATCACCTACAACCTCACTGATGGTGAACACCATCCTATGAAACATCTAATGGTGGCCTCAATCTATATTAGTGGTTGACACAGCCTCATCATATGAGCCCTGTCTTTGTGAACACAACTCCATAGGCATGTCATCCATTCATGATGACAGGAATTCAACCAAACATAGTACCTAATTCACATCATCCTAGCACCACATAACCCTACGACCATGTCTCTCATTGCGATGGTACACTATCCCATATCGCATTAGCCATTACTTTAACCTAACGACCTCGTCACCTCAATTTGATGACCATGTCTCTGAAATGGTAATTAACATCACCCAAATTATCTGGGAAAATCCCAACCTGATGACCAACACCACTTAAATCAAGGTGTTCGTCACTACCTCAATACATTATCCAAGTTCATCATATTTCCATGGAACTCAGAATGCATTATAATAAACTAAATTTAAATAAGTAAACATCATGAACTAGTCTTCCTAATGTCATAAGCCTTTCACTATGGAAAATCCATTTGTAGTCTAGTGGAACCAAGCCTATAAGAATCTATAATGACCAATTAATTAATTTAAATATAATGTGTCAATTAATTTGGGTCTCGCTTGGACTTCCCAATATCTCTCTCAAGAATTCACCCCCAAAACATGTGAAAAATCAAAGATAAATATTAAAACCACCTAGCTCATACTGGTATGCATTTTCTTGATAAATATTAACCTCTATCTTAATCTGATTAGAAATAATATTTTTTTGTAAAAAAAATCCCTGAAAATACATTAAAACGGCTTATAGATATTTAGTGAACCATACGATAAGATAAAATAAGAAAATAATAAATAGGACCAGATCCATTACTTACACATCCATCATCATAGAAGGATTGAGAATTGGATATTTGATGAAGGATTTGACTCACAACAAAGGGGAGGAAGAAATTAGGATCTCACCATTAGTATGTGTGTTAGTGAAGAAGAAAAGTGTAGAATGAAAAGAAATAGGGGGAAGGTAATTTTTTACATTTCACCTCTTTTAGTTACCCACATGGTTTGTCCTCATGGTTTGGATAACTGGGTTCAACAGTTCCTCTCTCACATCGTAAGAACCACACCCCCATGGGCTAGGCACATGGTTTTCTAAACTGTATGTATACCATGCATAAATCCTCTACTAAAAAATTCATAATTCCCTACAAGTTCATCTTCCACAACCTTTATGAATTTTAAACCCATTTCTTGTGAATAGTGATTCTTACATGGAAACCCTTTTGAAACTGCATGGTTTTTGAAAATTATGAACATCAGTCATCGTGCTTTAAAAATTTATGTTCTTAGACTACAGTTCACCCTAAATCCTCTTGAACCCCAAGGAACATTTCAAAACTATAAACCCTTCTAAAAAAACTCATTATCATTAGGAATCTCTCAGAATTAAGTTCCATAGATTTTGAATATCATTGGTCCAACCACCAAAATCCAAAAATTCAATGACGTGGAATAATTAGACCCACTCCAAAAACATGGTATCTTTTAATCTCCCCACCATGGCATAGATTTCCCCTAATCGATAAATCATTACCTTAAAATATTACCATATATTCTCATCCCCTTTGAATCAACCTGGTTAACCGCAATCACCAAGTCCCTGGTCAACTCTCTGTAGGTACTCCCCACCTTAGAAGTTACCTACCATGGTTTCATCCGGACTATCCCTGCACTCAAAGGTCCTCTCACGATGCATCATCACTCTGGTACCTAATTTGGGGCACACACCAAGCCTATGTCACATTTGACACCCATCAAGTCCCATATAATATCATATTCCTGCCCCATTACCATGTCACACATGTCTCCTATGAGGTCTCACATCTCATCAAATTCTTAAAATAAACAACATCATATGTAAATATCAATACCCCAAAAAGTGTCCCGATTCATATGAACCACATAAAATCCATGTATCCTTTGATTCCCATAAAAATTCATGGTAAAAATCTCCTCATATTTATAAAAAATATGAGTTGATCCCAAAACTACTAACCATCATTTGGATTTTCCAAAAAATATATCTCATGCACCTTAGGCATGAAAACCGTATATTTCTACAAAAAGGTCCATACCAAAATAAAAAAGTTAACTCGGTCACATCCACAACGTACCTCTAACTATAATCATCTCTCTGGCTTACTTTGCACCTGGAAGCTCCAACATGTGTGAAAAGCTTGAAACCTGACTCCCTATAGTCTGGTCTCCCTACAGTGTTTCACCAGCCACTATCCCTAGACCCCATTGTTGGGTCCCTATATTATTCCACAAACCACCATCTATATACCATATACCGCTCCTAGACAGACCTCATATAACTGAATCTTCCTTGGTCCCTGACTTCTGGCCATCTGAGAAGGATTTTTAAGGAACCTCTCAAGATTCCCAACCTGGCTTCATGCTCGGAAAACTTATGATGATCGATCACACTACATATTCACTTGTCACAATATCCCACACATTATGTTTACAGTGTAAGACCTACTGTTTTGAGAGATTCTTGAGTATCTGGATTAAACTCCCTACTAAGACTCCTCACAGCCTCACCTCCAGATATCTGAAGAATCTCCACTGCTACCCCCTGATGCTACCACCTAGATCGAATATGGTATGTCCATAAGATTTTCCTTAACTATCAATTCCTGATTTACCACCTCAGGGAATGTGCCTAAACTGAATATGTTTACCTTCACCCTAATGGTGTTTCCTATAACATAACTGAAACACCTCACTCTCATGGTGTAATATCCCACTATATTGGGTGAAAAATGAGAGAAGTATGTGAAAGAATCTACATTTTCCATGAAGAAAATGTCTCTTAGATGAATGATCAAGAAAACATAATATCTCTCTACCCTTAGTATCTCCAAAAATAAGTGATCTAAAAATCTGGCCTCAAATTTCATTCAAGGAATTCCCTCATGTCTTCTTACTTTAACCTGTATATCACATGAGTGTTTAACCAGTCCTCTGGGCATATATATAGCTAGATTAACCCTTTGGCATGTGGGTGTCTATACTTCTCAAAAATGTTCTACACTAACACTATCTATTTCTCAACAAATTTTGGTCTTACCTCTCATAATAATAGTAGTGGGTGATGTAACTAGAACTCTTGAGTCAGGTATTCCATCAAAGGCTCATCTCCCTAATCTTCCATGTTGATCCCTTTCATCACACAAACAAGACTCGCCTTAAGATTCTCATCAATTTATTGCCCAAAATTTTCCATATCTTGTGGTTGTACTTCTTAATCTAGAGCTTGTATCTAATCTTATACCAATAAGTCCTGATCTTCCCAATCCTCAGGGCCCCCATTCCAACCCTCTAGGGACTCAACCTGGGCATGCTCAAGATACACAAAATCCCCACCGTATTGACACTCCTCTATAATTCATCTATGTTTAATTCCATTGAATACCAATACTATGGTTACAAATATATAATATATATATATATATAACACATATACGGAAGGCTGTAATAACTAATGTAATCTCACCACCCTCACACTCCACCATCGTAACCATGTCATTCAACATTTGGCATCATGGCCCCTTACCCACCCATATCATAGATAGTTATCCCATATATATTTGGCATCATGGATCCACACCTACACATAATAGATACTGGCATCATGTATCATCCTAAGTAACTGAGTAAAATTTTACAAAAAGAAAGGCTAAGTAGGAAAAAAAATTTGGAACTCCATTGTGAAAACTTGTAATATATCACCCCTATCATCATCTATGCCTGCTACTATCAAATCCAAGATAATGAATATATATCATATATCATATAGATAATAACACATAGATTTTTTGGGAAGCGCATTCCTAGATAAACTGAGTATAATTACACCAAAGAGACACCAAGAAGGAAAACATTGTTTAGCTTCCATTGTAGAAACATTTAACAACCCAACCCCTCTTAGAATAATCTCAATTCCTAATGAAAATAAGAAAAAATTTATCATAGTAACACACACACATAGATATATATATATATTTATATATTTATATTTATATATATATATATATCGACCCTAAGTTCGTATCAAATAATCATATACAAAGCCTCCCTTTTCATCTCAGGCCAAGGGTCCAAAATCATCCTTTTCCATACTAAGAGAATTGTCCAAATATCCTCCTTTAACATAATATGGTCAAAAATCATATTGGATAATAATCACACCCACATTCACCACTCTAGGTGGAAATTTAATTTACTATAAAAATAGAAAAACATAACATCAATTTCCCACCCCTAGAAACATGGTTTGTCCCCCAGGCATGGGTTGCAGGAAACTAAACATGAGCACTTTAACTAGTTTAGACTACATACTAGTCACTGGAAATCCATATTTCAAATATTAAGAGCCAAAAGAGGTTAACGAAACACCACTGAAACCATTTTTATCAATATAATTTGTTTTTCCACCCAAACAATGCTCAGGGTCGGTTGACCCTTGGACCTTAGGTTGACTCTTCATACAAAAAAGTCTTCCAACTACATGTGAGGTTTCAAGTGGTGACAGTGGGAAGAGTATACCCTCTAGTGATGAAAAAAATAATTGTCTCAATAAATATCACATACTGGAAGAAGATACCACAACTAACTAGACCAGTAACCCGCTGTAGCAAAAGAACATACAACCACAACAATAATAACAAACAATATTAGGAATTCCAATTGTAGAATAAAACACCCTATGATTCCATTTGAAGAATAATTAATATAATTCAGTTCATACAATCTAATAAGTATAAATTGTAACCCATGGCCAACCTTTTTATATAAATGTACGCATGCTGGTACAGAAGAAAAAGATAAAAAAGTAACTCTAGTAGATGAAGGAACCTAAATTGTCACTTTCCTTCTATCCCACACTAATTAGTATAACATGATCACTAAGGTTCATCTCAAAATCCCAAACCCGTTTATAATTGAAAAAGAATAATGTCTGCACATGTATCAAAGGTCCTGTATGGGGTGTGGGAATAAATCTCATTCGACTACCTCCAACGTGATCCTAACTTACATATACGATAAAGAAGGTGTGTAATAAAAATAAATACAATTTCACCTGAATATTATATATGTTACCTACATCAATTGTTCTTAGAAATCATAAGGAATCACTTACCTACTTCATACATAAACAATCTAACTATATTTGAGTTGATCCTTATCATAAGGCTTGAGGAATCCCCAGACAAAAATCATCTCAATTGAACCCTCAGGTTCCACCTCTAAAAGAGTCACCCAGAACCTCATTTCATCATTCATGTACTAGATTCTAATAAGGCATCCCCAAATAATGACTACTATGTCCCTCATACCCCTTCAAAAAAGATTCCACCAGCAGGAGGCCCAAAATCCTAACACAAAATGGTATTTTCCCTCCAAATAATAACATCATCGTCTCAGTAGGCTATTACCTAAGGAATAAAATTATCCTTCCTCCAAAATAATCCCTTACAAATAGCCTCAATAAATAGTGAGACTCATCCCCCAACTAATTATATCATCACTATAATCCAATGGATCCTCACCATCCTTTTGGCATTGTATAGAAATAACATCCAACCTCACTGATGGTCAAACCCATCCTAACCCGCCTCTAATGGAGGCCTCTACCCACATGATTGTCCAGAACCACCTCATCAAACAAGTCATATCTATGTTCACATGAATCCTATAGTTTATTGTCTAATAAAAATGAGAAGAAATCACCCAAACATTGTACCTAGTATACATCATCCAGAAACCACATTCCCCTACAACCATGTCTCTTAACCTAATGGTCATCACCATCCAATATCACTCAAGACATATCGATAAGTTGACGACCTCGTCACCTAAATCAAACGACCATGTCTCTTCACCAATTATCAATATCACCAAAATTATTTGGAACAACCTCAACCTAGTTCCCAATGTCACCTCAACCAAAGTGGGTATCACAACCTCAATCCTAGGTCTAAGCTTGTATCATTCCCATAAAACTCAACAAGAATTACAAACAACTCGATTAAAAAAATAAACATTGTGACCTAAAATTCACAGGTTCCAAACCCTCTCACCAAGATCAATCCATTTCTAGTCAGGTGGAAGAATTCCCATAGGCATCTCAAGTGACCAATTAATTAATATAAAGGAAAGGAGTTAATTAATATTTTTCTCCCTCTTATTACCCAATCGTCCTCTCAAGAACACACCCCAAAAACATGATCAAAATAAAATATAATGCTAGGAACCACTTACCTAATACTGGATGTTATTTGGTTGTCCAATATTAGCCTCCAACTCTAGTTAATTAGGAAGGAATCAATGTTTTATGAGAACAACCAATAAATACGGTAAAACGAATCACATGATTTTAGTAAACAGTATGGATAGATAAAATTAGAAAATAAATAATAGGATCAAATCACATTCCAATAAAAATCCCACATAATATAAGGATCAAGAATCAGAACTTGGATTTTGAATTTGGATCACAACTTATTGGAGAAAGAAATGAAGTGATTCACTCTATTTATGAGTGGGTCGATAAGAAAAGATGAAGATGAAAATAAATAAGTATTAGGGTAAGTTTATAAATTTATCCCCTTTAAGTGTCCCGCACAATTTGGTTGTATGGTTTGGATTGTTGTGCACTATCCATGCAGATCCCACTGCCTTAGAATCAACCAACATAGGACAGGTTCACTGTTTTCCATACCATACATAAAACATATGACAATCCTCTTCTAAAAATTACATAATTCCCTGAACAACCAAGCACCCAAAACTACATTGTTTTTTTAAACCATGTCTAGTGAAGAAAGAGGGCCACACTTATACTCCAAGGCAGCCCCATGTTTTATCCAAATATTGCGCCTCTGTCAGCACACCCTGAAAATTTAGGGTTTTGGCCTCTAATGCACCCGAAACACACTCAAAACCTAGATGAAATTTCCTCGCATCTAAAACCATCTAAAATGGCCTTGTTTTTTGAAAACTATCATGATTAAGTTGTAATGTTCAAGGAAATATTTTTTCTAACCACCAAACTCCAAAAATTCATATGGTTAAAGGAATTCAAATTGCTCCAAAAACCCATGATGTTATATCTAATTTATATTATTTGGCCATACTTCAACCCTATTTCATCTATTTTCAATAAATTTCTCATTTTAGAGCCACATAATTATTATACCATTTTTAATAATTTAATTAAAGAAATGGTAAAAATTTCACTCTCTTACTTTTAAAAATATATTATGTGTTCACATAGGGATAAACATGAGTTATTTTATGTTATAAATATTAATTTTATAGTTAAATAATTTTTCCTTATCCTAGTAATTTATTTATATTTTTTAGAAATGAAATAATTACCATATATGCTTATGGAATGCATACGTAATTCCAACTCTGTAATTATTTTATTAAAATAAAAATAAAATAAGTGATATTAAAAATAATTAAACAAATTTAATTTTAATTATTTACTATGTTCCAAAAATTAAGATAAATATAATAAGTTAAGAAATTTATAAAGATATGTATATGAATTTTATGTTTTTCTTCCTATATTTAAAATCAAATTAAATGAATCGTGTCAAAATTGACATTAAACATATTTCATAATAAATAACGTTTTATTAAATAATTAAAAATTAATAAAAATATTTTATTCATCCAAGTTAATGGTAAATTGTCGAAAATATCAATCGTGGTCAATTTATGGTTTTTATTTCTTCTATATGATCTTTTTTGGCCCCTAAAGTATAAAGATGTTAATACAGTAGTAAGTGCCAAAAATAATTAAAATGAGTTAAAATTAAAAGATATTGGTTAAACCCTAATATAAACTTGTAAATATTTTATAGGATAAGAGTATATAGAAACAATTTTACTTTTCATAGAATATTCTAAATTTGGAGTCATTTTAATATGGTGATTATTTTAAATAAATTTAATACTTTAATAAACTCCAAGAGTGCCCCACCCCACTTATAAAAGGGAACATCCTCTTCTCTCCAATGCAGACATCAAGAGAATTTTGGTATAAAAAATACTTATATTAAACCAATAATTAATTATATTACCATTTCTTAGTGTACTTCTTTTATTGTAAAACCCTCATAGGAAGGATTTTGGTGAAAACCTAGAGGTTCTCCGAAGAAGAGGAATCATTCTTAACCAATTATTTTTGTTTTATTTTTTCTTATGCAACCATTAAATATTATTAAAAATGATGATATAAAAAATTATTATGTTCTATATAAATATATTTTTTATGTTAATGTAATATCCTATATCTATATCAGCTTCTATCAAATAATAATCAAAACATTTGTTCCTATATATGGAAAACTACCATCTCATGAACTGATGTAAATAATTTTCCATCACCACCACACATATTTAGTTATAATGATGGATATAATATATATTTATGAAATTAATGATATATTTATCATTATTAAAACAAAATATATCATTTACTTTTATAAATTCACATTCACTAAAATATGATAATGTCATTCGTGTGTATGTGTGGATGACCACCTCTATGAAGATATGTGATTCTTTCTTCATCATAACATCACATGGATGATATATATATGAAAATTAAAAGATATTATATTATATTTATGATATATTTATCATTCTATAACGTTAAAATAACACTTACCTCTTTTCCATAGTGATCATTAAAAAATGGAACTATAACTCATGCGTACGAATGGGATACCGTCCCCATGATTGTAACATGGTTCATTTTTCAAAACCTTATTTAATGAATGGATTAAAAAGTATAATTTATATATAATAATGATAATTATTTCATTATTATTATTATGGATATGATTTAACAATGACATATTTTTCCATAGATAACGTATTGATGTCATTTTTGATATGTAAACTAAATATCATCAAAATGACCAACGTTGGCATCAAAAATTATATAAATAAATAAAAAAGGTAATAATTAAAATTAACGGAATAATAAACCTCAAAATATTTATTAAACTTATAAATAATAAAAAAATTTTTATTACTCATAGGTATAAATAACATATGTGATGAGTCAGACCCAATGTAAGGGATTTCGTCTAAATTTTACTTCATTGTGGTATATTTTATGATTATGCACATAATTTATATTATATTGTTTATATATATACCCATTTAAAAATTATATAATTAATTCTTAATAATTTTTTGTATTTTATTTTTTAAAAAAAATTATATCAACCAAGGGGATTTGAAATGAATGTTACCATGTTGTAAGGGGTTTGATAACTCAATTTCTTTTTATTAGGTTATATTACTTCTTCATTGTCTTTGATATTATAAGATTGTGTGTGTAATGAAATTTTATGATTTTATTTTTTATTTCCACTTATTTAATTTTCATTTACATTTGATACACATAATTAGTTCATTTATTAATTTTTACTTCAACGGTATGATCTTTGTAAGTTATTTTGTTTATATTTTCACATTATTGAGACTTATTTTGTATTAACCACCTTTTTATTTATATGATTTTTATATAAATCCATCATTATTTTTAATAAAATGAATATCATTATATTCATGATATTTAATGTTTCATCTGATTTTATTTATTTCATGGGGTTCATGATTCAGAAGCTCCAAATTATTTGGAGTTTATTTCATAATCACATCGTCATTTGGGACTGTTATGTCTATGTATCTAATTGGAGTATTATATGATATTTCAATTTAAACCCAAAAAATGTTCTTATACTTAGGTTATCTATGATATTTTTTAGTTATAGTTCCACTTTCTATATTTGGTAATTAAAATTATTGAGAATTGTTTTAGACAATCTATCGTTATACCTCTCTTCAATCAAAAACACATGTTCAATCATATCTATTTTTTCTGAAAAATATTACAAGAACATATTTAAAAATATCTTATGATTGTTTAAATTTATTTTTAACTATTATTTTATTTTGAAAAATAAAATTAAAAGTAAACTTCCTATCATTTTATGAATAAATTTATTTTTCAGTTTTCTAACAAAAATTCAAAAGGAATCCTTCTATTAATATATTCGAAATGAATGATACTTTCCCGCGATAATTACCAATCATTTATTTTAGTATTTATTTACAAATTTTTTATTTTTTTTAAATAGAATTTTTATTTAATATTTTATGAATTATTTGTTTTTAAAAGTGATTTTCAATGAGAAAAAGGTTTTTTACCTCATGAATGTTTGTAGTGATTTTTGTGGTATTCCTATTCATCAATGAAAAAAAATTTATTTTACTATACTAGGGATAGGTTGTAATGATATTATCTTTAATCTTTATCTATATTTCTTATTATTACTATAAATAGTTAAATATTAAAAAAATTTACTCTAATTTTTCAATACGAATTTTTATGATGATTATGTATTATATTATTATTACTATTATTCTTCATATTATGAATAAATTATAATTTCTATGTGAAGAGTGGGGATGAATATATCCCCTAAATACACAAGTAGGTCTCATGAGCCAAATTTGGTTTGGGATTTTTCCAGGTCCTTACCAGTTTATGTAATATTTCTTAGAATAAATCCTTAACTGTATTTTTATGATGTATGACATTATACATTCCATCATTATGAGATTAGTTATTGATATACATGTAATTATTTGAATTGTTTTGATATATTTGGATTTTTTTTATCTCATTTTATTAGTTATATTTCATTATTTGATCATGATTTATTCATTCTGTAATATTCTTTAAGCTCATGATATTGATTAAATAGAATACATTTTTAGTTATTAACCTTCTCATATTGACAATTCCTTATTGATTAATGAAATATTTTGTTCTGTGTAACCCATTATAAGCATATGAGATAACCCTTTTTTCATTCCCCGTTATATTAAGAAGGAAAATTTGATCGAGTTCAAGGATGTGGATTATTTACTCACACTAGGTTTTAATTTTTCTATGTTTTACAATGTAATGTGAGATTCAAGAATATATATAGTTTTCCAAGACTATTAAAGTATTTGATCCTTAGGTATATAATTTCTTGCATCTAATTCCAATGTAATAAATTAACATCCATCTCTAGGCTATAAGGGATGTGGTCTTCACATTTGGTATTAAAGGGAGGTTTAGTAGAATCCTTGAGAAATATGTTTAGAAAAACATATATTTAGTAACACAACCCTATTATAAACTATGAAGAAATTACCCAAATAAACTAAGATTATGATTTATATGGGATTAGTTTAATATTATTAACTATCATCATGGGTTAATATGGCTACATATGATTGTATGTTTAATGTAATATATACCCCTTCTAATATTTTTTGTGATTTAAGTACCTTGGAGTCATTTATGAAGTTATGGAACTTTTATTTTAATGAAATATCTTATGTAATGAATAATACTTTTTATTTTATAGATTTATGTTTAAAGTTATTGATAAACTTTAAGGTTAATATGATATTAAACAATGATGTAATTTTAGTTAATTTTATTAAAAGGGTTATTACATGTTGGAACAGATGATTTATCATATCGATAAACCATGGGATTAAAATGGGAGTTTATGACTTTGGTACTGATATTATTTTTGAGGAAGATAACTATTTTTAGGAAAATATAATATTAATAAAAATACAAATACTTTTTACTAAGATGGGTTATTATTTTGGCAATAAAGGTTGATTTATCTTTTTGAAGCATAAATGATTATATTCTGACGTTATTTTGGAAAATTATTTGTAAATTAAGATTCATTGATGTTATTTAGAAATAAATGTTAAGATTATTTTTGGAATAATGTGTGTTAAAATAATTATATTTCTAATTTATATATCTTAATCAATAATATTTTGAAAATTTTCATGGATAGTTATTTTTGGATGATTTTGTTTGAAAATTGGGTATTCTATTGAATTTGAGAGATTACTTTATTAATTATTCATATGAAGGTTTATTAATTTTGGGTATAATCATAAATTTTAAAAACCATTTTGGTTTTAGTAAAGATAGTAATAGTATATAGGTAATATTTTTCAGATTAAGTGATTTTTAAATGGTTATTTTAGGGTTTCAGGCATAAAAAATTAACTTTTTATAATAAATGTTTGGAGAAAAATATGACATTGTGGTGGAAATTAATTAAAGGATAAAATTTTACATATTAATAAAGTATAGTTCTTTATGTTATTAGTCTATATGGTCAATGTACCCCTCAACATTAGGAAACTTATATTAAAAAAATACATTTACCAAAATTTCTGAAGAATCAATGGTCTTTTCACTGATCATAAATTAATGGATTTGTGATGGATAACATTATCATGTACGTGTTTCCTATTACTCTATATTAATCATTGGGAATAATTTTCTTCTCCTAGACCATATTTTTACTTCCCATTTTGTGTATCTTATTTGGAAACATATTTTACTATTATCTAGATGACCTTCATATTTCAATTTTCTTTTTTTAAAGAGGATGTTTTATTAACCCTTTTCCAATATTGGTTTTCCAGAAAATAATTTTCAAATATCTAGCCCTTGATTCATGAGAACATATTAAAATTTTGAGGTAATAATTTATTTATGGTTTTTGAAAATATAGACCCATGATAATTAAAAAAATAACATTATGTTTGATCATTTGTACATCACACAACACAGTGCTTGAATGACCCATGAAATATATTATATAAATATAAGTGTACTAAAATTATCATTAAATTTAAAGGCATGAATAGGATTAAATTTATTATTAAATATATCAAAAATTACAACTCAATAAAAAGTTATTTATAAACTCTTAGTAAATAATTACTCTATTTTTGGTAAATTAAATTTATTCTTCAAAATTTTGTTTTCTTCAAAAAATGATTTTCCCTACATTTGGTGAGAAAAAAATATAGTTATTTTTTCCACTTCTGGAAAATATATTTGGTAAAATTAAATTAATTTTTTATGTTGATATATGAAAATTTTCTTAGGGTGAATTTATAGGATTTTTTTGAAGAGTTTTATTTTTCAATGAATAGTGAAAAATATTATCTCTCATTGAAAACTATTTTTTGAAGCATTATGTGTGCATATTTTAATTTATTTTAATAATATTTAAAAATTAATTATTTAAAATATATTTATTTAATATATATTTCACTATATAAATATAAATACATATAAATATGATCATTATCCTATAGTTACTGTAAGACCATCTTTTTCCTGGAAAATGTATTCTATGAAAAATCGTTTACAACACGTTTTGAGGGTTCATTTTTTAAAATTAAAACATTAAAATTATTTGAATTTATTTTTATAAAATGGATTAAATTATTAGATTCAGGATAATTAATATTAGTTAATATGGTCATCATAAATCTTAGTCATAATGAATTGGGAAAACTATAAAAACAGTTACCATGGTTAAGGGTAAAACTATTTTATCCAGGGTGAAAGAAAGAGATATGGGTAATAATTACCTAATAAATTATCAAATTTTTATTTTATTTCCTTATTTAGACCTTATATTACATAATTTCTCTAAATATCCCATTTTTGTTTCGTATGGACATTATTTTAACCATTATAATAATTTAAGTATAGAACATGACAAAATGTCACTCTCTTATTTTTAAAAAGCGTTAATGTGTTCATAGAGAGGTAAAAATGAGTAATTTTCGGTTATAAATATTCATTTTATTTATAAATAACTTTTCTATATCATGGTAATTTATTTATAATTTTAATTAATGAAAAAATTAGATTAAATGCATAGAAAATGCCAATGAAAAAATCATTTAATTAAAATGAAAATAAAATTAACAATTTTAAAAATAACAATGAATTATAATTTGAAAGAAATTATTATTTTGGAAAAATATTTTAGATATATATATAATTTTAGGTATCCTTTAATGTTATATATTTCAATTTAATATTTTTAATACTAATTTTAAAATCAAATTACATGAATAGTGTCAATATTGACAATAAGAATATTTGGTAATAAACAATGTTTTATTAGATGATTTAAAATTCATAAAAATATTATATTCATACATTTTATTATAAAATGGTTTAAAATATAAACCATTATCCATTTCTGTTCATTTTGTCTTTTATAGTTACTTTATATACCCCTAAGGATTAAAAACGTATATATCATGATATCTATCAGAAGGGTAAGAATGATTAAAAATATATAATTGTAAAAACCTAACCAAAAAATGTCTAAAAGATACTGTATGAAATGATTTATAATCACCCTATTATTTTTCAAGAATATTATCAATTTTGAACAATTTCATTATGATAATAAATTTAAATTAATTTAATACATTAGGATATTCTAAGAGTGACCATCCCCTCATTTATAAAAGGGAAACTCCTCTCCTATCCACAATTCAAGATCCTTTTTTATCCAGAAAAACTTAAAAAAATACTTTCCATTATTCCTTACCCTCTTCTAAGATTCCTTGTTATGTGAAACCCTAAAGAGGTTTTCCAAAGAAGTATCATTCTTAACTGAACATGTTTATTTTATTTGTTCTTCCTTCTCCTTCAACTATTATTCAACAAATATGATATTATAACATAATTATATACTATATATTTCTATATTTTTATGTTAATTTCATACCATGTATCTATATCCTCTTCCATCAAATGGGAATTGAAAATTTCATTAGTTTGTATGGCGGACTACCGCCTCATGAATTGATGTAATTAGTTTTCCATCACCACCTCTCTTGGATAGTTTTAATTTTTATAATATATTTATAGAAATATTATATTCTGAAAAAAAATCATTCTAGAAAATAATATTATTTAATTTTATAACATCTTATTCACTAAAAATGATACCATAATTCGTGCGTATGTGTGTATGACCACCTCTACGAGCTGATGTGTTTCATTCTTCATTTCCTAATCACATAGATGATATATATAAGTATATTAAATGATAAAAATGTTATTTATGAAATAATTGTAATTTTGGAATTATAAAATAATATTTACATTCTTTCCATAATGATTGGTTTTTTCTTCAACCCGGCCTGAAGGCCATCGAGTGTCTTATTTATTTTTGGATAATCCCCTTTTTTAACTATGTTAAGAAGTAACCCATCCATAAACCCTAGGCACAGTATCACATGGAAAAGTACAAGAACCAATGGCCCATATACCAAACTACACTAGATATTATTGAACAATGACCGCTTTTACTATAGTCAACATACCACTATAATTTTGGATATATGAACCAAATATCCTCAAAACGACCGACTTGAACCTAATAAATTGATTAAATAAGTAGAAAATTGTAATAAATAAAATATAAAATAGTAAATTTAAAATTGTTTCATAATAAGCAAAAATATTAATGTATGTTTATTATTTATGATCATAAAGAATGTATGTGATGAGTTAGATCTAAGGAATGAGATTGCGTAACAAATTTCCTTCATTAATGTATATTTTCTTGTTAATCACTTTATATCATTTAAATGGGGTATATAATTACATTTTTACATTTTATATCATGTCTCCTTCATAA
This sequence comes from Viscum album, assembly GCA_963277665.1. NCBI lineage: Eukaryota > Viridiplantae > Streptophyta > Magnoliopsida > Santalales > Viscaceae > Viscum > Viscum album. The sequence continues at coordinate 563,008,110 of OY728142.1, read as the reverse complement.
TTCAGGGTCTTTTAATTTTCTATTGAAAATATTTCACCCAAGTGTATTATAATTGAATGTAATAAAGTCATAAAGTGTTTCACAACTCAATTTATTTCCATTGGGTTATGTTACTTATTCATTTTATTTGATATTCTATGATTATGTGTGTAATTAGTTTGTATTATTTTATGTTTTATTTTCATGTTTTTTATTTGGATCTACATTTTATACCAATAATCAATTTATTTATAAATTATCACTTCAATGGTATTATCTTTGTATATTACATCATCCTAATGTCCACTCCATTGATAAATATTTGGTATTATGTACCTTCTTTTTATATTATGTGTATATAATTCACCCATAGTATTTTATGTCACAAATATCTTAATATTCATGGTATTTAATTTGTTTTTTATTTATGTGTTTCATTTGTGTAATTACTCTAAAGTTACCAAAGTAATTAGGATTTAATTCACAATATCAACATTATTTGGGATTTTCTATTTAATTCAATTCTATGAGTATAATTTGATATTTCTATCTAAAACACAATTTACTTTCATATAATCTGGTTATTCATGAAATTTTTCAGTAATAGTATATCTTCCATCTATTTTTTAGTTAAAATGATTGATAAAAATGTTTTTAAGAAAAGCAGAATTTATTTCTCTCTTTAATTGGAAAACATTTTCTTACATATCCATGATTTCTAAAAAAATTTTTGAATATTTTTAATATTACCCAATTATTTTTAAAACATTTTGTCCCCTAATTTTTTAAAAAACTAAAATAAATATTTTTATTGTTTTCTAAAAAAATTACTTTTTTACATAACGTAAATTGTTTCAAAGGAATATTTATTTTAACATTATATGTATGAATGGAACATTAAAAATTAAATTACCACTCATTTCATTGAATTTTTCTTAAAAATTTTACAACCTTCATTTCAAATAAAATTATTCTCTTAATATTTCACAAATTTTAGGATTTTTCTATATATTTTAAAAGTGAAAAGTGTGTTTTCCTCAAGAATTTTTTTAATGCTTTTTTCTGATATTTATTTTCATTAACAACAATAATCCTTTATTATAATTTATTTAGGATTTTTTTTAATTTTACCATCCTTATTATTTCTCTGAGTGGTTTTCGATCAGTTTTACTTGATAAATATTAACATTCCATGTACTAGTTTTTCAATAAGAATATTTATGTTGAAAATGTAATGAATTTTTATTCTCTCATTTCATATTGTGAATGAATTAGACTTTTTAAATGACATATAGTGCCCTATTTATCTTGTTGATGCATCATTATATCCCTTGAGACAATCAAGTTTGTGTATTTTGTTAAGGCCTTACCTATTTAGGTATGATTTCTTAGAATGAGTCCTTGAAGGTATATTTATGATGTTTGGAATTATACATTCCATAATTATAAGATTAGTTTTTTATTTCTACTCAATTATTTGAATAGTTATGATATACATGGATATGGTTCAATCTCATGTGATCAGTTATATGGAATTATTTGATCATCACTTATTCCATCCATATTATTCTATGTTATCAAGTTATCTACTAAATGGAATTTTTTCATTTATTCATCTTTCTATTATGATTATTCATTACTTATTCAGGATATCTTCCTCTCTATGAAACCCTTATTAAGAATATTATCTCACACAAAATTTTCCCTTATCACTAGTATATTAATAATGAATTTTTGAATTATTTCAAGGAAGCATAATTTTTACTCACTCTATGATTTTTTTTATATTTTTTCAGATATAATGTGATATTTATGTATCTATATAGATTTCTATGACTACTATACTATTTTATCCTTTGGGATATGATCCCTTATATGCAATTATAAAGTAATAAATTAACCACTGTAATTTAGCTACTAGATTTTGGGTCTTTATAAAGACTACTTTTAATTTTTTAAATGTTGGAAACACCTGATTCAACCCACCTCATAAGTGTCTTCACTCAATAATACGGGCATCTAAGTTTTATAAAATAATAAGGTTAACTACATATAGTTATATGTTTTTACAAATTTATTTTCTCATTTATATTAAGTTCATATCTGGAGAATTATAAGATGTGCCACAAATAATGAATTCTATTTTTATATATGTTAAATAAAAAGTAAATTTTTTGACCAAAAATATGAAAGACAAAATGAGTGGAAATAGTTTAATAAAAATATAAAATGAGGATAACTTGTCACAACAACCTAACATTATTCATAGTTATAATTAATTTGATCAATAGATTGATAAATCTATTAAAACATAATCCTAGGATGATGAACACAATTCAATATTTGTTGAAGATATATTTGATAAATCACTTGGTGGTTTTTATTCTAAACCCAAGGATTATTTTAATAATGTTCATATTGTTGTTTGAACTCAGATATATCCATATCTAGCAGGGATACATGTTGATAAATCGTAAAAAAATTTGGAATCTGATGCAATGGAACATGCATTGTTTAAAAGGGTACGTAGATGAAACACCATCAAAAAACTTATAAAGGAAAATGAATAATATATTTAAAATTGTAATGAAATAGTTTTTTAGATCAATGAGTAATTTCATAAAAATATTTAGGAGAAATTTATGAGTTAATTTTTTTTAAATAACCCATTAATTGGAGAAACTATAATGTGTCTATGAATGTCAAGGAAGTTTAGTTGGATGTTAAAAGTAATAGAATAATAGAGATTGGTTATTCCATACTAAAGTAAACATAGATACATGAAGATACAACTTATAAGGTGAGAATATATTTATTTGGTAAGGTATAAATAAAATGAAGTATATAAGTAAATTCTTTGTATGAAATGAATTTAATTATATATAAATATGAGAAATTTGTAAAACACTTGTTAAAAATCATTATAATCTGTTGGAAAAAATAATTCTCTCCACAATGGTTTTTCAGAACAGTCTTTCATCTAATAATACTATATCTAGTGGTAAGAAATCCTTGATTTATTATAGATACCCATTTACTTAAAACTCATGTAGAATGGTAACCAATGCACTAGATAAATCTTTTGGTACTGATTTTCTTTTGATGTGATTTATGGGAATCAATTAAAAATCCTGAAAAAATATATTATCAAAAAAGATGAAAAATTACACACTTCATCAAGTGTAGATTTTATCAAAATTATAAAAAATAATCAACCAAAAATATATCTAAAAAGAAATATTACGCTTTCTAAAAATAGAAGGATCAAAAAAATCTAGATTACATATATAATTTAAATAACTACATTCATTGGTCAATGTTGGTGCTACTTGTTGTTTGATAACAATTATCTTGACTTTTTTAATAAAAATTTTACTTATTAAAATTATTAAAGTCCAAAATTCAGGTTCTTGATTCAAATGAAAAAAAATCATTTTTCACAAATGGAAATTTTAAAGAAGAAGTAGAATTTTTAGACTAAAAAATAAAACTCTGTAATTTCAATGAATGTTGCCACAAATTTTATCATAATTTTGAGTAATGTATATTAAATTTAACTATACATGTAAAAAATTAAAAAAAATTAATAAGACCACAACATATAAAGGGATAATGTAGCAAATTGGATATGTTTTTCTTAATATAGAAAAAAAATAATACTACTAAAAAACTATTCTCAAGAATTTGGAGAAAAGATTTAAAATAGATGTTAAACCTAACATAATATTCAAAAATTATGGTCGTAAAAACTATATAAAGGACCATTTAAGGTGGTAAATGAAAATAAAAACCAAATGAATCAAACATATGTTCAAAAAATAATCAATTCAATAATGGGAAAATAGAATTATTTTAGTTGTTAACATCTGTGATTAATAATAAGAAAAAATTTCAACGAATGGACACTCTAAAGTAACTATTTTTTTGAATGTATAATTTGGATACATAAATTATTGTTAAGTATATGAATTAGTTGTATAGATAGAAGAAATTAGTGTAAGACAAAGGTAAAGCACTAATTACTCCTAGAACCAAGGTTGTTACAAAAAAAAGTCTACACACAAGAAGAAGGTTAACCACAAACCTAAATAATAAATAAAAATTTATACAAATTCATTGGAGAAAGATAGAAATATGGATTATGCCAAAAAGAGTGATATTAATTTTAATTCATAATTGAATAATACTATTATATCTTAGGATAAAGTTGAAAATTAAAATAATTCAATACCCAAAAATTAAAATATTTGGATAATTAATAGTGAGTTTATCATAAATATTTCTCAAAAATTTAGAATTTTATGGAATGGAGTTTCGAGGTTTCCATCTAGTTCTCATCAAAATTTCTTTCATAAAGGAGTTAAAAAAGGCACATTGTATTATCATGCAATACAAATTGTGCTATAGTGTATTGGGAATTGATGTAGTAGCATGAAAATCGAGAATTGATAAAGTGTTGTGGTCATTATATTGTTAGAAGATTTATCACTTGTGGAATTTCACAACTTTTACCATGATATCACCTTGAAACACATTCTTTTAATTATCGTAATTGGTATTAAAAATTCACATATATCATAAAATAATTGATATGATTTTGATGAAAATTATCAATGATGATGTTTATTGAACATTAAACCTTGAATGATATCTATAAAAATAAATAAGATTCTATAGTTTGATCATTTTTATAAAATATAAAATTCTGGAAAAACCCCAAAGAATCTAAAGTATGTGTTATGATAATCACCTTTTCTATCTTTTTTTGATTAAATCTGTTTAATAAAGGGGGTGACTGTTAAGCATTGAAAGAGGAAAAACATTAAACTAAATGTTTTTATTTGTTTTTAAATGTTCAATTTTGGTGTATAAAATCCATTAAATATTTTATTTTCCATCCCATAATAAAGTGATGTAAGATGTGTTACCACATAATAGTTTATATTTAGAGTGATTTGGTTTCTAAATTGATAAATTTAGTTTTTTACACTGGTTTAACCAACATGGACTTACAGTTCATTAATTGATGGCACAATTTTAAGAAAAGTGTGGTTCCAACCTTCTCTAATATATAATTGGTTAATTTTATATATAAGAGGTTGGATAAATAATGTAAATAAAAAAGGGAGAGAAGATGTTACTTTGATTTAAGGAGGAGATGAATGTTTCCCTTTTATTCACCTATTCATTTAATTTCAATAAGAGGAGAAGGGTGATATTGACTATAGGAGTGAATTTGGTATTGATAAAAAATACAAAAGAGTAGATTGAAGAACCCAAATGGATTTATAGAGATAATATTTCATTTTTTGTCAATATATTTTTGAATAAAATTCAATATATACTAGAGTATTGGGTCATTGTGGAATAATTCACCCACTAAATAAGATACATATTCTATCCATGCATTTATTATTAAAGGAAAGAAAATTAAGATCATTCATTATAATAAGTTTCTAGATAGATTCTATATATAATCCATTTTCATATGATTCTTTTTTTTCTAATAATAATTGAAATCAATGATAGTGAATTTGAGGTTGCAAAAATATCTAAAATAGTTTAGAGAATATTGAAGAGGATACGTATTACTGAAACTATTCTCTAAACTATGTGAAGAAGAGAAAACCTATATGAACATACAAGATACCATCCCTAAAGTTTTGATCTTGAAAACTATAGGTTAGTGATGAATATATATTTGATGTTTTAATTGAGTTGTGGTGAAACCATCTTAGTGTTATCTAGTAAGAAATATATTATATTTAGTGATAAAAATCTTATTGATGAAGGATGGAGTTGACTGAGGTTGAAGTCGTAATATTAAAGTAGTAGTAATATATGTAAATAATTATTTTTTATTATTTAAATTTTATGAAATACCTTAGAGATAAGATAAATATTTTTTGGAATAATCTGATATTTTTGAAAAAATAATAATTATGTTCTATGGTGATTTAAAGTGATTAAAATGCATCCAAGATATATTAAAGTAATTCTGGGTTGATTAAAAGTATTTTGGAAATTTTTTATTTGGACTAAAAATGGATAGTTTCAAAAATCATCCTATGTTTAATGTATTGCCTCATAATGTAGAGATGATACTCCATAAGGTACATCAAAATAATTTATAATCTTGATCTGAGATAGTACAATATTTTTCTTGGAATTTTTTGGGGGTTTAATAAGACATCATATTATTGAAAATGAACATCATAGGGTTCAAAAATTCATAAGGATAATACTCTGAAGGAATTCTATGAAAATGGTAAATTTTATGACCTCATAAGGTTTATATAGACTTCATAAGGTTGACATAGATGTGAAAAATATCAAAATAATTGTTCGCAAGGTTCTTTTTATATCTTTATAAATTGGATATTTCATAAGGTTGTGAAGTAATAAGCTTCACTAGAACATTGTAATATTAAATAAATTATGAAATCTTTAGATTTTTAAAAAATTAAAGGGTTGAGATTTTTAGAATGAATATTCAATAGAATAAATTAACTCAAATAATGATGAATCTCTTCTTAAAATATCAAATAATCTTGATTATTTTTTATACATGACAAAATTGATGGATTGAAGAAACCTAAGAACATTATTTTTAATTAATATGTGATTTACAAATTTAAAAATTTGGAAATAAATATTGGTGATCATGGTTTAGAGAATTCCTAGAAGATATATTTATTGATTCTAGTGTTGAAATTCAATGACTCAAACATAAAAAAATGAGTTGTGATTTAGGATAAACGATTTAGAAAAATGATTTTCGTAATTTTTATAATGAAAATTGAGCTAAGATTCTCTTCATGATTTAAAATACATATTGAAGACTACATATATCTCATATGAACATTCCACATGAAGAGTAAAGAAATAACTCACGAGTTACTAATTTATATTTTAATAAATAAATAGGGAGATTTATTTTATATAGATATTTGTGTATCAAAAATTAGAAGAATATCCTCTTTCCTACTGGAAGAGTAAAATTTCAATTTACATGGATAAGATTAAATGAGAAAAAATGATAAAGGGTGTTTTTGAAAATTTAGTGGAGAAAATACCTTTTATATAATTAAATATCAAATATTTTGGAAATAAATACTTTTTAGAAAAATTAGAAAAAAGAGTTAGAGGATCACTATACTAAGATTGTTCAGGATTTTTTATATTAAATGGCAGGTTCCCATGGAAACCAAGGAGGGGTAAATTAGGTTGTAACCATTACAAACCATTTCAACCACTTAATTAATTTATATATTTATAATTTTTTCTCATTTGGGTAGGAATAATGTTCAACTAATTTATTTTCACTCAACCATACTGAATCCTTCTGAAAGAAAGTAGTAAAGAAAATATACACATATCGATTTTACTTAGTTCATCTTTATAGGTCTACTCTATGGATAATATTCCAACGATGTGTAGACCATACTAGAATTTAATAATTAACTATTTTTTTGATATAATGTGATCATGGGTACTGAACACTTGATCTCACTACCATACAAAATTTTGGACTATCTCAAAATCAGGAAAATCTCATTTCCCTTCTTCCCCTTTTGTGAACAATTACGAGGAAGAACGACCATATTTTATAGTCATGTCAATATTATTCAATAAATTTCACATTCTTTGATAGTTTTATCCTTAGTTATTGTAGATTCAATGTGGATATCCTCAAATTCTTTTTCATAGTAAAAACTATGAACTTCTCTTCACTCATATACACTACTGGAAAACGGTCGTTTAGAGGCGGTTTTTTCGCGGCGGTTTTTAAACCGCTGCGAAATGCCTTAAATTTTTTTATTTTTTGTTATTTTATTTATTTTTTTTAAATTTTTTCAAGGATTAGAATTGGTTTTTTAAAAACCTTCGTGAACTAGCTGTGGTTTGGGTAAAACCGCAGCGAAATTAAAATAAAAAAATAAAAAAACACGAGAAACCCCAAAATCACTAAAACGACCAAAACTTTTGATCTAAGCGTCCGTTGGAGCGCTACGACCAGTCAAATCGAAGCTCATGAAGAGATCTAGAGACACAGATAATCAAAACCGTGAGACAGTCTAAGGTGCAGAAGATATGATAGTTATAAGAAAGTTGAAAAAAGTTCTCCAACTTCAAACGACCATAAGTTTGGCTCCGTGTGACCGTTTCGGCTCTACCATATATCAAATCGAATCCAGCAAAGAGAGCTACACACCAGTTCGACAGATGAATTCCTATGTTAAGTTTTTTGACCCCAAAAACCTCTCAAAAGGCATGAAAAACCCTGTTTCTATCACCGGTGTCCTGTCGATCTTGTCTTAAAACAGACCTAACATTCGATCCTCTTGTCAGTTCGGACTCCTCCACCTGCCAGATTATATCTAGTTCCATGAGCTTCAGTTTGACAGGTCGCATGGCCCACATGCACTCCTGGATCATAAGTTATGGCTTTTTAGTGGGTATCGGGTTTGTTAGGTTTTTCAATGCCTCGTTTCTAGCACTCGTTCCCTGTCAGCTTTTTTTAAAATGGCCGTAACTTCCGATCCTCCTGTCCATTCAGACACTTTCACCTCTCAGGACGAAGATCGTTTCAGGATATTTGATTTGACAGGTCACGAATCTTAAACGGACTCTCGGATCATAAGTTATCTCTGTTAATGTGAGTCCAATGTTTTTGTGAATTTATGACCGTTTTGATGGGTTTTAACGGTTGCTCCTTTTATTAATGATTATTTGGGTTTCCAGGACTTGTTATCTTTATCAATGGTTTTTTGTGCGTTATTATGACGATTATGTTGAATTCTTAAGGGGTTTTCCAGAGTTGTCATGATTTTTCATGCGTTCTCATTCTTTCTAATGCCTCATTCTTCATACTTCTCCATCCGTTTTCATGTGTTTTCATGATTTTTCATCCCTTAGCACATCTTTTCATACTTTTTCGTGTGTTTCATTTATTATTTATTATTTATTATTTATATTTATTTATTATTTATTATTTATATTTGTTTATTATTTATTATTTATTATTTATTTATTTTTTATATTTATTTATTATTTATTATTTATTATTTATTATTACTAATAATAAAATATTATTATTAATAATAACATTTATTAATGGTTATTTTTTATTTTTTATTTTTTATTTATATTTATATTTATTTTTTATTTATTCTTTATTCTTTATTATTTATTATTTATTATTTATTATTTATTATTTATTATTTATTATTTATTATTTATTATTTATTATTTATTATTTATTATTTATTATTTATTATTTATATTTATTTACTATTTACTATTTATTATTTATTATTTATTATTTATATTTATTTCATATTTATATTTGTTTTTTTTTTATTATTTATTATTTATTATTTATTATTTATTATTTATTATTTATATTTATTTATTATTTATTAATTATTAATTATTAATTATATTTATTTATTATTTATTATTTATTATTTATATTTATATTTATATATTATTTATTATTTATTATTTATATTTATAAATATTTATTATTTATTATTTATTATTTATTATTTATATTTATTTATTATTTATTATTTATTATTTATTATTCATTATTTATTATTTCTATTTATTTATTATTTATTATTTATTATTTATTATTTATATTTATGTATTATGTATTATTTATTATTTTTATTTATTTATTATTTATTATATACATATATATTTATTATTTATTATTATTTATTATTATTTATTATTATTTATTATTATTTATTATGTATTATTAATTATGTATTATTTATTATTTATTACTTATTGTTTATTGTTTATTATTTATTATTTATTATTTATTATTTATTATTTATTATTTATTATTTATTATTTATTATTTATTATTTATTATTTATTATTTGTTTATTATTATTTATTATTTATCATTATTTAATATTTATTTTAATTTATTTTTATTATTATTTTTATTATTTATTGTTTATTATTATTTATTGTTTATTATTTATTATTTATTATTATTTATTATTTATTATTTATTGTTTATTATTTATTATTTATTATTTATTATTTCTTCTTTAATATTTGTTTATTATTATTTATTATTATTTATTATTCTTTATTCTTTATTGTTTATTGTTTATTGTTTACTTTTTATTGTTATATATTTATTATTTCTTATTTCTTATTTCTTATTTATTATTTATTATTTATTATTTATTATTTATTATTTATTATTTATTATTTATTATTATTTATTTATTATTATTTATTTATTATTATTTATTTATTATTATTTATTTATTATTATTTATTATTTATTATTTATTTATTATTATCTATTATTTATTATTTATTATCTATTGTTTATTATTTTTTATTTTTTATTTTTTATTTTTTATTTATTATTTATTATTTATTGTTTGTTGTTTATTGTTTATTGTTTATTATTTATTATTTATTATTTATTATTTGTTATTTATTATTTATTATTTATATTTATTTATTATTTACTTATTATTTATTATTTATTATTATTTATTTATAATTATTAACTATGTGTTATTTTTTATTATTTTTATATATTATATATAATTGAGTTTATATCTATTATTTATGTATTATTTGTTTTCTTAACTAATATATATAAGCATATTAAATTATGTTTATTAAACAAATACAAAATAAATAATTAAAATAAATAAATAAATAAATAAAATAAAATAAATAAAATACATAAAATACAAAAAATACATAAAATAAGTAAAATAAATAAAATAAAAATAAAATAAAAATAAAATAAAATAAAACTAAAATAAAAATAAAATAAAAATAAAATAAAAATTCAATAAAAATTCAATAAAAATAAAATAAAGTAAAAAATAAAAATAAAATAAAAATAAAATAAAAATAAAATAAAAATAAAATAAAAACAAAATAAAATTAAAATTAAAAGAAAATTAAAATAAAATAATAATAAAATAATAATAAAATAATAATAAAATAATAATAAAATAATAATAATGAAATAATAAAAAAAATAAAAAAATAAATAAATAAATAAATAAATAAATAAATAAATAAATAATAAATAAATAAATATAAAATAAATAAATAAATAAAAATAAAAAAAACTGCTGCTAAATCATTTAGAGGTGGTTTAAACTACCGCTAAAAAACCGACGTGAAACGTTCTGTGACGGTTTTGAAAACCGCCGCGAATAGTTTCCCGACGCATGATTTCGCGGCGGTTTTTCAAAAGCGCCGCCAATCTATTTAGTGGCGTTTTAAACCGCCGTGAAACGTAAAACCAAACCGCCGCTAAATTCCTTTTTCATAGTGATACTTATTCTTTATTAGCTGCTTCTTTATTAACATCCATGTTCACCTTTCCAAAAAAAATCTGAAATTACGTTAATGTAACATAATAATTTCTTTATTATTATTATTTCATGTATTGAAATATTCTATTTCATGGATTATATATTTTCAATAATGTTCCCAATTCCTTCTATTCTTTATTATATATCTCTTAAAGAAACACCAGCCAACTACTAGATTTTTGTCATAATCATGTGTATTTTAGTAATTTTCAGAAGAATCTCTCTTTGTCTCTCCCTCTCATCATCCTCCTAAATTCATCTATTTTTATAATAATAAACCATACCCAAACCCACTTTTCCATATTCAAATATAGAAACCCTTTTTCCTTATTTTCTCATCACAAACTAGAATGCTACAATTTCGATAATATTTTTATTCCAATTTTCATACTCTGTAGATTAAATTTATTTTATTTCAAATGCTAATCAAATCATTTTTCATATGAGAGAAACACACCCCCATAATCATTACTTATAAGGTGTATTTAAAAATACACATCATCCAAATTATTCTAACCTTCACTTTTCAACTCCTCATTTTTTTACATTTCATGTATCATGGAAAAACTAGACCCTCCATATTGTTAATTTCCTGTAAATACTATATCTTTAAAATAATAGTTTAATTTAATAGATAACACCCTCATAGACTGAATCTCCTCTTCTACAAACTTCTTGTTCTTAAAGGGATACCATTCTCATTTTCATCATGATATTTAGATTAATGAAATATTAATTCAACTATCCTTTTATTTCAAATTAGATCATGGATCAAAACACAATTTTCTATGAGATTTGAATAATTGAGGACCAGTTCAATATTCATCTAAAAAAATGATATCTTTATGTATTGAATTTTAATTCTCTTAGAATTATAAAATTTTAATATTCATACTGAATTATTAGAGATATATAAAAATTATTTGATGGTTCATACACAACCTCAGCATGACCCATATATGGCTAAAAATAACTTATAAATAGGGATGATAACTTTTAGATGGTAAGAGAATTATTTTTATGATGCCAGTGATGACACATACAGAATTCCAGATCACTCATACACTTCCAAGAAATGAATTGTACACATCTAAAAATTGACTCATACAGAGGGAATTAATATTTGTTCATGAAAACATTACAATGGAAATTTAAGTATTCCCATGGATATAGAAAATTTAGGATGAAAATCAAAGGTATAATTGAATAAGAATGATTGAAGAAGAAAATATTTGGAAAGGGGAACAAAGGGGATCTACAAATCATAATCCTTCATGGACAGATGCTCCCTATAGTGGCCTACTTTCCAAGGCGACTGCAAACTAACCAGTTCATGGGATGAAGACAGTAGCACTAGTCCCCCACAAACACAACCATTTTCAGGAAAAGGCATAGAAATATGCAACGGATATGACTTCCCCTGCGAACAGAAATGGTTTTCAGGAAATGAGAATCCAAAAGCTTCCTGCAAATAAAACTAGGTCATTCATGAGATTGGGGTATTACTTCTCTCCAATGGGAACAACAACATCATACCCCCGCTGACCAAGTCATCGATTGGTTGGGTTGCTTCCATTGGCTTCCCCAAAGGATGTTTGTGGCCCAATAACCCAATGCCTTCACATCTCTATAAAATGACCCCAAGGGGAGGACTTAATGAAAGGAAAATTCTTTATGGGATCCATCGATGAAGGAACGGGAGAAGGGAGAACAAAAAAAATGGACTCTTTGGATGATTACCTACTGGTAAAAACCACCGCATAGCATTAAATGAGGAAAAACTAAACTAGTTGGTAAAACACAAACCCACCATCCTTTGGAGATGAATTTCCCACATGATACAAAACCAATGACCCTTTTTCAATTGGGTTCCCCACATAGTCCTGAGTTATGAGAGATGAACCCTATTTTGTGTAGTTAATAACTACATAGATGGAACTCATCATCATGTAGCAAATCTCTACATGGACAGAAACTGACCTTGCATAAAAAAACACTATAAAGATCAAACCCTTGTATTTATACCACAATGGTATGAAATGTCTTCCTCACTTTCATATAAACATGATATGTGGAAGAAACCCCATCTTTCATAAGGAAATTCTATGCAGAATGGGGTATCTTCAAGCATTACACCCCCGATACTAATCATTTACTTCTATCTATGTCGCATCATCCATAGTCTCACTTTGAGCCAGAGTCTTGGAATCTGTCCAAGGCCTACTCCAAAGAAACCAAACATATTTGATAAAATCATAGGCCACATTAGCATACCCTTCTGAGTTAATATACCCATTTTAAGCAGAGTCACATGGGTAATCCTCACAACTAGGTAGTCCTTCTAAATGTCCCCAAAATTACATTCCCATTGTTATGAGGATTCAGACCTTGGGATTCTTACATGTACCTCTTCGTTCTAGGCATTAAGGGAAACCACTAACTTTTCCCTTAAATGAGGGACAATGTCGATCGTTCTCTCATTTCCCTTATAATTGATGTTAGGTCACTCCCAATAGGGTAAGATCGTAACTATTCTTACAGGAGGGGGAACTTCTGCTCCTCTTTTCCTGATCCTAGAACGTATCCATATAGATCACCAAACGTGAATACACTAGGTATGAATAAAAGGGACAAAAGTGGAGCACTCAAATACCCTCTCTCTCTCTCCATATTTGGGCTCTAACACCATCCATAAAAAGATGGAGAGGGTTGTGCAATCATCAAATATAGTGATTTATCATGTTTTTAACACCGAGAATGACTCACATCGTCTTAGATATTAGTGGTGATCATTAAATTTTCATGACCCTAAAATTCAAATGGTCCATATCCACAAATATAAGTCTCGAAAATATGGGAAGCTTCCATGTATAATCCCTAACCTTTAGAACTATATGGAATTTGATTTCCAATTAATTAGGATATGTATGAAACCTTCCCAAGGTTCAAGCCCGACACTATCTTTTTCATGTGGGTCCACTCTCATCCTGAGCACATAACATTAAACTATATGGGTCATTGAACTACATGGTTTCGTATTTTTCTAATGAGGATATTTAGGAATTATTTCATACTGTTTTGATCCTATAATTGAAACAATTCATATCCCCCTTGATGATGATAAAATTCTAAGCAGCTCCTCAAATGGCCCAAACTATTTTTGTCTCAGTGAATGATTAAAGAGTTCTTGGTCAGCCCATAATAGGGTAGAATTTATGAAGAACCTCTTATACATATAAATATCTTCATTAATGGAGAACCTCATATATATATATATATATATAATTCTAAACCAGTGGGTATTTGTAATTGATCTTACATAGGAAAAATCCACTTACACATGCTTGAGAATGAACCAGGAAATCAAAAACATATTAACATGGATTTAGTCTATAAGAGAGTATTGAAATTGGAAATAGTTACTCCCAAAATAGTTTTATGATCCCATGTTCCAATCTTCTCAACAATTTTGATTTCTTTGGTGTCATTTTCCAAATCATCCAATGAATGAATGGCTTCAAAAAGTAGGTCCTTGAATCATAGATGTGAGAGTCATTGAATGTTTTTGGATCTACAAGAAACCTATTTTGAGAACTATTGAGGATATTATACCTTATGTGTATCGATTGAAGAAACATAACACCTTGTAATCACCCATCGGGCCAAACAATCCTCTTGGTTTAGATAAAAAATGGTGAACCCAACATGAAACAGTTAACTATGGAACCTCCTTTATATGATAAAAAGGATATACTTCCCTATACCCATTAGACATTATTTTTTTGGGTACAATGTGCTTTGGATCAAAACAAAAATAATGAACCTAATGTGAGTCCCTAACCAAGGTGGTGGTGTTTCTCTAACTCATGCCCCTTTCACATTGCCAGATGAAGAGGGAGAAGATAGAAATACTTTATAAATGTGGTCATGAGATGTTATTTTGAGGGAGTTTTGTTTCCTATATAATGAAAAATTTATTGCAGTCATTCATCAGAGATTCCTTCAATATAATTGTATCGTATAAGTTCTCGCAGACTTGCTTGTCGACCATCGCAAAGGTTGGCTCCTCCCTGAATAATAGGATTTTTTCACCTACAAAGTTTCTCCAACACTCTGTATCAAATGCACTAATTCAGGAGTACCACCTGAATGGTCCTCTCCAAACACTAGAGTTATAATGAAATTCCATACAATCAATCAAGTCTCCCCAGCCTCACATTCAGCAGTGACCAACAGTTCAAAACCAGTCGGTTCCACCGGCCTTATTCAATCGTTTCGGGAACCTGTCCCTAGAACATGAAAATGAGAACCTCCCTTATCTTAGGGAGGCATATAAAGTCATCTAAAAATATGTTTTCTCCACTATATTGTGGTATCACTCTGTGGAAAATTCATAAAGGCATCATCGCCAACTCCATGAGCCTCAGTATCCTCATTCTGAAGAGGATATCACTCTGAGGTCTCCAACTGAAGTCCAACATACCGGGGTCCCTTGAGCAGCACGCCAAGTGAAATAGTCAATCCATCATTAATAGGTCATCATCCAGGTACCCAATGAATAATACCTCTACATAAATATGATAGTATACTATGAGATGATGTACATCCCCACTCACTCTTATGAAGCCCACCATGTAAATATAGCTTCACTTTACGAGAAGGAGAAAATTTATGTTAATGCTCTCCAATATCATCATGAAAATACGGTAGTGAATTACAAGTAGATTAAAAACCCTACTGATCTGCACTAATCCCTTCATCCAAATAGGATGGAAAAAATGCATAAATATAGCCTACCAAGGAGTACTAATCCCTCCATTCAAATATGGTGGTAATCAAATAAAAGCATAGTCAAATTATTGTGGATCTATATCAATCACATCTAAAAAATAAAATTGAAAATAAGTAGTTGAAATTTAGTACTCATTTACACGAATCCAATCAATTAAATATGATGGAAACTGGAGAAGACAACCGGTGTATCCCATATATAAATCATGGGATGACTTGTTCCTCAACCCTGGTAACGGAGAACCGCTAGTACCCATAGAAAAAACATAGAGGATCAAATCTGGCATAAACTCTTACTCTAACATAGGAATGGTCATATATCCGTGTTCTGACCAAAGACGTATCTCAACACATCTAGGATATGATGGAGTACCATATATCAATTCCTAATAATATTATCCAGATTGTTCAAGATGTAATCACATCCATGTAAATAGAAAATAGTTGGGCCCACAACCCTCTCTCCCCATGTGGGGTGGCTCATCTTTTAAATAATATGGTTACTATGGAGTAAACCATTATTGCAACTCCAATCTAGGAGGTTCATCATTCATATGTCATGATAAATGGAAAACTGAATTAGGAATAAATTCATGTTCCAACTAGGGGACACCGGTCCACCATGTTGTCCGCTCTAGAGAAGGAATATATCCCTACCAGAACTCAAGATTCTCGTTAGAATATGTCAGCATCATCATAAGAACAAATAAAATAGGAACTCATAAATGTAGGTCATTACCAACATCATTCTACCCCAGTTTCTTGAAAGAGAGCTCCCAAAATAAATAACTCCATTGAAAACATGTAAATGAAGAGGATATTTATGATCTGACTCTATTGGAAGCCAGAGTTCCATATTCCATAAACCACATATCAATAGTAGCTTAGGATCCATTCAATCCTTTAGCAAATTATAGATGTAGTAGTAGAAATTTCAGAGTTCCTCCCCTAAATATTGTTACCAATAGCTCGGAAGGCCCTACTTAGAGCACCCATGAAGGATTAATTCATGGGAAATACATGATTTATCATGAGAGACTATCTATTGACTAGTGTTACGATAAACCTCATTGTGGACAAAAAATTGGATAATAAGAATGCCCTCTCCTTACTATCATATTTCATAGTGATTCTCCATTAGGTATACACTATAGAAATTCTTCCTACAATCGGACAAATAACTATGATGGTAGTCCTCACCATGATGGAAGTCACTATGAAGGTCCTCCCAGAATTGGCATTAAGCAAGAAGATGGTCTTCATCGTGTTTTCACCCATCTTGAATTTCCTCCTTAGGATTCAAACCATATAAATTATTACCTTGGTCTAATAATAAGTCATAATATTATTTCTCACTATAATGGCATCATCATTGAAGGTCCTCCCCGCAATGTCTGGAATCAAGAAGAAGGTCCTCCCTTTGCAGTCATGTGCTCTGATATTCCTCACCAGGGTATTGGTTGTAGAAATTTCCCTGGTAGTTAGATATCAAATTATGATGGTAGCCCATTTCCATTGAAGCACCAACTGTGAAGGTCCTCCCCAAATTCAAGTTCTATATCGACAGTAAGGTCCTCCCCTTTTCAAATAAAATACAATAATTCCCTTATATGTTGAGGCGCATAGAAGGATAGGGTCTTGTATGTCAGACACCCTTCCAACAAAAAAAGATATCCTTTCTCATTCAGGAGAAGGCCTAGGTCCATGCTCATCTTCTGATCCACAATTAGACCATTCAAATGTTAATGAGACTCCTATTATCCCTTCTACTTGGGACAAAGCCAACAAAAAAATCCCCATGTTGTGCATATCAAGTAGAAGAATTTTTGAATAAATAACCAATGGATATGTTTCTCGTGATAAGAAAACTGGCCAAGGATGAAATACCTATTATGTTTTAGCCCACATTCACTTCCCAGTTCGACATACCAAGGGCATTGTGAGAGGAAATTATATTAAACATTCACCTCAATCTCTGCACAAACCTTTTTCATATCAAAGGAAGAATCTTTCCTTATGATAGGTATGCATACCATATCAAAACAATTGGAAATAATAGTCATTAGATCACCATGGAATCCCTTCCATTAGCATAATGGAATCAATCAAAGAGGAAAAATAAAGATCTTGAACTAAACTACCTCTATGTGCTACACGGGTTGCAATACTATATAGGCAACACCTCATCTGGTGTTCATATATAGGGTTTGGGAGAGTATAGAGCTTTTTTCTTCACCCCACATCTCATCTACAAGAACACATTTTAAATGATATTCTATCATTTAATTATCTTAATATGGGTATCAATTGAACCTCCTATTCAGGAAAGGTGGTATCCTCGACAAGAAATGTTCTTGAGTAAGTCCTAAAAGCATAAAGCCTAACAAGAATGAACCATTGAAAAACTCCTAAACTAGGTGACCAGGAACATTCAGAAGGATTATATCCTATGCGAAGCCAATTAGTAAGCATTTATCATGTCATTATAAGAAAATAAGTCTTATTTATATTTTGCACCATACCTAGCTAGCATCTAAAGGATAATGCATGAGATCAAGAAAGTGACAACAGTAGTAGTAGTTACAACATTAAAGGATGATCCCTAGCCCATTGGGTTGGGGTAATTTTTAACACAAAATCCCACGATGAGACAAACAAATATGGGATGAGGAATTATAAAAAAGGCACATGAGAAACCCCATCCCATAGGGCTAGGGGAATTTTTACCTCAACCACCCACCTAGTGGATGTCAGTGTTTTCCCACATCAAAGGGGAAACTAATAGAGAGGTCACATGTTCTGCCTCATCTTGTGAACCATTTCCCCCATAAAGGAGTTGTGCATCAAGATCATTTAAATATTCCCTCTGAGTTACCCTTCAATAATAAACTCTATGATTGTCTCAAAATGGATGGAGAAAATACAAAAAATAACTCAAAAATACCTCCTACCATTCATTTTCTAGTATGACACCCAAAATGCATTATGAATCAATGAATGTCATTTATATAAAACCTTAAAATTATATCAAAAATGATATCAGAAAAATAGGGATATGTTGATTCTACCATGAATCTGATCTGCACTAAACACTGATGTTTGCATACCTGGAACTAAAGGGAAAACCTAAATTTGGGTGCTCCCATGTCTAGTCCCTTATTACTACTTTTTTGAATCACTAATAAAGAGAAACACAAAAACAAAGTCACATATAACCCACCTTCTCCTCCCAAAGATAATGAGTCTATTATTCTTGATGATAGATTATCTCAGAAAGAGGAAGAAATGGAATAGTTGAGCTGAGTCAACAATGAGATACACTAAGGAACCCATCCAATGGAATAATCTCCTTGAGTTCCTTCAGTAGTGCCTCAACGTACAATTCCAATAGGTGCATCTTAGCCATAATGGTTTATCCCAATGAATGAATTAAGGCAATAATGCTCATCCAAGACATTGTTGGGTCCATCGGTCTAACAGAATCCAATCTCTAAAGGATATCAACGTTTACCATAGTTGAGGAAAAAACCCAAATGGGTTTATGAAAATCTACAAGGGATTCCCTAATTTTATTTTCCACCTCAATTAGTAATCGCACTACCATGAACAATTATCCCCCTTTTTCACTCACCCATGTTCAGGTAGAACATGACAAGCATCAAGGCCTCATTTGTACCATTGTCTCATTGGTAGCTCGATTGGAATACATGTAAGGATGACACACTCTGACAAAAACGGAACGAAATCCTTTCTCCGACAGGGTGAGTAATGTTCTATTGCCAAAAATTTATTAAAACCCCATATTCCTAGTATTCAATAGATCACGTGACTTGAAACAACTTTTGATGCATTATGCATCTTACTGTGACCACATGATGGGAACCTCAGTGAAAAAAGGAAGTAGTTAAACTTAGACGCTTAATGCGAACTCTTCAATGTTTAGCCTTTGTACGGTATACCAGTTTCCATCTCAAGAAATAGTAGTTTTGGAGGACCTCTGATGGAACTTCCTTTTCTAGTTCAGTTCAATGTTGCCAAAGAAAATAGTTAGAAACACCGTGAACTGAAAATATCCTGAGAATGAGATATTCTAAGATTTCATTACTAGATGGAATTTTATAACATACTCTTTGAACAACTTGACGCCCCATGATGATATTCTTGTTATGTGAATTGATAACCTCTATGATAAGCTGCGAACACCACTCATCTTGGTGAAATTTACAAGTGGGTTTCGAGATTTCATTTCTATTTCCTAATGAAAAGAATATTTCATACAACTAATGAACCTAAAATCCTAGGTATCCCCATTGACCCCTAGGAAAAGAGTGGGAAGAGATGAGGTGTCCTCTATTATGCTTATTCTACCCCTTTAACCCACTCCATCTCTAATTCCTACCCTGATCCATACATGTCCTCTTGGACGTCAACAGTAGACCCTACCTCGATAATATGAGCAGAGAGAACTAAAAAAATCAATCTGAGGAATTGATAAATAATGTTTAATCAATCCAAGATGAACAAGTCTGTGGATATTTTTTAGACACTAGAAATTTCAATTTTCTTCGTCTACTAAAACCAAAGAGTGAGGATGAAGTCGTTCTTGATGCCTTTCAATATTAACACCCATTATACAAGATATTGGTTCACACTATACATGATTTTTTTGAGATTAAATAATTCTTTCAATGGATAATAGATTTTAGAAATTTTAAACTGGACCAACTACCAGCACATGTGGCATATGTTTCCACCACTATCCCAGATGAAGGATAGAATTGGAAAAGGGTTGTTATCAAAAGGGTGAAGTATTTAACTTGTTGGATGACTTGTAAAATTGTAAACTAATCTCATGACATATTTCAAGTGTAGTTAAATCATCCCACTATGCCCCCAACAACTCCCATGCAATATAGATGACACCCTCAGACACCATTTTTTCTACAATCCTCCAAGAGTTGACTATACAAAGAGCAGTTCAACAAGAAAGGTGGAGAGAAAGTGCAAGAAGATGAACAAATTTCAAGGAAAAAGATAGCATTGACACTATTATATTTTATGCTGGAAGATCTAAAATAATGAGCACCACCCCACCAAACAAATGCTACAAAAGATGTTATTGGGAATATTCATCATTAAATGAGGAACTAATCTTTGGCTCTATCAATGCCACTTAGTTTATCACTTCTCTAATGAAGATTATGGATAAGAACATGAGTTCCCTATACCCAATCTGGAAACTGGAGGAATAGTCCATATAATATGAGGATACACATGAATATGTAGTTATGGAAAAAAACCCAATATTTGGATGCACCAGGGCTCAAACCATCGATGTTACAGAAACTTTCTAAAGAGACCTTTAGCGAGCCCAAGAGGGACAAGAAAATTACCCTACCCCAACTAGAATAAACTCTAGCCTGGTCATCTTGGAATATCCATTAGAAGAGGAACCAATTTCAAATCTCTAACATCATGTATGAAAACCTATTCAGCCAATTCAATAAGGCACAGATATGCCTCTAGCCCTTGTCCCAAGATCTATTTAATCCTCATCTAATACACAAGTCCATAAAGTTAATGTGAAAGGGAATCCTTACATTTGGAAGCCCCTACCTTTATATCATAAGTATAGTATTCTGAAAAAATTGACTTTAATGCCAACCAAACTATCAAACTTCGATTCCCTGAGTTTGTCAAAGGTTGTCAGGGAAGAACTTATATAAGATTTACTATTTCCCAATGATTTTAAAGAAGTGGTTTCCACTGAAGAATAT
Source organism: Viscum album (assembly GCA_963277665.1). Classification (NCBI taxonomy): domain Eukaryota; kingdom Viridiplantae; phylum Streptophyta; class Magnoliopsida; order Santalales; family Viscaceae; genus Viscum; species Viscum album. The sequence goes on along the minus strand of OY728142.1, from coordinate 562,986,185 downwards.
CACATAGATACTGATCCTAGATAATTCCATGTGGTTATATCATTTACATATCAAGATGAATATGTCATTATGCAGTGACACATCATAGACCTATACATGTCTTGCATGATAAATTGTGTTTATTTTGAAAAAATTTCATTGATAATGGATTTATAGTAATTCACCTCATAGTGTGAACACTTCATCAACTGGGTTATAATAAAGATGACCAGACAGCATCGGCCACATCCCTATTTAGTTATGAAATTTTTTCTAGAAACCTTTGGGCCAAATCAAGCTCAAAACTCGATTTAAAAACCATGAATCCATCTCATAATTTTTGGTTGTTTGGAAAAATATGGCCTTCAATGTTCTGCTAGGAAGGCCTTCATTGTGCCAGCACACAGAGATAACATCATCTGACCACCAATGTGTTAAATAATTCCCTAATGTAAAAAATGTCATGTTATATGCCAATAAGACCCCATTTGAGACTTTTGAGTTGCAATATATTGATGAAGGATTCTAAGTGAAAAAAGGGAAGTAACCCTCAATCGATGGTATTAATTGGTTCATCGACCAAAATGGTTTTGAGATAGTCCCTCCTAACCCATTCAAGTAGATTGGAAAATAATACTTACTTCCCATCAATTTAGTTGAGTGCATGATTCCAAATTTAGACACATATTCAACAGTTATCATAACTTTGTTCAAAGACATCGAGCCTAACAATCTATAAAAATCCATTGGTCCCCCAAATAATGATTAATGCTCAAATGGAAATTCTTTAAATACATCTTCATAGCTCCAGATAACCCTTTAATCACTAGATAGTTTAGAAAAGAAAAAAACGTTCTTATTTCTCTCACTCTACCCTCTACAAGAAATTGATACTATTTGTCAGCTCAGAAGAAGTTACCTTAGCCTCTGAATGTCAAAATTATAACCCTTATATTAATTATAATGATCTCATATTGAGAATTTTTTTCTTATTTGAAGATGATGATGATTTGGAAGAGGAAGAAGAATATGAAAAGGACCTTAGGGATTCCCCTCTTGCATTTTTAGAGGGTGTCTCTACCACCATTGATGAACCTGGGGGAATAAACATGGTTACAGAAGAAGACATATTTCCCACACAAATTATTTCATCCATTTCATCCGAAGAAAAAGAGGTATACACCCTATTCCTATGAAATAATTGACCTTTTTCATCTGGAACTATACAGAAATTTCAGTCCTTGATCCAGAAGATTCTACTCACCACTTGGGAATACCATAAGATCATTGTGGATACAATAAAACATCCAGAAGGATGCACCCAACACATGATGCTAAGATAGAGGCTGATGTTCATAATCGTATCAAAGCTAAATTCATTCTTGAGGTCCCATATTCAATATTTTTGGATAATATTTTCCTCCATTAAAAATAATAATGGAAAAATCAGGGTGTGCATTAATTTTAGGTATCTCAATACCCACTTCCCAAAGCATTACTTCCTATTTCCGATCATAGAATTTTTAATCAATGAAACTACCATATATTAGGCACTCTCCTTCATGGATGGCTATTTGAGATATAATAAAATATGAATGGCATGGGATGATGAAGAATATACCACCTTTAAGGCCCCACACAGAGTATTTATTTATTGTAATTCCCTTCCGACTGAAAAAAGTTGGTGATACATAACAATGTTCTAGGCATTGCATCATCATTCCCTTTCGTGGAAATATTGTTGAATGGTACATCAATGATTTGGTGGTTAAATCATGAAAATTATTCAATCACCTATCAGATCATGAATTCAACTTCAACAATCAATGAAAATATAGCCTAAAAATGAATCCCTCAATATGTGATTTTCGTGTTACCTCATTGAAATTACTCAGCTTTATCATATGGAATTATGTCATTGAAGATTACCCTACGAAGAGAAATTCCATCCTATTAATTTCACTTCCTCACAACCCCTCGAAGTTGAGATTACTTCTTGGACATTTGGAATATATTTGGTGCTTCATAGGCAACCGTATGTGAAAATGCGTTCCCTTCACCATGTTGACAAAGATGGTGGTTGAATATAAATGTCTTGAAGATTGTGAAGAATAATTTTATATTCCTAAGAAATACTTCTATATCCAACTAGTGATAATGTTACCCATTGAATGAATAATGCTCATCCTATATGTGACTACCTAGGAGTAATACCTAGTTTTGCCTCCTTGAACAAAATAATGACACCAGATGCAAAAATATTGTCTATTATCATAGCCAAACCTTGGTTTATACTAAGGCTCATTACAAGAAAAATTGTTTGGCACTAATATTTTCAATCCATAATTTTAGGAATTACCTATAGCATCATAGAAGACACTTGTTCTCTTATAGAAACCTACTAAAGTACATTCTCAACTATCTAATACTGACTAGATGTTTTTCATAGTGGGTAGTCATTATGTAATAGTTTGAAATCCATGTAATACCATATAAATGAATCAAAGACCAAGAAATATCTGATTTCATAGAAGAACATCCATCAGTAAAAATGACTCCATTGGATGTTGAACTACTTGATGAAAAGGTTTTCTATGTAAATGAATATCCCCAAACAAGGGAGATTCATTTTGATAGATCATCTCTAAGCCTGATAGGAGAAAGGATGAAAGATCCCAAAATCAGTAAAGTTTTACTTGGAGTTATACTCATATATATAGAAATGATATTCATATCTTACTTCTTCCTACTATCAGAGGGGTGCACAAACAATGAATTAGAATATCGATCTCTCATTGTAGGTCTAAAACATGAACTTCAAGAGAAAGTAAAACACTTGAGGATAAATTTCTACTCAGAACTGGTAATCAAGAAATTAAATGATGACTATTCTATCAAAAAAGATAAGATAATCCTTTTTTTACAATGTTTGAGGGTTAATGGTAGAATTCCCCTCAGATATGACATTAACTCATGTCCCCTAGTCACAAAGTGTATAGGATTATGAAATAGAAAATGCAACCACATCCATGGATGACCTAGATCGAGATGAGATATTCCTCAGCATTGTCCACTATTGGATGGTCTTACCATTTTTTTAGGCCAACAGTGAAGAAACTAATAAGATCAGTCTCATCCCTAAGCCTTATAGTCCAACCATCGGCTAGATGAATCGCATTAAAAATTATATTTCAAAGGAATAAATTCCACCAAATAGGGATAGAAGGGACAAAATCAAGATATAAGAAATTAATTTTTCCCTATATGATGGTAAAAATCAACAAAATGACCTATATAAGTGAGGCCTGGATGGGATCCTTATCAGATGCATTGATGGATAATAGATCACCAACATTATGAAGGAAGTGTATTCTGAAGATTATAAGTCACACCAAACAGGATATAATCTCTCTCATAAAATTCAAATTCTTTGATACTACTAGCCCACTCTGATGAAAGATTTCATTGAATTCACTAAGAAGTGGAATTCTATCCAAGTTCATGCAAACTTCATCCACCATCCCACGAAGCTACTCCATACAACTAAGTAATCCTGGCTATTTTCTAGAAGGTAAATGGATGATAGGGGACCATATCCTTCTGTTCACAGTTAATAAATTCATGTATGTCCTCACAGTGAATGACTTCTTTTCCAAATGGGAAGAATTTTTACCCATAAAAGAGGTCAGGGAAAAAATAATTATGAGATTTTAGAAAGCCAACATCATCACCAGATTTTGTGTCCCTCATAAAATACTAATGGAAAATAACACCAATTTTGGTTCTACTAAATTAGAGAAATTATATAATGAGTATGGTATCAAGACAAACTATTCATCCTTATACCATGCAATGGCCGATTGACAGATAGAGGAATTCAACAAGACCCAATCCAATATACTCCATAATATGGTGAACAGGGATAATAAAGCATGGCTTGATGAGCTCCTCAATGATCTATGGGCTTACTGGACCACAACTGGCACCACCACTCAAGAAAATCAATAATAATTTGTATATGGGACAGAGGTGGTTCAACCCATCAAATTGCAATTAACCTTGATCTTTATTGACATATGTTATTAGCAATACAGAGATAAGAAATTCCTTAAATAGCTTGATGAGTTTGAGAAACTAGATGATAAAATATTGCATACCTTGAACCATTTGGAATTTTACCCCAATCATAATGCTTGAGCCTTTATCAAAAAGGTTCATCTTTAGTTATTCCTCAAAAGAGAATTTCAGTTGATCCTAATAACTCAAATGATACTCGGAATGAAACCCCAAAAATTGGAACCAAAGTGTGAGGGAAAATAATTAATACACAAGGTCTACTCCATTGTATCTTATTCCATAACTACAATAGAGGACCATCTGATTACTGATCCTACTAATGCAAGGTTCAAGAATAAATATTTCATATGGCCAAAATGTATATCCTTAGAGAATGATGTTATATTGTATGGGAAAATTCTTAACACAATGCATTGAACTACATAGCCACAACCGCCTTACCCCATGTTATCAAACTACAGGGCCAAAAAATCCTTACCATGTGATGTTAGACTATAGTTCCAAAACTTCTTTACCACAAGACATTAAATTTCATTTCCATGATTCCCTTTACACATGATTTTAAACACTATGACAAAAATATAATTGTTTCATTAAATTAAACTACATAACACCACAATGTTATCACCTGATAAGACATTTCCTACAACATTTATCTACTACCATGTTGTGTCACAGAACTACGTACGACTTGATTCTCATTTCCAATGAGATACCTAGAGACTCTTCCATCCTATATCTTGGTACAACCACCACATGAGGAAAAATTCTTATAGTATACCCTTAATACCTATGTATCACAATAGAAACACTTGTTATTTCATGATTCTTATACCGAGTGTAGCTCACATGATGTTTGGATTTTTAGTGAGGATGTCCCCCACATAAAAATTGTAAAGTTACATGATGGGAACATCACCTCAAAATAATGGTTAAATATACCACTCCCTATACATGGGTGAGACCTATTCATGGTTAAATATACCACTCCCTATACCACTCCCTATGTTGGAGTTACCAAACCATAGATCCCATAACCAGGATCAATCAAAGATTCATTCATCTGCTACATATGAATATGGTCTAAGTAGTGAATTCCATTCCTTACAACTAATTTGGGTATGTATGTCTTTTTTCTGTCTAGAAACATCCTTTCCATTCACCAAACTCTATGCTTCGATTAATCATGGATCATATTAAACCATCATGGCTATTTTAACTAGAAGGTCAGTATCCTGATGACATATTTTTTTGAATATTCACAATATTCCCAAGATACTCTATATATGTTTCCCATAAAAAGAAGGCATGTAAACTAGAGACAAAGTCATCCAAAATAGATGATTTTCGAACCACCATATATATAATGGATTCCAAGACACATATCATCAATCCTGATCTGAGAACCCTCATAACCATGGTTTACATTTTATTTCCCCTTCACATCCATATTACTCTAGAATAACATAACCTAATTACCATTCAATCACTCTAGTTTCTATGAAATTTATCATAAAATTATATTATGCTTCCAATGTCCTTACTTCATGACATTAAACTACATGGCCAAAACATCCTTATCACATGACATAATACTGCATGAACCAAAAATTATTACTGCACGACATTAAACTGCATTGAAAAAACATCATTACAACAATACATTAAATTTCATGGTCAAAATTTCCTTATTGCATGACATTAAAATACATAACACCAGGATGTTCTCATACGAGGGGATATTGCCTTCAGAATTATTAATCAACCATACAGTGTCATAGAACTAAGTGTGCATTCATTCCTATCGACATAGGGTATATAGATACACCTATATTTCATATCCAAGTCTAATCACCTCCCTCGACATTAAAAAAACCCAAAATGTACCTTCCCTGTGTATCGGTCAGACCTTGTAGGGAACCTTAAGAAATAAATGATGTTTGATTATTTCCCAGGAAGGATACGTAGTGATTCTAGGACTTTCATCTTGGTCTATCCACACTAAATGTAAAATATGCCCCCCTGCATATGGGATATTCATATGTAGGGTGCTACCAAAATAGATCAATGTTTGTCTTAATTCTAATCCCATGGGGTACGTAATGATGCCCAAATCCTCTGACTTAGGCCCAGCTGAGGAATAAAATAAAAAAGTCCATTCCTCTGCATGCAGACAAATTCAAAGCAGGGGTCTTCCAATTGGGTCCTATTTGTAGGGCCATCTCTAAAATATGAACATTTACCCTCTTTCATGGGATTTCATCAACATCCTTTCTACCAGACACTAAACTATAAAAGAAATTATCCCAACAATATGATGTTGAACTACATGATGGAATGACTTCACCGAGTGATGTTAAACTACATACCACCATGATTTTCTCACCTAATAGGAAATTTCCTCTAGGATTATAAACATACCATTTCATGTTATAGAACTATGTCTAGCTTGATTCCTTACCATGTAGGATAAGTAGTGAATCCCATATTTTTATCTTGGACCAGAAACCTCAAACAAAAATCTTTTTCCCTTGGTTATTCCATCCCTAGGTGGTGGAAGAATCCTTTTTATTCCATTGTTTCCCAAACCATGCATAGATCATGTAAACTTAGGTACCTCAATAGGGGTTTCCGCAAAAAACCATGGTAAAGAAAAAAATACCTCTATCTCTGTGCGTGGCCAAAAACCATGCATGAATACTAATTTCAAGAACTATGTGTGGTTTGATTCATATTATCAATGGATATATAGTTACACCTTGGTCTTAAAACTCAGGTCCAGTTACAAAAAAAGGAATCAAAAGGTCTGCTACATATGTGTCAGATCTATGTAGTGTTTTCCCAAATCCATGAGTAATCTTATCGAGAATGTTTCTAATATGTCCAAACACACCCTTTCCATTTAGCAGACTTCGTGCTTTAGAAAATCTCATATCATCATAAAACTCTAGCGCCATCAAAAATGGAAGGTTACTATCTTAATAACATCTTTTTTGACTATGAACAATATACCATGGTGGATCTGTATATGTTTCAAAAAAAAGGCATTTGAACCAGAGAAACATTTTCCCCGAGAGAGGTCATTGATACCTTCGTATTCTGAATGAGTTCCAAGACCCAAACTATCTATCTCAGTCTAAATATTATACCAAACATGGCTTTATAGTATCCTCCCCCCCATGTTTTTGGCATGTTAGGAAGTCGATGGCTAGTTATCCTCTATTTAATTAGGGCTTCTATATCAATGTCCTAATCATATTACATTAAGACTGTGTGATGGTTGATACCCATTATTCACCTTTGGGAACTGGCATAGTAAATATTTAAAAAACCACCTCTTGATATATGGATAAAAACATCATGGTAAATATCTAGGAGAACCAAATAATACTCCCCTCCTGTTCTTATGAATGAAATAAATCTACATAGGAAAGTCTGACATGAGCCCTACCTCATTGTTGAGCTTGTATACAAGACAAAGAGATGTATCAATATTATGTGTGAACCAGAACCCCATATGGAGAATCCTTTAATTAACTGCATCAAGCATGATTCCTATTACTATAGGATATGCAGTGACAGACAAATCTCATACCTTGGGTCCATTCAAGAAATAAAAATGTTCCCTCTTGTCCAATTCCTGGGTCAAACCTACACCGCGAACCAACTAACACCTAGATGTGGAAAACATCACTGCCAATTCCTAGGAAATGTCAGCTTGGAATTTCCCATTCATGTTCAGTCACCCCCTTCCCAAACCATATTATGTGTCCAGAAAGTTCTAATCCTGATAACCATCCCTATCCATCGTAAATGGAGGGTCAGTTTCCTGAGGATTCCATTGTTTTACTATGCAAAATATGTGTTGGTGGCTCTATATAAGTTTCCTATAAAACCATCATGTTAAATAAATGAAAACTCATCTTTTAGAGAGGTTGTTCCAACTTCTATACTCCCTTATGACATTTGTGTCCCACCTTACTCCCATGTTTTGTAAAATCATTGTCTGATAGTTTTCTTATTTTCTCCCCTTTCATATATTAAGAAGATAATATACTCCTAGTCCTACAACCATGAAAATGGTAAACTATTTACACCCTTGGTAAAAACTAAATGACATTAAATCATATGTACCAAATATCCTAGTCACACAACATTAAACTGCGACATGATTTTACCCACCTTTACACAAGACAAATACATGTATAAGTCGTCTCTCATTCATGATCACAATTGATACAAATTCCCTCATACTGTTCAGAAACCAATCCTTCTACAAGACACCCCTAGTCATCTTGAGACATCCAAATCCTCATAAAATCACATGGCCATCAAAAGTGTAAGGTCCACATCCTGAGGAAACCATTTTTGACTATGCATAATATGCTCTGGGGGCTCTATATAATTTTCCCACTAAAATAGATGTAAACCAAAATAAAATTCACCTCTATAAGAGGTTTTTTTCTATTTTCATCTGCCTTGATGGCTCCCATGCCTTATCTCATGTCTTCTATCATTAAATCACAAATATGGGTCAACAAAAATCCCTTATGTATGTCTGAAAAATGATGGAACACTCTAAAATAACATACCCAATTTTGGGTCCCTTGCTCAGAATTCATGGCCAAAGTTGTTTGACCTAAAAAATTAGTAATGATAGTTCAGTTTGAAATACTATAAACTTCCCAGGAAAAGATACCTGAATCTTTCGAGGATGAAAACGTGAAAAGGGAACTCATGACAAAAATTCAAGTACCAGATTGGTGAACCTATGCATTCCATGGTATAAGAAAAATATTGAACAATCAAAAATAAAAATAATTACAAATATTGTTATATCAAAAACTCACAATGTGTGGACTATGAAAAATTCTAGTTATACCATCTAATCCCACACCAAATTGGGTTTCGAAAACAATTGGGGTAATAAAAGAGAAGAAATAAAGTTTATAGGGTTTTCTGAATAGCCTTATCAAGAGTCGTACTATGCTCACTAGATCCCTAAATTTAGGAAAACAATTATAGATTAATTTTATTATTTCAATTTAATTGTCCCATATCATGGGCCAGATTAATATCCTATGGGAATTATCTGTTGAAATATATAATTATAATCGATTGAAATTTCATGTAATGATAAAGGAGAAATATGAAGAGCCATTGAGTTTCTATTCCATTAAATGGAAGTGGAGGACCATCAACACCCTAGATCTTCCACCAGAAAATAAAAAAATAAAGGAAAAATTAGAAAATCAAAAAAATGAGATGATTATAATGAAGCATAGATTACTTGTTTCATCAAATTGACCACTGTATTATGTGGTCCATCTATATAATGTTCTAGAGAGGCCCTTTATTTATCTTTAAATTCATATGTGGGATACACATGTTTAATTAAGACCTATACATCATGTCCCTTTTGTTTAGTAGCCTCAATGTTGGAACTTTTGGATGATAGTTTCACTTTTAGGTTGGCTACACGAGCCTCACAGTTGTCTATATCTTATGTTTGGGAAGTTTTTTATTCATAAGAACTTGCTTCCTCGGCCACTAGGTAATGAAACTACTCTGTGATATCCCAATAGGCCTTCTAATGATGATGAGAGGTGTTGAATTGGACAATGTCGCATTCATGATCAAATAGATCCTCTCATTCTTTTAATATTTGTAATGAAAGGATGTGTATGTGCCAATAGTCAAAGAAACCTGATCCCAAATCTAGGAACAATTGTTGAAGGGTGACCTATTTAATAGAATATTCCTCCAGGGGATATTTTGTGATGATAGTAAAAATTTTAATCCATGTGTGTCTCCACACAACTATGTTTCTTCTAATGGAACTGAAACCCTGGTTCTTCCACTCCACTGCAATGGGTATATAATTAAGAAGTTCCATCACAGTAGGCGGTGATTCCATGAAATGTGTCACTCGTGTAATAGAATATTCCCTCTCTATAGGTGGTTCAATTTTTTAAGATATGTGTGTGTGGTTAACTATGATTTCAGGTAGGCTAACCACCAAGACCATTGCACATGGTATCATAAGTCAATGCTAACTGCCAAGGCTGTTGTAAATAACATCCTATGAGACTCACCATTACCCAATTAATTGGAATTCTATCTGGGTGAACCCAATACAAAATGTTCTTGAATATGCTTTACACATATAGAATCAAACATAATCAATCATACATAAATATAACGGAACCGATGGAAAGAAATGGGTATCATAATCATGTCATAAATCATAATTTAATGGGATTATCAAACAAGTATCCATTAAATAAAGTAATTATAAAATACATGTACATTCATAATGTAAAATAGGCATATATCCTGGTAAGTGATGCCAAATAAAAGTTATAACATTTTAAAATGAGTATTTAATAAATTTTAGCATTTTAACTTTTTAGTGTGGTTTTAAGGAAAATACTAAAGAGAATTTAAAATAAAAAAGTACATAATTTTTTATATAAAACCATAAGTTAAACAATAATGTTTTCATAATAAAAATACTGATTTTATAAAAACAATGGGGCCTTAAAACCGATGGAATATTGTACTTGAAATTGGGTAAAAATTCAGGAAGTTCCCTTAAAATGGGTTTTCTTATCGGGGAGTATTGTGGGGGGAATCACTTAAAATCATATATATACCCTATATATAATGATTAATGGATATTTATAAATTATTTTGAACGTATTAATAGAAATTATAACATTTACATAAACAGAATATAGGTTTTTATTTGGGTAAAAAGAGAGTAAGAATATCCTAAAGGAATATTGGAGGTTCTGGTAGAATCCTTTCCCTTAAGTCTGATAGAGTTCTCCACTTGATATTAATGACCTAAATAGTAAAATTAGGTTAATTAATTAAAAAATTTATAACCTGTTATACATGTAATTGATTTTGTATAACATTTTTTATTAGTTATGATGTTCCATTTTATTTCTCGGGTCTGTTTGTTTCATGATTGTTTGACTTATACACATGAATGGATAATCATGTAAAAGGAGGATGTTTGTCTATAATTGTAGTTATACATTATTATTTAACATACATAAGGTTAAATAGTTGTAATTTTCATTTTGTTACTTGGAGTGAAGTTGAATCATTATGTAAAACTTTAGTGATAACCTTTTGGGTTAATTAGACGTTTTTGATCAGAAAAACACATTTTGTTTTGTAAATCAAAACCATGTGTAAAAAATATTTCAGAACCATAGTTGAAAAATAATTAATATATTATATTCTAGTTCAAACATGATAACTTTTTCATTACCATAATTGAAAATGGTAATAGAAATTGAAAACCCATCATCCATGAATGTGGTAAATTAACACATCTCAGATGGTCTTTTACTACTAGCATAAAATAAGGTTAAAGAAGATATGAAAATATCTTATTTCGTTATCATAATAAAATTATATTAAAAACAAGGTATTTAATTTTTCATAATATTTGGATGAGGATAGGTAATGATAGAAAATAAATAAAGGAACTTGAAAGGAAACTAAAAGAATTGAAAAAGAATAATTTAGCTCTTAAATTAATCTTCCTTGAGAGCCTCTTAAGGGGAGAGTATTTGGCCTTTTGAAGAGACAAAGGGATGATAGATGTGGGGGAGAATATTAGGGAGATATTTGAGAAAAACTGAGGCAAGGTACTAGGGTTTAGAGGAGTGAAGAGAAGAGGGGAGTTTGGGTGGTTTTCTAGTGGAGGGTAGGAGAGTTTTCTTAATATTTTAATCATTAGTTTATTATTTATCAATAAGACAAGAAATAGTGATTATTAAATGACCAAAAATAGTAATAAGTGAATGTTAATTACAACAAATGTCCATTTACATCATCCATAACTCTATCATGATGCCTAAATTCAAGTTTTATCACTTATCGTAAATTATCATATTTTGTTATTCATAAAAAATTCAAGTATTTCAGAAAAATCACAAAAATTCAACCCTTCAATTTTTTTTATAATACAAAAATGAAATCTATTTTATGAAAATAATTTTAAAAATATGGTAAATTTAATTTTCAAATAAAATCATCATTTACATTAAAATACATATTTTAAAATTATGAATTATTTTATAACACATTAAAAATTTAAAGAAGGTCTTCAAAAATTATCCTATAACTATAAGATATAAAAAAAAACAATTTATTAATAAATTTTATGAAAATAAATTCTATTTTTTAATTATTAAAGTATTAATTAATTTTAATTAAATATTTATGACTTATAAAAATACCAAAACTATCATAATTTCACTTATAAGATGGATAAATTTTATTTATACTTTAATTGGCAGGGTCTCTATTTACATAGATGAATTACTATTCATAAGGGCCATAATATTATTCATAATGGTTAGTTATTATTCACTAAATATTAATTTTGTCTTATCAGAATCTAGACATCTTACTAATCGCAACTGTGTATATCAGCTTTTTGAAACTCAAATCACAAAAGTGACAATATTATGTTTAAAGGTCACATAGTACTTAGTAGTTCATTATGTTGTAAATTCATGTGGTTATATTACATGATTATAATAATGGAATTTCCAATGATTAAACGTTGGTTCATTACATTATTCCCCCCTTATAAAATTTCTCCATTGAAATTTTATTTTACATTCGAAGTTGTAAATAGGTGCGGGTAATTTTTCTTCATATCACCCTCTAGTTCCCATGATGCCTCTTTTTACTTATGGTTCTACCATATTATTTTGAGCAGGTGAGTATTATTATTATGTAGGACATTATTTATATGATCCAAGATCTTTATTGGTTGTTCCTTGTAAGAAATATCATTCTTCTACTATACAACCTCTATAGACAGTGCATGTGTAGGATCTGGTATATACTTCTTTAAGTTGGATAAATGGAAGACATCTTTTACATTAGACATGGTAGGTGGAAGTGCTAGTCGATAGGCCCAAACTCCAACATGATCCAGAATCTAGAAGGGGCCGATGTAATGAGTACTTAGTTTTCTTTTCTTCCCAAACATCATGACCATCTTCCATAGAGATATGTAGAGGAATACCATGTCTCCAACATTGAACTCAACTTCCCATCAATGATTGTCTGCATAACACTTTTGTTGACATTAGGATGCCTTAATGTAATTTTGAATGGTTTTCACCTTCTGTACCATTTCTTAGACCATTTCAGTTACTAAAAACTTATGTTCAATGACTTCATCCCAAAATGTCGATGTTATACACCTTTTCCCATAAAGGGCATCAAAGGTTCCATTCACATTCTGGAGTGTAAACTGTTGTTGTATGAGAATTTATCCAGCGAAAGATGTTGGTGCCATGCTCCTTCGAAGTCCATATAACATTCTCTTAGCATGTCTTCTAGTGTCTGAATAGTTTTCTCATATTGGCCATTAGTTTTAGGATGATAGTTCATACTAAAGTTTAGATCATTTCTTAGAGCATGTTAGCAACTTTTCCAAAACATCAAGGTGAATCTCGGATCTCTATCAGATATAATAGATAGTTATACTCTATGCATCATTACCACCACATTTGTATATATATATCTATGAAAGTTTATCCAATGAGAAGTCCTGTCGAATTTTTCTTAAGTGAGCTTTCTTTTTAAGTTGATCGACAATGACCCATATATCATTGTTTCCTCTTGATGTCCTTGTAAGTACACTAACAAAGTCAATGGTAATATTCTCCCTCTTCTATGTTAGTATGGGTAGTATTTTCATCATACCCTTAGACTTTTTCCTTTCATTCTTTACTTTTTGGCATACCAGGAACTTTGTTGTATACTCGGAAATATCCTTCTTCATATTGTCCCACCAAAAGTTCTCTCAGAGATCTCAATACATCTTTGTGCTCCCTAGGTGAATAGAGACGGTTGAGCTATGTGAGTAATTTAAAATCTCATTCTTTTCCTAGGGATCATATAGTACATATAATCATGACACAAATCTAGCTACTCCATCCTCATTAATCTTGAACTCATAGGATTTCCCATTTCTAATAGAATCCATCCTTTTTTTAATTTCCACATCATTTCTTCGAGCATCCTTTATTTTCTCTATGAGGGATGGTTGAGCAATAATTTGAGAAATAATTGACGATGTTCCTCCCTTAATGATTCCCAGTTTCATAAATTTTAAATTGAAGAATATTGGATCCTTCTCAACTCTCATCATTGATAATGATATATGATTTTTTCTACATAGAGCATTGGCCACCTTATTTACCTTATCAGGATGGTAGTGGATTGAGTATTCATAAACCATGATGAGATATAACCATCTTAATCAGTGAATATTAATCTCTTCTTGTGTGAATATATATTTGAGACTCTTGTGATTATTATATATCTCACACTTCTCCCTAGAGAGATAATGCCGCTAGATTTTCAAAGCAAAGATCATAGCCGCCAACTCCAGATTATTTGTAGGATAATTTTTCTCATGGATTTTCAGTTATCTCAAGATTTATGATATCAATTTTTCATTTTTCATCAGCACAAAACCTAATACCTTCTTTGAATCATCATTTTACGCCACAAAGTGTTCTCCACCTGTTGGTTGTGTGAGTATTGGTGGAGTGATACACCTCATTTTCAACTCCTTAAAAAAGTATTAACATTATTGAGTCCAGAAAAACTTCTCCCCCTTCTATATCATCTTGGTTAGTGGGTCTGAGAATCATGAAAATTTCCCCATAAATCATTGATAATACCCAGCTAGACCAAGGAAGTTATGGATCACCATTACGGATGTTGTCCAGGTCCACTCTTTAATTTCTTTTATCTTGGGAAGGTCTACAAATATCCCTTTACTGGTGATAACATTCCCCAAGAATGATAATTTCTCCATATAGAACTCACATTTATTATACTTTTCATGTAGTTTCTCCCTTCACATTGACTTTATAATAATATTCAAATGACGCTCATGTTCCTCCTTGCTATTGGAGTATATCTAAATATCATCAATAAAGACTACCATAAATTTTTTGAGTTAATCTTTAAAGACTCTATTCATTTAATCCATTAAAAAGGTTGAATATTTAGTGAGTATAAAGAGAATCTATATGAACTCATAGTGTCCTTACCTTATTTGAAAGGAATTCCTCAGAATATCTTCCTTCCTCACCTTTAATTAGGGATATCCTGACTGAAGGTCCACCTTAGAGAAATAATTAGACCCACAAAGATGATCGAACAAGTAAACTATATGTGGTAGGGGATACTTGTTATGTATAAATATTTTATTGATCTCACAATAATCAATTTATAGGTGCATTTATCCCTCCTTCTTCTTAAATAAGAGGACCGGAAAACCTGATGGTGAAGGAATCAAACATATAAAACCCTTCTCCATATTCTCCTGTAACTACTTCTTTACCTTTTTCAGCTCTACGGTGGCCATTCTATAAGGTTTCTTTGATATTGGTAGAGATCCAAGAATTTGTTCAATTGAGAACCCTACCACTCGATACCAAGGAAGACAAGGAAACACTTCAGGGAATAAATCTGTGTAATCCCTCATGATGTTCATATCTTTGAGAAGTATCATCTCCTTTATTTCAATCATTTTATCTTAACATGATTTCTTATAAGGAAACAATATCCACAATTGGGACAATGATTCTAAAAGAGATTCATCTTCCTTCTTATACTGGTAAAGAATTGGAGGGTTTATCTAAACCTTCCTTTATTTTTCCACAGTAGTGGGATTCTTCATATCCCTTTGGTAGTTCTTTGCTAAATGTCTCATTATTCCACATTTGAAGCAGTTTAAAGTTCTCTTTAGATAGTTATCCGGATGTGTCTTTCCAAAAATTTTACACATGGGATGTTTCATCTTTATTATATCTTAGGACTTATTTTCTGAACCGCCCATATTAAACTCCATCATATGCTTTTCTTTCATCAGGCCCATGAGACCACTAGGAGTCTCCTATATCCATTTCAACCCTGAGGAAACAATTTATAATCTCCACATAACCATAAAATTCTTTAATCACCAACACTTTTTATAAACTTGTCTTAAGTCCTCTAGAGAAGTGATCCACATTTATTTCGGTGTTCATGAAAATTCTGGAGGCATATCTTGTAAGCCTTCTAATGTTTTATTTATAATCCATGATGGACTCGTCTTCCTTATGTGTAAGTCTGAGGAACTCTCTTTCCATCTTGAGGTGGAGTGTTCTGGGAAAATATTTATTGAAAAATATTTTCATGAATTCCTCACAATCCATGGAATCAATTCCCTATTAGGACTTCATATTATTGATCAATGTCCACCACTGATCAGTTTCCCCATCAAAACGATAGCCCGCTAATGTGACTTTATTTTCTTCTAAGCACTAGAGGACAAACATTATATTTTTATTGGATTTAATCGACTATTCTTTGAGGAGGGGATTAGAAGATTCACTAAACATGGGAGGCCTTTTTCACATGAAGGATTTAGTGGAAAGATTCTCTTTTCTTGGGGGAGGAGGGTTTTCTACATGATTCAAGTTATTTTTCATAACTTGAGCTAGCTGAGAAAGTACTATCATGACGTTTTGAGATCTCATTCCCATCATATTTGACATATCATTAGAGAAATTATCTCATTACTTATAAAATTTATTATTGGAACGTGTTCTTATATTTCACTCCATTAACTAAGAAAAAGAACATACAATTATAGTTCTTTAATACATAGCTATTCCTTATAAAAAAGAAACTTCGAACATAAATGGATAAACCTGTAAAAGGAGACGTATATCCTGACTTGTAATTCCGTAGTTTTAAGTCTAGTTTATCCTATATATATTTATTAACTTATATTATTATGGTATATTTTTTTAATTTTTCTAATAATGGTTCATACCAAGCTCTTTAATTTATTAAATCATATCCCCTAGAAGTTTTATCCCAATAGTGCAGTAGGACCCGTTGTTGTGCACCAGTTTCGGTTCGATTCTAGCTCAAAAAGGTATTTTTGATTTTTTTTACTAATAAATTTGTTCCAAAGCAACCTCTTCCTTTTTTATCTAGAAAAGGATGTATTTTCTTCATAATCCACTTACTTTATACCTACCAAAATTTAGTTATGTTTTCTTATACTTAGTCTCATCCTTAAGGTCCTTACTAATGTTCTTTATTCTTAATCTCCAAAAAACCTATAACATCCTATGATACCAACTATAGAGACCCTATACTTTTACATGTATCATTACAAGATTTCAAGAATCATTATAAATAAAATTACAAACCAAGGATCATAAATTCTAGTGTCTTGGAATATTAGGTACATAATCAAATATCATAAAAACAAGTCTTTATTTAATATCCATAGTGAGCTCCAAACTTTCATTTTGCTCATACATCTTAATAGGATAACTGGAAGATAACATGAATAATGGGATGAGCTAGAAGTCAAACTAGGGATTAATCATACGAATAAAGCTTTAGAACATTTTTTAAGAAGCATGACATAATGATATAAAAAGTCATATAATGTAATTGAACATATGGAACCATAACATATATAACTTGGGGTCATATAAACATGGAATCATAGTAATGTGGTAGAAACAGAAAACATGAATTTAGCACGACTCAAGGCTCGTTGCACTTATTGAATCACAATTCAAGGTTGGCCACCAAGACCATAGCACATGGTAATACAACTCAAGGCTAATCACTGAGACCGTTGCACATGGTAGAATAAGTCAAGGCTAACCACCAAGACCGTTACACAAAACATCTCATGAGACTAAAAATAACCAAATTCATTAGAGAACTATCTGGGATCACCTATTATAAAATGTTCATGAATATTCTTTCCACCTATAGAATCATACATAATTAATATTACATAAACAAAATGTAACCCAAATAAAGAAATGGGTATCAAAATCATGTCACAAAGCATAATTTAATGGGTGTATCATACAATTTTCCATGAAAGAAATGAATTATAAAATATATGTGAATTAAAAAGGGAAAATATGAATATATCATTGTATGTGATTTCAAAAAGAAGTGATAACATGTAAAAAGTGTATTTAGGAAATTTTACATTAAATTATTTTAGTGAAGTTTTCAGGAAAATAATAAAGAGGATTTAAATTTGAAAAGGGAATAATCTTTTTTATAAAACCATAAGTGAATAAATAATTTTTTCAAAATAAAAATATTGATTTTATAGAAACAATTCTGGCTTAAAATAGATGGTATAGTGCACTTGAAATTGGGTAAAAAATCAGGAAGTTCTCTTAAAACGGGTTTTCTTATAGGAAAGTATTGAGGATGGAATCACTTGAAAGAATGTATATCCCTAAAATAGAATGATTAATGAATCTTGATACATGATTTCATACATATAAAGAGAAATTATAAGATTTTCATAAACATAATATAGTATTTCATTTGGATAAAAAGAGAGTAAGAATAACACGAAGGAATAATAGAGGTTCGGGTAGAGTCTCTTACCTTATGTCCAATGGTGTTCTCCACTTAATATTAATGACATAAAAAATAAAATTAGGTTCACTAATTAATAATTACATAATCTATTTTACATGTAATTGATTTATTATAACATTTTTGAGTTCATTCATATCCTTTTTTATTGGTTATGATGTTAAATTTCATTGTTTGGGTGAGTTTATTTCAGGATAGGTTTAGTTATATACATGAATGGATAATCATGTAAAATGAGGGTGGTTTCATAAAATTGGAGTTATATTTTATTATTGAAAATATTTAAGGACACATGGTTGTAAATTTAATTTGGTTACATGTATTTAAGATGAATCATTGTATAAAACTTTTGTGGTAACATTTTGGGTTAATTGGTAGTTTTTTATCACAACGAACACATTTTGTTTTATAAATAAACCCATGTGTAAAAAAATATTACAGAATCATTGATGATAAATAATACATATATTATAGTCTGGATCAACCATATAATGTTTTCATGACCAAAATTGAATATTGTATTAGAAATTTAAAACCCATCATCCTTGAATTTGGTAAATTAACAAATCTCAGATAGTGTTTTTGCTACTAATATAAGAGAAGGGTAAATGGGAGACTATAATAACTTATTCCATTACAATAAAAAAATCCATTAAATATAAGTTATTGTATGTTTCATAACATTTAGATAATTAGAGGTAAGGATATAAAAGAAAACAAAGGAACATGAAGGGAAAGTAAAAGAACTGAAATGAGAATTTACCTCTTAAATTAATCGTCCTTGAGAGCCTATTAAGGGTAGAGGATTTGGTCTTTTGAAGAAACAAAGGAATTATGGATGTGGGGACGAACTTTTGGAGATATTTGAGTAGAAGTTAGGCAAGGAACAAGTCTTTAGACATGTAATATTGATTATTACATGACAAAAAATAGTTATAAGTTCATTTAAGTTCTAAAAAATGTAAATTTACATCATCCATGGCTCAATCATGATGCAGAAATTCATGTTTTGGCACTTATCTTAAATTATCGTATTTTAATATTCATTAAAAAATTCAAGTTTTCATAAAAAACCAAAAAATTCCCCCAAACCATTTTTTGATGTGTAGAATCCAAAAATAAAATCCATTTTATGAAAATAATTTTATAAAAATGGTAAATTTAATTTTTTAAAAAAATCATCATTTACTTGAAAAATACATATTTTAAAATTATAACTGATTTTATATTACTTTGAAAAATTAACTATGGTCTCATAAAATTATCTTGTAATAATAAGAAATAAAAACAATAATTTCTTAAAAAAATTTTGGAAACTAAATTTTGTTTTTTAATTATTAAATTATTCATATATTTTTAATTAAATATTTATGAGTTATAAAAATAGTAACATTATCATATTTCACTTATAAGATAGATAAATTTTATTTATAATTTCATTGGTAAAGTTTCTATTTACATGAAAATTTTAATATTCATAAGTTTAACATTACTATTCATAAGGGTAATGTTAAAATTCATGAGGATCATTTACTATTCACCAAAAATTATGTTTGTCTTATCGGACTTCAAACATCTTACTGATTGCAACCGTGTATGTCTGATTTTCTAAATTCAAATCATATATGTGATAATATTATGTTTGAAGGTTACATAGTACATAGTAGTTCATTTTTTGTGATTTTATGTGATTATATTACATAATTATAATAAGGTGATTTCCATTGATTAAACATGGGGTCATTACAAATTTTGACATATTAATTCACAAAATTAATTGAATTTATAGAGCTATATCATATGATTTCTTCAATTACTTTTGATTTTAAATCTACCAAAGACTTAAATTATTTATGTCAAAATCTCATTTAATTTTCAGCCTTTTTGTTCAAGGTTCCTTTGGTAAAATAATATGATCATATTTTATTGAACCTCATATCTTTTATTCTTATCTACTTATAATATTTTTTCAAGATTACTTTCTATTTCCACCCATAATGCTTAAAGTAACATCACGAAAGATGTTTATAACTGATATTGGTCATTTATAATTTATTAGATCTAAAATATTTCTATTCTTTATCTATGTTTTTTAATATATTTTCAATAATATTATTTTCTAAAATTAAATGATTTCCAAAAGTTATTATGTTTTTTAAACTTAATTAATAATTTTTTAAAATAACATTTCTTAACATTTTCCACATGAGTCACTTTTTGATTACATTAAAAAATGTTTGGAAAAAAATATTTATTTTTAAAATTTACAGCATCAATGGATTTTACCACCATCATAACGGTAACATCCTACCTCTCACCCATTTACTTTGGAAGAGTTAATGGGTGATACTAGACATATGTGACACCTCCGAGACATAAAATATTGGAAATAAATGCCTAGGGCTTCATAAATAATTATGGGATGAATTTACCTTTGAAAATAAAGAGACCAAACAAAGGTAACCATAACAAAAAACCCACAATATGATGAATTAGAATAATTTAATACCACTCAAAGAGTAGCTAAACCAACATAGAATAATATCCAAGTACAAAATGAAATAAAACAAAAAGAATTAATAACACCAACTCAACAACTCCCAATATGCTCTGAGATCAAACTCCACACGCCCTACCCATGGTATCAAGATGCATCCCATAAGAACTGAGATACCTAACATTTACCTATGTCTCTATGTATCACAACTGTAAATGAACCAATGTTCTCATAAAGGGGGTGTATATAAAACTTAATAAGATTCTGTATTTAAGTTTAAACTCATTCGATTAGGATAGAATATGTTTGAACATTTATATAAAATTATTTAAAGAAATTAAATAATTCTATGTCAAATCAGAAACCATTTGTAATAAAAAATGTATTCTATGGAAAAAACCAAAAAAATCCTTTAGAACCATTTCTAAAATCCTAATTAAAATTACCCATTCCATTTCACACATTTAGACATTGATAATTAGGTGAATGTTACATAATCCTGAGAAGTATTTCATTGATCTACCAACTCATCATAAGGTAACAATATAAAAATTCCCCCAATGGCACATTCCCCTTCCACAGTTTAATGTCAATAAACTGTGCACACATCAACCATTTATCCCAAATACCATGCCAAACCAATTGTGCCGAACTATATAAATAAAATAATACTTTTATGGAAAACATTTGAATAACCTTTTTCCATAAATAAAAACCAAACAACTATTTTAACATCTTTATTTTAAAATCATGTAACCAATTGCCCTTTCAATAAAATAACCAATTTCTACAATTTCCCAAACTGTCAATGAAGAGGGTTTCCATAAATATTTACACATCAATTTCAAAATTAAATTTAGTCAAATAAATAACTTTAAAATAAATCCTTAATGTTCTAGGAAGTGGAGCCAATAGTGAATCCTCCTTCCTCTCAAACATTGTAAAAAACTATGAATAACACCGAACTTCAAAAACTTATCTTAAAACATCAAAAATAAACTATAGATCTTGTTCCCTTTAACCAAAACAATAATACCTAGACAATATTGACATCACACAATATTAATCTACCCCAACAGATTCAATCCATGAACCCATGAGATGGGAGAAGAATAATTCTAAAGAAACCCACCAAGAACAGTCACTAACAAAAAACAGCCTCCAATGTAACAAGATTCTCCTCAAAATCACTCCTAGATCAAGAAGAATGGTATCTATATAATTTAGAAGGAATGTAATTCGTGTAATGTTTTAAATAGGTGAAGTAGGGTGTGTTAATAAGGTGATTTGGATTATATCCACAAAATTCAGATCTTGTTTCTAACAATTCATAGTTATGGTGTATAGTTAGGAAAAATATGCGTTAACTGTGCACTATTCACTACCTCAAAACACCCCTTGAATGGTTGGCTGGTGCAGTTAAACAAACCATGTGTCAACCATGTTAAACCCCACTCTCAAACTTTGCATAGTTAATCCCGGGTGTCATACATTTTGGCCAAACCATGTGGTTAGCCAGATCCCATTATTTTGGTTGCATGATTTCCTAGAAGGTGTTGCATGGTTTCTT
Source organism: Viscum album (assembly GCA_963277665.1). NCBI lineage: Eukaryota > Viridiplantae > Streptophyta > Magnoliopsida > Santalales > Viscaceae > Viscum > Viscum album. The sequence continues at coordinate 562,963,584 of OY728142.1, read as the reverse complement.
CTAACTGTGCTCAAACCATGAACCTCCATAAAATCCCCAAAAACATGAAAAAATGCTTCCAAACCTCCCAAAACATAAGCCAATAAATTTATGTACATAAAATACATAAATAAAAAGTTAATTACTTGAAATAGGGGTTTCTACCTTCTCCCCATCAATGGTCCTTCCATCCCCAGAAAGTTGAAAACCATCATTAGCCTAAAAGAGACCAAGACGTTGTCTGACCATTTCATTCTCACATTCACATGTTTCTATAAAATCTTCATTGGACCGATGATTTTCCCCTGAAATACTTTATCATGCCTTTCCACAATAGATACTGATACAATATACATCTTAGGATCAAGATCAGGATCAATGTAATCCCATCGAATCACCTAGTAAGAATTCGATTGATACTTATTCTGTTAAGATACATGAAACACATTATGTATTTAAATAACTTTGGTGTAAAATACATCCATTATGTCACCTATATAACCTATTCAAGTATCTAAAAAGGGTATATGTATCAAGTTTATAACATTCCATGGTTCCCAAAATGGTAGTGCTGAATACTTTGAGAAATTCTAAATAATTCCTAATCACTCACCAAAAATAACAACTACCATCGATGATGATTTACATATGATTTATGATGAATCTAAAAGTTCTTCATCCTCTTCCTAATCAACCAGATCTTATTTATTATATCTTGCAAAAATCATGGTCTAACCATTGGATTATAACTTATTTCCACCCAAGAAAGAGGATATTGATAAGGAAACCCATATAACGCTAAAAAATGATCAATATGTATTGAGGGTTGATAACTATTGTTATATAAGAACTCCACTAATGGTATGTGATCCTCCCATTTGCCACCAAAATCCATTACATAAGACCTAAGTATGTCCTCCAACATTTGGATCATCCTATATGATTTTCCACCAATTTGAGGATGATACATCTTGCTCATAGTCAACTGAATCCCAAGGACCTACTATAAGGACTAATATAAATGAGATTTAAACCTAGAACATCAATCTAATACTATTGAAAATAGTACACCTTTCCTCTTTACACCCTCAAGGATATAGTTTTTTGAAAATTATTCCTCTATATGAGATTTCTGAATAGGTATGAAATGGGATGGCTTTGGGAGCAAACCCATTAACACCCATATATCATCGTGTTTCTAAACCAGCATTCATAGACTTGTTGCAAAATTTATTTATATATCCTCACACTTCTAAAGGGGAATCTTTAAGGATTGTATCATACCCAATGGTCATTGGTTCTCTACCTTAACCTACAATTAAAAGAGGCATATCCTAATAAAATCTTACCGTAAAATTTTTTTTCCAACACACCAAATTTTTTTCTTCAGTTCCTTATACATATTTTCTATTCTTGGATAATTATCCCATCTCTTATGGTGGTATGAATTAAGTAGTTTTAACTTAAAATACATAGGTTATACCACCTGATCTCTAAACCAAAAAATATAAATCTCATCCAAATTTCATCCCTCAATGTTCTCCCTGCCATTTACTTTTGACCTCATCACAACACCTTCTGTATTGAATATATATGCCTCTTAAAACTGCTCAACCAAATGAAGAACAAGAGAAACTAGAAGTAAAACCCCAAAACTACCTCATTCACCACAATCCAAGTGAATGTCATATATCACTAACATTAACATTCATTGAAGTGAAGCCTCTTTCACTGTTTGACTATATGGTTTTCTAGTTAATGCATCTGCTAGCGTATTTCTATGACATGGTGTATACATCAAGTAAAATTTAATTTTTTTGAAGATACTCATTCCATGTTCTTTGTCTCTGATTCAACTATCATTATGGGAAAATGTTTTTCAGGCTCTTATGATCCATAAACACTATAAATTTCACACCAAAATAATAATGACACCAAGCCTTAAAATAATATACTATAACATCTAATTCCAAATCGTGTGTTTGATTGTTTTTTAAATGTAACCATAAATATCTTTAGCCATAAAAATAACATGATCTCCCTATATTAAAACCATCTCAACCTTGATCTTGAAGAATCACAATATACCACATAGCCTTTTCCTGATTCCAAAAAAATCAGGAATGGTTCTCATGTGAGGTGAAATTTAAGATATTGAAAAGAAATATAACATTCATCATTCTATTAGAATGGCACTATTTTACTTTTAAAAGATTTCATGGACCAATCTAGTCATGAATATTTATAAAAAAAATTTGGTAATAATAATCAATGATAAAGAAACTTAATATCTCAAATATATTATTTCATGGATTCCAAGAGATCATAGCCTCTATCGTTTCTAGATCCACATAAATTCCCTCTTCAAATATAACATGGAAAAGGAAATTTTTCTCTTTTATCCAAAAAAATAAACTTTTAAAGTTTGGAATACAAACAATGATCTCGAAAGATATGAAACACTATCACGAAGTGTTTCTCATGCTCAACCTTTCTCCTTGAATACCTCAGCATTTCATCCACAAACCCCACCACAAATAAATTAAGATATCTTTGAAATATCTGATTCATTAATTCAACAAATATTTTTGGTGCATTAATAATACAAAAAGGCATAACTAAATACCGATACTTTCGATATCTACTCCTGAAATATATCTTTGGTATATCCCCCTTGTGAACCCGCAATTTTTTATACCCTAAACACAAGATAAATTTAGATAACCACTGCAATCCCCAAAATTAATCAAATAGATCATAAATTCATTAGATGGTATGTTGATTCTTTATTATAACTTGGTTAATTTAATGATAGTCAATAAAAATCCCAAGAGTTCCATTCACCTTAAAAAAACATATGTTCCCCACGAAGAAGTACTATTCCAAATGAACTCTTTTCTTTCCAACTCTTCCAATTGTACCTTCAATTATATTAATTCTATTGGTGTCATCGGATAAGAAGTATGTGAGATAGAACTAGTATTTGGTATGAGATAAATCATAATCTCCAATTCTCTAGCAGGTGGAAACCCTAAGAAATTTTTGGGAATAACATTAGAAAAGTGATCAACGTTTATATGAAACCCACTATTATCAATCTCATCCACTAATTTCAATGTCAAAGATACCAATTAGAACAAGATAGTTCCAACCACTAGTTTCAACAAGCCTATTTCACTTGTATTTACATTCTGGTCATTTCTAAAGAGATTCTCAATGACATCACTAGTTTTAACACTAACCATTTGGGTATAATAGTTGATGCTAGCATCGAACAGTGTCAACTAACTCCTAACCATGATTAGGTTATAGACATACATCTCAAGTACATATAAATCCCTAATATATTCACCACCATTGATAGTTATATAACATGATTTGATAATATAGGCTCAATATTCTCTTTTTACCATAGTATTTTGAAGTTTAAATATGAAAGTAATCATCTCAACATACAAACCCAAAATATCAACACCATGAGAAGTAATAAATGAATTGGATGAACCCATATCAAAAAAATATTTCATGAGGTTACAATTAAAAATAATCGTACCTCCCATTTTTAAAGGTCTAGACTGATCTTCCTTGATCACAATCTTATCTCCATAAAATTTATTACTAATTTCACATAGGTCTTTCTTACTATATTGAAATTAAACCAGTTTAAGAGTCTTGGTATTTCTTGAATCACCATGACTTGATATAATTTTTTAATGAAAATTATTTTTGATTCCCTCATTCTATAAAAAAATATGATGTTTGAAAAACATGAGACATGTTCCTTGCACCTGACCTTTGAGAACTATAATAATATCACTTAAGATTCCCCATCTACTTGCAATTACGGTATACGCTAGGTGGTGTCATACTATATTTTTCCATGTTATTAAAAACCACATTAAAAACATCCTATATTACTCTTTTATTTTAGAAGAAGATTTAAGAATATCACTGTCTAATTCTGAGTCATACCGCTACCTTGGAAATAGATTTCCCCCTTCCACTTATTCCTAGAATTTTAGTCCCCACCATATCGCATAGGTATCAACATGCTTCATCAAAATTTATTACATGAGATATCCATTTCTTACACCATTTCTTTATATATAATTTTTTTCTAATCTGATATAAAAAAAAATATATATTTCAAGGAATCCCTAGGATCAACTCTAGTTCAAAAATTCATGCCCTTGAGGATGCAATCTCAGAAACATCAGGTGAAAAGTGGACTAACCTCACAAATATTTCTATATATTCTATCACTGGTCTATTTTCCTACTTCAAGAAAAAAAACTATTTTTATATAAATTATGAGTGTGTGGCTAAATAATTATTTTTTGAACAATTATTTAATGTCATCCCATGAAATTCCTTGTTATAATTTATCCTGAACTGCTATGTCCCCCCATTGGTGTGCTAGATCCTCGAGAATGTACATAACTAACTTTACATTAAACTCTGCTAGTGTGCTAAAGAAATTGAATATTTGATTCATCCAATTTATCCAAACCTATTATTTTTAGGTTTTAAATCGCCCTAATTCATGGGTAGATTATTATTTTTGAACTGAACATAATGATCCAATTTCCTTGGTCCATCCATTTGATTCCCCCTATCCATGACCTGAAAATCCTATAAAATAATCTGAACTGACTATCGGTTCACATATGGCTTATCTACAACCACATATATAGTATCCTTTTTAGGTTTGTTTCTATGACTCCTACCAAGTTCCATTTTCTATAACCAAACTAAAATTCCATTTAATCTCACTCTTTAGAAACTAAAGTCTTAGAAATTTCAAATTTACTACTTCACACATATCAAATATAGGCTTTCCAAAATTCAATAATTTACCTATTTCAAACCATTTTTTAAAATTCCATCATGATTTTGAAAATAAACCCATTTTCAAAATACCACAACCATGCATTTTCAAAATATAACATTTCAAAAATTAATAGTTTTTCAGCAAATCATAAATTATTACTAAAATGAATTTTTTACTTCTTGTGGGAAGTAATTTCTATCAATTGATGTCATGCACTTCTCATTTTCTAGACCAATGTTAATGAGGTAACAACCCTAATAAGTGCATCAAAACACTCATTTACCCAAACTCCATATAAAATTGAGCTTCATCATAAATAGGTATTTTAATTCTCTTTATGCTCTACATATAAAGTCCCAATGATCCGATCTCCTTGCCACCAACCCAACAGAAGGAATAAACCGTAATTATTTTCAACTCCAATACTGAACAAACTAATACCATTTGTACCAAAATGAAAGATGGTTAGGAAATTATTGATACCATTTGTAACATCCCTCCCCTAACCCATTTCCATGGTAAGATACAAGTGTTACATGCATTATGTAGAATCCCCAAGAAAATAAAGAATCATAATAAATGTGAAGATCCATATAAAAAAACTAGGGTTTGATTTTCCCTTTGAAAATAAAATAACCCAACCAAGTTAACCATAGCTAAAAAACCATTATATGATTCTTGATAAAAATTTAATACAAGAAAAAGAGAAACTAAACCAACATCAAACTATATCTAAGTACAAATACCAAACCAAAATCCACAAAACTCATAGACACCAATGATTCCAACTCTGTAAAACTCAATATGTTCCAATATCAAACTCTACATGCTCATACAAATGTATCAAGATGCATAACTAAATTACTGGGATACCATTCCTTTACATGTTTCTCAATATATCACATCTACAAACACACCAACTTTCCTAGGAAAGAGTGAGTATAAAAATTAGTGGGTTTCCCCCAATTAAATCCCAACTCATGCCACTAAGATAAAACATGTCATCAAATTTATATATAATTTTTTAAATAAATTATAGTAATTTACACCAATTCTAAAACCATTTATTAGGAAAATAGTTTTCTCGATATTGAAACCAAATAATTCTTCATAACTTTTTCTTAAATCCCATTTCGGCATTACCCATTCCTTTACAAACATCCATGAACTTATTCCTAGGGGATAATTACATAATCATGAGAATTATCTCGTTGATCTACCATATCATCACAAGGTAACCATATACCAATTTCCCCAATGGAACACATACCTTTCATAGGGTCTTGTTAATTTAAATAAATGCATGCCAATCATTTATGAAAAATACCATGCCAAACCAATTATTCCAATCCATTTCTATAAAATAATTATTTCTTTGAAAAAACTTTAACAAACCTTTTTCCATAACTCAAATCCAATAAAATAAAAAACATCATTATAAAATCATATAACCAATTTCACATTCTATAAAACAAAAAGAATCACAATTTCACAAACCATCACTAATGAACATTAGTTACAAAATTTAATATAAGAAATTCCATAAATTTATAATCAAATCTTCATGTTTTAATGACATGAGTTTATATTGAATCCACAAACCTTAAAAACGTTGATGAAAATAATGAATGGCATAAAACTTCAAAAACTTTGTTTGAAACATAAAAAACCAACCTTTGATCTTGTTCATATCTTCCAAAAAAACATATCTCATCATTATTGAAGTCAAACAACAAGAATCTATCCCCAAAAATTTATGTACATGAATAAAAGAGATATAAGAAGAATAAATCTACAGAAACCCATCATGTACGATTACTTACCCACAAAACTAGCCTCAAACACACCTATATTTAAGGTAGAATCACTCCTGAATAGATAGGAATGGTCTCTCCAGCCTTTGGAAGGAAATTAATTCACGTTATAGACTAACTATAGGGTGAAATTAATGATTAATGAGGGAATTTAGATTTGATCCACAAAATTTGGATCTTGGTTTTAACGACTCATGATAAGGCCACATGGTTAATAAAATCATGCACAAACCATTCCCTATGAACAACCTCAAAAAACCACTCACATAGTTGACTCACATGAAAAGAAAAATCATAAGCTAACTGTGCTAAATCACACTATTTAAATTATCATAGTTTCTCATGGGTGGATTCCTAGTTTGGAAAAACTGTGTGTGTACCAAAATCCCACTGTTTGAGTAGAACAGTTTCCTTGAAGGATCTTATTAGATTCAACTAACCATACTCAAACTGTGAACCTCTATAATATCCCCAAAACATTAAAAAACTACCCCAACCCTCCTAACACTTAAACCAATAACTTTATATATTTAAAATACATAAATACGGGGTTAATTTTGTGAAATATGGGGTGATACAATGGATTTTATTATATTTTAAGATTTCTTTATAATTTTCAAAGTTTATTTTCAAAAAAATTATTTTCACCATATTTTTTGAATTTTTAGTTTTTAAATTTTATTTTCAAATTAGAAAGGGTGTTTTCCTTAAATAATATTTTAATTTTATTTATATTTACCAATGAAAACAAACATTTATGTTACTTATACTACAATAGAGATATTTTTTAATGATAGAATAAAAATTAATTCTATGGATGGATTATGGCAGTTTCAAAGAGATTATTAAGGAACCTGTTTCTTTTCCATTGGTTAATCAATTTATGAAAAGACTAATGATTTTTTTATAATTTTTAGGATGAAATTAAAGTTATATTTATTTTATTCATGTTATAGATCATGTAAATTGTTTATTACAATGGGTGTTTTAGTTATAAACCAAGTATGTATAGTTCCGTTATAATCCATGGTTGGGTGGTTCAGTTATAAACAAATGATGGGTGGATCTATTATAAACCATGGACATGTGGTTTCATTATAAACCAAGGACTGGTGGTTATGTTATAAACCAAGTACAGGTAGATCCATTATATCCCCACAATTAATTTGGTAAAGAGAATGATTTAATAGGTTATAGGTTTCTCCTAAGAGATTTTTGGAATTTACCAATTAGATTATTCTATTTATAAGAGTGATTGTAAGAGTTATATGATAAAGATTTTACAATATACCAATAATTTTTTTCACTGATTTATATGGTCATTTAATATTTACATTGATTTCAATTTATATCACACATCTTTTAATTATTTATTCATATTACTATTTCTATTATTAATGATTTATTCCTTGTTTCATGAATGATTATCAATTTATTGATGGTTAGGAATTATATTATGTTATGACCTTGCATTTTAATTATTCCATCATTCCCTTTTTCACATCTTATGATCATTGATGATATTTAATTGTTATTTATTATTTTTACACTTACTGATTGTCTGATCTCACCATTATTATGTTTAATTTTCCCTAGGTTATGAATAATTATGTTAAATGATTTGTTTATAAAAGGTTTTATGTGTGGATAATTTTTTGGGAGATACTGGAGACATATTTTGAATTAAAAAAATCTTGACATAGTGAAAAATTTTATCATATGAAAATGGTCTAAAATACTGCATCACACAAATATAGATGACATCCAAAATTCACCCACCAACCACTCTACAAGAAACAATTATAATTAACCCAAAAAACCACCTTAAAAATGTACCATAAAACATTCTCAGTCAATCACATGAAAAGAAATTTCAAAACCACATTGGCTTCTCTACCTACATGGTCTCCTGATAATTCTAATGAATAGACATAATCTTGAGTAATTCTCTAAGACACACCGAAAAAAAATTGTTTGAAAAATAAGAGATGCCACTCTATTAAGATTCTAGGAAGGGACAACTACTAAGAAAGTCACATCACAACACAATTGGATTAACACTAATGTTTATTCTAAGAGATAAAATTTCAACCATTCATCAAAATGTTTTTAGAAGGAATACATTACACAATAAGAACCTTGAATCTAACCCATTATTATTTCCTCCACAAAACCAACCATTATTTTAAAAACCACCACATTCAATAAGGAACAAAAATAATTTTTCCCAAAATACACAAGCTATCAAAAAAAACCAATTAGTAAAAACATTATAGTTTCTTTAATAAAAGAATTTTTTAGGGAATTTTACAACACTTACATAGCATTAAAACCTATTTATTTCATTTTACAAATAGAAACTCACTTTTTATTTTGAAACACATAACCCATTTTACAATATTTTAAAACATTTTTTGAATTCTATATTTAAAAAACAACCATTATAAATACACCCAAATAGCTGAAAACCCTTTCCAAATAACGCATTATTTGGTATTAAACTCTAAAATACTTTTCATATACCATTATTAAATCAAACTTTTTCTAAATAATTTTCTTAAAACCAATTCTATTTATAACCAAAACTTGATGATTTATTCTAATTTGGACTGAATTTCTCATGAAATCCTATTTTTCACTAAAAAAATAGTTTTTAAAAAAAAACAACATAGACAAAACACACACAAAATACCAAACAAAACTCAATCCATTTGTCAACATACTACAAAACTTCATTGAATTTACCCCAATTAATAGGTATCACTTAAAGGTAATAAAAATATCAATCCAAAATGGGGTGCTAGACCTTGTTGACTCAACCACATGGTTAGATGGACTGTGGTCTAGTCATGAAATAATTCTTAATATTTTTCTAGGATTAAGTGTTTTGTCACATCTTATATTATTAGGTTGTCAAATCAAATCCTACACCACAGATTATTTTTCCGATTTTCATACCAATATGAAAAAAATAAAGTATTATATATAGTGATAATGAGGATCAACACAAAAAATATTAAGTCTCAATATAATAAGAATATTCAAACACAATAAAAAATCCCACTACCTAGATAAGCTTAATAAATATCACAAAGGGTGGTGATAAAACAACAACTCATGACCAACCACCTAAAACCTAATGATAATTATAATTCAATTTTACCAAGGAACATCCAAATAAAAATAGGTACTTATAAAAACCTAGGAACATATTGAGATACATATCTTTGAAACAATTATAACAATCTAGATCGGGATTACCTAACACATCACCCGACCAGATACGCCACTATGCCTGATAGGAATTCTCAGTCTCCATGAGCTAGAAAATAATGCCCGGGTATCAATAATGTACACATGGGAAATATTTCACCCTTCTATAAATAAATAATCCAGAAACTAAAACTAATGATAATACAGTATGACCTGTCTAGATGATGAAAAACATTTTATATAAAAATAAATATAAGTATATAATAAAAAATTCCAAATATAGAATAAATAAATAAATATCCACCCAAAATAAAAAATTGTATACATGGATTAAAATATAGTGTAAGACAATACATGTGAAAAAAAATATAACAATACACCAGGATGAACCATTTGATTCAATATCAAAATATAAAATTGAAACTGAACACCTCTAAAAAGAACCTCCATGTGACCCCTTATCCCTCACTGTAACCCACAATATCAAAACATATACCCAATGAGAATCCAAATAATAGAATAAAAAAAGGTCACTTGAAGATAAAACATAAGATATGTATACACACACACCACCAGTATATATGTATGGTATGAGAAAAACATTCTTACAAGTATTTCACTAAAGAATCTATACAATTTCATTTATAATAAATTCCATAAAATAATGTTTGAAGATAATTTATAAAAAGGTTTTTCACATGATAATGAAAATGAAAAAATATATCATTTTGTACTAGTTTATTTCCAAAATTATGTTAATAATTTTTAAGAACATTGAGGTTTATCTGGATTAAAACCATATTTTTAAACCAATTAATTAATGAAAACATTCCCTTAATATTTATCTTAAAATATAAGAGGAAATTTCAATTTGTTAATGAAAAAACCATATATTCCTATTTTCCAAAGCATTTATTAAATTATTTTTAAAAAAACATTAATTTCCATTTCAAAAACCAAACTTTCCAAACTATTTAATAATTAGATTGAAATTAAAAAAAATCAAAACAAAAAATAAGTTATAGACACAAAAATAGCATTATATCTATAGAATAATAAAACAACCAGTAACAAAATCAAGGTGTAATTTAATCGAAAGTTAGGGGATATTAATGGGGTATATGTATCGGGATACCTAAATCATATTTAAATGAATCAATGCCCCATGAGAAACTCACTATCCCTTAATAGTAATATTACGGGACATATCCCCATTGGATTAAATTTCTCTAAGGGACCCTATGTGAAACTATAACATACCTCTCAACACCCAGTGGGATCACCAAGTACAAAAACAATCCAAAAGAGGGTATAACTTTCTTACATAACTTCTGAATCAATGAAAACTAAGATAGTGTAGCATGCATTTTTACCTTCTATATTGCTACCTATATTTCCCTTGATATCAACAAAATGTGGTCAGAGACAACAACCAATGTAACCAAAACACAAATAAAAAATTTAAATCAAAATCAATAAACCTCATCTTACCACGAACACCCTCACATGAACCATCCACTATCACATTCGTGTAGAATAATCAAAAATAAATATACCCCACATGGTCATAATCCATAAAAAATATAACATAAATAAGAAGTTTCAATAATTAACGAACTATCAATTTTAAATAAAAAATAATTTTTAAAAAAATATGAAATTGGACTTAGAAAATAAATTTAGGGTTCCAAGATACTTTATCCACCAATTAAACCCAACCATTTTAAATTCTTTAAAATAAAATAGTGTGAATAACCTCTTTTAAAGAATAAATTTCCTTTTGGGAATCTATTTAAAACATATTACGGTAAAAAAATCCAAAGTATAATTGAATTTGGGCCAACATAACCTTTGAAATAAACCAATATTATTTAAATATAACATAAATTATTTCAAAAATCAATTGATATCAACCACTGTTTCAAAACCTTTAAATACCTTTGAAACGTCCACTTTATCATTTTATCAAAAATATGGTTTGTGATAAGTCCATTACAAGTCTTTAAAAAATTTAAAGACTATCTTGAATCCATTTAAGTGTAATTCACATATTTATAATTTGGAAATAAAAAAATTAAAAAAATAAAATCATTCAATGTTATATAATATAAAATGACTATATAGAAACACCGTCCTATTTCATGTAGAAACATGCTTCAATTCATCACCTTTAATGGACAACATAGAAACAAGAAATAAGGAACTCTCTTTAATAATCTAAACATCAAAACCACCATGATTTGAAATCAAAAAACCCTAAAATCAACTCTCTTAGTGATTAGGGTTCATGAGAGGAAGAGAAAATTAAGTTAAATAAAAAGGGAAAGATATAAGAAGAAAATGAAATACATTGCCTTAAAACCCCTCTTTGAGTCAATGGAAACAATATTTTAATTTAAGGGGATAAATAATTGAATATTTCCATGTACATCCATGATTGAAAAAATGAAATAGGGAGGAGGATGGCCACAAATTTTGTTAAAAAGAAATGGTAAAAGGAGAAATTTCATTATTAAGTGAATCTATACATCTCTCATGGTCTTACAAACCTTGAAGAAGCCACTAGAAAGAATATACACACTCACATAGTTTATCAAATCATACCAAGCACCACTGTCAAAAATAATAATAGTGTGAATGATCAGAAGAATAGTTTCCCCTAACTATGTGAAAGTTATGTGCCAACACCCTGATCCAAAAAATGTCCCACATGGTTTCCACTATATTTTGTATGATTTGGATTCAACCATTCACTACTCATGTAGAAAACTCATTAATTGAATAAAATAAACTAAAAAACTAACTACATAAGGGAAAATGTTGGATTTCCCCAAACCATTATAATAAATTAAAAATTTAAAGATTTTAAATTTCTAAAACTAAACACAGAAACTTTTAAAATATCTTAAAAAAATTAATAAATGGTCACTTTAAGGTGTCACATGTGTTAAAAAATAATTGTTTTTTATAAAATCATTTCTATTTAAGAATTAATGGTAAAATATTTATATGGAGAATGGAGAATGTTAATTCTATTAAATAATTCGTATTATATTCATGTTTATTCATTTGATTCATGTTGTTTTTGTTCTTTATTATTTACTGAAAGTTGATATTTCTAGTTTTAATTTTAGATTATTTATTAGAAGAATGTATTTATTTTATTAGTAAAGGGGGGATTATTTTTTCATGGCCCTTTTTTATGTATTTTATCCTATTAGGGGAGAATGGTTACTTATATTTTGTGATTTATTTTTACATGATATACCCTTAATTATATTATCCTTTTTAATTCCTACAAAATAACGAGATTTTTGTTTTATGTGATAAGGTTTTTCAGTTATCAAAAAGTGGGAGAATGTTGAGGGGAAGCTCATACCTTCATTTATGTTTTGATAATTAAACCCACTAACTATGTTTATTATATTTTAATTATTTATTTTATTATTGTATTAACTATTATTTTAGAATTATTATTTTGTGATTACTCAATTATGATTTTGAGAAATTATCAATTATAGATTGGAGAAAAACCATACATTTGATACATAAAAGTTTTATTCATTAATGTTTTTATTTTTAATAAAGTGAAAAATATTACAAATCAAACTTCATTTTATTATGAATTAGACTATAATTTCTTATATATTTTAAACCTCAAAAAGTAATATAAATTATATATTATAGGAAGACAAATAAATATATCATGCTTGGATAGAAAATATAATATGTGTGAAAGATTTCTAGAAATTTCATAAGTATAGAATATTATGTAGAAGAGGATAATAGGAAAAATATATTATTTTTCAAAGTTGAGGTAAATAATTATATTATATATGAATTTTTTTTATACTTTCACTAAGTAAAATATATTATGCATGATTTGAATAATCTGAAAATATGTTATGTAACTTGTAAATTAACATAAATCAGCCAATTCATCCCTTTATCGGATTCCCGACATTGTTCATGATAAGGCCCAAAGGGAATTCTTGTACCCCATGGGATAGAATAAGTTCCTAGGAATCAAGGAATCATTATTTGGGGCAATTTCTTCCAGTAAATTTGAATTAAAAAATAACTGGAAATTAAATAAAATTTTGGAATGATCTGTATGTACATCAAATGACCACACCAATGAAAAAATAAACAAAACTAAAACATAATATCAAAACTATGAAAGCAGTGAACAACATGGTGCACAAAACCCCTCCCTCTCCATCCAAACACCCTCCCCTACATGGAAACTAATCCCACATATAGTAGATTTGGTTCACCCACTAGTAGATATAGATACCCTTCATCCATAATAAGAGGTAAAATATTATATGAACAATTCAATAAAAAAACTAAAATATAAAAATAAACTAAAAAGTATTTTTTATTTTTGTGACTAAATAAGTAACCACCCAACTATAAAATCCCACTGCATAATGTGACTTCATAAAAGATACTATGAAACCTGTAACTGAAAAATGATAATAAATAGGCATGAGTATAAAAATTCCCAATAGTGATTTAAAATAAAAACCACTTCCAATGACTCACCTTTAAAGAAAAAACTATTTCATGATAGTTTTAAATCCACATATTTAAAATAAGGTTTTATTTTCCTTTTAAAATATGTAGCAGACTAATAATTCTAAAATAGTCATTTTCTTTTCCATCTTCCAAAATTGTTTTCAAAAAATTAATGTGTATAGACCCTAAATGTACTGATTTTAGAGCCATTTTTGGCCTCCTGATTCGGTCAATAGTCAATAACAAATGAAGTACACTCACTAGCCTCACTAGTGGTGTAACACCCCAGGTAAATAAAGAATATGACATTTTTATATTTATCCCTATTTGTGAATAAAATGTTAATATTAATTTAAAGGGGACGCTATGCTCGATGGCTTACCCAATACGCAACAACGAGTTCCTTTGAAATCTTGCGTTGCATGCTAATAATAAAATAATTTTATTTTAAATGGTAGTTAACACCTAGCTGTTGTAACGATGGGAATGAACAGAACTAACGAAAAAATTATTATATATGTTTGTCAAATATTTTTACTTTTTAAAAAAATGTTAGAGGATTAAAAATGCGAAGGAATCCAATTTTAAGCATAAACATTCTAATATTCTTTAAAAGGTCAATTAACTGTCTTTTGATGGGGAACCTCATTTAAATCTACTTTTTGAAAATTTTATGTGTTATATTGGAAAAAATAAAATTTTTACTTAGAATCGGGACATCAAAATTTACTTTGTGTAAATTTTTGGTATTTTCCAATAAAGTTCATTTTTTTAATGAATAAGTGAAAAATGTTGTATTTTTATTCAAAACCTCTTTTAATCTAATTAATTTATATGATTAGATAATCTTTTGAATTGGTTTTAAAGTGAAATTAGAATATATTTTCACCATTTAATCCAATAGTGGTCATTGTAATTAATTTCACTTTGAAATTGGACTTAAACTACTTTCAGTCCTTTGATATGTATTGTTTCATAAAAACACGCTATTTGTTTTGACAGTAGGAATTAATTATTAATTTAATTAATGAAACATATATGTTCTGAATTTTGTAAAATAGACATCATTGTTGAATTTAGAATATCAAATATAGCTTAGGGTGAATTTTTGACATTTTTCTGAAAAACATCAATTTTTGATGAATAGTGAAACCACTAAGTGGTAGTTTAAAAACTGATTTTTCGATTAAATGAAATTTTTCCACCTTTTTGTTTTGAATTTAAAAAATCTGACATACATGTTTTTCTTTATCATGTAAAATGTGGTTCAATGGGATTAAAAAAAATTTGATGAATAGTAACTTTTAAGTTTTTAATCGCGATTAGAGGTAATTAGTGTAATTTAAGGTAAAAATAATGTTTTAATAATAATAAATGACCTTGACACATGTCCTACCCTTATTTGATGAGTCATGGCCGACCAAGACAATCCATGGGACAACATGGGGACCCCATGGAGCCACTTTGGTAGGAAAATGACTTTAATAACTTTTTATTTAAAGTTAAAATTAAAATGTCACAAACATGTGTTGTTTTACTAAAACAATTTTTACATGGGGTTATAAAAGTCATATTTTTTACTATAAATATTAATTAGAAATATAAAAATATTTCCTACATCATGAATTTTTTTTATAATTTTTATACATTAAATAAATTAAATTATTTATGACCCCATGATGATGCAGCGATTACCTCATTATTTAACGATTTAAATAAAATTAAAAGATAATGTAAAATATAAGACCTACACTTGTCAAAAACCTATTGGATGTCTGGATTTAGAACATTTATCACCTTATACTATAAATATATAATTTTGGAACCTTTGAAATCCGAAAATCATTTTATAATAATGTTACTTTTCAAGACTTTCCAAGAGTGCCCCTCCTCTCCTCTTATAAAAGGCCCCCACCTCTACCACCTTACCCACACCTCTCAAGCCTTTGTCTCAGCCAAACCCTTCCCATTTTGTCTCCTCACATCCCTATATTACTCCTAGAAGACTCAATTTGGGCAGAAGTCTTTCCAAGGAAGCCTTTGAGCTAAAATCATAAAGAGTTACCCGATTTAAAGGTAAAGTCTTCCCTAGTGTTATTTTGTTTTATTTTGCTTCTCCAACCCCCTAAACTTTTTTTATTCCATTATTTTGTTACAAAACTAGTATATTAAATATACTTGGATGTTGTTATAAGAAGTATTCTAGCTTCACTTACACACACATCCTTCTAATTGTTAAAGAACATACTGTTTCTGTGGATGGCGAATTACTGCCTCACGAAACAATGGTTGTTCAATATTCTTTTAACACCATTAAAAGTGGACATTATGATGTCACTGTATTTTATATATGATATATATATGGTATTTATGTTTACTATATTCTTCTGTATTTTATATTTAAAACATACCTTTATTCTTTGCATGTTGTGAAAATGCGATAATTTCATATGAGGAAGTGTGGACTACCGCCCCCTCAGTTGATGTGACTCGTTCATGCAATACATGGAATGTATAAAGACTGAAATTAAGAAAAATATGTTACTTATATAACATATATATTATAATTTAATTATAATACATACATATATATATATCTCATTTATTTTTAATTCCATTAATATGACAAAAATATGAAAGTAGCGTTCAGGCGTATGTACGTCCTACCGTCTCCATGAATAGTGCTTTTCATTTTTTATCTCCAAATGTTATGGAATAGTATAAAATGAATATTTAATGGATATATATTATATTTTAATCATTAATACTATTCTGTAAATGATTTACTTATAACTACATGGGCAATCATTTTCAAACAAGTTCATTTTTGACTCACGTACCAAACATCGGCAAAAACATCTGATATGAACTAACATTATTGAAAAATTATTATAACATTATAATATGTGATATGAACTGAATAATAATCTTTAAAGGATGTCATTAATCAATTATAAATTGACCAAAGTTTATTATTCAGTAATATAGTGAAACGAACAAGACAAGTCGGACTTGAGGTAAGGGATCTGACCTCTCTCTTTCTTTTCATGTACCCTCTTTTATGTCATTTAATTTATCCTCCATGTTTTTATGTTGTAGGATGTTCTTTTATATTAACCATACTGTAATTTTTATTTTCATATTATTAGATACCCCCTCTTACTCTCATCAATTAATTTTTAGAAATTTTAAGTGGCGTCGTTAGGCTACCGAATTTTCGTAAGGGATCCTACCCCTCTCTTTCTTTTTAAGTACACTCTTTTATGTCATTACTTTTAAGATCATCTTTATTATGATTGGGATGTTATTTTGTATTATTCTTACTTTAATTTTTATTTTCATATGATGAGATACCCTATTTTCTCTCATCAATCCATTCTGGAAGTTTTGAGTGGCGCCATTAGGCTGCCGAATTTTCGTAAGAGATCCAACCTCTCTCTTTCTTTTTAAGTACTCTCATTTATGTCACTTCTTTTAAGATCATATTTGTTATTTTGGGGGATTTTCTTTTATATTATTCTTGTTGTACATTTTATGTTTTTATGATGAGATACCGTATTTGATCTCATCATTCCATTTTTGGATGTTTTAAGTGGCGTTGTTAGGCTGCCAAGTTTTTGTAAGGGATTTTTTCATCTCATGTTTTTTTCTGTGAGATTTATGCTACATTTGCCACAATTTACTTTGAGTGGTGTATGTAATGCCCATTATTATACTCTTTGTGTAATATAATTTCATTTATGGGTATTTACATCTTCATTGTATGACCCTTCTTCAATGGGTTGTACGTTTCGAAAGTTACCCAAATCGGTAAGGGGACCTTTCACCCTCCTCATATTTAAAAATACTTATTTTGTTATGTATTTTAAATTACATCTTATTTTGTTGGGATATGTTATTATATATCCTTATTGTTGTAAATTTAATGTACAAGTTATGAGATACCCTTTTTATCTCTCATCAACTCATTTTCTGAATTTTGAAGTGACGTCGTTAGGATGTCGAATTTTTGTAGTGGAACTTCTTAACCCAATTTCTGTTATTTGGGTTAATCTCCTAATTTCAAATTATTTCATGATATTATTATTCCCTATCTTTTATTTGTACTTTATTTATGTGTACTTATAGTTAATGCACATAATAGATCTATTTTATTTAAAAATGATCTTTGTATGGGACTTCGTCTCAATCTCCTTTCTTTGAGGCATAATTTGTTTTATACACAACTTTCTTTTATACGGTGTATAAACCCCTTTGACTTTTAATTTTATAAAAATGGAATCTTTTTCTATGAAGTGTTTTAAAAAACGACAAAAAGGAATGTTTCTTTTAACGTACGTGGTAACAATAACCTTTTTCGCCACTGTGAGTATTATTTGGTCTTTAGCTTCCTCAAAAAGTCGTGATTTTTTTTAAAATGAAATAAATACCATATAATCTTTTATGTATTTTGGTATTGAAAATGGTTTTTATAATGTATTTTTTATTTCAATATATTTAAGTGATATATTTTGTTTAAAATGTGGAAATGTTTTCTTTCCATTATTTTTGTTTCATGTTTTGTGATTTTATAATGGTACATGGACATTTGAAAGGTGGTTATGTGATAAACTATATGACGGGTGGTGCCGTGAATACCAGGACGGGTGGTTACGTTATAACCTATAATTCATTGGGTATGGAAGTCGGTCGTATGGCTATTCCATTAAGTGATATGCGTGGAAGTCGACCGTATAGTTATTCAATTTAAGTATGTTTATGTCCCAAGTTACCTTTATATGTTATGTATATGGGTTTTATGGTAATATTTTGGTTAAAAAGGGTAATTAATGATCTTTTATTCATTAAAGAGTTTATACTACTTCATAAAGGTGAAAATTATTACTTTTATAAAGTACTCATGGTTTACTTGTTGTCTTGAAAAACTAACAGTTTTCCTTCTTTGTGTATCCCTTACTGAGATTTTTATGCTAACCACAAGTTTTCTTTTGAAATGTTTTTCACAGGACTTAATGTGGAATAGGGTCATGGATAGGAACAAGGAAACGTCGTGCTATCTAAAACATGGAACTAGGCAAGTGTCTTTTTAAGAGTTTTTATTTTATGGAAACTTAGTAAAAGTTTCTACTTTGTAATATTTTGTGATGTAATAGTTATGTCCTAATTCTATAAAACTCTAAACCTGAAAATATCCTCTATGTGAATTATTCATTTAATTCAATAATAAGTAATGTTTATGGCCAGGTCCTTATAGTTGGTATCAAAGGTCAGTTTAGATAAATTTAGAGGTTAGGGTATTCTCTAAGCATAAGTGACATTACCATAATAGTTAGGATTTCATAAAGAGTCATAGTTTTTAGATAAAGTGAATGAGTAAGTATATCTTAGTGTTTATCTTCCTCATTAGTAAATGATGATTTTGTTGATATACTCACACTGACATTTTTAGTTTTAGTAAATGGATGGATCTAGCAGGCGCCAATGTGACAATGGATTTGAAGGAAACTGTGTTGGTTCTCTGATTAAGAGACTGGATGAAATGGTGGATTCAATGAAAAATATTGTGGTTATTCTAAACCAACTATCAGGAGTCATGGTCAACCACTTGAACCTTGGTGAGTTCTCTAATGCCTCTTGTACGAGAGAACCAACTCGATGTGGAAGTTCATGTGATAATTATAAAGGTAACCATTAGGGTTTATATGATCCTTACTTTTGTGGTAACTATGGGTTACTATATGTTATGATGGAAGATGAAAGGCATGAGTTAAAATTGATGTTAAATTATGTTATGGTTATTTTTGAAGATTTTATCTCTTATTGGGGAATGTTTTAAGAATTATATACTTTTTAAAAAAGGACAACACGCAGACTGTGTGATAATCCATCGCGTCGGACAAAGCTGTGGGAATCGAACCCACAACCAAAGTGTGACTGGTATTTATAGCCTACCACTAGACTACATGAAGTCCCTGGTTAGTATGACTTATTATTTTTAGTTAGATGATTTTATGAATCAAGAGTAAGTTGATTTTTGGTTATCTATGGAAATTATTAACCTATTATGGAAGATATGTGATTAGGTTAATTACTTTTCAATATGAGACATTTAGAGAAACTGATGTTATTTGGAGATAAGTGTTAATTTGTACCTTGGAAGACTATGTTACTAAACACTTCAAATATTTGGGTTTCAATATTAGTTTGGTTTACTTTGAAGAATTTTATGGACAAATTGTTTATCGAATGGTCCTCGATGAACTTTGGGTTTTATTGGAAAAATTTTGGAGATTAAGAATATATTTTCTTTTATAAAGGGTTATCCTTTTCTGGATTATCTAATCTTATTCTAACAATTTTGGTTTTGGTAAGGGTCTAAAGACATGGTAAATATATAGTTCTCTTTTTTAGATTAGGTGACTCTCTAGAACTTGATTATAGTACTCTTAATGTGAAGAAGTCTTCCTAAATACTCATCATTTGGGGAAAGTATGAGTTTGTGTAAGAAATATAGTAAAATATGAAAGTCAACATGAAAAGTAAGTATGTTTCCTTAAGATCAAAAATAAATTCCTCAATGAAAAGTAACTTAAAAAATGTTCTCTATTAACTTTTCCTACTGGGATATCGAATACCGTTTAACCCACCACAAGTTTGTGATTTTCTTGTGGTTAACTTTCTCCTAAACATGTTTTCTATCACTCTCCCTTCGAACATGACCCATTGCTTTTTCTTCCATATCTATGGT
The DNA here is from genome assembly GCA_963277665.1 of Viscum album. Lineage (NCBI taxonomy): Eukaryota > Viridiplantae > Streptophyta > Magnoliopsida > Santalales > Viscaceae > Viscum > Viscum album. The sequence goes on along the minus strand of OY728142.1, from coordinate 562,942,478 downwards.
TTCCTACATGGAATCCTAGTATGGGTTAACTCGGGTGACCTCTGTACTTCTCTTTCTTTCTTTTAAAGTGATTTTTTTTTCAACTCTTGTTCGGATGTGAGACTTTAAATGATGCTTCCGAGCCCAATTTTAAAATTGCGAGGACGCAATTCCCAAAAGGGGGGAAGGATGTAACACCCCAGGTAAATAAAGAATATGGCATTTTTATATTTATCCCTGTTTGTGAATAAAATGTTAATATTAATTTAAAGGTAACTCTATGCTCGATGGCTTACCCAATAAGCAATAATGAGTTCCTTTGAAATCTTACGTTGCACTCTAATAATAAAATAATTTTATTTTAAATGGTATTTAACACCAAGTCGTTGTAATGACGAGAATGTACAGAACTAACTAAAAAATTATTATATATGTTTGTCAAATATTTTTACTTTTTACAATAAATGTTAGAGGATTAAAAATGCGAGTTAATCCAATTTTAGTGATTAAACATTCTATTATTCTTTAAAAGGTCAATTAACCGCCTTTTGATGGAGAACCTCTTTTAAATCCACTTTTTAACAATTTTATGTGTTATATTTGACAAAATAAAATTCTTCTTTATAATCGGGACATCAAAATTTACTTTGTGTAAATTTTTGGTATTTTCCGATAAAGTTCATTTTTTTAATAAATAAGTGAAAAATGTTGTATTTTTATTCAAAACCTCTTTTAATCTAATTTATTTATATGATTAGATCATCTTTTGAATTGGTTTTAAAGTGAAATTAGAATATACTTTTACCATTTAATCCAATAGTGGTCATTGGAATTAATTTCACTTTGAAATTGGACTTAAACTAGTGTCAATCTTTTGATATATATTGTTTCATAAAAACACGAAATTTGTTTTGACAGTGAGAATTAATTATTAAATTAATTAATGAAACTTATATGTTTTTAATTTTATAAAATAGAAATCATTTTTTAATTCGGAATATCAAATATTGCTTAGGGTGAATTTTTAGTATTTTTCTGAAAAACTTCAATTTTTGATGAATAGTGAAACCACTAAGTGGTAGTTTAAAAAATGTTTTTTCGTTTAAATGAAATTTTACCACCTCTGTATTTTGAATTTCAAAAATATTACATACATGGTTTTCTTTAGGAAGTAAAATTTGGTTCAATGGGATTAAAATAATTTTTGGTGAATAGTAACTTTTAAGTTTTTAATCGCGATTAGAGGTAATTAGTGTAATTTAAGCTAATTTTTTTTTTAATAATACAAAATGACCATGAAACATGTCCTACCCTTATTGGATGAGTCATGTCCGACCAAGACAATCCATGGGTCAACTTGGGGACCCCATGGAGCCACATTGGTAGGAAAATGACATTAATAATTTTTTATTTAAAGTTAAAATTAAAATGTCAGAAACATGTGTTATTTTACTAAAACAATTTTTACATGGGGTTATAAAAGTCATATTTTTTACTATAAATATTAATTATAAATCTAAAAATATTTACTACATCATAATATTTTTTATAATTTTTATACATTAAATAAATTAAATTATTTATGACACCATGATGATGCAGCGATTAACTATTTATTTAATGATTTAAATAAAATTAAAATATAATGTAAAATATAAGAAATAAACTTTTCAAAAACCTATTGAATGTTTTGATCTAGAACTATTATCACCTTATCCTAGAAATATATAATTTTGGAACCTTTAAAATCCAAAAATCATTTTATAATAATGTTACTTTTCAAAACTTTCCAAGAGTGCCCCTCCTCTCCTCTTATAAAAGGCCCCCAACTCTACCACCTTACCCACACCTCTCAAGCCTTTGGATCATCCAACCCCTTCCCATTTTGTCTCTCCACATCCCTATCTTACTCTTAGAAGACTCACATTGGGTAGAAGTCTTTCCAAGGAAGCCTTTGAGCTCAAATCAAAAAGAGTTAACCCATTTAAAGGTAAAGTCTTCCCTAGTGTTATTTTGTTTTATTTTGCTTCTCCAACCCCCTGAACTTTTTTTATTCCTTTATTTTGTAACAACACCAGTATCTTCAATATACTTGTATATTTTTATAAAAATTATTCTAGCTACACTTACACACACATCCGTCTAATGGTTAAATAACATACTGTTTCTGGGGATGGCAAATTACTGCCTCACGAAACGATGATTGTTCAATATTCTTTTAACACCTTTAAAGGTGTCCATTATGATGTCACTGTCTTTTATATATGATATATATGGTATTTATGTTTACTATATGCTTCTGTATTTTATATTTAAAATATACCTTTATTCTTTGCATGTTGTGAAAATGCGATAATTTCATATGAGGAAGTGTGGACTACCGCCCCCTCAAGTGATGTGACTCGTTCATGCAATACATGGAATGTATAAAGAATGAAATAAATGAAAAAATGTTACCTATATAACATATATATTATAATTTAATTATAATATATATATATATATCTCATTTATTTTTAATTCCATTAATATGACAAAAAAATGAAAGTAGTGTTTAGGCGTTCGTACGGCCTACCGTCTCCATGAATGATGCTTTTCATTTTTTATCTCCAAATGTTATGGAATAGTATAAAATTAATATGTACTGGATATATATGATATTTTAATCATTAATACTATTCTGTAAATGATCTTATTATAACTACATGGGCAATCATTTTCAAACGAGTTCATTTTCGACTCATGTACCAAACATCAACAAAAACATATGATATGAACTAACATTATAAAACAATTATTATAACATTATAATATGTGATATGAACTGAATAATAATCTTTAAAGTAGTTCATTAAAAAATTATAAATTGACCAAAATTTATTATTTAGGAATATAAAGAAACGAACAAGACAAGTCGGACTTGTGGTAAGGGATCTGACCTATCTCTTTCTTTTCAAGTACCCTCTTTTATGTAATTTGATTTATGCTCCATGTTATTATGTTGGAGGATGTTATTTTATATTAACCATACTGTAATTTTTATTTTCATATGATGATATACCCCCTCTTACTCTCATCAATTAATTTTTAGAATTTTTAAGTGGCATCGTTAGATTGCCGAATTTTCGTAAGGGATCCTACCCCTCTCTTTCTTTTTAAGTACACTCTTTTATGTCATTCCTTTTAAGATAATATTTCTTATGACAGGGATGTTATTTTATATTAATCTTACTGTACTTTTTATGTTCATATTATTAGAGACCCTATTTTCTCTCATCAATCTATTCTGGAAGTTTTGAGTGGCGCCGTTAGGCTGCCTAATTTTCGTAATTGATCCAATATCTATTTCTTTTTAAGTACTCTACTTTATGTCACTTCTTTTAATCTCCTCATTGATTTGTTGGGGGATGTTATTTTATATTCCTATTTCTGTACATTTTATGTTTATAGGATGAGAGACCGTAATTGATCTCATCAATCCATTTTTGGAAGTTTTAAGTGGCGTCGTTAGGCTGCCGAGTTTTCGTAAGGTATTTTTTCATCTCACTTTTATTCCCATGAGATTTATGCTAAATTTGCCACCATTTCCTTTGATTGGTGTATGTACTTCCCATTATTAAACACTTTTTGTAATATAATTTTATTTATGGTTATTTACATCTTCATTGTATGACCCTTCTTCAATGGTGTGTACGTTTCAAAAGTTACCCAAATCGGTAAGGGGACCTTTCACCCTCCTCTTCTTTAAAAAGATTTCTCTTGTTATGTCTTTTTAAATTAAATATTATTATGTTGGGATATGTTCTTATATATCCTTATTTCTATAAATTTAATGTACAAGTGATGAGATACCCTTTTTATCTCTCATCAACTAATTTTCTGAATTTTGAGGTGACATCGTTAGGCTGTCGACTTTTTATAAGGGAACTTCTTAACCCAATTTCCATTATTTGGGTTAATCTCCTACTTTAAAATTATGTCATGATATTATTATGTCCTATATTTTATTTGTAATTTTTTTATGTGTACTTATAGTGAATCCACATAATAGATATATTTTATTTAAAAGTGATCTTTGTATGGGACTTCGTCTCAATCTCCTTTCATTGAGGCATAATTAGTTTTATACACAACTTTCTTTTATACGGTGTATAAACCCCTTTGACTTTTAATTTTATACAAATAGAATCTTTTTCTATGAAGTGTTTTACTAAAGGAAAAAAAGGAATGTTTCTTTTAACGTACGTGGTGACAACGACCTTTTCCGCCGTCGCGAGTATTATTTGGTCTTTGGCTTCCTCAACAAGCCATGATGTTTTTTAAAATGAAATAAATACCATATTCTCTTTTATTTATTTTGGTATTTAAAATAATTTTTTAATGGATTTTTTATTTAAATATATTTAAGTGATATATTTTGTTTGAAATGTGGAAATGTTTTCTTTCCATTATTTTTGTTTTATGTCTTATGATTTTATAATGGTACTTGGACATTTAACGGGTGGTTACGTGATAAATCATATGACGGGTGGTGTCGTGAATACCCGGATGGGTGGTTATGTTATAACCTCCAATGCATTGGGTATGGAAGTCGGCCGTATGGATATTCCATTAAGTGATATGTTTGGAAGTCGATCGTATGGTTATTCCATTTAAGTATGTTTATGTCCTAAGTTACCTTTACATGTTATGTATATGGGTTTTATGGTAATCTTCTGGTTACAAAAGGGTAAGTAATGATCTTTTATTCATTGAAGAGTTTATAATACTTCATAAAGGTGAAAAGTATTACTTTGATAAACTAATCATGGTTTACTTTTTGTCTTGAAAAACTAAAAGTTTTCCATCTTTGTGTATCCCTTACTAAGCTTTTTATCCTCACCCCAAGTTTTTTTTTTGAAATGTTTTTCACATGACTTAATGTGGAATAGGGTCAAGGATGGGAACAAGGAGACATCATACTATCTAAAACATGGAACTAGACAAGTTTATTTTTAAGAGTTTTTATTTTATGGAAACTTAGTAAAAGTTTCTACTTTTTAATCTTTTGAGATGTAATAGTTATGTCCTAATTCTCTAAAACTCTAAACCTAAAAGGATCAACTATGTTAATTATTCATTTAATTCAATAATAAGTAATGTTTAAGGTAAGGTCCTTATAAGTGGCACATCTGATATTACCTTTTTTTTATCATGGGGGATCTAGTCCATCTAATTTAATGTAAATAAAAACAATATCCTAACTATCACAAAAACAGATAGGATACCATGGATATTAAAAAATTAAGAGGTTAGGGTTTAAGTAAAATTATAATATCTCTAACATGAAATATGTCATTCATGTTATTCCCACCTCTTGAAAAAATATATGTGAATTCCCCCAATAATGGGGAGTGTACATGGAGGAATACTCTATTTAATAAAAATATCCAAAGGTAAAAAATATGCCAAATAATTTTAAAACAACTCTTTACCATTTGAAACCCCATTTTCAAAAAACAAATCAATTAAATTTTCAAAATTCACCATTTAACTTTATACACATTTGAACCTATATAAATATTTAAATACCCTGTGTCCCAATTTAAATATACCCACCACCATTATTGAATATGTTCAAATATGATATCTATATATATAACTATATGTTTTTTAATGTATAATACCTATTTAAAAATAAGGAATAATTCAAAAACCATTTTAATTATCTTTGGTCATCAAACTCATCAATGAGAATTTAGGGAAAACCATATAAAATGACACAAAACCACATTATATATAAAATACATAAGTAAAAAAGTTTTAAAAAATCATTGTGTGTCCTAAAACATTCAAAAAATGTTTTTAAAACATGTTACACTTAGGAAAAACCATGTCTAAAGATCAATAACACATGGAAAAAATGGAAGAGTCCAATTTCATCCATCAAAAAAATTATATAATTTATTTATTTTTTAATATAGTTAAAAACTCCAATAAAACAATCAAGAAATTATTATTTTCAGTTTAAAGTATCAGACATAGGGTGACCTTCCTCGAATGGAAGAAGAACTCAAATCCTTTGATGTTTGAGAAAAAATATCATCTCAATAAAGTCTAGGGGACCATTGTATATTAAAAGAAACCATAAGAATAATTAAAAACATAAAAATAATACCATAATAATACCATAGGGTTTGACTAACAATTATTCACGGTGAGTAAGGTTAGAATAATTGAATTAAAGTGGAAATAAATGGAAGATGATATCAAAAAAATAGATATTCAAACCTACACTATGAAGAATGTGGATAAGATTGATGACAAAATGAAGTTAGGGCAAGGGGATGTGGTGCACATGTGGGGGAGGGTAGGGGGAAAAGTGGGACATGAAAAAGAATGGGGGATAGGAATTAAGACATTTAGAGAGGAAAAAATATGATGGATAAGAATGAAAAATCTATTTTTTAAAAATGGGCTGGTAACTCCATGTAGTTTGGTCTAATGGTTGGCCAAACCATGTTCCAACAGTACACCAATAATGAAACAAATTTCACACCCTTAATGGTTAGGGGACATGATTTGATAATATATAAACCCTCTATGTGATCTGATTTATAAAAATTATAAACATCCTCACATGTTTTGTGCATGGTTTCTATTAAAAGTGTACTAACCGTGTGCTCATTCTCCAAATCACAATGTTTAAAAATATTAACCTAGTTTGTCCCGAAAATAAATAATGATAATATAAGTAATTAAATAAATTAAAATAATTAAAAAATTAATGTTGGAGTATGAAAACCCTCCCCGCTTTAAAAACACCCTTCCCCTAAAAAGTCATTAATTCCAAGATGAGAAGAAAACTGGAACCTTCGTCTCAAAAGAATAAACGATTGGCTTTAAATCTTCAAAATGAACCCCAAACCAAGTGAAAACTTACAAAAATAGTGTGAAACCTATCTCAAATATTCACACTAGACTAGAACAAGATTGTTCAATAGGATAATCCAACATGGGTCCCCCAACTATAAAATAATTTTGATAAATCACTAACTCTCAAAGGAAAATAATCATAAGGGAGAGTAAAAATCATTATGATGAAATTTTTTATGATGGTAACAACACAAAAAGAAGGATTCACAAGGTATACTTATAAAAATCCATAGGAACTATAGTAATTCATCTCAAACAAATTGGTATAATCCTCATTTTATACAAGATCTAAAATCAATCAATGAAAGAAATCAAGTCAAAACTAAAATTACCATAAGTGAGATATTCCCAAACATATAAATTAATTATTAATTTAGAATAGATGGGGAATAGAAGTTAATAAGGGGTTTCATATCCAAAACACTATAACTCTATTGAATCTATCCAAATTATCAATGTGTCACCTAGGGTACAACCTACACTAGGTAATACCCATCCCATTCATCCATGATCACACCTTAGGCTTCCAATTTCCAAACCACTCACAACATGATATTATGGATAGATATCACCACATCAAACGTTCAAAAAATCATCCAATCTACACAATATTTTAAAAACAATTGTAGATTATAATAAGAAGTAAAAGAAAAAATGGAAAATACCTCAATGTTGTGAAAAAAAATATTAAGATACCTAATATACATAGGATCTATTTGGAGAAATATGATTCTAATTATTGAGAATATGGAGGTTCTCTAATAGACCATAATGGTGAAATGTATTTAGAAAATTGGGTAAAAAGTTATAATAGTGCATGAACTTAGTACATTGGAAATACACAATAGAAGGATTCCTTTTTAGAGAAGTAATAATGAAAGAAGGTTTACATAAGACAGGAACCTCCAATCGACACTTCTCACCAGATGAGGAACCTTCTTTAAATCTCAAAGGAAAAAAGTCTATACTACCCAAAGTTTTCCTAATAAAATCCAACTTTTCTATATAGGCCTTTTCACCCACTACTCAAATAATACACACACATCATAAAGAACATGAGCACTAATATCTAGTAAAAGTCCCTTCATGAGGTTATAATTCTTCATGTAATCACTCGACACAATATATGAAGAAAATGGAATTAGCTTCATAAAATGGTTAATGTACTCCTTCATTGTTCATTGAACCTCCTAGATTCTTATAAGCTTCAACAAATTCTCTAAATTATATTATTTTGGAATGAACCACTGATAAAATGTTTTCTTAATGGGATCCCATGAAATAAGAACATGTAATGAATGTGGGATAATTATCTTCCACCATTCGAAATTCATCCCTTCAAAAAACCTAAAAACAAATTTAACATTAATTTCATCAAGAGTTAATAATAATTTGAAGAAATTTTCAACACTCTCAAGCTACTATAATACTTATATAGATCCTATATCACCATGAAATACAAGAAAAAACTATAAATTGATTGGATCCACCACTCCATCATGGGTCTAGGTGGTTTCATTAACTGACCAAGACACTCTCAAACCCTTATGAATAGACATAACTCTTCTCAGAGGAATATTATAAATAATAAAATAAAAATTAAACCAAATAAAAAAACCCTTAATTCTAATCCCAAATAAAATAATTAAATATCATCATAATTTAATAGATACAAAAAGAAAATCAACTAAATAACTAAACTCAATTTTTAAAACTCACCCTTTCAAAACATTTAATAATTTATATTTTACACTTTTAAATTTATAAATATCACTTTCAAATTTGAAACCTCATTAAATTAAACAGTTTAAATTAAAAACATTTTCATAACTTATTTTCATTTCTAAACCACTTCATATTTTCATTCATAGGTTCTCAACATTAACTTCTTTTTTAAGCATATCCCCCTTTTCCCATCCCTAATTCCCAGTAATGCACAATATCCCTTAATGATCAGACATCATACAATCCCTATATTCAATGACATCCCAATTATATAATTAAGTAATACCTTAATAGGGTTATTCATTTCTGAGGAAAATCCACAAAATTTCCAAACGTTCCTTATCAATTCCAAAAATAAAATTTTTCATTTGAAAATCCACTTTCATTTCACCTTGAAACAAGGATTTAATTACAAAATCCATTTAAAATCAAATCAAATTCCATCAAACCAACATATAAATCCTATTAAAATATAAAACATCATTATTTTAAAGTAATTATTTTAAAACTAATTTTCCATGTTTTATCTTAACATCAAAATATAACATAATCAAACCAAAATAAAAAAAAATCCAATGCATGATTTCAAGAGTGTACAAGTGTCGATGTCCATCTTGGCCACATGGCTTTCTAGATCACTTACCAACTACAAAACTATAGATATGAGTCATTATGACCCATATAATCATGATTCACATGGCTTTATAGGCCCTAAAATATCAACAAGTACTCATAGCCCACTCTTCTTTATCATCCCCGAATAACCAGATAATAAAACCACTCAGAAAAAAAATACTCGAATCTCAAATTCCCATGGTAACTCAAGGATCATAATGAATAAGATATTGTGACACTTATCTTGCTCCTACCTCTCGATTTTCAATAGTCATATCCCAAATCTAACTGATATTCCAAATAACTAGTGTCTCCTATAATATAATTTTTTCAAGAACCAACCCAAGTATTCCCTCCCTCGAACGCCTCACCTAATTCTTGAAAATCTACAAAGGGTGTTCTTGATCCCCATGTGTGATAACAAGTTCTTGGGAATCAATAAATCACCACTAGATAACAATTTATCCTAATAAACCTTAATAAAAAATGTAGTCTAAATTTAATTTAATTTTCACCTGACCTATTTTATTTTTAGATGTCCATGCCTGTGAAAAATAAACAATACAGAAAACTAATACCAAAACTAGGAAATTGAAAAATATTATAAAGCACTAAAAACCTCCCTCACCCTCTGAACGCCCTCTCTTGAAAGGAAAATACACCAACCTTAAATTGATTTTCCCCTAATAGTAATTATAGTTTCCCTTAGTTCTTAAAAACCTGTAAAATCCTATATGGACAATGTGATAATAAAATGAAAATAAAAAATAAACTAAAAATATACATGTCTCTTGGGGAGTATAAAATTCACTGCCAAACTAAAGAATATGAATTCCTCATGGGATAGCATAAAATATAAACTGAAACATGAAACTTAAAAAAGATAATATATAGGTGTGTGTATAAAAATATTCAGTATGGATAAAAAATAGTAACAACATATAATGCCTCACCTTTAAATAGAAAAAAAATTCATTATACTTTTAAATAAAAATATTTATAATAGGTTTTCCATTTCCTTTTAAAACAATAAATTGAATACTAAATTCAAAATAACCATTTTCCTTTCCACTTCCAAAAACAACTTCCAAATAATAAAAGACTTTCCAAAAATTTCATTATATGAAGGAACATTCGGTAAAAGAAATTTTTTTAGTAAAAATAAGTGGAAATCATATCAAAATGTGTTACCAAAGTAGGGGAAATTATAGTATAGGTAACTTGGTGATGTTTTATGAGTTTCTAGTGAAATAATCAATGTTGAAATGACTTTATATAAAAAATAATACAAAATAAGGAAAGTGTAATTCATGAAAAATAGTTCACCTGGGTTATTCCTAGACATTAAGTAAGGACACCATACATTTAATTGGTTTGGAACTATCTATATTCCTATCAATTTAATCCATTGTGAATAACCAACCGGTTACTCTCACTAGCCTCAATGGTGGAATACCCCACATGGACTTTTCTTGCCACATGTATCTAGTGCATCTGATAAAGAGTAAACATAAATTGTCTCTCAAATCTCACTAAAACTCCTAGGATCCCATGGTAATATAAAAAAGTGGTAGGTGGGAAGGAATGTACAAAAATAACATCTCAATAATGAAATTTTTTATTGATTCCATTCCCACATCCTAACACCATCCATGTGAATTCCCCTAGAAATGAGAGTATCCATGGAGGCACCCTCATTTTAAGGAAAAAACCAGAGGTATCAATTAGACCTCATCATTTTATAATAACCCTTTACCATTTAAAAACTCATCTTTATACCAAATTTATTCAATTTTTAAAAGTCACCATTTAACTATATACATATATGCACCTCTATATATATATTGTTTTTACAAATTTATATATTCCCACCACCGTGATTGAATATGTACAAAAAGTATATATATAAATATTCCTATATGTTTTTACATGTATAATCAATATTTAAAAATGATAAATAATTTCAAATCCATTTTAATAGTATTTGGAAATGAAACAATCAATTATGTCATTATGAAGACTGACTAAAAGGAAATAAATATTCTTTAATATCTATAACTTATATAAATTAAATAGTTTAGAAAATAAACCCACTAATTAGTGGATTAAACCTTCCAAAACAAATTTTTTAATATGTTTCATCAGGGAAAACCCATATACAGATCTCAATAAATTATTAAAAACAAGAAAATTTCCAATTTCATTAATCAAAAACATTTTCTATAATTTATTTACTTTGTAAAATAATAAAACACCCAATAAAAAACTCTATGAGTTATAGTTTTAAATTTTAAGGATAGAAAGTAGGTTAACCTACCTTAAATTCAATAAGAACTCATCGCCTATGATGTGTGAGACCCAATCTAGCCTCAATAAAATCCAAGGAAACCAATGAGATTAAGAGAAACCATATTCACAAAGAAAAACCAAGAAATTGGTCCATCATCACATCATATGGGTCATCTGAAAGTGACATGTGGTGAGGAATGGAAGAAGAAGTGGAAAAGATAGGCAATAAAGGTAAGAGGAGATTATAGCTTAAATATGTTAACCTAAAATGTGAAGAAATAAGGGGGGTATTAACATAGAATGTATGTAGGGGGATGGGTTTTATTATGAACCTGATGGGGGGGAAAGTGTGATGAAAAAAAGGAAATGGGGAGATGTTATAGGAAATTTTGGGAGGAAATAAATGAATAGGGGTAAAAATATAAAAAGGAATTTATTAAATGAATTTTGGACAATGTGTATAGTTTGGTCAAAATGTGATCCAACTATACACCTCTACTAGAACTCTTGGAAAACCCAGTATGGTTAGAAAACATAGTTAGGGAAACCATGCACCAGCCAAGTGGTCAGCTTTTTAAAATTTATAAACACCCTCGCATGGTTTACGCAGGGTTTATACTAATTGTGCACCATCTGTATATCCATGTTGAAAATACAAGAATTTTAAAATGTTAACCTAGTTTTTTAAAAAATTTATAAACCAATCTAATGAAATAAATAATTAGAAATAATTAAAAATTTAATGTTGGTGTATTGTATATATTATATTATGTATTCTATATAGTTTATTTTTTTTAATTGTTGGCTAAAATAAAGAAATTTTTATTCATATGATTTCATTGAAGTGATATTTGGATATTTACATATCTGTTATGAAATAGAGTATTTTACTTTGAGGAACTGATATTGATTCACAAAAAATGAAAATTTTACCCGTGTATTGTAATGGATGTTTGAAATTCAGCTATGTCATTAAAGGAGAAATCAGAAATGGATCTTATGAAGTTAAGGGATGAATCTTGTGAACTGATATTACACCTATATAATGAAAGAATTAATATTAAAATATCAATGTAATAACTCTTATGAGATAAAAAATGAATATTCTCATAAAATAATTTTACTTTTAGGGTAGTTTACCAAATCAGTTTTTTATGTAGTTTCATTTCTATCGTGGAGATTTTTTTAGGGATGAATGAATGAGATTAATGATGATTTCAAATAAAAGTAGTTAATGTCAAATTTAATTCTATTTATTATTTTTATGATTTAATTGAAGATTATAATATGGAAATAAATTTATTTTAAGATATATTTTATTTGTAATATTTAATCAAATCCATTTAATATACTTTTAAGTGAGTATATTTTAAGAAATAATACTATAATGATTGTGTATTATTTAAGGAGAAAATTATAAATGATGTAAATTATTCATTTGAATATATTATTAAAGAATTAATAAATACTTTATTGTAAAATTATTTTTGGTAATATATATTTTTTATGAAAAAATTAATATAAGATGGAATAAAGAAGAAATAAACAACACCCATAATACTATTTTATATAATTTTTTTATCCAGAAAAGAAATATGATAATAATTTATTTATTATCTTATTATTTTTACTTCTATGATTGAAAGAAGAATTTATAAATAAGTAATTGTGTTTTATGTTAAAGATCACTTTCTAATGTTGTTGAGTCTCATTAATGATTTTATAGAGTGGGGATTGGTTTTCATATACTACACTTCAAAGATTTATTTTCTCAAGGAACCGCCATTTTATATCATTTATTATATTCTAAAAGAAAATATTTATTGTTAAATTTACTCAAATTATATATTTCATCTGTTTTAACTAATATTTATTTTCTTGTACCAAATTGTGTACTAAGTGTTAGTTCCTTTTACCCAAATGTGGTGAAGTGTCAACAACATGTACTTACTTTTTGAGGTCCCCATAAAAATATTTTTATGGTCTATTAAAATCATTATTGTACAATGTAAAAATTTCATACACTCAACTGAGATATACCTACTAAAATAATCTATTATAAAATGAATATTTTATTTATTTTGGGTGGAGTAAACTAAAGTATGTTCTTGTATCCTTTAAACAATATAAAACCCATTCGTATCTTTCTCTCTATTATTTTAATTTCATTACTAAAATAAAAGTTGAAGTACATATTCACACTATTATAAAATATAATTATAAAATAATCAATTATTCTCAAAGGACTCAATTCACCCAATCAACCCCTCCCCCTCCATTCATTATCTTTACTTGAATATGGTAGAACATCCTCCATTATGGACTCATCAACATGGGTAGAGTAAATCATTGCATCAAATACTAAGAATGAAGATACTTTTATCAAGAAATTAACATCTAAACATAGGGTATTTTATAAAATCAAGGGTGAAATTATGCTTTACTTTGAAAATAATGGATCCATTTCTCAGGTCATTGAACCCTGGTCTCACTAGTTTATAAAACGCATCCTTCAGAAATACCATCTTGTTCATGGAATCATTGATAAGGGTGATGAAAAATTAATACTGTATGGATACATATAAAGATTTAGTATATCCATTTAATAATCTATTAATGAAAAAAAAAGCACGAGGGTCAAGATAAACTTAGAGTATTATATATATGAGAGATTGGATATAATGATTATAATACATATTATGGTTTTTTCATAAATTAAATTTCTATTTATCATTCATTTATGTATGTTGTATATATTAAATATAAATAGTAAAATAAATAAAAAAAACTTTATATTATTAATTTGATTTATCCCAAATATAATATCACAATAGATTATTAATGGTATTGATAATATGTAAATTCTAGCTTGAGTACAAGTCTCATATATGATAGGGAGTATAATGATAACATAATAAATAAATAATTTTTATCTAGACTGACCCATGAAAGTATATCACATGTAATATCATAGGGTCATTGATATACTTAATGTTGTATACTTATTTGGAGTTCCCATTACCTAAGGTTTATAAGACACTTAGCATGTGAACCTTCATACTTTAATACCATTGTTTCACTAGCCTTGTGGGTTAGCTAATTAAGGAACAGTTTTCTATATTGATGGTCATGTCATCGGTTGAGTTTAAAAAATATGATATTTTTCCACTTATATTAAAATAGAATATATTTGGTCCCATGATTGAATTAAAATAACATAAATTCAGGGTCATGCTTAGTTAGGTGACTTGTGATGTGTTCAAATACTAAGATGACTGATAAGTGATGTATTCACTCAAATTAGATAGTCTATTTTCTATAATCATGAATGTATGAGTAGGAAAATACTAAATTGACGTATTTCATGTCTAGGGTTCACTCAATATCATCAGAAATTTGATTATATAAGTATACATATGACATATCATATATTTATTATGGTGGACATATTCATATAGATATATAAGTATGTTTGTTTAAGATCATGACAGAACCCTTTGTAGTTTGAGTAGCAATTAAGTTTTGAGAGAGGCCACTCTATTATTTCATTTATGAATTAGAGGATTCATATTTTTTAATGTTATAAATGCTCATGGTTTCAAAAAATTAGGCATTAGAATAAGGATTATATTTTTTTTAATTTTTTTCAAAATAAGAGTGTTTGATGAAACATATATAAAAGGCTTTATATGGATTCAGAAAGAGTTATGAAGTTTGACATAAATTCCTCATTATATTTTAGTAAAAGCTATAGATTTAAGATTATGTGATAAATTGTGTTGGATCATACTATGTGATTCATATATATCATAAACATGAATATATATGTAATTAATTTTACAAGTTATTATTTGGTAATGGATTGTACATTAGTGTAGGAATGATATTTATATACCACAATATAAAATATAACTATGGTTTACAATATACGATATCATTTTTCATGGGGAGTTTTCACATCTCCTAAACATTTTCCCATTAGTCATCAATCATCATGATGATTTATCTATTCATTGATAAATATATTATGGTCATTGAAATGCTCAATGATCATAAGTATAAAATGGGTATATATTATGGTAATATATGGTTGTTTCCAAACATTGGAAGCAATACTCGGACAAATTTATTGATTAAGTTGAGTATATATGAAGGATCTGATCCTTCACATTTGTGGGTGTGGCATATTTTTGATCTAATATAAAACTCAATTCTTCACAGTTTTCCATTTATCTTTGAGTAGAGGTTGTAATCACATATTTTGGAGATCAATGGTTCCCCATGTAGTTTATATGGAATCTAGTATCAGTGTACTAGATTTAGATACAAAATTTTGAGTTTTCTTGCATAATAATCATTATCATACATACTACATTAGGATGACTCACACAAGACAACATGATTTCATGGTTATTTTATGTTATTCTTATCATATATTGATTTTATAATTATATATATGGAATTTAAATGGGTTTCATCTACTATTTATGAGCATGTGATATTCTAAAAAACCCATCAGTGGAAATAGATCCATCTTTATCATGAAATCAATATGTTTTTATGTTGTTTTATAAATAACATGTATATTTTCAGATGTGATTTTCTATATCATAAACAGTAACATGATTTGGATAACAATTTTATTTTTGATCTCTATTTCATAAGAAATCATATATGATATTGTAAGGTTTAATTCAGAAATTTTGTTATATTATAAGGTATGATAATATGACTTACATAATATAATCCACTGAAACCCACATTTTGACACTATTTGATAGGTTATGATAACTGTTATCATAGGATTCGATATTTTTTATGGTTTTTAAAAATGGGGTATAATGTTGCAAGGGTGATATAAGGGATATCTCTAACTATTAAATATTAAAAAAATTATATTATATCTTATTATATCGACATGATTTTAATAGTGATAGGTTTCTAATAATAAATTATGTAATATAAAATAACTTGGATCATATAATATGATAGGTGTTTATATCATAAAATATGATATATAAAAAGAAATTAAAATTTTATTATTTTTTGTAAAACTCATAGACTTAATAATTCATTTATATAAGATAAGTGTTTGTAAAAATTAATGAAATTTTTTATGACTAAATGAAATATAAAATTTTCATGCTAATATCTCATGTTTGGAAAATAAATAATGTATGCATTATTTTATTTTATTATTATTCATTTATATCAATTATTAATATGATGTGAAAATTGTATATACTTTAATATATATGATTAATTTATTCTTATAATATTCACATAAAGTGTTTACATACTATCTATAATAAAATAACATCTAATTTTCATTGACTTTGTCTTCAGTTTTTTATGCAGTTGTAAGATTGAATTTAGAGGTTATTTATAGTTGGAACATATTATATGTTATATTTAGTGGGTAGTGGGAATTTATTTCATACATATCATTAGACGGGGGTCTTTGGAATTTTCTAGGAAAAGTGAGGGTGGTTATCTATCCCTCCATGATTTATTTTGTATAATTTTTTTATTTATTATTATTATAATCCATTTAATGATATAGATTAATAAACTTTATGGATTAAGATACATTTTGATATGTGTAGGTATATTTGTTCTTTATTTTTGGATTATTAACATAAACTATAAGTTGTGTAAAGAGTTACACATTAATATGGCTTGAGCATATTAATTTATTGGAATGAATAAGGGTTAAAAATTTATATCTTTAAAATCATTCATACATTGAGGAATAAAATATGAGAAAAAAAATATTTCATGGGAATCAATAGTAATTTAATATAAGTATTATGTATATTAATATGATTATATGAAGAAGGCCCCTTGAATAATAAGTGTTATATTTCATAGAAAACAAATTTTAATACCTTGATCATCCAACCAGGTGGGTTCATGCCTGAGATGGGTTCCCATGGATTATCTTATTTAATGAATCATGGATATGTAACCTCTAAGAGTTGTGGAATTTAAATGTCACTGAGGATTAAGAGGTTCTTTGTGTTCTCATGTGAATCTTAGGATCTTCAAAGTGATTTTTAGAGGTTTTAAGAGGATTATTTCTAGGGTGTATGATTTTCTTTTCATGGTTTAGGGGAAATCATGGATCACTATGAGGGTGGGGAACTTTTCAGTTCATTTTATAAAGTGCACAATTTTTGAGAATGGTTAAATCATGGTTTAGAGGAAATAATGTGAAGTACAAGGGTAAGCATGTGGATTATTTTTTTGGGGGGTGGGGGGTTTGAACATTGTCATCTCACATGTGTAGAAAAACCATATAGGGATATTAATTTTGAATACCTGTGTGTTTTTCATGATGGGTGCATGGTTTAGAAAATCATGAAGCCCAACCATAAAAAGTGTGTTTTATTAGATAGTGAATCCTTCAGGATTTGGAAACTTTTAAACCAAATAATGCACAATGTTTTTTCATAGATAGTTCCTACCACATGGTTGGAACACAGTTTAGCATACCATGTACCCAAATAATTTTCCATAAAATATAGGAAATAATTATTTTCCCCTTCTTTATTTTAATCACAAACCCTCATTTTCTCCGTTTTTATGTTCACAAAAACAAGGGACCCCCCCCCCCCCATTCTTCATTCCCCAAGGAAATGGTGTTGATTCTTGGGTTTTTTATACATTTTCATATTGAGATCCCTACTATATCCCTATATTCATATACCTATATCTTTTTATTATTTTCTCTTATCTTTGTATTAGATTTCCTTATTACTTTTAAAAACTTTTGGTGTAAATAATCCCTCTTATTGGTGATTTTTTATGATGTTCATAGAATAATCCCTATGTGTTTGTAATCAATCCTTCAATCATCATCTTTATACAGGTATATTTTTTAATTAAAAATACCAGTTCTTTACTTTCAATTAAGTAAACTTTATATTAAATCGTTATTATGTGTTTGGAATTTTTCTTGAATTGATTTTGGGATTGTGTTGAGGAAATTCCATGTGGGGTTTTTAATCATTTTTGTTGGATAATGTTACCTAATGAGTAATTCGACAATTATACCTAATTGGGTTAAATTTTAATTTTATTATTCCTCATTGTAATTGGTTAAATTGAATTGGATAATTAATTATAATGTATTATAATTGATTATTTTTGATGTTATGGTTTGAGAGATATTCCCAAGGATTCAGTGAAATTTGTAATTGATGGTTGGACTTCCTATCAAAGAGTGTTAACAACGAGTTTGAGGTGGGTGGCCATTACATTACTAAATCTCATGGTTATTTTTACTTTTTTGTTTTTTTTTTTGAATATGTTATTATACTACCATCATATTTAATTTACTCATGTGTATTCAATATATGGTTGGGATCGGCATGTCTTAGCCTTATAATCAACATGGACTGTATACATTTCTAAATGGTTTGATGGTGGTACCCTGGTCGAACAAATGTTGGTGGACTAATTTATGGATTTCATGTGGAGTGTTAGATAGTTATAAAAGACTTAATTTTTAAATTATATTTTTAAAAATGGTATTTGATTAAAATATATTTTAAGTTAAAAAGTAATGATTTGATAAATGGGTTTAAATAGGTATTTCAAGAAAGAATGGGATTTTCAAGAAATTATTTATGGGATTTGGACCGAGGGATTGGTGTGAGTAAAGAATAAAGTGATTCCTTTTAAAATGGTTTGAAAATATGAATTTGACTTATTGTTTAATTGGATTTTAAAGGGCTTGAGTGACATGGTTTTTGTTTACTTTACCTAATAAGAGAAAATCCTTGTTTCCCTAAAACATGATTAATTTTCCCCCCTCCTATTTGTGATTTATTATAGATTATCTTAATAAATTTTCATTTTTGTTGTGTATATATCTTTTCAATAAATATAGGTGCTATAAAAATGATAGATTGATCTAGTTGGATGTGACAGACCCCTTAGAGGGTATAGATAGGTCTGAAGGAGCTTGATGATTATTGAGAGACATTATTTCTAGAAGGATTATTTGGGACTAAGATATAGAAGAATGATTTAGGAAATAATGTTGAGTGACTATATAGTGATATAACCTAGGATATATTTATGGTTTCCCCCTGAAATTTTGAACCTAAATCGGATACATGCAACATAAAATTATAGGCGACTGTGGGTGTCACCTTAGGACCCAAATCCGATTTTGTGAGGTTCTTATGCAAGATATTGTGATGGGTTTTTCACTTTAGAGGCCAATAGTTGTGATAGGGGATGGGTTCAAGTAGATTTCCAACCCATAAAAATGCGTTGAATGAGATTATTTGGGTGGGACACACCTCCCACCAAGATGAAAATCGATACATGGGTTTCTATGGAAATTCTTATTGGATATATAATTTGTTCCTAATACTGGATTAGATTTCCTTGGATGAACTTCTTATAATTGTGATAGTGGATATGACCCTTCCATGTGGACTATGGGAATGTTTTAGAATTGATTGAATGATTTCCTTTGATTCATATGAATATCTGGTTTGTATTTCCTTCAATGAATTCATTTGTATCATTATAGGGGAATGGACCCTTCCAAGTTCCCTATGGAAGTGACTCAGATTACCTATTTCATGATTCTTTTAATCATCCACTACACATGAGACTAATATATTATTTTATTTTCCATGTATTTGGATAGAACATTACCCATGATGTGCTCAAAGGCACTCTGAAACTAGAAAAATTAGGTATGATATTGGATTCTAGTTTTGGAATATGACTCAGTACCCCTGAGTGATTACTTATAAATAATGATATCTGGAACTAGAAAAATAAAGTATGGTCAGGGTTCATAGTAGTATATATGACACATGACTATCTGACATATATATTTGTGGTTTTTGTTTGTTTTATTATTATGTGAGTGTGTTGTGTGAGAATGAACACTGTTTATATATATTTATTCCATGCACATTCACTTGAACATATAAGCACTTTGTATTATCAGGGCATTGGTAATTTACTAATGGTTTATTAAAAACACCCCAATGGATGTACATAGAATAGGTTTCAATGTATTTGGGTGGATATTTCTATTTTCTCTCTGGATATAGGTTCTTTCATGGATATTGACATTAGATAAAAATCTAGAAGGTTGTGTAGGTCAAAGACTCAGCATGCAAGGCTATAGTGATTTGGGTCTGAGGCTTGTATAATTTTTAGTTTTGTTTTTTTGATAAGAATGTACTATATAGGGTATTTTTTTATATTTTTTCTCTATTTTATTCATTTATTTTTCACTTCCTATTTTTGGTTGATACACTATATAGATTGTTTATCTTCTTTCTATTAGGGATGGACCAATGGGATCATTATTTATGTATATATCTATTTTTGGGGTGTCTGATGAATGGAGACATCATGATTAATTTTTTATAGAATCATACATGATCAAACAACCTTTTATTTTAGTTTATAGTATCCCACGAACTATCTTAGATCCTTTACACTATTCAGAAGCCTCATGTATATGGGGAGGCATGCGTGAGGTCAAGTATAGACTCATTCTTGGGTGTCATTTAGGTGGTTCAGTTCAGGGAATTATAAATTTTAATCAAATATATTTTGGGATGGTTTAGTGTTAGTTATATATAAAAATATATTTTCAAGAGTATATTGGTATACCTAATACATTCCTAGTATGCATGACATTGGTTGAAACCCTAGTTATCAGGGGATATCTTCTTTTAGGATTATAATCTCTTGACTGAGTAAAGTAATATATTGATCAATAATCCCAATGAGATATGTATGAGAATCATGATTATTTATAGGTCTCATCCAGGATCCATTGAGTTATAAATTCATTATGATAGTGTCATACATAGTGCATAAAAGGCGTGCCTATGGAGGGTTTTTTTGACATGATACCTTGTTGGATGTCATATTAATTGATTTAACATATAATATAATTAGTGATTTAATAAATATATTTTAATGGGGGATTATATTAATATGAATATGATGGTATTATGTAATTGATTTTGATTTTTTTTCTTGGCTGCCATAGAATAATGACTTATGGGATTGTTATTTTTTTAGGAAATCTTTATTTGAAAAAGAAAATACATGTAGTGATTGAGATTGTGTGTAATTTTTTTATAAAGTGGTTTCCTTTTAAATGTCTCAGAGATCCACGAATTTAAAATCATTTGGATTTTTTGGTCTTGAAAAAATACGAGGAATTTTTTTGGAAATATATTTCAAAGTTGATTTTGAAAATAGAGACATTTTTTAGGAAAAGACCAATAAAGTAAGGGATTATATCAATTTCATTTTTAGTGAAAATCCCATGTATGCCAAAGAGTATTTTGAAAACATGGGTGAGTTATGATAGGGTATTAAAAAGTGGTAATAATTTCAGTAACTTAAAGTGTCAATAAAAACCAATATTGATTTTCTTATATAGCTTCATGGTGTAATTATACTAAACCAAGCATTGTTCCTATAGTATATTCTTCATGTATCATTTTGGAATGGTGTCATTAAATATATACATTCATTTATGAGATTTTTTTTCTCAAGCCCATAGTCTCATGTATGGATGCCCGATGAGGACTAGTTCCCTGTAGGCTAATGGTTTATTATGTGATTACAGTTACGTGTGTATATGAAACATGGATGGGTATTTTTGGAATCAGGGTAATCAAATGATAATAATATTGGAATAGAAGAATTTCTTATAAATTTTTTTATATATGATAAATTCCCTATAGGTTAGTATGGAAAGCCAAGAACTTGGAGATGCAGCTAAGAGGGTCATGATTCTAGTTATGTGACTCAAGCTTTTGACTTGTGTATTTAATAGTAATTCCATGTTTGTTTGAGAAATTTGTGAATGGTTATATCTTGATGTGGACATGAGAAGTCAGTAATTAGTATCTAGTTTTGTGTTTTGATGGGGAATGTGGTGGGGACCATTTTATTTTGAGTTTCAATAGATGATTCCTATAATATAGAACATTGTTTATTGGAATAGACCATTAATAGAGGATCTTTATGGTGGGGAGAACCATAATACTATAGATAACTGAGTTTGTTGAATTCATTTGTTTTATAATTGATGGTTGTGGTTTTGAATAGTCTTGAGTTTTCATGTCCCAAAGATTTGGTTTAGAGAGGTGAAAACATTGATACTCCAGGGGTAGAATCTTATCGATTGTAGGTGTATGACCCTTGTCTTGGAAGGGTTGTGAGTGAAGTAAAAATAGTTAGAGGAAGGTTGAGATAGTATCTAGACATCAGTGAGTAGGTAGACCCAATTTGAGGATTTAGTTTTTGTGTTCAACTAAGTATATGTGATGAAAATGGACTCGATATGGTGGTTTCATTATATGGAGGTAGATCGGATTAGTGATGCATCTATTCTCATGAGTATACCATGGTAGTTCGATTGGTCGGATGAGGATCCAAATTATGGAATTACACTAAGAGTCTAGTTTAAACTTAATTTTGAGTTTCTTAATGGCTCGAATTTTTTTTGAGTGTTAAGGCATCATGTTCGAATGATGGGGTCATGTGATGGAGATGAAGTTGAGCATTTTGAGGAAATTAAGAATAGTATTGAATGACTGGTATTTTTTAGGAAAATGGACTTGGTGAGATAGAAAACACATCAGGAATATTGAATATGGAATTTTTAATGTGATTTTAGGATAAGACCATACTTTTTAATGAAATATAGTGTATATAGGATCAATTTTTTGAGATACGTCGTGGAAGTGAGTTTCATGTTTAGAGAGAGAACATGCATTTTTAGTGGTGAATTGAAAATTGAGATAGTTCAAGACCATTGATTATAAATCATTATAGGATTCTTTAGGATGATATTTATTATAGTGAAAAAAATTTAAAACCCTTATCCTTCATGGTTTATGAATTTTATGAGAAATTTTTATTTTTTAAATTCTAAGTGAGGGTTCATTTTTCATATCAGGATTCAAATAGATGATTTGAGAGTTAGGGAATCATAAATGGCTGTTTTAGATATTTTATAAGGATTGTGAGGTTACTAATATTATTGATGGATTTTCAAGAGATTTAGGTTTGTTTTTTAGGTTTTTTATAGGATCATTCCCATGGTGTATTATTTCAGGTGCATGATTTATGAGAACCATGCAGAACCTTGAGCATGAGGTGATTTTTGTTTATTTTCTATATAAATCCATTTATGTTCATGGTTAGTGCATGGTATAGAGGAATCCATGAAAAATAAAGGGGTAATTTTGTGTCTTGGTTGGGTTCTCTAGGTAAAAAAATTGTAATTTCATGATTGAAGACAAACCATATAGGACCTATAATTCTAATTGTTGATTCACTTTTTACAGTAATCATATGGTCTAATAAATCATGCATACCAACTATGTTGGGGGTTTCCCTTTGATATGGATGGATTCATGGTTGGTTCATAGTTTGGAAACTGTGTATCCAAACCATGTGAGATGGTTTTTCATGGATAGTGTCTACCAAATTGTTGGCCCGGAGTTTGAAAAAATAGTGGATCCAACCCATGTGTCTAGTTGGTAAAAACTATAAAATTATTATTTTCCCCCTACAAGATTTTATTCCCAAACCCCCTATTCCTCTTCCCTTGTGTGTTCATAGACTGGAGGAACCCCCTCAAATTTTTTTTCTTTAATCCCGAATGAGATGGGGTGGATTATTTAGTGTTTTTTACAAATTATCAATGTGAATTCACCTCTTTATCCATCCATTGTTATTCATCTATCTTTTTCGTATTTTTTATTGTCTCTAGATTTGGATTTTTAAATATTTACATGGGATCGGGGTTAATATAATCCCACTTCTTTTTGGTATTGTATTCATCTCATAGAGGAAGTCCCAAGAGGACATAATCAAGAATTTGATCACTGTTTTGTTTGAGAACTGTTGGGTCACAAAAAAACTTGAATTTTTTGGATTAAATTAAATAAAATTGTTCTTTAATAGGATCTATGTTTTATCTATTTTTCCTGAATTTATTTCAGGAGTGTGTTGTGGACCTTTTTCATTGGGTTAGTCTTTGTTTTAGTATGATGAGCCTTCCTAAAGAGTAATTTGTCAATTATACTTAATTGAGTTAAATTTTATTTATTTATTTATTCTATAATTGGTTAAATTGAATTCTATAATTAATTAAAAAGTGTTTCAATTAATTAATTTTGAAGTTATGGTTTGAGATATATGCTTGGTACTTAGACAAGCTTGGGCATTGATAATCAAACATCATTTCAAGGGATAGTAACTCGGAATTTGAGGTTGATGTCTTTTACATTTCTCACTATATTGGTTAGTTTTAATTAGATTTTATTCCTAATTATTATACTTCATGTATATTTCATTGACTCATGTGACTCCTCTATAATTTTTAGATTATCTTGTGTCGACCTAACAGCCAACATGGACTGAACAACTATTTAAAAGGTTTAATGGGGGTGCCCTTGTCAAATGAGTGTTGGTGGATATCTTTATGGATTACAAGGTAGGTGTGAGTTGATTTTCAAATAACAGTAGTCTTCCTTTTTAAATAATTATTTTCAAAATATAATTTTATTAAAATTGTATTTAATGAGGAAAGTGATGATTTGAGAAATGGGTTTGAAATTATATTTAAAGACAAAAATAAATTTCTAGAAATTAATTATAGGATTTGGTACATTGTTCTAATGTGACTAATGAAGTATGATATTTTTTTATATTGTTTAAAAAGAGGAATTCAAATCAGTATTTAATGTGATTCGAAAGGACTATAATGACCTATTTTGGGTATTATTGACCTTATGAGGTGAAGGTCCTATTTCTCAAACATAGATTACTTTTCTTTCATCCCATTTTGATTGATTATGCATTTATTTTGTTTCAAAATGATGTGTGTTGTGTTTAGCCCCGTGAGAAATATTTTGGGTGTCAAAGTGACGGGTGAACTAGGTTGGATGTGATAGATCCCATGGAGGGTAGAGGTGAGTCTGAAAGACCGCAATTATTATTAAGAGATGTTATTTCTAGAATTAAGAGTTGGGAATGAGATATAGAAGTTAGATTATGGAACCCATATAGGTTTTACATGCAGTTTTGTGGCCCTGGGAACCCCAATGGGTGACCCTATGCAATGTGGACCCCATAAAGGTTTTGAGTGAGATTTAGGTTTAGAATATTGTGGGTACCACCTTAGGATGAAAATTGGATGTGTGATCCTATTATGGTTCAGATGGTGATGGGTCATGAACTTAATAGGTGGACCTTTGTAATGAGGTATGTGTTTTGGAATATGAAAAACCCATCAAAATATATTACATGAGATGATTCAAGTCAGATTAATTACCCACTTAGATGTATATAGATACACTAGATTTATTGGACATGATCCTTGGATCCAACCTATGATACTGGTTTGGATTTCCTTAGACAATATCCTTACAATAAATAAAGGGTATGTGACCCTTCCATGTGGAATATAGGTGTGTTTTTTAATTCGAGATTAGTTCTTGGATTAATTTTGTTAACTATTTCAGACACCCTTAGATGAGTTCCTTAAAACCACGATAGAATATGTGACCCTTCCATGTTTCCTTTGAGTATGTTTTTGATTTCTTAGGATATGATACTTGGAATTAGTTGTTGAACATGAGACTTCTAGATTGTCCATGGGTTTTTTTGGATGGAATGGTCTTTCTGATTTGTTCAAAGAAACTATTAAACTGTATAAATGTAGTATTATATTGGTTGTTAATTTCATTGTAGGACTTAATCCCCCATATTGGTTACATATATATACAGACTTATGGAATTGGCCAAAGAAGGTGTAGTCAAAGTTTGAGGTCATCCGTCTAACCCATAATCACCCAAATTTTATATTTAATGTGCTTGTGTGTTATATTTCTAGGTGGGTGTGTTTAATGAGAATGATCTAACTTTTTGTATACATATATATATATATCATCTAAATCCACATGATTATAGTAGAATGTAATATTATTGAGGTATTGGGTAATTCCAACTTAGTTGTTAGACTCACGCATATTTTCATACATAGCATGAGTTTCTATGTTCATGGGTAAACTATAATATTTTATCTTAGGACATAGATTATTCTTGTATTTGGACATAGAATATAGATCTATTAGGTTGTTGTGTATGATGAATTAGTAGGCATGGTTATAGTGATTTGGGATAGAGGCTAGTTTACTTTTCAGCTCTATTTTAGTTATTAAGTATCATGTATCGTTAAGAGAGATATTATTATATTCTTTCTCATTTTATTATTTTTTTGCATATTTTTATGGTTGATGTATCAAATGAAATATTTTACTAATTTCTATTCTGGACTACAAGGGCCAAGTGGTATCCCTATTTATTTTTACTAGTATTTATGGTATGTCTCATGTATGAATGGGTTATGCTGAATTTTCAATAGAATATTGCATGAACCTTGGGCCAGATATTTGAGTGAATAGTAATACCACTACTATCTTATGCTTTTACTACTATTCAGAAGCCTCTTGTATAAGGGGAGGTACACCTAAGGTGGAGTAGTGACCCCTGATCAGGTTTTATTATGGTGATCTAGTCTTGGACACTACATTACATATAATAAAATTATATATTGGTATTCGAGGTTGAAAAATGTTCTTACTGAGAAGAATTTTAAAACATAACATGTTATGTGCTCAAATACTAAGTTGAATGATATTTTATGTATTCATTCAAATTGGATATTTTATTTCAATGAATCATGAATGTTGGTGTTACAATATACTTAATTGAGAATTTTTATTTCTAGTGGTCACTTGATGTCATCAAAAAATGGATTTTATAAGTTTATAAATGAAATATTAGATACATATTATTGTATAAATGTTCATAAGGAGATATGATTATGTTTTATTGAGATCATTCCAAAACCCTTTATTGCTTGAGTAGAAATTATTATTTTCCAAAGGATGCTCTTTGATTATATTTAGAAAATAGAGAATGCATATTGTTTTTCAATGTTACCATGGTTCATAAGGTATCACATTTTTTCCTTTATAATAAATTTTACATTTTTTAAAAAGTGTTTGTTCCAAAATATGAGAATTTAATATACTATATAAAAAAGTGTTTAGATAGATTCAAAAATATATGTAATGTTTTTTATAAATTCTTTATTATATTTTAGTATATGTGTAATATTGATAGATAAGCATAAAAATGTATTGAATTTTATTTTATGATTCAAATATATCATAACTCGTGACATGTGTGTGATTTATAGAACAAGATTTCATTAGGTATTGGATTGTATGCTATGTAAGGCATGAGATGCCTATGTCAAAGCATATACTATATCTATAGTTTATAATATATGATATCAGGTTTCATAAGGTGTTTCCACATCTCTTGAATGGTTTCTCATCACCTATAAATCATCAAGAAGATTTATAAATGAATTAATATATATGTATATATATATTATGATCATTTAGGCTTTCAATGTTGATAAACATAAAATAGGTATGTGTTAAGATTAATGTATGGAAGGAGTCAGATATTGGAAGTGATGTTTGAACATCTTCATTAATTGAAGTGATCATATATAACAGATATGATTTTTTCCATTTAAGGGAGTAGTGAACTACTGAGATATTATAAAACTATTTTATTCTCAATTCTTCATTCATATCTAGTAATTGGGTACTAGAATAACTTTTATATATCAATAGGACCTCACATAGCATACATGGATTCCATTTTTTGGTGTATAACCGTTATAGGAAAGAGTCTGAGTTGTTTTTCTCTGTAATATTTATCAACCAAATGCAGTTAGGACGGTTAATAAGGGAATATAGGTATGTGAGGTTTTTTTATATTCCTTATATAGAAAATTTTTTATGAAGAAGTATCTAGTATTTAAATGGATTTCTACACAACTTATTTTCATGTGTTGTTCTAAATAATCCTATCAAACCCTAACCACTAACCTAGGTTATTATGGATGAAGAAATCTAAGTGACTTATCCTTCCTCACCTATTGATAGAGGTTGAGGTGGATGATTCCATTCTATTAGTAACTAAACTTCTCTTATCATATATGAACAAAGGAGATTGGAGTATTAAGAGAAAGAATTGTTTTATGTACTTCCTTGATTGACCTTTCATCAATAAGGTGTGAGTCCCCCATTTGATTGATAGAGTTTCGTACTCCCTTGATGAATGGGGTGTGGGTCCTCCATCTCATAAATGAGACTTTAGTACTCCCTTAATCATTATATCTGTGTCAATGAGTGGACACCCTATGTGATTAATGAGGTAACATACTCACTTAAGAGATAGAGTGTGAGTCCACTATCAATGGGGATAGAACTTACTCAATATCATTTCCAAATATAAACCATTAATTTTAAATTTAATGAAATTAAAAGTAAAAATCCTATAAAATTACTATAAATAACTAAAAATTAGTGGATTTATCACATTAACATCACTTTTAATGGTTATCATTTAATAGTAAATTTTATAAAATGAAACATTTAGAAAAATTGATACGTTCATGTGATGATTTAATGGTTGGTATTACTATTAACCCATATGTTATTAACATACTATTTAATGAATGAAATGATTGGGTATATCTGGATTAACATATAATGTGATGATCAATAAGAAATGGTATCATTTGAGGCTCACTTTCATAATGTTAATTCTTCTTCTTCCCAAAATCTCTCCCTCTCTCTCTTTATTCATTTATATTACAAGAAACTAGCATGACATAGATTGTTAAATAACATCACTCAATTGTAGAGTGATTTTAGATGGCTTGTGGGTATGCCATGAAGGAGAGATATCATTTGGTTGACTCATTTTATCATTATCAATCCAATCGAATATAGGTAGAAGAAATAGTTATATGGTGAAAGGTATACATGAGTTATTTTCATTTTATATACATTATAGTTTCATTTTTCAAACATGGACATTTGTGTTTATTGGTTAATCTTATTTCCACTACCTTATATAAGTTTTATACAATCCTATAAAACCCAACAGTGGTGTCAAAGCATCACTATGTGATTTGGATCAGGAAATCATGTTTAAAATGAAAACTTTATGTTTTTTAATAAAAACAACGCATAATAGATTCTTTATGATATAGATGACACCATAGAGCTAAGAGTTGTAGGTTTTAATGTTACATGAGTCAGCATGAGTAATTCCTATCCAGGTTTTGGAGGCCATAGTTAATCTTATTTTCATTATTCTACATTGCATTTAATATCATATTTGATGGAAAAAAGGTTAGTTTTGTGTGACTTAATATTACACAAAACTTATTTTCACCTTATGAATCTTATGAAACCACACAGGTTTAATCTCAAAAAAAACCCCATCGTAGTTATATTTTTCATACACTGTTTCTTTATCATTCATATATGTGTGATTCTTTTACCTTACATAGAAAACCTATATGAGATTAACCTTAATTAATACAACACATGGATGCTGAATAATGTAAGATTATTTCTTCAATGTTCTTGATTGATGTCATGAAAGACATATATCATGTGAGGTTAATCTTATTTAAGGTTATATAATAAGTTTTAGTGTCCAATCATACGAGATGCCTTGTATTAATCCAACATAGATCCTGTGTTATTATTATATAGGTCCTCCCCTCGTAGAATTAATGTTAAACAAGACCTATTTTAAATCCTACATAGGTCTAGTGTATATAGTTAAAAAATATACTTAGGAAAAAATGTTTTTCCCAAAAATTTCATTATGATTTAAATTTTATAATTTATAAAATGTTTATAGATTATAGGAAATGGTAAAAATGGGATATTTATTTATTTATAAATATTCTTATAAAAAATTTAATTATAAAATTTTTATAATTAATTATTAAATTGTTTTGAAACATTTATTACAAAATATCATCATATTAATTATAAATATTGAAAATTATATTTATAAAATTATATAAAAATAATTAAAATTTTGATATAAAGTGTTTTTATTAAATTTATAATTGAATTATATAAAGGTATTAAAATTTTCTGAAATAAGGAAAAAAATAAAAAGGAGTTTATATTTAATTGATAATTATTTATAATTAATTAATTTAAATTTTTATAATTAATGGCCTTATTTGAGAAATTATTTAAACCATATCAAAACAAGTTTTGATAATTTATTTGAACATGTTTTAAATAATAAAAAGTATATGATATTTAGATTATATAAGTAGTTTACATAATAGAAATTGGAATTTGAAATGTTTATATATCTTTTAACAATATTTATTTAAAATAAATTTCATATAATAAATTATATAAAATATTTTTTATTAGAATAAATATAAAAAATATTTATTTATTTATCTATGGAATTTCTATAATGAATTTCTAAATTGTAGTGTTTATTTTTTTCCTTTAATTTATTATTTTTTCATAAATGTTTTTATCTTATTGAAATGATGAATTTCTCCTTTATTTATTTATTCCATTGTTTATTACTCATAAATATATTTTTTATATTATTAATTTTTTTATTATTTATATTTAATTTTTAAACTACTTCTAGAGATTAGCATGCATGCATCTAAGGAGTTGAATCTACATTAAATTTATCTATCACTAAGTTATGAACTAGAATTCGGAAGTTAATTATGATCTATACACATAAAAGAGTTTCATATTCCTTGTTCTTTGGATGTTTTTTATATGTATAAATATTTTTGGATTTTAATTTGGTTTAGTAACACAATCCATGAGTTGTTTAAAGAGTTACACATCAATGTGGTTTTAACATATTGATTTAATGAAAGGAATAGGATTCCAAAATAAATTAATAACAAAATTCATGTATATACAGGGAATATCATGAGATAAGATGGTAAGATTATTTCCATTTAAAAATAATAAGTGTTACATTCATTTAAAATAAATCACATGTTAATCCCTCAATCATTCTACCAAGTAGGTTCTTCCAAAGAAGGGTGTCCATAGACTATCATGTATAATGAAAAGTGAAAATGGATAACCCAACAATTGAGGTAACCAAATCCTACTATTCTCTTGGGGTAACACGTATCTAGAAACCCCTAATAGTTTATATTTTAAAGGAATAGAGTTGGGTTTATCCATATGATGTATTGGATAAATATTTTTCTTCTAAACAATCCTAGAGTCATATAAGATCCGACTGGACAGATTCCCTACCTAAATAACTAAGTGGTGATAGGAACACAAAAACAGACTCATTTATAAGTGAGATATAGATCCTATCTCATTAATGTATATGACAATTTAACAATTCATTATTTTTTTAGTCGGATCACTTACAATAAGAGTCCTTATTAAATGTTTGAAAAAAAGTGATACTCATTTGATAAAAGATTATATTGTAATGAATATCATCATCATCATCAAAAAATTTTGAGAGGGATACTTCAAAGTATAATATTAATGTAAGAAACTCTGAATATTGGTAAATTAAGAATATTTATAAAGAAAGGAAAAAATTCTATGTGTTAGATAAATCCCTTCTTGGGTAATAAACTTTTGAAATTTTTCAACAAATTAAATAATTTTTTATCAGAGAAATGAAGTATTCACTTTAGGTTAAAAATGAATTAGATTAAAAATAACCAAATTAATTTTAATATCCACTCATATACTCAATATTATTGTATTTTTATATGATTTGGGGAGATTATAGGTTTTTTAAGGCTTGTTTTGGTTATTGAATTTATTTTTTCAGAAATGGAAATTTTTAAAAGTATATTAATATGTTCAAGAAAAATTTTCTCAAAAATTTCAAAGTGTTGAGTTTATAAGGATAATGTAATGTGATTTTTAGGTTTTAGAGTTGTGTGAATAGTAAAAGTGGGTAAAATTTCAAACTGGAAGAATAATGGTTAGTTGGAAAGTCCAAAAAAGTTTCTTTAAGTACCTAGTTAAGGGTATTGGCATATAAGTGTTTCAGGAAAGGGGATTAATGATCTTATAGGATGGAATTTTTTTTTTAGGATAACTGAGGGGGTTTTTGAAGCTCCATGAAATCTACATGTCATGTATTTATCTTATAGAAATAAATTTTTTAGTTTTGAATAGTATGTGATACCAAATGTATACACTAAAAATTCAATGATTATTCTGGTGTAAAAAATGAGATTTTAAAATGAAAACTATGTTCAATGGAATATATGACATGCAACACTATTCCTAAATAAGCTATATAATATTATTGTATAAATATAATTTAAATAACCATACTGTTAAATTGGTGGGTATGAATAGGATTAACTACTTTATAAAGTATAAATATAATAGTACTAATTAATATAGATATATTTATAACTTCTTAGTAAATGATCACTCATTTTTTAGTAAATTCTTTCTATTCTTGAAAAGTACATTTTCTTCAAAAATGGTTTTATTAATTTTTGTGTGAAAATAATATAATTGATTTTTCATGACCCCCACCCCCCAAATAGTACCCCTCATGGGAAAAAATGATAGAAGGGAGATTTGACTTCCTGAGTCCCACCTTCATAGGCCCTGGGTTTTAGATTAGCATCGAGGGTATAATAATCAAACAGTGAGAGGAATTACCCTCTAAGAAAATGTGTAGAATAGAGAGATAAGATAGATACACGAATCAACACATGCTCAGATTCATAAATAGATAATATAAATTTGAAGTGCATATATAAAATTTCATATAGTACTATAATAACTGAAAATAGAAATATAAGTACCCAAAAAGTAAATATGACAACAACTACAAATCCAAAATAGCTCCTACAAAACCACAAGCTATTAATATCTAGTATGATCTCCAACCTTATTTGGATGACTAGAAAAATATTTTATAAGTATGTTGGGTGAGAATAATAGAATAATTAGTAGGATCCTCCCTGGATCCTCTCAAGTAAAAGATAAAGAAATCATTATAAAGCATTGTGAACTGCAGTGAAAGTAACCCATCACCTAAATAGGTATACTAAGTTCCTAGGATCACCATGGATAACTCTCACCAAGTATCACATACAAGAGAGAACATAATATAGTAATGAAACATATAGGGTACCCTGCTCCCACATCCCCACTTTTTTTCATCTCTTCCTTAATATTGCAAGTCATGATCCATCTCCCTCCAAAATAAGTCAGCTCATAGACACCTGGGATAAGTATCACAACATGCATGTAATTCATCACATAATCACATCATTCCATATCACATTATCATATTATAACCAAGTAGTTTATGGGATATACAATAGCCCGTATAACATGTATCATATATTAGGAATTATACCTCAACCATTACAACCCAAACACCAAGTAATAAATCTTAATCCATCACAGCTTATACACATCATACCCATAATCATCCTTTGGATACTATATCTAGAGATAAATGTGTGTAAAATAACCATAATCCATCATATACCTCTACATGCATATATGGGGAAGCTAACCTTCATACATACCAGCACAACTAACTACCAGTAGAAGAGAGAGAGGCTAGAGGTGGTAGTCATCTATTCAACCTCCAGCCAAGATATTGGGGAAAGAACCCTCCCAGAGTCCACTATGCATCATTCATACAAACCAAAATTGGTGTGTTAGTATAAAAAATCCTAGAATATTAAAGATATAATATATCTCATAACCACACTATAAGAATAATCTACTCCTAATATCAACTGTAGTTATTTTCTATTGGACACCCAGCAGCCACATCTAGGGACTAGATATCCTATACGCACATAATAATTTTATAAGAGATATATAAAATTACTTCTTTTTCATTAAAAAATTAAATTTATGTTAATTAATTAATTATCCATTTATTATAAAATAGAAATATTCTGAATTATTTTACCTTAAACATCCAAATCCATGTTATTCTATCTAGGAATAAGCTAATCTGAGTTCACTATTTCTCAAGGTCAACATATTTTAATCATTTTCATTTCATCAACACCAAATTTGTGGTTTAATGAATTATTAAACTTTATTAATTTCCATAATTTTGGTACTCTAGGAGGACCATATTAATCTACCACCAAGAGGAAACATATAACTAATCACACTAATATGCCATAAGAAATGGGGATATGAGTGTAGATAAAACAAGAAACTCAGCCATCATCCATTAATCATATTATTTTCAATTAGGTATCCATGTTTATTATATAAACATGTAATACCAGATACTACCCATCTCATCATCTTTAGTTTCATCCTCATTACCCACATGCATATCTTGATGCATCTATTGATCACATGCTTCAACTTCTACCACAACATCTTTCCCTCCCAGTCCTATATCACATCAATCATACCAAGCTCAACCATTTGAGGCTCATGGAACATCACATTCCAAAACTCACATCTAAATAAATTCATAGGGTTATAAGAAATAGACATATCCAATAGGAAAATCTATTCCCTAAATTAAGGCATCCATCCTTCATTCATGAATGAGCTCGCATGGATCCAAACAAAAGGCACTCGACCTTCCCGAGAAAATGGGAAACTCATAAAAAATAAATTTTCCTTATCACAAAATGGGTTCTTATTACATATTGAATTAATATATTCATTATTCATAGGTTACAAATATGGAAAACCTAATACATCAATATATATTAAGATATAAAATGGAAAACATGCCCTTAAAGTTAAAACCTATTTAAACAAACTTAGATAAGTATTGTTCTCATTTAAAATGACTTTTAATTATCATAAATAAGCATTAACATTCTTTATGTTCATTATAAAATTCCATCAAAACATGTAATAACATATTCAATTAAACATGCAATTGCATAAATTTTATTATCATAAAATTACAACAAACACTGGATTTTAAATATGTCACTTATTTAATTATTCTTAATCCAATTAATTGATTAATTATATATTTACATTCTTTAATTTTATCCATAAAGAATGATATGATAATACTATAGACACCATTAAATGTCTTCCATGATATTTTCCACAAAATGTCCTCAACTGGTCTTGAAATGTTTGTGGTGTGACTCTATATTTTTCATGGGGGTCTGTGGCGGTAGTGAAGGCACAAGCCCGAAGGGCTGGGATAGCATCCCGACACTAATCCCAAGTGAGGGTGTTGGGGCTACGCCTCTGTGGTATAGAGAAATTATTTTGGAAAAGTCTCTAAAAATTCACCCAAGATACTAATGTGCAAACACCTACACACCAATATGCTAGACTTGATTGAAATAATTATTTTTGGCTACATCCTCAAAGTGTCTCCCTGGTCTATCCAAAACACTGTCAGCATGCAAGGTACTTACACCCGACAACTTGGGGTGTATGCCACTTGTACGCCCAATCTCCTTTCGCCCAGGGATCTATTTTTTCTATAAATTGACCCTTGGGGCCTTCATTTGAATGGACAAACTTCCATGAAGCCCAATTGCTTCTATGGTCTCCCTAGGGATTCACCTATGTCTTTAGAAACATTCAAGGATGTTTTTTGACACCTATAGAAGATGATTTTAAGGAGTATCATTGGACTTAAGTCATTTTAGTGTTTTAAATCCATAACACTTGCGTGCCTAAAGAGACCAACCTCCTTGAATCAGAAAAATTTGTGGGCCACCTATTCCTCTCATAAGAACTTGAGCACCCCACTTCTAGGATCACTTGTGAATACTCATGAAGGCTTGATCTAGGTCTCACCAATGTATTAACATATATTTTGTTCATCACTTAGGTGAACATAAGGTCGCCCAAGCCTGTTTTTGAGCCAATACTTGTACTTTGTTATCTAATTGGGAACCCCTCTTTGATTCACCTAATCTATTTATTCTAAAATCCATTAAGCCCTATTCAAATCCACTAGTGGAAAGGATTATTTTTCATTGGATCCATTGTTTTTAAGGGGTTCTATTGATACCTTCATAAAAACATCCAGACTTATCAAACCTTTAGGAAAGGCACATTAGTGTGTCTCCTATTTGGGTTTGTATATCTGTAGTCAGAGGTTTCCCATATTTGTTTCACTATGGTATTAGGATTCATGGAGTGTTTGTGAGTTTTTATATCTATAGTCACATGGACCTTTCTCCTAGGAATAGTGTTCAGGAGTTCCTGGGTTTTGGGTTTGGACCTCCCCTTCTCGTCTCTAAGACCCGGAACCTCAAGCCTCTGGTAGGGAAGGTATGTTTCACACTTTATATTCCATTCAAGAAAATAAAAAGTCACCCTCCCATGTGAGGATCAATTTTAGGGATTCCATCCTGGTGTAAGACCCTAACCTTTCAAATATAAGGTTGCATTCTTACTCCTCTCTAATTAATTCACATTTACTTTTTTCTTACATTGGACCCTTGTCTAATGTAAACTGAAGAGAGGGAAGTTTCATTGCCTCCCCCTCTTCTCAGGTCGACTCAACCTTATCCACCCTTTCCTCCATAGGTGGGCCCTATTCCATTAGCGAAGGAGGAAAAGTGTGGGTGCCTTTGTTTAATCTCTAACATCCTCTTGTTTCTCACATCGATCATGACTCACATGGGCTTAGAGATTTTACTTGATCAAAACATTTTCATAAGTACTTGAACTACAAGAACATTGATTCCTATTCAACCAAGGATATGTAGGAATCCTTCTTAGGGCCCAAGATCATGAGATATCCTATTCGTGAATCTAACCCTAATTCTCTTAATCTGACCATTATCCATAAAAGTAAGCCCCAAATTAAGCCCCCAAATCATGAAA
The DNA here is from genome assembly GCA_963277665.1 of Viscum album. Lineage (NCBI taxonomy): Eukaryota > Viridiplantae > Streptophyta > Magnoliopsida > Santalales > Viscaceae > Viscum > Viscum album. Next base: position 562,905,186 of record OY728142.1, on the reverse strand, counting down.
GAATCCTTTTTAGAAAGTAAAACCAAACCCATCTATCTCAATAGACTATACTCACCTATGATACTTCTCTAACTATGTGGTATTTGATTCCCATCCAAATGGAATTCATAGGAATCCTCCTTGAGGTTCCAAATCGACACTCCAAATCAACCCTATTCTTTCTGGGCCTTATTCCTAACATGGTATAATTTTAATTGGAACCCCATATCCTTTCCATGTTTCTTGTTCTGCTTCAGCATATGTCCCATAATGAACATTGACTAAGCACCTTTTTCTTAAATTTCCTTACCACATGACATTAAAATCTAAGATTATGCCCTTATCACATAACCTTAAAATGTATGATGTGTCCCATTAAGTAGCACCGAACTACGAGGGTTATGGTTCATTTAACAAGGATATGTATATGGGATCGCTGATACCGATTGTAGTATCGGAATATGATATAGATTCTCAATATATAAGAGGGGTGAATTGTATCCTTTAAAAATACATTTTGAACTTTTAATATTGATATTAGCCTTTCTCTTGTTTAAAAAAGTTAAACAAGGTAAATTAACAAAACCTCTTAGTTATACAAATTTTCTAGATTCCTGAAATAAGGTTCTGGAAATGAAACTTGAAAAAAGTTTACAAGAACAATGATTATACCTTAAAGCGTATAGAATCTTACTTAATCAGAGTACAAGTTAGAGAAAGTATAAGATAGTTATACTTTCCTTATTAATCAAATGTAGCATAAAAAACTTGAAACAGAACAAGTAACAAGTATTAAATCTTTTAACCCAAAGATTTTGGTATCCAACAACCTTGGATAAAGGTCCCTTGATTTATACTTTCAAGAAAGTCTATCATACCTACACCAAGGTAATCCCTCAATAAGAATATCGGAATGTATCTTGCGATACCCATAATCCTTCGATCATCAAGGTATTCGAAACCTATGTCTTCCATATCAATGAATTACTCAAACATTAAGGTAGTTGGCACCTCTGTCTTCATATCCCTAAAAGCCCTCGAATGTAATCAACAACATTTGGATACGTACAAAGCAATCTGAACAAGATTTTAAGTACACACGAATCATGAGAGTATCTATCTATCTCTAGAAATCACTTCAATATCATGTAATCTCTATAGTTTTACAACAGTTAGTTGTTAAAGATATTTTTTTGTGAGCTCATTCAGATGAGCTCTTAATTGTAGGTACTTCTCCAACGGTCGTCTCCCTCCTCCAATGGTCATATTTTTTCTTGAATCATGGATGGACATGTATACGTGTCACTCGAACAATGGTTAGTTAGAAATAGAATACATGATATTGTTTCATAAATATATCAAATGTAAAAAAATATGGTTTCTCAACAAAATCAAATTTTCCAAAGTATAAGGATAATAAATTTTGGAGTCTAAAAATATTCAGATTCTATATTTCATGAATATTTGGATTCTATTTTTCAAGGAATTCAGAATCAAAATTCTATAGATTTCGAAGTCTAAATTATAAGGAATTTGGAACCTGAATTTTGAGGAATTCAGATCCTAAATTCTAAGGAATTAGGAGTCTGAATTATAAGGAATTCAGAACATAAATTCTATAGAATTTGGAGTCCGAATTCAAGGGAATTCAGAGTCTGAATTTCATAAAATTCAGAGTCTGAATTTCAGAGAATTCAAAGATTGGATTTCAGATAATTCGGAGTCTAAATTTTAGATAAATAGATGTCTGAATTTCAGACAATTTAGAGTTTGAATTTTAGATAATTTGTGGTCTGAATTTTAGAGAATTCAGAGTCTGTATTTCAGATAATTTGGAGTCTAAATATCAGAGATTTCAAATTCTGAATTCGAAACCTGAAAACAGAATACTCTATAAATAAGTATTTACAGAATTCTGAGGTTTTATATGTGAAACCAAATTTTACACTTAGGAGAAAAGAGTGTTAGATTTAGTGAAACTACAACATGAATAATGAAAACATGGTAAGGATAAATTTTCCTTGGGGAAGGAAAAAATTTCTATAATAAGGAAAATAAAATTTTCCCTAAGATAGAGTGTTTTTGATTTTCAAAACATAAAGATATCGAAAATTCATAAAGAACCCTTATTGACTGAACAATCTCCCCCTTTTTGGAAAGCACAAACATCCTTACGAAAAAGAATATAAGGACTTTAAAATTTTATGAATTTAAAAAAACTTATCTCCCTTTACTTATGGATCAAAGTTAATACGACTAACTCCCCCTTAGGTTTTGAAAACCCTAAGGATTGTATTCTGAATTTCCAGAATGAGATTTTTTATTTTCTTTCATAAAAAAATCTTCATGATGAAAACTCCCCCTTAGATGAACTCCCCCTTAGGGAAATTTCTTCTTTACTTAGTATTCTTGTTTGCGTTCCTTTCTCGCCCTTTGTGATTTTCAAAAGGAAATAAAGGTAATGGAAAAGAAATTTGGTACTTGAAAGATTAGTTCTAAACAACTAAAATTAAAGAACAACCAAAAATTTCATTAAGATAGAAATAATTTTTTCAACATAAAAAATACAACAAAAATGTGATTAGAAAAAGATTATCCTTTCTTATCCTTCCGCATCAGCTTCTTCACTATGGTTTTCAACTTATTAAGCTCCTTGTGATAATCTTCTGTATTCTTGAGAAACTGATCTTGATATTCTATTTTCTTCTCTAAGGATTTGATTTTCCCTTCTTAAGACTTAAGATATTATGCCTGATCCTTCAGAACTTCTTCTTGCTTAGCAAGCTTTTCGTCAATCTCAATTCTGAGATCCCTTTCCCTCTTCCAACACTGAGCAACTGAATTTAGTTTCCCATTCATATCCTTAACTTATTTCTTCCGAGAAGTCTGTCCAGGGGTCATATTTTCTTAAAAACTAATAGTGAGATCCTTGATCTTCACATCTTTGGTGTCAAAAGCATCCTTAACACTATCTTGAAATTCCTCAAAGATTCTCATCTATTCAATTTTTTTTTCCTTGACCAACTTTTCATCTTCATACAAGATCTTTTATGAACCTTATAGATAATGAATAATGTCTTTAAGTCTTTCTCGAGTTTGATATACTTATCCATCACCATGGATACTGAATCTGATTTTTTATTTAATGAATGCTGAAGAATATAGAATATCGAGTCTATACAAGGAAATATTGGAATAGTCCCAACAAGATTTTTTAGATACTAAACTACAAATTCGTGTCCAAGAGAGGATGATTATGAATCTGAGACTTTGGTTAGTGAGGATTCCTTTTCTAATTAAATAGCCTTCCCCTTCGATGAACCAAAAACTTCTTTCTTCTTTACCACAACTTTTTTTGGTGTATCCACAACCACTTGTTTTCCCATATAATCTTTCGAAATGATTTCTTATTGATTGGGGGATTCGGGTTCACTATCTGATAGCTGAAAAATTTTATCCTCGTCAACTTCTTCTTTCTTGAATCTTGCCTCAACATCCTATGGGTGAATGGAATCAAGATTTCTAGTTTCATTTTTATACCACTTATTCACTTCTTCCTCACCCTTCTCATCTTTTCTTAGGGTATCATGTTTTGAAGAATCGGCTTCAAAAGTTTGGATTGAGAGTTTCTCAGAAGGACTTTACTTCTCATGGAAATCTTCTACTTGCTTTATTATATCTTCGGTATCACCGCTTCCTTATTCTTCCTCTTCAAATTCTTCTTCTTGAACTATTTATTCTTCTTGATGTTGTTTCAGAATCACTAAATGTTTTCCCAGAGTCCCTGGTAATGGTTATACTAGAATATATTTTGGTACCAGACTATTTTTAGAGGCTTTATCAATAGCCTTCATAAGTAATTGAACTATTTCAGCTTCGGACAATTTCTTCCTTTGTTTCTTTTCTTTTTCTTCTTTTTCTAGATTCTCAGTAGTCTTTTTCTTCAATTCTTTTGCCTCAGCCAGATCCAAACCAAAACTAGGCTCTCCTACTTTCCTATTCATCTTGTCCTCTCTCCATTTAGAAAACACTTCATCAGTATACATATTTTATTTCTTGGGTTTTAGGGGTGAAGATTGAGTTTCCATCTCTACAAATGTTTTTTCTTTTTTACTTCTGATTTCTTCACCTTCCTCTTACTTCAACCCTTTTTATATGTTTCATCCAACTTCTATTTCTTTGAAAGAGAATCAACTTCTGCTTTCGATAAATCATGAAATTCTCGGTATTGACTATTGAAGCCAATCTTCATCCTCCTTAGAGTATGATCACTCAAAAGCATCACCTTACGATTTCATGGCTTAGAACTGCAAGGAATATTGAATGACTGAAGACAAAGAACAATTATCTTTGAAAGAATGTCTAGATAAATGATAATATAAGACTTAAAATTTCCATTCTTTATATTCTCAATCGTAACCAAGATATTCTTAACCAGGTTTATCTTTCTTAGGTTCACCAAGAAATCCAGAATATAAATATCACTTTTCTTTAGGGTATCCTTGTCCCCTTTTCTCGGAATGAGAAACCATTGGACCCATAACTGAAGAATCCGATGATTTGTAGATATATGAATAATTTTTGGAGTCTTTACTTCCTTCAATCCAAGAGATTCTATAGCCTTTTCCTTGACAGAAGAGCTTACTACATCAGGAATCTTGTGAGAGAAAAACTTTTCTTCTCCCTCATAAGGAATTCCTATCAGGTTTGCAACCATGTTATATGAAAGAGGGTATGTTTTTTCATAGCTCTTGAATAAAAATTTATCTCTTCGTCCTTCATTTAAAAAACTGGCTATCTCATAGAATTCAACCAGCAATTCTGGATATACCAGATCATGTGCTCTTGGTTTTGATACACAAACACTCTCCCAACTATTCAGGTTTATATTCTTAGGAACAATAGAATCATAATTGGCATAAAACTTTGGATCAACTAACCTTTCACGTTATATCTACCACTCATAGATTTCCTTAACACTTGACTTGTCTTTCTAAGAATAGGATTCAGTAGACATTTTAAAGTAAAGAAACTTTAAAGATCGAGAATGGGCTTTATAGGAAGGTCAGAGCTTTATCACATGAAGGCTGGGAGAACTATGTGGGATGACCATCGTGTGTCCTTTATATATGAAATTGAAGTGACGGTTCATCTTCCTAGATTGATCCAATGGTTGAAATCGTCTGGAGAAGATCGGATGGTTGAGATGATAGTCAAGGAGGGATTTTGATCAAATCTGGTCTTTTGAGGTTTTTTAAGAAAAACATTCAGATTTAAGGAAAATTGAATCTGAAGATTTAAAAAACAAATCTAAGTACTAGCAAGGAAAAAAATGATTATGCTGTATTATGAAGGGAAACACACCTTTTGGATTTCCAAGAATATTATTCTTAATAGGGAAATTTTTTCTTGAAAAACATAGATTCTGAAATTTTTTATTACGAAAACTTAACTATGGGTAAAAATTATATTATGAGAAAAAATATGATTACGAAAAATTTTATATTACGAAAAAAAATTGACTACGAAAAAAAATTTGTACAAAAAAATTTGATTTTAGCTAACAAGAAAATGTAACCCCCCTATGGGATGGATTTTGTTTCTGTAAGGATATGGGTTTCAATAAGAAGTTAATATGGAAGATTAATTCATGGTTATCATTCCTAACTTATGTTTAATGTATTCAAATCTATCGGATGGTAAATATTTTTTGAAAATATCATCATGTTGATCTCGTGTTCTGAAAAATTGAAGAATTATATCTCCTTTTTGTGTCTAATTTGTAAGAAATTGATGCCTAATATCTATATGTTTTGTATGAGAGTGATGTGCATAGTTTTTAATTAAGGTAATGGAATTAGTATTATCCCACAATATTTGTGTTTTGGTAAAACTCAAACCATAGTCTGTGAGTGTGTGTTGCATCCACAACACTTGAGCACAACAACTTCCAACTATTATATATTAAAATTCAGCAGTGGAAAGTTCTACTGAGTGTTGCTTTTTTAATTACAAGAAACTAATGAATCTCCTAAGATATGACAAGTTTCGGATGTACTTTTCCTATCCATTATACACCCACCAAAGTCAGCATCCGAAAAAACTTTTTAAAACAAAATCATTTATAGAAGTATAAAAGAGTCTTAAATCCATGGTTCTCTTTAAGTAATGAAAAATCATTTTCACTACCTTTAAATTAGATTTCTTTTGATTGGATTGATATCTTTCACATAATCATACTGAAAAAATTATGTCTAGATGACTATATATCAATTAAAGTAGACTTCCTATCATACCTCTAAAGAATGTTTGATCTACTGTTTCCTAGATTCATCAAGATCAAGTGAATTTGAGGTACCAATGGGAGTAATTATACTCTTAGTGTTGTCATATCCATACCTTTTAATAAGATCTTTAATAAACATATGTTGAGATATATAGATTCATTCTGGTTTCTAAGAAATTTGAAAACCAAGGAAAAATGTTAACTCACCCATCATACTCAGTTCAAACTCAGATTTCATTAGATCTGAAAAATAATCAGTTAAATATTGCTGAGTTGAACCAAATATAATGTCATCAATATAAATTTGAATAATCAAAACATTTTTCTTACCATTCATTATAAAAAGTTTTGGATCATCATTTCACTTAACATAATTATTTTGAATAAAAAACCCTCTAAGTCTATCATACCAGGCTCGAGGGTCTTTCTTAAGTCCATACAAAGATTTGGTAAATTTGAAAACATGTTCAGGATGTTCTGTATCTTCAAAAACAAGAGGTTGTTCAACAAAAACTCCCTCTTGAACCTAACCATTAAGGAAATCACATTTAACATCGATTTGAAAAATTTTGATGTTGAAAAATGCTGCAAAGACATGTAGAATACGAATTGATTCAATTCTAGCTATAGGAGCATAGGTTTCTTCATAGTCTATTCCTTCTTGTTGATTATAGCCTTTAGAAACTAATCTGTCTCTATTTCTTACTATCATTTCATTTTCATCACACTTATTTCTGAAAACCCATTTTACTCACATAAAAAAAGTTTCCTTAGGTCTTTCAACAAAGGTCAAGACTTTATTCTTTTCAAATTCATTTAGCTCATCTTGCATAGATTTTATCCAATAATCATCACCTAAATCTTCCTCAATGCTTTTTTGTTCTAATTTGGAGATAAATACCAGATGTTCTACTTCATTTCTTAAGTAACTACTTGGCCTTACAGGTTGATTTACATCACCAATGATACTATCACTGGGATGATTATAAAGAAAAAACTTATTTTGGTTTTCTAAAATCTGTTCATCTACATAGGGTAGGAAATATTTTGGCGTAAATGCTTCAGAAGCATTTTCTTGAACATGTTCCTTATCATAAGGATCTTCTATTAGGGATTGATTATCAGTTTTTGAATACACATCCAAAGATATAGGTTGATGTTGTTTAAAAACAAATGGATTAGTTTCATAAAATTTAACATGTACTGTTTCTTCAATAGTAAAAGTATTTTTATTGAAAACTCTATAATCCTTATAGGTTTTGAAGTATCCTAAGAAAATTACTTCATCATATTTAGGTGAGAATTTGTGTAAATTTTCTATAGTATTCCGAATGAATACTTTGCAACCAAAAACCTTAAAGTAGAAATTCTAGGTTTTCTACTATTCCATAACTCATAAAGAGTTTTATAAAGAAAGGGTATAATCAAAAAAATTGTAGTATAACAACCAGTACTTAAAGCTTTAGCCCAAAAAATTTTGGCTATCAAATATTCACTCAACATGGTTCTTGTTATCTTTTGAATATTTCTATTTCTTTTTTCAACAACCATATTTTGTTGAAGAGTTCTTGGTGATGAGAAGTTATGATTAATTCATTTTCTACTACAAAAAGTTTCAAAATTAGAATTTTGAAATTCTCCTCCATGATCACTATGAATAGTTTTCAAAGGAAGGTTTTTCTCATTTTTAACTTGGGCTATAAAACTTTTTAAATAAGAAAAATCTTTAGATTTCTTTGCTAAAAAATAGACTCATGTAAATCTAGTGTAATAATCAACTAGAAAAAATACATAATATTTTCCTCCAATGCTTCCAATTTTGGTTAGTCCAAAAAGATCTATATGCACCAACTATAATGCATCAGTTTTGGGACTTCACCAACTCATTTAAAACTCGATTTATGTTGCTTCCAATATTGTTAAGGATCACAAACTTTTGAAGAATAAAATCTAAATCTATTATATCCTTAATAAGTATTTTCTTTGATAGTTTTCATAGGTTAATAAGATTACAGTGTCATAACTTTCTATTCCATAACCAAGAATGATATTACATTGCACTAAGACAAGGTAGATCTTGGATCCTAAGGCCTTTTATGTTTAGTGTGTATACATTCTCTTGCCTATTGAAATAAAGAATAAAGTCTTCCCTAGAATTGTGTACCAAGCACTTTTCATTCATAAAATTCACAAGGTGACCTTCATCACATAATTGAATTATGCTAATGAGGTTGTTTTTAAGACCATTAAAAAATAAAACATTTGAAATCAAAGTTTTTTCAAGAAGAACAATGTTACCTATACCAATAATTTCTCCCTGAGCATTATCTCCTAAATTTACTTTTCCTCTCTTCGTCTTGATAATCTTTTTAAAGAAGTTTTTGTTACCAGTCATGTGTTGGGAACATCCATTATTCATGTAACATGTATTTTTGTTGCTACTATCTTTAATTTCCTCAAAATAAGAGTGTTAGACATTCGAAACCAATACTTTCTTGGATCTAGAAACTTCATAAAGAAAAATTTTAGGAATCCACATTTTATTGGGAAAAAACTTTATGAAAACCTGAAGACTGAGTTTTGTTTAGGGAACAATTTTTTTCCAAATTCCCACCACACTAACACATAGTATAGAATGGAGCACTTTGAGGAAAAAAATAATTTTTACTAAAAAATGGTTGTGTACTATTATAACCAAATCCAGAATTGTTATTTAGAGGTTGGATTTGAGAATACATCTTTTTAAAATTTTACTTTCCTAGGGTAAAATTTGACAAACACTTAAGGAAAATTTTTTTGACTTCAGTCTAATAGCTAAGTTCTTATCCTCAAAAACATTAGTTTTAGCACTAGTGTTAGTATCTAAAACCTTTTTCTTACTAATTACTTTTTCTAGATCCTTATAAATTTTATCCATCTCAGAGTTAACTTCCTCAAGGGTTTTTTAAAAAATATCAAAATCATACTTTTTCTTATCAAGATATTTTGAAAGATCTGATATTTCCTTAGTAAGAATACTAATTCTATAATTTTCCTTATCAATATTTTTCTTGACTTTAGAATTTTCTTTCTCAAGGATCTTAGAAAACCAAAAAACTTCTTCATAGGTAGGTAAATTATTATCTTCATCAGAAGAAGATTCTTTATACGAAGATTCATATTATTTAATGTCACTATAATTAGAATTCAAGGATACATTGGTCATGGATTCAGTATTGTGTACCTTGGCCATTAAAAAATGATTTTCAATAGGTAACTTGGCAAGTAATCCAAGATTCTTCTGATCAGAAGATTCGTACTCTGAGGATTCATCAAAAGATTCACCACCATTGGCACTCCAGGATTCATTGGCTTTCAAAACTTTCTTAGCCTTATCCTTGTAGTATTTCCTTCTATTCCTCTCAGAGTGCTTTTCCATTCTATCTTTTCTCTTAAGCATAGAACAATCCGGCCTTATATGCCTTGCTCTTTTGCATTGATAACAAGTTCCTTCTTAGTCATTCTTACCCTTTCGTTCTTTCTTATTGTATCTATATTGAAATTTCTTCTGTCCAAAAATGTTGTTCATCCTTTGAGTAAGATTGCCTACCTTGTTATATGAATATTCACTTCCACTAGATTCAGATTGGATAAAAAAACTTCTTAGATTTGGATCTTATAACTCTCTTAGGAGTCTTGGCTTTCATATGATGTGAAGTAGTTGTAAAAGAAACACTTCCATTTCCATTCTTCTTTTTAATATTGTCAGAATCTCTCTTCATTCTAGTCTCATATAAAAGAAGAGTTCCTAAAACCTCATCAAGAGAAATATGAGTAACTTTTCTATTTTCATCTATGGTTGTCCTCTTAGATTCCCAATCATTAGGCATGATACCTATAATTTTGTCCACTAGTGCCTCATCATCTACAGCTTTCTCACCCATAGATTTTAAATTTTTGACAATGGTCATTAATCTTTGTTGTACCTTACATATAGGTTCTCTATAAGGAAAGCATAAACCACGATATTCAGCTTGAAGCATAGCTCTTCTAGTTTCAATGACTTTGGAAGTTCAAAAGTGAGTTACTTCAAGATTATTCCAAATACCATTTTCTGATTCACAAGATAAAATTTTGATATACATATTTCTAGTCATGGAATAAAGCAAAGTATTTTGTTCCTTAAAGTTTAGCTGGTATTCCACCTTTTTTGTATTAGTAATGGTTCTAATTTCATTATCATAAATCTTATAATCTCCAGTTGACATAATATATTTTTCAAGACCTATGTTTATCACAATGGTCTTCATTATACCTCTCCAGTATTCATAATCATTCCCATCAAATATTGGTGGTCTATTATGATAAAGATTTTCAATTGAACCCACATTCATTCCTTCCATCTAGAAGAAAATATCTTACCACACAAACTTTTTTAGTAATAAAAGTTTGTAAAGAGGGATAAAAATGATAAGAAAGGAATATATAGAACAATAAAAACTTGAGCAAGAAAACTTATATGTGAATATAAGTATTTCAGAGACCTCCTCTGATACCAATTGTGGGATCCCTGATACCGATTGTAGTATCAGAATATGATGTAGATGCTCAATATACAAGAGGGGGTTGAATTGTATCCTTTAAAAATTCATTTGGAAATTTTAAATTTGATATAAACCTTTCTATTATTTAAAAAAGTTAAACAAGGTAAATTCACAAAGCCTCTTGGTTCTACAAACTTTCTAGATTCTTGAATTATGATTCTGGAAATGAAACTAGTTCTATAAACTTGCTGGATTTTGGAAATATGGTTCCGGAAATGAAAATTAAAAAAAAGCTTATATGAGAAATGATTCTACCTTAAAGAGTATAGAATATTACTTAATTAGATTAAAAGTACAAGAATGTATAAGATAGTTATACTTTTCTTATAAAAAAAATGCAGTAGAAAACAAACTTGAAACAATACAAGTAACAAGTATGAAATCTTTTAACCCAAAGAGTAGGGTATCCAACAACCTTGGATAAATTTCCCTTGATTTATACTTTCAAGAAAGTATGTCTTACCCACACTAAGGTAAGCCCTCGATAGAAATATCGGAATCTGTCTTGCTATCCCCACATGCCCTCAATATTCAAGGTAGTTGGAACCTCTGACTTCCTTATCAAGGAAGTCCTTTAACATTAAGGTAGTCGGCATCTCTATCTTCTTATCCTTATAATCCCTAAAATGTACTCAGCAACATTCACAGTCACACAAAGCAATATGAACAAGAAGTTCGGTATGTACGAAGCATGAGATTATCTCTCTCTCTAGAAATCACTTCAATAGCATGTAATCTCAAGAGTTCTAGATCAGTCAGTTGTTAAAGATCTTTTTTTGTTGTGATATCGTTCATATGTGCTCCTATTTATATGTACATCTCAAATGGTCATCTCCCTCCTCCAATGGTCACATTTTTTCTTGAATCTCAGAGGGACCTGTATACGTGTCACTCAAATAACGGTTAGTTAGAAATAGAATACACAACATCGTTTCATAACTATAACAAATGTAAACAAAATATGGTTGCTAAACCAAATCTAATTTCACAGAGTCTAAGGAAAATAATGTTCAGAGTCTAAAAATATTTAGATTCTATATTTCCTGAATATTCAAATTTTTTTCAAGAAATTTACAATCAGAATTCTATAGATTTCGGAGTCTGAATTATAATTAATTTGAAACCTGAATTATATGGAATTCGGATCCTGAATTATAAGGAATTAGGAGTCTGAATTCTAAAGAGTTTTGAGTCTAAATTATAAGGAATTCAGAACCTGAATTCTACGAAATTCAGTCCATAATTATAAGGAATTCAGAGTCTAAATTAAAGAGAATTCAGAGAATGAATTTGAGGTAATTCAGAGTCTAAATTTCAAAGAATTCAGAGTCTGAATTTCTGATAATTCGGAGTCTAAATTTTAGAGAATTCAGAGTCTGAATTTCATACAATTCGGAGTCTTAATTTCAGAGAATTAGGAGTCTAAATTTCAGAGAATTTGTAGTCTGAATTTCAGAGAATTCGGAGTCTAAATTTCAGAGAATCCTGAGTCTGAATTTTAGAGAATTCAGAGTCTGAATTCAGAACCTGAAAATAGAATACTCTATATCTAAGTATTTATAGAATTCTGAGGGTTTAGATGTGAAACCTTATTTTACACTTAGGAATGAAAATAGTTAGATTTAGAGAAACTACAACATGAACAATGAAAACATGTTAAGGATAAATTTTCCTTGAGGAAGGAAATTTTCCTTAATAAGGAAAATAAAATTTTCACTATGATGGAGTGTTTGTGATTTTAAAAACATACAGGAATGGAAAAGTCATAAGAAAACCTTACTGACTCAACAATGTTGGTAGCCCATTTTATGGGTACAATCCCAATATGAAAACAAACCTTTGTCTCCCTGGACCACAGTAAATTCCAAAGTTCCCTACTTAGTGGGATAAAACCAGTATGATCATAAAAATGATTTAAAGAATCTATAAATAGTATATGAGAGGATTCCATTGATGGAGAACCGAAAATACACATGGATATCTCCATTAATGTATAACCTCAAATACATACGAATGATTCTAAATATCAGACATGTAAATAAGTGATTGAAAATTCTAAGGGAAACTTATATTATACTTCATGAATTAATAAGGATTTATGAAAATATCTTAAATTTATAAAAAGAGTCCCAGTGTAGACAACAATTCCCCCCAAAAGGGTGTGATGAATCCAACCTCCCATCCACTCGACCAATGCATGTTCTTAAGTATTGTAAAGTTCAATCTTAACGAACAACTGCCTTTGGATAGTGGGACCCTTTTGGGTAAATAATTTTTGGATGTTTCTAGTTCCATGAATAAATCCAATGGAAACCACATAGAAGTAGAGATTCTTAAACTTGAACACACGTTTCAAGAAACAATGAAACAATAATGGTGAACTCAATGTGAATTATTAACCAAGTTAATAATGTTACCTACATGTCAGACCCCTATCAATTGATAATGGAAGTCCAGAAAAAGGAATAAATCACACATGTATCCATCTAAAATATGTATATTTAATAGATTTTATTGTTGTTTTCATGTTTTTTTAGAACTCCCTTCAGTCCAAAATGGATTTCTTTAAGATGACATATGTGAACTTCTCGACCTCTTCTCAAACTAGATCCTTATACATGGGAAAGACATCATCACCCACTCAGCATCTTCAATGATGGGTCTCTAATGTGCTGATAAGGAAGGACCATTAGCATGGTACAATCCCAACCTTGGAGGTTTCCTGATAAGATCTCCAGGTTAATAGCAATCCTCGATCGTCCGGCCAATGATGACCAATGATCAAGAAGTAGATGGTTCCAACCACTGTCTTTATCCATTTTGGGTACTTATCCCTAGAAGGCAACAACCAATCCCTCTTGTACTATAGTTTAGTGGATCAAGAGGTCACTCAAGGCCAAAATTCAATGTTTTAGGTGTCTTTACTAATGAATCCATCCAACAATCACCGCCAGCAGAATCGTGTGATAGTGAACCCCCAACATGATGGGGGTATTGCCTCTGGATGTTCATCCCATTTCCCTCAAACCCAATCATGCAAGATGAACTGGCAGGGACAATTTCCAGTCAATAGGGAGTAGGTTCTTACCTTTTCTACCTCCAGAGAAGTCCATCAATCTAACTTGATGGAAAAAACTGAGCAGGCACATACACTCGTCTGTCCTAATTCCACTGCACATCAAACTCTTCTGGCAGAGACCCAACAATCCTACTAGGAGAGTCATATAGAGTACCATGAATAGGCCAATATGCCTATTTATAAATTATCAGCTATATAGTAGGCTCGTTTTACTTCTTTTAAGGAATCCCTCCAATAAAATGCGGTGGAAACGGGTAAATAGGAACACACACAATCTTACACTCACCAATTATACCAGTAGTATCATCTTCTATTGTTGAAATAAGTTCTTCAACTATAATTTATGAAAAACATACAGAAATCACATACACCTACTAGCGTTCCTCAATCCTGCCAATAGTCTCATTTGGTAGCACCCAGAGAAGTCATTCGGAAAGCTCAGACAACAAATCTAGGGCAGACTCAACTCTCTACCCTATACATGAGTACTGTCAGTATCCAATGATAGTAAAATGAGGACAGAAGAAGGAACATAAACATACTATAGATATGGGATGGACTTATATTCCCATTCTGGTCACTGAAGTCACCAAACACATCTTGTCAATGGTGAAAGGGAATACACAAATTTCTGCCCATATTTTGAAATCATTGAAAAATATACAAACAGCTTCAGCAGTACAAGGGTTATAGACACATAAATATGTCCCCACATATAGGATGACACATCATCATTCCATCTCAGAGAAAATACATACCTCTACTTCAGTCCAAGTGGATTATGGGGAATACTCCCCCATATCATATGGATGGTCGGATCAAAAACATAAACTATTTCTATTTTATATATAATCGACCTGTTCTGATGGCCACTCCAAGGAAGGAACATACACCTGCCCATGATAACCACTTCTCCCAAAAAGTGTCTCTAACTAAGTGTAAGAGAGCATCCAAGAAGAAGTCTTTCCAAACATAGTTGGAAAATCAAGTGCCAAGCCATGATCTGGATCCTCTTAATGATGGAGTTCTTGAATCCCTCAGACATTTATCTATTTTAGATAAAGATCCTACCCTCCCATTACAAAATTATGAGAGTGTTATTAGTAGTTTTTAAGTTCCCCATAGAAAAATTCATCATGAAGGCTTGATTCATGAAAATTCGGTCAATCTAGAGATCCTATCTTCGAATGAGAGCAACGAAAACCCTCTGTGTGGCTAGAAGACAAAGGAGAAAGAGAATTTATCCCTTGATGTAATCCACCATGTTTCTCATCATCATGATGGAATTTTCTATGAATGTTCTCTCTAAATTAGTATTTCAAATTGTCAAGATAATTCTATAATTGAAAATGTAGTAATGAGAAAGATCTCTTATCTTGATGCACGTTCCAACACAAGGCTAGTCATGAATGATGCCTTATCATTAACGGGTGAGATACTTTCTATACCAAAAGATATCTTAAGATAGTGGCCATTCTCTAAACCTCCCTTGGGTCATTTGTCTTCTAATACAGTAGTGGAAAAGTATTCAAATTCCGTTTTTTTAATAAAATAGTCAAGAAGCACCCACATTGGTCAGACCAAGTGGATAAACCTTTAGTGAAAGATGCTGAAGATATGTTAAACATGATAAAACAATTGTCTAAAGGATAAATACTTGTCATATTCTAGACTTTGGAAAAATTTCTATATAATATTCCAGAATTCATGGAATAATATCTCATTAATGATGTTCACCTCATCTTTGGTAATACTCTTCATCATTTAAAAACCAAAGTATTAACATATGATGAATATCCAAATCATTTAAAGGTAATAGAAGGGTTTCAATGCCAAATTGACTTTGAATCTCTCTCTGTTTTCCAACATCCAAAGGTTGAAAATCAATAGAGAACCCTTCAGCAAGAATTCCTCAATGCTCTTAAGAGGCTACACCAATTAATTTCTGGTACCCCAACTAGTATTCGTATTAGAGGATGGTGTGCACATGGAGCATTGAATTTCACTACACTCTAGAAATATAAAACCCCACCAAATGTGGTCTCATGAAATGTTATTTCCCTTGACTGGATACAATGAAACAATTTTTTATATAATCTAATGTATGCTCAAGAAAAGGCATAACCTTGCTCTCATCAGAGTCAGGCCCAAAGAAAACAAGTTGTTGAAATAATTTTTCATCAAGCATATGAAAATATTCTGGAGGCCTCCTGCTTAGATGATGTCAGTCATCAGATAACACAAATGTGTAAAATAGCACAATGATATTCTAAAATAGGTGATTTGAGTGGTTGTAGGATAATGCACCAAGCTAATGTTTGAACCACAATTCACAAAATCAGAAGAGTAGCTACATGAATCACAGCCATAGAAATTCAAGAGTCACCCCAGCTTTCAGGGATGTGGGATAGTTTAATTAAACCATTGAATTTAGTAAACAAAGTTTGAATTTTTGAAGAATAAGAATAAGAAAAGCCTCAACCTATAGTGTTGGGGATTTTTCACATCTAAAATCCCCTCCTCAACGGAAGATAGTTTTCTCCCGATTAGAGAAGAAGCCAAAAAGAGAGCACACAACTGAACTATCCAAGGGTTCTCTTCGGGTAACCGTCTGCCAAGAAATTCTCGATAATTAAGCATATAGGAGAACAGAGTCTCATGGAAAATACAGAAGGAGAAAATCATACAAAGATACTACAAAATGCCATCAATGCAATATACATCAGTAAACATCATTAACACCATTGCAGAATATCTTCCAAAAAATGAGACTTTTTCAGGGGAATATGAAGATGAAGTTCTCATGCATAATATGGTATACACAGATGAAAATGAAGGGGGTGTGCATACCTAAAATAAAAGTATCACCCAGAATCTTGGTATTCCCTTAAATAACCAACTCCCATCCATCTGAAAGAAATATAACAAGGGGAAAGGTAAAATTCAGATCACATCTCACTTTTCCATCGGAGAAGTTCAATATATTTGGCTTAAAAAAAGATTTTCACAGTAAGAATAGGAGATTAAAGAGTTGAAAAGACTCAATAAAAATTTACTTCAATGTAGCATGTCTGCTAGACACACTCCCTAGGTAGATCATCAACTTGAACATCTTGTAGGAGCTCCTGGTAACTACAGATGTGTATAATGAATTCCCTCTATTTGTTACACAGCAAGAGAGGGATCATACACATCCTTATAGGCTTGTCCCTATGGTTTATCCAAGGAAAATACCAGCAACACCACCACTAGTGGGTTTTTTAGTCATTGCACCGGTTAAAGCTCTAGCTACTGTACCTGTATAGGTCCCAACTCATCCAGATATTTCCCAAATTCTTATGAACAAAATTGATGAATTAACAACTCAATTGGAATCTATGGAAGAGCGGTGTAAACCAGTTCATCCAGAAAATAGATCTTTCCCTGAGTGGGTGGATCGGATTCCTCTCCCGCCAATCTTTGTGAACACTACATTCCCAATATATAATGGTTTCGTAGATATAGAACAAAACCTAATGCTTTTCATTTCTTGTTTTGATTCCATGATGGGGACACCTCAACAACAAGAAGTAGTAAAGATTATGTGTTTTGTGCAATCATTATAGGGACTAGCTTTTGTATGGTCTACAAGTTTGCAATCTCATTCAATTACTGAATAGGAATATATCCATCAAAAATTACTTCTTCAATTTAGTCCAACGCTTAGAAGAAAACAATTTTTTATCTTACAAATTGAAAAAAAAGGTAAGATGAAAGAGTTTCGTATTTAATTTCTCTATGGAAAGGATTAACATATTTCTTAAATCTGGTACTCCCTCAGGATGATTTTCTGCCAATTTGTGTAGAAAATTTGAGTGATGAGTTACGCACACAACTAATCCCTATGAAATAAACATGAGGGTTTTGAGAACTAGCTTCAATTTCCCAACAGGTGGTGGATTCCATTGTGGAAACTAAAGCTAAAACTCATTTAATTCCATCAGCTTTGAGAAGGAGAATAGAGAAATGAGTGTCTTCTATAGTCACACTCAAGAAAACACATGTACATTCTTCCACTTCAAAAACATATTCATATTGTAGGGATCCACCTCATGATCATCAGGAACAAAAACCACCTCATTAAGATGATCAAAGAGTTCAAATGCAGGAATAGTTTGAGGAGTTAAAAAAGAATGTATATTCTTTCTGAAATGAATAGGTTCTTGGTTAATTTATATCATCTCTAGAAAATAATTTGGTTCGGTTTTCAAGGCCAAAGAAACCAAAAAAAAGGAGATGAAGATATTCTAAATTATCATCCCTTTCATCAGATGTTGGGGAATCTTATTCAGGAGGGTTTTGTTTTTAAATACCTCCTACAAAAAATAGTAACCTCTATACAAGTGAAACAAAATATTTCATCACTCTAAGTAACTTGTGTTTCTGCTACTAATCCATAGGAAGAATGTGAATGGCAGGAAGTCAAATATAAAAGTTCACAGAAATATGATGATTGGATTATTAGGAAAATGATCAACCGAAATCATAAAATTCTATAAACTCAATTAAAACAACCAATTGTGTCTTCTACCACTCCCGCCATAGAAAAACCACCTTCATCAAAATTTCAATCCTCAAATAAGAGACATGATCATAAGGGTAAAGAGTAGTCAGAAGAATATGAGCTCATATCAAGACCATAGTTTTCCTTGAATCTAGAAGATTTCATACCTTCTATTTATAAAGAATGTGGAACGACCCACCAAACAGAAAAATAAAAACTAACCTGTCATAAAAATCCTCATTACATGAAGAATTGATCTTTATTTTTATCAACGTTATCCACTTAACGGATCCCTATACCGATGGTGATTCTGGTTATAATGAACATAAGTTCCCTATACCTAATTTGGGAACTAGAGGAAGAATCTAAGTTCAAGGATACAGGGGAAGATTTTGGTATTATAGAATCTATTATTTAAACTCTACCCCTACTTGAACCATATATGTGGTAGAAACTCATGGGAGATCCCTTTAGCAGGCTCAAAAAAACAAGGAGATTTTTCAATGCATGAAACATTCAGTCCTGACATGATTATTTTAGAGGAACAATTAATGGTTACACCATATTTCTCTTAGAAGGTACATAGACCTTGTTAGTCTAGTCTACCAAAGCGAGGAGTATTTCTAGCATCTACTCCGACATAGGGTACATCTACATTAGGAGCGTCAACTTCCAAGGCACCTGAAAAACCACATCCCCATGCGGGGAAACGCAGACCTCTGGACGAAAAGAATGATGTTTTGAAATAACTGTCCAATTTACTGGTTAATTTGTCAATTTTGGATTCCTTGAATTTGTTAGAAGATCTTTCAGAAACACATAATGAGGCTTTTTCAAGTCTTCAAGAGTTTAAAACTGATGTTATTGTTGCTGAGGTATACCACATTGATAATGATTCTCCAGAATGTCATCCAGTTATATATTTTATGGTTAAAGATGAAGATGATTTTGTACATGGACATATAAATACCTTGTATATATCTTGAAGGGTCAATGAAATAGACATCTGATGAGCCTTTATTGATAATGGGTCAAGAGTAAACCTCATTCCCATTCATACACTTCATCGATTGGGCCATACTAATTATGATTTATCTCCTTCCACTTTAATGTTTCTAGGTTATGATAAGAATGTACAATAACCTAGGGGGGAAATTACACTCAGAACTCAGTTCAAAGATCTTGTGTCTAATTCAGATTTTATGGTTGTCTATAAGGACACAGATTTTAACATTCTTCTTAGTAGTCCTTGGATACATCAACATAAAATCATACCTTTTCCATACAACCAATGTCTTAGATACTATTTCCATGGTCAAATTGTAACATTTTAGGGTGACAAGGCTCCGTTCAAAATATGTGAATCTCAATACATTGAGGCGGAATTTTACCACATGAAGGGAACATGGTCTGAGACAAAGGAGGTAATAAGAATTATTTCTCTGAATGGCCTCGAAAAGATCCCAGAAAACCCAATGAAACATTTGAGAATAGATTTTGTTGTTCATATCAATATAATTGAAAAGTTAAAAACTAATATAAACACTCATCTAGTAACTTCAATAATGTCAATTGCGGAAATCGAGCCTGATAGCATGGGGGAAATTATTGATTCACCAAGAAGTGGTGAAATATTAAATAGAGACGTCTTCACTTCCTCCACTGAACTTCAGCAAGTATCCTCTTCATCAATCATACTAGAAGAAGTTTTGGCAATACTAGAGGTTGACAAGAATGTTGATTCCCAATTTATTATATCCGCTCCAATGCTCCAGAAACACCCTTGATCATTAGTGGGGTCAGAAATGGTGGCCTCTTCATCAGGATATTCAAATATTGACTTCTCCTCTAGCTCTGAAAGTTTTTCTTTATCATCTACTATACAAGTTGAAGTAGAAGAAGTGACACGTAATGAATAAGAATAATAAGATATAGGGGATGCTCCTCCATCATTTATGGAAGGAATCTCTACTATTGTGGATCATCTTAGAGAAATAAATATGGGTACAAAAGAAGATCCACACCCTACTCTAATTTTTTAGGCCATGAATCTTGAAGAGAAAGATACATATACTTCACTTCTAAAGCAATATAAGATATATTTTATTGAAATAATATAGAATTTCCATGTCTTAATCCCAATGTATCCACCCATTATTTCATTTTTCCAGAAGAACATCTAGGATTTAAGTAGACAGCAAGAAGAATAGACCTGACTCATGCCTCTAAAATTGAAGTTGGATTCGATAAGCTTATAAGGGCTAACCTTGTCGTGGAGGTTCAATATCCCAAATTCCTAGCCAGCATTTTCCTAGTGAAAAACAATAATGGTAAAATCAGATTTTTCATTGATTTTAGAGATTTTAACCAGAATTTTCCCAAAGATGACTTTCCATCTCCGATCATAGATCTTCTAATTGATTTAACAAATGGAAATGAAGCTCTTTCCTTCATGGATGGTTACTCTTGGTACTATCAAATCTTTATTCCCCCTTAGGATGAAGATTTTACAGCCTTCAAAGCCCCTGAAGTTGTATTTTGATATTGGGTAATGCCTTTTTTCTTAAATAATGCAGGTGAAACGTATCAACGTGCTATGCACCATATCTTCAAACCCTTAGAAAAATTTGTAGAATGTTATGTGGATGATCTGGTGGTTAAATCTAGAAATCATTCCAATCACTTGGATTATCTGAAGACCATATTCAATAAACTTTATCAACATATTTTGAAGATGAACCCCTTAAAATGTGCTTTTGGGGTAACCTCAGTGAAGTTATTTGGCTTCATTGTATGCCATCATGGAAATGAAGTTGATCCTGAGAAAACAAAATAATTATTTGGTATGTTACCTCCATGAAATCCGAAATAATTAAAAGGAATCTAAGGAAACCTGGCCTATATTTGGCGCTTTATCACTAATTTGGAAGGCAAGTGTTTACCCTTCCTCGGATTAATGAAGAAGGGAGTCACCTATCATTGGACTGAAGACTGCCATGAGGAATTTTATACCCTCAAGAAATATTTCTTGAGTCCACTGGTATCAATGCCACATGTTAAAGGAAGACCACGTATTCCCTATGTGATAGCTTTAGAGTTATCACTGGGTTCTTTCTTTCCCAAAAGAATGATGTTGGGAATGAAAACAATGTTTAATAAATCATTCAAACTATTCTTGACATAAAAACTTAGTATTCAAGTATTTAAAAGTGATGTTTGGAATTAATCTTTTCATTTTAGAAAATGAGTCACTACCTGCAACATCATGATGTCTAATTGGTGTCTTACAATAACCCACTAAAATTCATCCTCAGTCATCTTATGCTTACAGGGCTTTTGTCACGGTGGGAGGTTATTTAGAAACATTTTGATATCCAGTTTGTGCCTCATAAGGAAATAAAAGGCCAAGATTTGGCCAACATCCTTGTTGAACATCCATTTTTGGAATATACATCATTGGATACTGAACTTTTTGATGAATAGGTCTTCTTTATTCAAGATAGTTCCCAAACATGGGAAATGTACTTTTATGGTGCCTCTATAAGTCTAAAAGGGAAGATAATGGAAAATCCTAAACTCAAAAAATTTGGTTTAGGAATTTTAATTATCTCCCCAGAAAAGGTAGTGTGGCCTTATTCCTTCTTGTTATCAGAATGAAGTACCAATAGTGAAGAAGAATACCAACTTCTCATCACAGGATTGGAATTGGAACTTCAGGTACAAGTGAGTCACCTGAATGTAAAAGATGATTTGGGGTTAGTAATCAAACAAATAAATAGGTATTAGTCTATCAGAAAAGAAGAGTTAATCTCTTTGTGTGATAAATTTATAAGGTTAATGGATGAATTTCTCTAAAAACCAATATTTTCCTATGTCATGCGATCAACAAATTCCCAAACTAATGCATGGGATAATGCAGCTACAGCCCTGGTAGATCCAAATCAGGATGACACAATTATCAGTATAGCCCATCATCATGTGGTCTCGACTTTCTTTCAAACTAGAATGGAAGAAATTAATGAAATTATCCCTATTTGTGAGACATATTTTCATACCATGGTATGGACAACACCCATTATGGAATACCTTCAAAATGAAGTACTTCCATTAGTTAGAGCTGAAAAAGAAAAAATCCAATGACGGGTGGCCAATTTTACTCTTTATGATAGTAAAGATCACCAGAAGATCCTCTAAAAACAAGGATTTACTGGAATCCCCTTCAAGTGTATTGATGGAGAAAAACCTATAGTTTTCATGAAAGAAGTACATTCCGGGGCTTGTAGTGCTCACCAGTTTGGGAATAGGATTTTTGATCAAATCTGAAGGCTTGGATACTTTTGGACTTCAATGATACAGGATTGCACAAATTTTACCAAGAAATTTTATTTCTTACAAGTGCATGACAACTTAATTCATCAGCCCCTGGAGTTACTGCATATAGCTAAATACTTCTGGACATTTTCCACATGGTGAATGGGTGTAGTAGGGCCTTATCCTCCACCTATGTCTAAACATTTCAATTATATCCTTACTACTACTGGCTTCTTCTCCAAATGTTCTATGGAAATACCTCTCCAAGATATTGTAGAAAAAATCATTTTTTGTTTTTTCAAAACTAAGATCATCACCATATTTTGTGTCCCACATACTATATTAACATACAATGGAACCATTTTTTGTTCTGTTGAGGTAAAAAAGTTATATCAAGAGCACAATATCAAATCCAACTATTCATATCACTATCATGTAGTGGCCAATGGATAAATAGAATCCTTCAATAAGACCCTATAAAATATATTTCAGAAGATGGTGGATGAAGATAATAAATCTTTTCCTAATAGACTTTTTCATGCTTTATGGGCTTATCAGACAACTACCTGTACTGCCACCTAGGAAACCCCTTATTCATTGGTGTACGAAACAGAAGCAATTTTCCAATTGAAATTCAATGGCCTTCACTCAAAGATGAAATCTAGGATTAGTTAACTATAGATGAGAAGTCTTATAAATGATTTGATGATTTGAAATGATTAGATGAAAAAATATTGCATACTTTTCATCATTTAGAAGTTCATCAAAATAGAATAGCGTGAGCCTTTAACAAAAATGTTTGCCTTCGTTCATTTCTTCACAGAGTATTGGTATTGGTCCTCAAGACTCCAATGATACCAGGAAAGAAACCGCCAAATCATGATCCCAAATGGGAAGTTTGTTATTCCATACATAAAGTTTACTCAAATGGAGATTATGCCTTAATCTCAATGGATGGAGAGCTTATCACAACTGTAACCAATGTGAGATTCTTGAAGAAATAATTTTTGTAATTGTACACATCGTCCACACTACATAACTCTAAACTGCAGAGAACAAAGTTCTAGTAGAAGGAAATTAAACTTCATAACAATTATAAGCATCCATGCTGCATGAAAAAAAATGTGAAGCATCTTTGTCTTGGTCGCACACCATTAAACTGCATGAAATCATTTTTCCTCATTACACAACATTAAACTGTACGGATGATGTCATCTCTACTTAACGTAAGGAGCTTCCATATACAAGCATCATTGACATAATTTCTTCTCCTTAGTGGCATATGAGTCCCTTTATTCCCTATGTCTGAGTCAGATCTGAATAGGGACCTCATTTCAGGAACAACATGTGGCTTGATTCCCATCTATTTGAGATACGCAGATATGCCTAGATATTCAATCTCAGGCTCAGCCGCAACCACAAAATTTTTTATTTCCTTTTCTTCTCTGGTATATGAATTAGATCTATACATAGTGTTCCCTTAAGATATACGGTTTGATTTTTATACCATTTTTTGTCTTCAGTTTAATTGTTCTTCTAGAACGTGTCAAAAGCCCCCCGACTCCCATATCAAACTCCATTGGTTTCAGAAATGAATGTTTCAAGAACTACGTACATATTTATTCACATATATATAAGATATGTAGATATAGCTAGATATCCAATCTTGGGCCCATCCATAGTATAAAAAAACATTTTTTCTATATGTAAGAGTTTAACGTACATAAGGAATTTTTAAAGAACTACGTATAGATTGATTATCATCTATTTGAAATACGTAGAGACAGCTGGGTTTAATTCCTTGGTCTAGCCACGATATTCCCTTTTTACATCAGAATCACTTCATGTCCTTGCAGCATGACTCTAAACTTCATATAATAATATTTATTCAAAGGAAACCAATAAAGTATCCATTTTATGTGTGAGTCAGATCTAGGTAAAGGACTTCAAACTCATGACCAATATTGAATCAAATATTTCTCAAGGGCATTGATCATTACCCCTTCCATATTTCACACTCTTAATCTTGAATATTCTCATATCTTCATAATATTTCTTATGGTTTCTGGTCACATAGTTTTTAATTTCTAAGAACTCTTTTTCTTGACTATGAAGTACATTCCCCTAGGTGGCCTTGCATAAGTTGCCTACATATTAGGATTGTCAGTCAAATGAACCCACTATTTGTTTATGAAGCATATGTCATAGTTGGCCCTACATAATAAATCCCCCATAATGGGTTTTTCAAATGATGGTAATTTCTTTCTTGGTTAAAGTGTTTGTTTTTCCCTTCAATCATTGATAAAAATATACAAGAATTTGTATTTTAAAAAAGCTATCCGTGTATATTTGTCCCATTAACTTTCTCTCAATCTAAAAGTCTTCAATACCATGGTTTATACATTTCCCTAACTATGTGTTCAAAGCAATATGAAATAACCTTGGATAACATGACCACATATAATATACTATTTCCATTTCAAGTCTAAGTTTTAGGACCTAAAACCACAAACACCATACACCCTAAGTTTGGGTAGGACCTTCATAGAAATATTACTCCTATGATTCTTTGTAAATATTGACTGGAAATACCCCCTCTATATTCATGTAACATTCTTCATAAACCAAACTTTGTACTATGGAAAGTCTAAATCTCCAAAAACATTATTCGGTTTTTAGAAATAGAAAGTAAAACTTCTGAGAGATATTTTTCCTAACTATGCAGTACGTTCCCCTTTGTGGCCTTGCTAAAAAATTTCCAACATAACAATCTTGTTATTCAAAAGATGCCACTATTTGGCTATGCATCATATGACCAAGTTTGACCCGCATAACACAACCCCTATAACATGTTTGTCAAATAATGACAACTTTATTCTTGTAAAAGACTTCCTCAAATTCCTTTAGACCTTCTTTTCCCATATCATCCTTTGAATTCTGTAATTCCTAAATCATAGTTTACAATTTCTCCCTTCCATACATAAATATGGTAGTATGTTTCCAAACAAATTATAAAGAAGTTATGAGATTCTCATACCTTTGGTCAAATCTCAAGACCTTAAATTTAAGCAACACAATGTCCTCACTACCTGACATAAAACTTCACTTAACAGTGTCCCCACTACATGACTTAAAACTACAAAATAAAATTTTCTCACTATATAACATAAAACTGCCTAACATGATATCATAAATTCTTCTTTTTGACAAATTTTAATCATTCCTTATACAGTAAATTTTTGTATAAGTGGTTTTCCAATTTATGACATTTGTCGACATAAATAACTCTTTATTCTTAAAATCTCTTTCATTGGAAAAACCACCAACTGTGGTCTTGAGTAACTCAAATATTATTTTCTTTTCTCTATTAACAATAAAATGATAAATTCCTAAGATATATTTTTTCCTGACTATGCATTACATGTCCCAAAATACATTACATAAAATTTACTTACATAACGGGCCTGCAGGTCAAAAGATGCAACTATCTGGCTATGCAGCATATGCTCTAGTTATCCATGCATAACAAATCCCACATAATGGGTTTGTAAAATAATGTTAACTTCATTATTATAAGATAATTCCTTTATTTTTATACATGTTTTAGATTTGGTGACCATAAAAAACATGACTCAAGATTCCCCTTGGAAATATTTAAAGAATATTTGAGAAATTATTAGCCATTGAGTCTTGTTTGTTATCTAATTTCAGAATGTATTGTCATAGTTGTTCGAACTTAAACACTATCCCTTTATAGTCCAAAATGCATGACTCTAAACTTTTAACAACAAGAGATGTGGTACTCAGTATATAGGAACCCAACAAAGGGAACTCTGGAAAAAAGTCAAGTCCCAACTCACTAAATGTACATTTTTGTATGTTTTAAGTAATATTGAGCCGTAAAAATACAAAAGATACAATTTTTGTGGGGTTATCTATATAACCATTGTAAAAAAATCAAACTATGCTCACTAGGACCCATGGATTAGCCAAAAATTAGAGCATACTTACAAACATGGCATAACTCTAAATCTAACCAAATGATGTCAGAATAAGTCAATGTTACATAATTTTACCATAGAATAATATTATTTACATTAATAAAAAATAAAATTCTAAGGGATTCTTTTGTATAGTCCATGAAATGTCTTCCAAGAACTTTTCCAAAAAATGTCCTCAACCGGGCTCAAAAAGATCATGGTGTGACTCTGAATTTTTCATGGCAGACAGTGACGGTAGGAAAGGCACAGACCCAAAGGTCTAGGACCGCAGCTTAGTACTGATCCCATGAAAGGGTGTGGGGGATGTGCCCCTGTGGTATAGAGAAATTATTTTAGCAATGTCTCCAAAGAGGCACCCAAGATATTTATGCGCAAACACATATGCGCCACCATGCTAGAGCTGATTGAAATAATTATTTTTTCTAATTCCTCAAAGTGTCACCCTAGTCTAGACAAAACACCATTGACATGCAAGGTACTTTTTCACCACAATCTGGAACGCAAGCCACTTATCCACCCAATCTTATTTCACCCAGGGTCCTATTTTTTCCTATAAATAGACCCTTAGGGCCTTTATTTGTACAAAGGAATTTACCTAAAGCCCAATTGATGCTCTGGTCGCCATAGTGCTTCACCCCAGTCTTTATAAACATTAAAGATAGTTCTTTAAAACATAGATCAAAGGATTTTAAGGAGTATCATTTGACTTTAGTCCTTTTAGTTTTTGAAATCCAAAACACTTTCTCACTAAAATCACTCAACCTCCCTCATTCAGAAACACTTGCGCGCCACCTATTCCCCTCATAAGAACATGAGTTCCCTACTTCTGGTATCACCTGTGAATACTCCTGAATGCTTGATCCAGGTATTGTCCATGTATTAACATCTAGGTTTTTCATCATTTAGGTGAAAATCAGGTCTCCCAATCCTTCTTTCGCACCCATACTTGTGCATCATTATCTACTTGGGCTCCCCTCTTTGATTCACCATCTCTCTTCATTCTACAATCTATTAAGACCTATTCAAATCCACTAATGGAAAGGATTATTTTCCATTTTATCACTTGTATGAAAGGGATTTTGTTGATACCTTCACCAAAACCTTCTAACTTATCAAACCTTCGTGAAAGTCACATCAGCGTGTCTCCTATTTAGATTTTTATATCCATAGTGAGAGGTTTCTCACATTTGTTTCACAATGGGTTAGGATTCATGGAGTGTATATGGGATTGTATATCAACAGTCACATGGTTATTTCTCTCACAAACAATGATGGGGAGTTCCTGGTTTAGAGGATTGGGGTTTGGGTTCTGACCTCCCCTTCTCGTCTGTAAGACCTGGAACCTCAGGTCCCTAGTAGGGAAGGTATGGTTCACTCATTATTTTCCATTCAACCAAATGAAAATTATCCCTCCCCTACCATGTTCAATTTTAGGGAATCCATCCTGGTGTAAGCCCCTAACCTTTCAAGTAGGAGGTTGCATTCTTGACCCTCTCTAATTCCTTCACCTTCTCTCCTTCCTTTCATTGGACCCTTGTCCAATGTAAATTTAATAGTGGGAGGGTCATCACCTCGCCCTCTTTCGGGGTCGAGTCGACCTCATCCACCCTCATCGTCATAGGCACACCCTCTTCCATTAGTGGTGGAGGAAAAGGGTGGGTGACTTTATTGAATCTATGACATCCTCTTGTTTCTCACACCGAGCATGACCCATGTATGATTAGATATTTTTCATTATCACAACATTTTAAAACATACTTGAACTATGAGAACTCCGGTTTCGTTTCAAACCAGGATATGTTGGAATCCTTCTTAGGGCCCGAGCTCATGGGATGTCCTCTTCACGAATCCAACCCTAATTCTCCTAATCTGGGAATTTTCCTTATAAGTAATCCCCCAATTAAACCACCAAATCATCAAGGCAACCTTTTCAGGATGTAATCCCAAACCCATTTATCTCAAAAGACTATACTCTCCTATAGTAATTATCAAGCTACGTGGGATTTTATTCCCATAAAAATGGGATATGTAGGATGCCTCCTTAAGGTTAAAACCTGACACTCCAAATCAACCCTGTTCTACCAGGGCCATATTCTTAACAGGGTATAATTTTAATTGGAAACCCATATCCTTTCCAATTTCCTTGGGTTGCTTTAGCAAAAGTCCCACACCAAATATTGACTAAGAATCCTTCACATAAATTTCCTTACCACATGACATTAAAATGTATTATTAGGTCCTTATAACATGTCCTTAAAAAGTATTATGTGTCCCATTAAGCAGCACCGAACTACAAAGGTTATTATTCCTTTCACAATGATATGTAGGTAGCCTATTTTATGGCTATGATCCTAATATCAAAACAAACCTTCATCTCCCTGGATGATAATAAATTCTATAGTTCCCCATTGAGTGGCTTAAAAACCAATACCATCATAACAATGATTAAAGGAATCTCTAAATAGTATATGAGATGATACCAATGATGGATAACCTTTAATACATATGAATATCTCCATTAATAAATAACCTCAAATACATATGGATGATTCTAAATTTTAATCATGATAATAAGTGATTAAAAATTCCAAGGGAAACTTATGTTAAGGATTTTTAATATGGTCAAGGATTTTAACATTAGTAATATGATTCCTAAATCACACCATTATTAAAACTAGATTTTCACCAAGATGTTAATCACTAAATATTTTAGTGGGATGGTTTTATAAGTTGGTGACATGGAGGTGTGGCATTAATTACATAGATATGTAAGGAGATTAAAAACCCATAAAAGTGACGAAACAATAAGGATGATATATAATTTTTTCACATATAATCTTTTAGACATGTGGTTAAGTTTTTTTTTATTATGTGTTCTTATAAAATTAAAGAATATAAAATATATATGATTATAAAAAATTAAATATTCAATTTTCATTATTTTACATTGGATTAATACATTTATATGTTAATATTCATTTCATTAATTTAAATGATAATGAACCTCTAAAACTATTACTTTGACTTACCTCTAACCAATTTTCCCATGGATTTTTATAGGTTATGATGAAATTTTATAGTTATAATAAGTATTATTCTTGTATCAAGATGTAGAATATGATCATGAGGCACAAAATAGGTTTTTTGTGATGGGTATCCCAGGAAGTATACTACATAGAGTATCATACACTGTTTCATTGGTATATTAAGGTTCCATGGTCTATATTTAGAGTCTGTAATATCTAATTTTTGTGAGGTTATTGTCAGGAGAACCTTCATACTAAGATATTTTTCTTATGAAAACCTTCAGTATTAAATAATAATATGATGGTTGGGTATGTTTTTCATCATTTAATTAGTTAATGCTTAACCAAGAAATGATTTTTAGTCATATATGATGATTATATAATTTTTTCCCTTAGTTATGATAGACTTAGAAAGTGTATGATTATACCTAGATAGAATATATTATTTTCTTATCTATTCAGGTGATGGGTATGTGATGTAATCATCCATAAAGGTGAATGACATGTGTTGTATTCATGAACTCGGTTATCCTATACTAAAAGTTCTAAGAATTTATGAGATTGATTTGTGGTATTTACATACTCTGTGTCCCATGGTCACTCAATGTCTTGTAAAAGGGATCATATGATAGATTCATGCTTGCATATGATGCATCTAGTCGACATGGGTATAGAGATACATCTGTTTGATGGAGATCTGGCAAGATACCTATATTTCTTGAGTAGCATAACTTATTTTATAGAGGCCACACTTTGATTACATTTATAGATCAGGTGATTCATATATTGTTCCTAATATGAAAAGGATCATGGAGATATACATTATGTTTTACTAAATGGTGATTGATTTTGGCTCAAAATAATACACTAAAAGTATATTAAATTTGATCCTAAATGAGTTTTGTATGGGTATTCAGAAGGTGTCACATATGATGTGATACAAGGTTAACTTGATGATAAACTTATAAATGTGTTTAGAAATATGTCCAAAAAATAGTTTTCAATATGATGTTATAAATTATTTTATATGGTAAAATTTAAGGTGAAATGGAATAAAGTCTATGCGGATTTAGTGGAAGTGGAAGATTAATGGATATGTTCCCTAAATTATTTATATATATGATATGTATTGGTGTGTGTTATGTTGTACAGTGGGATATATAATATCATTTAATATGGATTTAATGAAAAAACTATTTTTTTCGTGAATTTGGGTTATATAATTTCTTATGGTGTAGGAATATCTTTGGATATGATATAATGATATCTGAACAATTTACTTTTCATGGTAATGGTATGTTTAAATATTAAACATTTTAATCACTTTTATTATATATCATTAAACAAGACATTTTATAAGATGGAACATTCAGGAGAAGTGATACATTCATGAAATTAGTACATGGTTAACAGTAGCATTAACCCATGCGTTATTAATGCATTAGTCAAATCATATAATGATTAATAATATCTTCTTGGATATATAAGTATGTGATCACCTTTTAATAGAATAATTTGATCCCACCTTTTATACTATTGTTTTTTCCTATTCCCAAAATCAATCTCTATTCTTTGGTAATATAACAAATTAGCATATCGTAGAAGGTGAGAGAATCATGTTCGAGCATCGTATGATTCTATATGGTTTATGGATATACCATATAGAAGGGATGTCATTTGGATACCTATTATGATATTAATCAATACCATTGAATGAAATTGTAAGTAGTAGAATGATTGTGAGAGTTACACAATAGTTCTCATTGTTTTATATATAGTACACTTTCGTTTTTCATGCATGGTGATGCTGATTGGTAGGTTTTCTATTTATGCATACTTTTAAAAGTATTATATGATCCTATAAAACCTAGTAATATATTATTTTAATTACTAAATAAAATAATAACCATAGAATATTTTTTTAGATTATTTTTTTAATCTATAATGTTATGAAACATGGAATAGTGAATGTCACTATGTTGTAGTGTTATTCATGGTAATTATCATATTGTGTGATAATGGTTGTTTGAATTACAATTTAAAATCCAGATATCATTATTAGTTATGCATCATATAATAATAAATTAGATGTATTTTAATATTTTTTTTTAATTTTTGGATTCTAAAAATTTGATGAAGTGATTGAAGTATACATTTCAATGAGTTGAAACATTTTATTGTTTTTGTGAAATGATTGAATTAATATAAGTTGAACATTGTGTTATTTGGTTCCAATATAATTTATTTTTAACCTCATGAAGCTTTGTGTGATGGTAAAAACTTCTCAAGGATAAAATTATTATTCTCACTATTCTATATTTCTATTAAATTAAAGTTTCAAGAAAACTATGACTTATGATAGATCTGAGCATCAAGGGATTCATGTGACACATGGATACACTATGATATAGGAACCTATGGGTTTCTGCTAAAAAATATAAATCAAACATCTGTTGAAATCATGGATCAATACATGTAATTTATTTAATTATTCTTCTTTTGGGTTCTGCTAAAAAATATAAATCAAACAACTGTTTAAATCACAGATCAATACATGTAATTTATTTAATTATTCTTCTTTTTTACTATACATTACAAATGTATAGATAGATCCTAGTTGTTTTTGGGTTTTGGTTATTGTTTATACAATATTTAGGATGAGTGTAATATCTTTGAAACCTATCATCATACACCCACTTCAAACCACCTTTATCCTATAGTTTTATCCTAAATAAATTAATAAATTTCCACTCATTTCTTATCTCACATTGGGTAACCTTTGGTCATAAGAAAGTGGATTAATTCTTTTATTCAAAAGGAATAGATTGTGAGGAGTGATTCCATCAAAGTAAATAATGAGTCATTCTTAAAATCATTCATTCATCTGGTCATATACATAATTATTTAATCTTGTAGAACACAATTATTATATATTATTAACATAATTAGGATTTTGTAAAAATTATATTAAAACCATAGAAATTCATATTTTTTCATTTATTAATTATAACATGTTATTGATTGGGTCAGTTTTACCACCTAAAAAATTTTGATATAACATTTTCTTCCAAAATTATTAAGAAAAAATAAATTATGATAAAATATGGAATAAATTAAAAATTTAATCTACGATTTTAATTCTTTAATGTTAAAATATATAATTATATTAATTCATAAAATCAAACCTTTTCATTGATTTAAAATCCATAAAAAGATATTTATTAACCTTTCATTACAAAACATCATATAAAATCCATGAAATAATAATGGAAATTAATAATCCTATCAATAAAATCTATGTAACTCCCATGAAGATTTTGGGTGATGATAAATTAACACACTAATTAATTATAACAATAAATAACCAAAAAAATGGGTTATGATAAATTATAAATGGATGATATTAAGTTAAATAAATATAAATAAGGTTGTAAATTATATTTTTAATAATCCGAAATTTACTGTATAGGGTGTTTTAGTGTTTCCAGTAAAGAAAAAAATCCATGATAAGGGATCTCTATCTCAATTTTCATTCCTTGAGACATGTTTTATATTATTCCACTGTTTTGTTTTACAAGGTGTACATAATACCCCATCAAATTATTTTATCAAACATAACTTTTTATTCATGATATTTACAATTTCATTTCATTATATCTCTTTCATTGTCTTTTGTTTCATGCATTACAAATGTTAGAGGGGGTTTTCATCTCAATTATCCTTTTTTGAGACACGTTTCTTATTATTCACATATTTAACATTACACAGTGTGTATACTAAATTATTGAAATATTTTATCATAATTTACATGTTATTAATTTTATTTTCAAATCCACTTAAAATTTTCCCTTTCATTTCTTTTTTATTCATATATTACCAGAGTTATGGGGGATTTTTTGTCTCAATTACACATTATTGAGGCATGTTTTATATTATGCACCTATTTTCGTTTATATGGTGTATATAATAGAAAATTTATATATTTTTAGTAAATTTTTTATTTATTTTATTTATAACTCCTTTTCATGTTCTCTATTACCTAAGTTGTAAGGGTTTTCTTTACTCCATCACCATTTAATTAGGTTATACTTTTTCTTCATTGATTATGTTCTTATAAATTTTATTTTTCCTAAATATTATCTATCTCATGTGTTTGTTTTTCTTTATTTTTTGTTATATTATATTTATTTTATAAAATACACTTTTATTGATTATTACTAAATAAAAACATGTCATTATAAAGGAAAAAGTTCACCCTCAATATTGGCTATTTCTCTCCCATGTTTATATATTTTCACACCAAAAACCATTATTTGTATATTTTTAAAGATAGATATGTATTATATCCCAACCACTCACATTTAACTTTATCTCTTTTCAAAATTAAATTTTAAATTTTTTTTATCCATGTTGGTTTCCTTAAAACTATTAAAAATGATAAAAGTGTATTTTTCTACTTATATAATGTTTTAAATTTTGATCCGTATTTATTATACATTTAATTTTATTTATTTTTCAAGGTTAAATTTTTAAGAAATTTTTTTTAATGGTTTTTTCACCTTGTGAATTTTTTTTAAAAGTGGTATATAAATTTTTTTTATGAAAATTTATTAAAAGTTTGTGAAAAATATTCTTATGGTTTCACTTCCATATACCTTTAAATATCTAAATAATAATTTATATATAAAATTAATCTTCATATATCACCCTCCAAGTTCTCTTATGTTATGTTTCTTTTTTGTGATTGAAATTTTGGTATATTCTGATCTAGTTATTTTTTTTCTTATGAGATACCTCATAAAAATGATTTGTAACCCATTTCTTCCCATAGGATAATCAAAATTTTATGTTTGATTTATTTATTATGAAATAAATATGTATTTTGTAAGATATATTACCAAAATATATTATGAATATAATGAATTTATTCATATCTTGTTGTGTGATATGGAGATATCATAAATAAATATTTTATATTATTATCCTTGTATGTCGTATTATAAGACTAATTATATAATAATTAATAATATACAATTTCATGCTACTATATTTGATGTTTTGGGTGTTAAGAGGATTATTTTTATCATTTTATAATATCTTACACAAGATTTATCATTTATTATCCATTTCATAAGATGAAACTTATGGGAGAGTTGGAATTACAAAATTTTGCATTCTATGTGACCACATGAATTAACTTATAACAAGAGAGTTAGTGTGTTTTGACTTAAGGAGTTTCATTTAGAGATTTATAAATGGTAATTAAACATGATATGGTAAAAAATTCAATATTTCTCAATACTTTTTAAAAACTCTCTCATGCTAGAATATGTCTTCAAATTCACAATATTCGTTCAAAAGGAACTTGTTTATTGTGTGTGATGAGAGGATATTTCCAGAGAATAAAGAGTTTCATTATAGCCCATGGATACCTACGAAGGAGAGATGTATTTTATCTACCTATATTAGGATATTAATTAAGAACATTGTATGAAAACAAATTAAACTTTCATCTTTGGTGAAAGGTATATAGTTTTACTCCTTGCTAATTTTTATGGAATCATTTATCTAACATGGTCGATCTTCGGTTTTAGTTTCTTTATTTTCCTATTTTATATTTAATAAGTGTTTTTAGCTCCTTTAAAACTCATCATATGTTTTATAATTAGGTGATGGGTGGGTCAATATTAATATTAATCCAATGAATTATGGAAAGATTTATATATCATATGATAATTATGTTCTTTTTGGATATAATATTATTATCTATGTTTGTCTTTTATGTGTGAATATGACGCGGTTAGATATGTTCAAATTTTATAGATGTACAAGATAAAATTAACTATGTTCAAAACCTTATACAGAGACATTATGTGGTTATCTTGGTATGTAACATTTTTTATCGACATGATGTGGTTATATATGTTCAAAATTTTAGGATTTAATATGCTTATGTTTGTGCCCCATTCCTGTGTTATGTATCTAGGAATTATGATTACTGTATTGTGATTTTATATTTCTTTTCCATTTTAAATTTTATACTATTATAATGATCATTTTATGGTTATAAATTCCTCTATTATGATGTGTGACCACATTATCATGATTAATGATCATTATATCTTATTCTATAACCTATTACCTTAATCATGAATTTCTCCCATGATCATGTTTTTCGGTAGTTCAGGATCTAATGATATGTTTTCCCTAACACATTGATAATTTTTCCCCTTTAATAATCATTTGATATTAATAATTTCTTATGATTCCCATTTTTCTAAGATCTTATATCTAGGAATATGAAGAGGGTGAAATCATGTGTGGAGGGTTTTAAAGATATTTTGAATTATTTTTGTGTTACAAGATGTTTATGTAGATAATATCCCAACATACAATAAACCTCTGGGTTCTCCTAGTGAATTTTATTTTTTGATATGTAATTTATAACTATAAGAAATCATGCAAGATCTATGAAAGTCATTTTAGGGTCTCTTGAGTCAGTATCAAAGTAGGGTTTAGTTATTTTTAGAGATTAGGATATTGAGAATAATAGGAAAATAATTAAATAAGATAAGTTAAATTAAAATATTTATATACTAAATATAAAATATCATAGGTTGAAATAAAGGTTCCATAGGATAAGACAACATAAGATTAATTTTTCATATTCATATCATTTTTTACTCTAATTATATCAAATATAATAATTATTCACTATAACCATTTTGGATTTTGTATTTGGTTGCAAATGGGATCATGAAAACAATTCTATGAATGGTAAGTCACTAGATACTCATGAGACTTGTAAACAAATAAATAATCATATTTGGAACAAATAGTTAGGACTATTTAAAATATCAACACATTATTATTATGGGGGAAATAATTATTTTCTTAGTCTTGCACAAAATAATGATGATGATAATTCATTGAAAATAAATCATGAGTCATGAATATTTTAAGGATACCCTTATTTTCTTTAATCTATAAGAGGAAATTAAAATTATGAGGTAGTAGTTTATTTAACTGGAGAATGTAACAACCAATATCTTTTGTGTGTATATTCCTTAATAATTCATATACATCACTATTAATTTTATTTAAATTATTATATAATAATTACATGTATAATTAAATTCATAGGATAATTTAAATTTGATTTCATTATTTTATTAAAGGAAAGAAAATTTTAATGATATACACTCACCATATTTAGGATAAACTAAGAAATTGGAAAAATTAATCGTCATATCATTGTATTCTATAATAATCATTTCTATAGTGATTATTATATGAAAAAATAAAAATATGAACCATATAATAGAAAAGTAATAATTTTATTCATATAAATAATGATGAATCATATCTTTTAACTCTTGGGATTAACATCAAACCTATAGAAAGTGGAAATTAGTGTAAATCATGAAATATAATGGTTTTATGGTAAAAATGACTTTAGGTTGATGGAAATGTATATATAAATTTAAATAATCATTGTCAAAGGATATTTTTTATAGTACCCAAATAAATCATGAAAGGTAATAATCATTATATAATCTTTATAAAAAATTTATTATATTTTTTTTACAAGTATAAAATATTTATATAATAAAAGATACATTATATATTGGAAAATATATGTTTGATATGTATTAATAATTAATTATTATTCCTATAATAGTAAATGAATGATGAAAAGTATAAATATAATCACTCAAAGAAAATGAAATATTTTTATACCAAATATATATTTCTATATGTATTGTGTATTTTTATTTTAAAAATAAAATAAATAATTTTTAAATAATTATTTTAATTAAATTTATTTATATATATATATATAATCTAATAAATTAACACTGATATAATAATTTTTAATAGGTAATAAATTTAAATTAAATCATTCAGGGTTTAAAAATTCATTTTTCTAAAAAAAGGTTTCCAATATATTATTTGTTTTAATTTTTTTAGTCGAAGTGAAACACTCAATAGGTGGGATGAATTTGGTTTCCTATAAAATTTTTTTAAAAAAATAAAAATAAAATCCCCTAATTTATAAAAATTTATAATTTAATACAATTATGAAATTTTGTAATTTGATCATTCAAAATTATTATCAGTAATTTGATCAACAATCAATTAAAAAGAAGTTTTAAAACTCTTTTTAACTATTGGAACTAATTTAATTATACCAAATAATGTATATATGACACAAATTAAAGATAACTATCAAAGTAATGTTTTTTTATTATTTTTAAAACAATTAGTGGTTTAGTTTTAAATAGGTTAAAAAAATAAAAATCACACAACAAAAATAAATAAGGGATTTGGTCTTAAGACAAGGCCTATTTCCCTGAACATAGAAATCACCCAATTCCAAGAAGTTGATTATGAAATAATAAATTCAGAACATGGACCAGATTTTTACAAAAAAATATAATAAGATATTTTGTGCTATACAGAAGCCTCTTCTATAGTTATTGATGGGATAAAAAATGTCCATGTCACATGTGACCTCTTCCACAATTATACATGGTCTTATAGATAGAAATAAATGAGAGAGATATTTTATAACTCTCCAGTTTAGTACAAGATACTATGTTTATAGAAAAATAGATTAAAACAAATCACATCTCAAATGTTAAACTAAAACAGAGATAGAAAGTGATGAGATATGTGTAGATTAGATGAAACTCAATCTGACCAGCTTCAATTTTCTACGATTCCTTGAATTTTTTTAAAACGGTTGAATCAATTTTTCACAATAATTTTATGAAAATAGAGTGTTGTTAAGATTTACAAATGAATCCTATATGTATTATATGTTCACCCATTTACTCCTATGTTGTTCTCTATGAGTTCTTATCTTTATCCACAATTGTTTCTTCTCCTTGAAGAAAACTCCATCTCAAATTATTCAATAGAGAATATTAATTTCATCGTTAATTACACTTACTCTAAAATTAATTCTCAAAAATTAGACATTGGATATCTTAAAAGGATCCACTATTGAGTTAGACATGGTGGTTTATTCTTCACTTTGGCATTGTCACTTTGTCTGATGGTTACAATTCATGGTTAGTTGGAATGGAAACTAGGCACGGTCACATTATTCCTTAAATTGATGGGTAAAACTCTTTATTTGGTAAGTATTTTTCCTTTCACATAGTCGGAAATCTACTTCTCATGGTAGTTACTTTTATTCATGCAGTTACTACTCTACTTCTCACTATCACATGACTTGTTCTGGCGGTAGGTATACCAATTTATGTGGTCACTATAATAACACACATGTAAACTATATTATTTTGAGAAATTTTACTTACCTTCACTTGATAACTATATTTCTTTATGTAGTCTCTTCATTGGGTAGCATGATAGCTTCTTTTATTCATGAAGTCAGTGCCACATAGTTACTTGAATATCACGAGTAGTAGAATTTTTTATTTATTAGGTGATCATAGTAAGTTTCAGACTTATCCATTTATGAATTTTTTTATCTAGAAAAAAATTGACTAACTTAAAACATAAAATTCAGTAATAATAATATAAACATGATTTTGAATCATTAAAATAGGTACACGTTGGGAAAAGCCATTGGTCTCCCCCTTTTTAATGATCATAACCCATGAAATTTAAATGTAAATGAATTCAATACATAAAAAAAATATTCTCAATAAATTGAAACATATATTTCTCAATATCTTAAAGATTTATCAAGTCCCTTGAGTTATTCAAATATTTCTAACAAAATCAATTGATTTATCACACTTACTCCCTTTTGGGAATATAAAAATATGAGTCATAGGGAGAAAATAAACATATAATAGGAAAAATATAAATCAAAATGAGAATAAAGAAGAGTATTTATGAAATATTTTAAATGTTATTACAAAATGTATTATAAGTAGTCCCTATCAAGAATTCAACCTAGAATCAAAATCTAGCACATCTCTAAAATTTGAAGGTAGGATATGATCCTTTCTTTTGGAAGTAGATGTTGGGAGAGAAGATGTCGTTTAATATGTATAGGTGGAAGTAGGGTCACCAATGAATACACATATGAAGATCGGTATGAGATTCTAGACAAATTTTCTATAATAAAATACAAAGGTATTAGGATAGAGGAGGTAGTGGTAGGAGTTTAATATACATGTATTTTGGGAAGAGTTAACATAGCTGTATAAGTAGTGTAAAGGTAGGGTTCCATCAGCCTGGTAAAATCACTTACTGACTGAGATCTATGCTTTAAATCCTGAATAAAGTCATCTCTATTTTCCATTAATGATTCCAAAACTAGGGTAATCACCTTGAGATTCTAAACCTGAGACTTAAAATATTTGGTCAAATGTGGAATATTAAGATCTAATGTAATATCTCTAAACATTCCCTTAAAACCTAACTTGGTGAAGATATAGATGAAGTAGAAATCAATGGTTCTATTTGTTGTTTCTCTATATTTCCCACCTTATTTGATATCATTTCTAACCAGTTACAATGTTTTATCATTATGTGTTTGTAAAACATCAAAATCCACATATTTAGTTTTCTTGAACTCATCTTATACAATTTTTAACACTTCTACAATGTGCTCTCTTATTCTTCATTCATTGACAGATATTTGAATATAGAATAAGGAGCAGCTAATGTTGATACTTGAAACACTAAACATATATACCTCTGGTATAACTACATCATCATGTTAGATAAATAGACTTGAAAAGAACCTAACTATGCCTTTAAAATTTTAAACTCATTTCTCCTTAAATCTATATTGATATGAAAATTGGGATGAAGATTATAAATTAAAAACATCATTATTTTAGTGATATTTTATTCTCGTGTTGGCTATAAATAATTTCCAAAACTAGGAAACACCTCCATAAATACTCCCATCAGATCTGATTTGAAATCAGGAAAACCAACCTTTATGGTTTAAGATGTAAAAAAGATAAAGGAAGGTTCTGTACTAGATGGATCAGAAGAATGATGCATTCCATATAACATAGTTGTATTTGTCACAACCCGTCCTCGGGGCCTGTGTAGTGACTACCCCATTCATGCCTTCCATATGTCAGGGGATGGCGACTAGAACCAAATGCGTAAATCCCAATAAAAAGGGAAGGAATTGCCTTTATGAAACAAAAACACACACAAACAGAGTACAAGCAGAAGCTACACTAAGTAAAGAAGTATAAAAAACGTGATGAAAGTACAAGGGGCCGGAAATATAAGCCCAAAAAATAGGTATAGCTACAATTGAAAGTAAATTACAACTCAAAGGACAATATCTGAAGGGTGACAAGCAGCTCCTGGATCGTCCTCCGGGTTCCTACCTGAAGGGTAGGTACAGATGTCTTCCTCAGCACTCCATGTCTGTCTATCTCCTCTGGGTACCGACTTGTCGTGAGATCCACCTCCGGGTACCGACTCGTCATGAGATCCACCTCCGGGTACCGACTCATCGTGAGATCCACCTCCGGGTACCGTCCATCTCTACAAGCCACAACCACGATCAGTGATGTCCGTCGTCTGTAACCAACACAATGAGTTGCGGTCAAATCCCATGCAGGGGTGAGTATACGATACTCAGAAGGGACCCTGAGACCCTCAAGGTCTCACTAAATCCATCAAGGATGATCAGAAATAATGTTCTCAACAGATAACCCTTACTCAGGTATAAGCCTATACTTATACCTAAGTTACCAAGTAACCCATCTCAGCCATGAGGTATCACACAGATAAGAATTCGACGGATAACCACTACTTAGGTATATTCCCATACATATATGTAAGTTATCTAGTAACCCATCTCAATCATGAGGAAAACACAAAGGTCATTGACTCAGCTCAAACCAGGATTTTCATTATTGAAACCGTAACTGCTGAACAGCTCCGTCTCTGACGAGTATAATGATCATGTCACGACTCGGAGGTACTGCTCGCTAACCTAAGACTGCTGAGGTACTCTTCCTGTCGAGTACTGCGGGTCAGCCACCTCACAACGTAGTTCTCCTCTGCCATGGGTCTGCCACCTCACACAGTAGTGCTCCCCCTCATAGCCTACAGAGGTACTCCTCCTATCAAGTACTGCGGGTCTTCCACCTCACAAAGTAGTTCTACTCTTCTATGGGTCTTCCACCTCACAAAGTAGTGCTCCCCATTAGGCTATGCAAGTCACTCTGAATCAAATCAGACAAGCAGTCATCAGGTCTCAGCAAGCTACACGGTCTTCGTACTCCATACGTTCGTCTCCGGGAGGGTCCACTTCACGAACTACAGGTTGATACTCCATGTTTCACAAAGTCCCATGAAGAAGTATCTCAAAGGACCGCCTCGTCATAGGTGTCTCAACGCAACAGATGGCGTGTCAATCATACGCCCGGCCGGTGAGTTATTAGCCTTTTCGTCCTAGGGGCCCGCTTGGTTTTCTGTACAAACCAATCCGACTGTATCTCAAATGTACCCCAAACTCACATAGGGTATACTCATTGGGATCGTTTCTCAACGTGATCACCAACTCCACTGACGGTTCTTCAAACGGACGCCCGGTATGAAAGTTATCGGCTTTTACGTTCCAGGGGCCCGGTTGGATTTCGGGTACAACCCAACCCTTCCATACTCCAACTGCATCCAAACCTCTAGAGGAGTAATCCAAAAGGTCCGTCTCACTAAGAGGAATCCATAAAAGTCGATGGCACGTCAATCAGACGTCTGGAGCTCAAGTTATAGGTGTTTCCGCTCTGAGGGCCTGGTTGGTTTTGTGTTCGAACCAACTTGGTCATACCCAAAGTTATCTGAAACCTTGAGTGTAATATACCAAAATGACCGTCTCAATCCAAGGATTCCATTGCAACTGACGGTGCATCGATCGGAGGTCCGTAGCCCATGTATGGGCGTTTGAACGAAACTGCCTGAGAATAGGGGGTTTGGGCCTGGACCGACCCGGCCCGATACCCCCTGGGTCGGCCCGAACCGGGTTGACTCGACTCGGGTCTGGGTCAGGCCCATTAGGTAATGGACCGGCCCGGCTGGCGCGGCCCGGCCCAGCCAGCGCGGCGCGCCCCGACCTGGCGTGGGGGTCCAGCCTAGCGCGGGCAGCTCGGCCCGGCGCGGCCGGTTGGCCCGGTGTGGGCAGGGCTCGCGGGGCCAGCGTGGAGCGGGGGCTTGCAACCCCCCCCAGTTGAACGAAATCAGCATAGCTTAATGTCGCGTCGCCCAATCCGGAATGGCTTCAGTCGTTCCGGTTCTCCCTCCGTCGTTGTGGCTAA
The DNA here is from genome assembly GCA_963277665.1 of Viscum album. NCBI lineage: Eukaryota > Viridiplantae > Streptophyta > Magnoliopsida > Santalales > Viscaceae > Viscum > Viscum album. The sequence goes on along the minus strand of OY728142.1, from coordinate 562,862,107 downwards.
GCCGCGGCGGTTTTCTCCGGCGACGCGCCGGTGTGAAGCACCGCCGCCGCCTTCTACGGACCAACGGACGCGCTCTGGTGGTTCGTTTCTCCTACCATATTTTACAGAAGTCCTCCCGGTACCTACACTTCAATGCGATGGCTTTCAAACGTCATTGAGGTCCCGTCTCACCATTGCTGTCAATCCAGGCACCAACAACAATCTGCGAAGGGTTATCGGGCCGTGTTTGTTCAGACCACCCCCTCCGCGTTTGGTGTTATCAATTGGAAGTCATTTAAAACACATGATTTTAATATTGATGAGGGTATAATTTATTCAAGTATAAATTATACTAACATCATACTATCAAACTCTCAAGAACGTGAGAAAGAAATATCGCTCAAAAATAGAATTAACAATTTTCCCCTATGTTTTCCCCAGTAATCAAATATTCCAAACCCGCAAACATATTATTTCGTGGATCAACTTAATATTGAGTTGATCTGTGTTCTTTTTTTTTAAGGAAACATCAATGGGAAAAGGTATCACTCTCAAATTAATTCCCTACCTCGTTTCGTTCGTCGTTTGTTGACGATATCGCAAGAGGGTGGACGTCGGCTCGTCGACGTCGTCCCAAGGGAGGAGATGAAGATGAAGATGGTCATTGGCAATTGTCGCTTCCGTCATTGTCGGTGTGTACCCGAGGAAGTGACATCTCCTCTCTTGTTGCGAAGGAAGAAGAGGATGGAGAACCGTTCTTCATCGAGGGAGGAAGTCGTTTCTTCGTGGATGAAGGGAACTCTCCTCAAATCCTCCCAAAGTATTAGCCAACCCCAAAATCTCATAAAGCTTCCCTCTTTTAAAAGATCTCCAATCAATTAAAAATGAGTCAAGAGGTGAGGAAAATAAATTAATAAGGTTATCAATTATCCTAGTCGACCTCATTCATCTTGGGAGGTGGAGAGGCTCCACCACAATAAATGTGTGTAGTTTCCATGCATTTAAACAAGGGGGGTGAGTTATGGGGAGTTCAAGGGGGTTATGGGGGAGGTGAGGAGTTATGGTCTCATGTGGGCCCTACCACACTAAACTCTCCCATGGGAGGTTAGGTGGGTGTGGGCCCCACATCTAACTCCCCCTTTGTTGAAAATAACCACTTTCCATGAATAAAATTTGTGCACGAAAAATTTTATTTAATTCAACTAAACCCCAAAAAATTAACCACCTCATGCGACAAATTGCAACTGCGCTTAAGATTCCCTTAAGCAATTACCGGCGCTGCGAGTTCATCGGTGCCCTCATATTTCGATTCCGAGCACCGGTTCAAAAGTTAGAAAATCCTGCTCATTCATTCACTGAACGTACCCAAGCTAACCTTCGTAAATTGATTCCGGGCACACCGGGCCATAGAATCAGGTGCTGACAGAAACTGCGAACTCGTAAAATTCCAAAGAAATTAAGAAAAAAAATTACCTAAAATTTTCAGGTCTTTACATTACTTCCACCTCATGGATTTACGTCCATTTAAGCTATAACACAAACTAGGGAAACAAAAGTGGTACTGAGCACGCATCTGATCCTTCTTCTCCCATGTGCTCTCCTAGAGTTTCACATGCTACTAGTGAAAGTGCACTTGAGGAATAGATCATTCATGTAGGACTTGCTCCTGTCAATCCTCAATCTCCACTGGAACCTTCGTGCATGTCACCCTGTCATCGACGCCCAACTCCCTGGGGTTGATGATGTGTGAAGGATCATGAACGTATCTCCTCTGCTGAGGTACATGGATGATATCCTGCACCCTGTGCAACTGAGGTGGAAAGTTCAAGCGGTAAACCACCTCACCTACCTTACTAAGGACCCAGAAAGGTCCATTGAACCTCGGAAATAACTTTCCACCTCAGCCACATCTCTGTAAACATCATTGAGGTGAGACCCGTATGAGGATGCGATCGCCATCCTCAAACTCTAGAGGCCTCCATTTCATGATTAGAACTGAAACTCAAAACTCCTGCTACCACGAGGGTAAGGTTGACCGACTCAAGAGTGACTGACCGCACCATTGTGCATGAGTTTATCCTATGCTGCCTGGGGTTTCCTTTTCGCCGACCTAGGAAAACTCATCCCAACGTTGTAGATAAACCACAACCTTTTTGCCTAATACAGTCAATCTAAACATGAACTGTGAATCCAATCCATAGCGAGACCAACGTCGTAAGACCTCGACACTGCCACCAAGAGATTCCAACCGAAACTCTCACCTCGAGGGTCAGAACACAATGTCAGCATAAGTATGATTATCGAGTCTCCACCCAAGGTATCTCTAGACGTGAGGTTCAAGTCTACGGCTTACCGGAAACTCTAGGTCTGGGAAAAGATTCGCGGAAGTAAGGAATGATTCGCATCAATGTCTGTTGTTACGGTAGCTAGTAGTGGACACAGACTATCCCTCGAATCATTCTTAGATCCATTGGGTCACATTCCTTGACCGCATACAGCTACTCTTTTTCCCTACCCTCCAGCACCATGAACCTGGCAGGGATAACAAAGGCAGGTGGTTGTAACATGTTGAAATATACACCACCTCATGTTGTTCTCCTAGCTCTGCCTCCACGTCTGCTACTCCGTAGACTCATCTGTCCCTAACACTTCTTCTTCTTGAAACATTTTACATGCCCGAGTCTCTGAGACTAGCGCCAGTTTCCTGTTTCTCACTGCACTATGCAGTCTTCATCCGCTCCTGGATGATATGAACCTTCTCTGCCTACAATCTGTAAGAGCTTCTAATATTTCTCCTTTGCCGAAAATAGAAACTCAGTCTCATCCCCTGGATTAACCACGCCCATTTCCTAATACAGTGAATCCTGACATGAATGATGCATTCATGCCATGGACGACGTCGTAAGGCCTCGACGTTACTACCAAGAGATCCAACTGTCACTCTCACCTCCAAGGGTCAAGTCACACTGCTGGCATCAGGGTGAGGTCACTGGGTCTCTTCCAATAGAAATCTCAAAAGTTAGGGTCAAGCCAACAGTTTTTAACCGGGACCTCTCTGTATCAACCAAATAGATGGACAGGAAAGCAAACATCACAAAGTGAAGTGTCTTTTATTATTGCAGCTTGAAGTACAAAGACACAAATACAACAGAAACATGGAACTATAAGTACAAGGTAAAAAAAGGAATCCACTAGTTCCACTCCTTTCCACCTGCTTTCGGAGCTCTACTGCCTTGTCCACTGCTCGGCTGTTGCTCAAGCACCTGTCGCTTCTTCTGTCTTGGTGGCTCCTCCAATGCCTGCGGATCAACTGTGCGGGGGGGGGGGGGGTCAGATAGTCATGTGCTAGGTGACCCTTCCTGCCCCATTCATAACACTTCTTTCTCCTCGTATGGCTGGCTCTATTTCATGTGCCTCGCACAACCAAACCGGTATCTTGAGGTCGCCCACCAGCCGGTCTGGTCCTCTTGGACCACTGCATCATTTGTCTACTACCTATAGATCACTCAGCTACTGATCGAAAATCCTACGGCAAAGGCAGGATCTCCTAAACACGCTCGGGGTGTAGAGTCACTGGTATGAACTCCACCATAAAGAAGGTCTCAAAGTCTCCCCATGTGAAGGTCATATCATCACAAAACTGGAGCATCCATCTCCACCACCTGCCTGCTGCTGCCTAAAAGAGGCTAGCAGCAAAGATCACCATGTAGTCCGCTGGTGTACCCACTATCCTGAAAACTCTCACCACAGCCTCCAGCCAATCCTCAGCCACATGTGGTTCCGTCTCTCCCCAAAACCTGGTTGGCCTCTGGCACTGGAACTCGTGCAGCGCGCTCAAGTGGCGTGCATAGCCTGCTGCTGGGGCTAGTGGAATCGATGGCCCAATGTATGGTAGTATCGCTGGTGCCTCCGCTAGTGCATCAACTATAAGAGGGCCCTATACCGAGGCCTCTTCACTTGGCAGGCTGTCAATACATACATCCCTCTGGGCTCTAGCTGGTCGTCTGAGGAAATACATCCTGAAAGAAACATATGTGACACGGTCAAATGATTATACCAGGTGAGATGACCTGGTTTGAGCTGTTTTAAGGGGAAAACATTTGAAGACACACATGCAATTAGTGTTTTCGTGCACTGAGTCGGAAATCAGAAGTCAGGGTCCTAGTGTATGGATACGTCGTCCGCCCTCACCAACACTGGACTCCCTGAACTGAAAACCACACTCGGTACCCTTAACACTATTGCTTCACAAAAAATGAAAAATCAGATTTATAAGTTCTGTGGTAGAACCGACTCCTCTGATACCAATTTGTCACGACCCATCCTCGGGGCCCATTCCATGACTACCCCAAGCCCACCTTCTATAGGGCAGGGGCTAGCGATTAGCACCAAAGTCATAAATCCCAATAAAAAGCGAAGGCATTGCCTTTATGAAATGAAAAAACACACAAACAGAGTACAAGCATAATCTACACAAAGTAAAGAAGTATAACAAATGTGCTGAAAGTACAAGGGGCCGGAAATACAAGCCCAAAAGAAAGGTACAACTACAACTAAAAGTATAGTACAACTCAAAGGACAATAGCTGAAGGGTGACAAGCAGCTCCTATATTGTCCTCCGGGTTCCTACCTGAAGGGTAGTTAATGTAGCATCCCAAGTAAGTAATGAATAATATATATTTTTATCTATGTCTATTAATGATTAAGATAGTGTTTTAGAGGATTAAAATCAAAATAAATACAATCTTATGCATGGAATACACTAATATTCTTAAAAGATTGTTTTAGTGCCTTTTGATGGCAAACCCTTTTTAAATCAATCTTTTGACAATTTTATAAACTATGTTTGTCAAAATAAACTTATTCTTTATGATTGGTACATCAAAATTTACTTTGTGTGAATTTTTGGTATTTTTCGGACAATGTTCATGTTTTTAATGAATAGTGAAAAATACTGCATTTTAATTCAAAACTTCTTTTTAATCTAATTTATTTATATAATTAGAATATGTTTTGAATTGGTTTTGAAGTGAAATTATAATATATTTTTACCATTTAATCCAATGGTGGTCATTGGAATCAATTTAACTTTGAAATTAGACTTAAACTGGTGTCAATCTTTTGATACTTATTGTTTTATAAAAACACGCTATTTGCTATAACAACGGAAATTAATTATTAAATTAATTAATGTGAATTATATGTTTTGAATTTTGTAAAATAGAATTCATTTTTGAAATCGGAATATCAAATATAGATTAGGGTGAATTTTTGGTAATTTTCTGAAAAACTTCAATTTTAGATGAATAGTGAAACCACTAAGTGGTACTTATAAAAACTGATTTTCCGTTTAAATGAAATTTTTCCATCATTGTGTTTTTAATTTTAAAAATCCGACATACATGGTTTTCATTAAGAAGTAAAATTTGGTTCAATGAGATTAAAATAATTTTATGGTGAATAGTAACTTATTAAGTTTTTAATCGCGATTAGTGGTAATTAGTGTAGTTTAAGGTAAAAATAATGTTTTAATAGTATGAGATGAGCTTGACACATGCCATACACTCATTGTTTCTGTCATGGCCGACCATGACAAGCCATGGGTCAACTTTGGGACCCCATGGATCCACTTTGGTTGGAAAATGACATAAATAACTTTTTATTTAATGTAAAAGTAAAAATGACACAAACATAATATGTTTTACGAAAACAATTTTTACTTGGGGTTATAAAGATCATCCTTTTGATTATAAATAGTAATTGGAAATCTAAAAAGATTTCCTACATCATAGTATTTTTTTATAATTTTTAGACATTAAATAAATTAAATTATTTATGACATCATGATGATGCAACGATGACCTCATTATTTAACGATTTAAATAAAATGGAAAGATAATGAAAAATATAAAACCTACACATGGACAAAACCAATTGGATGAGTGGATTTCTAACCCTTATCACCTTATCCACGAATTATATCAATGTGGGACCTTTTAAAACCTAAACACATTTTCAAATAAAGTAATATTTCTTTATTTTCCAAAAGTGCCCCGCCTCTCCTCTTATAAAAGGCTTCCAACTCTACCTCATTTCACACACTACTCAAGCCTTTGGCTCGGCCAAACCCTGCCCATTTACTCTCTCCACATCCCTCTCCTCATCCTAGAGGATTCCCTTTGGGCACAATCATATCAAAGGAAGCCTTTAGGCTCAAATCAAAAAAAGTTACACTTTTAAAGGTAATTCATTCTCTCATGTTCATTTGTTTTATTTTGGCTTCTCCAACCCCCTAAACTCTTTTTATTTACTTCTTTCGTAACAACACCAGTATCTTCAATATACTAGGATGTTGTTATAAGATTTATTTGAGCTACACTCTCACACAACTACATCAAATGGTTAAAGAACATACGGTTTCCGTGGATGGCGAAATTCTGCCTCCCGAAACGATGATTGTTCAATACTCATTTAACACCTTCAAAGGTGGCCATTATGATGTCACTATATTTATATATGATATATAATATGTTTATGTTTTCCTTAAGCTTCTGTTTTTTTTTCATTTTGGGCATACCTTTATGGTTTCCATTATGGGTAAACACGATATCTTCATTTTAGGAAGTGCGGACTACCGCCCACTGAAAGAGATTTGATTCGTTAATACCATATATGGGATGTGTAAAGGATAAATTTAATGATATTATATATGTTATTATACTGGAATTATAATATACTCTTATATCATTATGATTCCATTCCAGAAAATACGAAATAGAAATGGAAGTAGCGTTCATGCGTACGTACGGCTTACCGTCTCCATTAACGGTGCATTTCATTTCTCTAAATGTGATGTAATATTATAAATACATGTATATAATGAATATATATGATATATATGTTATCTAAATCATTAATATCATTCAGGATATAACGATGCTTTGACCAAATTAACAACATGTAAGTGTAAGAAGTCTATTTTTGACTTAAGAACCAAATACTGACAAAATGAACATTATTAACTTAAATGATTACATGATGTTCATAACATGGTATAAAAGGAATAATGAACATGAAAAAGTTTCATAATCAAGTAGAGATTAACTCAAGTTTATTATTCAGGAGATTAAAGAACGATCGGGTCAAGTCGGATACGAGGTATGGGACTTCGTCTCAATCTCCTTTCATTGAGGCATATTTTATTTTATACACAACTTTCTTTTATACGGTGTATAAACCCCTTTGACTTTTCCGTTTATTCAAAAGGAATATTTTTATACGAAGCGTTTACTAAACGACAAAAGGGAATGTTTTTGTCGTACGTATGCGGCGACAACGACTTCTCTGCCGTCATGACCGTTATTTGAGTTTCGGCTTCCTCTACAAGCCATACCTTCTTTTTAAAAGAAAAATAAATACCATGTTTTACTTTTCTTTTATTTTGGTATTGAAAATGGTTTTCACAATGTTTTTTGTGTTTTATTGATATCTTGTGATTGAAATGTGGAAATGTTATGTTTCCTTTATGCATGTTTTATGTGATACGATTATGTTATGGTTCTTGGGCATTATTATGAAGATGGGTGGTTCCGTGATAAACTAAGGGTGGGTGAGCCCGATATAGCTCTCCAATGCATTGGGTAACGTGAAGGAGTGAAATGTTAAGGTTTCTCCGAAGAGATTTAGGGAATATACTGTGATGGGTATTCCAAACGTAACCAAGAGTGTTACTCCCTACGTAAGAATGTTATGAATGCCTCAAGTTACCTTTATGTCTTATGGTTTCTATGATTTATTCATGATTTGATGAGGTATGTTAAAGTGCTTATGTTTTATGGGTAAAGTATGATTTCACTCTTATGTATATATGTACCCATGTTTCCTTTCCATGTTTTTATAACCCATACTGAGCTTTTTATTCTCATCCCATGTTTTTTTTTTGAAATGTTTTTCACAGGTCAAGGGAAAGGTACATGATATGATGATATGGTCAAGGAAGTGTCAAGAAATAATCCATGTTTTATTTTAAATGTGTTTCCATTGATGGGAATGAAGAATACTATCTTTATGTAACCAATTTGTTTATATGTGGAATGTAATGCAAGTTTTATGATCTAATTCCCTAAAACTCAAAACCTGAAAAGATCCTCAATGTGTAATCTTGTAGTAACTCAAGATTAAGTAAGGTTTAAGGCTGGGGCCTTATAGTTGGTATCAGAGTTCGGTTTAGATAACTATAGGAGTTAGAATTTTATTAAATGATTATCCAAAATATTTTTTTTTGAAATGATATAGCATTTGAAGATTACCATGTTGCTTCATCTAAGACATGTTTGTTCAGAATGGTTTTCCGCAGAGGAAACAGGGAAGCAGTGCTAGGAAGGCATACAGAAGGAAATAACCTTCCGAATCAGCATCCATAAATGGTCGGAATTGGAACTGAATAGTTTGTTGCAGTAATGGCGCAGTTGACTCAAGCGATAAATGGTGGTGGTATCCATGCACGAGATCAGCCAGATCAACCGCAGAGGAACATGTCAGTGGTGGAACATTTCATGAGGCAACATCCACCATCATTCAGAGGATAATCTGACCCTGTGCTAGCTGAAGGGTGGATTAAAGCACTGGAGAAGATTTTTGATGTCATGGGGTGTTCAGACAATCAAAAGGTTAGTCTTGCTATTTATCGTTTGGAGGGTGAAGCAGATCAGTGGTGGTCTATGGTTAAAAATATCAGGGACGCTGATGAGATTGATGCTCTTGACTGGGATGAATTCAAAGGTATGTTTCTTGAGAAGTATTTTACTAAGGCTGTTCGACTTAGGATGGAAAAGCAAATCTTGGAATTGAGGCAAGAGGAAGACTCAGTGGCTTCCTATTAAGAAAGGTTCACTCGATTGGCAAGGTATGCTCCAAATTTTATCTGAGACCTTGATAGTAAAATCAATCGTTTTTACTCAGAATTAAAGCCAAAATATCGAAGGGCATTAGCTTTTTCGTGAGTTTAAAAGTTATGAAAAGCTTGTTCGATGTGCTGAGAAGGTGGAAATGGAGTTTTCCGATGACCAAGTGTTCTATAACAACCAGCAGAAGAAGAGACTGAGGTGGAAAGAGAAAGGTAATAATTCTTCAAAAAAGTCTGATAGTAAGAGAACTAAGTTTCCAGTTTGTGATAAATGTGGCAAAAGGCATGCTGGAGAATGCCTTCTGAATTCTGTAAAGTGCTACCAATGTGGTAAGATGGGACATAAGGCTCGTGATTACACTGAAAAGGATCAAGGTGAAGGTAAGAACAAATTTGATTTACAGTTAGTGAAATGTTATAAGTGCAATGAGATGGGTCACTATGAAAACGAGTGTCCGACAAGGAGCTTGAGTGATGGGAAGCAGTTAGACTACAAGCAGAAAGGGGTGGTGAAATCCTTTGCAACTACATCAGCAGATGTCGGGCCATCAAATGAAGTTGTATCTGGTACTTTGTTTGCTTTTTCAGATTATGTCAGTGTGTTGTTTGATTCAGGGTCTACACATTCTTTCATCTCTGAAAACTTTTCTAGTAAAATGGGAATACCATCTCAAGAAATGACTCCTGAACTTTTGGTAAAAACACCTGGGGGAAATTTTGAGGCAAAAAGAATTTATAAGAATCTTCATATCCTTATCTGTGGAAAGAACCTACTTTAAAACCTTATTGTTCTACCTCTAGTAGAGTTTGATGTTATCCTGGGTATGGATTGGCTCTCTATTTACCATGCTAAGATTGACTGTAGAGCTAAAGAAGTTTCTTTTCAGAAAGACTTTCTGTTTGTTTACAAGAATGAACCCTTACTTTTGATAACATATCAAGAGGCCGAGAAACTTGTAAAAGATGGAAATGAATATTACCTTGCACACGTCGTTGAAAATAAAGGAACTGTTCAGATTAATGATGTGCCAGTGGTAAATGAGTATCCTGATGTTTTTCCTAATGAGTTTCCTGGAATAATACCAGATCGGGAAGTTGAGTTTACTATTGACTTAGTTCCTGATGCTAAGCCAGTTTCAAAACCCCCTTATCGAATGGCACAAATTGAACTTTTAGAGTTGAAGGAGAAATTTCAAGAATTATTAGAGAAAGGTTTCATTAGACCTGGCACATCACCATGGGGTGCTCCTGTTTTGTTTGTTAAAAAGAAAGATGGTTCTATGAGACTTTGCATTGATTATAGAGCCTTGAATAATATCACTATTAAGAACAAATATCCTTTTCCTCATATCGATGATTTGTTTGATCAGCTCCAGGGAGCTTAGTTTTTTTTAAAGATTGACTTGAGATCGGGGTACCATCAGCTGAAGGTAAAAGAGGCAGATATTCCGAAGACCGCGTTCCGTACGAGATATGGCCATTATGAATTTTTAGTAATGCCTTTTGGGCTAACCAATGCACCTGCTGTATTCATGCACTTAATGAATAGAATTTTCCATGAGTTCTTGGATAAGTTTGTGGTGGTTTTCATTGATGATATTTTGGTGTTTTCTAAAAGTAAAGAGGAGCATGAAAGACATTTAAGGGTTATCTTGAAAACCTTAAAAGAAAAGAAATTGTATGGTAAATTCAGCAAGTGTGAGTTTTGGTTGCAATAAATTTCTTTCCTTGGTCACATTGTTTCTAAAGATGGAATAACTGTTGATCCTGCAAAAACAAAAGTTGTGGAAGAATGGCCAAGACCCACAAATGTAACAGAGATTCATATCTTCCTTGGTTTGGCGGGCTATTACCGAAGGTTTGTTAGAAATTTTTCACGGTTATTTAGTCCAATGACTAAGCTAACTCGGAAGGGTGTTAAGTTTATCTGGACAAAAGAATGCGATGATTGTTTTCAGGAATTGAAAAGAAGATTGGTGAATGCTCCAGTTTTGGCACTACCTTCCAGGAATGGTGAGTTTGTTATATACAGTGATGCTTCATTGAAAGTACTTGGTTGCGTCCTAATGCAGAATGATCAGGTAATTGCTTATGCTTCGCAACAGTTGAAAACTCATGAGGTAAATTACCCTAAACATGATTTGGAATTAGCTGCTGTTGTTTTTGCTTTAAAAATTTGGAGGCATCATTTGTATGGAGTAAAGTGTGAAATATATACCGATCACACAAGTTTAAAGTATATATTCACTCAGAAAGAATTGAACATGAGACAAAGGAGATGGCTAGAATTAATCAAGGATTATGATTGTACAATTCATTACCATCCAGGAAAAGCAAATAAAGTGGTTGATGCTTTGAGTCGAAAAAGTAATGCTTCATTAACAATGTTGCATTTGGAACGTTATCCTTTGGTTAAGGATTTGATGAACTTTGGCATAGAAGTTGTTGGTGTAGGAATTACTTCTATTTTGTTTCAGGTATCAGTGAGATCTTCTCTATCAGATAGAATCAAGCAAGCACAGAAGCAAGACAGTGAGTTGCAGAAAAAGGTAGAGCTGGTTCAGAAAGGTAAGTTGCCTGAATTCAACATTGATAATGATTGTGTTTTGAGATTTGGAAAGAGATTGTGTGTGCCTTTTGATTCACAGTTGAAGAGAGAGTTGTTATGTGAAGCTCATAGTTCTCCGTTTCCAGTTCATCTGGGCAGTACTAAGATGTATAGAGATCTGCGGGAGTATTAATGGTGGGATGGAATGAAAAGAGATATTGCTGATTTTACTGTGAAGTGTTTGACTTGTTAGCAGGTTAAAGCAGAGCGGTAATTACCGAAAGGGATGCTTCAGCCTTTACCAGTGCCATAGTGGAAATGGGAGAATATATCCATGGACTTTGTTGTTGGATTACCGAAGACATCTCGAGGTAATAATGCAATCTGGGTTATTGTTGATCGCTTGACCAAATCTGCTCATTTCCTTGCTATACGAGATACTTTCTCTCTTGATCAACTTTCCCATTTGTATCTTAAAGAGATAGTCAGGTTACATGGAGTTCCTCTCTCCATTTTATCGGATCGTGATCCCAGGTTTACTTCTAACTTTTGGAAAGTCCTTCAGAAGTCGTTGGGTACTGAATTAAATTTTAGTACAGCTTTTCATCCTCAATCAGATGGGCAGTCAGAACGAACAATTCAGACATTGGACGATATGCTACGAGCTTGTTCTATGGATTATCAGGGAATTTGGGACCAACATCTTTCTTTGGTTGAGTTTTCATATAATAACAGTTTTCATTCCAGTATACAGATGGCACCATTTCAGGCATTATATGGGAAGCGGTGTCGAACTCCAGCTTTCTGGGATGAAGTGGGTGAAAGGAAGTTGATGGGACCAGAATTGGTAGAAGAGATGGAAGAAAAAGTTCAGCTGATTCAGAAACACATGAGAACAGCTCAGAGCAGGCATAAGAGTTATGCGGATAACCGGAGGAAGGATCTATCTTTCGAGGTAGGTGATCATGTTTTTCTCAAGGTTTCTCCTTGGAAAAGTGTGATGAGATTTGGTAAGAAAGGAAAGTTGAGTCCAAGGTTCATTGGACCATACGAAGTTCTGGAGAGAGTTGGATCAGTTGCATACCGAGTGGCTTTACCTCCGAGTTTATCTCAGGTACACAATGTTTTTCACGTTTCGATGTTGAGAAAGTATATGCCAGATCTATCTCGTGTTTTGAGTCCAGAGGTAGTTCAGCTGGAAAAGAACCTATATTATGAGGAACAACCGGTCCAGATTCTTGACCACAGGGAGCAAGTGTTACGAAATAAGGTGATTCACCAGGTAAAGGTTTTTTGAAAAAACCACATGATTGAAGAGGCAACATGGGAATCTGAAAATGCAATGAGGGATAAGTACCCCCATTTATTTGATAAGTAAATAAATTCTGGGGACACAATTTTCTAAAGGGGGGAAGGATTTAACATCCCAAGTAAGTAATGAATAATAGATATTTTTATCTATGTCTATTAATGATTAAGATAGTGTTTTATAGGCTTATAATCAAAATAAATACAATCTTATGCATGGAATACACTAATATTCTTAAAAGATTGTTTTACTGCATTTTGATGGAAAACCCTTTTTAAATCAATCTTTTGACAATTTTATAAACTATGTTTTTCAAAATAAACTTATTCTTTATGATTGGTACATCAAAATTTACTTTGTGTGAATTTTTGGTATTTTTCGGACAATGTTCATTTTTTTAATGAATAGTGAAAAATACTGCATTTTAATTCAAAACTGCTTTTTAATCTAATTTATTTATATAATTATATTATGTTTTGAATTGGTTTTGAAGTGAAATTAGAATATATTTTTACCATTTAATCCAATGGTGGTCATTGGAATCAATTTCACTTTGAAATTAGACTTACACTGGTGTCAATCTTTTGATACTTATTGTTTTATAAAAACACGCTATTTTCTATAACAACGGAAATTAATTATTAAATTAATTAATGTGACTTATATGTTTTGAATTTTGTAAAATAGACTTCATTTTTGAAATTGTAATATCAAATATATCTTAGGGTGAATTTTTGGTAATTTTCTGAAAAACTTCAATTTTTGATGAATCGTGAAACCACTAAGTGGTACTTATAAAAACTGATTTTCCGTTTAAATGAAATTTTGCCATCATTGTGTTTTGAATTTCAAAAATCCGACATACATGGTTGTCATTAAGAAGTAAAATGTGGTTCAATGAGATTAAAATAATTTTTTGGTGAATAGTAACTTATTAAGTTTTTAATCGCGATTAGTGGTAATTAGTGTAGTTTAAGGTAAAAATAATGTTTTAATAGTATGAGATGAGCTTGACACATGTACTACCCTCATTGGTTGTGTAATGGACGACCAAGACAAGCCATGGGTCAACTTGGGGACCCCATGGATCCACTTTGGTTGGAAAATGACATAAATAACTTTTTATTTAATGTAAAAGTAAAAATGACACAAACATAATATGTTGTACGAAAACAATTTTTACTTGGGGTTATAAAGATCAGATTTTTGATTATAAATAGTCATTAGAAATAAAAAAATATTTCCTACATCATAGTATTTTTTTTATAATTTTTAGACTTTAAATAAATTAAATTATTTATGACATCATGATGATGCAGCGATGACCTCATTATTTAACGAATTAAATAAAATGGAAAGATAATGAAAAATCTAAAACCTACACATGGCCAAAACCAATTGGATGAGTGTATTTCTAACCCTTATAACCTTATACACTAATTATATCAATGTGGGACCTTTTAAAACCGAAACACATTTTCAAATAAAGTAATATTTCTTTATTTTCCAAAAGTGCCCCTCCTCTCCTCTTATAAAAGGCCCCCACCTCTACCTCATTTCACACACTACTCAAGCCTTTGGCTCGGCCAACCCCTACCCATTTACTCTCTCCACATCCCTCTCCTCATCCTAGAGGATTCCCTTTCGGCAGAATCCTTTCAAAGGAAGCCTTTAGGCTCAAATCAAAAGGAGTTACACTTTTAAAGGTAATTCATTCTCTCATGTTCATTTGTTTTATTTTGGCTTCTCCAACCCCCTAAATTCTTTTTATTTACATCTTTTGTAACAACACCAGTATATTCAATATACTAAGATGTTGTTATAAGATTTATTTGAGCTACACTCTCACACAACTACATCAAATGGTTAAAGAACATACGGTTTCCGTGGATGGCGAAATTCTGCCTCCCGAAACGATGATTGTTCAATACTCATTTAACACCTTCAAAGGTGGCCATTATGATGTCACTATTTTTATATATGATATATAATATGTTTATGTTTTCGTTAAGCTTCTATTTTTTTTCATTTTGGGCATACCTTTATGGTTTCCATTATGGGTAAACACGATATCTTCATTTTAGGAAGTGCGGACTACCGCCCCCTGAAAGTGATTTGATTCGTTAATACCATATGTGGGATGTGTAAAGGATAAAGTTAATGATATTATATATGTTATTATAATTGAATTATAATATACTCTTATATCATTATGATTCCATTCCAGAAAATACGAAATAGAAATGGAAGTAGTGTTCATGCGTACGTACGGCTTACCGTCTCCATGAACGGTGCATTTCATTTCTCTAAATGTGATTTAATATTATAAATACATGTATATGATGAATATATATGATATATATGTTATCCAAATCATTAATATCATTCTGGATATAACGAACCTTTGAACAAATTAACAACATGTAAGTGTAAGAAGTCTATTTTTGACTTAAGAACCAAATACCGACAAAATGAACATTATTAACTTAAATGATTACATGATGTTCATAACATGGTATAAAAGGAATAATGAACTTGAAAAAGGTTCATAATCAAGTAGATATTAACTCAAGTTTATTATTCAGGAGATTAAAGAATGGTCGGGTCAAGTCGGATACGAGGTATGGGACTTCGTCTCAATCTCCTTTCATTGAGGCATATTTTATTTTATACACAACTTTCTTTTATACGGTGTATAAAACCCTTTGACTTTTCCGTTTATTCAAAAGGAATATTTTTATACGAAGCATTTACTAAATGACAAAAGGGAATGTTTTTGTCGTACGTATGCGGCGACAACGACTTCTCCGCCGTCGTGACCGCTATTTGAGTTTCAGCTTCCTCTACAAGCCATACCTTCTTTTTAAAAGAAAAACAAATAAAATGTTTTACTTTTCTTTTATTTTGGTATTGAAAATGGTTTTCACAATGTTTTTTGTGTTGTATTGATATCTTGTGATTGAAATGTGGAAATTTTATGTTTCCTTTATGCATGTTTTATGTGATATGATTATGTTATGGTTCTTGGGCATTATTATGAAGACGGGTGGTTCCGTGATAAACTAAGGGCGGGTGAGCCTGATATAGCTCTCCAATGCATTGGGTAACGCGAAGGAGTGAAACGTTAAGGTTTATCCGAAGAGATTTAGGGAATATACTGTGATGGGTATTCCAAACGTAACCAAGAGGGTTACTCCCTACGTAAGAATGTTATGAATGCCTCATGTTACCTTTATGTCTTATGATTTCTATGATTTATTCATGATTTGATGAGGTATGTTAAAGTGCTTATGTTTTATGGGTAAAGTATGATTTCACTCTTATGTATATATGTACCCATGTTTCCTTTCCATGTTTTTATAACCCATACTGAGCTTTTTATGCTCATCCCAAGTTTTTTTTTGAAATGTTTTTCATAGGTCAAGGGAAAGGTACATGATATGATGATAGGGTCAAGGAAGTGTCAAGAAATAATCCATGTTTTATTTTAAATGTGTTTCCATTTATGGGAATGAAGAATACTATCTTTATGTAACCACTTTGTTTATATATGGAATGTAATGCAAGTTTTATGATCTAATTCTCTAAAACTCTAAACCTGAAAATATCCTCAATGTGTAATCTTGTAATAACTCAAGATTAAGTAAGGTTTAAGGCTGGGGACTTATAGTTAAAGATGTCCTCCTCATCACTCCACGTCCGTCCATCTCCTCCGGGTACCGACTCATCGTGAGATCCACCTCCGGGTATCGAATCGTCATGAGATCCACCTCTGGGTACCGACTCGTCATGAGATCCACCTCCGGGTACTGTCCATCTCTACGAGGCTCAACCACGATCAGTGATGTCCGTCGTCTGCAACCAACACAATGAGGTGCGGGCAAATCCCTTGCAGGGGTGAGTATACGATACTCAGTAGGGACCCAGATACCCCCAAGGTCTTACTAAATCCAACAAGGATAATCACAAAGAAAGTTCTCAACAGATAACCCTTACTCAGGTATAACCCTATACTTATGCCTAAGTTACCATGTAACTCTTCTCAGCCACGAGGTATCACACAGATAAGAAGTAGACGGATAACCAATACTTAGGTATATGTCCATACACATACGTAAATTATCTAGTAACCCAACTCAATCATGAGGAAAATACCAAGGTCATTGACTCAGTTCAAACCAAGATTTTCATTATCGAAACTGTAACTGCTGAAGAGCTCCATCTCTGACGAGTACAGTGATCTCGTCACGACTCTGAGGTACTTCTCACTAACCTAAGACTACTGAGGTACTCCTCCTGTCGAGTACCGCGGGTCAGCCACCTCACAAAGTAGTGCTCCTCTGCCATGGTTCTTCCACCTCACACAGTAGTTCTCCCCCTCATAGCCTATAGAGGTACTCCTCCTATCAAGTACCATGGGTCTTCCACCTCACAATTTAGTGCTCCTCCACCATGGTTCTGCCACCTCACAAAGTAGTGCTCCCCACTGGGCTATGCAAGTCACTCTGAATCAAATCGGACAAGCAGCCATCAGGTCTCAGCAAGCTACAAGTTCTCCGTACTCCATACGCTCGTCTCTGGGAGGGTCTGATCCAAGAGCTACAGGTCGATACTCCAAGTATCACAAAGTCCCACGAAAAAGTATCTCAAAGGACTGCCTCGTCATAGGGGTCTCAAAGCAACAGATGGCACGTCAATCGGACGCCCGGTCTGTGAGTTATTAGCATTCTCGTCCTAGGGGCCCTGTTGGTTTCGTGTACAAACCAACCCGACCGTATCTCAACTGTACCGCAAACTCACATAGGTTATACTCATAGGGGTAGTTTCTCAACGTGATCACCAGCGCCGTTGACGGTTCGTCAAACGGTCGTCTGGTCTGAAAGTTATCGGCTTTTCCGTTCCAGGGGCCCGGTTGGATTTCATGTACAACCCAACCCGGCCATACTCCAACTGCATCCAAACCTCTAGACGAGTAATCCAAAAGGTCCGTATCACTAAGATAAATCCAAAAAAGTTGATAGCACATCAATCGGACATCCGGAGCTCAAGTTTTAGGTGTTTCTGCTTCGAGGGCCCGGTTGGTTCCGTGTTCGAACCAACCCAACTGTACCCAAAGTTCCCTGAAACCGTAAGTGTAATATACCAAAACGACCATCTCGATCCAAGGATTCCATCGCAACTGATAGTGTATCGATCGGAGGTCCGTACCCAAAGTTATGGGCGTTTGAACGAAACTGCCCGAGAATAGGGGGTTCGGGCCTAGTCTGACCCGGCCCGATACCCCCTGGGTCGGCCCGAACCAGGTCGACCCGACCCGGGTCTGGGTCCGGACCATTAGGGAGCGGCCCAACCCGGTTGGTGTGGCCTGGCCTAGCCGGCGCGGCCCGGCCCAGCCGGCACGGCCCGGCCCGGCGCGTGCAGCCCGGCCCGGCGCGGGCGATCCGGCCCGGCGCGGCCGGTCCGGCTGGCGTGGCCGGTTGGCCCGGTGTGGGTGCGGCCCACGTGTCTAGTGCGGAGCGGGGGGTTGCAACCCCCCCCGGTTGAATGAAACCTGCGTGGCTTAATGGCGTGCCGCCCAATCGGGAACAGCTTTTGCTGTTCCGGTTCTCCCTTCGCAGCCGCGGATGAGCCGCGGCGGTTTTCTCCGGTGGCGCACCGCCACCGCCTTTTGCGGACCACCAGAAGTGCTCAAGTGGCCCGTTTTTCCTTCCGTCTTCGCCAGAGGTCCTCCCGGGACCTGATCTTCACTGCGACGGCTTTCAAACGACGTTGCAGTCCCGTCTCACCATCGACGTCAATCCGCACAGCAACAACAATCTGCAGAGGTTTATCGGGATATGTTTGTTTGGACCACACCCTCTGTGTTAGGTGTTAACAATTTCCAGTCATTTAAAACACATGATTTTAATATTGACGTGGGTATAATTTATTCAAGTATAAATTATACTAACATCATACTATCAAACGCTCAAGCACGTGAGATAAAAATCGCTCAAAAATATAATTAACAAATTTCCCCTACGTTTTCCCCAGCAATAAAATATTCCTAACCCGCAAACATATTCTTTCATGGATCAACTTAATATTGAGTTGATCTGTGTTCTTTTTTTTTAAAGTAAAAATCCATGGGAAAAGGTATCACTCTCAAATTAATTACCTACCTCGTGCCGTTCGTCATTTCTTGACGATATCGCAAGAGGGTGGATGTCGGCTCATCGACGTCATCCTAAGGGAGGAGATGAAGATGACTATGGCAGCTGGTGTTCGTCACTTCCGTCGTCGTTGATGTGCACCGGAGGAAGTGATGTCCCCTCTTTTGTTGCGAAGGAAGAAGAGTATGGTGAACCGTTCTTCGTCGAGGGAGGAAGTCATTTCTTCGTGGATGAAGGGAACTCTCCTCAAATCCTCCCAAAGTATTATCCAACCCCAAAATCTCATGAAGCTTCCCTCTTTTAAAAGATCTACAATCAATTAAAATGGAGTCAGGAGGTGAGAAAAATAAATTAATAAGGTTATTAATTATCCTAGTCGGCCTCATTAATCTTGGGAGGTGGAGAGGCTCCACCACAATAAATGTGTGGAATTGCCATGCATTTAAACAAGGGGGTGAGTTATGGGGAGGTCAAGCGGGTTATGGGGGAGGTGAGGAGTTAGGGTCTCGTGTGGGCCCTACCACACTAAACTCTCCCATGGAAGGTTAGGTGGGTGTGATCCCCACATATAACTCCCCCTTTATTGAAAATAACCACTTTCCATGAATAAAATTTTCGCACGACAAATTTTATTTAATTCAATTAAACCCAAAAAAAATAACAACCTCATGTGACAAAAAAATTGTGCTTAAGATCCCCTTAAGAAATTATCGACAATGCGAGTTCATCGGTGCCCTCGGATTTTGATTCTGAGCACCGGTTCAAAAGTTATAAAATCTCACTCGTTCGTTCACTAAACGTACCCAAGCTAAACTTTGGAAATTGATTCTGGGCACACCAGGCCTCAGAATCAGGTGCCGACAGAAACTGCGGACTCGTAAAATTCCAAAGAAATTATGAAAAAAAATTCCCTAAAATTTTTTGGGTCTTTACAGTATTATCTATTGATCTAGACCCTTCGAAGTGAAATTCATCTCTATAATCAGTATAAACGTCTTTTTCATGAATATAGGCTCTCTATTTTTAACATCCTCAAAAAGAGAAGTAACTTTCTAAGCTTCCTCACCATCCTTGGTGGGAGTAGGAAAAAAAATTCCATCCAAACTTGGTCAATTGAGGGTATCAAACAAGGTTAATCAATTCAATTTTGAGAATCAAAATTATCTATTAGAGATCTCTCAACACTCTTTGAGAATAAGGTTTGGAAATTCCACCATGTCCAAGTAAAATTATCCCATTATCGTAATCCTCATCAGATTATGATTAGTATAGGCCAAACATAGTAGATATTATGGACTTATTCCCCTTAGTATATGCATCTAGTATAGAATGTATTTGATTAATTCCATAATATAAGATCTATCTAAGTTATTTTCCAATTCTTCAGATTCAACAAACTCATCCCATTCATGCTTATATCCAGCGATAGATACCATAG
This sequence comes from Viscum album, assembly GCA_963277665.1. Taxonomy (NCBI): domain Eukaryota; kingdom Viridiplantae; phylum Streptophyta; class Magnoliopsida; order Santalales; family Viscaceae; genus Viscum; species Viscum album. The sequence continues at coordinate 562,841,776 of OY728142.1, read as the reverse complement.
AACCAACATAATCCTTAGATTTTAACACTTCCTCATATGTTCTCAAGGGTACAGGTTAGTTAAGATATCTAAAATACATAATAGTATAGGGTCTCTGATCATCCTCCTAGGTCACCATGTCTTCCTCATTAATATCCACCATCTCATCTTGTTTTTTCTTTTTCTTTTTCATCCACATACTCAACTTAAACTTCTTTTATACCAATATCCACTTCATCATCCGAATACATAACAATCTCATCTGGTTCAAGACCTAGACCCATTAGTTCCCTTAGTTTTATAGAATATTTTATAGGTTCATATTTCTTGTAAAGAATCCCTAGGTTATTCACACATCCTTTCTTTCAAGGTTTCCATTTTATGCTTATTTTCCTAAAAATTATTTGAGATAGACACAAAGCATATGAAGAAGTGATCTTCTACTACACCTCAGGTATTAAAATTTTAGACTTAAAGAAGGTTGATATATACTTTTTGTAGGTAAAATAACTAAATTTTGAAGGAATATTACATATCACATTCATGTGACTCATTACATTCCTTTCTAAATTGATCTGGATCCCATTTTTCATCAAAAATATGAAGAATAGATCCTGATACCTCAGGATATGAAATAATCCTTTCATGGATAGATATTATGTTGTATAAACTTAGATAATAGCCAGCATTCACCATTTAGGTATATATTAGGTGGTATTCTGGGGGTTTCATTCCCAATTAGCTCTTCTAGTGAACTTTGAGACTCAAAAAGATAATGGTTTATTGGATAATAACTCTATTAATCTCCATACTCTCCCTTGGGTGGAAATTTATACTTTTAACCAAAAAATTTGAAGAAAACTATAAAGATTCCCATTTATCATCGTTCTAATAAAATCTATTTTCTCTCTAGGGAGACATTCCATACACACATGAAATTCCTTCACAATAATAGGGTAAAAAGGCTTACAGTTCTACCTAAAACAATCATCTCATCATTGACATTGAATTTTTAATTCTATAATTGTTATTTGGTTAAAAGTTATAATTGAGAATAAAATTATTTTTCTTCACATACAGGATGATCAACTAAATTTATATTTTTTTTTGGTTTAGCTACAGTGCTCGAGCTGGGTTTTTTCTTTAATTTTATTACAGGAGGTGTTCTGATATGAGCTATAGTGATGGAAGCTCACATTATCCTTATTATTATAATGATTTGACTCAAACTCAAAAGGTTCAGATTGGGAAGAGAGGTCTCAAAAAATACATTTTAGGTAGTTTTTTAGGCTTTAAAATGAGTAAAGGGATTTTTTTATGGACATGTGAGTTGATTCTAATTCTAGTTTTAATTTTAAAACCAATCATTTAGGGATAAAATAATAATAATAATTTAAGAAAATACTTCCAAAATGAATAAATTTAAAAAGATAAGTATAAAATAGACATAATAGGTATAATGAGCATGTAATCATGGTATCTTAGATAGTAAGGTTGGTATACTAACTATACAAGTTTTAATGCATGGTAATTAGAGTGACTAAGTGATATATATTCCATAGTATGTATAATGACCATGTGAGTTAAGTTCCATGGTAGGTCTAGTAACAGTATGACTAGTTATTCATGATTATTATAATAACCATGTGAATAATAAATCATAGTTACTTAACCAACCATGTGAAATAAACATCATGGTAATTTCAAGAAAAATAGAAATAAACAAAATTTAAGCAATTTTAAGAAAAATTTAAATAACATGAAAGATTAAAAATAAAATAATTAAAAATGGTTTATCTTACCAAATTAATGTATGATATAATTTATTCTTTTAAATTTTATATGTTATATAAATATATATGTAAGCCAAAGTTCCATATTAAAGATTTCAAGAGTTATATGATGTTTTTTAACATGGTCTCTCAAAAAATAATGTCTTATATCAATATTTTTTCCTTGAATGGTATACAGGATTCTCATATATATTTACTGCAATTTTATTGTAACAATTTATATAGACATGTAAAAATTGAAAACCATAGTCCAGTAATGCGTGTTTTGGCCCTATAATCTGTGCAAAAAATCTTCCTGTATCTATGTACTAAGCTTTAAAAGTAGATAATGAAACAGTGTTCTGATTTTTACTTCACCAAGAAACTAATTACTTTCCTAAAATGACATGTTATAAAAGTTATTATTATATATAACTAACAGAAATAAAAATGTGTATCTGAATAACTCACTAAATCAATTGTATGTCCACTAGAATAAAATAGTACTAAGATATTTTTACTTTTTTAAAATATTTTAAAAAAATTACACCTAGTAAATGTTATTCTTTTTTATTTGATTTAATTATAGGGAAAGTGAAAATACTAAACATAATATCTATTTGGATTGTGGTAAAGTATACTAAACATCTAATCATACCTCTTCTAATGGTCTGATCAACATATTTCCCAGTTTCATCAAGATCCACTTTACAGCTTTCACTCATAAGAGTATCACTACCTTTAGTACTATCCATACCAAAGACATTTAAAATATACTTAGTGTATATTCATTGATTTAAAATAAGTCCATCCTTATTATGAAAAATATGATAATCAAGGAATAATTTTAAATCACCAATCAAACTCAATTCAAATTTATTTTTCATCATTTTTTAAAATTCATTACATAAAGATTTTTTCGAAGATCCAAAAATAATATCATCAATAAAGATTTGTAATACTAAAAAATAATCTTAAATTATTTTAATAAATAATTTTGGTTTATCTATACCTTTTGAAAAACCTTTTGAAATTGAAAATGAGTTGATCATATAATACCAAACACTAAGAGATTTTTTTGAACCATATAATAGTTTTCCTTACTTAAATACATGATTTAGAAAGAAGGGGTTTCAAATAAAAGGGTCCATTCAAAAAATAAATCCTCAATTATATAACTATTTATGAAACAACTCCTAAAATCCATTTTAAATAATTTTAAATCCAAATGTGATGAATAGGTAAAGAACATTTAGATAGCATCAGGTCTAGATACTGGTTAAATTGTTTCCTCATAATAAATATCTTCTTCTTGATTATACCCTTGTGCAACTAGTATTGATTTATTTCAAATTATAGTATCTGTATCATATAAATTGTTTCCAAACACCCATTTAGTGCCCAAGGTTTGAAAATATTTAAGTTATTCAACTAGTTCCTATAATCCCTTCCTTTAAAACTGATTCATCTCTACTTACATTTCAATTACCCATAATTCATCACTAATGTCTTCTGTAAATTTCTTAGGTTTAAGCTATGAAAAAAATGGATTCATGTTAAACCTGATTTCTTATATAATATATAATATAATTTACTTTTTCTAGGTCTCCTAAAATAGTGTCTAAATGGTAGTCTCTATAATTTTTAATGACTCTAAGAATATAATTATTTTATACTTCATTCTCAGATACAGTTTTAGGTTCAAAAAGTTCGTCAGAACTGGGTGAATTTTCTATAGAATGTTTCAAAGAATTATCACTTGATTTAGAATTGATATTAATATTTTAAAGTTCATCTTCAAGGATATTTAAACAAATATTAGGTTCATATGGATTTGTTTTATCAAATTTGAAATGAACATATTATTCTAAACTTTTAGTCTTTTTATCGAATACACTGTATGGATTAATGGATAGAAAATATCCCAGGAAAATTCCTTTATCACTTTTGGATTCAAATATATCTAAATTCTTAATTGTATTGATTATAAGTAATTTACAACTAAATACCCTAAATTAAATAATTTTTTGGTTTTATACCATTCCATAACTCATATGGGGTTTTCTTAAAAAGTATTCTAATAACAACTCTATTAATAATATACAAATTTTTATTTAAAACGTATTCCTAAAAATAAATAGGTAAGTCATACTTATTGATAATTTTCTAGAAAATTTATTTATGATTTTTTTTCTTATTTATACTAAAAAATTTTGATGTATCATCCTAGTATTATAAATTTTGTGACTATAGCCATGTTGTTAGCATAGATATTGAAAATTAAGATTTTCAAACTCACGACCATGATCACTTATTAAGGTCTTAATTCTATGTCTATTAATGTTTTCTATGGATTTCTTATAATTGGAAAAATAAGAAAAAACTTCACTTTTGTGATCTGTAAATAATACACAGGTGTATTTAGAAGATTCATCAACTAGAACATAATCATATTGATTCCCATTTAGTATAGAAATTAGAAATAGTCCAAAAAATTCCATGTAAACAAAATCTAGGGGTTAAAAAGTAAACACTTATTTTTGTTGTTTTCAAATAGATTTCATATAGGTTCCCTTTATGACTTAGGTTAAAAACTTTTTATTATATGAATTTAAGTTATGTTATATCCTTAACTAAACCTTTCATAGTTATCTTTAAAAGTGATTATAGATTGAGATGGAATAGTATCCTACTAAAAATAAAATATTCTTTTTGAAAGAAACTTAAATAATAAAAATTTATAGAAAATAATAAATTCAAATTAACAACATAAACATTATCATTTCATAAATCAATAAAAACTAAAACTATATTAGAATACTAAATTTTACATGAATTGTTGTAAAAAATTTTATGATATATATCAACACATAACTATGATATTCTAGGAATATTTTACTTTCATTTATCTATAAATAACATTAGAAATTAAAATAGTGCTAGAGTACTCAATTTTACTACGTTTAATTTTTCTTTTTTTAGTGTTGTCACTAAAAGTGACATGACCCCCATCCACATTGATAAGGTTTATGAAGCTTGAGTATTACATTTTCAGGTATCTAGAATATCTACTATCCTGATACCATAAATAATTAATGTTAATATTTAAGTAGCTTTCCTGCATAACATTTTAAACAAGAAATGATTTTGGCACCTATATTTTTATCAGTCTGTAAATGTTTTTAACATAATATTTAGGAATCTAGAATTTTTTAAATGTTTTCCCATAAATAAATTTTAAATATAAAAATAAAAACTTTGTTAGTTATAGAATAATAAGAAGTTTTTACTATCTTGATTTAACTAGTGCAAAGAATAAGTTTTTTCTTATATATCTCCCTCTATATAGGCTGTTATGGAATTACAGAAGTATACTTAGGTGTGGTTTTTATACCAAGATTACCATTAAGAGTTTATCTGTCATTATTTAAATTTTTTATATCATTTTTCAATTGTTCATTAGAAATTTTAAGTTCATTATTTTATTTTAATAATTGATTATTTTAATCATCTTCTAGAGCAAAATAAAATTTAAAGTTATTAAATAAAGAATATTTCCTCTTTAATCTTTTGTATTTATCCTTTTGATCATTAAATTTTTTCACTAGTATATTAAAGTATTCAAATAGATATTCAATGATCATGATTTATTCATTATTTTCATTTTTATAAGGATTTGAAATATGAATAGAAGATTTAGGAATGATATTTAAAACCTTATTTGTGTTTGTCAGGAAACACATGTTGGTTATATCATTTTTGTCTTCTATGCTTGAGTCAGAGTCACTTAAATTTTCTTCTAGGGTGCTTCAGGTGGCTTTCATAACTTTTTTATACTATTTAATTTTTTCCTCATACTTTTTTTACATTTATCATGGGGAAGTATTCTTTAATGTTTCCTTTTATTTTATAATCATTATAGTTTATCTCATTATTAGAATCATCCTTTTTATATTATTTCCTCTAATTTATTTTTCTATATTACTTACCTCCATAGTTTTTATTTTTTATGAATTTATTCATCCTATATAATTTCTTCAGTCATCTAGCTAGGTGAGATATTTCTGTATCACTATATAAGGGTGATTTTTCATCAATTTAACTAACATATTTGATCTTCCCTTTTAGCTTTGATCCAAAATTATTGATGGCCACTGACTTTCTCTTCGGTTTATCTTCTTATTATTTATTTGCATTCAGTTCCTCCTCATGCATCATAAGATTTAAAATAATCAATTTTACTCGTAACTTCCTTATATCACGTGATTATCTTATGGAAATAGTGGTTCTTCTCCATCTTTATGGTAAGCATCTCAGAATATGCATTACTTGATATTTATCTATAACTATATTTTAAGGTGTATTCACAATATTGAAAATCTTATTGAACCTGAGATAAATACAATAAATGTATTTATTTTTATTAATTTTAAATGTATCGTATTTATTGTTATAAGTATTGAGACACATTTCTTTAACATTTGAGGTTCCATAATGTGATATCGAAAGAGTGTCCAAATTTTAAAAATTTGTTGAACAAGCATATATTCTATTAAATGTTTCTTATTTTAATTCACATTATAAAGTATTTGTTGCTTTAAAAAAATTCATAAGTGAACTTAGTGGCATCACTCCAATCAGCTCTTAAATATTTTGTTTTTTCATATTTATCTTCAATAACAGTCCATATATCAAATCCCAAGCTCTCTAAATGAATTTTCATCTTAATTTACATTATTATAGATAGGCCCATTAAAATAAAGAGGTTGGTTTGTTCTAGTTCCTTATTGTCTATGATTATCCATAAAGACTAAAATTTAGAAAAAACATTAATTTCAAGATATTTTAATAAATTGTGGTCATAATACAAAGTAATTTTAACCACTCGAATTCCAAATGTTGGTCGGAGTGGAACACTCAAGAGTGGAGTTAATTTGGTTTCCAAATAAAAATTTCTATTAAAACAAATTAAAATTTAAATCCCCCAATTATAAAAATTATATAATAACTAAAACATTATAATAAAATAATTTTATCTTTCTTGAAGGTTCTGAAAATATTGATCAAAACATAGTTAAAAACAAGTTTGAAAACCCTTTCTAACTTTTGAAACCAATTTATGTCTTTCAAACACTATATATAAGAGAAAACTTAATTCTAAATATAAAATAAATATTTTGTTATTTTTTTAAAATTATATTTTGTGTTGGTTTAAAAAATAGTAGAAACAAAATAGAAACCAATTGGTGGAAATAAAAAATAGGCTTATTCTTAAGCTATAACCTTATCCCCTCCACTTGAAATTCACCCACTTCTAAGAAGTATATTATAAAATAAATAGATCCATGACCTGGATTGGGTTTTTTTTATAAATTATACAAATAAAGTACTAGATATACAAAAGCCTATTCCATAGTTCTTTATGGAATAAAAATATTCCAAGTCATACACAACTTCATTCATAGTTATATATGGGCTTACAGATTAAAATAAATGAAAGAGAGTGTCCATAAGTCTCTAGTTTAGTATTGGAGAATATGCTTCTTGATAAATATAGTAAAACAAAAAATATCTCAAAAAGATAAACTAAAACAGAAAGAGAAATAGATGAGGGTTGTGTAGATTAGAAGTATCTTAATCTGATCAACTTTAGTTATCAAAGAGTCCATGAATTTTACTTAAAAAGGGATTGATTAAGTTTGAATAGAATGTTTCGAAAAACTATGTGTCGTGAATAATTCTGAGTGAATCATATATGTATTATAGACACACTTGTATTATAATCTTAGTTTCCATAGGAGTTTTAAATTTATCCATGTTCATTTAATCCCATTAAAGAAAATCTAGCTCAATTTATCCATTGAAGAACATTTATTTCATTCTTAATTGCACTGACTCTCAAATTAATTCTCAAAAAGTAGCCGTTGGAGATTTGAAAAGGCTACACTACTGAGTTATACATGGTATGTAGTTCTTAACTTAGGCACAATAACTTTGTATCAAAGACAATTGGAATAGTATTTTGGAACAAAAAACAAGTCAGAGTCACTTCATTCCTTCATGTATAGGTACAACTCTTCATGTTGTAAGTACTCTTCCTTTCATGCAGTAAGTACTCTACTTCTCATGGTAAGTAATTTTCTACATGAAGTCAGTATTGTACTTCTCGTGGTGACCTGATTTTTTCTTGTGGTTGATATACTAATTCATGTGGTCACTAAAATAACACAAATTTTTAGTACATTACATTGATAAATTTTAATTACCTTCGCACAGTAACTATATTTCTTTATACGGTCACTTCACCGGGTGGCATGGTATCTTATTTTCTTCATGCAGTTGGTCCACAAAATCACTTTACCTTCATAGTAAATATAATTTTTTTATGGTAGTCACATGTGGTATGATATAGTATTGTACATTTTTTCAATTTTGGATAAGAAAAAATTGTGTAACATAAAACATGAAATTCATTAATAACTTTATAAACATGATTTGGAATCATTAAAATTTGGAGGTGTTGAACTAACATATTTAAAATTTAAATTTTACTTATTTAGAATAATAATTTAATTAAATGAATTCCAAATTTTGAATCAGTATGTAAAAATTAGGTAAGAGGGGATGTAATTTATTTTTTGGAAATAAATAAATACAAAATTAAAAATTTATGTAATTTAAAATGATCTAAAAGGGATTAAAACGACATGGAATGAATTTTTTTAACTAAATTTATGTAAAATAATTATATAATACCTTTTGTGTTCAATATTAAATCATATAATTCCAATCAATAATTCATCACCTAACTCACCTAATTTTCATGTGATTTCATTCTTTCGCTTCACCTAATTCAAATTTTGAAGAAAATGCCCCTAATTTTCACTTCTTAAAGTGTTTATCCTATACCAAATTAAAAAAAACTTCTTTCTATTAGTTTTTTCATTAATATTTTTACAATTTTATTCTCTTAATATTATAACTTTTTTTTGTTAGACTTTAGTAGTAATAAGGAGTCTTAAGTCCTTTTTTTAAGGAAGACATTGCGAGGAGTGATTTCATCAATGTAATGAGTTATTTTTATCTCTTTAATTTATATTATCATCTCCACTATTCATTAATATTATCCAAACCTATAATTATATATAATTAAAATCATTATTATTATTTAAAAATTATATTATAACCATGTGAATTTATATTTTAGACTATTCATTTGTTATAAAATATTCTTGTTTGGGTCGTTTTTACTACATATATGATCAATGTTATACCGTTTTCTTCAAGAATGATTATGAAAACATAAATTATGGTAATATATGGTATAAATGATAAATTAAAATTATTTTTAATTATCTATTGGTAATATATATAATTATATGAATTTATGATAATAAATCCTTTTTGTTGATTCAAAATCCACAAAAAAAGAATTTATTACCATTCATTAAAAACCTTCATCTTAAAATACATGAAATAATAATTGAAATTTATAAAACTATAAAACACATGTATATATAATATATTAACATTATTGAGGTGATGAACTCATGATCAAAGATAAACGATCTAAAATATCATAACAAAGCAATCCAAGAACAAACAAAATAATTAACACATGGTGATTAATTTTAATAAACAATGAATAATAAATGAATAATAATAAATCATAAATGGACGGTATTAAGTTAAATAAATACAAATAATATTATTTAATATATTTATAATAATCCTAAATTGATTATATAGGGTATTAGAGAATTTCTGACCAAGAGGGAATCCACTGAAAATGTTCTTTGTCTAAATTTTCATTCCATGAGATATGTTTGATTTTATTCACCAACTATATTGTTCATGGTTTATTTAATAAACCAATGAGATATTTTATCATAACTAAATTTTTATTTATATGATTTAAAATTATATTTCATAAACTCTCTTTCAATGTATTTTGATTCATACATAACCAATTTCATAAGGGTTTTAATTCTAAATTTTCATTTCAGTTAGACATGTTTCTTATTACGCAACTAAATATATTATATTTTATATATTCTGTACCATTGTAATATTTTATAATAATTTACATATTATTAAATTTATTAATAATTCCATTTTAATTTATCTCTTTTATTTTATTTTGACCCATATATTTCCAAAATTTTAAGGGCCTTTCATGTTAATTTCCCTTCATTAAGTAAGGTTTCTTATTATGTACATATTTTAATTTATATGGTATATATACTATCCCATTGATATCTTTTTTCATAATTTAATTTTAAATAATTTTATTTATAATTCCATTTTATTTTCTCTCTTTATTTTTATACTTATTCATATATTTCCAAATTCATAAGGGTTTTTTTGACTCAATGTCCATTTCATTGGTACATACTCATTATTATTTGACTATGTTATTCTATGTTTGAGATAATCTATTCCTTATCTATCTCATGTATTATTTTCTATTTCTTTTTAGTGTGATTAAATTTCTTTTTTAAATACACTTTTTGATTGATTCTTATTTCAAAAAGATATTTCATTATAAAGGATGAATTATACTCTCAATAATGGATATTTCTCATAGATATCCATATTCTTTCTTAAAAAAAAATTATTTTCTTATATTGAAATATCAATATGTATTACCTTTTATTCCACTCTTATATCACTTTATTTTTCAAAATTAAATTTTATAATACTTTTTATCGATGTGGGTTTCCTAAAAATGGTAAAAATGATTAAAAAAGAATTTAATTTGACTTATAAAAAAAATTTATCATTTAATATATATTTATTATATATTTACATTTATTTCTTTTTTAAGGTTCCATTATGGAGGAATTTTCCTTTAAAATATTTTTTAAAAAATGTTCTTCTCCTTTTGAAAATTGTGTGTAACTTTTTTTTAATAATAACATTACCAAAACATTAAGAAATCTATTTTTGTTATTTCAATTAAATTTTTCTATCTATCTCTAAAGAATAATTAATATATATAATTATTCTTCATATATCACCCTAAAAGTTCTCTCAAATAATGTTTCTTTCAAGTGATTTAAATTTTGGTATTTTCTGATCTATTTCATGATTTCTCATTATGTGATACCTTATGAAAATGTTTTTAGAGAATTTTATATCCATGGGTTAATTATAAAATGAGGCTTTGGCCCCAACCTTTTAAAAAAAGAGTTGATATATATTTAATTCCCCATGGATTATATATATATAGTTTAGAATTATATATTTTGTGTCCCTTGGATTATTTTTTCCTCCAATGCATTGGGTAAATATCTATATCACATGCGATGATTATTTTAATCTTGAACATGATACGTTTATAAATGACTAAATCTTTTACATAGATATGGTGTGGTCAGATTTGTTAACATGTATTGTATCAACATGATACAGTTAGCTACATTCACAACCTCATACATGTAAAAGCTTTGGTTAGTTATTTATTTAACTTTATTAATACAAATGATGTGGTAATCTATGATCACAATGTTATGATTTTTTATACTTATGTTTGTGTTAAATTAATATATTACATGTATATATAACATGATAATTTTTTAATGATTTTATGTTCCTATAGAATGGTATATTTTATAGTCTCTTGATGATCCTTTTATCATTCCATATTTTTATGTTATGATTTATGATAATGTTATTATTATTTATGATCATTTTCTATAATTACATTATCTTATTCCATTCATTAGAAATTTCTCCCATTTTATTATTTTCTCACCTATTTATAGTACAATGATATGATCTCTAGCATATTGATGTATTTCTTACCTTACTAATAATTTTAGCTCAAAATTTTTTTATGTTTCTCATTTCCATAGGATCTCATGTGATGGAATATGACTAAGAGGAAATCATATAAGAATAATTTTAGGGGAGATGTTGAAACATTATTAATTAATAAGGTAGTTATATATCTAATCTCAAAAAACATTATAACTCCTATTTCTATTAGTATGTTTTAATTTTATATATATAATTTATAACTATGTTAAATGATGTATGATCATTGTATTCCATGTTTGGGTTACCTCACATAACACTAAATTTATTTTTTATTGAATTTAAGGGTGAGTGTGAGGATCTATGATGCACAATAAAGGGGTTCTATATTAATATAACCCAAGTGAGTCATCATAGAATGCATTATTTCAAACTAGAGGAAAATATCACATGGAATAAAAATATTTAAGGTATTAAGAGATTCGCCTTCTATAATAAGGCTATCTTACACCATAAACAAGTAGAATAAATACCTTTAATGACCATTTTTTCACCTTCCACCATCAACTTATAATGAAGGTTAATACATGTGATAATGAAATATAAATTTCTTCATTGATTTTCATAAACCAACTTTGAAAACCCATCCATAAAGTAAATTATATAGGGCTTTCTATGACAGTTTTTAGTAAAATCAATGTTACAATAATACCAAGAGAGACTCCAACATTGGTTTTCTTAAAACAATGGGGAAAGACTCATAATAGGATTTCATTATCACTATTATAAGGAACCAAGATCAAAAGCGTTCTAACATTTGAAAGGCTTTTGACATTGGATTTATAAAATAACCAATCTCAAAATCCATACTTTCATTATTTATATGTTGGTTTTATAAAAAATAAACATTAAAAGTAATAAAAGGAACTAAAAAATTATAGATTCCAAAACTTAAAAACATAAAATGTATAACCAAAAATACTAAAAAAAAATTTAAATACAGTTAAAGTAACAAAATTCATTGAGAATATTTAAAAAAATTAGAAGTATATATATAAATGAAACTAAAAAAATTATTCATACTTAGAAAATATTTTGAAAATAAAATTTGACAGTTTTTCAAGTCATTGGATAAATATGAAGAAACATCATAAAAAAACTAAAAAATAAAGTGTTTTGAATTTAAAAAATAGTAAAAAAATTAAATTATAAGTGTGAAAATGAACTTATCATTTTAGAAATATCATATTGTTTTAGTTATGATTATCCAATAAATGAATTGTAAAACAAATTATCCATATTCAACATTAATTTATTGATGATGAAACTATGTTTATGAAATAATATTTTAAAAATAAAAATAATAGATATGTAATAATAACCAATAATTCACTGATATATAATTTATTCACCTAAACTTTCACATGATCAATTCATTATGGCTCCATTCTTTGATAGAAATACCCATTTAACTGAATCCACGACCGATTTTAATTTCAAATACTAACTATCAAAACTGATGTAGAATGAAAAAATTAAAATTAAAAAACTAAAATCATGGAATTAAACTTACTTCTTTCATATTTTTCTGAATCTTTTTTGAACATCGCCCAATAAATCACATAACCAAAAAAATTTACATTATTTTAGGAAAAATATACATAAAATCCATTTTCCACTAAAAAATAAAATATTTAGTATTAATAATAGTATAATGAACAGTGGTTCATAATTATATATTTATTCTTTCCCACTAAATCATGGAAAAAACATGTGATCTATGTGTTATTTAATCTTTTAGATACATATTCAATTATGGTTTCTAGGTTTAAATATTTCACTTCTATTGAAATGAATTCAGGGTCGATAAAACCATAATTATAGTTATAATAATATTGGATTCAACAAATATAGAGACACCAGATTATAAAATTAATTAATTAAGTCAATATAAAATATGTTTACTTTATGAAACATAATTAATAATGGAAATTTTCTTACAATAAAAGCAACTACAACATAGGTACACTAAACTGATCATCCTTTACAACATCCAAGAGTTTTATTTTAAAAGTATTTAATTTATAATCTATTCCATAAATATCAGTACTCATTAGAAAAGTATAATAATTATCTAATATAGGTAAAACATGTGATAACATTGTTTCCTAATCAGCTTCCTTAGAGAAATTATAAGGTACTAGAACCTAAAATTTTCATTTTCTTAATAGTGATCCCTTCTATTTCAGATACTCATATATAAGATAAGTGTAATAAAATAATATAAGTAATTTTAAATGTAATAATAAATGAAAAATGAAAATACATGTATACCGCATGTATATTATAATGGAAAATATTAGCTGGACAAAGTAAAAATTTACCAATAATCTATCCAACTATGGACACCTCCTTAGTTGGTAGTATAACTGGAGAATTTGGATCAATAATATCATGTACCTCAACTCTTACCTAACCTAACAACATTAATTGTTGATGTAAATAAGATCCCATATGAATGAAACGCATTTACAGTGAACATTATCACAATATGAAAAAGGAAATAGTATTTCATGTATAAATAAAATATTTTAATACATATCTCTTATATGAATTTCAACTCATCAATAAATGGTGATAAATGAACAACAGTATCACTTCTAAGTTGTTTCTGTCCAAAAAACCTTAAAATCATCATGTCATATTTCTTTTTTATTCAAATCTATGGTAAAATGTTATAGAAAACCAAAAAATATGCCATTAATTATATTAGATACTGAAACTCTGATGTAGATTCAATATAGATGTGAACAACCCCATTATAATATTTATAATTTCATTTCCAAAATCATGAAATTTTTTATCAAAACTTTTCCATTGTGGTGAACCAATTGGATGTTGTAGGTTTCTATCAGAGATGTGCTCATATATATGATATATTATCCCCTTTTAATCATTTGAATTATCAAATATATGCTTCAAAAGAGTAATTATTGGAAGATAGAGTATTTATTTAACATGATTTTTGGTTCTAATTCTTGATAATGGAAATTTTTTTGATTTTTCAACCATTTTATATCATGATGTTCCACATTTTGGACATTATTATAAAATTCCATATTCCTTCCTATAAAAAACACAGTCATTAGGGAAGGAATATATCTATTTATACCCCAATCTCATTGTCTATAATATTTTTTTTTCTCATAATTGAATTATGGAAGCATGTTTTTTTCTGGAAGTATATATTTAAGTTCAAGAAATTCAGTGAAACACTTATCACTCTAATTATGCATTTCATTCAATTTAAAAAATCACATCCCTGATGATAACCATGTAAATATAGTTAAACCTTCAAATAGTTTTTTCTCATCATCTCCATATAGTTTTTAAACCTCTATTTTTCAATGGTTTGTACACCTGCATCATTAATTAATTCTTCAAGAAAATCCTCATTTTTTTGTAGAACACCATCATTTTCTTTAGATATTGACTTGTTTTTTATTTCTCTATATTAAACCTAGAATGCATAAGTACGACTGAAATCATTTAAAATCATATGGTTTTTTATTTATTTGTACCACAATTTACTCATCTTCAAATATTTCTGGCTTGGAAAAAAATGACATCTTTTTTTCAAGATTTCTTTTTCAAAATTATAGTAAATTGTCACACCCTTTCTCATATTAATCAGTAGTTATTCATTCATTTATCTTATTTCAATCCCTTAATTACCAAAAAAAATCACAATAATATATATATATTAATACAAATTAAAACTTAAAAATATATAAAAATAAATAAAATTAAAACATATAATAATATATAAAAACAAATAATTTAAACATGCCTAAATTTTTAATAAATAATTTATATATTAACAATAATTTTCAGATAAAAATAAGTTACAATAAAAAAACTAATCAAAAGTAATTATAAAGACAAAAAAATTAAAAAATGAAAAAAAAAATTGAAGAAAAAACAATTTCAACCCCAAAAAGTTTATAATGATAAAAATATATAAATACAAACAGTTATAAATACAAATATTTAAAAACAATAAAATATAGTCACAAAAAATTATATTCATAAAAAATTATAACATTAAACAAATTTTAAGAAATTTTTTTTAATTTATAATAAAATAAATACAAACATATGATTTAATGAATGAATTTTATTACTAATATATAATTAATTTATATTCAAAAATAAAATAAAAAACTTAAAAATTTTGAACATAAATGGATATTGAATTCTATTGAACTCACTCAAAGGTGGTGGAAAAAGGGTGAAAGATTCAATATTGAATAGAAATATATAAGATCATATATATATAGATAATTGAAATATGTATAAATATTTAATAAATAATTTATATCTTAAAAGAAATTTAAATTTTAAAAACAGGTTATAATAAAAAAACTAATCAAAAGTCATTATAATGACAAAAATAATTTACAAATGAAAAAAATAAAAAATGATTTCAACTACACAAAAAAAAATTATAATGACAAAAATATTATAAATACTTAAAAACAAATCAATAAATAAATCCAATTTATAACTAATATATAATTAATTTATCTTCAAGAATAAAAATAAAAACATTTAAAAGTGTGAGTTAGATAATATATAATGATATCAAAATTCCAATGAACTTGCTCTATGGATGCAGAAATAGAGTGAACGGTACAAGATTAAAGAGATATATTTTCAATAATGAAGTAGAAAAAAAACTTTGAACCATGGTTATGGTTTAGTCATATTAGGGTTTATATTTTTTGAATAATATTTTAAATCATGAAATAAGGATTGATTATAGAAGATAAAGGAGAAAAAATGAATGAACATGATTATAATTGATTGAAACTAAATAAATAGGGGAATTGAGTCTCATCATGTGTAGTTCAGAGTGAGGAGAAAAGTGTTTTGAAAATTTTAATTTGAAAAAATGAGGATTTTGGATGATCTAATTTTTAAAAAAAATGTATACATTGATTTTATATAAACCCAACCTTAAATTTTTTTTATTACATTTAGTTTTGGTTTTCTGTAAAAAAAATTTAAAGGTAATTTGGAATACCTTTCAACATATATTTTCTAGAAAATGATGTTAAAAGTTTATCGCATCACTATTAACATTGGTTTCTAAAAAACTGATGTTAATGGTTAAAAACGGAATCCTCATTTTCTTCAAGTGATATTTCCTTTCTTCCTTATATATTAGAACTCAGTATCATGAGAAATATGTTTCCCACAACTTCTCATTGTTTATATGATATACTAGTGTTTCAAGATAGATTTATTCATTTAGTTTATGGCCACCATGGAATCAATCTTGACCATTTATAATGGGATATCTATTTCATTTAACATTTTATGTTTGGAAATGAGTGTTTATAACTCTATGATAACAGTATTATTTATTCCAAAAAAACATTTAATACCACGGTCATTTACAACCTCGTGTAATAGATAATTCCCTCTCATCACGTGAGAGTATTGATATAGTAACCATCAACATCCATTTTTATACCTTGAGTTGTAGGGTTCTAGTAAATACAATGGTGGATTACCCTACCACCAATGGAAGACAAACTTTGGGTACATTCACCAGAAAACATGTTGAAAAAAGGTTACCTCCATTTACCTTCTAGTGATGTAGTTAAATCCATTAGCATGAGTAGAGTATTCATGTGCTATTTAATGGGGATATAAGACAACTCACCATTTCTTAATTTTCCATGATAATACCAAATGATCTAGAATCTAGCAATGAGTTCCATGTTTTAGAATCATCCTATAAATGTGGTGTCATCAATGTTATGCAACAAATCTAAGAGAAAGTGTTCAAAGATTTTTTTTATGATTTATATGTCAAGGTTATTGGAATATTAGTTCCAAAAAGTGGTATCCCAATATATTATAAGGAAAAGTTGAAACTCTATCTTAGTATGTGGGTTACTAAAACACATTGATTTGGAAACTAGGAAAATAAATCTTTTTTGAATTGAATTTAATTTCATAATAACATTATAAAAAAACCTCTTGAATAGGAAACTCAACATCATGATGATGGAGAAATACATAATAAGTTTACTCTATATTTTCTCTCCTAAGAAAACATATTTTAGCCTTTAAAAGTCATTCGCATTGAATTTTCATGTCACTAAAGGATCATACATGAAATAGTATTCATAATCAATGAGTTAGATACCATGAAAAATCACTTTTTGATTTCTATAAATTACCATGATCATGAAAAAATGGTTATTAACTAACACCATTAATGTAATTTGAAGACTAGTACAATTGATATAGAAAATTACATTTCTGAACTATTTTTACTTATGAAAAAAATTTTCACCCCACTAAACAAATCACTGGGGATGCTTGAGTAGGATAGGAAGATTTATATTAATGTTGAAACAAAGGGTAGTTGTGTGGAAATTATAGAGGTCCACATATGAGGAATCTCTGTATTTGATTTGAGAAAAACACACCCTTAAGAAGTTCTATCTAATGAAATCCAATGAAATATTAGCCTATATCTAAAGCATGTTTTTAGTTTTCCTTGGGATATAGATGATACCTTCATCTAAAAATATTTTCAAATTCTTACATATGGCCCAAAATAAATCATACTATGGATTATTTATCATAAAAAATTTAGATAAATTTATCCAAATATTTTTTACAATCATTTTATGGATTGTAATCACCAAAAGGATGTGAACATACATTGACATGAGGACATTATTGACCATAACAAATCTCTATATAAAGGATAAAAAGTAATTCTTATTATTGATAATTTGTTATGAAACCTTGTTTACCAAGGAATCAAAGTGCTAAACATTCAATCTCTACATTGACCATATCCCAGAAGTCTATATGTAATCAAAACATAGATACTACTGACCCTAAGTGTTCTCCTTGAACCCCAAGGGTTGGTGACTATAAATATAGGTCTTAGAATATAGTAGGGGAATGATTTTCCTAATTTTTATATATAAAAGGTTATGGTTGGGTTATAGCAGTAATACAGTGTAACTCATTTTTATATTGGTTTTCCACACAAAAAATCTAGTACCAAATAAGACACATAAGAGTAGAAAGGTATTAAAACATGTCAAAACTCCCTAAATTAATGAAATCAAATCCAATTAAAATGAAAACAAACTCGTAAAATATAGTGGATAGAAAATGTATAATCCACATTGTGATTAAGACAAAGGAAAACCAATATGGAAAAGGAAATGTTCTAAACATAGTCCCCAACAACTACACCATTGACACCAATATATTTATGGGATCTAACCCATACCAAGTCACGTATGACCAACTATCCACTTACCTCCTTAGAAACTATCATACCTACGGGTACATTAAATGAAATAACATAATTTCATGTCCAATTGGGTGTCCATGTAAGGTGTGAGAATAAAAAATCATTAGTGCGCTACCACCAGTGTCTCAATTTACATAGTGATATAATGGGTGTACACATGAACATATCCACACATTTACATATGTATACCATAAAATTATTTTTGAAATCAATTAGAAAGGTATAATAACATATAAGAAGTAAAAAAAATAATAGTTCAATACAAGTTATAGACAATAAACCCCTATGTTGAAATCTTACATACCTATAATACCTTCTTTGAGTCAATCCTGGTATCTAAGAAAAATCTCTAGTTCCATCCACTAAAAGAGAAAAATTATATAATTGTATATAATTCACTAATGTATATATTTGTATCCACACACACCCACACACTCAAACACACACCCACCCACCCACCCCCCCCCCCCCACACACACAAACATATATATATATATTTGTCTGTATTCCATGTCTAGGTTCTAGAGACCCATCCCTGGGGGGAGGAAATCATGTATACCAAGTCATGAAGATATTGTAGCCTATCAAAAAAAATAAGAAAATGGGTATAGAATGTATGGGAATTCTGATCCTATCCCACTCCATCATCTATCATAATTAGTTATAGTATAATAACCAATCCCATGAGTTTTCCTTGTTCACCATTGGCCTACAGACTTTATAAAGTAGTCTATGAAAATAATATGTCATAAAAATCGATAGAAATTCTCCATACCAAATCATTACACATTCTTGTTATCAATGAAATATATATTCTCTACAATGAACTAATAGAGTTCTTCAAACCAATTTATTTATTACATCAGTAAAAATGATTTTTACAACATTTCAATAACATTATTAACATGGTAAAACTATAGACATGGTAAAGATAACATCATTAATAATATAAATTCAAATTCTTTATACAATAAAGAGATGAAATAATCAACATAGTAAAGCTACGTCTATGAAGGATATACAAAACAATAATAATGGGCAGATATAATTGAAACCAATATGAAATGAAATCAAGTAAAAGGTGATAAATGACCCCAATAACATAATATGATAATATATAAATCCAAAATCATAATACTTGTCTAAGTGAAACATAAAGTGAAACCCATTTATCTCCTAAGACATGTTAGGTATACGATAAACCAAGAAATTGTCTAGACATAACCAATAGATTTAAAATGGTATAAACAACTAAAAAAGGTACAATCTGAGTTCAAATATTAATATTAATTAAAACATCAAAAGAAATCAATAACCTATAATAATTAGTACTATTTTATAAAGGGATATTTATTACTGTGATGTTTCTAGGCCCCTCCCCACTACACATACTAAACTAAAATATTTAAGACATACACTTTACATAGTTATGTTTAATATCAAATTATTTCTTAAAAAGGAAAGGTAAATTTTCTTGAAAACATGTTTTAATAAAAATATTAAAGAAGACAACAATGAAAGATAGAAATTAAATAAAGATGGATTTTCTAAAATGAATCATTATCAAAACTATGTTTTAAATAAAATTTCTCTCACTTTAAACACCAATGAAAACCATTTCCATTATAATATTTCAATGTTAGTCTAATATTAAAACCAATAGGCTTCTCCAGTTACACCACTTCTTACTACCTAAAAAACCCATCAAATATATCACCACTAAAGAATTATATTAATAAAGGTATAAATATGGTATGTTGAATTATAGTTCATTTAGTTTTACATTGAATAGGTGATTTCCATTCTCAAAACACAAATATGACTCAAAAATATTCACTTTATATATAATTAATCAAACCTAAATGGTTTGGTTCAAGAGAAATTTTATATAATTAATTTTTTACTCAAGTTTCTTTTGAAACCAATGATATAAAAAATAATACCATTTCAGTTTAAACATAATATCAAAATAATTAGAAACACTTTGAGAAAATGTGTTTAGGAAACATATCACAAACATGGGTTAGTAAACTCACATATCAAGAAAAAACTATAATAGTAATGAAACAGTATTACAAGGAATCAAATATATCTAAATAAATATATCAAATTTAAAAATGGATAATAATAAATGGATATATTTACTTATTCTATATAAACACATTGAAAACATTTTAGTTGTTATGCCACCATAATAGTGGAAAAACATCCATTTATATTCCCAAAAATAGGATTAGCTTTATTTTTAATCTTATAAAACATAAGGAAGTAATTTTATAAGCATGGGTCATTAATCACTCATAGGATCAATAACACCTATCAATATCAATGGAAATATTTTACATTATTCATGACCATAAAAAAAGACTTATAAATTATAAAAACAAATTTTCGAATCAAAAAAACCTGACCACATTACACTAAAATATGACAAAAAACTAAAATACAATTGAAAGAAATGTGATCAATATTTAAAGTCCATAAAAAATAGAATAAACTAAATCCCTAAATAACACTAAAAAATAATCCTTAAATTATGTCCTAAAAGCTAAAAACCCTAATTAAACCTTACCATTTCCATATTCCATAAAAATAGTGATAAATGAGTACCACAACACCCATATAAGACTCTTTAAAGAAATATTGGAGGAAAACCCATGGTCTCAAAATCATTTTAATATAATATGGTGGAATTCATATCAAAATTCCTAGTATTAGTGAGATTATTAATAAAGACATGAAAAAAATATATGATAGTATAAGAATTACTTTCCCTTATATTAGGAATTAATTAAACCCATGAATAATCTTAGAATTATTGGTAAATAAGTTAGATAAGAATAATACCAGGAGAAGTTCATGTAGATGTTCTCTACAGCTAGAGAAAAATGAAATTTAAAGGGGGTTGGTAGGAGAAAAAAGGGGTTGAGGGTAAAAATTCCAAAAAATCATCACTTAAAAAATAATAATCCAAGATACTGAGTACCTAGTATAGGTAAAATGGGTACCCCATGTAACTATAAGGACATAAAGTGCTCTTTAAGATCTAATGGTTACTCGGTGTCCTTTTATCATGTTCATGGTTTCACCTATAGTTGTAAACTATATGTTGAACCTCTTCACAGATACCCCCAATGTTTAAACCATATACCAATGCCTAAAACACATTATAAAACACCTAATAATTCTCTATTATAAACATAATTCAAATATGAATCCTAAAATTAAAAAATCTCAACTATAACCAAAAATTAAAAAATATTATCCTAATTCATCCAAATTTAACTCTTAAGACCTTGGGTCACTATTTTCAGAACATGGGTTATCAAAATATACCTAACATGCTACTTCTCATTCAAAATAAATCTTGGGAGGTTCTTACCCAATGATTAAACATCATTTAGTATCTAAGAAATACACCATGGAATCTACTAAACTAACAATTCCAAACTCCCATATCTACCTCAAATCACAAAATCAGGATTATATTACTTTCACATGAACCAAAATAAAACATAAAATATGTATCAAAACATACATCCCACATTCAATTCATGATTACCAAATCTAATTAAAATAAAGAAACTATATAATTATAATATCTATGATTATCATACTACAAAAATATAACAATGAACTAAAAATACAATATGTGACTCTTAAAACTAAATAAAGGAATGAAACCTCCATAATATATCAATACTAAATGATTTAACGTCATCTTAATAATCCTAAAAGTATAGGGTATGGTACTCCATACCATATGATTATATTTAGGTTTGTCTATACTTGACATGCTATTAAATTATAGGTTATAAAAGTGATTACTTTATTAAAAAAATTTACAAGAAAGATTATTTACTTCAAAAATCACATATCATTTAATTTCCAAATATATCCCAGTTACATAATCAACCTGTTTTAATAATATGAGAAAACATGGCCCAATTTACCTTTTTAAAACCCACTATCATTTAAAAAAATATTATAAAACAACCACACTTTGAATTGTATTTTATTCTAGAAAAAAAACAAAATGAATTTCAAAATAAATTTCCAGTTATATTTTAAAAATCAATCACCTCATTTTAAACCCCCTTTCTATTAAAAAAAGTGTAAAACAATTTTTCACCAAACCCCATTCCATTTCAAAATCTAAATCCAAAATTCATTTTCTAAAACACTGTGTTTTCTTTATACCAAATGATATAAAAATTCAATTTTAAAGGATCCTAATATTCATTTCAAAATATACCTTTATTTGAAACATGTTTATATTCCACTATTTTCTCTATATCACAAATCAAAAATGTTAATAAAATATTTTATTTTCTTAAGATAGTTAATTGACTCCATATGCTTACCCACACACGATGAAAACGTCTCTACATGTACATGGTCAAGAAACATCAACTATCTTTTTTGGGGGTTATATTTTCAAAAAATAATCTCAATGGTATATTAATACACAAAGAATAAGAAGCATTATACCTATAAATATATCAACATACTAATAAATATAATGATATCTAGAAATAAAAAGCATGCACAATAACTAAATATTATATAAAATATCAAGTGCATTCTCAATGAAAAAATACATACAACATGCAATGAAATTCTAAACTAATGGACTAAATATAAAGAAAGAAATATGCTTTAAAACCAAGTACAAATTGGAATCAAAGAACATAGATAATAGTGAAATTATAAATATATAATATTATCAATTAATTGGAATAAGAAAAGTTATGTCAATCAAAGAACCAATTAGTAATTCATATTAACCAAATCATCCCAAATTTATATATAGGGAAATCCTATATATATATTGTTGATTTTTCAGTCAATACATTACTTCAATTGATTATAACTACAATAGAAACATATTAAAGAATGTGATATGACATGGCATCTTATATGTGCTTACCTATCGATTCCTAACATTATGAATGATCCAAAATAAAGGTTGGATCCTAGTTGAGATCCACACTCACTTATTGAGTTCTATCCAATAATACTTAAAGTAAGGAAAATAAATCCCCACTCAAACTTATAGTTCTTATTGAGTTCCTGAAATACCCCTGGTATATTGATCTTGTGACCTAAAGTGGTTTGAAATTCATTTTTATGTGTTATTTATATAGTCCTGGAAATCCTATCTCTAGTATAAGAAAAATAAAATACATAAATATCAATATCATGTTGATGATAATTTGCAAAAACTATATCTCAATTACACATACAATACATGAGTGAATATGTTACTAACCCCAAATACACTCCCTAATACCTAAAGGTCGATTGACTAGCCTCATGGATCTCAGTATACAATTGGGTAATGAATTTCCCAATATAGTTATAATAGAATGTCATGGATGGGTTTCACCAAGAATCCATTGACACTCATTTATAAGTAATAATTTCCACATATAAATTCCATTAATAAATATTATATATATTATTATACAAGAATACAAACATGTCACAACTCTATAAATAAATTCATCCAAAACCAATCTATAGAAAACCACTTCATACAAACCAGCCCTGTTAAAATTTCCAAGCCACATGAGGTTTCATGCTAGGGAAACCTATGATAGAATATATGATGAAAAAAATGTGACCTACAACTTCCACACCATAAATATGTAAATATATTAATATTTTAATATTTTAAAATAAATACTTTCTTTGATTATGTACACGATACACAACTCTAAGCCTAAATGAACAACGAAATATTATATGACTATTATAACCTTGCTATTGAATTGGTCGAAATAAATATGATTAACCAAATTATGAAATATTTATAATGGATCTAAATTAATTAAAATTTATTGATTAATTATTAGGTAATAATTTCACTATTTCAAGTAAAGTCATTTTATTCATCAAATATATATTTTCTTCAAAAATGGTATTTATTGCTTTTTTTGAGTGAATATTTTAATGGAATATTTTTTATTATTAAAATATAATATATTATTTACTTTCTTACCATTTCATTCACTAGAAAATGATAACGTTGTTTATGTGTACATGTGGACTACCACCACCACGAATTGATGTGATTGATTTTTCAGCATCACATCAAATGGTTTATATATATAGGTATATTTAAATTAAAAATATATTATTTATGATATAATTATAATTTTTGAAATATAAAATAACACTCAACATATTTATATAATGATCACTAAAAAATGGAAACGTTACTTATGCATATATATGACTTACTGTCTCCATGATTGTAACACGATTCATTTTTCATAACCATCATTCACGGTTTGTTTTAAAATTATAATTGATATATAAAAATGATAATTATTTAATAATTATTATTATTATTTATATGATTTAATAATTACCCCCTTGACCATAGTCAGCCTACTGAATTCATTTTGGACATATAAGCTAAATATCATCATAATATCTGACATTAACTTAATTGATTAATTAATTGCATATAACATGGAAATAAGTGAAATAAAGGGAATAATAAACTTGAAAATGTTATAAAGAAATTATATAATTAATATAAGTTTATTATTAAGGTAGATAAGGAACTTTCGTGATAATTTTGGTATAAGGTAAAGTGCACATTACTTTAAAACATTATTTTAAATTTTTTAAGGATTAATTTTATAAATCAGTATCTTCTATTTTCATATTCTTAAAAAAATATGCATATATTAATATGAACAAAAAATAATTATAAATGAAATTTAATGTCAATTTTTACTTTCTTTCAAAGGTTTTCAATAAAAATATTTTTACCTAATGTTTTAACTCTTTACAAAAGAAAAGAATAAATTTTTTATTTTAATGTATACGGAAATAATGACGTATCCCACCATTATAACTATTATTTGATGTTTTGTTTACATTAAAATATTTGATGTTTTATTCAAATAAAAACCCTATTTACCTTATATTTTAGTTATTTATGTTTTGAAAATGGTTTTTTATAAGGGAAGGGTATTTAAATATCCAAAAAAGTGTTTTGTATACGTGTTTAAAAGAGTTTTTCAAATTTATTATGATAAAAAGGAGTGGGCATAAAAAAATTATTAATTATATGGTACTTGATAATTATATATAATAAATAGTTAAAGCTCATAAATATTATACAATATGTTGATCCCTATTATATCTCATGAGAAATGGGTGAGCCCGATACAGCTTATATGAAGGGTGATCCCCAAAATAGATCACCAATGCATTGGGTAATATTTATTGAATATATAGAATAGAATTAAGGATTTAATTTAGATTTTATCATATGTATTTAATTGGGAACTAGTTATTTTTGGCATTGGTTTAAACTGGGATATGAATACAATAACTCTAAGTTTCCAAAACGGGGTTGTATTTGCTTGTTATGGGTTTTAAAAGATTTATTTGAGAAAAAAGTGTGTGTGATTTTAATGCAGAAATGATTTATTGAATTCAAAAAAATAATATTGATATTAGAATTTTAAAAAACTTATATTTTAAAATAAATCTGTTTTTGAAAAAGTATATAACGCTCAATAGTGAGATAAAATGAACCATGACATATTATTAAAATATTATTATTTAAATATGACTGTTATAACTTATCTATTAAATTGGTGAGTATGAATAGAATTAACTACTTTATGAAATAAATATAAAGGTTATAATCAATATAAATTAATTTAAATATTCTTATAAAATAATCAATCAATTTTTTTATAGTAACATTTACTCGTAAATAATATGTGTTTTCTTTAAAAATGATTTTTATTTCTCTTTGGTAGAAAATAATATATTTAATTATTGGGTTGCTTAAAATTTTATTTTTTAAAATTAAAATCAATTTTTAAATTATAATAACTCTATTAACTTATAATGAACTTTTGGTATTTTTTTGAAATATTTATTTTTCATTGAATAGTGAAAAATACTGATTTTTGTAAAACTACCATTTATTTTAATAAATTAAATATTTTAATATTACCATTAGTAATTTAATTTTATTTAAATGTTAATTAAGTATTATTTATTTTTATATAATAATATTAATGAAATTTACATCATCATTATACTATATTTTAGTATAAGATTATTTTTATGCTTGAAACACATTTTTCGAAAACTGTTTTAAAGTGAATAATGTTTATCCATTTTAATTTATTAAAATAATCTATAATAATGGATGATTTAAAATTAATTTATATAATATATATCAATAAATATTAATTTAAATTTTTATAATAATAATTTCTAGTTATAAAGTTAATATAAGATCATCTATTGCTTAAAATATGAATTTATTAAAAAATAATTTTTTGATAAGTTTTAAGTGGATAATTTTAAATTTTATAATGCCAATTATGAGATAAGAATATGATAAAATGGATTTTAAATTTTTATTAATAATAATTAAAATTATTTTATAAGTTAAACTTAGTTTTTTCATAAGAAATAGTAAAAATAGTAAAAAAAACTAGTTATCGTGGTGAAAACATAAAATGGTAAAAAGTGAGTAACATAAGTGGTAAATGAAATAAAATTCTTAAAAACTTATTTTTTTTAATGTTGAACATTCTGATCTGACATATCAATCCTTCACTCATTTATTTATCAATTTTTGAGTCACTTGGCTTGAGAGGGACTTCCAATTACTGAATAGTTTTGGGTATGTAAAAAAATACCATTCCTCATCTACTATAAAAGGGAACCTCTTAGAAACTTATATCCACACATTCAAAGTCTTTTTTATATATAATCCATCCCAAATTACCTTAATTAATTCCCTACCCACATCCTATAATCCTTTTTTATTATAAAACCCTCCAAGTAACTCTTTTGGTGAAAACCTAAAGAAGTTTTTGGAGAATTAAAACGTGACTTTAATGGTGTTTGACAAAAACAAATATAAACTTTGTTAAAATGTAGTAAAGTGGGTAACCTAGGTTGTCTCCAGAGAGTATTTCACAGCAATTACATTTTTCACTTAAATCAAATAAATAAGAAGAGGTCGTTTTTGAAATTATTTGAGTTAAAAAATAAATAAAGTTAAAAATAAATATTTAACACTAATGGATGAAGAGAGTGATGGGGTCAGGGTAGTATCACCTTTTGCAATGTCATCATAGTAATAAAGATTATTCCATCTATCTTACTATTTAATGATAAATTAAAGACTCCTCTATCGAGTTATCAATCTCCCTTGGTTAAAGAAACAAATATAACTCACTCTTATGTGCATGTAAGTTTATAAACAATTCTTAAAAAACAAAGGAAAGTCCTGATTAGGAATTTTTTTCTCCTTATAACTCTATAAATATTTACTAGTTACACACACATGCCAATGATCGTTGAACACTTACCACCTAACACAATCTGCTTGATCGAGACAAATTTCACTAGGTAAAGGGAGATTAAAAGTCTTTAACCAAAGATATTAATGAGGAATAAACAAAACCCAAAACACCATCACATTAATAGAATTGGGAAACACTGAGAATAGAAATAATTAAAAATAAAAATAGGGTTTTACATTTATGCACAAAACTCTGACATTACAAAATTGAAACTCCCCCTTCCTCGATCACTCAAAGGTTTTACCCCTCCATGTGAAGGGTAATAAAGTTGAAAGGGTAAGAAGAGATCGTGATAAAACAAAGAAAATATAAAATATAAAATAAAAACAACTTCAAGAATTCATTCCTCCATCACATCCTCTCTTGCACCTTCTTCAACCCATTTGAATAGAAGTGAACACTCTTATTTATAGGCTTGTGAATTAGAAAAGTTCCCTCAAACATTACTCCACATAAAGTTTGAGCCCGGTTAGAATAATTAATGGAAAAATATATGGAAGGTGTATTCATAAATGTTCTTAAAATCTATATTTTGAATAATTTCTCTATTTATCATAGAATTTGGAAAAGTGTAACAAATGATATCCCTGAATCACTAATGACCACTTTTTCTGCCTGAGGTGACTCTTCAACTTCTTCTCTTTGGTCTCATTCAATAGAAACCTTAATGAGAAAATTTATACATGAAATTTAATGTGAAAGTGGTTTGAGGATTCCTATTTATATTATAGATATAATTACCTCATTTTGACATGTGTAGATTGATATATGCCTTATTAATTAAAGTGGGGTTCATTCTATCGGCCAGAAAACTTTTCCCACTGGATGAATTTTTCTAGGCCATTGTGTATCTAATTGTACCTTGGTCCAATATAAAAATATTAATCCCACAAGAAATTAAATCCTACAAAAATGGAATCACACAATTTGGATCAAAAATGTAATTGATATACCTGAAATACAGAAGCTCCAGAAAATTAATAAATATCCAAAATTAACCAATTTTCACAATTAAGCTCATGATTCCCCGAAACACTAAAATTATAAAAATCAGATCAAATTGATTAATTAGAAGGGGTTAAATCATTGAAAAAATATGAATAATAATGAAAATATTATCTCTATCAATTCCCCCATGCTTAGCACTTGGACTCCCAGACAAGTCAACATCAAAATCAAATAAAAGAAAATTCAAAACACATGCCAGTAAGATCCACCAATTTCATACCAAGAAATAAAACAAATCATGCCTCATACATAACCATTATTCAAAGTTCTTAAATAATATCATTAAATATCTTTACTCTTCATTTCTTCTCCCTTTCACACAAGGCACCTACTTCACATGAATTTTCTTTCATCTCACATATATCAATTTTCAACAAAGTTTTTCTCATCCAAACTAATGCAAGAGTCAGAATAGGTTTGAAAAACTCTAAATTCTCCACCAAATGTTAGTTAAGGACATGTGTTTATCATGAGAAATTTATAGGGTTGTTTTGTGGCTTTCATTTGGTAGGATTTTTATGAAAAAATTCTAAGGTCGAATGAGGAGGGCTTAGCTATTTTTGAAGCAAAATTACACAATTATAATTTTCACTCAAGTATGGTATCCTCGTCACTCCCCTAACACTAAAAAATAAGTGACTTATAAAAACAGAAATTTAGTGAAAAATAATATATTTGTTGGTATAAATCAGTAATTCCAACAGATACTAAGTTTTGTTGGTATTAATTTCATGTACAATCAATTTTTTTACCAACACATATATCTGATGATATTAATTGTTTTATAACAATAAAACTTTTACTAACAATAAAATATGTTTAATTATCATACTAATAGTAAAAATTGTTTTACCAACAAAATAATCTACTATTATTAATTATCCTCACTAAAAAATACATTACCATTATAAAAATATATTATAATAAATTATTCACTAATAATTATTATTTTAGAAAATTGGATAAATTTATTAACAATTTAAAAAAACACATCATTTTTTAATATTTTTTTATATCGTGAATTAAAATACGTTCAATTTAATAATATTTATATGTTTTTAGATAAATTATATATATATATATATATATTAAAAAATATAAAATTGTTGATAATTGAGAATTTTATTGAAACCCTAATCATGATTAGTCCTTACGCCAATCCATCCACCTACATCAATCACCAATGAATTCTGCAATCTCTCTCAAAGCTTTGACTACCAGGGCATGAGATTTCCTCACCATGGTCGAGCACCCACAGCCTTAAACGAGAGAAAGCCGACGACAATAATGGGAGATCGTCACAAAACCAAATGTCGGGATGAACAATTCCAGATTCGTTCGTGAACGAGATGACTGAGGTTGGTGCCGATCCAAACCATTCATTATGGTTCCATCGGGTATAGGAAGGGGCCATTGAAATCCAATGAAGACATGCCACTAGTTTAGGGAATCAGTTTGGGCCATGGTAAGAATTGGACGCACAGAGTTCCCTACTGGGGAGAGCTTGTATCACCTGGGTAACCTCGATGGACAAGAAATACCACCGCCCTGCACTCATTGTACATGGCCAAGAGATAAGACCTGCCACAAGGACTGGACCTGGGGATGAGCATCATGGAACAGGGGCATGAGGACCTAATCAGACGCCAACACAACACCATGGGAGAAACACTGGTTGCTGAAGCAGAAACAATAGTTGTTGAAGCCGATCCAGGGAACTAAAAAATGAACAGATTTATAATCCTTCAGTTCACACATATTTATTGTATATGTTGTTTTTTAAACACTTTCAATTTGTAATTTTTTCTCTTGAGTTTCTATTTATTACTTTTATTATGTTGTTTTGTGTAGATTCTAGTGAAACACTACATCCCTGAGACTACTATTCTACAACGGTGGGATATTATTTGGGGTTTATTGCTAATTTAAGTGTTATTACTACCAATTAAAGTGTTCTTGATGGATTTGTGAGTAGGAACACTTTGACAATATGTGAGTGTTCTTAATGACTTTGTGATTATGTGTTCTTGTTGCCTTTGCGAGTATGCATACTTCAATGTTCACAATGTAAGTGTTCTAAATTAATACACTTGCATGTGTGATATCATCTATGAGTTTATTATGTACTTCTTTATTTTATGTATGGGATACTACATAACCATTTATCACCAAGAAAATTAACAAAGTTGTATGATCTATTTATTTATTTACTAATTTGTATGGCAGGATCCAACTGATTCAGTTGGTAGTCTTGCACCATCTACCTGCCTACTCAAAGAATGCATCTTGTGATGAATATGTGGAGGTACCCAACCACTCTATCTCTCTCTCTCTTTCTCTATATCATATATATAATCACTATTTTTTCTGGATATTCTTAGTTTATTTGGTGAATTTATGTAATAAAATTGATCTGTATAAGTATAGGTCAATTTTTTTACTATAGATTTATCACACCAAAATAGTTTGACATGTCTTATTTATCATAAAATTGTTTTTTCACACTACATCATTATGAAAACATTTATAATTTTATATTTTTTTTAAATACGTAATCAACACTAGCAATCCTTTTTTGCTTGTTTTATAAATCCAATGTGACTTTGATTTTTTTTTTGTTCTTTTGAATGATAGTTTCCATGGAACATAAATCTGATATGCATTCTACATAATTAGATTCATAGAACATAAATATATGCATTGAAAACATATATATATGATTTTGAATGCGTTCTCTAAAATGGTAAGAATAGTGCTAATAATTTTGGTTTGAGATGATATAAAATTACAGAGGACATGAGTGGGTGGAGAAGAAATGAGGGAGTAAAATGGGTATAGGAGTGCTACTTTCTTTTTGTTGGTGTTCAAGTTTTGGTTAATAAATTAGGCCTAATTTAGTATAATGATGAATGGAGATCCAAATCTACAAAGAGTTCCAAATTTTCAGATTTGGTTTCTTCATCATAAAGGTCACAGGCTTAAGTGTTATCTTTTTTCTTGTAGATGTTATTATATTTTCATGTGTGAATGATGATGAGGATGAATTCTAATGTGTATTGAATGTTTTTTCAAGTATACCAAAATTCCCACACATTTCTTTTCATTCAATTTTCTTGAAATATGGAACCAAATCATCATTGGACACATATTGGGAATCATATATCAAATACTGACTCTATTATCATTGGAAAAAGATTGAGAATCCTAGGAAACTCATTTTTTTGTAGTGCACTATAAGGCAAGGAAACAATTATTGTTTTTCAATGTGTTTCACCCTTCTTAACTTGTTTAATGTATTTTCCCCCTGGGGGGTGTTTTTCGTTAATTTTAATGGTTATATTTTTGATTTTATAGGTAACATACATTGATGTGTCTGATGATACAAGATATGCGCTGCATGAAATATATTTTCAAAGAAAAGCATTAGTTTGAAATGTTCCAGTCATAAAAGTTGGTAGTGTTTATCCTGCATTGTGAAAAAGTTTAATTTTAGAGTATGCATTCCTTTTATTTTACATTTAACACAATTTGGGAGAATCAAGAGTTGTATATGTAGCACATGACCTCATTTTAGACATTACACTTTCATTAAATATGTATTGTTTTTCACACAATTGTTGAATATTATTCAAAATTTTATTGAATATTATCACCCTCTATGACAGATATTATATTTATGAACATATTCACTTGTGCTATTAACTTTGGTCCTAAAAATATGTTTTAATTCACTAACATTATACTTGCTATTTTATAACCTAGAATTACTTTGATAATATGTGACTTTAAATAAGAAACTGTTTGTAAGAATCTTGATTATCAATGACATGTCATAATTTTTATTATACTCTACACTATGAAATTGGAATCTCTATATGTGTAAAAAAAATCTTATCTGTAAACTCAGTGTGAAATCTGTGTAAAATTCCGTGTGTGCAATCTATATAAAAATATGTGTGTGCAATCTATGTGGAAAATTCATGTGTACAGTCTGTGTTTAATCTATGTGTGCAATTTGTGCCTGTAAACTCAATATGTAATATGTTTCTATAAACTCGGTGTGTAATCTATGTCTGTAAACTCACTATGTAAACTCTTTGTAGTCTCAGTGTGTAATTTGTGTGAAATCTGTGTCTGTGTGTGAAAACTGTGCGTAAACTTTAGTGTAAACTCAGTGTTTAACCTCAATGCGTAATCTGCGTGTGCAATCTGTGTATGGGTTTAGAAACTATGTGTAAAATCAGTGTCTAATTTGTGTGTGAAATCTGTATCTGTCTGAGCAAACTATGTGTAAGCTCAGTGTAATCTGTGTCTTCAATATGTGTTTGTGTGTGCAATATGTGTGTGAAAACACAGTGTGTAATCTGTTTTTGTAAACTCAGTGTGTGATCTGTGTCTGTAAACTCATTGTGTAACCTCATTGTGTGATATGGGTGAGAAATATGCCTCTATATGTTCAAACTATTTGTAAGAAACCTAAGTCTCATATCCCAACCACTATCCACTCTAACTAAATGTCCTTGCATCTATTTACCAGCCACATTATCATTTACAACCAATATGTCAGCGTTATCTTTTCCTTGATTTTTTATTATATTCTTAGGCCTTTTATTCATCCTGTAATGTTGGTTAACTTGTTTTTTAGGAAACCTGAGTCTCTCATCATGTTTTCAATGATCCCTTGCAAGCATGTCGGCACCATGTTTAACCCAAACTAGAGTTGTTGTTTTCTGCAACAAGTTGTCTGGTCATGGATGGTTCAAAGTTCCTTGTTGATCATGCTAGATTGGGATGATCATCATTGCACTTCTGTTTGGCCATTGAAAATCTGGGTCATGACACAACGATGGATCAGGTTTGCTGCCCATCATCAATTAAAGCCTATGTTGAATGTCCAGATATGGAAGCTGATTCTGGGTTCATTGGGTATGGCTATGAAGTTACACCTCACATAAGCTGAAATGGAGGGGTTTTTGTTAGTGGGTGTGCTACTGGTTGTGACTTGGGGTCAAGGTGACTTGAAGCTGGATTGTGTATCTTTTATCCAAAGACCTGAGCTTGGTATTCTCTTTTTTTTCCTATACAGGATTTCTAGTTTAGGTTGCCCAGGTGACATGATGAAGGGGTTCACATGGAAGCAAAGATATATTAGCATCAGAAACATCTCCAATCCAAACACGCCACACCCAAAACCTGAGTGCATGGAATCTACCTTGAGTAATAATCGGCAGCAGCCAATCATTGGTTTATAGTTAAAAGAGGAGAAGACGACCTAGTTTGTTTCTGTTGGAGAATCAAATGGAAGCTTCTTTAAGCAACAGTGTTGTGCTAGGCACGGTTGTACAGGTATTTTATCGAGCTAAAGGTTTTTCATGTGGCAGCCCATTCGGTTTTTTGTTTAAATGTTTCAAGTACAAGAAGGAACAAGAAAGTATACAGCACATGATAGTTGCTCTCGGCCCATTCTAGGGTTTTCTAGTGTAACATAAATTCAAACTCAATTGATATTTCCCTTTTTTATGCATTTTTTTCTTATTTTTTTATTCAAATGTGAATTCTAATTTTTCTTTAATGCATAAAATGTATTTAAAAATATAATATTATCCATTCTCATTAATTGGTCTCCATAAGGACTGTCACTCTATTGTTGTTGCTTGTGAATAAAGAATGAATTTCTGCTTCATTGAATGATCTTTTCATGCTTGAATTGAACTATTATTGTATGATGAAGGACATTATTTATTTTTTCTTGAATAGTAATCAAGAAAATTATTGCATTTTAGGATTCAATATAATTATTTTTTTAATCAAGATTGGCCACATTGTTTCATTGGGTTGAGTATTTCCCATGGAACTAGAACTATTAGTTTTGTATTATGGCCCTTTATCGTGAATTTGGCATCCACATCAGTTGTCATGGATTCTTGCTGCTAGTTGAACAATCTAGATTTATTTTCATTTGGTGATCAAGATGGTCTTATAACGTTGAATACAGAAAGGTACAATGAGATGGGGGTATTTGGATGGAAATTTGTATATTTGAGTTTATAATATGAAGGTGACTTACTTTATACTACATTATCCATTTTCATTCTAATTTTATTATTTGTGTTGTTTTTATTTTCTGATTAGGTGATTATGGTGATGGATTGTGAGTAATGGACTTGGATGTTGGGCATTGTGCATGAAGGGGTCATGGTTCTAGAGATATGGATTGACTGGTGCTGGATATGATTCGTTGGCATGGATTTCTTGCTTGCATGTCATGGATGGTTTGTTGGTGGTACTCGCTAGTGTCTGGTGTAGGAGTTGGTTCGCTGGCATGGATGTTTTCTTATATGGATGGGATGCTCTTGTGGAGGCATGGATGGGTTGGGGGTGGTCTCGACGTTGTGTGGGTGGGGTGTGATGGATTTTTTTGTATTAAATTTCATTATTAATATAATTAAATTTTTTCTAAGATGGAACATTTGTTAAAATCTTATTTGGTTTAATAATTAATGTAGATTTATTATATATGAAAATTAATTAATATTTATAATATGAAACGTGTTTGAACATGTGTTAAAATCGTATTCAGTTTATTAAATAAAATTGATGTATTATATATGATAAAATAATAAATATGATATTTAATTTTACGAGAAATAAAATTTTATAAATTTTATTCAAATGTAATTTATAAATAAATATATATTCTATGCTAGTAATATTATTACCAACAGATAAATTTTTCATCAAAACCTGTTGCTAAACACTTTAACCAAAATATATATTATATGTTGGTAATATTAATACCAATAGAAAAATTTGTCATTATAACCTATTGCTAAACATTATAATCAACATATATATTATCTGTTGGTATTATTATAATTGAAACAGAATGATTTAATCTATCACAAAATAATTTAGAGATATATTTTTTACCAACAGTTTAGTGACAGGGACATATATGTTGGTAAAACATTTTACCAATAGAAAATGCACTTTTACTGACAGATATGATCCTATTGGAAGAAGTAAAATATTTTGTAATGTAAGTATAAATTGATCT
This sequence comes from Viscum album, assembly GCA_963277665.1. NCBI lineage: Eukaryota > Viridiplantae > Streptophyta > Magnoliopsida > Santalales > Viscaceae > Viscum > Viscum album. The sequence continues at coordinate 562,805,488 of OY728142.1, read as the reverse complement.
CTATCATCATGAAATATCAAGAAATTTTCAAATATCACAATATTTCGGCAGTTAAAATTTCAAGCTTCTCAAAAATGATTTTTCTTGAAAGCTCCAGAAAAGGCACAGCTTTCTTCCTCCATTAGAAGCTCTAAAAAAGGCACCGATTATATTATCATGAAAGCTCTAGAAAAGGCACAGCTTTCAGAAAAATTATTTTTCATCACTACACACATATCTTAACCAATTTGTTTTCTTACCAAAGTTTGCACCAAATGAGGTTTCACAATAAAATATAGCTTCCCCCACTCTTAAGTTTAACTAGATCGTGAAATTTCACTTCAAGAGTAGGTTGGATAAGGAAAATTGGCTTGTAATGTGTCTAACCTAATAGGCAGTTCTTGTATTATTAGGGCTATAGGGATTAAATATACAAGGTAGGCTATAATTAAAGAGATTATCTTGAAAAGGGGGTTTAAAACCAAAGAAATGCCTCAATAATTTAGAACACATGTACCTCAAACCATCGAGTTTTAAAAGGAATAAATCAAATTATTCTTAAAATAAGCACAGTATAGTTCTTTCAAGAATTGATTTTATTGAAAATAATATGACAATAATGGTTCATAAGCCTCACTATAAAGTGATTTAATAGATAAAGACAGTGAAATGTGGCATGGGATTCAAAAATTAGAGTACTTTTCATGAAATTCCCAAAGAATTGAACTTGAAACAAAGTCATTTATAGCATTAATTTAAGCTCAATTTCATGGAATAAATTGGTTCACTCAATGACATGGGTTTCAAAAATGAAAATGATAATCATTTCCAGTCAAAAGTTTCAAAAACATACCAAAAAAATGCACAAAAATTTGAATAACACACATGTTTTTTGAAAAACAAACAACAAATGAAAATCCTAAAGTACAAAAGGTTCCCTCCACTACACTAATGTGATGTAGTATCCTCAATTAATTCAAGTGTATTTAACATGTAAGACAATTTTAAAATGAATTACAATAATGATAAATTTTAAAGGAGAGGTACGACGTGATGGTTATTATTGATATACAGGTTGGAGAAGTGCGATCTCCTCTACTAGATTTGATGGAATGGTCCCATGGAATTTCTTCAGACTCTGTCAATTAATAGTGAATGGATCCTTCTCTCCATACTTCACAATCTTTACAATACTGAAAGGATATAAATGATTAACTATAAATAGACCCTCCCATCTGGAACGAATTTTACCTATCATCATATTGAGTCTTGAATTGAAAAGAAGCACTTTATCTCTAGGATGAAATTTTTTCGGTTGGATCAGCCTGTCATTATCCACTCTTGTTTTCTCTTTGTAAATCCAAGAATTTTCAAATTTTTCTCTTCTAATTTCCTCCAACTCCTAAAAAAACCTTCTCTCTTTCCCAGAACTTTCAAGATCCAAATTCATCTTCCTAACATCCCAGTATGCCTTATGTTCCAATTCCATAGGTAAGTGACAACTTTTTCCAAAAATCATCTTATATGGACTCATTCCAATCAGGGTCTTGTAAGTTATCCTATAATTCCATAATGTATCTTCTAACCTTTGGATCCAATCCTTCTTGTTTGGTTTAACATTATTCTCCAAAATTCCTTTGATTTCCTACTTGGACACTTTAGCTGGACCATTTGTTTGTGGGTGATAGGGAGTTGATGTTTTATAATGCACTCCATACTTCTTAAGTAAAGCCTTTATTATTCAATTGAAAAGGTGAGTCCCTTGATCACTGATAATGGATCTAGGCAATCCAAACCTAAAAAATATGTTAGCCCTGACAAAATCACAAACAACTTTAGCATCATCAGTCCTAGTGGATTTTTCTTCCATCCATTTGGAAACATAATCAACTTCAAGAAAGATATAATAATTTCAAAATTATATTGGAAAATGGTCCATAAAATATATCCCCCATACTTCAAAAATCTCAAAAAAATATTATTGGTTGTTGGGGAATTTTTTTCTCTTTTAAATGTTTCCAGAAAATGGAAATTTTTGACACCTTTTGAAAAATTCTTGAGAATATTTAAAATCGGTTGGCCAATAAAGTCCAGATTCTAAAACCTTCATCACTGTCCTTTAAAGTCCAAAGTGGACTCCACAAGCTAATGTGTGAAAAAACTCAAAGACAGAACCAATTTCACTCTCAGGAAAACATCTTCTTATCAATTAGTCATTGTAAATATTCTAAATAAATGGATCATTCAAAATGTAATATCTAGATTTAGATTTCTGTTTGTGAATTTGGTGATAATTTAAATGATATGGGATCTGAGATGTTACCAAATAATTGACCATATCAGTATACCAAGGAACTTATCCTTTAACAAATTAAAAATTCTTCCCTGGAAGGTGATCATTTAATGGTTATTTTTCTGGAATTTCAACTCCAGTGGTATTGGGAAGTCGGCTTAAATGACCAGCCACTTGGTTCTTTGATCCCTTTTTGTCCTTGATTTCCATGTTAAATTCCTACAGCTGTAACATTCATCTCAATAGCCTTGTTTTAGCTTCATCCTTCTTCATCAAGTACCTAAAAGCTACATGATCAAAAAACACAGTGTCATTAGTTCCAAGAAGATATGATCAAAATCTTTATAAAGAAAAAACAACAACTAAAAACTCATTTTTTGTGGTTGTGTAATTGAATTGAGCCACATCCAAGGTTATTGAGGCATATGCAATGACTTTTGGACTACCCTCAATTCTATGAGAAAGGACTGCTCCATCTTCTTGGTTGGAATCACCACAAAGTATCTCAAATGGTTCTTCCAAATTTGACGGTTGCATCATAGGTGGTTCAATAAATCTCCTCTTTAGCTAATTAAAGGATTACCTACATGCACCATTGAAATCAAAACTGGTATCTTTCAAAATTAATCTTGATAGAGGGAGAGAAATATTACTAAAACCCTTGACAAACCTCTTGTAGAATCCTGTATGTTCTAAAAAATATCTAACATGCTTCACACAAGTTGGGTAAGGAAAATTATTTATCACTTCAATTATTTATTTATCAGCATCAATGCCCTTTTTTAAAAGAAAGTGACCAAGAAAATCCCTCTCTTAGCCATGAAATGACACTTTTCAAAATTTAAAACACGATTTTTTTAATGTATTATTTCAAAACATTTTCCATATTTTTCAAATAATGGTCAAAGAGTTTCCAAAAACCATGAAATCATCCAGGACAACCTCTAATAAATCTTAAATGTGATCAAAAAATATACTTACCACGCACCTATGAAATGTACCATAAGAATTACATAATCCAAATGGAATCCTTTTATATGAAAAAGTAACAAAGGGACATGTAAGGGTTGTCTTCTCTTGATCATCCGGAGTAATGGGTACCTGTAAATAACCTGAAAATCTATCCAAAAAGCAATAATGAGTTCTCCTTGCCAATCTCTCTAACATCTGATCAATGAATGGAATGGTGAAATGATCTTTCCAAGTGACCTGATTTAACTTCTTAAAATCAATTCACACACTCCAGCTATTTTAAATTCTCATAGGTATTAATTTATTCTTTTCATTCCTCACTATGGTTAGGCCATTTTTTTTGGAACTACTGGAATTGAGATTTCCCACTATAAATCTGATATGGGATATATGATCCCAATATCCAATACCATCTCAATATCCTTCTTCACAACCTCCATTAAAGTGGTATTCATCCACCTTTGGGGTTTCTTAATAGGTTTGGAATCTTCCTCAAGAAAAATTCTATGGGAGCATATTTTTGGTTTGAATCTTGGAATATCACCTACACTCCACCCTATCTCTTGGATATTCTCTCTCAAAAGACCAGTCAATGATTTAACTTAGATTTTAGAGAGATTATTATCAATTATCATTGGTAGTTTATCTCCCTCCCTAAGGTAAACATATTTCAAATAAGTGGGGATTATTTTGAGTTCCAGATCAAGGGGATTCTCAAGGAATGAAACTAAATTTACGTTTCTTACTTCCAAATTTTGGACCTCGTACACAAAAGAAACCATATCATCTTCCTCATCATTTAAAAAAAATCATCAAAGAAATCATATTTTACCTCTTCCTCCCACATGAAGTTAGTTTCTCTATCATATTGGGCATCCACATGTTCAATGATATTTCCAATGGATGAAGTCTCTCCTAAGTCTAAGAATTCATAGAGAATACATAATTCTTCAGTGTTTTCTAAACCAAATTCATGGGAATGTGAAAAGAGAGAGTGATCGTCTTATGGGTGCCTCATGGATTTAAAAATATTGAAGTGGATCGTGCTCACTCCAAACTCCATGGTTAGTGTCCCCTCATGGAAATTGATGATGGTTTTGGCCATCTTCAAGTAAGGTATCCCCAAAAATGATGGGTTAATGTGATGAGATCATATATTCTTCTATATTGAGCACATAGAAGTTAGCTGAGAATAAGAGATCTTTGAATTTCATAAGGACATCCTCTAAAACTCCTAGAGGCAAAACTGTGGATCTATTTTCAAGATTTACCACCACTATTATGGGTTTTAAGTATCCCATCTGCAAATAAGTGTATACTGAGTGAGTCAATACATTAATTGAAGCACCTAGGTCACACAAGTCATTAGATAAATTTTAATAACCAGTGGTTCATGGAATGGAAAACATCCCTAGATATTGAAATTTGGTTGGTAATTGAGGTGTGATAATGGCTAAGACACTTATTCCCAAGTTGATCCTTTTATTCTATTTAAGTCTCTTATTCTTGGGGAAAAGATCCTTCAAAAATTTAGCATACTTAGGAATTTTTTTGACTACTTCAAGTAGGGGAATATTGATTTCCAATTTCTGGAAGGTGTCCATAATTTAGTTTTGAAGTACATCCTCCTGTAATTTATTTGATTCAATAATCCTTGATAGAAATGGTGAGTTTAATTTTTTATTCTACCTTTTTTTCCTTTTAAATGGTATTTCTTGTATTTTATTCCTTTCCCTATCCTTCTCTTACCCCTCTTTCTTTTCTTATTCACAATTAATTTTCAATGATTTTTTAGACTTTACAACTTCATTCTTCCTTAACTCAGGTGGTATTGTTTCATGTTCCTGGGATTCTGGTGGTGAGAGTTCTTTCCCACTTCTTGTTGTTATCACGATAAAATTATCCTTTGGGTTTGAGATTTTTTAGGAAGGAAGTTTCCTATGATTTTTGGTTATGAAGTCCATGAGACTGTCAAACTTACTGGAAAAATATTTTATAGTGTCATTCAGCCCCTCAATATCAGATATTAGTTATTGGTTCAGAATTACGGGTTATTCTGGTTAATGGATGCTCATAGGGTCTTGGGAAAGTGAGTGGTTGGTGGGGTGAAGGATGGTTATAAGGTTTCTTTTGTTGATATGGTGGTGATTTTTGGAATTTTTGCTGGAATGGTGGCTGGTTTTGGAAATAGTTTTTTTTTGAGGGTATATCTTGATTCTGATGATTTTCAAATCCATATTGAACATTGTTAGGCTCTCTTCAACCTTGATTTTTTTGGAATTTCATTTGCTGGAAATTTTCTCTACAGGTTTATGTTCCCTGTATTTCAGCACATTGGTTAGTGAAATGATATGATGATGAGCATAGACCATATACCTTAACTGGTGCTTGTTAGTCACCCACATGTTTCAAGGCCATCTGTCTCACCAAACTGGATAGCTATTCAATCTTAGTTTCTAGTAAAGGTGATGGATGATAAGTTTTTACCTCATGAATACCTCTTATTCCAGCACCTCTTGTACCAAACTATTTTGAGTTCTTAGAAATCTTATAAATCAAACCTCTGGCTTCTTTTGGTGAAATGTAAATCAATGAACCTCTAGATGATACATTGAGAAGGTTTATATCATTTTCCAGTAAGCCTTGATAGAATAATACAAGAAAATTATGATCCTCTATGGCTTGATGTGGGAAGCTGGTACGTACCTTTTTAAATCCTTCCTGGTACTCATAAAGGGTTTCTCTAGATGATTGTTTGATGGCATAGATCTTCTTTATGATGGATGTGCTTCTGGAGATGGGGAAGAATATTTGCATGAAGCATCTCACTAAATCATTACAATCATCCACATCTCCCAATTGTAGACCATATAACCATTCTGTAGCATCTTCTTACAAAAAAATAGGAATTCCTACCACTTTACTTGTTCGTTAGTTACTCCACGTAGCCTGAAAGTTGAGCAGACATGTGTGAACTCTTTAATATGTTTGATGGGATCTTCACCTTCCAAGCCATGAAACTTTGGGAGAAATGTTATCATATTAGGTTTCATCTCAAAATCATTTTGTAACACTGGCATGACAAGTTGATTATTTTGATTAAGGAAATGTGGGGCACAAAGGTCTCTAAGGGTTGGGTTTTGATTTTCATCAATGATGACAGGATCGAAATAAACACTTGATGTTTCACTCGAGTCTGTAAGAGAAATATCCTCAAATTCAGATTGTAAATTGAGTGCTTTAACACTTAGTTAAACCCTTTAACTCTTACCATGACAACTTGGCTTTTTTACACTTTAGGGTTAATATAGTTACTATAAAATGTCAAAAAACCAAAAATGGACCACTGATGAAATATATATCCATATTATAGTTATCTGGATGAATTATATATTTTTATGAATTTTAAATATTTTAATAAAATATTATTTATTTTAAATTATCTTTTTTGTCAATTTTGATACTATTCATTATTTTTCTTTTTAAGAATATCATAAAAACATTATAACTTTTAACCAACACTTATAATATATCACTAACATATCTAAGTTATCTATAAATTCGTTTATGTCATTAATTATGTCAAATAATATTTATTTTAATATTTTTAATATCATTTATTTGATATTTCCATTGATCAAACAATTATTGCATCATTATTATGAAAGCATTTAATTAAATTATTTCTTATCTAAATATTAAAAATACATTATCATGATAAATTTAAATTTTTTAGCTTTAAAATTAATTTTTATAGTCAAATTTATCTTATTTATAACCTTGTATTAATAATTTAAAAATTATTAAAAACATGTATGACATTTTTAACTTATCTTTAAAAAAATATTATAAATGTCATATTTTCACACAAGTGTATTAAAAAGTGTTATAATTTCAGTCAAAGGGTTCTTTTGGTCGAAAAAAACTCATCCAATTAAATTAGTATGAGTTTTAGGATAATTTTAAAATATTATAATATTATTTTTACCTTCAATTACTCGATTTTCCCTTAACTGTGGTAATTAAAACATTACTAAATTTTACTATTCATATTACTAAAAAAATAAACCTATTTATAAAATTTGGACCCAATGATTATAAATATGGAATCTACTTTTCAAAATTAAAAACATAGAAGTGGCAGTAATTAATTTAAAATTAATCCCATTGATGGGGTGAGAAAATGGGTTATTAAAGTTTAAACATGCAAAAGATTGAAATATGTTTATATCTAAATTCAATTAAAAATTGATGATAAGTACATAAATTGTATTAAATGATAAAAAATTATTGTTATACTACAAAACCATTAAATAATATAATTTAACACTATAAATTATTTTGGTGAAAAAAATTGTTTTCAATTAAAATTTAGTATTTTTCACTATTCATCAAAACATGAAACTTATCAGAAAAATACCAAAAATTTAACCAAAGTAAATTTTTATTTTTCTATTTAAAATAAGATGTTTATTTTTTCAAATATAATATAAAAAATTTCTAAAAATTGGATTTAAAATAGTTCTGCAGTTAAATAGCCGTAAAACTGCTTTATAAAAAAATATATATTTATGTGTAATATTAGGTTTGTTATTATCTTATGCCTATAAAATCTTTTGGATGAATATAAAAAATATTTTAATTTATATATAACATATATATTTAGTTAATATCATTCTACAATTGTAAATAATTTAATTTAATAGGATAAAATGACTTTGTGAGTAAAAAAAATAGTTCTTTATAAAAACATTTCCTATATATTATGTTGGTTCCTATATTCAATTTTAAAAACTAAATTCAAACATACATTTTCATAATTTAGTTAATTCTATTCATAACCACCAATATAACAGCTATGATATTTCTTATTATATTAAACAATTATATTTTAATAATATATTTTTGTTTGGTAAAACTCTGTCTTGCATGTAACGCAAACCAACTCATTATTATATATAGCATAAGCTTGTCATGTTGTGGAATACAACATAACATATATATGAAATTTAATTTATTAAAAAATATATATATTGTAAAATATTTGGGTGTTACAATGTATTCCATAGGTTATCCCATGTATTTTTAGGAGCTCAAAATGATTTTGGATCTCATTATATAGAACAATATAAAGAAGTTTTATTTTTTACTCACTTTGATGTATTATGAATCTAGTATTCCAAATACATTGGTCCTCATGATCTTTGGGTTGTAATTAATTTATTTTTATTTTAAAAATGATGTAATAATATGTGTAAATGGCTTGGTTCACTATAAAGGTAAACATTTTTTTGGGTTTTTAAGTTTTTAACTAGACTAATGGATTTCTTCATTCTTATGTCCCTTACTGAGATTTTTTTCTCATACCATATTTTAAAATATTTTTCATAGGGTTTATGGATGGGTAAGGAAAAATAAAAATTCAGGTTGAAAGACATGAAAATTTTTCATGAAAATAAATTTTTTATTATTTTAAACATTTATATTGTGGGAAAAATGGATACTTATTTGACATATACACTTTGTAAGATATGTTTTTGTTATATATTAGTTACGAAATAATTTTATAAAACTGTAAACATATAAATATCCTAAAATAAAATATAATGAATTCTTTACTGAAAATTAAATATTATGTAATGTTTGAGGTTGGGTCCTTAGAGTTGGTGTTAAGGGAGGTTTTAGATAACTTTAAAGATTAGGATGTTTTCAAGTGAGGTAATCTGAAGAGTTATAGATACCATCATGGTTTTGGAAGTTTAAGTGCTATCATAATTTCAAAATCATAGATACCCATTTTGAGGTTTTAAGTGATGGAGTTTTATGGTGACTAATGATATTTTCGGAGCTATTTTATATGGTTAACTTATAATTAACCCTTAGGTTTATTATGAAGTATTATTTAAGGAAGAATGACCCATTATTTATGGAAATAAGATAAATAATATTGGATACCTTTAGTGTTTATCATAACTTTTATGTTAAATTAATTATAGGTTATTAAAATTTGGTATCATATGATATAGCTAACCATGGTATTAAAAATAGATTTAGTGACGATGTGACTAATGAATAAGTTCTTTATTTTTTATAACATCATGCGACTAAGGTAAAATATATATTATAGGATTTTATTTGAGGAATAAAGGTTTAACTATCTTTTGTAAGCATTTTAATATAGATTTTTGGTAATTCAGGTTGTTTATGGAAATTATTAACCTATCTTGGAGATTATATGATTAGGGTATATAACTTTTTAAGTATATAACATTATGGGTGACTAATTTCATTTGGATATGAATGTTAAAATAATAATTGAAGAATATATGATCAAATCCTACTAATTTTTGGCCATCAAGATTGGTAAGGTATATTTTAAATAATTTTAAAGAGTGTTATTTATGGAATTATGTAGTTTGAACACAATGTATTATTATTGAATTTTGGAGATTAATTTATCATTTCTCCATATGAAGGTTTATTCATTTTGGATATTATATTACCTTGTGCTAACCATTTTATTTTTTTATGTGTAAGGATATAAATAGTATCTTTTATTCTTTTTTAGATTATGTGATCTATTAGAAATATATTTTAGTGCTTCAGGGTTGAGAAAATCATCTTTAAAACTCATCATTAGGAGAAAAAGATGATATTGTGGTGGAAATTGATTAAAGTATGAAATTATACTTATCAAGTAATTAAATTTCCTTATGTTCTTAGTATATATGGTAATGTAATTCTTCAACACTGGTAAGAGGATATTGAAAAAAAATATCCTATTACCTTTTTTTATGAATCAATGGTATTTTTTATGCCTCTTTGTTTTATGATTTTATATTTGTTAAATTTATCATGATCATTCAATTTATTGTGATCAATGATCTCTGTTTCCTTCCATCATTATTTATAAAATAAACTTTCCTTCCATGTCAATATTTTTACTTCCCACCAATTTTTTACTACTTGGAAACCTATTTATGTGTTATTATAGATTACCTTCATACTTCCCTTTCACTCTTATCAAGAGGAAGTTTTATTAACCACTTTTACGAAGTGGGATTTCAATAAAATTATTTTCAAATTTCTAAAATTTTGTTATTGAGACCAAGTTTTAATTTTTAGGAGAAAATTTATTAAAGGGGTAGGATGTGATATCTCTATATTTTAAAATAAATACTATGTTTAATTTTGTAAAAGATACACAACTCTGAGCTTAAAAAACTATGAAATATTATACGACCGTTATAACCTAACTGTTGAATTTTTGGGAATAAATAGGATTGACCAAATTTTAATATATATATATATATATATATATATATATTTCAAAATCAAATAAAATATATTGATTAATTATTTGGAGAATATTCCCCGAATTTTTATTAAATTCATTTTATTCATCAAAAATATATTTTCTTAAAAAATGGTATTTATTGATTTTTATGAATGAATATTATAAGTATTTCTTTAAAATTTAAGAAATTATATATAATAAAAAGTATATAATTTTTTATATCATCATATAAAGTTATCTTTTAGTGAAATTTTGATATTTATCTGAAAAGTTTTATTTTTCAACAAATAGTGAAAAATACTGATTTTTATTGAAAAAATTATTTTATTTTAAAGTATTTAAAAGTAAAAATTTATTTTTGGATAGCTTTAAAATTTAATTAGTTTATTTTGATTAAAAATAATAAAATTATAATCTTTTGAATGAATTTTATAATTGAATTTGTTATAAAAAAATTAGCACTTAAAATGAAAATTTTCTGAAAAACTATTTTTGTCACATTTTTCTGGTTTAATTTTCAATTAAATTATGAAACTTATATGATTTGAATCATGAAAAATGGATTAAATATTTAGAATCATAAGGTTAAAATTATCTAAATAATTCCCTTTTGTTTTTAGTCATTAGGAATAATAGCCTTAGTAAATAATTATCACCATGGTAAAGGGTAAATAAAGTAATTAGGGTTAAAAATAAAATAATATGAACTAAAAAAGTAACCCTACCACTTTATTTAATTAAATGTATGATTATATTGATATTTCTCAACCCGAATCATTGTATCACTAATAGGGGGAGGGGTGAATCAGTGATATATTTTTCTTTTAAGTTTATTTACTTCTAAAACAACCTCCAATTCCTGTTAAAGAGTTATTACATTGATGAAAATAAAACAAACACGCATCCACAGGAACACAAGAATTTATAGGGTTCACAAATCAATAAAGTAGCTACTTCCTTGGTATGGTTTGGAAACAATACAATACCTCACAATCTACTACAAAACAATCATTTTGTGTGGAATATAATGATTTGGATATTCACTTACACTCATGTAGCATTATGTTAAATATAAAAATTAATGTGCTTCAAGTAACACAAAATTATGTAATAAATTTTGTGAAACAAACATGTTACAGTGCTACATGATCATCTTTCAAAAATAATATCTTAAAAAAATCTTCACTTCCTTACCCAACAGTAGGAAATAACTTCTTCTAGACTTTGTAATGATACTCAGTCTTATTTCCTAGTCTAATTCCCATATTTTATTGCTCAATATGACAATATAACTATATTAGAACACCGCAAAAACAATTCTAACCAACTTTTATCTGAGTCTGTAAATCCCTGTCTGATTTCTAAGTCTATTTTGGAAACACTGATTATGATCTTATTTCTTCTCCTTTCTTCTTATTCGGTCTTGAAAATTTCTTCAGGAAAAATCAATATAGAAACCTCTTCTCCCTGTAACTTTAGAGCTTCTATCTATTATTTTTCATACAAAATAATTTTCTATAAATTAAAAGGAACTTTCCTTATTTATATGAAAACCAAAAATGGTTTGGTTGGGATTCTGAAAATCTTTCCTACTCAACCAAATTTCCTAAATCATCAAATTCTCCTTAAATTTCGTGTGCATATTGACTTCTTCAACACTTACCAACTCTTCTAGAAACTTAATGAATATTATCAAAACTTAAACTCATTTCAAAAATTCCTCACAAACATCAATCCTATTATGATTCTAAATTCTTATTTCTATATTAAAATTAATATTGTGTATTCTTCATTATGTTGCTCCATAATAAATGAAAAACAAAAAAGTAGACATATGAAAAAAAATTATTCTCATTAAAATACTTAGAAATGAAATCTCATTGTTATTTAATCATTTTAATGGATACAAAATAATATTAATTAGTTTTTTACCCTAAATGAAACATATGAAAACCATTCTTCAAACTTCTTCAACCTCTTCTATGATTCCCTTTATAACACTTTGACAAGCTTCAAGTAGTTCTCCTTTTCTTCTTTTTCTAGACCTGTGATCTTGTTCCTGGTGAAATCATTAGAGTCAGATCTAGTCTTATGAGTCTTGATCAAATTGAAATCATATCATAGTTCCACTTTATCTTGACCTACTTGTAAAGGAAAACAACAAGCAATTTATCTTGGTGGAAATAGTTGACTACAGTTTTGATTGATCTCTATATTCATTCTTCACATCAGTCCAAAGATATCTTATTCATTTCTAATTAATTAGTCTCAACATATAACTCAAAACAATTATGCCTCTAATTTTAATCTGATGACTAGTGTCATCATTACTATAATAATCAATGGAACCCCACATATGATGGACTAGTTCTATCATCATTGACTTTAGAAACTTCTTTCCTTCTTTGGTAATGATTCACACCACTTCTTTCCTTGAATATTTATATCTCATGGCCTTTCTAGTATAACTACCAACCAGTATATTTATATTTTCATATTCCAATAAACCTTCGCATACTTTAAACAAATTTGGTCTAGTGTTCTTACACCGAAGGAGTGGGACCGGGAAGCTTCAGCTTCAGTAACTTCCTTCCACAATATTCTACTTGTATCATGAATTCCCCATGAATTTGAATATGGGGATGATCAAAATAGCATTTTATGACTTTCATTTGAAAGTATTGAAACTTCCTATCCTTTCTAACATATATCTTTCTTAAAAACCAAACCTCAATATGTTTTGTAGCACTACCCATTTATTTCATAAGGCTTTCATCATAAGTTCTCAAACAACTTATGACTTTTTTTAATTAAAAAAAATTAAAGAAACATTATATTTATATTGGATCCATGAAAATTTTGTTTTTATTTCTCATTAAGATATTTATTTCATTCTAGACCCAAAGTGATTTTGATGAAAATTTACATCCAAAACACATATTTCCAATCTGATATACTTTCTTAAGAATTTTGAGTCGGATATTCTAAATATGATGGTCAGTCTAACTGTTGAATTTTACAAAGTGAATTTATTTTTTCTTATTTAAAAACAAAATACAACACTTTATATACAAACATCTATTAGATTACAAAAATATTCTCTATCCAACTTGGTCCTAATAATCTCCCCCATTAGATTTTTTTGTTAACCAAGAGTCATAAATATCTAAAAATTGTAACCTCAAGATATGGATTTATTATCAACAACTATAATCCTATGTGAGCAAATTCATTATAGAAAATAGGTATTATTCACAGTAGATCTATATAGTCCCAAATTAGTGACCTATAAAACTTCCTCCACTTTTATTCAAAACTTTATTTACATATTCCTTATTCTTACTCTTTCATGAAAAATAAAAGTTTCCTAAAACCACTCCAATAGACATTTAAAATTTTTCACACATTTACATGTTGAATTTACATCTTACCCACAACTCCCCATTTATGCATGATTAATTAAGAGGTTTAGCACATATTCAATGGGTAGATTTATAAAACAATTCTCCCCCTTGACAACACTATCCAAATAAAATATTAGATAGGGTACAAAAACACATACCTTAACCTTGATGTTAAGGAGGGTAGATGCCTATGTTCAACCTCAATTTGTGAAAAGTTTCCTTTGGTAAAGTTTTTGTGAAAATTTCAGTAACTTGTTCTGATGTAGGAACATTCTACTGATTCAATTTATTTTTATCTACATTCTCGTTGATGAAATTATATTTGATATCAATATTGTTTGAATGAGAATTTTTTATCATATTTTTGGTAAGTTTTATTGAACTTTGATTATCCCAACCAAAGAGCAAGGGTAACTTCACTTGAAAAAGTAAATATTCCAATTGAGTCTTCATCCACATAAGTTGGGTAGCAACCAGAGTGGCTGCAACATACACAGATTTATCCATGCTAAGATTTAATTAATTATTTTTCTTTTTATTCCAACTAACACACTTTTTCCCTAGAAATAGAAATTCACTAGATGTGGATCTTCTATAATAAATATTTTCTGCCCAATCATCATCTGAATACCTAATAAAGTCAACAATTTTAGAGATTTCATACTTGATTCCAAAAAAAATTCCTTTTATATATCTAATAATTATTCCTCTAACCAATGAGTTTTATTATTTTGGATCACTATGAAATATTTCACAAATGGTGACAACATAAACAATGTAAAGTCTTGAGGCAGTCAAATATAAAAATCTCCCTGTCAGTATTTCAAACTCTTTCTGATCAACTTACTTTCCTTCACTATCTCTAGACAACTTGATCCCCACTAAAATTGGTGTGGAAAATGGTTTTTAATTTTCCATGGAAAACTTCTTAAGAAGTTACTATGCATTCTTTTCTTGAGAAATAAAAGTGTGTTTCTTATTTTATAATATTTGTAACCCAAGAAAGTATTTCACTTATCATGGAATGGACATATCAAATAACATTTTTATTTCTTTATCAATTCTTTCACAAGTTCTTTCATCATTCCCAAAAAATATAATTTCATCAACATTAAAAATCATGATAAGATAAAATTCCAAACTTTCTTTTATGTAATGATTATTTTCAACTCTTAATTTCTTAAAACTCATATTTCTTAAGAAGTAATCCAATTTTGAATATTATTCTCTTAGATCTTACTTTATCCCATACAAGGATTTCCTCAACATTCATGCACAAGTTTCATCTATCCCAACAAAAAAACAAAATGGTTGTTTAATGTAAATTTCATCGGCAACATCACTATTCAAAAATGATGATTTCACATCCATTTGAAAAATTTTGTAACTTCATTGTGCAGAAATAACAAGAAAAATTATGATTTTTATAAACCTTTACACCAGAGAAAAGGTTCCATTAAAATCAATGTTGTAAGAACCAAGATCTTTGTTTTTGGTATGTTTTTCCTTTTCTTGTCGTTTTTGAGAAAAATCGGAAAATCTGGAAATTTTCAAATTACACGTCGTGTACTTTATAATTATACGCCGTGTACATTGATACCGTGTAAGTCTGTGTGTTGGACATGTTTGGGCCACACACATAGTGTGTAGGGGAAATGTGGACACCGCTTAAAGTGGAGTATGGAAAGGCCAAGTACACACAGTATACCTCAGAAGTACAGGCCATGTAGTTTCTTTTTTTTTCATTAGACGGACCGGGGTCACGCCTAATCAATAGAAACATCTTCCTCTTAGGATTCTTCGACCGGGAGCATAGGTATGGCCAAGAACATCCACCAAGCCCTAGAGCCTCCATCCATTCTCCAAATTGACCATCGTGGATTGCATTGGAACTGTAGTGGTGAGCACTTCCTTCTTCTTGAGTTTTATTCCATGATTTTCCTTCATTGTCGAGTTATTATGGGTCGATTGTTTTGTGCGTTTTTGTAGATATACATCGTTATAAGGAGAATAAATCCTTTTGGTTCAAGTATATAGATCTCCTAACACCAAGTTAGGTGTTTTGTTCCTTACCTTTCGAAGTATTTGAGTTTTGTGTGCAAATTCCCACCAATACCCTTGAACGGGGTATTGCGTGTTATCGTTTTGCCATGTTGTGTTCCTGCCTTTATTGTATGCTTCTGTAGAGGTAATTTGATCATGTTTGAGGATAATTTCTTTACTTGGACGTTTTTTCCATACCTTGTTCTTGTTATAACCTTTGGGTTTTGTTATACTTTGGTTGTTATACCTATTTTCCATGTCTGGTGACCGTAGGATGGAATGATATTCTTGAAATGCTAATGTTATGTAGAATGGTTATCCAAGTATCTCTTTAGGTGTACTTTGGCCTTATAGCATTATTATGCACTGAATGGAATGGGACTGTGAGAAACTTGTGTTATAGACTGTAAGGGATAGACAGAGTGAGCTTCCCAGAGAGTCTTGGTTATTATAGACTACAGGAGGGTAGACCGAGTGAGCTTCCTCAGAGAGTCTTGGTTATTATAGACTAAAGGGGATAGACTGAGTGAGCTTCCTAGGGAGTCTTGGATATTATAGACTACAGGAGGGTAGACCAGTTGATCTTTCTCAGAGAGTCTTTACTTAGTTTTAATTTTCTTAAAACCTTTCTAGGCTACAGACGGAATTGACTGAGTGAGCTTCCTTAAAGAGTCTGTGATAGACCTGTGACTATATGAGGAATTGACTGAGTGAGATTCCTCAGAGAGTTTCTAGACCTTGGGGCTATAAGAGGGTGAGACCGTGTGATCTTCCTTAGAGAGTCCCTAACTACCCTAGACTATAAGGGGAATTGACCAAGCGAACTTCCCCAGAGAGTCTTATAATTTCGTATGACCAAACTAGAGGGGTTAGGATGAGTGCACTGCCCAGAGGGTTGTTGGTACTTCTTGGATAGGATCAGAGGGGCTGGATGTGAGTACTTCCTAGAGGGGTTCCTGTTGTGGTAAGCTATTTGCTTCACTGTTGCTTTTTTTTGTGGACTGTTTACTGCTTGTTGTTTACTGTTTTTGCTTACTGATTACTGCCTGTTGTTTACTGTTACTATTTACTTCTTACCGTATCATTACCTTCCATATGCTCACTAACTATGAGGCACAAATCTTCGGGTGGTTTCTTACTGGGATTTAGTCTCACACCCTGTTTGGGTCATGCTTTTGGGCCCAAACAGACTATGTTGTTGCAAGTATTGATAAGGGAAAGCACCCTTCGACTTCTGGAACATGATTTCTTTGGAGCAGGAGAGAATGGGACCAAGCCTAGGATTACGATGCTGAGAATCTGTTTATCTTTTCTTTTGTAATTTCTTTGGTATTTTTGTATTTCCAGCATTATGACATGTTTGGCTGTTTTTCTGGATATGTCACATGCATCATTTCATATATATACATATGTTCTCCATTGGTTTATTGTTTTAGTCTTCCGCTGTTTACTTGTGCATTGTTTTTGGATATTTACTGCTTCCTCTCTAGCATGTTTTATTACTTCTGCTATGTACTCTACCAATGAGGGCATAGTTTCCCCACTATCACACCTAAGGCCCTCGCTACTAGTCAAAAGCCTCTGTCATTTGGGGAAATGCTCTTGAGTTCATGTGACCAACCGGGTATGGGGTGCCTCTGGGTGGCTTCTGAAACTGGGAAGTTACAAAGTGGTATCAAAGGAATTCTTTTCTCTTGATTTACTATTTGCAGCCTTATCTAGGGATAGGATAGATTTGGTACTTGGTAATAAGATTTACCCAGGAGTAGCTAACCCGTGTATAGGGAAAAGCCAACCTACCTCGTTTATTGCAGTTTTCTGGTTTTGAGATTTTACGGTTGATACAATTTCACCTAGAGTGATTCACATGCCTTGTGTGGTTATTATTGTGCTATTGCAGTTCTATTTCTGTCGCAACCCAATGAGATGATGGTATTCCATCTCATGCATCATATAGGCACTTTTTAAAAATCACATGCCATGCATTCTTGTCATGCCATCTAGGGTGCATTAGCGATTCCATGTTTTTGTGATAGACGTTGTGTATATTATGCATGCTGTTGTGATATATGCTTTGATAAAATCCTTGTAGTTTGATAGTGGAATTGTTTTTATTGTGCCTTTCTTAAATTAACACCAAATTTTGGTTCTTGAGGTGTTATGGGCCCTCATGAATCAGAACATGGTGGATCATTGACTTGTTTCCCTTGTATATGATATGTATGAGATGTCGATCTTTGGTTCACGAGTAGTATGGGCACTCGCGGATCGGAAATTGGCACCTTCTTGTTTGTTTTTTAGTGTTTTCTGGGCTTCGGTGCAGTTTCTAAGCAACTACCTGGAAAAACCCAGAATACACAGTGTGCACTTGACTACACGTCGTGTAGTTTTAAACAGTGTCACTGACTGTGTGAGAAAAAACACAGGGTGGTGAAAAAGTTTTCAGAAACACACTGTGTACAGTCATTACACGCCGTGTAGTAGTGAGGCATGTACCCGTCTGTGTCACTAACAACACTGGTCAGGGAAGCTCGTGTAGTACATGCTGTATTGGTTATAAACACGCTGTGTAGACTTGTTCTAGGTACCCATCCATGTCACGAACAACATGGGACGGTGTTATCTCTTCTATAAACACCGCGTTTGTTCGGAACACTCCATGTAAAGGTCAGTCGTGTAGACGGTCGTGTATCTAACAACACGGGTCACAGAAACCTTGTCTAGTACACGTCGTGTCCTTAGTGAACATGTCGTGTAGTCTAGGGTTAAAAGGACTGTGTGATTTAGCCATGTAAAGAGACTCGGGAAGGGGAATGGAGATGAGGTACACGCTGTGTAGTCTTGGGTGTTACACAACCAAAGGTGGAAGGAGTACACATCCATGTGTACGGACTTAAGGAACATGTCGTGTAGTTTTTATACACGTCGTGTAGTCTTGTTTAGTAAACTTGGGTGTTTCTTTCTCCTATTCCCGTTTTTTAATCCTATGTTCTCTGCCCTTGGTAATCCTTATCTAAGGTGTGCTTTTGATCTTTCAGATTTATTCCTCTCAGACATCCTTCGATCGTACCACAGCTACCAGATGGTGATCAGACACCAGATATGGCTGATCAGGGACCTCCTGCAGATCCTCCAGTTGTGCCATCCTTGGCACCAATAGTTATACCCATTGCAGGAACCGATGCACAGTTCAGGGAGGACTTCTGGAGGATGATGCAGACCATTCAGGGAGCACTGCCTCCTGCCCCATTGATGGCTGAGTTGACACAGGTTTTCCAGCAGCAGCATCTTCCTCATTTCTCAAGGGATTGAGGACCCCAGGCTGTAGAGTTGTGGCTAGAGGCCATGCTGACAATCTTCGAGCATCTGGAGATACCTCTAGAGAAAAGGGTAAATCTTGCTACTTATATGCTCCGAGACACTTCCAAAAGGTTGTGGGAGGTGATCTCACTGTCAGGGAGCCAACAGAGTATGACTTGGGATGAGTTTCGGTGCATCTTCTACGATTACATCTACCCAGAGACCTTGAGGTCCAACCGATCTCAGAAGTTTATGAGTCTCGAGTAGGGTACTCTTTCTGTTATGGAGTACTCATCTCATTTTACCGAGCTATAGTGTTTCACGCCGATTCCAGCAGGTGATGTATTTTTCCTTACTAGGAATTTTGAGGACGGTCTCAGGAAGGATATTTTTTCCCATGTGAATATCTTCAGGTTGACTTTGATATCCTCGATCGTCAACCAGGAGCTGATCACTGAGCACAATCTAAGGGATTCTGGAGTAGTGAGCCAGGGCGGTTCGACACCCAGGGTCATTATTCCTCCCACTGATAGTAGGAAACGCCATAGGGAGTCTTCTTGAGGTGATCATGGTAGGCGGAATGTATCTTCGGGTATCCAGGTTGTATGCTACAAATGTGTTAGGAGTGGGCATACTAGGCCTCAATGCTAGAGAGACCCGATAGAGTGCTGATATTGCCGCAAGATGGGCCATCTTCATCATTTTTGTCAGATCATCTCACCTACAGCTAGAGGTAGGGGTTCTTCTATAACCCCAGATTCAGAAGATTCATTGCCAGTTTCTCACCATTCTGGGAATTGGAGTTCTTCCGGCCATTCGGGCAGAGGTGGAGGTCGCGGCTGTGGTTGTCATTCACCAGGTTACCAGTGATAGAAGAGTGGATCAGCTCAGAGTGGTCAAACAGGGGCACAGGGCTGCGGTACAAGCCAGAATTTCACTACGGAGTAGACCCATCAGGAGCAGGATCCTGACCCTTTTACAGTTTGAGGTACGATCTTAGTAGCCACAGTTTTATCTTCAACTGTTTTCGATACTGGTTCTACGCATAGCTTTATCTCTGTTGCTATTTTGGAGAGCCTTCGGCTCTGTATCTTTTCATCTGCTGACATGTTGACTCTTGATACACTGTTGGGAACGAGAACATCTAGCTTAAGTCAGTGCCGAGAGTTCCCTCTTGAGGTTATAGGGTGTCACTTCTTATGAGACCTCTATTTCCTAGAGATGAAAGACTATGATGTCATTCTCAATATGGATTGGTTATTTCCCTTCCAAGCAGTCATCGATTTCTATCGCTGTAGGGTGAGTTTCGTATCACCCGATGGCGGATCCATTATTCATAGAGGCGAGTGGGATGTCCAGGTAGAGTTGGACCAGAGCATCATGGGCTGGGAGGAGTTACATCCCAGATTTCCAGTCTTTATCTGGATGACCAGGGTACTTCACAGTTAGACTTTCCTCCAGTGGTGGATCATTTCAGGGATGTCCTTCCAGAGGAATTTTCAGGTTTGCCTCTGGAGCGTGAGGTAGAATTTTCTATTGAGCTCATTCCAAGAGTGGAACCGGTGTCCATTACTCTTTATAGGATGGCTACACCTGAGTTGTAGGAGCTCATGAAGTAGTTGGAGGAGTTACAGGCAAAGGGTTTCATCCGACCGAGTAATTCTCCTTGGGGTTCCCCTGTCCTGTTTGCGAAGAAGGTATACGGTACCCTTAGGCTTTGCGTGGATTATCAGAAGCTAAACCAATTGATGGTCAAGAATCGATATCCCTTACTGAGGATCGATGACCTCTTTGATCAGCTTCGAGGATCCCGAGTGTTCTCAAAGATTGAATTGAGATTTGGTTATCATCAGTTGCGTGTTAGACCATTAGATATACCTCTTACAGCTTTCAAGAGTAGGTATGTTCTCTATGAGTATACGGTTATGTCGTTTGGTCTCACGAACGCGCCGGAAGTTTTCATGGAACTGATAAATCGAGGGTTCCATCCATACTTGGATTCCTTCGTGGTGGTTTTTGTGGACAAAATCTTGGTGTACTATCACACTAGACATGACCATGATACCCATCTTGAGATCGTTCTGAGTACACTGAGAGAGCATCAGTTATATTCTATGCTCTCAAAATACCACTTTTGGATGGATTAGATTCACTTCTTGGGTCATATTATCTCAGAGATAGGCATATTAGTAGACCAAGAGAAATTGAGAGCTGTAGTTTACTAGGAGAAGCCGAAGAATGTCTTTGAGGTATGAAGTTTTTTAGGGCTGGCTGGATACTACAGGCATTTCATATAGGACTTTTCACGCCTTGAAGCACTGTTGACAGTTCTGACCAAGAAAGGGGTGAAGTTATTATGGTCATATTCTTGTGAGTCAGCCTTTCAAGAACTGAAAGGGAGGTTGATGTCAGGACCGATACTACTCTTTCCAGAGCCGGGAAAGAGCTATACTGGTTACTG
The DNA here is from genome assembly GCA_963277665.1 of Viscum album. NCBI lineage: Eukaryota > Viridiplantae > Streptophyta > Magnoliopsida > Santalales > Viscaceae > Viscum > Viscum album. The sequence continues at coordinate 562,783,739 of OY728142.1, read as the reverse complement.
TGATGCTTCAGGTATTGGGCTTGGAGATATGCTTATGCAGGGAGATGGAGTTTCTGCGTACAGGTCATGGTAGTTGAGGCCACATGATAGTAACTACCCGACACACGATCTGGAGTTAGCAGATGTTGTTCATGAATTACGCTATTGGAGACACTATCTTCTAGGAGATCACTTTGTGGTTTTCACCGACCACTAGAGTCTCAAATACATCTTCACTCAGTGTGATCTGAATCCGAGACATGGTAGGTGGGTCGAGTATCTTCAGTCCTTCAACTTTGAGCTTTTCTATACGCCAGGAAAGGGAAACACAGTGGTTGATTTGTTGAGTAAGAGAACTCAGATTCAGGCAGTTCGGGAGGCCAGTAGTGAGTGGTAGCTTATAGCACTATTCTCTGAGATGCATTTTGATGTGCATGACAAACAGGGATAGACTTTCCTATCTTCTATAGTTGTTACCTCTACACTTCTTGATCGTGTACGGATGAGGTAGCTATCAGACTCAGAAGGCCTAGTCCTATGGGAGAGTGTGTCAAGAGAGGACCCTCCCCCTGGATGGATAGTGGGCGAGGATGAGATCTTGCATTTCCAGGGATGTGAATGGGTGCCAGTAGACATACGCAAGGAGTTGATGCGGGATTTACATTCCTCAGTTGGAGCAGTTCATCCCGGTGTCACCAAGATGTATCGGTATCTTCATCACCAGTATTAGTGGCCAGAAATAAAGAGAGATGTTGTTGGATTCATTAGGAGGTGTTTTACTTGTCAGTAGGTGAAAGCAGAGCATCAGCGACCAGAAAGTATTTTACAGAAGTTACCCATCCCTGAGTGGAAGTGGAACGATGTTGTGATGGACTTCATGACCAGGTTACCAAGGTCACCTCGAGGTAGTGATACTGTTTGGGTTGTCGTCGACAGGCTTACAATGTTTTCTCAATTCTTTCTGATCAAGGAGACCTTCATTGTTGATGAGTTGGGGTAGTTGTATGTATGATAGATTGTACGTATGCATGGAGTTCTACACTCCATTGTTTCAGACAGGGATGCGCATTTTACTTCTCGGTTTTGGCAGGGACTTCAGAAGTCTTTGGGTACATAAGTACTTTTAAGTACAGCATACCAACCCCAGATAGATGGCCAGTCTGAGCGTACGATCTCGATGCTTGAGGATATGCTCCGAGATTGCATTCTAGACTTTGGCGGTTCTTGAGAGAAGCATATTCCTCTCGTGGAGTTTTCCTATAACAAAAGTTTTCAAGAGACTATTAAGATGGAACCTTACGAGACTTTGTACGATAGGCCATGCCGATCACCTTTGTGCTGGCTAGAGATAGGAGAGGCAGCTTTGCTGGGACCTCATCTTATTCAGGAGACCTTAGAGCAGATAGAGTTGATTTGGAAGAATATGGCTACAACACAGTCTCAACAGAAATCTTATGCTGATCACCAGAGACGACCTCTGAAGTTCAAGGTCGGGGATTATGTTTTCCTGTGTGTCGCACTGAGGTTGGGACACAAGAGGATTCAGAGACAGGGTAATCTTTCATTGCGGTATGTCGGGCAGTTTTATGTGTTGGAGAGAGTTGGGCCCGTTGCCTATCAGTTTCAGTTACCTCATAGGTATCGGGCTATGCACGATGTCTTCCATGTCTCTCATCTTCGACGTTACTTTTCAGACCCATCTCATGTTTTTCAACCCGAGGAGGTTGAGCTCGAAGTGGATGCGTCGTTTGAGGAGAATCCTATCCATATTGTCGATCATAGTACGAAGGTTCTTTGCGGCCGGTCTGTTCGTCTGGTACATGTGCTATGGCAGCACGGGTGAGAACTGGATGAGACTTGGGAGAGGGAGGTCGATGTATGATCGAAGTGGCTGGAGTTGTTTGGGGTTTCTTCTTCCACACCTCACTAGGGAAATTCAGGGATGAATTTCTTTAAGGGGGAAGTTTGTAAGAACCCGAATCTTCATTTCAGGTATGTTTTTCCTTTTCTGGTCATTTTTGAGAAAAATAGGAAAATCTTTAAATTTTCAAATTACACACCGTGTACTTTATAAGTATACGCCGTGTACTTTGATGTCGCATAAGGCTGTGTGCTGGCCATGTGCTGGCTACACACACAGTGTCTAGGGGCGATGTGGAGGCTGCTTAAAGCAGAGTACGGAAAGGCCAAGTACACACCGTGTACCCTAGAAGTACATTCTGTGTAGTTTCTTTTTTTTAATTAGATGGACCGAGGTCGCGCCTAATCAATAGAAACGTCTTCTTCTCAGGATTCTTCGACCGGAAGAATCTGTACAGCCGTGAACATCCACCGAGCCCTAGAGCCTCCATCCATTCTCTGAATCGACCACCATTTATTGCATTAGAACCATAACGGTGAGCTCTTCCTTTTTCTTGAGTTTCATTCCTTGATTTTCCCTCTTTCTTTAGTTATCTTGGGTTGATAATTTTGTGCGTTTTCATATATCTACACCATTCTAAGGAGAATCAAGCCTCACAGTTCAAGTATATTGATCTCCTAGCACTAAGGTAGGTGGTTTGTGACTTACCTTTCAAAGTATTTTATTTTTTTGTGCAAAATCCCACCAATACCCTTGAATGGAGTATTGCATGTTACTGTTTTTCCATGTTGTGGTCTTTCCTTTCTTGTATTCTTGTGTAGAAGTAATTTGATCTTTTTTTAGGATAATTTCTATGCTTAGACGTTTTTCCCATGCCTTGTTCTTGTTATAACCTTTGGGTTTTGTTAACCTTTGGTCGTAATACTTATTTTCCATGTCCGGTGACCGTAGGATGGAATGATATTCTTGACATGCTAATGTTCTATAAAATGGTTAGCCAAGTATCTCTTTAGGTGTACTTTTTCCTTATAGAATTATTATGAACTGACCGACATGGGACTGTGAGAACCTGGTGCTATAGACTGTAAGGGATAGACCGAGTGAGCTTCCCAAAGAGTCTTGGTTATTATAGACTACAGGAGGGTAGACCGAGTGAGATTCCTCAGAGAGTCTTGGTTATTATAGACTAAAGGGGATAGACCGAGTGAGCTTCCCAGAGAGTCTTGGATATTATAGACTATAGGAGGGTAGACCAAGTGAGATTCCTTAGAGATTCTTTACTTTTTTTGATTTTTCTTAAAACCTTTCCAGGATAGAGAAGGAATTGACTGAGTGATCTTCCTTAGAGAGTCTGTGATAGACATGAGACTATAGGAGGAATTGACCGAGTGAGCTTCCTTAGAGAGTTTCTAGACCTTGGGGCTATAAGAGGGTTAGACCGTGTGATCTTCCTCAGAGAGTCCCTGGCTACCCTAGACAATAAGGGGAATTGACCGAACGAGCTTCCCCAGAGAGTCTTATAATTTCGTATGACCAAACCAGAGGGGTTAGGCTAAGTGCACTTCCCATAGGGTTGTCGTTACTTCTTGGATTGGACTAGAGGGGATGGCTGCGAGTACTTCCTAGAGGGGTTCCTTTTGTGCTTAGCTGTTTTCTTCACTGCTGCTTATTGTTCTATGGACTGTTTACTACTTGATATTTACTGTTACTAATTATTGATTACCCCCTGTTGTTTACTGTTACAATTTACTGCTTACCGTATCATTAACTGCCATATGCTCACTGACTGTGAGGCACAGATCTTTAGGTGGTTGCCTACTGGGATTTAGTCTCACACCTTGTTTGGGTCATGCTTTTGGGCCCAAACAGACTATGTTGTTGCAGGTATAGACAAGGTCAAGAACCCTTCAACATCTGGCGCTTTATTACTTTAGAGCAGGAGAGCATGGGACCAAGCCTAGGCTTGTGATGCTAAGGAGCTATTTATCTTTTCTTTTGTACTTGTTTTGGTACTGTTGTATTTCCAGCATTGTAACCTATTTGGCTATTTTCCTAGATATGTCTCATGCATCATTTCATATATATACATTTGTGCTCTAGTGGTTTATTTGTTTAGTCTTCCGTTATTTACTTGTGCATTGTTGTTGGGTATTTACTTCTTCTTTTGTTGCATGTTTTGTTACGTCTGCTGTGTACTCTACCAAAGAGGGCATAGTTTCCTCAATATCACAACCAAGGCCCTCGCTGCTATTCAGCAGCCTCTAGAATTTAGGGAAATACGCTTGAGGTCATGTGACCAACCAGGTATGGGGCGCCTCTAGGTGGCTTTCGGAACCGAGATGTTACAAATTCCCTCTATCTGTGATTAACTGTTGCACACTAATCTTGAATTTTCAGTATTACTTCAACATTCTAATTCATCTTGTTCCCAAAAATCTACTTTTTACCAATAAATTTGTATTTATTTGGTTTAGGTATGAGTTTCCATGAATAATTATTTTCTATCTAATCCATCTCTTCATACATATCCTAAACCAATTCTTGATCCTCAAAAACTTCATTCACATCTTTCAGCACAACTTTCTAATATAAATAATTATGTACAAATACTTTTTATTTTCTTCTTATTTTAATATTTTGATGTTAATCACTAATAATTTTATAAGATTCCACTTTATTCCTTAGCCTGGAATGAGATTTTCAAGTTTCTTCCATATCACTTGAAACTGCCAAGTTTGATTAATATTCTTGAGTATTATTACCATGGTCAGTATCCTTATCAAAAAATTTATAAAATATTTTTTATCCTGCTCAACACCATTATCATCATGAGTCTATTTATCTTAATCAATATTTTCAACAACTTTCACATCAATATAATTTACAATCCTTATTATCTCTTTGTTGAAACATCTATATCATATTCTATTAGAATCATAGCTAAGAAAAATTATAACTTCACCACTCTGATCAAACTTCTTAAGGTTTTTCCCTTTCTTATTTATAATGTATAGGCTCCCAAAAACTCTTAAGTGTTTTAAACATTGATTTTTTTCATTAAACATTTTTTATGGAGTAATATCTAAACTTTTCCAATAGAAACATTAGTTTTGAATAAAAACAAAATTTCTTATGTCTTGCCTCTAAATGTAATGAGAGAGACCATTTTAAATTAACAAAGATCTTACCATTTTCACCCAACTTCTCTTCTTTCTTTCAACAAACCTATTTTGTTGGGTAAGGTATGGGGAACTGAACTCATTTCAAATTTCATTTTTCTCAAGATAACTTCCAAATTATTCATTTTTATACTCACCAAAATTATCTATTCTTAAATTCTTCAAATAATACTCACATTCCTTCTCATCTTTCCTCCTAAAAATTTTAAACAATTTCATAGCATCTAACTTATGTTTCATAAACATAACACAAGTAATGTGAGTAAAGTCATCAATGAAAATGATTAAGTACTCGTCTACATTAGTTATTTTTTTTTCTCATTGGCCCACTGATATCAGAATGAATAAGTTCCAAGGTTCATTTTTAAAAAAAACTCAACATTCTAATGAACGGAATTTGTAATCATTCCTTTCTAAAAAATAGTTAAACATTGATATCTACTTCTTGAAATATCATCAATTCTATGGACATTGTATCACTTTGATATATTTCTCATGTTTCTCTAACACATGTTCCCCAAAATTTTATTCCACAACTAATTATCTTCCACCAAGCCTATGTAACAAGATTTTTTTATTTCACCAACGTGAAATAATTTTTCTTTTTTATGTTGGTCTCATGTCTCAATATTTCTATATTACTCAATTTTCACAAAAAAAACTATATTTTCTAAAAATAACTTGGTTTTCTTCATCACAAAGTTTTGGAAAACTTATCAAGTTTTGTTTCATCCCATAAACATACAAATATTTCTTAGACCTCAACTTTTCTTTCCCAATAATGGATGGCCAAACACCTTTAATTTTGGGAGATTCATCATTGTAAAATGTCACCATTCCTTCTTTGAAGTCTTTCACATTTTTTAGAAACGTTAATTCTACTATAAAATGAGATGAGAACCCACTATCCAATATCCAAGGATATTCTCCGTTTATATCTTTAAGAGTGTTTTCAATAACAAGATCCATTTCTTTACCTTTCTCTTTCTTCACATAGGGATTCTAAGAATTTTTAACAAACTTTTTTTGTGTAAGAAAAAAAAACAAGACATCCATTTGCAAGGTGTCTAGGTTGTTTACATATTTCACAAATAGATTCTAGAGGTTAGAATCTATTTTCAACTTTCACATCAACCTTCTAAAGTTTCCTTATAATATCCATCTCATAATTCTTTCATTGTTGAGATTGAATCCCCCTCAAACTTTTCCTTATGAAATTTGTGGAATAGTTGTACTGTTATTGATTGAACCAAAACATATTTTCCCTATATATGAATCCACCACAATACCAGTAGTATCCATAGAAATAATATTTTCCTCTAAAACATATATACTGAACAGAGTTTTGAACATGTATCTTAGCAAACATATAAACTTTGTTATCAAACCTTTTTTGACTATCATCCTTTTTGTTTTCAACTGGAACCTTATTCTTCAGCATGGTTTTCTATTTAGACTTATCAAAACAAGAAGTAATAGAAAATTTTTCAGACACATAATGTTTAGTAACTTCTGACTTCTACACTTTGTTGGTCTTTTCCACATACATAAATTTCCCAGTTTTCTTCTTCTCAGAAACAATTCCATCATTATTCCCAACCTTTGAAGGTAACATTTTTTTATCCTTATAAAGTTCCTCTTTATGATAACTTTAACCAAATTCAGATATATATTTTTTAAAACATGTGACTCTCTATTCATATTTATCATGTTTTTATTGGACAAGTTCTAAACCTTCTTATTTTTCTTTCAGCTTACCTTCTATATGTTCAATATGGTTCTTTTCTTTCTCAAGAAATTTCTTTAAATCATCAATTTATTCCATCAAATTTACATTATCATCAAGAAAAAATTTTTGATTATTTTATGATTAATTTTTATTCTTTATCTTCATAGTTTATTTTTCAAGCCTCCTAGTCTTTCTCAGACATTTTTTCAATTATTCTTTAAGATGAAATTCTAATTTAGTTTCTTTTTCTTTAGAACTGTTGCTTCTGAATTATTCATTGTTCATGGTTTCAATCAAAGTATTCTCGATTACCTTTTAAAAATATTTTTCATATCCAACTTCACTATCTTTTTCTTCATCTTCTTTAGATAATATAATTCTCCTTTCATATTTGTAGAATTTTCTATCTATCCCATTAGAATTAGATATGGCCTTATCACTCGATTTCTTCCATGACCTTATAGGTCTTATTTCTTCTTCATCATTATCCTATTATTTATTTCTTTGAGGATATTTAGCCTCAAAGTGCCAAATAAATCCACCTTAAAAAACTTAAATCAAATTTTCTCTTTGTATTTACCTATACCTATTCTCACATTTTTAGAAAACAAGGATAAATTTTCATTAGGATTTTTATATACCATGTTTTCAGAGTTATTTCAAAAAACATGTTATTCCTCAATTAATTTCTTATACTTTTCTTTCTTAGTGGATTTTAATTAAATTTCACTATCAACATTTATTTTTACTTTAATAACTTTATATATTATCATTTCATAAGTAATGATAGTACTGTACAAATTATCCAGAGATAGTTTTTTTATTTCTCTATCTTCCAATGATAAGACATTGGAATCAAATGTGTCGCGAAGAATTATTAAGATCTTTTCAAAAAATGTAGAATCTACCAAATTTTAACCAATACATCTAATAGTGATAAAAATGTTATTTACCCTAGTCAATAATTACCCAATAGATTCATACTCACCCATTTTCATATCTTCATACTTTATCCTCCATATTTGTAATTTTTCCTTCTTAACTTTTTTATTTCATTAAAAAACATTTTTAGACTTATCCTACATACCTTTATTAGTGTAAACACCCTTAACTATTAAAAAAATCACATTAATAAAGTTATGAGAGTAAAGAATTTTTTTCTCTTCCATCATTCTCATGATTCTTCTTTTAAACAGATGTAAGTGTAACTTTATCATCAATAGGATGAAATCAATCGTTGAAGCTTCAATAACATCAGACCCAATAGACATAAGATAAGGAAACATTTTATATTTATATATATGATATTTCTTACCATAGAAGACCGAAATACCTTTTTTTACACAATTTATAGTCTATATGATATTCTATTCCAAACATTAGCAAAGAATAAATGAATGGAACCTTCACTCTGATACTAATTATGATTTCTCAAATATAATATCATTATCACTGAGATGGGGAGGGTTGAATCAATGATATATTTTTATTTTAAGTTAACTTATTTCATAAACAACCTTTTCCTTCTATTAAATGGTTTTTACCTTATTTCAATCAAAACAATCATACACCTAAAGGAACACAAAAAATTTATAAGGTTTGATACTCAATAAGAGTATCTGTGTCCTTGGTATGGTCTGTAAATAATCCAATTCCATAAAATCAACTAGAAAAAAAAATCTTTTTCTGTGAATTACAATGATTAGTATATTCCCTTACACTCATTTAGAACTATATTCAATAAAATGGTGCATGTGCTTAAAGTTGCACAAAATGATGTAATACAATTTATGTAACAAACATGTAAAGGTTTTTCTTGATCAAATTTCACAAATAAGATCTTCAAAACAAATATTCACTTCATTAAAGAGAATCAAAAAATAACTTCTTTTGGACTTCATAATGGCACTCAGTTTGATTTCCCAAGTCTGATATCTCAATATGGAAATATAACTCTTTTAAAACACCATTGAAAATATTATGAACTACATCTCTCTAAGTCTATAAATCCCAATCTGATTTTCATTCTAGTTTAGAGTCTCTAATTACGATCTTACCTCTTCTCCTTTCTTATTTTTCTATTTGAAAAACTTATTCAAGAAAAATCAATCTAGAAAATTCTTCTCTCTAGAAATTTAGAGCTTCTCTTTCTTCTATTCTTCATAGTACTAGTGTCAAGAAATTATAAAGTACTTCCTTTATTTATAGGTGACCAAAAAATGGTTTTTGTGGGATTATAAAAATCATTCCTACTCAAACAAATTTACTAAATCTTCAAATTATCCATAAATTTTGGGTGTATATTGACTTCTTCAATGCTTCTCAACTTTTCTTGAATCTTCTAAAATTTTATTACAACTTAAACTCACTTCAAAAATTCTTCATAAAATTCAATCTAATTATGATTCCATATTACAACTTATTCATTATGATAAAGATAGTGGATTCTTCATCACGTTGATCCAAAAAAATAAAAAATAAACAAATATACATATGAAAAACAAATTTCATCTCATAATAATCCTCATAAATGAATTCTCATTCTGATTTCTTCATTATGATGGAGAAAATATATACTTCATTATGTTTCTCTGAAATAAATAAAACATATAAAAACTATTCTTCAAAGTTCATCAATCACTTATATGATCCCCTTGATAAAACTTAGAAAAGCATCAAGTAGTTCTCTTTTTTATTCTTTTTCTATACTTATGATCTTGTATCTGATGAAGTCATTGTTGTAAGATCTGATCTAATGACTCTTAACCCAACTGAAATCATATCAGTGTTCTTTCTCTTGACCCACTTGTAAAAGAAAACAACTAAAAATTCATCTTAAGGGAAATGTTTGACAACATCGTTGACTGATCTCTTCTTTTCTTCTTCACTTCAGTACCAAAAACTTTCCTTATTTTCTAATTCATTGGTCTCAATATCTCCCTCAAAACAATTATACCTCTAAATTTAATTTGATGATCAGGGTCACTATGACTCTGATAATTAGTGGAACCCCACATCTAATGGACCGATTCTAGAAACATCCATGTTAACAACTTATTTCCTTCTCTGATTACGATTCACACCACTTCTTTCTCTGAAGATTTATATCTCATGGTTTTTTGTCTAACTAAAATCCATCATCTTCATGTGTTCATGTTTCGATTAACATTCTCAGTCATTAAATAAATTTGATTCTAGTGTTCTCACACTAATGAATTGAGGACAAAAAGATCTGGCTTTAACAACTTCCTTTCACCATCTCCTGTTTTTATCATTACTTCCTCATGACTTTGAATATATTGAATATTGAAATAGAATTATGACAACCCTGCTTTTTATTACAACTTAAACATGCTTTATTACATAAAACTTCACTTGATACAACAAAGAAGATCGAGAGGTTTAGTGTCTTTGGGGCTTAGGATCATTACATAAAAACTTTAAACATGAAATACAACATCCTTATTGAAAACTTCCTTTACATGACCACTACATTCCTTCGTACTTATCATTGCATGGGATAACCTGAGGACATGCATAAGAAAAGGGTGAGCTATAAAGCCCAGTAAGGGAGTACATAATGAATAACATGAGGAGTACAATACATGTTAGGCAATAGGCATATCAATAGATCATAAGAGAGACATGAACATAAAGGCATGATAAAGCATGATAATCATAACATGGAAATGTGGCAACAACACTTAACATTGAATTAGCATGAGCCAAGGCTCATTGCACATGGAGCATGAGTAAACCCTCATTGCACTTGAAGCACGAGTAAACCCTCGTTGCACTTGAATTAGCATGAGTCAACACTCATTGCACATGACGTATCATGATACTATACTTTACCCAATGCATTGGAGCGCTATAAAGGGCGCACCCTTCTTAAACATTTCATTTCATGCATAAGTGTGCCACATGGATCATAAAACATGGATTCATAAAACATAATAATTTCTTCCACGATAAAGGAAAGTGGAATTCATACAAGAAACTTTACAATCAATAAGTAAATGTGTATAAAGGTGAATACCCTTGATGGAGAAATGGGCATGGTATTCACTACACAATGACATTGGCTTAGAAAATCGGTGCGATTTCGGCAGCGTAACGGCGTGACATAAGAACTCATAAAAAGGGTTGATGAGAGAGAAAGGGGTTCCTCATCATATTTACATGTAATGGACAGTAAGGAGGTCATATAGATACATGTCCCAACAATTGAAAAGGAATTTAGATTCATGATACAAAAGTATTGCTTGAATATAGAAGAGGAGAAAAAGGTTCCTTTCGGAATTTCGGCATAGTAACGGGTGTACATGGGAGGCATTTAATGAGAGAGAAAGGGGTCTCCCATCATTCAAACAATAAGAGGGCAGTATGGGAGAGGTGCGAAACCATACCCCAACATTCATAAATGAAATTAAAAGGGCAATACAACTTAAAGAAAATTGACAAAAATGAGAAAGGAAGAAAAACCCTTACTTGGAAGTGTGCTTCCAAAGGCTAGAGAGAGGCTTGTGAGAGGCTTCTTGGGAGCTTGGGGCACCTTGAGAGGATTCTAGAGAGAGTAGGGCAGAGTTTGGACGAACTTAAAGGGCTTTGGGTGAGGAGGAAGTGGGAGCTTGGGTGGGTTTATATAGGAAAGGTGAGAGAATTCTTTATTATTTAGGTTTGGGACCCCTTATATTAAAATAATCCAAACCACAAACCATCCCATGGTATTTGCCCATGGTTTCTGGAAAAGGGAAGAGAAAACAATATTTTACAAGGCCAAGGTCCGAACTTATTAAAAAATTAGGGTTGCTTATGTGGAGGTGAGTCACACTCCCATGGAAATTAATTTAAAAAGGCAAAGTGTTGAATAAGTCTTGAGGGCTCCATTAATGCTTTGAAAAGTGAGTCAAACAAACCCAAAACCTCATTATTTTATTGATAAAACACATATTGGCCGAACATAAGGATTATGGTATTTTATTACATCACCATTGGGTCATTATGATACATAAAACACATTATATATTTAAATGGTATTTAATTTTTACCCAAAAATTTGACTGTCTCAGAAAATTATGAAAAATTCACCGTTGGATAATTTCGACGTCCTGATTCCAAAAATAATATTTATTTTATCTAAATAATTTTCTAAATATGTGAATTTTCACTTTTAAAATAAAAACCGACATTTATAAAAAATTCACGGGTTTTGACAGAAATGGCTTTCAAACCTTAATAAAAATTTTAATTGCATTCATAAAATTATAAGATCATTTATATTTAATAAAAATTAATTTAATATTAATAATAATATTTTATTAAAATATTATTTAATTCAAAAATCCTTTAATTTAATAAAATATAATTCTTAATTAAATAATAACTAAAAACATCATTTGTACTTTAAAAACTAATTACAATGCATCAAAAATGACTAGAAATTATATTCATTATTATATACAAAAATAATGTACATGAACATGGTGCTACTTATTTGTTACATAACCCCTTAAAATAGCCGCATAAGACCTAAGGGTAAGGTGTGCGATGGTGACAGACTCTTGGGGTTGCTCGGATAACATCGCTCGAGTGGTAATCTCTATCAACTTCCATTTTTCCCGTAGACGATCACGTTCGAGCTTGACTTGATGAAGCTCAGCTTGGGCTTGGTCAAGGGAAAAGCCCAAAGACGCCACCTCCTTTCCGAGCTCCGACAAATGGGCTTCGTAAGGGGCAATTCTACTGGATGAGGCCATCGCTTCCTTTGTCTGAGTAGAAAATTGGTTCGTTAAAGCCTTATATATAACTACCCAGATGATCACTGTTCAACGGCTATAAAAGTAACGGTCACAAATCTTAACGTTAAACTAAAGAAGTTGACATCATATAAAAACATAAAGAAACATTTAACTGGATCAAGAGGGATTTTCCATTAATGAAATTTTGGGTCGTTACAACATTCCCCCCTTAAGAAATTTCGCCCTCGAAATTTTCCTTTTCCCACACTAAAACAAATGTGGGTAACTTAGCTTCATCATATCCTCCGACTCCCAAGTTGCTTCTTCAAACTTGTGGTTTCTCCACAACACCTTGACGAGGGGCATTGTCTTATTTCGTAGAACTTTTTCTCTACGATCTAAGATCTTCACTGGTTGCTCCTCATAAGAAAGATCGTCTTCTAATTGTACCACCTCGGAAGAGAGTACATGTGAAGGGTCTGGTATGTACTTCCTTAAGAGGGATACATGGAAGACATCATGCACCTTGGCCATAGTAGGTGGAAGTGCTAGTCGATAGGCCACAGCCCCAACACGATCAAGAATCTCGAATGGGCCGTTGTACCTTGGACTTAACTTCCCTTTCTTTCCAAACCTCATGACCTTCTTCCATGGAGATATGCGTAAAAACACCATGTCTCCGACTTTAAACTCAAGGTCTCGTCGACGATTATCTGCATAACTCTTCTGTCGACTTTGGGCTGCCTTGATATGCTGCTGAATGGTTTTCACCTTCTCCACCATTTCTTCGACCATTTCTGGTCCAAGCAGCTTACGTTCACCGACCTCATCCCAACATGCCGGTGTTCTACACCTTTTCCCATACAGGGCTTCATATGGTGCCATTTGGATGCTCGAGTGGAAACTATTATTATAAGAGAACTCAACTAGGGGAAGATGTTGATCCCATCCTCCTTTAAAGTCCATTGAGCACGCTCTCAACATATCCTCAAGTGTTTGGATAGTCCGCTCGGATTGGCCATCAGTTTGAGGATGATAGGCCGTACTGAAGTTCGGTTCAGTATTCAGAGCATGTTGAAAACTCTTCCAAAACTTAGAGGTAAATCTTGGATCTCGGTCCGACACAATAGATAGTGGTACTCCATGCAACCGTACCACTTCCCTGATATATATCCGTGTCAGTTGATCCAAAGAGAAATCCTCTCGAATAGCAATGAAGTGTGCAGTCTTTGTAAGACGATCCACAATAACCCTTGATTGCATTGTTGCTTTTGGATGTCCTTGGAAGTCCAGTGACGAAGTCCATGGTGATGTTCTCCCATTTCCATTCTGGTATGGGCAATGGTTGCATCATCCCCTTAGACTTCTGCCTCTCTGCCTTCACTTGCTGACACACCAGGCACTTTGATGTATATTCGGCGATCTCCTTCTTCATATTATCCCACCAAAAGTTTTCTCGGAGATCTCGATACATCTTTGTGATCCCTGGGTGAATAGAGAAATTTGAACTATGTGCATCATCCAAAAGTTCCTTCTTCAGCTCCGAACATGATGGGACACATAGTCTTTTCCCAAACCGCACAATTCCTTCTTCATTAACATTAAACTCTGAGGATTTTCCCTTTTTGATAGCTTCCACTTTTTCTTGGATTCTCGCATCATCCTTTTGAGCATCCTTTAACCTTTCCAAAAGAGATGGTTGAGCAATCATTTGTGAAAGGATTGATGATGTTCCCTTCTTTATGATTCCCACGTCCATCTTCATCAAGTCTAAGAAGATTGGATCCTTCTCAATTCTCATCATTGATAGAATTGCTGGATCCTTTCTACTTAGGGCATCTGCCACCTTGTTCGCCTTCCCAGGGTGGTAATGTATTGAACAGTCATAATCCTTGATGAGCTCTATCCATCTTCTCTGGCGCATATTAAGCTCTTTCTGTGTGAATATATATTTAAGACTCTTGTGGTCAGTATATATCTCACATTTCTCCCCATAGAGATAATGCCGCCAGATTTTCAAGGCGAAGATCACCGCCGCCAACTCCAGATCATGCGTTGGATAGTTTCGCTCATGTATTTTCAACTGCCTTGAGGCATAGGATATCACTTTATCATTCTGCATCAGCACACATCCTAAGCCCTTCTTCGAAGCATCACTGAATACCACAAAAAGCTCCCCACTTGTGGGTAAAGTGAGCACAGGTGCAGTGATAAGCCTCCTTTTCAACTCCTTGAAGCTTTCTTCGCATTCATCACTCCAAGCAAACTTTACTCCCTTTCGAGTTAGCTTGGTAAGAGGGTTGGACAATCGTGAGAAGTTTCTCACAAATCGTCGATAATATCCAGCTAACCCCAAGAAGCTACGGATATCAGTTATCGATGTTGGCCTCGGCCATCCCTCAATTGCATCTGTTTTGGAGGGGTCCACAGATATCCCATTGCTTGTGATGATATGGCCCAAGAATGAGACCTCCTTCAACCAGAACTCACCCTTGCTGTACTTGGCATAGAGCTTCTCCTTGCGCAAAGTCTCCAGTACAGTTCTTAAATGCTCCTCATGGTCCTCCTTGGTTTTGGAGTATATCAGAATATCATCTATAAAGACTACCACAAATTTATCTAGGTAATCTCTAAAGACCCTATTCATCAAGTCCATGAATATTGCTGGAGCATTGGTGAGTCCAAAAGGCATTACTATGAATTCATAGTGCCCGTACCTTGTACGAAAAGCAGTCTTGGGGATATCTTCCTTCTTCACCCTTACTTGATAATATCCCGACCGCAAGTCGACCTTGGAGAAGTATTGAGCTCCACGCAGCTGATCAAACAAGTCATCGATTCTTGGGAGAGGATACTTGTTCTTTATCGTGATTTTGTTAAGTTCACGATAATCGATGCAAAGCCGCATTGACCCATCCTTCTTCTTGACGAAGAGGACTGGTGCACCCCATGGTGATGCACTTGGGCGTATAAACCCTTTATCCAGATTCTCCTGTAGTTGTTTCTTCAGTTCTTCAAGCTCAACCACAGCCATTCTATATGGAGTCTTGGATATTGGTAGCGCCCCAGGTATAAGTTCAATTGAGAACTCAACATCTCTTCTTGGAGGAAGACCAGGAAGTTCCTCGAGAAATACTTCAGCGAATTCCCTCACAATAGGCATTTCTTCAAGGGTGGTTTCTTCCTTGGACTCAATCATCTGAGCCAGATATGCGTGCTCATAAGGCAGTAATATCCATGCTTGAGATGATGGAGCTAAAGGAGATTCATCTTCCTCCTGACACTTGTAAAGAATCGGGGGTCGATTCTCCATATGGAGTGTGATTTCCCTCTCCCGACAATTTATGTTGGCTCTATATAAGGAAAGCCAATCCATGCCAAGAATTGCATCAAATTCCACCAAAGGGAGTATGACGAGGTTCGCCGGGAAATTCAATCCACAGATTATAACAGGGGAGGACTTATACTCATGGGATGCAATGATTGCCCCATTTGCCGTACTCACCGACATCTTTACTTCCATGACTTGTGGTGGTGCAGGGATTATTCTACTAAACTTTTGAGATATAAAAGAATGCGTAGAACCTGAATCAAAAAGTACGTTCGCTATTCTTGAATGAATAACTAGCGTACCTGTCACCACTTCGTTGTCGGGGTTCACTTCGGCAGAAGTGATGGCAAAAGCTCTTCCTTGCTGTCTTGGAGGTTGTTGATAGCCTCCGATAACCCTTGGATTAGGGCATTGATTCGCAAAATGACCCGGTTCTTTGCATTTGAAGCATTGAACAACGCGTTGAGGTTCGAACGGAGCGTTCCTCCCCTCCGTCGCAGCCGCGGGTCCTTCTTGCTGACAGTTAACAGCTAGGTGCCCTTCTCTTCCACATTTGAAGCATTTTCTTGTCCCCCTAAGGCAATTTCCAGGGTGCTTCTTTCCACACTTTTGGCAAGTGGGGTGCTGGAATTTCTTAGCGCCGTTGGATTTATCCATCGGACCACCAGCATTGAAGTCCACCTTCCGCTTCTTGTCCCCATGATACCCCTGTGATTCTCCGATCTCCATTTCAACCTTAAGGGCACATCGGACAATTTCCTCATAGCTGTCGAAGTCACGGATCGCTAATGCTTTCCGCAAGCTGGGCTTCAGCCCACCAAAGAAGCGGTCAACCTTGCATTCGGGGGTAACGACAAAGCCAGAAGCGTATCGTGCAAGCCTTGTGAAGTTTGCCTCGTATGCTCCCACAGATTCCTCATCTTTCTGCTTGAGGGAAAGGAAGTCCCTTTCCATCTTAAGACGGAGGGTGCGTGGAAAATATTTATCGAAAAACATCTTCCGGAATACCTTCCATTCCAAAGCCTCGATCTCCTCCTCAGGCTTCGTATTTTTGATCAACGTCCACCATTGATCAGCTTCACCCTCCATACGATAAGCCGCCAGGAGAACCTTCTCTTTTTCAGAGCATTGGAGGATGGAGAATATCTTTTCAATGGAGTTGATCCATTGTTCAGCAATCGTGGGATCAAATGATCCACTAAAATTAGGAGGCCTTTGTCTCGTGAAGCTTTCAATAGTGACTTGTTCTTTCTTAGGGGGGGTTGAACGTTCCTCTTGACCAGTGTTTCTATTCAAAACTTGAGTTAGCTGAGAGAGAAGCGTGACAAAGTTCGCGATTCCCGCTCCCATTGGATTGGGCATCTCATTGGTACAATCATCACACTGATCTTCACAACGATTGTTAGCCCGAGTTCTCCTATTACCGGCCATTGGCTGGAATAAAAGGAAAGTTAGGGGTAACACATAAAGGGTAATCCAAAGACAAAAGTTGATGACTTATAAATAAACTTTAATCTCTTCAACTCATGAGTCTATAGGATTCAATCCAGGCTTTTCATGATCTTCCTTCTAACATATATTCTTAGGGGCATTTTTCCCTTAATAAGGGTTCATACTAAGATTGTGAATTTATCAAAACATATCCCCCGGGAGTGTCGTAACCAAGAGTGCAGCAAGGCCCGTTGTCGTGCACCAGTTCCCGTTCGAGTCTAGCTCAAAGCGTTGTTTTCGGGTTTTACCCCTAGGATACATCTGTGCCAGAGCCGCCTCTACCTGCTCGTATCCAGACAGGGATGTATTTGTTTGATAAACCACTTACTTAGTATTTACCAAAACTTAGGGATGTTTTTATTATGCTTAGTCTTGTATCTAAGGCTTTACTAGGGTTTCCTAATCCCAAAAATAACTAAACCTATCCTCTGATACCAACTATGACAACCCTGCTTTTTATTACAACTTAAACATGCTTTATTACATAAAACTTCACTTGATACAACAAAGAAGATCGAGAGGTTTAGTGTCTTTGGGGCTTAGGATCATTACATAAAAACTTTAAACATGAAATACAACATCCTTATTGAAAACTTCCTTTACATGACCACTACATTCCTTCGTACTTAGCATTGCATGGGATAACCTGAGGACATGCATAAGAAAAGGGTGAGCTATAAAGCCCAGTAAGGGAGTACATAATGAATAACATGAGGAGTACAATACATGTTAGGCAATAGGCATATCAATAGATCATAAGAGAGACATGAACATAAAGGCATGATAAAGCATGATAATCATAACATGGAAATGTGGCAACAACACTTAACATTGAATTAGCATGAGCCAAGGCTCATTGCACATGGAGCATGAGTAAACCCTCATTGCACTTGAAGCACGAGTAAACCCTCGTTGCACTTGAATTAGCATGAGTCAACACTCATTGCACATGACGTATCATGATACTATACTTTACCCAATGCATTGGAGCGCTATAAAGGGCGCACCCTTCTTAAACATTTCATTTCATGCATAAGTGTGCCACATGGATCATAAAACATGGATTCATAAAACATAATAATTTCTTCCACGATAAAGGAAAGTGGAATTCATACATGAAACTTTACAATCAATAAGTAAATGTGCATAAAGGTGAATACCCTTGATGGAGAAATGGGCATGGTATTCACTACACAATGACATTGGCTTAGAAAATCGGTGCGATTTCGGCAGCGTAACGGCGTGACATAAGAACTCATAAAAAGGGTTGATGAGAGAGAAAGGGGTTCCTCATCATATTTACATGTAATGGACAGTAAGGAGGTCATATAGATACATGTCCCAACAATTGAAAAGGAATTTAGATTCATGATACAAAAGTATTGCTTGAATATAGAAGAGGAGAAAAAGGTTCCTTTTGGAATTTCGGCATAGTAACGGGTGTACATGGGAGGCATTTAATGAGAGAGAAAGGGGTCTCCCATCATTCAAACAATAAGAGGGAAGTATGGGAGAGGTGCGAAACCATACCCCAACATTCATAAATGAAATTAAAAGGGCAATACAACTTAAAGAAAATTGACAAAAATGAGAAAGGAAGAAAAACCCTTACTTGGAAGTGTGCTTCCAAAGGCTAGAGAGAGGCTTGTGAGAGGCTTCTTGGGAGCTTGGGGCACCTTGAGAGGATTCTAGAGAGAGTAGGGCAGAGTTTGGACGAACTTCAAGGGCTTTGGGTGAGGAGGAAGTGGGAGCTTGGGTGGGTTTATATAGGAAAGGTGAGAGAATTCTTTATTATTTAGGTTTGGGACCCCTTATATTAAAATAATCCAAACCACAAACCATCCCATGGTATTTGCCCATGGTTTCTGGAAAAGGGAAGAGAAAACAATATTTTACAAGGCCAAGGTCCGAACTTATTAAAAAATTAGGGTTGCTTATGTGGAGGTGAGTCACACTCCCATGGAAATTAATTTAAAAAGGCAAAGTGTTGAATAAGTCTTGAGGGCTCCATTAATGCTTTGAAAAGTGAGTCAAACAAACCCAAAACCTCATTATTTTATTGATAAAACACATATTGGCCGAACATAAGGATTATGGTATTTTATTACATCACCATTGGGTCATTATGATGTCATAAAACACATTATATATTTAAATGGTATTTAATTTTTACCCAAAAATTTGACTGTCTCAGAAAATTATGAAAAATTCACCGTTGGATAATTTCGACGTCCTGATTCCAAAAATAATATTTATTTTATCTAAATAATTTTCTAAATATGTGAATTTTCACTTTTAAAATAAAAACCGACATTTATAAAAAATTCACGGGTTTTGACAGAAATGGCTTTCAAACCTTAATAAAAATTTTAATTGCATTCATAAAATTATAAGATCATTTATATTTAATAAAAATTAATTTAATATTAATAATAATATTTTATTAAAATATTATTTAATTCAAAAATCCTTTAATTTAATAAAATATAATTCTTAATTAAATAATAACTAAAAACATCATTTGTACTTTAAAAACTAATTACAATGCATCAAAAATGACTAGAAATTATATTCATTATTATATACAAAAATAATGTACATGAACATGGTGCTACTTATTTGTTACATAACCCCTTAAAATAGCCGCATAAGACCTAAGGGTAAGGTGTGCGATGGTGACAGACTCTTGGGGTTGCTCGGATAACATCGCTCGAGTGGTAATCTCTATCAACTTCAATTTTTCCCGTAGACGATCACGTTCGAGCTTCACTTGATGAAGCTCAGCTTGGGCTTGGTCAAGGGCAAAGCCCAAAGACGCCACCTCCTTTCCGAGCTCCGACAAATGGGCTTCGTAAGGGGCAATTCTACTGGATGAGGCCATCGCTTCCTTTGTCTGAGTAGAAAATTGGTTCGTTAAAGCCTTATATTTAAACTACCCAGATGATCACTGTTCAACGGCTATAAAAGTAACGGTCACAAATCTTAACGTTAAACTAAAGAAGTTGACATCATATAAAAACATAAAGAAACATTTAACTGGATCAAGAGGGATTTTCCATTAATGAAATTTTGGGTCGTTACAAGAATCATCTTAATTTCATTGGATAGTACATTAACTTCTTTTCCTTTACAGCATATATATTTCTTACCAACCAAACCTCAATATGATTTTAATTACCCCCCCTTTATTAAATAAGTCCTGAATCACAAGTTCTTCGAAAACTTATGAATTTTTTGAATTACAAAATAGAAATTCTTCATCATATTTATATCCCATCTATGAAGAATATAATTTTTTTCCTCATTATGATCTTCCATTCATTCTAGACCCAAGTTTATTCCAATTAACCATTACTTCCAAAAATCAACTTTCTAACTCTATGGGAATTCTTAAAAATTGTGTGTCTAATATTCTGAATACTATGGTCAGTCTGATTATTGAATTTTACAAATCTAATTGATTTCTTTCTTCTTTGACTACAAAATACAAAACATTCTTTACAAATATATTTCAACTTCCCAAAACCTTATCTATCCAACTTTTTTACCAATGTATATATCATCTAGAATCATCCAAAATTATTATATATGGAATTTTTGTTCATTTTTCCATGATTTTGACTATCATATTATTTTAATTAAAGAAAATTCAAAATGCCATTCTCATTATTTTATTATCATTAAATTTAAAAAAAATGATAATAAGAATGTATGTTATGTTACAAATATTCATTTTAAATATAATTTATTTTTATTTATAATGGTAATTTGTTTATAATTTTTATTAATTAGCTAATTACTATAGATTCCTATGAAACACCAATTTAGTATTTATTCAATTAAAAGAAAAATAAATTAAATGATTTCAAAAATATAAAAAGTGATATGATTTGAACTAAAAAATATTTACCGATATTATTTTAGATAAAATTTAATATTAGATAATTTTTAATTAATTATATTTGAATCCCTTTTTTCTATTTTTCTAGTCAAATTAAGTGAATAGTTCCAAAATTGGCATTAATGATATTTTATAATAAATTTTTTTATTAAATAATTTAAAATTCATAAAACTTTTATCCTTAATGAATTAATTGGGATATTGTTTAAAATTTCAAAAATGGTTCATTTAATATCTAATTTTCCATTAATAGTTACTATATTGACCCCTAGAAAGTAAAACATCATTATAGTGGAAATTATAAAAAAGGGATAAAGTGGGTTAAAATAGAGAGATAAAGGTAAATACTTAATATAAACTTATTAAAATTATATTATATGATATTATTTAGATCCATAATCATTTTATATTTTAATTTTATCAGTTAATATCCATTTGAAAAAGAACATTAATTTATCTTAATTTAATATTTTAATAAACCCCAAAAGTGTCCCTCTCCTCTCTTATAAAAGGGAACCACTTATACTCTTTTTTCACACTTCAAGAACCATTTGTTTAAAAGAAATAACTAAAAAAATACCTTCCTAAAATATTTTAACACATTATAGAGGTCTTATTTTGGAGAAAATACCAACCTTATATGGATTAAGGTGTAAAGTAAATGAGGTTTTCTGAAGAAGAGGTATAGTTCTTAACTGAGAATTTTTTTATTTCTTCTTACACCTATTTAATATATTCACCAAACTTGATAAGATATTAAATAATTATATTACATATATTGAGATGTTATTATTTTAGTTTCAAAAACTAAATCCATCTCTAACCTTCATCAAATGGGAAATAAGTCTATCGTTCATGTGTACGGCGGACTACCGCCTCGCGGTCAGATTTAATATATTTTCCATGGCCACCACTCACATCTGGTGGTAATGATGGATTTAATGTATATATATGATATTAATTATATATTTATAATTCTAAAAATATAATCTATCATTTAATTTATTACCTTTTCATTCACTGGGACCAGCAAACTTCGTTCATGTGTATTTGTAGACAACCACTTCCATGAAGTTATGTGATTTGTTTTTCAACACCACATCACATTAATGATATATGTAAATATATTTAAAGAAATAATATGGTATTTTTTATTTTATTATAATAATTTAAATATAAAATAAAACTTACCTTATTTCCATAATGATTGTTAAAAAATAGAAATTTTACTCATGCATGTGTACAACCTACCATCTTCATGATTGTAACATAGTTCATTTTTCATAACCATATTTTAGAGATTAATTTAACATTATAATTTATATATAAAAATATAATATTATTATTATTATTATATAGGTTATTTAATAATTATCTATTTATTCATAGTTAACCCACTTAAGTCATTTTGGACATATGAGTTGAATATCATCAAAACATCTGATGTAAAATTAATTAATTAAGTAATTGTATAAAACATAGTAATAAGTGAAATAAAAGGAAAAATGAACTTTAAAAAGGTTATAAATAAAGTAAATAATTAAATAATTTTATTATTTATTAATATAATTAACACACATGACAAGTCATACACAAGGTAAGGGAAACTTTACATGTAAACCGTTTTTTAAATGTTGTAAGATTTATTTTCTAAATATTTATCTTCCATGTTCATATTATTAAAATTATTTTATGGATATATTTATATGTATATAAAATAATTATAAAGGAATTGTTATATTACTTTTTAATTTATTTCTAAGGTTTTGAGGAGGAATCATTGTACAGAATGGTTTGACTTTCTTTATAAAATAAAATGGGGTATTCTATTTTAATGTATATAGTGACAATGAATTTTCCCACCACCATAATTGTTATTGGATGTTTGGATTAATTTATAAGATTTTATATTTTCTTCAAATAAAAACCCTATTTACCTTATATTATTGGTTTTTATGTTTTGAAAAAATGGTTTTTAAAATGAAAGGGTATTTTGATATCCAAAATTGTTTTGCATACATTTTTAAAAGGGGTTTTCAAAGGTTTTATGTTAAAATGGTAAAATAATAATAAAAAATTATTCATGATATTTTAACAAGGATCCAATTATTATTTTTAAAGTTTAAAATGGGTTATGAATATATTTTATTTGAGTTTTAAAAAATGGGTTTTATTTTCTTACTATGGGTTTTAAAGGTTTTCATTGAGAAAAAGGTGTGTGTGATTTTATTGTGGAAATAATTGATTTAATTTTCTCAAATAATATTAATATAAGGGTAAAAATTTTATAGTTTTTTATTTATTTCACTATATTAATGTATTTATTCTTTTCATGACCCCTGTTTAGATTTTTTTTGCTCTTCCCAAGTTTTTAAATGTTTTTCACAAGGATTAAGAATGGTTAATAACAAAGAATAAGTCAAGTTGGAATTCATGAAGATTTATAATAATAAAAACATGTTTTATTTTAAAAGTTTTATATAATGGGAAAAATGTATACTAATTATAAGTGTTCACTTTTTAATATATGTTTTTTAGGTATGATTTATCAACTAATTATTTACAACTCTAAACCTAAAAATATTCACAAATGTAAGAGAATAATTAATGAATTAAAACTCAAAATTATTTAATGTTTATGGATAGGTACTTAAAAACACTAACATGATCATGGGATCTAACCTACCCCAATTCATACATTAAAAAATATACCTGAAACATCTCTCCTTATAGAATATCTATGGGTACCTGAAACAAAATAGAATAACTGCATTTCCACCATGGTTTCTATGTAGGATATGAGCACAAATACTCGGCAGGAAACCTCTAGTGGTTTGTAAACTCACATTCGGATATAATGGGTGCAGACGTAAACATATACACACTTTTAAATACATATACTATAAAATTGTTTTTCAAATCAATAATAAAGGTATAAATAAAAATCAATAGTAAAGAAATTAATTTGTCAATAGTAACAACATCTAATAACTCACTAGGTGAGGAGAGTTCAAACCTACACTACTTTATTCAGGCATATCTTAGGATCTAATATGAAGTACTGACTATATCCACTAAATTATATAGATTGGTTACTTATATATAATACACTCATATATATATATATGCAGCCACACATATATATATATATATGTGTGTTAACCAAGTCAGGGTCTTAGAGAACCATCCTGAGGGGGAAAGGGAGACATGTATATATATATATATATATCAATTAAAGTATATATTATATCTCATCATAAGGAATATGGTAATGGGTATAACAAGTCAAGGTGTTCTGAGCTCATCCCACACCATAAACATATATACTCAGTCAGGGTATAACAACCCATCCCATGATTTTACCTTGTATGTCATTAGCATGTGTGACTTCTCAAGTGGTTTATAAAAAAAATGTAATACCAAATATATATAAATCCTCTATACCAAATCATTACACATATTATTTAACAAGGAAATAACCATACTCTATAAAGAAGTATTATACATTCTTAAACTACTTTACTAACTACATCAACCAACTTGTTTCTAAAAAATTGAAATAAAATTCTTAACATATTAAAATTATATGAATGCTAAAGATAGAATCATATGTAATATAGATTCATATTCTTTATACAAAAAAATAGTAACATAATCAACAAAGTAAATTTATAGACATACTAGATATACACAACAACAATAATAAGCATTCATAATTGTAAACAATATGAAGTTTAAGAATGAATAATGTGATAAAATACTCAAAGAATATAATAAAATAATATATCATTCAAACTTGTAAATATTGGTCCAAGTGAAACAAAAAAATTTGAACAACTTATCTCTCAATACATATTATGGATTTTCTAATCTAAGCCATATTCTAGACATAACCATAAGATTCAACATTGTATGAAAAAATTAAATGGGCACTATCTAGGGTATATTAATAACTATACTTGAAACATAGAGGGAAATTCATAGCCTATAATTAGGATTATATGGCTGTAAATGACTATTTATTACTACAATTATGTTTTAATGTCCCTACTTGCAACCTATACCACACGAAAAAGTTGAAGATCATCGCATGAAATGGTTAGGTTTATCATGAAACTATCATTAAAAAGGAAATCTGGGTTCTTTGAAAACATATTTTAGTAACAAAATTAAATGAAGAAATAAATAATGAAATAGAGGAATTTAATTACAAAGGATTTTAAAAAAGGAATCATTATCAAAATAAGCTTTTAAATAAAACTTCCTTCACCTTAAAACATTAAGAAAACCATAGTAAATATAATATTTTAGGGTTAGGTTAATATTAAAACCAATATTATTTTCTAGTTATATCACATTTTCCCCCCTCATAAACCTAGCCACTACATCTCCATATAATAATTATTCTAAACAAGGGCTAAATATGGTTTGCTGACTTATAAATCAATCATTTTTAAGTGAGAGAGTTTATTTTCATTCACTAAAACAAAAATATGACTCAAAAATATTTTATTTATCAATATTTAAATTAACTAAAATTGTTTTGGGGAAGAGATAATCCCTATATTAAAAATTTTCCTCAAATTTTTTGACAATAATAATATGAAAATTTTCCCATTTTAGATGAAAATTTATATCAAAATAAGTGTATACACTTTGGGATAATAGTTTTAGGTAACATATCCCAAACATGGGTTACCCAACTCATATATGAATACAAACTATAGACATAATGATAAAATATTGAATGGAATCAAATAGATACAAATAAATATATCAAATTTTCAAAATAGACAAGGGTAAATGAATATATTTACTTAGTTTATATGAACCCATTGAAATAATTTGATTTTTTATGCCATAATAACCCTGTAAAGGTGTCCATTTATATTTATAAAATATAAGAGAATGTTTTTTATTAATTTTTTAAGACATAAGACAGGCATGCTATAATTATAGAACAATACTCAATCAGAATATTGAGACAACCTAACAATATCAACGGAGATCTTTAATAATACACAAGATCATCAAAAAAATATCTAAGAATTAGAATAAAAAATCCCATATTAAAAGATACCCAACTGTATCACACTATAATCTAAGAATAACAAAAAAATAAATAGAAATAAATGTGTTTAATCTCTAAAATCATTCTTAAAATAGAATAACACAAATACATAATTAAATTTATTAAATAAACCCTAGATTTTATTTTTAAATCTAATAAACCCAAGGGTAAACTAGACCTTAGTTTCATCTTACATCAAAATGGTGATGAATAAGTAGACAAACACCCACACAAGACTCTTTAAATTAAGATACAAATAAATTCCATGTAGTCAGGTGAATTCCATCATAATCTAGTGTAATTTATCTCAAAATACCTAGTATTAAAAGAGGGGTTAGTAGGAAAGGTAAAAAAAGGAAGAGAAGAGTATAGGTTTGACTCGCCCTCATATTAGGTAGGTGACCCATGAATCCTCATATAATAAGGTGGGAAATGATGGGGGGGTAAGAAGAGGTTAAGGATGAGCTCTCTACAATTGGATGGGAATGAAATTTGAAGGATAAGAAGGTGGGGGAAATGGGGGTTAAGGGTAAAAAACATAAATAAAAATAATTAATTAGACTATCAGGCACCCAGTCTAGGTCCATCGAGTACTTTATGGCACTCCTAGTCCACCAAGTCCTTTTCTTGGTCTAGTGGGCATCTGGTGGCCTCCCATCAAGTACCCAATGTCACTTTCTATTGTAAATTTTAGGTGTAACCTCTTCATATTTACCATCAAAATTTTAATCCTCTAAAAAACCCCAAAACACATCCCAAAACACCTAATAATTCACCCTCAAACACCAAATTTAAAATATAAATCATAAAAATAAAAAAAACATCATAAAGAACCAAAAATTCAAAATATCCCACACCCAATCCATTCAAAACTCTTAGATATTACATAAGTCGTTGTATTCAAGACAAGATACATTACACTCTCTCATTAGAGAGAACATTAGATAGGTAATATAATGATAGATTATTCTTAAGAAGACCAATCCATATTTTAATGAGTTGGCTTCTTATTATTGATAACTTTAATGCCACATAAATAATAATTTCAATGGATTTAGTATTATATCCACTATATTTCTCATAAGAATCTAATATATCATAGAAATATCTAATAGTTCACATCTTTCCATTCATAAATATGATCATTTCATCTGCATACAATAGATTGAAAGTAATAGGGTAACCATAGTGTCCCTTGAAGTAGTTTATTCTTCCATTTTCTAATTTCACATGATTACTAAAGGACTCTTGTTCTATGAAATATAAAACCAAGGATATGAATAACAATAAAACATAAGTTCATAGAACCAAGATGAAAAAAATTATTTCATGTCCTTCAAAGTAAAATTTATTTCCATTATATAATAATCCTTCTCTATATCAACATTAAATATGATGTTACCACCATAAAAATCCTAATAAAGGTTAACTATCTTCTCCTAGGTAAGTATAATGTCTCTGTGAATGAAAATTCATTCAATAAAACCATTTTTTTCTTAGATATCAAGTTTATAAGAAGGGGTGATCCTTTCATTCGGAATATTAAATAAAATTTTATATAAGTAGTTACACATGTTGATCATTTGGAGCTGTTGAAAATGATAGTTTAGGTAGGATAAGCATAAGGGTCATTTCACATGTTGTCATGGGAAATAGACACGCTCTAAAAAAGTTTTGGATTTCTTCATTTTTATCTTTTTTAATGATATCCCTAATGGTGAGGAATAAGGATACAAGGAATAAATTCAGTCCTATATAATTTCATTCCTTCAGATTGTTGATTTGTTCCTAACTCTCTTAGTCTTATGGTATATAATAGAGATGTTTATTCATTTATTTAGATATCTGGTGTGTGATAAAATTAAAGGGATCTCCCTCTCTACCTTTTGGGTAAACCCCTCCCTAAATACACACTTACACGTTTCAAATAATGTGTTCATGTAGATAAGTAGTTTTATATAGATATGTTATAGGATTATATAGATGTACTAGAGAGATAATGGGGGATACCTTTGATTCTTTATTGATATGATCACATCTTATTAACCCATTTGTAATTTTTGTTGTACCTTATGTGTTTTTCATGAGATATTATGCTAATTTATAGTAATTTATACTTTGTATAATACATTGTGTTATATTTTATATAAAAGAACATTACATATGGAATATTATTTATATTTTTTTTATTATATTATGGATAGATACACATGTTATAAAGTGATAAGTTTTATATAGACATAATGTCTCCGATTCCATTATGTGTGTGCCTCAACACTAGTAGCTATACCTAGGAATATTACTAATGGTTTTGGTCTACTTAGATGGATCCCCAGTAAAGTTAGGACATGACATAAATGTTAATCAATATTTTGTTTTAAAAAAATTGGGATGGTAGGATAGAGGCTCAAGAATACTAGTGTATCATCCCAGATTTAAGTATGAATTTTATTTACCTAATTTTCATATCTTATTCATTATTATATATAAAAATATAATTAAGAAATAAATCATATAATAAATGAAACAAACTAACAAAAATTTATTCACTCATAATAAAAAATTAAAAGGAATGTACATGAAACCATGAATTACATACCAAGTATTATTACATACAATGGATTATTACATCAGTGTATAAATTAAATTTGACTATAAATAGAAAAGAATACTATCTTTTCAACTAGGAAACCATCTGGATCATATTCACACTTGAGAATAACTATTAGTGAAAATAAACCTACAACGATAAAGAAACATCATTAATGGATAAATAATTTCATAAAACCCTAAAGTAAAGTTAAAGTAATGAGTAGTTTGATTTTTGAAGTTAGAATAGAATGAATTTATAAAATTTAAAGAGGGTAATATAGTTTTTATATGACTGTTAACGAGTATATAATCATTGGGTATAACATAATTAAATATCTTACCAGTTTACATTTATTAATATATATTTGATATGCATAAAATTTATTTAGATATTAAAAGATATAAATTTTCATTCTAAATAATTTATTTTAAATAAACTTAATGGTTTTGGAATATAATTAAAATATATAAATTCACTTTGGAAAATATTATTGAATTTAAAGAAAATATTTTTAGGAATTTTGTATTTTTGTTCAATTTTTTTACTTTTAAATAATGATATCAAAACATGTAATGATAAAATTAAAAGAATGATTAGATATAATTAAGTTACAAAAATTAATACTAATTTAATTATTCATGGATAAATAATAATTTTTTGTTTAAAAATATTATTTTTATTAAATATTATATATTTTTATTTTAAAGTTAAATTTAGAATATTTTGAGTATGAAATTTATTGACATGTATTTATATATAAAAAACAAATAATTAAACATTCATACATTGATTATTAATTAGTTATAGATAAATATTAAATCATTTAGTGTTAAAAATATATATTTTTCAAAAAATTCCTATATCTTTTAATATCCCACCCCTCCTCATTAGCTTGAGAAGAGGTGGAGGGGATACATGGTCTTATATGACATCCCCAAGACACCAAAGGCTGGTAACAAATTACAAGTGCCTCGAGAAAAATTGGGGGATGATTTACCCTTTTAAATATTAAACAACCAAATAGCATAAACAATAAACATCTAATCCACTATATGATGCATGATTGAAAAATATAACTCAATAAATAACCAAAACATTAACAAATGTCGAAGTAAAAGAAGAAAACAAAAGAAAATAACCATAAAAGGAAATGATACTCCAAGATCCAAGACACTTAGAAGACATAATCCTAGGAAACAATATACCAATATCCAAACTCCAACTCCACAAGCTATGTACATGGTATCAAGAAGAATCAATAAATAAATAATATACCTTGACTTTACTTGTATATTGATATATAAAATTTGAAAATACACAACAATTCCAAATCATGGGGTGAGTCTAAACTTGATAGGATTTCCCCAATTTTTTCCCAACTCATGTCACTAGGATAAGAACTTGTTAGTACATCTTCTATAAAATAGTTTACATAAATTAAAACCATTTATGTCAAACCCATAAACAATTTACAATGTAATACAATTATCAAGTTCAAAAATATTTCATGTTATTTGGAATACCCATAACCATGTATCCACACACACACACCATGAATGACAAGGTGATATTTCTATACTGATGAATGGTCTCTTTGTGATCCACTAAGTCAGCACAAGGTATCCAATACCAGGTTTTCCAATAGCACACACCCCTTCCACAGGATCACATCAATGATGCACTCACACCAACAATGTATTCCAAATTACATTCAAAATCATTTCACATAAAACCTTTCTTTATTTATAACATTTTAAAAACATTTTACATGATTCAAGATAAAACCATAATTTTAAAATTATTACCAACTGGGATTTTCCAAGAAACCATTCACTTTCCACAATTTAAAATCAATAACACCAAAAAGGCTTCCATCAACAATTTCACAATGATTTCCCAAAGGTTTCATGAAATTAATTTCTATAAAACTATGCCTTTAGGTTCTAGGTCAAATGAAGATAATATAGAATCCACCTACCTCTCAATGGTTGGAAAAAACAAAGAACATCACTATGATTCTATAGATATGGGCTTGGATATTCTTTCCTTCAATAGATTTAATAATATATCATCAATATTCTCATAAATTAATATATATATATATATATCCACTACAGATTTGATATATGGTTTAGAAATATAATAAAAGAATAAATCTAATAATAATTAAGAATAATTAAGAATAATGATGACTTACATATAAATTTAGGGCCCCAACATGATTTTATTTGACTAAGAATCACTTCTAAATCAAAAGAAAAAGTCTATAAAACCTAGGGACTAAAAATAATTAGATGTCTTCAGATAATAGGTGATTAAAGGGAGACTTGGGGATTAATTTGTATAGGATCTATAAATTTAGGGGGGGTTTGTATGATGTATGGCTAGGCTCTATGGTTTGTAAAACCTTACACCAACCATGCGGTGATAGTGTCACAAGGACACCCCTCTAATGGTTTTCTTTCATGGTTCGACAAACCATGTTTGACTCGTGATTTTACCTATATTTCAAGTTATATGATTTCCCCTGGGCACTCATACAATTTGGCCAAACCATTTCCCAACCATGTTATTTCCCAGTGTCCATTGTCCCACCTTGCATGGTTTCTTAGAGGTGTTTCATAGTTTTTACTAACCATTTATAAACCTTGAACCTCCATAAAATCCTCCAAAACATACCAAACACCCTTAGAGACTCTATAAACAAAACCCAAACATTATATAGACTCAAAATACATGAATAAAGAGTAATTCACTTGAAACTAGGGGTAAGAAATTCTCTACACCATTTTTATTTCCATCCATAGAAAGTAGAAAATTGGTGTTATCCTAGAAGAGTTTGGGACACTACTCCACCAGTTCCTTTTCATGCTCCCACATTAATTCTTTAATCCAACCATGTTTACATAAAACACATACTAGACTGATGATTTTCCAATGAAAGATCTTATATTTCAAATCCAAAATCTATACCACCACATGAATCAATGAAACATACACCTCTAGGTCAACAAGATCCAATTGAATCACATAGTTATGATCAAGTTGTTAGTTCTTTAACTGAGATACATATAACACACTGTGCACTAAACTAAACCTTGATGATAATTTCAACTAATATTCTACATCACCAAATCATTCAAGTATCACAAAAGGTCATGTGTACCTAGGTGATAACTTTCCCTACTTTCCAAAATAATGATTCCCAAGTCTCAGATATATTCTCACGAAAACATGGTCACTCACATCAAACAACAATGGTCATTAATGGTTATACACATATTATTTTTGATGACTCTAAGACATATCCATAATTTTTCTAATTAAATGAGTCTTGTAAATTGTATCTTGGACAAGGCTAGGTCCAACAGTGAATTTTCACCTGTTTCCACCAAAAAAATGGATAATGGAAAGTATTCTCATACAATGCTTCAAAAGTATCAGCATGTATTGAGGCTAGATAATAGTTATTATATGAGAACTCTACTAACAATATATTATCCTGCCATGATCCAAAAAAAATACATTACACAATCCATAATCATATCCTCCAGTGTTTGTATCATCCATTTAGATTTTCTATCCATTTTAGGATGATAATACATACTCACAATCAATTGGGTTCTAAGGGATTTATACAATGATTTAAAAAATGATATGTAAACAAGGGGTCTCAGTTAGATATAATCAATACTGGAATTTCATATATATTTATAATTTACTGAATATAGATTTTGTACAAGTCTTCCACCATATTAGTTTCATGAAAAGGGATAAATTTAACCAAATTTTTGAGCCAATCCATAATTACCCATATGGAATCATGTTTTCTAACTAACCTTGGTAGACCTATCACAAACTCTATAGCTATCTTCTCGCATTTATATATAGGAATCGGTAATGATTTCAATATAATAACTAGTTTTTGGTTCTCTTCCTTGACCTTCTAACATGTGGGTCATCTTAATATATACTCTACTATAGCTATTTTCATTCCAACCCATCAAAACTATGCTTTCAATGATTTATACATTTTATGAATCTTAAGATGAATATCTCATCTCAAATGGTGTTAAGAACTAAAAAGTAATTCTTGATAATACAAAGGTATGAAAAACTGATCTCTAAATGATAACATTGAACTCTCATCTAGATTTAATACCTCAATAGCCTCCCACTATTGATTTTTTACCTCATGGTAACACATTTAGGATCGAATTTCTGATAAAATCTAACCTCCTTAACCAAATCAGGAATAACTAAAACTATAAATAAAACTATAACATTTTCTTTCTATGCATAATCTAGATTCATATCATATATGATTGATATAATATTTTATTGATATGAATCATCTTTATCCAAATGACCATATGGATTTCTACTCAAGGAATATTCTACAGAATTATCATTCCCTGGTGTATATGAAAATTTGAAGTTAAACATATAAAGATATTGTATCCATATTATTATTCTTAGGTTCAAATATCATTATAATAAAATGTACTTCAAACTATTATGATTTGTACACATCATAAATTTCTCACCAAAATGATAGTGATGCCATGTCTTCAAAGTATAGACTACTACAGCTAACTCCAAATCATGTGTTGGGTAGTTATTCTCATGAATTCATAACTTTCATGATCTATAAGCAATAAAATCATCCTTTTCATGAGAACACAACCCAACCTATATCCTAATGTTTCACAATTTACTATATAGCCCTATCCAGGCTCTAGAAATGTGAGGATAGGGACTGATGTAAGTCTAACTTTAAGTTATTAGAGGGATTTTTTCCATTCATTGTTCCATTGGAAAGAAATGTCTTTCCTCATTAAATTTGTCATCAGTGAGGCCAAACATATAAATTTTCATACAAAATTTCTATAGTATCCCACTAAGATAATAAAACTATATATATCAAAGGAATTATTTGGTAATTTCCAAGATAAAAAATCTTCTATCTTCACTTTATCTATAGAAACTCCTTTTTCATAAATGAAATGGACAAGGAAACATGAATCTTGTATCTAGAAATCACACTTTTATAACTTAGGGTAAAGGTGATTCTCTTGTAAGATACCCAACACTATATCCATGTGTTTCTCATGGTCTAATTTTTTTTTCTATAATAAAACATTATATATTTAAAAAACACTACCATAAATGAATCTAGATGCATCAAAAATATTTTATTCATCAATACCATAAAAACAATTGGGGAATTCATAAGACCAAAAGGCATAACCACATACTCATAATGAAAATATCTACTTCTAAAATCTATCCTCTGAATATCCTCCATCTAAACTCATGGTTGGTGATATCCTGGACGTAATTCAATTTTATATAACCACTAGGATCCCTTAAATTGATCAAATAGATCACTTATTCATGGAAGAGGATATCAATTATTTATCGTAACTTGGTTAATATTGTGATAATACATACAAATTATAAGAGTTCCATACACCTTCTTTACAAAAATAACAGGTGCTTCCCCTAGTGACATTCGTGTTCGAATGAACCCTTTACTTTCCAACACTTCCAATTGAGGTTTCAATACCCTCAATTTTTTTGGTACTATTTTATAAGAGGGAATTAAAATAAGAATAATTCATGGTAGGAGATCAATTTTAAACTCCACTTCTATTTTGGGTGACAACCCTGAGAAATTTTCTAGAAAAACATTTATAAATTAATCAATGATAGTTAGAGAATAAATATTTTTTATCTCAACTATAGATTCCAATGTCAGTGTTTCCAACTGATAAGAGTGAGTTCCAACCACTAGTGCTGGAATACTTACTCTACCTTCATTTACATCCTAATCTTCTCTAAATAGATTCTCTATTCCATCTAGAGTTCTAAAATCAGCCTTTATAGCATAACAATCTATGTGTTCCTTAAACATGTCAACTAATTCATACCCAAAATCAATTCATAGACATCCATATCTAGAATAGATAAATCCCAAAGAAACTCTTCTTAATCAATCCTTATAGAACATGCTTTAAAAATGTCTCAATGATTCTTTTATCCAATAGGTTATTGAAATTTCAACATATAAGGCATCACCTCAACATGAAAACCTATATGATTAATAACATAAGAAGAAATAAATTATTGGGATGTGATTGTATCAAAAAAATCTTTCATAAGGGTAGGATTAAAAATAATATTACCTCTCACCATAAAATGACCTGATTACTCTTCCACGATTGTAAGATCCTAGGATTATTTGAGGTACGTTCTTGTTTAAAATTATAGTTTAAATACCTTTATGTTGGTTAATGAAATGTTTTTTGATTCTATGTGGAGGCTTGGGGGTGTTATAGGGGTTTGGGACATGAAAAAATGGAGAATGGGTCTATCTAGTGCATATTTCATGGTTGTCTCATGATTATTAGTAACCATGCTTTCTTATAGGAGGTTTGCATGGTTTCAAGAAACCATGAAAGGGGGAAGGAAAAACTAAAAGATCTTGGATATATCCATCCTACATGTTCATCACAATGGTTTTTCAAACCATGTGGGATCTCCAAGAAACTGTTTGACCTAGCCCCCTCTTGGATAGAGGGTTGTCCATGGTTGGTGCACGGTTTGGCCAACCATGCAGTCAAACCATGTTCCCCATAAAATTGTTATTTAAGAATTTTTTCCCTCAGAACATAAGTTTTTCAACTCATTATTTTCCTACATTCTTCCTATACTAGTACTAGTGATGAACCAAATCATCCAAGACCTCCAAGGACTGATCTCCCTCAGTTCTAAGTCATTTGGAGATCCATTATATGTGAACCAAATATCTGGGGAGTATAATACTCATATTTATCCTATTTTTGGGATTAGGGATTGTTTATTTGTTCTTATCCTTCTAAATCCCTAAAATCCTCTTTTTATAGTGAATCTTAGGTTGGGTCTTGGAGTGGTGTTTGAATATAGACCGAAGGCTATGTTTAAGTGATATTTCATCTTCAGAATCGAGGTATGTGGTCTACAAGTTATATTATATAGTCTTGTTTATTATTTATGAGTAATTGGTTGTTATTTGGTGTCATTGTGTTTTCCATTTGGTTTACCTTGGTAGAAAAGATAAATTGATTGGGTAAATGTTTAATTGAACACCTCATAATCTACATGGGATGTGTTGTGGTTAATTTGACTAGTTTATGGGGCCCCATGGGGTTTGCCACTTCTTGAACATGAAAATTGAAGTGTTAAGTGTAGAATTGAATTATTATGTCATAGATCCATAATAAATTTTCTGATTTGTTAGCTTGGGTTATGAAATGAAACCAATGGAAATTATTTTTAGTTTTTAACTTTGCATAAGGGATTATTTGGTATAATGTTAATGGGTTAAGTGACTAATGTATTAAAATTGGTAATTTTGTAGATTAGCTAAGTCATGTGAATAATAAATGGGTTAATTGGGATAAGTCATGTATATGAGAATATGTAAATGGTTAAGGCATAATTATGGTTATTCATTAAATTAAATTTTGTAGTAAATGATGAATATGTTGAATGGTTATGGTTATGGTTGATAAATTTGTTATGATTAAAGAGGAATGTGCACCTAGATTAGTGGTATGTGTGGGTATTGGACTTGAGGATCAACACATATGGGTCATGTTAGACTGAGTCTCTAAACCCCACCCCCTTTAATTCATGGGTAAAGGATATTTTACTAAGGCTCTATTCCCCATAACAATTTCATTAGATGAGACTACTTGGACTGAGGCTCTAATGTAAGTGTGATGTATTATTTGAAAAAAAATTCCCTTGGTGAGATAAGGAACTTGATTTATCCCCTTATGAAATGTAGATGACCAGAATAGGCCAAATTGAAATTGATTAATATGCCTAACTCAAGAGATAAATAATGAAAATGGGTTAGGTAGAATTTTTTAACTAATAGAACCCGGTTTTATTTTATTTATCTAGTTTTTTATTTAGTACTTTCATAAACTATATTTCAAGACTGGATATTTTGTATACACTATTAGCAGTGGCCTATTGAGTTTTACTCACACCCTACCAAGGAAACTATTGGGTACCTAAGTATACTTCATGCTTGCAAGTTAGGACAGGGAAAAGACACTCTGATAAATGGTTTATTCGGGCATGGGATGTGTATGGATGAGGGATCCAAAATTGGAGTCAGGACACATTTTTAGGATTCTTATGCTTATCTTTATTAGGGGTTTTCCTTAAACATGGAACCATAGGACATGTTATGACATATTTACTATTTGTTTATGGGCTTGTACCCAATTTTTGGAAATGGTTGATAATTATTATTAATTTTAATTGTATATTTTTTCCTTAATTTTGTAATTTACCAGTTGTGGCTTACTCTAATAAAGAGGGTGTAGTCTCTCCATATGATCTTGCAGACCCTCATTGCTAGTGGACAACATCTTTCATATCGGGAGGCATGCCTGAGGTCATGTGGTGACCCTTCTCGGGGCATCAGTTAAGTGGATTTCGGTCTAGGTATGGTACAGAGTAGTATTAGAGCGGGTTTTCTTTTCTATTGTCTTACTATTTAGGGGGGTAGATGGTAGACTAGGATGTTTCGGGTATTAGAAATGAGCTTGTTCATGGGTGTATCTAACCCATGTATGTAGTGAAACCCAACTACCCAAGGTGGGGTTGTTATTCTAGATGTGTGTTATCACATTTGAATGATATTTAACCAGTGGTTGATGCACTTATTATGTGATGTGACAATTTTATGATATTTATCTCATGGATAGAATAGAATGAGGTTGTGAATTTGTGAAGAAATTTAGGCACTTAGGGATATGGGTGCCATGCATCATTGTAGGAACACATGAAGAAGTTGTGTGGGATGTGAGGGAAATAATTAATTGCACCATCTTGAGAATTAGAAAGAAATAGTATCTAATAAAGATGATGCAAATGGGTAAATGAAAATAATTTGAAGGAATGGTTAAATAATTGTTCCAAAAGAAATATTATAAATGGGTTTAAATTTTTTGTTTTAATAAGTTGTAAAGATAGAAAGGTGCCTAAAAGATAAGAATTTATGTTGTGAAAGTGAAAATGGTAAAATGGGTGTTTAATGAAAATACTTACAATTGTTTGATTTAATTTACCCCATGTTGGCCATGACCCAAGTTAGGGATGTATAATGGTGGTAATAGCGATGTAAAAATATTAATTGGGGTAGTGTATTAGAAATGAGATGTTATGGTTAGTAGAGAGACATATATTTTGAAAATTTTAGGATTTTTATGTTGTGTGTTCTGGGATGTGTGTTTGGAATTATAGAGAAATTCCACCACAAAGACCTGTGTTGGGTGGTAGAAAATAGGATATCACATAGAATGAACCACAAAATTTGGGTCAAGAAACTCTAGTGATTCAGGGTAATAGAGGAGAGAACCAATTCTGTGATTACTTTGCTCATTTTATATAGATGATGGAATTGGACCCAGGGTGTGTTGTGTTGAGTATGTTCAATATGACTTGAGAGTTTCAGTTATAATTCCCTATAATGTTTTTGGGGGAGGGTGGACTTGAGGTAGCATAGTTCTTGATAGAGTCCATTCAGATGATTTTAGATCACTTGGAAACCACCCCCGGGAATACATTCAATTTGGAAGCTTATATGTCGTGGGGGATAGAAAAGTGCAGGTGGGATATTATGGTTCAAACTCAACAGGGATATGGTATGTTTTGGAAAGAATTTCATAAAATGTTTTTAGAATATTTACTTCTAGATATCTTGAGATAGAAGAAGTATAAGGATTTTATAAGGTTGACTGAGGGGACTATATCAGTGATAGATTATATTATCTACTTCAAAGACTTGCAACACATTGTCCTAGCATTGGTAGGGTATGAGGCCTCGATAAAAATACATTTCTAGGATGGACTTAGACATGAGATCAAGTCCATGTTGAATATATTTTATTTAAATATTTTTTATGAGGTGGTGGATTAGGCCATTATTTCAAAAGAAAATTATATGAGGATTATGGTGGTGAGTGTGTGGTTTCAGTTTAAAGATCTAGTGGTGAAACTTTTGAGGGTATTAAGAATCATTTTGAGAGTCTTCACTATGGAAGTGGTGTACATAGTTTTCAAAGAAGAGGAAAATTCTCTCAGGGTGCTAACCAGGTGTTTTTTTGTCAGTGTGGTGTTCGGAGACACATGCGTGGTTCGTGCCCCTGATAACCGATTCAGTGTCATGTGTGTGAAAGTATGGGACATGTACATAGGTTCTTTAGGAACCCTTGATAGCTAGGTACTAATGGAGGATCAAAGTCGATGTAGAGTGTTAATAGAAGGTTAGTTACCCCATACCGAGCTGTCCTATTAAGTTCTAATGGTTGTACCTGTAGAGGTGGTGGATATGGTACTTTTGGACAAGAGTGTCTGTATTAGTAAGGTATTGTAGCACCAGAAACTTAGGTCAAAGACTAGAGTAGAGGGGAAGTCTAGATTCATGTAGTCTATCCAGCACCTGGAGGTGGCGAGGTCGAACCATCTATAGTTCGAGGTTTTATTTTTGTATCTTCCATGCTTTATATTGATTTATTTGATACATGTGCCTCGTATTCTTTTATATCTTCCCAATTTGTGAGTGTTTTAGGCCTAGTGATAGAACATATATGTGGGGTTAGGTCAATTGATGCACCATTAGGGATGCGAGTAGAAAATATCTTACAATGTAAGGAATATACCCTTGAAAATTGTGGGGTACCATTTCCTGTGGGATATTTTTGTGATAAAAATGAAATGAAGCATATTTTCCCAGATTTATTTTTTGAAAATTTATGGGAAAATTATGAGACCATGCATTGAGAGGGCATGCGATTCTGAGGTCCGGTGTGCCCATAATGGTCCAGTGAAAAATGTTAAGTTTTTAAATAGTGCACCTGAGCGGTTTTCATGAAAAAGTCAAATAAATATTAAAGGGTTTTCTAGATCAAAAAACTAAGGGAACCTTTATGTTTAGGATGGTTGGTTTAACCAAGTAAATAATTAACTTTATTCAATGTAGATCTCCAGCGAGAAAACCCAAAAATGGCATAACCATAAATAAAATAATTTAATTATTTTATTTTATTTTCCAAATCTTTATAACTCAGGAATAGTGACTCGTATTGAGAATCTGAGTCCACTATTGATCTTGGGATGTCATTATTTCCTTAGGTGGAGCCTAACATTGGCTGGTGCAGGCCAACTATGGAAAGTAGTTTTTGGGACGTGACTGTAAATAAAATTATTAAATAAAATTATTTTATTTTATAAATCTTTATAACTCATAAACGGTAACTCATATTAGAAATCCAAGAGTACTATTGAGTGTATGAGATTTTTCTTTCCTAATGTAGTACCTAACCTTGACCAGAATGGGTAGAGGTTAAAAGTTATTTTTTTGATATTTTAAATAAAAATAAAATAAACTTATGAAAGTTTAATTTATTCAAAAAAAATTACTACAATGAAACTCCAAGACAACTGTTTCATGTCATAAATGAAATAGTGTAACGATGTTGAAAATCAAGAATAATATAAAGATTATTTCATTTCAAAAATTAAATAGTGTAATGATGCAGCGACTCAGTGTAACAGAAACGCAGAAACTTGTTTCCTTCATTAAGTTGATTAACAAAGATAATAGATCACGGTAGATCTTGGAGTTTTCTAGGAATACTTGGAGGAAATTCATTAAAGAACGATGAGTGGAGATGAAATAAAAATGATGACTGATTAAAGAATGGATTCGGATTATACGTCGGCAGATTGATAAATGATGAACACACGATTCACTCATCGTCAATGATTGATCCAAACCCAGGTAGGGGTTTATTTCTAAGTATTTTCCTTTCCCTCATTCCTCCCTTCTAAATAAATAATACAGTTCAATTCAGTAACAAATTGACCCACTGTTTGATCTTCTATATGGGAATAGGATTTTTTCATGCAGGGAGTTATGGTAAGTTGGATTCACATTTAATTTATCCTTTTTTAAACTCCTAAAAATGAATAATCACACCGACACGAACAAAGGTCGTGGTCCATTATTCATTTTTTCCTTGTGCATCCTTCTACTCGGCCCTTTTCTTATATTCTTCTTGATGTGATAAAAACCACGGTCCCAACAGGACCACAGTGGTGGATCAACCCGAGCATGAGACCGAGGGAGATGGTGGTGTAGTTTGAACAACCACCAGAATGCAAGCCGACGATGGTGGATGGAGAGCTGCAGCCAGGCAGGCTGTGGCAGTGATGAAAGGCCATGGACAGGCATGTTGTGGTGGTGATGGAAGGTCTTGGTGGTGTAAACGGTCACTATCTTGTAGGTATATGGTGGTGAAACCCATAGAATCCACTGTGGGTGGTGTACTAGGGTCGTCGGCCGGCTACAGTGTCTGCGTGCAGGAAGCGACAAACACTGGCAGAAGCAGAGGAGGCATGTGGCAGAGTCGTGGCTAGGGAAGGGTGATGGAACTCTATTAGTGGACTATGTGTGGGGAGTCGACTGGCTAATCCAGTTTCATGATTCGGAGTGGATGTGGCACCTGTCGCGTCTGGGATAGACCAAATCAGCCTGCCAGCACAGGTCGGCCAGAGGGGGAACTAGGCTACTAGGTGGCCTGGCAGGAAGGACCCTCATCCCAATGGGCCTGGACCTCGGACAAGGCTATACCGGGTTATTCTAGACCCGACTGGACCCTTTTCACTAAAATAATCATAACTTTCAGACCGTATGTCCGATTGACGAGTAATTTTTGGAGTTGGGACCCTCGTGATGAGGTAATTCTTTTGGTATACACTAAATTCCCTTTCATGGAATTTGAGATATGACCAATGGCTTAAGGATTAGAATCTCCCAAAATCAAGAATGCTACGGGTGGGAATCCAACAGACCATAGTGATGTGCGAACATCAGTGGCCCAGCAAGCCTCAATGATGAATGGACCTTAGTGTCCCAGAAGGACTCATTGATGGGGATAAATCAGTGGCCTAGTAGAACTTAGTAAGGAGCGAACCTCATTGGCCCAGTAGACCTTAGTGATGAGTGGACCTCAATAGCCCAGTAGACCTTAGTGATGAGTGGACCTCAGTGGGCCAGCAGACCTCAATGAATCATCTAGTATGATTCCCTCAGTAGTACAGGATGTTCATCATTACGACCAATAGTCTTTATATTTATACTTTAGATTATACCTGTGTGAGTTGTGTACTTATTCATGTGTAATTTTCTTTTTGGTATTTTCCTTGTGGTTTGGGGACTCTACTGAGTATTGTGTTACTCACTTATGCACAGGCTTCGCACACATGTGTCATGTTCTGTGCAGATGACCGAAATTTTGACAGAGACCTTGGTAGTCCAGGACATGGCAGTGCCCATTAATATTGAATAGGTGAGGCGTACTCCTTCGGCTTCAGGAAAATACTCTTGACCTAACCTTCTGGTAGGGTTTTATGAAAACGGATTTCCAGAGACTTTTTTACCCTCTTTTTTACAGCTTGTCTTTTGTTGGGATTGTATTATGGACCCTTTAATTTCATCTCATACTAGTTACTCTCAGTGGTTGTTTTATTAGCATGAATGCCTTTCATTTTAGCATTTTTGGAAGTGGTTGTGAGTATGCATGTGTACAAGTACTCTAAAAATGCCTCTTACTTAGAGGATAATTCCTCCGGTGCTAGTTTCCAACCCCTGGCCTTTGGGAAGAGGGTATTGGGTAGTCACAACATGAGCCCTAGGGGATGGTTCATGAAAAATTGGTATCATAGGCAGGTCAGTTATACCTAAAGAAACTAGATTCTCTGATTTTGGTTTGGGGAAACAATGTTAAGTGTTTCAAGTTTGGATTTCAGGCTACGGAATCTAGTGTTGGTGCGGTATTCAATGTATCCATACACTAGGACCCTAAATTCTTCTTTTTGACTAGGTACATTAAAACACTACTTATAGGGGAAAAATGGTACATTCATCGTATAGGAATGGGTT
Source organism: Viscum album (assembly GCA_963277665.1). Lineage (NCBI taxonomy): Eukaryota > Viridiplantae > Streptophyta > Magnoliopsida > Santalales > Viscaceae > Viscum > Viscum album. The sequence goes on along the minus strand of OY728142.1, from coordinate 562,740,855 downwards.
GAATTTTTCATTTTCATCTTATGTCATCCCACCGGGTATACTTTATTGACAGTGGTACATCTTGTTTTGTTTCAATATTCTTCCATATAAACAGCCAACCAGGATTCCACCGCATGATTATGAGGATGATCTGTGGGGTGACGAGATGGGTATTGGGTTTCATACCAGAGAAAGTACCATCAAGTGGTGTACCATCTATATCACCACTTGTGGAGTTTCACATGGTACTCGTAGTACCAGTAGATGAGATGCATGGGATTAGCACACTTCAAGAGTTTTAGTGACATAGGCCCCTTAGGATCTGAGGCGATTCTAACTCATAGGCGGCTATGGACTGGTTTGATGTGGTGACAAATTTTTTTACTTAGTCAGGAAACCATTAGATCATATGGAGGTCCTGGTAGTGATCCTTCTACATGGCTCAATAGGGTGATGGTGGGGTTTAGATTACCTAATCTTACAATGAGCCGAATCATCCATGGATATAGCTTGAGAGAATTTCATAGGGAAGTGGGATCTTAACATAAAAGATAAGGGTTATGCATTCCCAAAAGATTCTATAGCTTTGACAGGATGACATGATAGTATTTGAGTATTCATCAAGGTGTACTGACCTTTCCATATACTTGATGAATACGATATAGCCAGTGCTTCAGGACTTGAAACTTCAAGCGAGTTGTGTTTAGTGACATTTGAGCAAGAATTAATCATCTATGCATTCTTACTTATTCTAGGGTTCTAGAAAGAACTTATGTGGTTAAAATTCCTTTGGATGAGAAAATATAGCCAGTGGATGTCTGTAGTGGGTAAGTAGGAAGCCGACATCAGTCTTAGAGACTAGGACATGTGATACGTTCTGAGAAGAGGTCCCTATATAGGGGATATAAAGCTCATGGATCATAGGGTGAGTCTAGTCATCCTAGTAGGAGTTAATTCTTTTCAAAAGATGGTATGGGACATCTGGATAGAGATTTTCTAGTCAGCCATGCTGACAATAAACTGGTGGATAGTCCATTAGGGAAAATATAGTGACAGGAATAGATGAATCTTTAGGTAAAAAAACATGAAAGAGGAGCTAGGAGAGTAGCTGGAGGTGGTTTACATTTCAACATGATACAACCATCACCCCAATGTGGTCCACACCAGGCTGAGGGAGTTGTAGGACAGAGAAAGGGAGTAGATGCATGCAGTTAAGGAATATGACACAAGGGATCCAGGAATGAATCAAGGTATGGTCTATGTCTACTATTTGCTTCCTCATTAATATAAATAGGTGATAATCATTCCTTCTTATCTAGAATCTTGTTCAAGACCTAGAGTTTCTGGTTAAACTGTTGACTTGACCCTTATATTTGGAGATACCTATGGGAGGAGACTCGATAATCACACTTATTTCGATGGTTTGATCTAACCCTTAAGGTGAAAGTTTCAGTTGGAACCTCTTGGTGGTAGTGTTGAGGCCTTATGAAGTTAGTTTGGGTATGGACTGGTCATCCATAGTTCATGCTCAGATTGAATTTTTTAGGTAAAAGGATGTGGTATGACCTCAGCAATGGAATGGGGTTGTCCTTGGTTAGTGAAAAAGGAAACCCAAGAAGCATGGGATAAACTCATGCATGGGAGGGTGTAGTCGATCACTCTTGAGTCATCCAGCCTTACCCTCATGTCAGTGGATGTTTTGAGTTTTCAGTTCCCAGCAGTAGTGGAAGAGTACGAGAACGTATTTCCTAAAAGATGTTTCTAGGTTTACCTCCCCACAGGGGTAAGGACTTATACATATTTCTACACCCCGAGATGGCATTGATATCCAAATCATTGTATCAGATATATTTTGCAGAGCTTCTCAAGTTGAGGGTGTAGGTGGAGTACTTTCAGAGGAAGAGCTTAATAAGACACAGTTTTTGAGGTTATGTGTGGATTACCGACACTTTAACCAAGTGTCCATAGATTATGAGTATCCACTACTATAGGGTATCCATCAGCTGAAAGGGGAATCCTTTCATGGGGATGGAAAGGTGCTTGTAGTCTTTGTAGGAGTTAACGTAGAGTTTGACGAGCACCCTAATCTTTAGTTTTCTAGAGGAGGGAGTTGAGTACGTAGTGTTCTACGATGCATCTAGGACTGGTCTTGGTTGTGTCCTGATGCAAATGTAATCCGTAATAGATTATGGTTCATGTTAGTTGAGAACACATGAGTAGAACTACGCAGCCCATGATCTTGAGTTGGCAGAGATAATATTCACCTTGAAGATGTGGCAACACTACCATATGGGAGAATGGTTTATCATCTACTCTAACCACAAGAATCTCAAGTATATGTCCTCTGAGAAGGATTTGAACTTGAGACAAAGACGATGGCTAGAGTTCCCCTAGGACTTTGACTTCAAATTAGTCTATACTTCTGGTAATGGAAATTTGGTAGTGGATGCTCTCAACATGACATCCAGTTCATAGTTTCTGAATGAGGAAATAGAGCAGTTGGCCTTGTTACAGTTATCCTTCATGGATAGAGATGATGCATCTCACATCTAATTGGTGGTTGTTACCCCTCCACCCTTAATGTGAGTTATGTAGGCATAGATTAATGATACTGACTGTGATTCTATAAGTACTCAGTTTTCCATAGGGAATACCCCTGATGGATATTCGAAAGGTGAGGATCACAATGTTACTTTCAGAGGATGCACAGTAGTAGTAGTTGATTCCTAGAGTGACAGGATGCATCAGGATATGCATGTGGGTGTCAAGGCAAACACCATGGATTATAGAACAATTTGAAGTTGGGCTTACCTATTGATATAAAATTTGATCTCTTGTTTAATTAGTTTTGTGTTTTGTCAACACACCATGTGAAGCCTCTTTGCTTGGAAGGGGTTTCTCTTTTCCTCCTTGGGGTACTCAGAAGGGAGTGAGGAAGGATATTGATAGACATCATAATGGGTTTATCATTTACTTCCAAGGGATACGGTACCAACTGGGTGATCACTGACCAACTCACCATGTCGGTCACTTTTTAGCTTTTTGAGAACAGAGTCCCATAGAGAGATTGGGAAAACTCTACGTGCAGAAGATAGTTTGACTCCACGGAGTCCAATCAACGATAGTCTCAGATCAAGGGGCATGCTTTGTATCCCAGTTGTGGAAGGGATTGTAGGATGTGTTTGGGACACAGCTACTCTTGAGAACAGCTTTCCAGCTGCAGAAATACAGCCATATGGAGCAGACTATTCATGTCCAAGTGGACATGTTATGTGCTTACATCCTCAGTTTTGGCTGCAGTTGGGAGGATCACCTATATCTGGTGGAATTTTCATACAACAACAGCTACCAATCCACTATCAGAATTTTACTGTTTGAGGCCTTGTATGAGAGACCCTGTAGGTTTCCACTTTGCTAGACTGACCCCGGAGGGTCAGCTCTCAGGGGCCTAGAGTTGGTGTGGGCTACTATAGAGAAGGTGCAGATCTTATAGGAGCATATGGAGACTTCATAGAGCCATCATAATTCCTATGTTGGTAGTTGATGGAGACCCTTGGAGTTTTATGAGGGAGACCATGTGTTTCTTTGGGTCTCTCCTCAACATGGGATACAGAGATTAGGTCAGGGCGACAAGTTATCTCCAAGGATCATCAGACTTTTTCTGATACTGTGTAGAGTGAGTGAGCTGGTGTACCTCTTGGATCAACCTTTGTAGTTAGAGAAGGTTCATGATGCCTTCCATGTATCCCAACTTAGGAGAAAGGTAAATGAACCAACACACATCATTTATTGGTGAAAGTTGAACGTTAATGATGGGGCGGCTTTTATGAAGTTTCCAAAAGAGATTGGGGATTGATAGGAGAGGACTATGCATGGGAAATAAATTAGTCTATTTCACATTCAATTTTAGCACAGGAATCTCCAGGAAGCACGTGGGAGTGGGAATCTCATGTTCATGCTCATACCCTCATCTGTTTGGGAATCCCTTGGTTTAGATTTCAGGGACGTAAAACCTTAAGGTTGGGAGAATTTAATGACTTTTATTTTTCCATTTTTATTTTTAGAAAATTTATGGGAAAATTATGATAACAGGTGCTGAAAAGGCATGTAATTATGAGGCTCGATGTGGCCAGAATGGTCCGTCGAAAAATGTTAAGTTTTTAAATACCATGTGTGAGTGGTTTTCTTAAAAAGTATAACAACTCTTAAACAGTTTCCTGGATCAGAAATCTGAGGGAACCATTACATTGAGGATTATAGTTTTACCCTAGGTTCAACTTAACTTTTGTCAGTGTGGTCCTCAAGTGAGAAAACCCGAAGATGGCATGAACATAAATAAATTTTTTTTCATATCCTTATAACTTACAAATGGTGACTATGATTAAAAATATGATTCCACCATTGAGATCGTGAGGGTGTTCTTTCCTTAGGAAGATCCTAACATTGGTCGGTGTGGGCCAAATATGGAAAGTTGTTTTGGGGATGTGACCTTAAGTAAAATTATTTTATTTTTAAAATCCTTATAACTCAAAAACAGTAACTCATATTTAAAATCTGAGAGTATCATTGAGCTCGTAAGGGTGTTCTTTCCTTAGGAATGGCCTATCCTCGAAATACGCGGGTTGAAGGTAAAGATTATTTTTTAGTCATTTTAAAGAAAAATAAAATACACTTAAGAAATTTTATTTTATTCAAAAAATGTTCCGCTGCAACGCAATGTCAAGTTAGCTATTTCATTTCATAAATGAAACAACATAATGATGTTGCAACTCAAGCATAATAGAAACATGATTTTATTTCATAAATGAAATAGCATAACGACATGGTGACTCAAAGTAATAGAAATGCAGAAAAATGTTTCCTCTATTAAGTTTATTAATAGAGAAATGGGATCATAGGAGGATTATTGAGTTTTCTCTGAATCCTTGGAGTAAATTCAATGGCGAACGATGAGAATCAATGAATGATGAACAACGACTGATCAAAAAATAGATTCAAATCAGACCTCTGCAGATTGACAAACAATGAATGCAAGATTCACCCTTTATCAGCGATAAATACAAACCCAGGTAGGGGTTTATTTCTAATTGTTTACCTTTACCCCGTTCTTCATTTATAAATGAATAACATGGGGAAATTCAATAACAAATTGACCCACAGTTTGATCTTCTATGTGGGAATGTGATTTTTTTCATGCGGAGAGTTATGGGAAGTTAGATTCATGTTTTATTTATCCTTCATTAAACTCTTAAATAGGATGAATCACACTGATATGAACAAAGTTTGTGGTCTGTCCATGTTTTCCTTGTGCATCCTTCTACTCTACCCTTTTCCTATATTATTTGTGATGTGATGGCAACCGCGGTCCAAGTAGGTCCACAACGGTGGATCAACCTGGGCATGAGGCTGAGGGAGACACTAGCGTCAGGTGAATGACCACCAGCATGGGAGCTGGCAGCGGTGATAAAAGGCCATGACCAGGAGGGAAGTAGTGGAAGCAAGGGTTGCTGGCTCGTAGTCGACGATAGTAGAACCCCTGGCAGCCATTGTGGCTAGTGGACCAGGGCAGCTGGTCGGTGGTGGTGGTACGCACTGGAGGCACGCCATGGAAGCAAAGCCGCAGGCAGTGGAAGCATGCCACGGTCAAGGCAGGGAGATAGCATGCAGTCAGCAGACCGTGTGTGGGGAGGCAGTCGGGCGAGCTTATTGTGCCCAGGTTGGACCAAATCGGCCCGCCTGCATGGGACTATCCAGAGGGGGAATCAGGCCACTGGGCAGTCCGGCAGGCTGGACCCTCATCCCAATGGGCCTTTCCCTTGGTCTAGGTTAGACTAGTTTGGGGCAGACCCGATCGGGTTGGGTCGGGTTAGCCAAACCGGGTTGGGTCGGGTCTCATCGGTTGGGCCAAAATGAGCTTGGGCCCAACCAGCTCCTTCTCACTAAAAGACTCATAACTTTCAGACCATACATCTGATTGACAAGCCGTTTTCAGAATTGGGACACTCATAATGAGGTGGTCCTTTTAGTGTATAATAAGTGGATTTTCTTGGAAGTTTATATATGGCCAATTTCTTAGGTAGTAGACTCTCCCAAAATCCAGCACCCTACAAGCGGGAATCTAGTAGACCTCATTGACGAGCAGACATCAGTTTCCCATCAGGCCTCAAGCTTGAGCAGACCATAGTGTCCCAATAGGAATCAATGAAAAGTAGACCTTAGTGGTTGATCAGGCCTTAGTCACAAGCATACCTTAGTGTCCTATTAGACCACAATGATGAGGAAACCTCAATAGCCAAGTAGGCTTTTGTGAAGAGCGAACCATAGTGTCCCAAGAAACCTTAGTGACGAGCGGACTTTAGTGGACAAGAAAACCTCATTGACGAGTGGATCTTAGTGGACCAGCAGACCTTGATGACTCATCATGGATGATTCCTTTAGCAGTACAATATTCTCAACATTAATATTGATACTCTTACTTTCTATACTTTATATTATACTTGTGTTAGTTTTCCACTACTTCGTAATTACTTTTTGTGGTATTTTACTTGTGGTTTGGGGTCCCTACTGATTATTGTGTTACTCACCCATGCACAGGATTTTCCCACACATGTCGTGTCTTGTGAAGATGATTGAAGTTTTGACAGAGACTTTGGTGGTCTAGGACCAAGCGGTGCTCAGTGAGATCGGACAGTCGATGCATACTCCTATGGCTTCAGGAAACTACTCTTCACCTACCCTTCAGGTATGGTTTTTTGAGAATAAGTTTCTAGAGACTTGTGTACCCTCAATTTTATAGATTTTCTTTTTTGGGATTTTATTCTGGCCCCTTTACTTTTAAATTTTATTGTTTACTCTGAGTGGTTTCCTTAGTATCATGCATGTCATCCTTTTTAGCATTATGGGATAGGTTTTTTAGTGTGTGTGTGTGTACAGGTACTCGGAGAATGCCTTCCACTTGTAGAATAATGAATTCTATGCTATTTTCTATCCCTTGGAATTTGGGAGGCGGACTTGGGGTAGTCACTGAAAGGGCCCCAGGGGATAGGTCATGAAAAATACTGTATGGTTTTGATCTTATATTGGGAATGGATTGGTTAGTGTTTTACAACTCCCATGTTGACTGTTATATATGTAGTTTTATTTTTAAATCCCTAAAAGGGAATACTTATGTTCACTATAGGGAATGGGATATTCAAGAAGGTCATGTAGGGACAAACTGTTAGAAGTTGTATGAACTCACAACCCAAGTGGCAGGTAATATGTTTTATGATGGGGGAGTAGATAAGCTTGTATTTCCTCCTATGATGGATCAGTTTCATGATGTATTTCCAAATATATTCTTAGGTCTTCCACCTAAGGGAGATGTTGAGTTAATGATAGAGTTTTTTTCGGTGGAAAACCCAATTTCTATTACACCGTATAGACTAAAACTAGAAGAACTCTAGGAACTTAAAACCTAGTTGGAGGAATTTGTGGATAAAGGGTTTATTCATCCAAGTACATTTACCTAGGGATCTTTAGTGTTGTTTTCCAAAAAGACTGAATGATCCTTGAAATTGTGTGTTAATTATAGGAAGTTCAATCAAATGACTGTTAAGAATCAATACCCTCATCCATGAATTGAATATCTTTTTAACCATCTGAGGGGTAGTTCAGTGTTCTTAAAGATAGATTTGGGATTGGGGTATCATCAGTTGAGGGTGTGACCTTATGATATACCATGGAATACCTTCCAAAGAAGGTATGGGTTATATGAGTTTTTTGTTATTCTATTCAAGTTGACAAACATGACAACAGTTTTTATGGCCCTAATGAACTACCCATACCTATACCAGTTTGTAGTTATATTTATAGATGAATTCTTAGTGTACTCCAAGAATCATAATGATCATTCTAAACATCTTAAAATAAACCTGATTACGCTAAGATATCATAGGTTATATGTAATGTTATACAAGTTTCATTCATGGTTCAACAAGGTATATTTTTTTGGGCCACATAATATCTAAGGAAGGTGTGTCTATGGACCTAGATAAAGTGAAAGATGTTATATCTTGGGCTCATCCCAAGAATGTTTCTAATGTTTGAATTTTTCTGGGTTTGGTAGGATATTATCGATGGTTCATCAAAGAATTTTCCTATTTTACAACAACACTCTCAGGCTTGACCAAAAAGGGAATCAATTTTTAATGATCTAGGGAATGTGGTAATTTCTTCCAAGAGTTAAAAAAGTGGGTAACTACCGCCCCGATTCTGATCATACCCCATCCAAGTAAGGAGTATACCTTGTTTTGTGATGCATCCAGTGTTGGTATTTAAGAAGTGTGGATGCAAAATGATTGGGTTATGGAATATGGGTATCATCATTGATTCCTCATGAATGGAATTATCCTATATATGGTCTTGATTTGGATATAGTATTCTAAGACTTAAAAGTGTTGGATGCATTATTTTTTGTGAGATAGGTTTATTGTGTATATTGATCATAAAATCTTTAAGTACATTTTCTCCTAGTATGATTTGAATCTTCAGCTGTGAAGATGGTTTGAGTACATACAAACCTTCAATTTTGAACTGGTATACATGTTGAGGAAGGGAAATAGTGTTATAGATTCTTTGATCCGGAAGACTCAAAACTATGTAGTTTAGGAATCCAATTTTGAGTGGAGGATAATCGTGTTTTTTGATAAGATACACCTATAGGTTTATTATATTCAAAGTAATATGGACCATTAATCCTTGTTAGTTGGGTCCAAACTTCTAATTTGGATCAAGGATAGGAAGTATGATAATTCTAAATATTTGGATTTGATGGAAAGTCTTGAATTTTGGGAGTAACATTTTTATTGGACTGTTGGTGATGGTGAGATTATTTATGTGTTTGGTTGTATTGTTATACCTACTTTTATACAGGAAAAGTTGATGCATGACTTTCATGCATCAAAGTGGGAAGTTTATCCTGGTTTGACCAAAATGTGTCATGATCTTCATAGTCAATATTGGTGTCCATGGATGAATAAAGAGGTTGGAGGTTCCATGGTGTGATGTTATACCTGTTAATAGGTAAAGGTTAAAACTCATTGGCCAGGTGGTTTGTTAAATCCTTTTACCATTCCAAAATGTAAATGTGATGATGAAATGATGTATTTTTCTATAGGACTTATGAGGAAGCATCAAAATAATGATTCAATATGTGTAGTTGTGGATTTTTTGACCGAGGTGACACATTTCCTACCAATTCAATAAACCTTTACCATTGACTAGTTGGGTGAGTTGTATGTCCAAGAGACAGTGCAGTTGCATGGGGTTCTATAGAATATAGTTACAGACCACGATATGGGTTTTACCTCACACTTTTGGTAAGAGATACAGAAGTACCTTGTTACCCATGTGTTTTTTATTATGGCTTTTTACCCGCAGACAGATGGGAAATCAAATATTACTATTTAAGATCTAGAGGAAATGTTGATGGCATGTGTCCTAGATTTTGGTGGATCTTGGGATAAGCACTTATCACTTTTTGAGTTTGGTTATAACAATATTTACTAGGGAACAATCCAAATTTAACTATTTGAGGTGTTTTGAGAGAGGTTGTGTAGATAATCATTATTTTGGATAGAGGTATGGGAATCAGAGTTTTTGTGATTGAGTCTTGTGCATAAGACATTGAAACATGTTTATTTAATTTGGAAATGAATGGATATGGATCAGGGTAGGAAAAATTCATATGTAGAATGGAATCATAGACCTCTTGAGTTTATGGTGTAATATAGTGTGTTTATTCAGGTGTCTCCTAGGTTGGGACACCAACAAATTCAGAAACAAGGTAAGTTGGTACTTAAGTACATAGGACTCTTTAATATTATATATACTTTCATACATGTTTCATACCTATTGGATCTTCCACAGTGGTATAGTGGTATGAATAATTGTTTTCATGTGTCATAGCTTCAGCAGTATCACTCAGACCCATCTCATGTGATTGATGTTGATGATGTTGAGTTTGAGGCTAGTGCATCCTTTAAAGAGAATCCAGTTTATATTGTCAATCATAGTGAGAAATAATTTTGGTGAAATATTGTGACTTTGGTTCAAGTTTGGTGGTATCATGGTAATGATTAGGTAGAAACTTGGTAAAGGGGGATGGATATGCAGGCCCATTTGCCTAATCTTTTTACATTGGGATCTCGGTGATGCTTGAGAGTGTGGATCAGGGGTGATTCATTCAATGGTAGGGAGGTAGTAAGATCTTGTACATAATTGATGTATATTATTATTTAAAATTCTAGTTTAAATACCTTTTAGTTGGTTAATGAAATTTTTTCTGAGTCTATGAGGTGGATTGGGGGAGTTCTAAGGGTTTGGGACATACAAAAAAGGGAGAATGGGGACATCTAGTGCATGTTTCATTTTTGGATAATGGATAGTAGTAACCATGAACCCTAACCATGATTTCCTAGAGGAAGGTTTCACGGTTTGAATAAACCATGCAAGGGGGAAGGAAAAACCATGTGGTCTTATATAAAGCACTCTTGTATGGTTATATCATGGTTTGTTAAACCTATAGGATCCCAAGTTAAATGTGGGTCCTGGCCCCATCTTGGATTGAGGGTGGCACATGGTTATTGTATGGTTTGGATAACCATGTGTCCAAACCATGCGCCCTTTAAAAAGTGGAATTTTACCATTTTTCCTCTCATTTTTTAAGTGTTGTAACTTAGTATTTTCTTATATTCTTCTTCTAGTAACCCTAGAGATGAACCAAATCACCCAATACCTCCTCAGGATCGATCTCCCTCATTTCTAAGCTGTTTGGAGTGTCGTTGGTTGCGAATCGAAGCTCTAGGTGAGTATAACACTCTTAATTATTCTATTTTTAGGATTATGGATTATGTATCCATTATTCTCCTTCAGAATCCCTAAAACACTATTTTTCTAAAAGATCATAGGTTAGGGCTTTAAGTGGTGTTTGAATCCAAACCAAAGGCTAGGGTTAAGTGAGTGGTCATCTTCGGAATAGAGGTAGGTGATCTAAAAGTTATATTCCATAGTCTTGTTGATTATTTATGTGTATGTGGTTGTGATTTTTTGTTTTTGTATTTTCTATTTGGTTTTCTTTGGTATAAATGATAAATTGATTAGGTAAATGTTTAATTTACCCCCTTATGATCCCTATAGTATTCATTGAGGTTAATTTAATTGGGTTACATGACACCCATGGGGTGTGCTACTTCTTGAACATTTAAATTTAAGTGATAAGTGTAGAAATAAATTATTATTTCATAGAGACATAATAAATATGTTGAAATGTTAGCATGGTTTATGAAATGAAACTAATGGTAATTTTGTTTATTTTTTAACTTGGCATAAGGGGTTGTTTGGTATAATGTTAAAGGGTTAAGTGATTAATAGATTGAAATGGGTAATCTGGTAGATTGGCTAAGGTGTGTGAATGATAAATGGGTTAATTGGCATAATTCATATAGATAACAATATGTAAATGGGTTAAGGAATAATGATTTCTGTGTGTTAAATAAACTTTTTTTTAAATGAAGAATACATTGAATGGTTATGGTTATAGTTGATAAATGTGTTATGATTAAAGAAGAACGTTCACATTGATTAGTGGTATGTGTGGGGTATTGGTGTTGAGGATCTATGGCCATAGTTTGGGTTTGAATGAGGCCCTAAACCCCACCCTCTTTAATACACGGGTTAGGGATATTGGATTGAGGCACTATGACCCTAACAATTGAATTTTACGAGACAACCTATACCGAGCCTCCAAGGTAAGTGTGATGTATTGTTTGTAAAAAAATCACCTAGTGATATAGGGAACTTTATTTATTCCCTTAGGAAAATTAGTTGATTGGAATAGTCCAAAGTTAAATTGATGAATATTCCTAACCCAATAGGTAAATGATGAAAATGGTATAGGTGGGATTTGTTAACTAATAGAACTAGGTTTAATTTTCATTATATTTTTTTTATTTAGTACTTGCTTACACTATCTATTTAAACTATATATTTTTTAGACACCATTGGTGATGGCATGATGAGTTGTACTTGCACCCTACTCGGGCATCCATTGGGTACCTGAGAAGACTTCATACTTTCAGGTTAGCTTAGGGAAAAGGCCCTATGATAGAGCATTGATTTGGTAATGGAATGTTCATGGATGAGCGATCCAAACTTGGATTTGGGACCCATTTTAGGGATTCTTCATCTTATCTTTTTTTTTCATTACAATTGGCGCTGACGGACATGTCATGGTATATTTACTATTTTGTTGTGGGTTATACCCAGTTTTAGAAAATGTTTGGTAATTTATGTTTGTTGTTATTATATATTGTTTCCATCATTTCATAATTTACTTGTTGTCACTTACTTCGATAAATAGGGTATAGTCTCCCCACGCAATCTAATATACCCTCACTACCAGTTGGTAGCCTCTGGGGTATGGAGAGGTGTGCATGAGGTCATCTAGAAACCTACCTCAGGGAACTAGTTTAATGGATTCTAGGCTAGTGACATTAAAATCATCATCTTATCTTCTCTGTACAATCACATTCCCACTGTACTTTTCTTTTTATTACCCTATAAGATTGAATAGGTTGAAGAGTCATTGTGTTCCTAGTATCACCTTGGCTTGATCAAATATGATGAATAGAATTATTCTATTGTACTCATCCCATCAAAACATATGATGTCTGAGGGACATGAGATGTGTATCATGTACCAAACCTTATAGCACTATGACAATATCACTAAATATGTCCCATATAATTGAAATTTTAATAAGCTATAGGTGGTTCCATACAATCTCATTTAATATGTTCAAAAGAACCATATTAAAAACAAAAAGACTTATTTTTAGCCAAGGAGGAATTTTTATTAATCGCATAGTCTTATTCTAAGTTGTTCCACCACTTTGGAAATAAGTATCCCCTTCTATGTATTCCCAACATTAATGTTTATAAGGACCTAGCCTTAAACATTACATAGCAGAGGACCTTTCACCGGTCTAGGTCTTGGAGAGTTAGATACAAGCTTAAAAATTATTAGAGTTTCAACAAAATAAAATTAAATGAACAAAAACACGGTGTGCGCTAACTCTATATGTGAAGCGAACACCATCGGAAAACTATGATGGATCTATGAAAAATAAATTTAAAAAAGGGTTGAGAATTAATCTTTCCCATTAAGGGATTTAAAAACCATCAATAAATAATTATAAAATATTATTTTAAAAATAACTAAGTAAATACATTTTGAAATACCCTTTTTAAAATACTATTTGAAATTACTTACGGTTTAAAAATACTAGATCATTTTAGACACTAATTTCATTAAAAATTACTTAAACATAATCCAGTATTTTTCTGAAAATAATACACAAGCTTCTGAAAACAAAACACTATTCTGGTATCACTTGAATCATTGAAAGTTGTCTGGGACTACCCACTTAGTGAAGGATGGGTTCACTCCCCATTTTTGTTCCATATTTACAACATTCAAGCGTTGGGTTTTACGAAAACATTTTAAGCTTGCTTTACTTATATATATTTTCACTAGAGTTTTCAATTTTAAAAACAGGTCACTGTTTTAAAATGAACATTCATAATTGTATATAATTATATATAAAATACATGAAATTCCATTACATCACTTATAAGTTTGGTCACAACCAAAAAATCTACCACAAAGGCTTTACATGGACTACCCAGGTTTTTAATCCTCTTTCCATGAAATACATTTTCCACAATTGATCGTAATAATTTATTATCAAATTATAAACAAAACATTTAAAATAAAATAATTTATTTCAATGATATCAACATAATTTTTATTTTTTGAGTAAAATATTAAAACTAAAACCATAATTTTATTATAATGCGATGAGTGTCGATGATGTGCATAATCTCATGAAAAATGATTATATGCAGATGCGACGAACGTAATGTTAGTAAAACGTGATGACAAGTTATGCGCACTTTTTCAGAAACAAGATGCTAAAAATTATAACATGTTAATAAAATTATAAATATAACTATAACCATTCCATGCATGATCAAATTGAAAATAAGGTCTTATACAAATCCTTGATATTAATTTTATCCCATATCTATACATTATTTGTTTGAGCTATCAAAGATAGAACTAATATGTTGATATATATATATATAATATGAATTATTTGAATTGAATATTATATATATACACATATATATCTATATATATCTATTTCACCCATTACATTACTTCAATTAAATTAGTCATTAATACTTAAAAATTACTTATATATATTCATGTATAGATAACTTGAAATCACATAAATATGTATATATGCATTAAATTAATGATCAAAAAATTATTTGAGACACAAAATTACCCCTCAAATTTTAAGAATAAAATAAATATTTGAAAGTAATGAATCTAAAAAATAATAATTTTGATAAACTTAAAAAAATGCATGAACTTATTTACGTGGGATTTTGATAAACATAATTACATAATCCCTTGAAAAAAACAATTCAGGTATAGAGTAAGATATAAATAAATAAATAATAAACTCTTTCATATATAAATAAATAATATATTTACACAAATAGGCTGAATTTTGACAGAAAAAAAAGTCATAAATTTGAACATAATTTTGGTATATATTTATATGTGAATTCTCCTTCAACAGACCAATTCTAAATCAAATACATATTTGATGAAGCAAAAATAAAACTGATACAACCTTATACAAGCATAAAATAATTCTTTATTTAATTCAAACACTAAAATATGTTTCCCTTGCAAAATAATTATGAAAATAATAAATCCCTTACATGAATAAAATTAAAATTTGACATTATTTCTTCATAAATAAAATTTGTTCAGTAAGTAACATAATTTACTAATTTCATTTGGAATAGAAAAAGAAGATCAAACCATTTCACTTACATTAATAAAAATTTATGATAAAAAATGTTTGAAATTAAACAGTTTTCCCTTACCTCAACAAATTGAACCAGCCACACTTATTTAGACACACCATAAGTAGGCAGAGTGAAGGTAGTATACTTATTAAACCCATGGTTTTGATTTTGAAAAACTGGAACAAAGTAGAACTATAGACTCAACACCAGGGGGTTTTCAAAGCTCACATTTTCATATTTGTTTGAGGACTTTTTTTATAACCAAAAACCCCCCACTGTGTAAACAGTGGCACAACACAAGCTTATCGTGCAAGCTCAAATGCACAACCATCCAATAAAATGGTTAGAAAAAAAATTGACATAAATAATATAGAATCATTATGTAATAGACATTTGTGCATCAAAATAAAATCATAGGTATAGTATAGTCATGGATTCAATAAAAAAATGGATTCCAATTAACTTGAATCAAAACAAATGATTAACAAAATAGACTAGACTTGTATTGTAGACCAAAGTCAAAAGAAAAAAATATTTGACAAAATAACCACAATAAAAAAGGATGAAATTGACATCCGAGAGAGATAGATTGAAATATATTACAAAAAAATGGATATTAGATAAGATTTAGATATCAAAATTAAACAAGCTAATCTTACATTCAAATTTGAAAATCCAATATAGACCAACCTACAAGATCTGATAAACTCAAACCATAAAAATGGAACCCTAACCACATCCATACACCTTGAAATCATCATCCAGTGGCCTACATTGAAACCCTCAACCAAAGCTAATCTTGACCTCGGCCATGACTCACACTCACCTCAGAACTCCAAGGCTTCGAAGAAGATGAGATCCCATCCTCGACGAACCTCACTCAACTCCTCAGTTCGTGAAGACGCAACGCCTTCGACCTATGCTCAGCCTCAACTCCCGGTCTGCACAACCCCTGAAACCCAAGATCCCTATACATGATTTCATATTCAAAAGGTTTATCCCCTTTTAGAAATTTGTTTTCTCTTTTTTTTAACATTTATCATTGTTTTTTTGAATCATTAATGTTTTTCCCCACTTTTTCTTAACTCACATTTTCTACTTTATTTGTTGTACACGTATCATTTTTCCCCTTCTTCCCTTTGTCAAATAATAATAATATTCATTAAAATATATTTTTTAACCTATATCTACATATGTACATTTTTTATAATGATTAACTATATGTAATATATTTTCATATAATTATTATATATTATCATCAAAATAATAAAAAAAAAATTTCTTAAATAAAATACTTTACCATTTGTTATTATTATTATTTAAACAGAAAAAATTATAAATTAGATTTTATATAAACCTAAATATTTAGGAATTATTAAACTATAATTTATAATATAATACCTTAAATAATAATAATAAATTTATAAATTTATAATCCATTTGAAAAAAAGGTTATTTCATTATGATTATCAAATAAATAAAACAAAATAAAACCTCATTTTATAATTTAAAATATTAATACTAAATCTTATTTTGATTAAAAATATATATATTCCATAGTTTGAAAATAAAAACAGATTAACTATATTCATATATTGTAATAAATTTTATTCAATAGTTATTTTAAAATATTCTTTAAACAAATTAAAATAATATTTAGAATAAATTTTAAAACTGTACTTATAATTAAATAAAACATTTAAATTAAATTATTATTTTAAAGAAAATCATCTTAAAATTGTTTAGAATTTCAGGGATGTTATAGTGTTCCTACATGTTCTTGTAGGGATAAACATGCTTCCTCCAACAATATTTACCAAGATATCTCTTTCTTATACCATCTATCTATTGACCATTTTTGTATAATTTGTAAAAAAATATCAAAAATCTTTGAGTGAATATCCATTCATAACCCAAACTCAAAAATGTTTTCCTTAAAAGAAACACTATAAGCCACTTCTGAGGCAAATAAAACTAGATTCGTGAAATTATCCACATAATCTATCACTAAGAAATTCTCTTACATCAAACTAAATAAGTCAATAGTTCTAGAAATTTGAAAGGTGTGTTGATAGAATTACTTAAAAAATCACTCAAATCATCTCATGTCATGCCATAGTCAACTATATCCTGAACAAATAACACCTGCCATTGTCATGAAAATCCTCCACTATATAAATTCCCAAATTTACTTTCAAATATGATAGTGTCTTAATGAAATTGAATAATTGATTCATCCTATTCAACTAGACTTTTTCTTTTTCTAGTTTTGAATCCTAGAAAAATATGGGTGGATTCTATTTCTAAAACTGAACTAAATTGTACACTTGACACAGCTCATCATTTCTATTACCCTTATACATAGCCTGAAAAACATGGAAAATGGTATGATCTAACTATTGGTTCACCCATGGATCACGTGCGACCACATTTTCAGCAGTCACATATTACTGATTTCTACGATCCATACCTGATGACATTCGCTATAATTAAAATAAAACCCCATTTAATCTCACTCACTAGAGACTGAAGTCTTAGAAATTTTTAACTACTATGTCAATTAATATCACAACATTATTTTCTAGAATTCAACAATATTAAACTTTAGAAATCATTTTTTGAAAATACTTCAAACATGATTTTCAATAATAAAATATTAAACCATTTTAGAAAATCAACACATGTTTCTTATTTCATAAACAATTAAACTCAAAATGAAAAATGTATCCCTAGTGCGAAGTATTACTATCAATTTATTACATAAAATTCTTATTGTTTATATCCATAATGATGAGATGAAAACTCACCTAGAAGTGTCTTAAAACACTTATGTATCCAAAAACCCTAGTAACTTGAAATTCAGTATAAAATGGTTAGTTTTACCTTTTCACGCTATGCATTTCAAGATATGAAAATCTTATCTTCTTACTACCACCCTAATGACATGTTGATGCCATTTCCAACCCAAGGACTGAACAAAGCTAATACATTTTGTCCTAAGAAGATAAATGGACTGGCCAATATTGATACCATTTGTAATATCCCACCCATCCTCATTGTCTTGAGAATAGGTAGAGGAACTTCTAGGCCTTAAGTGATATCCCCAAGACACCAGAGGTTGGAAATAAATTCCAAGGTCCTCAAGAACAATTTGTTTATGATTTACCATTTTAAATATAAAACATACAAACATCATAAAAAATAACATTCAATCCTCTCTATGATTCATGATTATAAATTATAACTCAAAACATAACCAAAACATTAAACACTATTATAGTACATGAAAAAAACCAAAATAAAATAACCATAAAAGTAAAAAGAGACTCCAAGATCCAAAACACCTAGAAGAAATGTTACCAAGAAACACCTGAAATATATACATGCTCAAACTTTACAATTTATTCCCATAGAATCAAGAAGAATCACTAAAGAACTGAGATACCTTTCCTTTACCTGTGTCTTGATAGATGACATCTACAAATGTAAAACGGTGCCCATGCAGGGGGTGAGTCTAAAGTCAGTAGGATTTCCTAAACTAATTCCCAACTATCACAACTAGTATAAGAACCAGTTATTACATCTTATATAAAGTAGTTTAATGTAGTTAAAATATTTTATATCCATCCAATGGCCTCAAGGCCTTCATTTTTTATTTATTTCTGATAATCAACCTTTAAAAGGTGAGGTCAAACCCTTACAAGGATTTTATGCATAAGTATTACATGGCTCGTAGGCCTTAGAGGAATTCATTTCCCGGTAACTAATACCATGTTCCCTAATAGAACACGCCCATTCGACAAGGTCATGTATATGAATGCACTAACACTAACCATATAAGACAAATTTCTTGGAAAACTATTTCACATAAAACCTTTTATTCTTTAAATCATTTCAACATCATTTTTTATGCATCAAAACAATGCCATAATGTTAAAATCATATTTTTAAAATTATCACCAAAGTTTATTTTCCAAGAAACCATTCACTAACCACAATTTAAAAAGGCATAATCCTAAAGGGAATTACATTGAGAATCAAACAATTTTATCATAATAATTTCAAGAAAAATAATCCTTCAAGTCATAATTCATGTGGAGATAAGAGATAATTCACCTACCTCTCAATGGTTAGTGAAAACAAAGAATAGCACAATAATTCTCTAGATTCAAGATTGGATCTCCTTTCCTTCAATAAATAAAAGAATACATCATAAATATTACCATTAAATAACATATATATATATTATATGGACTATATTTATGGTTATAGGAGAGAACAGTATAATAGATCAAATAATAATGAAGAAGAATGATGACTTACTAATGAATCTATACCTCTAACACACTTTGATTCACATAATAATCACTTACAGAATAGAAGTAAAAGTCTCTCAATACTAGAGAGAAAAAATAATTAAATATATTCATATAATAGTTGATTAAAGGGGGTGTTTAGATTTATTTGGATTAGATCAAAAAATTAGGGGTGGTAACAGTACACTACATGGTTAGGCCACATGGTTTGACAAACCATGCACCAACCGTGTGGTGAAACTTTTTTAAGGCCACCCCTCACATGGTTGCCTTGAATGGTTATAAAAACTATGTCCCAACCATGATTTCCCCTATATTTTATGTTTCATGGTTTCCCCTATCCACTCTCATTGTTTGTCTAAACCATGCTCTAGTCATGCACCTATAGAGTTTCAACGTTCCACCTTACGTGGTTTCCTGGAGGTGGTGCACAGTTTCTACTAATTGTTCAAAAAATGTGAACCTCTAGAAAAGCCTTAAAACAATTCAAAACCCATCATAACCTCTTTATACTAAACCCAAATATTATATAGACTCCAAATACATGAATAAATGTCCATGTACCAAAAACAATGGGTGCTACATGTGTTGGGTATTTTTATATAAGTAAAATCAATAAATCACTATTTAATAATGATTTTAATGAATTTTATTATATATATATAATTTTAAATTCATTTAATGATTATTAATTTATATAGAAGAAGACTAAATTTCTTTTATTCTTAAAAATACAATTTTAAAAAAAATTCTCTTTGTTATGCATTCTTATAATAAAATAAGTTTTTTTCATTTTTTGAAATAGGAACCAATTAAATATATTTTATTTTTTTAATCATCATTTCCATATTTTTTTAATATGTTCAATTTAATTTTTAAGCATAAAAATAAGTTACTGATGTAAAAATTGAGTTATAATAGTTAAGAAAAAAATTGGAAAAATAGTTAAATTAAGGTGTAATGTCCTTAAATATCAAAAAAAAATCATCCTAAAATGTTTTTATGAGGTCATTATCAATATTAAATTATCTTCTTTAAATTATTTTTATAATTTATATTTATTATCCATGAAAAAATATATTTCTTATTCATTAAAAAATGGGTATTTGTAAAAATGTCACTCAAACTCACCTATAAAAGGAACTATCCTCTATCAAATTCATCCCACAACTTTACTTAGGTTTACACTTTAATATCTACCCAAATTTTCTCCCTAACAAGATTATATCATATTTTTTGACCTTTGATCACAAGAATGAATCTCAAATCCGTCATTTCCAAGATGATCTTTAAGAAAATATTCAAGTCTTCAACGTAAGTGTTATCCTATACCTAATCATTATCTTTATCTTTTCATAAACCATTTATTAAATATTATTTAACATGTTAATAAAAAGTTTTTTAAATCATTAAGCCTATGTAAAAGTTATATTATTACCATACAATAACATGATCCTACTCATTTAGTCATTATAATCCCTTCTTGTTTGGGTTGATTCTATAACCTACATGAATGATGCTATAATGGTTATATCATGAATGATTAATACAACTTAAATAATGATAATATGGTATAAAATTATTAATTTTATATTTTTACATAATTATTTAATTGAAATATATAAATATATAAATATATTTATCAAAAAAATCAATTCTTTTTATTGAAAATAAATTTAAAAAAATGTGATTTTAACCACATTTAGCAAAACATCACTATTAATTTAGAAAAATGTTCATTTTACATCATAACTATATCAAACAAACCTATTTAACCGCAATGTAAATTCTGGATTTGATGAAAACATGATCAAAAATCAAGTACCAGAAATTCCATATTGAATCAAGTACATAACAAATGAGACAATTAACACTTGAATATTAGTTTTAACAAAGAATGATTGATAAATTAATATGAATAAATTATAAATTAATTGTATCAAGTAAAATAAATTTAAATATTTTCTAATATAAATTAACAATAAAATAAAATTTATTATATTGGATGTTAGAGTGTTTCTGACCAAGTGGAAATCCAAGATAAGGGTTTTTGTGGACTCAATTTCATTTCATTGGTTAAAATAGTTTCTTATTTGGATATGTTATTATTAGTTTGGTTTATTCTAACCATTTGTTTAATCATATTTATTTCCATTTTATTTTATGGGGATTTATATTTTTTCTCATAACCTCCTTTTCAATTGATTCTTACTTCCTAAAAAATAATGTTGAAGGGTTCCTCGTATCAGTTTATATTAATTAATATATGCTCTATATTCACCACATTATTATATTATATTTAATATATATAAAACCACATGAATTACTTTTAATATACTTTTCATTCAATTCAATAGATTTATAAATCCACTTCAAGTTATCTCTTTTGAGGGCTTTTGAATCGAAAGTTACCAAAGCCGTAAGGGTTTGTCATATCAATCTTCTTTCTTTGAGAAATGTTTTATATTATGTTATTATATTCTCTTATATGGTTCATATAATTATGTCTCAAATATTTTAACATAATTATATTTTTATTAAAGTATTTAAAGTTTGATTTAAATTTCCCACTTTCTTTTTCAATTGATTCATTCATTACTAAATTTTTAAGGGATTTGGTTAAATCAATATATTTTCATTGAGTCATACACCTTCGTTTTTTACTATGTTATTGTAGGTTTTTTATATTCTACCATTTATATATTTAATTTAGTATTTTTTCTATCTATTTTAATATATTATTCTTTGATGGATTTATTTATTCATAAAAATATAACTTCATTAAGAATAATTCGCATCATCTTTTTTGGGTTTTTCTATTCCATGTCCATATTAAATATGTATTATGTTTTTAACTCTTCATATTTATGTTTTATTATTTCAAAAGTAAATATAATAACTCCTTAATCAATGAGGTCTTTTTCTAAAACTATCAAAAATTCTTGAAAATAAATTTCTTTTCACTTTAATATATTTTGAATCTTCTGCTATATATTTATTTACTTAAACTTTATTTCTTTTCAAGGTTCCATTATTTAGTATTCTTTTAAAATAATATTTTAAAAAATATCCTTATCATCTTCTTGAAAATTATTTTTAAAATTTACTAGTAACATCATTTTTTTTATGAAAACATTGAATTTTTTTTATGAAAATTCATTTCATGATTTCTCTTCTTATATCCTCTCTATATATAAAAACTTATATCTTTTCTAGAATTATGTTTAAATTATAACCTTCTAAATGATCTTATGATATATTTATTTATGGGTGATTTAATGTTAGGTATCTTTTGATCTAATTATTGTTTTCTTTATATGTCATACACTATGAAAATGTCATGTAGCCCGTCTTATTTTCATGGGTTTTTTATCACAAGATTTAGGATTGATTTCATGTGTCACACATATATATAGATTATAATTATGTGATATGTTTTTATAATATAGACCTGTAATTCATTTTTTAAAGTTTAATATGTCATGAGATAATTATGTTATTCATGTACCAAATTGTGTTTTTCTATGTTCACAATTTTAGGCATGGATATAATTACATTTAGCTATGTTCATAACTCTATGAATGGACCTGATTGTGTTTAGTTATGTTTAAAAATCTTTACATGCACATAAATACATTTATTAATGTTAACAATGTTTTGGTTTACTTATGATTTCATTTAGGGCACATGCCTATGTATATATGTTTCGGGCACAGTGGAAACGAGGGAGATTCAGTGTCCAACTTTAATTTTTCTCATATTCAATAAGAATCTTATATCAATACAATGATGAACACCAGTATCCACAAAATTGAATCAAGGATTTAGATAATTTAATAAAAACCAGAAACCAAGACAGTGGATTGAAATATTTTTTTATAATTAGTTTAATTAAATTAAAGAATTACCTTTGAGGTGATGATTTCTTTATTGATTTGTTCGACCACAGATCTGTTGGGCACCTTCAATGCATTGTAAAGATCAAGGGTAGATCTCTTCTAACGGTGGTTCATTTGTTTTCCACTTATCTCTAGACATCGCCAAAGGAGTCACCGGGTCCTAGCATAGAAGACCCTTGTGCTTGCGATGTCTGCCTTCGATCACCTTAAGGACCTCCTCTAAAGTGTTCTCCTTGATCCTGTGGAGGATGATCACTCCAGTTATTGAGAATGTTCTCAGAGAAGAAAGAAATCTATAGGCTTGAGAGATTTTCTCCAATTCATTGTGCATAACCAATAGGTGTTTCTTTTCTAGCGCTTGGATAATAAGAGTATAATTTAACTAGGTATTTAATTCACTAGGGTAGTAATAAATAAGTTGCACAAGTGCCTTAATTATTTTATTAATCCTAGTGAAACCACGATGTCAAATAATAGCAGAAACATTATTATTTCATAACATGTGCTTATCTTGTGAGTTATAATTAAATATTATTTAATCAAATAATATTCAATAATATTATTTCTCACTGGACCATTAACTTAGTCTACCAATCCCCCCACCATATTTATTGAAACTTAAATAATGAATATTTATTTATTAAATAAATATCACTGCATTATTCACCAATAAGTTTATAAATATTATATTCACTAAAAATCAAATAAATATTTATTAATTATTTTTCCCACAACATTTTTTCACAAATAAAAAGTGTCAAAATAAATGTGATCATGGATACAATAATAATTATTAAACCACAATCAAGAAAAATCTTTATGCAACCTGTTAAATAATAAATAATATATTATTTAACTGAGATACTGGATACACTTAGTGTGTAACCCTCTAGGCATATTTCTCCGTGGCATTAGGTGGAAAAGTGAAATTCCAAGGTTAGCATATAGAAACATGCCAAGGAACCCATAGAGAAAGAATTCAATGTCGTAATGGCAGGTCACCTCATACAAAATATTACCATGTAATATAATCCATTTGACTCAATATCTCTAATCA
Organism: Viscum album; assembly: GCA_963277665.1. Taxonomy (NCBI): domain Eukaryota; kingdom Viridiplantae; phylum Streptophyta; class Magnoliopsida; order Santalales; family Viscaceae; genus Viscum; species Viscum album. The sequence goes on along the minus strand of OY728142.1, from coordinate 562,716,676 downwards.
AGTGGGTTTCAGGCAAGTTCCATCAAACCAGGTGTTAAATTTCTCATTATTTGACTTCCTAGAAATTAAACTTGCCTATATAACACCATGGAAATGGATTTATTTAGGATATATCATTTCCATCAAAGGGCCTGAGATATCAAATTTAGTTATGGAACAGAATGGATAAATCATTTCTCACATAATTCATTAATGCAGTATTACTCATGACGCACCCAACATATCCTACCTCACCGCGACCATATGTCATCACAATTTTCACTAATACATCTAATTGAATGAGTCATAATAGCAATTAATAATAATCTTAAATTCTAAGGGCCAATAAACACGTTCGTAGATAGGAACATCCAATGACACTTACAAATGTGGATTTCATACTCACAGGTCCCATTCTCATAATATCCTCTACAACATTACTAATGGAATACACTGTGAGAAGGTGCTTCAAATTCCTTTGAGTCTCCACCCCTGATAGACTGTATCATTTGTCTCCTTCAAATGATATCATCCACCTACAGAATATATATCTAAGAATAGTGTCATAGTACTTTTGGGTTCTCATCATAGTAGGGAACTTCTATGACATTTTAGTGTGACAAATACTCTTGGGACATTATCACATGCAATGTTACGCAGAATAAAAATCATGATGTAATAAGGCGTTTATTGATATTAAAAAATCATGAATATAAGTTATCATAAAGTATAAAATAAGTTTTTTATAGGGCAGAAACTCCAACAATGTAATATCATGTGACTCATGATTATTATTCCATGTTTCCACATTATCATACCATGGTATATATTATTCTTTCATGATAACTTTTTAAGGTTATATGTCTGTTTATCATGCCTTGTGGATAGGTCTTATGATTATATTTTCTTTTTAATTATTTATTTCTCCCATGTTTATTTTTTATTGAATTATCATGGTTTAATCTTGTAGGACACATTGATATGTTTTCACTTACTAGGAATTTGATATCACTTCCTATTATATCTCATATTTCCCCAGGAAACTATATATAGGAATATATATAAGAGGAAGTCATTTTAAATATTTTTGTGGGAGATATTAGATAATTAATGTTCAATAAGACATATATGTATCTAATATAAAGAAATTAAACCTTTGGGTTCTAGATTGTGTGTTTTATTTGTGAGATGTAATGTTTAAATTATTGAAATAATGAAAAATATATGCATGTTATTCATGGGTTGTCTCAACAAATGACTTATTTCATTGGTTGTTTTATCAAAGGGTTTACATTTCATGATAATGAGATAAATGATCATATCAAAATTCAAAAAAATAGTGTGACTCATATATGACAATGAACGTATATGTATAGGGATAAAGATATAAATCATATGTATGAAAAAATATCATACTCTAGGATAATTCATTAAATTTTAGAATTGAATTATGTGAAGTTTATGGTATGATTTTTTACTTATAAGTGATTTGAGAATAATAAGAAACTTTAAATTGATGATTTGGGATACATAAAAGTGAATCTTAATAAGGGAGGGCATAAAAATATTTTCATTTTCCCATCATAATAAAAATAAATTTTCTATTTTTATGATCATATTATATGAAATTGGTCCATTTTTTTACTATCAGCTACAATATATGGAACGCAAGATAATGTCCAAAATTATCTAAATAATTATGTTGAGGAAGACACATTTATTCATGAATAACTATAAAATGAAATAATATGAGATGAAACAATCTATATAATAAATTATTATAAAAAAGAATGTATATTTCAAAGAGTGGGAAAGGATTTCAAAAAAAAATGGGTAAAAATTTTAATAGATAAAAGTCACGAAATAATAAACAAGGAAAAAAAATATTAATTGAATAATTTTATAATTATTTAAAAGGTAAATAATTTTTTTAGGACCCTTTTTTCCTTGTAATACTTTGAAATATATTAAGGAATATTTTTGGAGCTAGATGCTGAGACGATGTGAGATTCTTAGGCTGGATGACCCCGAATTGATACTATTAAAATATTAAATATATTAATATCACATGAATGAAGTTTTTCAGAAATTGTGGAATAACTCACCAAAAACTGTCTGGGATCAAAAATCTAAGACAATGGTTGAATCTAGAACATTGGGTTTACCCTAGGTGTGACCTAAGGTTTGTTGGTGTTGGAAGTTCAAATGAGGCATCTGTTGATAGGTATGTTAAGTGGATTTATATATTTATTTATTTATTCTATTCATTTAACACCCAAAACATGATTTCATATTTAAATAGATTTTTATGTCAATTATCTAGGGTTAGCCTCATAAACCAGGAAGATTAGAGTGTAGCCTATGATGCTCTTCATTGGTGGATCGAGATGAGAGGACAATAGTTGATCGGATCGAACTGGATCTAGAGGCACTACACACAATAGGACTTATCCTTCTCTATATAACACATTCATAACAAAAAAATCAATCACAAATCAAGTTGGTACTTGTTAATTGTTATTTTTTTATTTTTATTAATATATTTAGCATTAATTTATTATCTACTTTTTTTTCTATGATCACACATTCTTCGCATGATCCCCATAGATGAGTTAAATTATTTAATTAATTTTATTATTTAATTATTCCATTTTCACACCCTCATTTACATGAACTATGATTATTGGATAATAACACTTGAAAAATGCAATTTTCACCTCTCTTCTTATGTATTTCCCCCACCCGTTCTTCTCATTCTTCAGCATTGGTCCACGGGGTCACGGTTCAACATTACTAGGGTGGGTTCAAGTGTAACTAAACCCATGGATTAGTGTTTGTTTATTGAATGATGAATGAATTGGTGTTTTGTGGGTGGATCAGGATGTATTTTGGGTGATACTACATGGTTCCAATATCCATGAATGGAAATGGACAATGTTACATTCACAAGATGCATGCGGGACGTTGAGAAAATCACTAGATTCTGTTTTATGACTATTGACAGCCAAGAAATGATGGCTGGAGACTTTCCCCTTTAGTTAAGGGAGGTTAATAGGAAGTATCTGTGGTAGTAATGTTGGATCTATAAAATGCCTAAATATTTAGAGGATTATATGAAAATCTAGACTACACGCATGTATCCCAAAATAACACATGGTATGTAGTCCCCCTAGGCTGTAGTGCTAGGGTTTTGGAGAAGTTAAGGATCACACATTGTGTGTTCATACCCACATGTCATGTGATACTACCCAATAAGTTAGGTTGGGTTCAATATGTCATATATCTAGTGCCTTGTGCCATCATACATGTTGTGTACACTGGGAGCACACATGAATAAGCTAGAATCTAGTCCTGACTAGGTACATGGCCAAGTACACGGGAACAGGCAGGAGGACACGGGAAGGCCCCAAGTGGATGAGACATACCATGTATGATCCATACATGTTTTTTATAATGAAATGTATTCTAATCCATGTCTATAAAATAACATGAATAGGTTACATGGTGGATTCACACACTGTGGGGACCCCCATACACATTGTGTATTCTCTCCTTCAACTACTTTTTCTCATTTCTCCTTCATTTGGACTCATATTTTGTCCCATGAGTAGCATATCCTAAGTAGTTTTCCTCATAGAATGTAATGGTGTAATTTTTTATGACATGCAATATACAATTCAAGATGTTTTGAGAATGATTATTCTTTATGTGATGCTTAAAAATGGAAGTCATTGGGGCAGGATCATCAAAGAGATGTTGGGGTTAGTACACCCCTGCCGCACTAGGGTTCGGGTTCGTCATACTATCTAAGAGATGCCAGGGTTAGTACTCCCCTGACTTACCATAGTTTAGTTTCCCCATATTATTTATATAGATAAAATGTTACTCCTATACACTAGGCCTGAGTTCTCTATCTACGGTGTGATACTCCCCTATCTTCGAACTCCAATGGGGTGTGGGTCCTCTATGGGAGTTTTAGATCCCTCAACTGTAGAGCATAGTAAAGAGGAGAAGGTCCCACCACACAAATTCTGGTGAGGTTTTGTTTGATGTTGGGTATTGGTGATGGGATTTTCGAGATGCATACTTACTCATCGACCTAGGATGGGTTTCTAAATGTACATCCCCTTTCTATCTCATCTAGGTTACTTTATGAACATATATATGTATATCCATTTGGTTACATTTCCCTTTTGATTTGAGTTGATCTAACTACTATTGTTGTATATTTTTATCTCTTCTTTTTGGTTATCAGGGTTTCCTTATGGGTATGTATATACTCACCCCTACAAGGGCTTTTCCCACACATGGCATGTATTATGTAAAAGATATACATATTGGCAGTGACTTTGGTGGAGAATAGTAATACCTGGGTGGAATGACCACATTCATTGGTCAAGCTTAGAGATTAAGAGTTAGGATCTCTCAACTTTCTTTATTTCTAGTTGTTTCCAAGGTGAGACTTAATTTCTTATTGGGCATGTATTTTTTTTCATTTTCACTTTGTTCTTATTCTATCATACTGTGATGTATTTCCTAAAGGATATTGTATCCATGGTTTACTCTAGATGTTATTATCTTTTATTATTCCTCTACATTACTTCATAGAGATGGATGGGTGAATGTGTAGAGGTAGATTAGGCAAAGGCCTCCCATTTTATAGTATGCCATCTAGGATCTTGTCTCCAAACCTTACCTATTGGAGGAAGACTTGGGTTGTGGTAGCTCATCCTTCCACCAGCTAGGCATTCCCTAGTGGGTCGGGTCATTACAGTTTTTTTGAATTATCATATCTCATATCATATGGGATTTATAGTAAAAACATCCATATTTTTATCTCATTTACAAAAAATATATAATTATCATTCAAAAATTCATAGTTTTAAATATAAAATCCTAACATTCCAATATTAAAAAAAATTAACAGAAATGTAAAAACAAAAAAAACACAAATATTTAAAAATAATAATGTTTTTGTCTAAAAAAATTAATTTTTAAACATTTTTTATTTCAATAACTTATTTAAACTCAAATTTATTAATATACTTTAATAAAAAAATATATAAACATATATTACATGATTAATAAATAACTATTAAAGTTTAACAATTAATATTTATTATTTAAATAATTATGAAATTATAATGTTCTTAAAATTCATAATATGTAAAATATTTTGATGTTTTGTTAGAAAGAACTTATTACACTCTATGATTCATTTTTTATAAGTTACATCTAATTTATTTTTCAGTATTTTTTATAATATCACATATTTATATTTTGTATTCCACCTGTAAATATTCAACAGTCATAATAATATTGTTCCTCATACCAAGAATGACCATGAAATAAAGAATGAGGTTAGGATATTTTAAAAATATATAGTATTAATGATTGGAATGAATCAAAGATGATTAAGTGAACAAAAAATTATCTACCATAGAATGAAAAAAATTATTTAATTAAGTGAATAAAAATACATTAGTTGCATCAGTGTAATGTCTAGAGAAAACTCCCTTATAACAATTTTGAATTAGAATCAGGTAGATGATGTAATGGGATAGTATATCTAGTAGTAGGTTAAAGTTTTCTATTTTGTTAAAATTCTGATTTTATTTTTTATCTCTATACTATTGGAAAAATACAAATTTAACTTCATTATTTTATTTTAACAGAAACTAAAAACCAACATTAATATGTTCAATGTTAAAATTTAGGTTTATGGTCTTTTTAAGTCAGTTATTATAAGAACTGATTTTCAAAGGATGGTCAAGACCAGGTTTAGGGGAGCTTTCTACATTAATTATGTTAATAATCGATGTGGAAAGGTAATGATTTTTAAAAAAAATAAAGATCTTACAATATAATACCCCATTCCCTATAAATAGAAAAGTAGAAGAAACCAAAAACAACATATTGTAGATAGAAAATCATTCCAAATTATTTTACAAAAACATTTACAAAGACAATATATATTCAAGAAACTTTTAACTATACATAAAAAAATTATTTATACTTTTAAATGATTCTAAAACAATTCCTCAAAGTTAGTTTAGCTAATTTACCAAATATGAATAAGTGTCGTAAAAAATATTTAAAAATCTATAACATTAACAATATAACATATTAATTTAAAAAATAAGAGTTGTAATGAAACAAACCTTTTGAAACTCTATTGTTCTTCTTATCATTATAGTCCCATAAATGAATCATAAACCATAATAACCGCATTGAACGCTTTATTTTTGATGATGAAACTATGGTTTTGAAATAATAATTAAATAATAAGAAACACTATAAATATTTATAAGACAAAGCATGTATTAATTAGTATAAAAGTTATATTCTTTCACGTGCACAAATGTAATTTCATTTGAACACTTTTTCTCAAATTAAACCTTGTGAAACACCTTCCATGACATGTTGGATTTTAATATTAAAGAGACATAAATAATACAGAAAACATAAGACTAATTTTATAATAAAAAATAATAAAACATAAAATTCTAAAAAAATCCTCAAAACATTCATGAACTTCAACAGGTAATAAGCATAACCAATATGTTGTGCATTGATGTGGGTAGAATACACAATACATCTAGTGTCCACTAAAATTAAAAAGTTCAATATAAATGATATTGTAATGAATAGTTTCTGGGAATAATATAAGTCTTCTTACTATTAAAGAAATAGAAATAACCATCACTAAATATCTAAATTATTTAATCTTTAAGATAAATATTAAATTCTATAATTATTATCTAGGTATTTCACAGTTTTTTAAATTTATTCTAGATCCATAAAACCATAAAAAAAGTTCCATCATTTTTATACAAATAGTTTGAAAATATCTAATTAGACAAGTAATAAATAAAATCACTATAAGTTATATTCAAATAATGGAATAAAAAAATAAAATAAAAATTTAATTACATGGAAAATAATTAAAACATGTGTATCGAGATATCATAACCCATAAAAATATTCATAATATCTTTTTTAAATATTCTTTTATGTAATTACTTATCAAAAACTCATAAAATTTCTCCAAAATAAAATAATTCATTGATAATTTTAATATCCCTTGGGAAAAATTAGAAGTATCTTAAGGTACTGGTTCCTAAAACCTTTGGTTCATTTTTCAATGGTTCTTTAGATTTTCTATACTCCTATAAAAGGTAAATTTAAGAAAACATTTTAATTAATTTTATATAAAAAGTAGATAAAATATACAACACATACACGAAATGTCAACTAAATAACAAGTCTATATGGAAAGATTAAAAAAATAAACTAGGCCTTATCCAACTATGGTCACTTCTTTAATAGGAAATAAAACTAGAGTAGTTTAATTAATAACATTATTTATCTCCACACTTATATGATATAATTTTATAAGTTGACAATGTATATGATCCACTATATTATGCGCCATTATGTATACTAAAATATAGAAATGGGGATCCCTTGAATGTAACTTATAGAACAAAGTCAATTCTAATACCTTAAAACATTCAAAATACTAACACCCACTTCATATCTTTATACACAACCCACAGGTTATTTCTTTCCAAAATCAATTATAATAATTTCATTTCTACCCTTAGGGATATATATCTTGAAGTAAATCCTAGAATAAAATATATAAATATCATATTAATTTGATGAATTTAGAAGAAAAATATTTTAAAAGAATAATAATTAATGTTTTAAATTATTTACAATTATTTCTATTGATTATCTATAAGGAACATCCCCTTTTTTCATTATTTACCTTTTCTATTTTTCATGGTTAGTGGGTAGAGATGGAGGAATGAACTAAATCACTTTGGATCTACTACTTTAATTATTGCTTAATTCATCGTTATTTTGGAAATCATGTTATCATGCAGTAACATATTCCCTCTATGCTAAAAAGTGTGATAGTATACATTTTGTGACTGGATCTTCTAGTGAGATCTCATGGATGCCGATTATATAGGAATAAAAAATATATAAAATTATGTAATTATTAAATAATTATATAAATTTATTTTTTAAACAAAAAATATCATTCCATAAAGGCTTCTTCGTGTAATCTATAGAAAAACTTCTCCCATGTCCTTATAACTAAAACCCCATATTTAAGGCATTTTTTTCATTTTTTTTCTTCTAAAAATATTATTTGAACCCAATTTTGATTCAAAATCCATCCATCTAGTTTTAAAAAAAAAATACATCCACCTCTTTTTAATCATTTTTTATCGAGAAATTGATACGTTAACTATAATTGAATTGATAAAATATTAATTATATAAAATATATAATATCTAAAAAAATTAAAAAAATAAAATATTTGTGGCATTATTTTGTTATCGATTATTATAAAAAATATTGTGTCATTTGATCAATGCTCTTCCAATCAAAGATTTAAAATTCTAACCTTACCCTAGCTTTATAGTTCCATATAACTCATAAACTGCTTCTCATTTGAGCCCATTGGATTATTTTTATCATCTAATTCAACTCGTAATCTATTATCCTTCCCAAGATAATTAAAAAAAATAGTAAATGTATACTCCCACATCTACTAACTTTGTGTTGAGTAAAAAGACTAACTTTTTTGGAAACCACAATGCACTTCTTATGAACTTGATTTATTTGAGCCATGTTTTAGTTGTTTTTATTGTGAAGAATTAATTTCTAGTAATAAAATTATAGAGAAATTAATAATTCGGAAATTTAACGTTTAGAAATTAAATAAAGTTTTGATAAATGAAATACTGGAGAGCTTAATAAGTTTTTTGAAATCCATTAGTCTGAATTCTTCAGATATATTACATTCATCAGATTCATGAGAACTATAGAAGTGCTTGATAAACTTATTAGTAGATAAAGAGAAATTATCAGTTCATTAGTAGATGATAAATCTATTTTTTATGCTACTATAACTAACTCTGATATTTGTGGAATTCAACCATTAAATTTTGTTACAACACTAACTATAAATAGAATCACACATCAAGCATCACTATTATAATAGTAATAAATAATTCTTAAAGTTATTGGTTATTTTTATGTGGTGAAATTTCTTATTTTTAATAGATCTTATGATTAATTTAATATTTTCCTTTCTAAGTGTTTCTAATGAGTTATACATTTTGTGAGGTTTTATTATAATTCTATTAGTATTTTTATTGTTATTTTTTTTTTACCAATCCTATAATATAGAGGGATTATAAATATAGTAATATAAATTTTTTGGGGATAGAACATTATACCAACTAATATGTTAAGTTGACGGCTTATAGTGATAGAAATCCAAACCTTATGATTGGTTTAAAATGTGGGATACCTTTTGATTGGTTAAAAATAAAGGATACATAAATTCAGGTCAAAAAAATTATTTAATGTTATTTTTAAATAATTTTATTTTATAATATAATTTTAAAGGAGTAATTATTTGGTTAATCAATACTCCATGCATTATTTTAAACTTCTATTGTATTCATTTTTTAATTACCGATGTGGTTAAATTTTTAATTTACACTGGTCTGATTTATTCTATCTGGTTTTTATAAACTTCAAAAAACCTTATTTTTTTGTGTTAACTATATTTATAATAGTTTATATTTCTGATATATTCTTTATTTTTACTCTGAAATTTGAATTTATTGGAATTTCATAAAATTGGTATTTTTAAAACATGAGGGTTGTAAAACTAATGGTTAAGTTTTTAAACTACAATTCAACCTCCCCCCTCTTGAATATTTCTTATATTATATCTTTGGGAAAATATTGGTGTCATATTAAGTCTCTAATTAACTCTAATATTATCTTTTTTGGTAATTTCATCATATTTTCATCTTAGTTTTCTTACACTAATCATGTTGGTAGAGGAAATGTTTTTTGTAATTGTAGGGTTTCCAATAGGAAAACTTGAAAATCTAAATCTGACCATACATCCAATTTTTTATGGATATAATTATGAATGATATGATGATCATATAAATTTTTATATCATTAATACTATAGTTAACAATTTTCTTATGATAATTGAGAGTGATAATGTTCTGGAGAAGATATTGTTCATTTTTATTGAGAGTAAAATCATGAGTATTAGGTAAATCATAAAGTTCATAATACTCTATTACGTTCTATGACCATAAAAATTTATAGTCATAGACTGTCTTGTGAAATGGTAAATGGTGTTTGGAAGAAAATGGAAACTACTCTTTTTAGAACTACCAAAGTTTAGGAAACTTGAAGAGCTATATTAACTAAATATTTTCAAAAAATTTGATTAAATACATAGTGAAACAATAAAAAAAATAATCCAATGTTTTATGACTATTGAAAATATTTTACAATATTTGTGTGAGAAGGAATTATCATAAGAACAACTTATTGAAAAATTGATTGATATAATGTTAAAGGAGTGGAAATCAAAGAGGATAGCCATAGATGAAACTAAACATTTAACTAGGCCAATTTTGGATAATTTAATTATAAATTTAATTAAAAATGAGAGTATAATGAAGATAGATACTATGAAAAGGAAGATGAATGATGGTGTATCATTTATATCTAATTCTGATAATCATACTTCTTGTAATTTAACTTCTTGTGTTAGTACTTCTAAATATCTGACATCAAGGATGGAATATAATAATTTTAATCTAAGTATTTAAGAATATAGTGAAAATGACCTTGATCAAATTTCTAAAAGGATGATTAATATTTTTAGTAAAAATAAATTCAAATATACTCATCAAAATGATATAAAAGGTATACATTATAAAAAATATTTTTCAGATGTTTTATGCTGTGAGTGTAAGAAGATAGTTCATATCAAATAATATTTTCCTAACATGAAGAGGAAAGATAGAAATTCAAATGGATATTCTAAAAGTAAAGGTAAGAAAATATTGAAATATTTGGATACCTAGAGCATAAGTGAAGGTGATATATCTTTTGATATTTCATTAGAATATAGTGGAAATTAAAATCACAAAATTATTGGATTCTATAAAAAATTTATAAAATATGAATAATGCCTCATGAATAAAGTAACTAATAAATATTTAACAAATTTAACACTTGATTCTAAATTTACTTATACTTATAGGGACTATTATCCAACATCATTGGATAATGAATAAGTTAGTTCATTATATGATGAAAATGTATATTCATCAGAAGATGATTAATTTTTACCTACTTTTAATGAAATGTATAGATATGTTAATCTCAGTAAATAATAAAATAAGAATCTAAAAACAAAAAATGATTTTTCTAAAAATAATCTTATTAAATATAATAATAATATTTAAAATTTTACTTCTAAATGTAATGTCCTGTAATTTCTGTATTTTTTTTTTAATTACATGGAATTATTTCAAGACTGTGAAATCTGATGGCGTGTGATTCTGAGGCCCGGAGTGCCCGGAATGATTCGTCAAAATTTTGTTAAACTTTAAATAGCGTACATGAGTGGTTTTCCTGAAAAAAATAGAATAAATCTTAAATGGGTGCCCGGATCATAAATCTGAGGGCACCATTTTATTTAGGATGGCGATTTTACCTTAGGCGCGACTTAAGTTTAGTCGGCGCAGGCCTCCTGTGAGAAAACTCAAAAATGGCATAACTGTAAATAAAATAATTAAATAATGTTATTTTATTTTTCAAATTCTTATAACTCACGAATAGTGACTCAGATTAAAAATCATAGACCACCGCTGAACTCGTGAGGGTATCCTTTCATTAGGTAGATACTAACATTGGCCAAAGCAGGCCAACTATGGAAGTTAGTTTTTGGTTGTAAATAAAATAATTACGTAACAATTATTTTATTGTTAAAATACACAACTTCTGAATGGTAACTCAGATTTAAAATATAAGAGTACCATTGAGTTCTTTGGGACGTTTTCCCTTAGGTAGTTCCTAACCTCGACCGTCAAGGTTTGAGGGTGGCTGTTATTAATTTTATGAACTTTTTTTCAGGTACATTCAGTAAATGTGCAGGTGGTGTTTTCAATATTTTGAACTAGTGCTCGGAAAAAAAAATATGAGGGCACCATTGACTCCATAGCCCCAGGATTCACATAAGTGAGGCTTCACTTTAACCACAGTATGTCGATATAAAAAGATATATTTTTGGACTTGAAAATGAATAATAAAATAACTTTATTATTTTATTTTCTTACGTTTACTCCAACGGACAAGCGGTAGTGGCGGGACCAACGACGGGTCAAGCCATTAAATGGTTTGACTCCTCAAATATTTTATAATAGTGTCATTGGAATTAGGAAGGTTATTATTAAATGAACCCCCATAAATTACATGTGTGTTACTTACCCTCCCCCTCTCCTATATATATGGAGCTTGGGAAGAGGTATTGGCACAGCTTCACCAAGCGACGAAGTCCTGGTAGAGTGTCGTGATTCTAACCACTTGGACGACGGAGCCAATTCAAGCGGGTGGGGATGTTTGACACCGAAATATGAACATCTAATCTTCCTCAAGTGCAGAGGCTCTCCAACGAACTTGAGGTAGGGATTTATTTTGTTATATTTTCAAGTGATTGTTGAATCCTATATTTCCGCCCTCATGTTTCCAAGCTATTGTCGAGGGAGTGGGCCAAACAAACATAGCCCGGACCCTCCGCTAATATGTTTACCCTTGCGTTATCCATGGAAGACAACTGATGTGACGGCACCGGCCGACCACTATGGAGGCGAGGTGCCTTTGCGCGCCACAAGAGGAGGCCACGGCACTATGCCGCGATGGTTAGTAGAGCGGACGGCATCGGCTGGCAGCGAAGGTGGTGCGACGTGCCATCGCGCGCTGCTAGAGGAGGTCACAGCTCAAGTTCACCGCAGGTGGAGAGATTTGTGGTCCTCATGCCCCGCCGTGTTGGAGGACCCCCAGATGGCCAAAACGGTCGACCGTTACATGGTGGGGTAGTGCCCCACCAGCTGACCAAAATAGCCCCACACCCGTGGGGACATCTGGGAAGACTGGTCCGCCTGGAAAACCGGGTCAGATGCAGGCAGGCCAGGCGAGCCAAACCCTCCAAGAGAACCAAACCCGCGGCCCATCAAGCCAGAATCGCTAGCGGGCCAGGCCGCACCCACGGCCGAGTGGGCCAACACGGGTAGGCCGAGCCCCATCCGATGGGCCTGGACAACTGCGGTCGGGGCATGCGAACTGAATCAGTTTGACCCCAATGGGAAGGACCCAATGAACCGGTCCAACCTCTAGAGGTCCAGACCCAGGCGGGGCCAGGTAGACCCCAGGACCCCTTGCGTTGGGCCAGTCTGACCGAGTCGGACCAAGCCCAGACCCAACTGGTCCCCGTATAAAGAAACACCTATAACTGACAAACCAGTTGTCTGGTCGACACTCCATCAGTGGCGTTGGGACCCATTTGGAAAATTCATCCCATTGGCATATTCTGATGGGCATGACCGATCTGGGCCAGACTGAGGTGTGATCACCCTCGTTTCATAGAAAGGGGTGTAACTAACAGACCGAGCGTTTGTTTGATGAACCGTCTCTAGTACCAGACCACTTAGGATGAGGTGGTCCTTTTGAGATACTCCACGAGGGATTTGGATATATTTTGAGTTTGGATGGGTTCGATCATACCCGAATCTAACCGGGCCGTCAGCACTAAAATGCATATAACTTACAGACTTGGCGTCTGGTTAACGTGTCGTATGTTGCGATGAAACCCTTATGACATGGAGGTCCTTTGGAACACTTCTTCATGAAACTTTGTGGAAGTTGAAATATGACCGATGGCTTGGGGAGTGGTTCTCCCAGAATCAAGCGTTTTATGAGTGGGAATCCAGTGGCTGGCAGTGAGGCAGAGGTTAGAGATAGATCATACGGAGTTTAGTACCTTGCAATCCTATGTGGGTCAGCACCGATCTAGTGTTGGTCAGATCCTATGTGGGTTTCAGCAATCCTGTGTGGGTCAGAGCATACCGATCCTATGTAGGTCAGATCTTGTGTTAGTCAGAGCTCAGCGATCCTGTGTGGGTTAGGGCATACCGATCCTATGTGGGTCAGATCCTATGTGGGTCCGCGAATGTTAGTACCTATCAACTCTGAGTGGGTCGGATCCTATGTGGTTCATTTTGAGGGTTAGTACCTATTGATCCTCTGTGTGTTAGACTTAGTATGGTCAGTAGTAGTGCCTCTTGAAAAAATAAGATGATCTAGCTTCGCAACTATTCATTTGTACTTCTATACTTCACAAATACTTTGTGTGAGATAATTATTTAACTTCATGGTATTACATGTGTGTTACTTTTACCTTCATGGTATTACGTATTTGGTACTTCTACCTTCCTGGAATTAGTTATGTTGTACTTTTACCTTCGTGGTATTACATGTGTGTTACATCTACCTTCGTGGTATTACCTGTGTGGTACTTTTACCTTCTTGGTATTACCTGTGTGGTACTTATACCTTCGTGGTATTACCTATGTGTTACTTGTACCTTTGTGGTATTACCTATGTGGTACTTCTAACGTTGTGGTATTACTTGTGTGGTACTTTTAACTTCGTGGTATTACCTGTGTAGTACATCTACCTTCATGGTATTACATGTGTGGTAATTTTACCTTTGTGATGTTACCTTTGTAAAGTTACATTTGTGGTACTTTTACCTTCATAGTGTTACCTTCGTGATGTTATCTTCGTGAAGTTACCTTTGGGGCACTTTTACCTTTGTGGTACTCTTCCTTTGGTGATCAGTTGGGTTTGAGATGAGTATCTTTTGATAACTTTGTTATATGTATTAGAATATACCTAAGTAGAGTTGATGATTGCCCCATGTTTTCTTATTGAGGTCCTTAATTGTGTTTTTTCCTTTATGGAACTCTGGGAGACCTTCAGGGGTCTCGGGGTCCCTACTGAGTATCGTTATACTCACCCTGTATGGGCTACGCTTTCACCTTTTTGTGTCTTGTGTAGACGATGGACAACATTGATTGAGTCTGAGGGAGACAAGATTGGATGGTGCTCAGAGGTGGACCATTTGACATGACATTCCATAGTGACTACTCATCGTGAGTTGTACCAACCCTTCATGTAGGATCCTTGGTGGATGTTTCAGGTTTTGTTTTCTCTTTTCCAGTTGTACTTGTACTTTAAAATTGGGATTGTATTCTAGCCCCTTTACTTTCAGTACACTTTTTACTATAGCAATTTACTTCATGGTTTCTTCTCGTTGTACTATTGGATTGTGTATTTGTACAGGTTTAATGTCAATGCCTTCCCATTATAGGGATATGCCTTTTTGGTGATAGTCTCCAGCCCCTGGCCTATGGAAGGTGGGTTAGGGGTAGTCACGGCATGATCCCTGAGGGATGGGCTGTGACACTAAAGTTTCAAAAAATCATCAAAATTAGTTTCTAAATCTAATTCACTGTCAAATTAAAATAATAATAATTTTGTTATCAAGATTAAATATATATCTTATAGTTTGAATAAGATTGTATATTACTTTAATTATAGTAAAGAATCTTTTGGTAAAATATATATTCAAATTATAAACTTTATAACTTCTAATATAATTTATTCTACTTCAAATAAATATCATTTCCAATAAAATAACTTTGCACCAAAAATTATTCCCTTTTTCACTAACTATCAAACATAGGTCATCAAAATAAAAAATTTCCTTAAATAAAGGTCAATATTTTGTTTTTTATAAAGAATTTATTTCTTTATAACAAGAAGTTGTTTAATATAGAAGAGTTGGAAAAAAATTTCTAAAAAAATCCTAACGTAACTATACCGAAGTATGTTTTTGTACCAAGAACTTAGTTTTATCTTTTTCAAGAAAATAGATCATGTACCAATACCTAAAACAAATGGTGCATGGATTGGGGTTGTTCTCAAAACATGATAGGAGAAAAGACCATATTTTTTAATTTGAATAAGTTGAATGGAGGATGAGTCTCTTTTGTAGTTTTGGAGATAACACATAAGGTGAAATCATTAGAATTGGTCATGTCACTTTTCTTAGAAAAAATTTAATTTCAATTATTTTATATGTTTTAGGGCTAAAACAAAGCCTTATCAACATTAGTCAATTGTGTGATGAGGTTTAACTTGTGAGATTTATGAGTAATGAATGTATTGTTAAATGTTCATAAGGTACTTTTAATTCATCTGTTGATTACTATGAGAAAATATATATTTTTAAAATAAAATAATTAATTCAAAATAATTTACCTTGTTTAAGGGAAAATAAATATTTATAATGGTTATGTTATAGTAGATTATGTATCTATAAATTTTTAACTTTAGAAAAACTTTCTATAAAATGACACATTAGGGATTTACTAAACATAAAATTAATTCAACTAGAGTCCGTGATATATGAAAATTTGGTAAGAAACATAAGTCTAGTTTTAAACATAAAAGTGAAATTTCAAATTCTAAAGCATTATATTTAGTACACATGGATTTATTTGTTCATATGTAAAATATAAGTATTAGGGAGAAATACTATGGGTATATATTAGTTGATAATTACATTAGATTTACTTTAGTATATTTTATCACATTAAAATATGAATATATTAATAATTTTAAGGTTTTTAATAATTTTATTTTAAATAAGAAAAATATTCATTTGATTACTATATGAAGTGATTATGGTGGAGAGTTTTTGAACTTAGATTTTGAAACCATTTATAGTAAAAAAGGTATTACTCATAATTTTCCAGCACCTATAACACCAGATAAAAATGGTGTAGTTGAATAAATAAATATAATTCTTGAGGAAATTAAATGAAAATTTCTAAGTGAGTATTATTTTTTGTAGAAATATTTTGTCCAAGGTTGTAAGTACTACTTGTTATATTATAAATTGAGTTTTTCTGAGACCTTTTATTTATAAAAATCCTTTTGATTTTTGGACTAGTAGAAAAAAAAATCTTACTTTAGAGTCTTTGGGTGTAAATTATTCTTCCAAGATATTAAAGGTATAATATATCAATTTGAACCTAAATATGATGAATTAGTTTTTATTGGTTATCCAATATCTAGTAAGGCTTATAGAGTTTTCAATAAAAGAAAAAATGATATTGAAGAATTTTTTTATATAATGTTTGATGAAACTGATCCATTATTATTTTAAAAACCTTATAAATTTTAACCTTTAGATAATTTTTTGAAAAAAATATATATATATTAGTTTAAAAAAAATTGATTTGAAAATATCAGTAGTAAATCCCCCAGAAATTAGACCATCAGATATTCAATATCTAGAAATTGTATCATTGGATTTTTTAAATCTATCAGTTGAAGATAAACTTATTTCTTAACTAAATAACTATATAATCTTAAGATCACATCCTACTGATAATATTATTGGTGATCTAAGTCAACTTTTTAAAAAAATAAGTTTCTTAAGAAATTAATGTGATAAGTATGCATTCTTATCATAATTTTAACCTAAAATGGCTAGTGATTCCATAGGTGATGAGAGTTAAATAAGGTCTATGTAATAATATATAAATCAATTTGAAAGGAATTAAGTTTGGAATTTAGTTTAACAACCTAAATATCTTCCATTAATTAGAGTAAAATGGGTTTTTGAAAAAAAGAATGTAATAAAAATGGAACTATTGTTAGAAATAAATTGAGGCCAATAAGGGATATTGTCAAGACGAAGGCATGGATAATGGTGAAACATTTTTACTAGTGGAAAAATTATATTTTATATGAATCTTACTAGCCTTTATACCACATAAGAATTTTAATTTTTTTAAAATAGATGTTAAAAGTTATTTTATTAACAAATATGTTCAGGGGGAAGTTTATGTTGAAAAATTTTATGTCATTAAAGACACAAAATTTCCAAAAAGATGTTTTTAGAATTACTAAATAATTCTAGGGATTTAAAAAATACTCAAGAGCTTAGTATGAGAGATTTATTGGATATTTAATTCAAAATAATTTTTCTTAAGGAAGTGTTCATCCAGTCCTTTTTATAAAAAAAGTTTTCAAATATATTTTTTTTGTTCAAATTTATTTCTATAACATTATTTTTTTTCAACTCAAAAATCACTTTATGATAGTTTTTTTGGAACTGATGAAAAATGAGTTTGAAATGATAATTATGGGTGAACTCAAATTTTTCCTTGGTTATAAAATTTCTCAAATAATAGAATAAAATATTTTAAATCAATATAAATATATCAAATTCATAATCAATTTTTTTTGGTTTTGACAATAAATCGGGTATAACAGATCTGATAGAAAACTCTATCAAACTTGAACAAGATAAATTCGTTAAATTAATGTATTGACGAAAGTATATAAGTATGATTATAAATTTAATATATCTTACCAAAAAGTCAATTGGTAATTAAGTTTTCAACATTTTTATGTGATAAGTTTCTTGTAAATCCAAAGGAATCACATTTAAATGTGGTTTAATAATTTTTTTATTACCTTAAAGAAACTTTATAACTTTTTTACTTTATTCTTTAGAAAATTATATTATTCTTAAAATTTATTAAGATAATGACTTTGGAGTTTAATGATTAGATATAAAATGTAATTCTTGAACATGTCATTTCTTAGGATAATTTATAGTTTCACTCAAACATTAATACTTTTTGATAATAATAGTGTTATATATTTTTAAATTAAACCAATACATCACTCATGAGAAAAAAAAATAGATACAAGACACCATTCTCTTTGGAAACACGCGCAAAATTGAGATATAATTATTGACTTAATCAAAACTAAAAATTAGTTTTCTTATATTTTTTAAAAACCGTTAAATTATAATAAATTTAAATACATTAAACATAATTTGGGTATGATAATCCTAAAGTGATCATAAATTTACTTCTTGTTCATACTATCTCCTAACATTAAAAATTTCTTCAAGTGAGGGGGATCAAATTTCATTTCATTTTTTTATCATTTTTTTCATTTTGTTCAATTCAACGCTTTTTTATTTTTTTAGTTTTATCATAATTTCATATTTTCCATTGTTTTTTAGTTTTCAATTCATCAATTTTCCATTTTCATTTCATAGGTCTTATATACAATGAAATCTATGAAGTTAACCTCTAAGAGATAGAAATATTCTTAGCCTATAAATTGGTAGAAGCGCCATCATTAATAGATAAGAAAATTTATTAAACTTATAAAATATATTTATTTTTATAATACCAATGGAATTTAACTCTTGGAAGGTAATATACATTAAGTTCATATTTATTTTCTAGAATTTATTTTTATATATGGATTGGTTATTGTTACATTTATTTTATAATTATAATTTTATCAAAAGGTAACTCATATTTTTGTATGAATAAAATATAAATTAAATTTTTAAAAAAGAATTCATATGATATGTTTTGGCCATATATTTTCATGAGAGACATTATGTACCAATCATAGAATAAATGAAATTTATTTGAATGATAGAAATTTCAAATTCATATATAATAACAGAAATTTCATGGCTTTTATTTTCAATGGAATTATTTTCTTTGTACTTCTTTATTCTATGTTGAAATAAATTCCAAATAAAGTATCACTAGGACATATTATCATAAGAAGACCCAAATTCCATTCATAAAGCTCAAATTTACATCTAATAAAATATCCATATCATTATATGTGGTTAAAGAACTCTCATGGGTAATAGTGAAGAAGGTGAAGTTAAAAAATTGATAATGAAGGAATTTGTCTACTATTATGAAGTAATTACTAATAAGATTATAAAGACTAATGGACAAGATGGACTTAAATATTTGAAATCATCATAATAGAATTACTTTTTAGATAGGAAATAGTGGTAAAAATGGAATTGATGTTGAAATTTTTTATTACTCAACCATGTTAAAATAATTTCTTGAAGTTCTAGAGTTAGGGAAGTATCACAATAAATCAAAACATATGATTAGACAATTCCTAAGTGAACTAAATTTATAATTCCCAATTATATTTCTCTATTAAATGTATTTTTATATTTTTAATATTATAATTTATTTTATTTTATCAAATATTTTTTTGAAAAACTTATATCTGTTATAATAGTCATTATATTTCTTTTTGAAAATCTCAATGGGGGAGATATTTATGAAATTGAGAAAGTTAAATTTAGTTAAAAGTTTTATAATTTATTTTAAATAATGAGTTTATTATAAATTTTTTATAAAGTTTTTCAAGAAAAAAATGAGTAATTAACTTTACTAGAATTCATAGGGAATATTATTTAGATTGTAGTAGAACTTTTCAATTTTCTATGTGTGTTTTGTGATTTTCAAAAAGGGTGATATTGTTCAGTCAAAGAATAAATTTCTTTATTTGTTTTGGAAATCACAATACATTTCATGTGAAATTGATTTAACTTAGTTTGTGTTTTAGTTATTGTAATTGTACATAATAAATTACCAGTAATAAAATTCAGAAGCACTTAATAATTCTAAAATAGTATATTTACCAATTGAAAAAAATGTTGATAAAAAATTTCATAGAGATTAATAATAATTGTGAAATTACAGTAGTCCAAATTCTCTAGGAAGATTAGATTCACCAGATTTAAGATAAATATAGTGGTTCTAGATAAACTCATCCATAGATAATGTGAAATATTAAGTTCATCTATAGATGATAAAGATGATGTAGATGATGTTACAAATTACTCCAATATTTTGATAGTTTGACAGTTGAATTTCATTACAACACTAACTATAAATATAACCACACATCAAGAATAAAAATTATGACAATAATAATGTATTCTAAAAGTTTCTAATCATTTTAAAGTAGTACAATTTCATGTTTCCTATAGAGAATTTTATTAATATAATATTTTTTCTGGTTATTTTTACTCTGGGCAACATATTGTGAGGTTTTGTTATAAAGATCTTCATATTTTTATTATAATTATTCTATTATTTATATTTCATTATTTAGGGTTTCTAGGATAGAATTAAATACTATTTAGGGATAAAACACTATACATATTGATATGTTTAGTCAAGGGAATCCAAGGGAAGGAATACATACCTTATATAGGTTAAAAATCAGGGATACCTTCTAATAGGTTAAAAAATTTAGATACCTAAACTCAGGACTACATACTTCATTACCATTAAGATTAAATAATGAGATTTTATAATATCCTTTTAAATAATTATTTGGTTTGTTAACCAATATTTTTTGGATTGTTTTAAACTTCTGTTGTATTCATTTTCTAATTACCATTGTGTTTAAATTTTAAATTTACGCTGGTTTGATTTCTTCTATCGTATTTTCATAAACTTTTGAAAACCACATTTTTGGTATTCATACTATATCACATGCAGTTTATATTTATTTTATATACTCTATTTTTTAATATGATATTTTAATTGATTAGATTTTCATAAAACCAGTCAACTTAAAGTTGATGGTTTGAAAACTACTACTTAATTTTTTATTACAATTCACCCCTTATATATTTACAATATTAAATACTTAGGATAGAACTTTGGGTATCTTATTCTCTAGATTAGAATAATACTCAGCAATATTAGGCTCACCAAAAACAGGATTTTTAATTTCGTAAATAATTTAAACAAACATAATTTAAATTTTATAAATTAATTTAATTATCATAGGTATATTTTTATGAAGAGACACACACAAACCTCGGTGGATGTTCCTCTTCCTACATATACTTTAATAAAATGGATGAATTATTTCATATTTATTAATGGAAGTTAATGAATATTAGAATTAAATATTTTAATGCTTATAATATAAATAAATTTTAAAAAATTATAATGGAAAAAGTAAATAACTTGTACTTGAAAATGATAAATATAAAGAACAAGTCACAGTAAAACAACGATATTAGGATTCCCCAACAAAAAATGTGTGCCTAAAAATAATGAATATAGAAATTAATATAAACATAGTAGAAATTATGAACATGTGTGGATATATATATTGAACATAGAAAATTGAAAGAGTTTTTACATGTGTAGGTTTAGCATAAAAACACAAAAAATATAGATATTTACCTGAATTATTAGGATATTAAGGGTGTTTTTCCCATATACCTTATATATGATCATTTTGTATAGCATAGAACAAGTCTACATCATATTCATTATTCCCTTTAGAAATTTTTTAATAGAAGAAGTAATCTCTCATAATCCCACAATATCATCAACATTCTCATCAGCCAAATGGATTAATTTTCCCTAGAAAATTGATAAACCATTGATCATCTGATAGATCAATAACATAAAATATCTATTATACATGAATCACCATCATAAAAGTTTCTTATTTTAAACTAAAACTTTTCAAATAAATAAGTGTAAATCCAAAATCATTTTTTTCACATGATAGTTACTATCAACATAGTTACACTTAAACTGTCATGCTCCCCTCCCCAAAAAGTGTACCCCTCCTGGCCTGGCAATGTGAGAAGGGAGATAATGACCCCCGATTCCTGCCTACAGTAGGCCCTAGGTTGGGGACTAGCACCGAGGGTATAGTAACACACAAATGGGATGCATTACCCTCTAGAGGTTTTTTCAAATTCTCTAAAGGGGTACGACAAGGTGACCCCCTTTCTGCAATTCTTTTCTCCATTGCTGAAGACTATTTTAGCCGTATGATCTCCCAGCTGGTTGAGCAAAACAAGCTCAAACCAATTCATGCTTATAGAAACATGAATGCCCCCACCCACCTCCTTTATGCTGATGACATCATTCTCTTTTTAAAGGGTGACATAAAAAACATTAGAACTCTTAAAGCTGCTCTCAAGCATTATGAGGAGGTCTCGGGTCAAGTCATTGGTTGGAATAAATCTTCCATTTACTTTGGAAAAAACATCCCTCCTTCTAGGAAAAATAATATCATCAATGAGCTTAACATCAAAGAGGGTTCATTCCCCTTCAAATATCTTGGAGTTCCCATTTTCTGGGGTAGACCTAAAGCTTCCTACTTTTCTAACATTGTTGACCAGGTTCTTAATCAGCTTTCCTCCTGGAAAGGAAAATCACTCTCCATGGCGGGGAGAATCTGCCTTGTCAAGTCTGTAATTGTTTCCAAACTTGTTTATTCTATGATGGTTTATAAATGGCCCATTAGTCTCACAAAAAAAAATAAATGTTCACATAAAAAACTTTGTCTGGACTGGTAGCACCTTGGACAGGAAACTTGTGACTATCCCTTGGGCTAAATGCTGCAAACCTCTAAGCATTGGGGGGCTTGGCATTAAAAACATTAAACACTTCAATGAAGCTCTTCAAGCCAGATTAACTTGGAACCTGATACACAATGACACCCTCCCCATTGCTTTCATAAAAAATAGGTTCATTGAAAGATTGAAAAGAAATAATAGGAGTTTCATGAATTCCTCCATTTGGCCCTCTGTTAGAGACACGTTTGACACTATTATGCACAATGCTAGATGGATGGTCTCGAGAAACTCTTCCATGAGATTCTGGTTGGACAACTGGACTGGCACTCCTCTTATCTCTTTGATCCCCCTTGATGATATCCCTGATGACATCAACTCATCCATTTGTAATGTTCTCAATTCTCAAACTGATAATCTTCCTGAAAACATTGTTCAAATTATTGATTCTTACCATTTTTCTACCTCGCATGACTTCCTGATTTGGGAACCTTCTCATAATGGGATTCTTAACTCCAAAAAATATTATAATAATTCTTTCCACAACGCTGATAATGATTTGAACTGGATAAAATTTTTTGACAAGCCCTGGATCAAGCCTTCCAGACTTACTCTCATTTGGCGTCTTGCCTACAATAGGGTTCCCACTGATGCTTGTCTTCAAAGTTTTGGCATTCAACTTTGTTCTAAATGTCGTTTTTGCAATCAGCATAGAGAAGATACTAACCACCTATTTCTATCTTGTGCTACTGCCTCTGCTCTTTGGAAATATATTTTTGATGCTTTTGATTGCAGATGGCCAATCTCTAACTCTATTGATGGCCAGATTAAACGTTGCGTTGATATGGACTCCTCTCATCAAATTAGAAATTTGTTCATAGCTGGGGTTGCCGAGCTGATTCATGTGATCTGGTATGATAGAAACTCTATTCTTCATAATAATTTCTCACACAACACTGATGCAGGTAAAATGAGAATTCTCATTGCTATTCGGGAAGCCGCTTTGATCCAGAATGGTCCCTGCAACAATTCAGTGGCGGACTTTATGATCCTTCGTCGTCTTCAAGTTGAAGCCATTTTCTTGAAGCCGTTACGCACCCTTGAGGTTTTCTGGAGACCCCCATTTCCAGGTTGGATTAAAATCAATGTGGATGGCGCCTCTAAAGGAAATCCAGGACCTGCGGGATGTGGAGCTGTCTTCAGAAATCATCATGGTCACATCGTGGGATGCTTTTTTGGAGGCTGTGGTACTGCATCCTCACTAGAAGCTGAGATTCTAAGTGTTATTCATGCCACGGATTTTGCTCTTCGTCATGGGTGGAACAACTTATGGATTGAGAGCGACTCTACCACTATTGTTCAAGCCATTTGGAAGGGAGATTTTCATCTTGCTTGGCCGATCACTACACGCTGGATGAATTGCCTCCAATCTCTCCATGACGTCAATTACATTGCAACTCATACTTATCGTGAAGCGAATAGGGTTGCGGATGCTCTCGCTAACAAAGGCATTAATCAGGCTATAAGTTGGATGGAAGAGATCCCAGAAAACCTGATTCCGTTGCAAGTCAAAGATTGTAATTTGATCCCGTCCTTTAGACTCTTGTAATCTTTCTTTTTGCTAATAAATTTTCTTTGGTCTCTTGACCAAAGCGCCACCTTCTCATAAAAAATACTACAACTGAAAGGGTAAAACTACAAGTACCCAAAAGAAATGAAAAACAACAGCGACCACAAGCCCGAACAGCTCCTGCAACCACAAGCTAGTAGTAACCAGCTTGATCTCCAACCTGCTCCAAGTGACCTAAAAAATATTTATATATATGTAGGGTGAGTATAACAGTATACTCAGTAGGATCCTCCCCAAATCCTCTCATGAAAAAGTAAAGAAAGCATACAAAATCCTAGTGAACAACAAGTGAAACTAACTCATCACCTAAACAGGTATACTAAGTTCCCAACCTCACCATGGCTACTCTCACCAAGTAATGCATACAAGAATATAGCATATAGTAAAGAATATCAAGGGTACCCCTCTAATACTTCCCCATTGGTTTACCGCTTTTCCATAATGACATATGTCTTGTGCATCTCTCTCCAAAGGCTTGCCCGTATACACCTGGCCTAAGCTCCACAATCTGCATCATGTGCTCCAAAAAGGATTGACCCCAGACACCTGGGCTAAGCACCACACCATCCTCACAACCAAAAGTAACCAGGTAGTTTCTGGGAGCCACCACAGCTCGCATAATGTGTATCATACGTCGGGTATTATACCTCAAGCCATCACAGTCCATATGCCGAGTAAAAATCCTCAAGCCATCACAACCTATACACGTTACACCTATAGTAGTCCATAGGATACTATATCCAGAATATATGTGTGTGAAATAACCACAATCCATTACATCCCTCTACACACATATATGGGTAAAACTAACTGTTGTGACAAAGGCACTCGTATCTACCAAGAGAGGAGAGTAGGGCCAAAGGGGGTAGTCAATCATTCAACCTCCCATGAGAATGTTGGGGAAAACACCCCCCCAGGGCTCAAAATCCCCAGGGTGTCAGTTTCCCTTACTGACTGGGTGGAGTAGCATATAGAAACATAAAATTATAGAATATATTATATCTCACAACCACACTATTGGCATTACCTAGTCTTAGACACAACTGTAGATAACATCTCTCAGACTCCGGGCTGCTACTTCTAAGACTAGGTATCCTATAATCACACAACTATTTGAAGAGATTTATTAGATTACATCATTCCCTTTCTATCAGTTCCACTGTATGTTAATTAATTCTTTAAACATTAATTAACCATGAACAATTCCTCATTAAATTTCATTAGCATTACACACAAAGTCCATTGTCCCTTTAAAAATTACTACCTTATCATTATATTCCAGAAAACTATAACCCCATGGGTTAACATCATTTATTCAAATATTCATTACATAATTACTTTCCCATATTCCCCGGAATTCTAGAAAAACATTCTATGCTACTAAACACAAGGGGGCTCAACACGGTGAGTACATGTACTACTCGTCGAGTCTTTTCCGCCTATATCAAGAGAATAGACCCATTATCCTTTGAGAAGATAGAAACGGAAATCACATGGCATACCTCGCGCGTCTTCGCCTCCTTAAGAAGAAGGGTAATCAAGACCATATTCCTTGAGTAGTGGTGAAAAGTAAAGTATATAAACATTCAATCAAAGTTACCAAGCATCCAACAGACACATACATCCCATTCCATCATCACTTGTGTCCTCCCCAACACCCACATCCATAAACCGATGCATCTCGGCACTCTAGGCGTCATCCGCTACCACAACCACAAGGCCTCCCTACCTCCACACATAACAACACCCCTCCAAGGTCACATCACAACACAAGAAGCATGAAATCAAACATCACATCAAATGGGATATTGGCCCTTTAACAAGGCATCCAGCCTTCATACATAATGAGCACTCATGGCTCTAAAGCACAAGGCACTCGACCTTACGAATGAGAGGGTAACTAAGAACCCTGCCCGGTGTTATCTTTTATCAACCAACCAGTTATTTAATCCCTCTTGAATTAACATATTCAATTCGTAGGTTCCAATTCCAGGAAACCTAATCAGTAAGCTATCACAAAATATTTAACATGATTACTATGCCAATTTGATTAACATCAAATTAAAACAACTACAACAACAACAACAATCAGATTCATTTACATGCCTCCTTATCTTTATCTAATTAATTACCAATTAATTTCAGCTTTATTTTCTTTATCAATTTCCATCAAGAATGAACAACTAAGCAAATCAAGCATAGATATCACACTATCAAGCAAAACATGAGTTAGTAACATAAAAGCGATAACAATTTCTTTATCCGGTTCAAATATTTATTTAGGTCAATTTCATTGTGATCTAAAGGGATAAATCATGCTAACTCTACAATTTCACATAAACAATTAGAGAAGCAATGAATCCCCTACCTTGAAGAGTTCTTGACGTTCTTTATCCACACAACGGGTCATAATCCTCCTCTCGCGACAACTGCATCCACCTGAGGATGACACGGTACGTCTACACCAACCAAACCCCAAGAAAACCCCATTACAAGCATGGATATTACATGCTAATATAGAAAAGAGAACAAAATAAGATGATCCCCAAAGGAACGATGATAAAACATACCTTATATCGAAGAATGATTGACACAGCTTGGTTGAATCAAAACAGATCGGAACCATTCCGAGGAGTAGAGTTTGATTTTGAAACTCTTGTAAGAAGGATTGAAAGGTTCTAGCATCTCATAGCAGAAAACAAAGAGGAAGAACAAGGGAGAATGATATCTCGTTCCTTTTTTAAGATTTAATGGGGAGATGGTTTAAGATATGCTTAATTCTCCATTAAAAGCGGATCACATTAACCCATGCGGTTTGACCAAGTAAAACATTACAAGCCTTAGGAATAATTAATATAGGATTTATGGCATATTAATAGGCCTTAAGAGTCCTTAAAATAAGGCTTTAAATGTATTTTCCGTCAAAGGAAATTTCAAAAGGGGAAAAATTGTAGGAATCTGGAAACATTGTTCACCTACCGTTACTGTACACCTACCGATCTGTGCTACCGATATGTGCTACTGATTTGTGCTACCGATCTTTGCTACACTGTACACCTATCGTTACTGTTCGTAAAACTGGAAACACTGTTCACAGGACTGGAAAATTGGAAAAGTGTTGGGGATAAGTCACATTGACCTCCCGAAACACCTCTAACACCACATTTTCACAAATTAAAGGACTGGAGAGGTCTGGTCCATTACATAAAATACCTCTCAAATCATTCTCATCCTCGAGAATTTAAAACCAACCTTAGGAAAAGAGGGGTCCAAACAACCATCCCGTAAGATACCTCTCAAGGGAAAACCACCTTGAGTTTTTCTAAAGCTGGGACAAAACAAAGACATTCGAGAGCAAGGAGACAAAAAATACCTATCCAAACAATGCAAGCATAACATCACATCAAAGGTACATAAAATAAAGGATCAAAGAAAACACAACACAACATCTTAAAACAGCTCTGGGTACTGGACAGGCATCTGTGACTCACGTTCCCAGGTACTCTTCTCCATGCCACCATGTCTCCACAAGACACGAACTAAGGGGATAGAACATCCACGCAACACATTATCCTTTCGGTCTTGGATCTCCACAGGTTGCTCCTCGAAGGTTGAATCATCATCAATATCAATCTCTCCCCAATAGATAACGTGAGATTCATCATGAAGATAATGATAGAGCTGTGATACATGGAAAACATCATGTACCCGACTCATCTATGGGGGAAGTGCAACTCGATACGCCACAGCTCCAACATGAGCTAACACCTCTAAAGGCCCAAAAAAACGGGGAGAAATCTTAATTCCATGACCAAACCTTCACTGCCCACGACGGGGAGTCACTTTCAGAAACACATGATCCCCAACATTAAACTCCAAGGGTCTCCTCCTTTGATCAGCATATGATTTCTGATGATATTGCGATGTCTTAATCCTCTCACGAATCACCTGAACCATCTCTTTTGTATTCTGCACTAGTTCTAGTCCGAGAATTACTGACTCTCTGACCCCAGTCCAGCACAGCGGAGAATGGAAAATCCGTCCATACAAGGCTTCAAACGGCGCCATACAGATGGTGGAGTGAAAACTATTATTGTAATAGAATTCCACCAAGGTTAAGTGACTCATCTATGAACCTCCAAAATCAAGACCACAAGATCATAACATATCTTTGAGAGTTTGGATGGTTCGCTCAGTTTGACCATACGTTTGAGGATGAAAAGCAGTGCTAAGGCATAGTTGAGAACTAAAAGCATGTTGGAGACCCCTCCACACCCTGGAGTTAAAATGAGGATCTCGATCAGAAACGATCATCCTAGGGACTCCATGAAGTCTTGCCACCTCCTCTAGATACTGCCTCGACAAAACTTCCACTGAGCTCGACTCCTTGATCGCTATGAAGTGGGCCGATTTTGTTAAACGATCCACTACCACCCAAATAGAATAATGTCCTCCTGGAGCTCGAGGTAAACCTGTAAAAAATTCCCTTGAGATTTCCTCCCACTTATACTGAGGAATCTATAATGGCTGGAGAAGACCACCAGGAACATGGTGTTCGGCCTTCACCTTCTAGAAGACTAAACATCGAGACACAAACTCCGCAACCACAGGCTTCAGCCCTGGACACCAAAAATGACTCCTCAAGGATCGGTACATCTTTTTAACACCAGGATGTACTACTAAGGGAGAACTATGGAACTCTCATAGAACCATCTCGTGCATCGCCAAGGGAACAAAAATCCTTCCATGATACAACACTTGGTGTTGTTCATCCTCTGACCAACCATCAGGGGCCTCACCACAAAAAATTATGTCTCTCCAAACCTCCACCTCAAGATCCCCCAACAAGGATTCTTCCACCTTCTGCATCAGGGATGACTATACCGTCATCTGAAAAAAGACAACCTCTACCCCCAACTTCTCCCATGTCAAGATGAAAAGCTGACAGTTCCTCGATTACTCTCCAGGAATCACCAGATTCACGCACAGCATCCCTACGTGACTTTCGGCTCAGCTCATCAGCTACAACATTCCCTTTTCCAGGTGTATATGATAATTCGAAGTTGTATTCCTGTAAGAACTCCATCAACCGACAATTTCGCAAGTTTAAGTCGCGCTGGGAGAAAACATACCTCAAAATATTATGATCAGTGAAAACCACAAAGTACTCACCAATGAGGTAATGTATCCACAACTTCAGAGCAAACACCACGGTTGCCAACTCAAGATCATGGATGGAATAGTTGCATTCATGGGGATGCAACTTCCAAGACCCATAAGAAACAAATGACCTCTGCTGCATGAGAACACAGCCTAGCCCCAGATGTGAAGAATCACAGAAAACATCAAACTGGACTCCCTCAGTTGGAAGACAAAGAACTGGAGCACTTACCAACTTCTCCATTAGATAATCGAAAGCTGACTAACACTGATCAGTCCATATGAATGCTTGATCCTTTCTTGTCAAAGCTGTCAGAGGAGTTGCAAATAGAGATAAATTGGCTACGAACCTCCTGTAGTAGCCTGAGAGACCAAGGAAAATTTTCACCTCTGACACTGTCTTGGGTACTTCCCAAGACACGACTGCTTCTATCTTCGATGGATCCACAGCTAATCCTAGTTGGGACACAACATGCCCCAAGAAACATACTTCTTGATCCTAGAACTCACACTTCGACAACTTCCCAAACAGCTTATGTTTACTAAGAACTCCCAAAAAAGCATGTAGATGCTCTGCATGCTCCTCTTCAGATGTGGAGTACACAAGGATGTCATCGATTAAAACCACAAACAAACTTATCCAAAATCTCATGGAACACAGCGTTCATCAAACCCATGAAAATAGTTGGAGCATTCGTAATGCCGAATGGCATTACAACGAACTCATAATGCCCATGATAACAACGGAAAGCAGTTTTCAGGATATCCTCATCCCTCACATGCATTTGATGATATCCTAACCGCAAGTTGATCTTTGAGAACCAACTTTCACCCTTAAGTTGATCGAATAAATCATAAATTCATAGAAGAGGAGGGAGATTCTTTATTGTCACTTTGTTTAAGCGACGATAATTGACACACAATCGCAAACTGTCGTCAACCTTCTTCACAAACAAAAATGGTGCACCCCATAGTGACACACTTGGCTGAACAAAACCACATTGCAACAGACCATCAAGCTTTATACGTAGCTCTCGTAAATCTGAAGGGTCCATCCTATACGGAGACAAAGAGATAGGAGACGTTCATGGTTGTAACTCGATCCCAAACTTGATCTCTCGTTGAGGGGGTAATGCTACAACCTCTTCGGTAAAGACATCAGGGTACTCCTCTACGACCCTAGGAAACACCAACTACTGAACCTTTGAAGAACTTAGAATCAACTCAGCCATCAAGGATGATAAGGATGGAACTCGTCTATGACCCATCCGAGGATCTTGCTCACCAAAAAACACCACTTTCTCTCCATCTGCGCCAATGAAGATGACCTTCTTCCTGATGAAATCCACGATAGCCTGCACCAAATACAACCAATACATGTCAAGGATGACATCATATGGTTTTATCCATAAACATAGGAAATCTCCCCAAGAGCGGTGTTTCCCCAACACTAGATCACAGTCTCTACATACTTCAAACAAGCTAGCTCGACCTCCAACTAGCGTAGTCAACACCAAGGGCACTGTAAGCCTCTCTACCTCAAGTCCCAAAGTATAGACAAGGGTAGGTGATATGAAGGAGTGTGTTGATCCTGAATCAAACAAGGCATACACCAAGGTAGAAAACAAGAAAAGGGTACCTCGAACGAAATCTGGCTCACCTGGGTGGGGGCAACGCTAGAGCATGAAGCTAAACACGGCCTCCTCCATAGCCTCTCTGAACCTGATGACAACCACCACCACGGTCTTGCTCTGCTCTCTGAGGACGGGGATCATCATGGGGTTGTCCTCTGCCTACCTCATCTACCCTCTAGTGATCTAAAGCTGGTGCAACCTACTGCTGCTACCTCAGATGGAACTGCCTCAACGGAGGAACCTGGAGCGGAGCGCCCGGTACACGATGACTGCTCTGAAAAGTTGGGCACTCCCGCTGCTGATAACCATAACCACCACAATAAAAACAAGCGCCTGATCCCTTGGCATAGGCCTGAGAGTTCCTGCCTCCAGAGAAACGAGATGGTAAGGGTTGGGACCTACCCCCAGGTGAACAGAAACTCTTCTTCTTGGAAAACTGGGAACCCCGAACGACATCTCTACTTCTTGAGGAATCATGACAATTCCCCTCTCATGATGATCCAGTCCTGGCCAAAGTCCTCTCAACAACCTCTTCCTTCTCCAGCACCTCAGGATATTTCTTCAGCATAAATGGGGTGACCTGGTGATGGATCTCTGGATGCAAAGCCTCCTCAAAATGCCTCGCTCTGGCCTCCTCATCTGGTAACAGGTCTGAAGCATATCGTAGAAGGCTCCTGAAATGGATTCCAAACTCTCGAACACTGGAGCTCCCCTGTCAAAGGGTAAGAAGCTCCTGACGACTAGACGTCTTCATGGTCGAGGAAAGGAACTCAAATCTAAACTTGTCTCAAAACTCCTCCCATAAGATTGCTGACTCCTCATGATCC
The DNA here is from genome assembly GCA_963277665.1 of Viscum album. NCBI lineage: Eukaryota > Viridiplantae > Streptophyta > Magnoliopsida > Santalales > Viscaceae > Viscum > Viscum album. Next base: position 562,684,276 of record OY728142.1, on the reverse strand, counting down.
CCGAGGAACAAGATCCACCACTGCCTTGCTTCTCCACACAGCATCGTCACAACCAAGGACACTCAGTTCTCCTTCTCAGCACAAATCAAACTGAAGCTGATCTCGACCTCCTCTAACCAGTATTCTTTGATTACATCTGAAACAGAGCCCTCATACTTCTGCAGACTCTGGAGCTGAAACTCTTAGAGTTTCTTCATCCAAGTGTTTTCATCGTCAACCTCTACCCTGTGGCATTCTGCTGGAACAGCCTACTGGTCATTTTCTATGCAAACCTGACGAGGACGTCAGCCTGGATCCATACCTATAAAATAACAAACCATTAGAGCTACTAATCCTGGAATATGGAAGACTCAAGATTAATTAATTAATTGTTTTCTTTCATTCATTTTAGGTTAACTTATCCCAAGGTATACCCATTCAAACATAGGCACAAAGAAGAATGACGCATGATCCTTTCCTTGGTCTCTATTCTACAACCAGTATCACCTTGTTTAGAAGCCATTGTAAACTTAAAGGTTCGTGCAATAGATCATAGGGGGCCCTAAATGCCTATGTCTCAGCCGGTCTCTAGTGTTTACCTCACTTGATAAACATGAATGATATTGTTGCCCTACCAACCCGTGCAACCTCACCTATGCCTAACTCCAAACTCCATCCTATCCCTGAACCAGACCTCTGATACCACTCTGTCATGACCCCCTCCCCACAAATTGTACCCCTCCTGGGCTGGCAATGTGAGAAGGGAGATAATGACCCCCGAGTCCCACCTCTAGTAGGCCCCAGGTTGGCGACTATCACCGAGGGTATAGTAACACACAAATGGGAGGCATTACCCTCTAAGAGAACACATGCGGAAGAGAGAGATAAGATAGACACCAACCAACTCCAACTCAGAACTGAAATATAAAAGAAACCCATGTACATATATTAAATTCCATGAAAAAGTACTACAACTGAAAGGGGAAAACTACAAGTACCCAAAAGAAATAAAAAACAGCAGTGACCACAAGCCCGAACAGCTCCTGCAACCACAAGCTAGTAGTAACCAGCTTGATCTCCAATCTACTTTAAGTGAGCTGAAAAACAGTTTATATATATGTAGGGTGAGTATAATAGTATACTTAGTAGGATCCTCCCTGAAGCCTCTTGTGTAAAAGTAAAGAAATCATGCTAAATCCTAGTGAACAACAAGTGAAACTAACTCGTCACCTAAACAAGTATACTAAGTTCCCAACCTCACCATGGATACTCTCACCAAGTAACACATACAATAATATAGAATATAGTAAAGAATATCAAGGGTACCCTACTACTACTTCCCCAATAGTTTTCCGCTTTTCCCCAACGACATACGTCATGTGCATCTCTCTCCAAAGGCTTGCCCGTATACACCTGGGCTAAGCTCCACAATCTGCACCACGTCCACCACAAAGGCTTTATCATAGACACTTGGGCTAAGAACCACACCATCTTCATAAGCAAAAGTAACCAGGTATTTTCCAGGAGCCACCACAATTCGCATAACGTGTATCATACTTCGGGTATTATACCTCAAGCCATCACAGTCCATACGCTGATTAAGGATCCTCAAGCCATCACAGCCTATACATGTTACACCTATAGTAGTCCATAGGATACTATATCCAGAATATATGTGTGTGAAATAACCATAAGCCATTATAGCCCTCTACACACATATATGGGGAAAACTAACTGTTGTGCCAAAGGCACTCGTATCTACCAAGAGAAGAGAGTGGGGCTAAAGGGGGTAGTCGGCCATTCAACCTCCCATCAGAATGTTGGGGAAAACACCCCCCCCCCAAGGCTCAGAATCCCTGGGGTATCAGTTTCCCTTACTGACTGGGTGGAGTAGACTATAAAAACATAAAAATACAGAATATATTATACCTCACAACCACACTATGGGAATTACCTGGTCTTAGACACAACTGCAGTTAACATCTCTCAGACTCTGGGCTCCTACTTCTAAGACTAGGTATCCTATAAGCACACAACCATTTGAAGAGATTTATTAGATTACTTCAATACCTTTTTATCATTTCCATTGTATGTTAATTAATTATTTAAACATTAATTAACCATGAATAATTCCTCATTAAATTTCATTATCATTAAACCCAAATTCCATTGTCCCTTCAAAACTTACTACCTTATCATTATATTCTAGAAAAATCCAACCCCATGGGTTAACATCATTTATTCAAATATTCATTACAGAATTACTTTCCCATATTACCAGGAATTATAGAAAAGCATTCTATGCTACTAAACACAAGGAGGATCAACACGGGGAGTAGATGTACTACCCGTCGAGTATTTGCCACCTATAGCAAGAGTGTAGACCCATTATCCTTTGAGAAGCTAGACACAGAAAGCACGTGGCATACCTCACGTGTCTTCACCTCCTTCAGAAGAAGGGTAAGCAAGACCAGCTGCCTTGATCAGTGGGTAAAAGTAAAGCAGATAAACATTCAATCAAAGTCACCAAGCATCCAACAAACACATCCATCCCATTCCATCATCACTTGTGTCCTCCCCGATGCCCACATGCATAAACTGGTATATCTCGCCACTCTAGGCGTCATCCGCTACCACAACCACAAGCCCTCCCTGCCTCCACACATCACAAAACCCCTCCAGGGTGACATCATAGCACAAGAAGCAGGAAATCAAAAATCACATAAAATGGGCTCTTGGCCCTTTAACAAGGCATCCAGCCTTCATACATAATGAGTACTCATGGCTCTAAAGCACAAGGCACTTGGACTTACGAACAAGAGGGTAACTAAGAACCCTGCTCGGTGTTATCTTTTATCAACCAACCAGTTCTTTAATCCCTCTTAAATTAACAGATTCAATTCGTAGGTTCTAATTCCAGGAAACCTAATCAGTAATCTATCACAAAAGATATAACATGCTTACTATGAAAATTTGATTAACATAAAATTAGAACAACTACAACAATGACAACAACCAAATTCATTTACATGCCTTCTTATTTTATCCAATTAATTACCAATTAATTTCAGCTTTATGTTCTTTATCAATTTCCATCAAGAATGAACAACTAAGTAAAGAAAGCATAGATATCACAATATCTAGCAAAACATGAGGTAGTAACATACGAGAGATAACAATTTCATTATCCAGTTCAAATATTTAATTAGGTCAATTTCATTGTGATCCAAAGGGCTAAATCATGCTAACTCTACGATTTCACATAAACAATTAGAGAATCAATGAATCCCCTGCCTTGAAGATTTATTGATGTTCTTCATCCACACAACGGGTCACAATCCTCCTCTAACGATAACTGCATCTACCCGAGGAGGCCACGGTACGTCCGCACCAACCAAACCCCAAGAAAACCCCATTACAAGCATGGATATTACATGATAATATGGAAAGTAGAACAAAAGAAGATGATCCCAGAAGGAACGATGATAAAACATACCTTATATCGAAGAATGATTGACACAGCTTGGTTGAATCAAAACAGAGCGGAACCAATCTGAGGAGTAGATTATGATTGTGAAACTCTTGTAAGAAGGATTGAAAAGTTATATCATCTCATAACAGAGAACAAAGAGGAAGAACAAGGGATAATTATATCTTGTTCCTTTTTGAAGATTTAATGGGGTGACGGTTTAAGATGTTCTTAATTCTCCATTAAAACCGGATCGCATTAACCCACACGGTTTGACCAAGTAAAACATTCCAAGCCTTAGGAATAATTAATATAGGATTTAGAGCCTTTTAATTGGATTTAAGAGTCATTAAAATATGGATTTAAATGTATTTTACGTCAAAGGAAACGTCAAAGGGGGGAAAACTGTAGGAATCTAGAAACATTGTTCACCTACCGTTACTGTAAACCTACCGATCTGTGCTATCGTTCTGTGCTACCGATCTATGCTACCGATCTGTGCTACCGATCTGTGCTAGCGATATGTTCTACCAATCTATGCTACTGATCTGTGCTACCGATCTGTGCTACCAATCTGTGCCACCGATCTGTGCTATCGATCTGTGCTACCGATCGGTGCTACGAATATGTGCTATCGATCTGTGCTACCGATCTGTGCTACCAATCTGTGCTACCGATCTGTGCTACATTGTACACCAACCGTTACTGTTCATAAAACTAGAAACACTGTTCAAAGAACTGTAAAATTGGTAAATTGTTGGGGATAAGTCACCTTGACCTCCCGGAACACCTCTAACACCACATTTTCAAAAAGTAATGGACCGGAGAGGTCTGGGCCATTACATTAACATTGTTACTCAAAATTTTAATGTAATAAATTTCTCACATATCTTCAACAACTCCAAAATATTATATTGATTTAGAAATTCGGACTTCATATTTTTTACTCAAAAAAAATTTACTTCATCGATTAACATTACTATACTATTTTGAAATGTACACTTCTTACCCTATTTTTTATATAAAATGTATAAGAATTAATGTCTAAATCAACAAATGTGATCTCATTAACACATGGTCCCCCGTCCAAGAATTTAAAAGTTTTTAATGAAGAAGGATTATTATTGATATTCTACTTAAACCATGAAACAAATGTCTTTTTATTATCATTTATCAACCAATTTTCATTTATTTTCAGATATCATTCTTTAAATCCAATATTATATGATGATATATATATATATATATAGTTTAACCTCACTTGTGTTGTTTGAAATATATAAGTGTTCCTACATTATTTCATCATGTTCCATTAGATTTACTTTTAAAACATGTATATCATTACATTCACTATTGACTACCACATAGGTAGATTTAGAGAGACTAACATACTCTAATTCATATAAGTTTTCAGTATAGAACTCAACCACCTCCTCTAATATAAATATTTAAGGAATATATTCCCATGTTCGATATAATTTTTTAATGTATCTATTTATATTTTTTATTTATAATTAAAACGGATACATATAACATGAATATGTATTCCCACATGAGCTTATCTCTCACACAAAATTATTCATTGGATGTATCATTATATCAAAAAATGATAGTGTAAAATACATATCCAGTTACCAAATTATAAGGAAAACAATATTCTCCAATGTATTTGATGAATCTGGATCCATGAATTAGATAAAAATTGAATTGAAATTTTAAAATAACTTTATAATAATATTTTTCATAGGAATTAGTAATATTTAATGTAGTGAAAATGGTAGTATTAATTATATCAATACATGATAGTCATGATATTAGATGCATATAAAATTTAAATCCTTAAATAACATAAATATTTTGATATTTTAAGAATATCTAGTAGGTAATTTAATACCATTAAAACACTATAAAATTTATTTTTTCACACTTTGATAAAGTATATCAAGTTGGATATAAGTATATTCTTTTTCCTTATAGTGGGATCTAACTCTATTTGTATTCCCATAGATATTAATTCTAATATTACATGCAATCCATTTATTCATTTTTTTTATATCAAAAAGAATTTGATCAAATTATCACATATTTTTTTCTCAACATGTATAAAATAAATGTTATGATTTACCTCCCAAATCTCCAATAAGTTTGATCATATAAGACTGGCCATTTATGTCATGTATTTTTCTAATGAACCAAAAAAATTATCTTCCCAAATGTAACACCTATTTTTTCACATTTTTGTAATAGTCATTAGTTGACAAAGTCTATGAGGGAAATCATAATTTTATAAACCATCAAATAAATTTTTTAATCAAGGTTTATTCATTAATGAAAAACACTAATGACCCTTTACACTATCTTTCTACCATGTTGTAGTTAATGAAATGAAGTCCCTTCTTCACAAATTGGATAATATTTATATACCTTAACACTATATCCAGATAAATTTACATATGAAAGAAATTCATTTATAGTGAAAATTATCCTAACATGTGGTTTTTCATGCTCTTTTTTGTATGAATATGACACTTTAACACATGTCTCCCATAATAATTTTAAATCATCGATTAATAATGACAAGTAAACATCAAAATCATTTCCAAGATTTTTGGGATAGAAATCATAAATTTTATCATAAAATATTTTGTCTTCATACATATACATAGGTAAAGGCAATAAACTAACAACATGATAGGCCCTGAACTATGTTGGTCATTGAGGATCTAATACAAATTTATTTTATCTATACATCATCTCATTATAATATTTCTAAAATTATTTCCAAAATCATGAATGTATTGATAAAATTTCTTTTATTTTTTTGAATTAGTATGGGTAAATAGGTTTTCATCAGATATTATATTATCAGTATGTCATATCATCCACTTTACATCATTTCAATTTTCAAATAAATGTTTCAAATAGAGAATAATTGGAATATTTCATATTTCCTTATCAATTGGTTTGATAGCTTCTCCTGGAGATAAATTATAGTTTGGTCTTCTATACATTTTATATCATGATGTATCATATTTAGGACACTTTAAGAAAACCTTCATATTCCTTCATATACAACAGACCGTTATAGGGAAAAGAGTATATATTATTATACCTCAATCCCATAAGATATAATATTTTTTTTAGAATTATAATTGGAATATAGAAGGTTATTTTCTTCTGGAAGTATCACTTTCAAAAGTTCAAGCAATTTATTTAAACTTTTATTAATCCAACAATTTATCACTTTTAAATTAATCAATCTCAAAATTGTTAATAACACTGTAAATTTAGTCAAACCCAAGAAAAATGGTTTTTCAACATCTCCATTCAATAGTTCAATGGTTACTATTATTTCAATGGTTTCAAATCCTATATTATGAATTAAATCATCAATGTGATCTTCTAACTCATACTAAAAATCTTCATCATTGTTAAATCTTGAATTCTATGTTATTTTACCATGCCATATCCAATGGATATAACTTGGATTAAAACCACATCAAATAAATTGATCATTAATTTCTCTATACCTTAATTTTTTAATATTCAAACACTTCACACATGGATAGTAAAACATATTTATGTTTTCAACGTTCTATTTTGAAAATTACATGAAATTTTAAACTCATTTATCTTATTCATCACTTTTTCTATAACCATTTATCCAATTATAATCTATTAATTGTTTAAAACGATAATAAAAATTAACAATATATTTATAAAATTTTTATAATAAACATATTTTTGGTTTTTTAATTTTTATATCATAAAAAAATTAAAACAATAAGATTTCATTACATTTAATTAGCAAAGTTTATAATATAAAAATGTATAAAAGTTACAAACACACACACACACATATATATATGTATAATACATATTCTTGTTCATATAATTATATATTATACATATATTTACATATATATAGACATATGTATACATAAACAATAAAAAAATCTATAAATATATATAAATTTAACACCCATATATATATAATAAATAAAACATATATCATATAAATATATAAAAAAATATTTATATTTAAAACATATAAACATTTATAAATTTTTAAACATATAAACATATATATAAAAATACAAATTTAAACATACATATAAACATATAAATTTAAAAATATATATGTAAACATATAAATTTAAAACATATAAACATATATAAAAATTTAAAACACATAAACATATAAATTTAAAACATATATAAATATATAGATATAAAACATATAAACATATACATTTAAAACATATAACCGTATAAATTTAATCCATATAAACATATAAATTGAAAACATATAAATTTATAAATTTAAATTTAAAACAAATAAATTTGAAACATATATAAAAATATAAAATTAAAAAAAATAAACATATAAAATTTAAAACATATAAATTTAAAACATTTAAACATATATACATATAAATTTAAATTTAAAATATATAACCACATAAATTTAAAACATATATATATATACACTCACTAAATAAAACATATATATATTGTGCATATCATATCACACATAAATAAAATTTTATTAGGGGTTAAAAATAAAAAAAATATAGTTCGAGGGGTTATGAGGTGGTATAGCCCAAGGGAATCCTTATGAACAATGTTTTTACAACTTAGGGGGAGGAAACCTAAGTTAATAAATAGTCAGATAGTTATATTTGGATAACCTTTATAATCCTATAAATATTTCTCCCTGTTTCCCTCACACCAAGTATGTAAAATCATGACCTCGTGATCAATCAAATCCATGTATTACATAATATTGTAAATGAATGAATAGTGAATTGTAAAGAAACTTGGTAAAAATTTAACAAGAAAGGATGAATCTAATTCCCCATAAGAAAGTGATATATTGTAATGTTTGCAAAGAAGAATCTTGTTGATCAAAACCTAGGATTTGTGATTAACGGGTTTCCTTACCAATATAGGGTGATGAAAGCCAACACAACTAAACCACAATAATCATGTGTGATACCCCCCCCCCACATAATATTATTGTAAATAGTTTAATCAATATTGAGTTTGAATCCAATACTTTTTATATTTAATTAACCAAGAGTCCCTACAAATCACTAACTCCACCTGTTTGGGTCTAAAAAAATACATGTAAATGTTCTAAAATATAGGAGACCAGTTACACCCTATACACATAAATCCCATATCAACGATCATTGTGATTATTTTTTTCTATTTATTAATACTATTTTGATTTCCTAGGTTTCTGGACTCATTACATTCCACTCAAAAAAATCCAACATCCAGTGGTAAATGCCAAACTACGATCTTGTCCAACCATGGAATAACATTTGCACTGTGAGACCATTAATATGGGTACTAGTTAATAAAACCAAGGTAAAGTTACAAACCCATAAAATTATTTAGTAAATTACAAATAAATCACTCACATTCCACTTTTATTAAAATTTTATCTTCTTTCTTCATTTTTTGAGTTTATGAAACATAATAATTTAGAGGCTATATAAATTAATTTTCCTTGAATTTGATTTTATGTGGGGATTAAAATATATAAAATGAACCAAAAAATGAAGTTGTATTTATTAGTAATGGTTTTTTTTCAAAATATAATATATCATTGGTAAATTACTTACTATACATGGATGAGTTTTTGATAATCAGATGTTCAAAAAAACTTGAACTTATGGGGGTAAAAACATAATAGTTAGGATAATTTTTTTAGATTGATGTTATAAATGAAGGAATTTTGAACATTAAAAATGATAGAATTTATACAACTTTGGTTCTCTATTACCACATGGAAGATCATACTAGGATAACAGCACCCTCGAGAGTAAATAGAATGACCAAGCCAGTAATCATATTAGAAAGAGATGCCATGATTCCCTATGATCCAACACTAATGCTCAAGAAGAGTATGAAAGGTTCCCAGAAGAGTCCTATATATTTGGGAATTAAAATATATCCCATTATGTAAAGTATTATATTTCTTTATATATTTTTATTTAACATATCTCAACTATAGAGACTAACCCACAAGAGTTTCCAAATCCATCTTCACCAATATTCTTTGAAAACATTGCACAAGTCTCTTGATATTGATAAATCCTTATTTGAAAGGGTTTTCTATGAAAGACCATCTTACCCAATGAAATTTATTCTCTTTTTGATAATCTATCATGAATCCATTGAGGATGATTTCAATACTCCTAATTACTACTTTAGGGACCTCATAACTGGTATAAAATCCATTTTATTAAATGTGCACAAAAAAGATATGCATGTGATACATGTTTGGAGCTTGTGGATACAATACCTCCAACATATCCTTAAGTAAGATCCTAATAATATGTTGGTTCCAATATAGTATGTTTTGCATGCAGTGTATCCTAAGACTATGTTTCACCTATCATAACATAGGCTTATATATTTGAGTGTAATAATTTAACCATGTCCTCCCACATGTTTTGATTAATTATAAATCAAAGATTTGATTCATTAATGAATTTAATAATTCATTGAATTGTTTAATGAAAAATACACAAATGGAAAGTAATATATGAGTGTCATTTGAAGGAACCTAATATGGTTGACACTCTTTATTTAATGAAGAGAGATGGGGTTCGCCTATAAAATGTAAGAAGTTTTTTTCATTTTTTGTACCCCAGTTTCATGAAATATAGCTAAAAATTTCTTGTGTTTCTTGATAATTTTTTTCTATTGAAGATATATCATTCATTACATGGGTTTTATTCTACTTCCAAGTTCATAAAATAAACACTCAAATACCATATGTGGTATCAAATCCTTGTTCTTAAATGGATCAACATTCTAATGTTATTTGTAAAGACCCGTAAATTTCAAGGAAATTTTTTTCTTAATTTTCTTTGGAATTTTACAAGAACGCAGTTTCTGACGGCACCTGATTCCGAGGCCCGGTGTTCCCGAAATCATTTTCCGAAGTTTGGCTCGGGTACGTTCAGTGAACGGATGAGCGGGTTTTTCTAACTTTTAAATCGGTGCCTGGAATCGAATTCAGAGGGCACCAATGAAATCGCAGCACCGGTATTCCCTTAGAAACTCCTCTTCCAGAGTTGCGTTTGCTCGGGTGTGGTTTTTAATTTTCGGGCTTAAAATTAAGAAATAAAATAATTTTGCAACAACATTATTTTATTTCACTTAAGCCACTTGGAAGCCACTTGAAGCCACTTAAAGGCAGCTTGAACTGAGTTGAACCGGATAGGATACTATCCAGCAATATCCTACCCTCTTGGTAGGATATTTGTGAGGTGGGGCCCACACGAGCCCTGTCGTTTCTTTCCGCTAAGTAACGCACCCGCGAAAACCCGTCATTATGAAAGTCAACTGACGCGTTTCTTAAATTCTTAACAGACCATTTAATTGGGCGGTTTATTTCGTAAATTAAATGATCTGTTTCTTTCGTTGAATTAATTCAATGAATTGATGGGTCGTTACTTACCCGTTTTCGTTTGTTGGCATAATAATAAAATAAGACCAACCTATCTTTTTTGGAGGATTACTCGTTGAGAGAGGATCCTTGAACCTTCAACCTCCTTCGCGAAGAACGCGAAGAACGCCGAACCTGGAAATCGACGACACGACGCCATGATCCGCGACGCCGACGCTCCCTTCCTGCAACGTTCTTCTGCGACGTCTCTTCCTCCGCGACGGATCTTCGATCGGCTGCTTGAGGTAAGAGCCTCAGTTTTTCATTTAATCTCATTTGTGGTTCTTTACCAAAACACGGATTTAATTAATTAAATTAAATCTGATGTTTCATGGTCTGTTGAGTTCGCCGACTCAACGTCGTGTTTTGCGACAACGCGACGCCCTTCCGCGACGAGCAATTCCGCGAAGAACGCTCACGCGCGACGACTACGAGGTAGGGATTTTATTTTTGGAATTACCCCTTTTTATTATTACCATAAATGTTTCTTGAAAAAGTTAAATAACTGGATTTGTAAACAATTTTAAATTTATTAAAATTGTTGTTTCCTGTGTGGAATAAAAATTCTCCCGTTGTTTATATCTAACGCGGAGGGTGCGGGCCAAACGAACACGGCCCGACGACCCTCCGCCGTTTCACATTCTTGTGCGGATTTGATGGGCGATGACGGAACGTGCCGCAACGGAGGTTTGATGATTTCGCAGTGAAGAATGAGTCCCGAGAGGAGTAACGGTGAAGACGGGAAGAAAATCAGGCCACCGGAGCTACTCCGGCGGCCCGTGGAAGCCGCCGGCAGCGGGGGTCGCCGGCGTGGCGGCGCCGGCAGCCGGGAGCGGCGGCGCCACCGGCGCGCCGCCGGACAAGCCCTCCGCGGCAGAAGCCGCGATGGCGGCGCTCGCGGACCCGCGGCCGCGCGGGTCCGGCGCACGCGGGACGCAGCTGAAGCCGCGTCCGGGTGTCCGAGCGACACCCCGCGGGTTCCGCGGGGTTGTCACGCGGGGGCGGCGGCTCCCCCCCCCCCCCCCCCCCCCCGCGTCGCTCGGCTTGCCAGGAAGACACCCCGTGGGTGTCGCGGGGGTGGCGGCTCCCCCCCGCACCGCTCGGCCGAGCCGAGCAGGGCTGGCCGAGCCAGGCCGGTTTGACCGGCCGGGCAGCTCCCTAGCTGGGCCGGATCGGGTTGACCCAGTTCGGCCGACCCAGGGGGGTCGGGCTGGGTCGGCCCGGGCCCGGGCCCGGACCCCCCGTCTTCGGACGGTTTTCGTTCAAATACCCGTAACTTGAGCTACGGGCCTTCAAACGACTCGCCGTCAGCGGCAACGCGATCCTTGGATCGAGACGGTCGTTTAGGTATATCGCACTAAAAGTTTTGGAATACTTTGAGTTCGGCCGGGTTGGTTCGTACACGAAACCAACCAGGCCCTCGGAGCAGAAACGCTCATATCTTGAGCTACGGACGTCTGATTGATGTGCCGTCAGCTTTGTTGAGTTCCTCTAAGTGAGACGGATCTTTTGGTATACTCTGCCCGAGGTTTGGACGCAGGTGGAGTACGGTCGGGTTGGTTTTTCCTTAAAAACCAACTGGGCCCCTGGAACAAAAAGACCAATAACTCTCAAACCGGGTGTCCGATTGACACGCCGTCTGCGACGTTGAGTTCCTGTTGACGATACGGGACTTTTGGATACATAAACTTCGGACTTTGTGTCAGTTGATGTATCATCCTCTCGGCTCGTGGAGCGGACCCTCCCGAACGAGCTTGCTGTGTGCAGAAACCCTAGTGTTGGCTGCGATTGCTACTTCAACAGCGACGACCGTGCAGAGATCCTCAGTGGACTGCGACGACGACTGTGCAGAGATCCTCAGTGGACTGTGATGACTACAGCACTCAGTGATCCTATGTGGATCAGTGCTACAGTTCCTGTTTGGGCCCGATCCTGTGTGGGTCCGATCCTGTGTGGGTCAGCGCTCAGCGGTTCTGTGTGAGCCAGCGCCTACAGGTCCTGTGTCGGCCCGATCTTGTGTGGGTCATTGTGGGGGTTAGTTACCTATCGATCCTTTGTGGGTCCGACGACTTAGATGGATCAGTGATCATCTTTATCGTCATCCAAAGAAGTATACTTGTGTGAGCTGAATCTTGAGTTACTCTCCTTTGTGGATTGTGTTGAGCTATCCTGTGTGGATTTACTGTTTACTCTCCTTTGTGGATTGTGTTGAGCTATCCTGTGTGGATTTACTGTTTACTCACCTTTGTGGATTGTGTTGAGCTATCCTGTGTGGATTTACTGTTTACTCTCCTTTGTATATTGTGTTGTGCTATGCTGTGTGGGTTACGTTTTCTTTCCTGTGTGGATTGGGTTGTGCTTGGGCTCGGACGTTGGAGCCGAACGGGAATTGATGACTTAGGTATATGTATGGGCATATGCCTAAGCCGTGTCAGATGTTACTTCGTGGTTGTATCTTTCCTTTGTGGATTATCCTTTGTGGATTTCGAGAGACCTTCGGGGGTCTCGGGGTCCCTACTGAGTAGCTTATACTCACCCCTGCACGGGCTATGCCCGCACTTCGTGGTGTTGGTTGCAGACGACGGGCAGCGCTGATCGAGGTGGAGGCGTACGGAGCAGGACGGTACCTGGAGGTGGACCACTAGGCGGGACATACTCAGAGCGGACGGCTGGACCGAGGAGCTGTGGAGGCTATCTGTACCCACCCTTCAGGTGGGACTTCCAGAGGACGGCTCGACGCTGCGGCTTTTCCTTTCAGTTGATGTTTTTCCCTTTCAGTTGTACTTTACAGTTGGGCTTGTATTTCCGGTCCCTTTTACTTTCAGCACAGCTTGTACAGTTTTTACTTAGTGTTTACTTTTTCGCTTGCTTACTCTGTGGTTCTTGTTTACTTTTCAAAGGCAATGCCTTCCCTTTGTTGGGATTTACGCCTTGGTGCTAGTCGCCAGCCCCTGGCCTATGGAAGGCGGGCTTGGGGTAGTCACGGCACGGGCCCCGAGGACGGGTCGTGACAAATTGGTATCAGAGGTGGTCGGTTCTACCATAGACTCTGATCTTTCTTCTGTGTGAAGCAATAGTGTTTAGCGTATTGGGTGTGGTTATCAGTCCAGGGAGTCCAGTGTTGGTGTGGCGGCCGACGTATCCGTACACCAGGACCCTGACTTCTGATTTCCGACTTAATGCACGAAAACATTGATTGCATGTGTGTTTCAAGTTTTCTTTGTGATTACTTGTGTCAGCTCACCCGGTATACTGTTCTGACCGTGGCGCACTTGTTTCCTTTTCAGGATGGCCCGACGACAGCAGTCAGCTAGGGTTCCGAGAGTAGATCGCGACGATAGCCCGCCGAGTGATGAGGCCTCGGTACAGGGCTCGTTGACAGCAGAGGCACCGGCGGTACCTTTACCCACCGAGCCCCCGATGCTTCCAGCACTGGTAGCTGACGATGCACGACGCCTCGGAGCTCTGCACGAGTTCCAGCGCCAGCGACCACCCAGGTTCCGTGGGGAGACGAACCCCCAGGCAGCCGAGGACTGGCTGGAGGCAGTCGTCCGAGTTTTCAGGCTAGTGAGGACACCAGCAGACCTCATGGTGATCCTCGCGGCGAGCCTACTGCACGCAGCAGCAGGACGATGGTGGAGCTTGATGCTCTAGGTACACGATGAGGCCACCCTCATCTGGACGGACTTCGAGAGCCTCTTCCACTCAGAGTTCGTCCCGGCCACCCTCTGTGCGGTGCGCATTCAGGAGCTTCTTCAGCTGCGGTAAGGCAGCTTGACGGTCGCTCAGTACGCGGCGAGGTTCACTGATCTTTCTCGCTACTCGACCGACATGGTACGGGACCCCTTCTTCCGGGCCCGGACCTTCGATCAGGGATTGAGACATGAGATCAGGGCATCGCTGATCTCCCTCAGCATCCCGACCCAGGCAGGAGTGTTGGAGAGATCCCTTCTGATCGAGAGCTTCCTGGCTGAGTCCACAGCGAGACCTACCGCAGGGCGGCAGGTAGCAGAGTCTTCGGCAGCTGGTAGCCGACGGATGACTTAGGGTTCCAGGCAGACAAGACCTTCTGGTAGACGACCTCGGGACACTGGCTCAGCAGTGTGAGGCACACAGCGCGGGGCCAGTCTTCCGAGAGGTAGGCAGTGCTACTCCTGCGGCGGGCAGGGCCACATGGCTCGTGACTGCCCGACCCGCCGTACCGAGGAGCAGTAGACGGTGGAGGGGCCACCCAGGCAGAGGTAGAGGGTCGATCGTGGCGGTCCTCAGGGAGGAGGCGGACGAGGCAGAGGAGCTGGCCAAGCATCAGGTGGTGGGAGATGCTTTGAGGCTCTGCCACCACCACCACCAGGAGGCCCGCCCCGACCACAGGGAGCTGGCGGGCAGAGACAGGCACAGCTGCAGGCAGCAGAGGCCTATGACCATGGCGCTCCAGAGATGATTCGAGGTACGATCTATTTCTATTACACCCTTGCTGCAGTTCTGATACACACAGGAGCGAGTCACTCATTCATAGCCACTGCCCTTATTCGGAGCTCGGAGATTTCGACAGAGGCGTTGGCTCGATCCTTACGGCTAGAGACTCCTACAGGAGCAGACTCGACGATTACGCACTGGTGCCGGTAGTGTGAGCTTACTCTAGGAGGCGAGAGCTTCGGCTGGGATCTTCTTGTAGCGGCGTTGAGGCCTTACGACGTCATCTTGGGCATGGATTGGTTATCTACGATCCATGCTCAGATTGACTGCTTTAGGCGCAAGGTGCGATGTGTGCGTACCGACGGGAGCAGGTTCACCTTCACCGGCGAGAAGGGAGCCTTTGCAGAACAGGATGGAATTCCGCAGAGGAGAGGACAGCCCATCACTCATCAGTTGGCTAGCCTCATCCTTGGAGCAGTTGACGTGCAGAGTCCTAGTTTTCCTACTGTGGTGGATCAATATGCGGACGTCTTCCCCGACGACGTTCCAGGGGTTCCTCATCGCAGAGAGGTATACTTTTATATTGATCTGTACCCTGGGACAGCCCCGATATCCACTCCAGCATATCGGATGGCCCCTGCCGAGCTTCGAGAGCTACGGGTACAGTTGGAGGACTTGCAGGGCAAGGGGTTCATCCGACCCAGTGTTTCACCTTGGGCTTCCCCGATATTGTTCGCCAAGAAGGCGGACGGGAGCTTGCGACTGTGTGTCGATTATCGTCACCTGAACCAGGTGACAGTGAGGAACAAGTATCCACTACTGAGGATTGATGACCTCTTCGATCAGCTCAAGGGAGCACGGTGGTTCTCGAAGATAGACCTCAGGTCAGGCTATCATCAGCTCAGAGTTCGAGACGAGGATGTGCAGAAGGCGGCCTTCAGATGTCGGTATGGCCACTATGAGTTCTTGGTTATGACTTTCGGCGTAACCAACGCTCCAGCAGTGTTCATGAGCCTCATGAACAGGATCTTCCAGCCATACCTCGATCGATTTGTCGTGGTCTTCATCGATGACATTTTGGTGTACTCGACGACGGAGGATGCGCACGCCTACCACTTGCGGGTTGTACTAGACACACTCCGAGAGCACCATCTTTATGGAAAGCTCTCGAAGTGCCAGTTATGGTTACGTGAGGTCCAATTCTTGGGGCACGTCATTTTTGAGGCGGTAGTTTCATTGGATCCCGCGAAGATCGAGGCAGTGCTAGCTTGGGATCCACCCAAGAGCGTGACGGAGGTGCGGAGTTTCTTGGGTCTAGCCGGATACTATCGGAGATTTGTGTTGGACTTCTCCAGAGTTGCGGAACCACTCTCAGCGTTGACGAAGAAGGGGAAAACCTTTGTGTGGTCAGACAGTTGTCAGCAGAGCTTTCAGGAGCTGAGACAGAGATTGACCAGCGTACCTATCTTGAGGTTGCTTGAGGAGGGAGTTGGATACGTAGTCTACTGCGATGCATCAGGGACCGGACTTGGGTGTGTCCTAATGCAGGAGCGGGTCGTGATTGCCTATGGATCACGTCAGTTGAGGCCGCATAAGCAGAACTACGCTACCCATGACCTAGAGTTAGCAGCAGTGGTCTTCGCCCTGAAGACATGGCGGCACTATCTGATGGGAGAGCGTTTTACAGTCTTTTCCGACCACAAGAGTCTCAGGTACATCTTATCTTAGAAGTACCTGAACCTGAGACAGCGGTGATGGCTCGAGTTCCTCCAGGACTATGACTTTGAGATAGTCTATACTCCTGGGAAGGGGAACGTGGTAGCCGATGCCCTCAGCAGGAGGACGGGCATCCAGCTACTTGAGGAGGCGATAGAGCAGTTAGCTTCTTTGCATATATCCTTCATGGATGGAGATGGAGTAGCCTTCCTTCATTCTCTCACAGTCACCCCTCCACTACTGCAGCGGGTCAGAGAGGCACAGTGTGGGGACGCTGACTGTGAGACACGGCGTGCACAGATATCCTCGGGACAGGCACCTGATGGTTTGTCCCTTGGATCATAGCACGACGTCCTTTTTAGAGGGCGTACCTTGGTACCAGTCGCTTTACGATAGGAGGTGCTGAGAGAGTTTCACACTTCTCCTTTGGTGGTACATCCAGGAGTGGCGAAGATGTACCAGGATCTCAGACGACAGCACTGGTGGTCGGGCATGAAGAAGGTTGTGGCAGAGTTCGTTTCATGGTGCCTCACCTGCCAGCAGGTGAAGGCAGAGCATCAGGTACCAGCAGGCTTGGTACATCCCTTGGAGGTCCCGGAGTGGAAGTGGGACGGGATATCTATGGACTTCGTGACTGGACTTCCACGCGCTTCCAGAGGTCACGACTCCATCTGGGTGATTGTCAACCAACTCACCAAGTCGTCTAACTTCTTACCCATCTGAGAGCAGGGCTCAGTGGAGATCTTGGGGCGTCTCTACGTTCAAGAGATTGTACGGCTTCATGGTGTTCCATCGACTATCGTCTCCGATCGGGATGCTCAGTTTACTTTCTGGCTTTGGAAGGGGTTGCAGGAGGCGTTCGGGATGCGGCTACGTCTGAGCACCGCCTTTCACCCTCAGACGGATGGTCAGACAGAGAGGACCATTCAGACTCTCGAGGACATGCTCCGCGCATGTGTCCTCGACTTGGGTCGTAGCTGGGATGACCACCTACCCTTGGTGGAGTTCGCGTACAACAACATCTACCACTCCACCATCGGGATGGCACCCTACGAGGCGTTGTACGGCAGGCCTTGCAGATATCCTTTGTGCTGGACAGACCCTGGGGAGTCAGCACTTGTGGGACCAGAGATGGTCCGGGCCATGACAGAGAAGGTCCAGGTCATCCAGGAGCGGATGAGGACAGCACAGAGTCGGCAGAAGTCATATGCTGACAGGAGGCGGAGACCACTATATTTCGAGGATGGCGACCACGTCTTCTTGCGGGCCTCACCTCGACGTGGTTTGCGGAGATTTGGCTGAGGCAGCAAGTTGTCTCCACGCTTCATCGGGCCTTTCCAGGTCCTCTGCAGGGTTGGCGAGGTGGCTTATCGCCTGGCTCTACCACCTCAGTTGCACCGGGTGCATGACGTCTTCCATGTATCCCAGCTGAGGAGATACGTGCACGACCCGACACACATCATTGACTATGGGGAGCTAGACGTGGATGATGGGGCGACTTTTGCAGAGGTCCCAGTGGAGATAGAGGATCTACAGGAGCGGGTCCTACATGGGTGATCGATTCCTCTTGTGCGCATCAGATGGCAGCACGGGAACCTCCAGGAGAGCACTTGGGAGCGGGAGGCTCAAATTCGTACTCAGTACCCACTTTTGTTTCCCTAGTTTTTGATGTATCTTTACGGGGACGTAAAGCCCTGAGGTGGGAGTAAGGTAAAGACCCGTAAATTTCAGGGAAATTTTTTTCTTGATTTTCTTTGGAATTTTACAAGAATGCAGTTTCTGACGGCACCTGATTCCGAGGCCCGGTGTGCCCGGAATCATTTTCAGAAGTTTGGCTCGGGTACGTTCAGTGAACGGACGAGCGGGTTTTTCTAACTTTTAAACCGGTGCCTGGAATCGAATTCTGAGGGAACCGATGAAATCGCAGCACCGGTATTCGCTTAGAAATGCCTCTTCCGGAGTTGCGTTTGCTCGAGTGTGGTTTTTAATTTTCGGGCTTAAAGTTAAGAAATAAAATAATTTTGCGACAACTTTATTTTATTTCACATAAGCCACTTGGAGGCCACTTGAAGCCACTTAAAGGTGGCTTGAACTGATTTGAACCGGATAGGATACTATCCAGAAATATCCTACCCTCTTGGTAGGATATTTGTGAGGTGGGGCCCGCACGAGCCCCGCCGTTTCTTTCCGCTAAGTAACGCACCCGCGAAAACCCGTCATTATGAAAGTCAACTGACGTGTTTCTTAAATTCTTAACAGACCATTTAATTGGGCGGTTTATTTCGTAAAATAAATTAGTTGTTTCTTTCGTTGAATTAATTCAACGAATTGATGGGTCTTTACTTACCCGTTTTCGTTTGTTGGCATAATAATAAAATAAGACCAACCTATCTTTTTTGGAGGATTACTCGTTGAGAGAGGATCCTTGAACCTTCAACCTCCTTCGCGAAGAATGCGAAGAACGCGAAAAACGCGAAGAACGCGAAGAACACCGAACTCAGAAATCGACGACGCGACACCGTGATCCGCGACGCCGACGCTCCCTTCCTGCAACGTTCTTCTGCGACGTCTCTTCCTCCGTGACGGATCTTCGATCGGCTGCTTGAGGTAAGAGCCTCAGTTTTTCTTTTAATCTTATTTGTGTTTCTTTACCAAAACACGGATTTAATTAATTAAATTAAATCTGCTGTTTCATGGTCCGTTGAGTTCGCCTACTCAACTCTGTGTTTCGCGACGACGCGACGCCCTTCCGCGACGAGCAATTCCGCGAAGAACGCTCACGCGCGACGACTACGAGGTAGAGATTTTATTTTTGGAATTACCCCTTTTTATTATTCCCGTAAATGTTTCTTTAAAAAGTTAAAGAACCGGATTTGTAAACAATTTTAAATTTATTAAAATTGTTGTTTCCTGTGTGGAATAAAAATTCTCCCGTTGTTTATATCTAACACGGAGGGTACGGTCCAAAAGAACACGGCCCGACGACCCTCCGCCGTTTCACGTTCTTGTGCGGATTTGACGG
Source organism: Viscum album (assembly GCA_963277665.1). Lineage (NCBI taxonomy): Eukaryota > Viridiplantae > Streptophyta > Magnoliopsida > Santalales > Viscaceae > Viscum > Viscum album. Next base: position 562,664,206 of record OY728142.1, on the reverse strand, counting down.
GTGATGACGGAACGTGCCACAACGGAGGTTTGATGATTCCGCAGTGAAGAACGAGTCCCGAGAGGAGCAACGGCGCAGACGGGAAGAAAGTCGGGCCACCGGAGCGACTCTGGCGGCCCGCAGAAGCCGCCGGCGGCGCGGGTCGCCGGCGCGGCGGCGCCGGCAGTCAGGAGCGGCGGCGCCACCGGCACGCCGCCGGACAAGCCCGCCGCGGCAGAAGTCGCTGCGGCGGCGCTCATGGACCCGCGGCCGCGCAGGTCCGTCGCGCGCGGGACGCGGATGAAGTCGCGTCCGGGTGTCCGAGCGACACCCCGCGGGTGCCGCGGGGTTGTCACGCGGGGGCGGCGGCTCCCCCCCGCGTCGCGCGGTTTGCCAGGAAGACACCCTGCGGGTGTCGCGGGGGTGTCACACGGGGGTGGCGGCTCCCCCCCGCGCCGCTCTGCCGAGCCGAGCCAGGCCGGTCCGACCTGCCGGACCGGGTCCGACCGGGTCCGACCGGGTTGACCCGATTCGGCCGACCCAGGGGGGGTCGGGCCGGGTCGGCCCGGGCCGGACCCCCCGTCTTCGGACGGTTTTCGTTCAAATGCCCGTAACTTGAGCTACGGGACTCCAAACGACTCGCCGTCAGTGGGAGCGTGATCCTTGGATTGAGCCGGTCGTTTCGGTATATCGCACTCAAGGTTTCGGAATAATTTTAGTTTGGCCGGGTTGGTTCGTACACGAAACCAACCGGGCCCTCGGAGCGGAAACGCTCATATCTTGAGCTAGGGACGTCCGATTGACGTGCCGTTAGCTTTGTTGAGTTCCTCTAAGTGAGACGGATCTTTTGGCATACTCCGTCCGAGGTTTGGACGCAGGTGGATTACGTTCGGGTTGGTTTTGCCTTAAAAACCAACTGGGCCCCTAGAACAAAAAGGCCAATAACTCTCAGACCGGGCGTCTGATTGACGCGCCGTCTGCGACGTTGAGTTCCTGTTGACGATATGGAACTTTTGGATACATCAACTTCGGACTTTGTGTCAGTTAATGTATCATCCTCTCGGCTCGTGGAGCGGACCCTCCCGAACGAGCTTGCTGTGTGCGGGAACCCTAGTGCTGGCGGCGACTGCTACTTTGACAGCGACGACCGTGCAGAGATCCTCAGTGGACTGCGACGACGACTGTGCAGAGATCCTCAGTGGACTGCGACGACTACAGCACTCAGCGATCCTATGTGGATCAGTGCTACAGGTCCTGTGTGGGCCTGATCCTGTGTGGGTCTGATCCTGTGTGGGTCAGCGCTCAGCGGTTCTGTGTGAGCCAGCGCCTACAGGTCCTGTGTGGGCCCGATCCTGTGTGGGTCATTGCAAGGGTTAGTTACCTATCGATCCTTTTTGGGTCCGACGACTTAGATGGATCAGTGATCATATTTATTGTCATCCGAAGAAGTATATCTGTGTGAGCTGAATCTTGAGTTACTCTCCTTTGTGGATTGTGTTGAGCTATCCTGTGTGGATTTACTGTTTAATCTCCTTTGTGGATTGTGTTGAGCTATCCTATGTGGATTTACTGTTTACTCTCCTTTGTGGATTGTGTTGAGCTATCCTGTGTGGATTTACTGTTTACTCTCCTTTGTGGATTGTGTTGTGCTATGCTATGTGGGTTATGTTTTCTTTCCTGTGTGGACTGGGTTGTGCTTGGGCTCGGACGTTGGAGCCGAATGGGAATTGATGACTTAGGTATATGTATGGGCATATCCCTAAGCCGTGTCAGATGTTACTTCGTGGTTGTATCTTTCCTTTGTGGATTATCCTTTGTGGATTTCGGCAGACCTTCGGGGGTCTTGGGGTCCCTACTGAGTAGCTTATACTCACCCCAGCACGGGCTATGCCCGCACTTCGTGGTGTTGGTTGCAGACGACGGGCAGCGCTGATCGAGGTGGAGGCGTACGGAGCAGGACGGTACCTGGAGGTGGACCACTGGGCGGGACGTACTCGGAGCGGACGGCTGGACCGAGGAGCTGTGGAGGCTATTTGTACCCACCCTTCAGGTGGGACTTCCAGAGGACGGCTCGACGCTGCGGCTTTTCCTTTCAGTTGCTGTTTTTCCCTTTTAGTTGTACTTTACAGTTGGGCTTGTATTTCCGGACCCTTTTACTTTTAGCACAGCTTGTACAGTTTTTACTTAGTGTTTACTTTTCCGCTTGCTTACTCTGTGGTGCTTGTTTACTTTTCAAAGGCAATGCCTTCCCTTTGTTGGGATTTACGCCTTGGTGCTAGTCGCCAGCCCCTGGCCTAAGGAAGGCGGGCTTGGGGTAGTCACGGCACGGGCCCCGAGGACGGGTCGTGACATTATTGTTTTATGAAGAACGTATTGATCATGACATAACTATATTTTCTCATCTAGCATTATATTATTTGATAATGTAATGTGAGTCACTCCTACATGAGAATACCTTAAATATTAACATAATCTTAAGTGAAACCCTGAAGTTATGTTTATTTATAATACATCCAACACTAAGAGAACATGACATTACATTATGAAATAATGTTTTCTAAAGACATCCCCTCATGTTACAATTATTTGATAGCATAACATGCACTTAGTCTCAAAATTATGTTATACCAATTATGTATTATGTAGTTTAAGGAAAAAAATATGTTATATGATAATGTAGATTGAGTTTGTACCCACTAAAAATAGAGTATTGTAAATTTAATAACTGACATTACATTATAAGACAAAGTTATGTGAGGTGATCTACTTGAAATTATATTGTGAGACAATGTAATGTTATATTATACCTTAACAATATGTTTAGAGTTGACATATTATCAAGTGACTATTTTAGAAAATAAAATTTAAAAATATATATTTTCAATTATTTTTATTATTATTTGTTAAATTTTTATAAATTAAAACTATTAGGCATTGTAAAATAGTATTTTTTAGGCCTAAATTTTATATGAAAATATCATATATTTTCTCGTGTTTTAGAAAATAAATAAACGGTTTATTTATTTTTTAATTCCCTAAGAATATTATTATTTATAAAATGTTTTTAAATATTTAATGTTGTGTATACTTAATTTATATGATATATTATTTCAAGTATAATGGCTATTCATTAATTACATTAAACAAATGACTTCATAAGATATATTTTTCATCTACCTTTACCTCATTTGGTAATTAAAGTTATGAGCATGAATTTAGTTGTTAGAAATAGTTATTTCATGTTAGGTTTTAGATTTATTATGAATTGGATCCTATCTTGAGTAAATTATCCTTGGGTAGATGGGCTTTGGGTAAGAATTTCAACTAGCTTGGCGGCTTATGTCATGTCCTAGAATGGTGGGGGTTGGCTATATATGGCTCTAGGTTTACTCATATAAAGGCAATCAATATTATATAGTTCAAAACATTTACATGAAGAGTTTATATACCTTATGAATAGGATACATTTTGATATGTTTCAACATGTTTAGATTATATATTTTTTAAGATTAACACAAGTTGTGGGTTGGGTAATGATTTAAAAATTAATGTGGTTTGAACATATTAATTTAGGGAATTTAATATAGATTTAAAAATTAGATCATTAGAATCATGCATACACAAAGTAATAAAACATAAGAAAGTAAATATATCATATGATGCAATATTAATGAATTTAATATATCTATGATGTATATTAAATTGGCATGACTTTTAAAAAAACCCACAAATACTTAGTTTGTGATTCCTTCTAAATAAGAACTTATCAAGACCTCAATCATCCAACTGATCATGTCATACTGGATCCAGATTCCCCTTAGTTATCTTATGTAGGAAAGAAAGTAATGGGTGATCAAAATCGGATTAGGCACTTGTTTTTGGTGTTTTATTTGGTTTGAACAAGCTAGTAGACCGTAATAGAATTATGTTACATGAGTAATAGAACTTATTTTTATCCATATGATGGATATGTAAAAATATTTTTCCTCTCAACTATCTAAGAGTCACAACTATTATGATTAGGATGATTCCCTACTGAAATAGATAAGTGATGGGATAAATGCTAAAGCAGTCCAAAACATAGTGAAATATGAATCATGTCTTACTAAATGGATATGATATATGGGGTTAACATTTTTATTGGGAGAATTTTCATTAAAATTTCTTGATAAAAATATATAAAACATGATACTCATCTACATATATTTCATTGTTATATATTTTAGCATACTTTATGTCAATTATATTGATATCCCTAACAGAAATTACCTATAAAATAGAATGATCATAGTGTCTAGAGATGAGAAGTTTTATAAAAGATAATCATTCTATGAAACATAATGTGAATGTTATAGAAATAAATTCCACCAACTATGAATCATGGGTATTGGAAAATGGGTCTGCATCTAACATTTTTTATCATAAAAATAGAATCATATATAAGAGGTAATTTATGAATAGATAAGTAGATCTTCATATTATTTTTTGAGAAAAACTTATTTCATTATAATTCATCAATTATGACCTCAGTCTTCATAGTGGATTAGTCCTAGAATAAGAGAACTAATATTATGTTCCTGACATAAAATAAAATGTGAGTTATGTATCTTGTTTGGAAAAGATGTGATTTTCATTCACAATTAAGAACTATAGTTGTTTTATATATAATAATGAAATTTTTAACATCAAGAATATGGTAAATGTTTTATATATTATAGATATGGTAATCATATTTATAACATTTAGAATAATAATATCACCATTAATTCTAATCCCACTTTCCTTTTTCATTATCACCTTGGACATATAGATGAGAAGTATATCCAAATACTCTATAGAGATAGATTTTTGGGACCATTTGATTATGAATCATTTGAAACATTTGAATATTTTTTATTATTAAATATGACCAAAAAATATTTTACTGGGAAAGGTGAAAGGGATATTCAATTATTAGATCTAACGCATAAAGATGTACGTGGACTAATGAGAAAACATTCAAGTTGTGATTTTAAGCAGTTTTTTATCATTATTGAGGGCTTTATTCAGTATGGTTATGTATTTTTTATGAGGAATAAAATTAAACTTTTGAAAATTTTAATGATATTTATAAACAAGTATAGAATCAATTGGAAAAAAGTATTAAGATTCTCTAGTCAGATCAAGGTGGTGAATACTTGAGCCAGGAATTCACGGATCATTTGAGAGATTGAAGAATTTTTCCACAAATAATTACTCATAGAACACTAAAATGTAATGGTGTGTTTTAGAAGAGGAATCATACCATTTTGGATGGTGTTTGATCGATTATGAGTCAGTAGTACCTTCCAATTACAATTTGATGTTATTTTATATAAACTGTTACATTTCTACTTAACTGTGTTCCATCAAAAGTAGTCTTGACGATGATTTATGAGATATGGATTGGGAAACATCATAGAATTTATTTAACAAATATTAGGGGTTTTTTAATAACTTTTAAAATGATTGGATTCTGATAGTCTTGGCCCCAAATCAGAAAATTTTTGATTGGTTATCCCAAATAAAATATGAGATATTACTTTTATAACCCTATTGAAAACAAATATTTTGTGTCTCAAAATGGTATATTTATTTATAATTAATATATAATTTGAGGATTAGGTGGGATGAAAGTTTAACTTGAATAAGTTCAAGAACAATAAACATGAATCATTCCTAATATGGAGGTTAAGTTTGTTACACAATGATTTTTAAAAGAACAATCGACTAAATCTATGAAAGAAACTTGAATGTATAGTAGGAATCATCAAGAATCCAAAATATATATGTTTCTCACAATTAATAATGATGAAGTAAAGTCCATGTAAGATAAACCTAATACCTACTTGAAGGAAATTCATATTTTTTATTTAAGAAATAGTTAAAAGCTATAAAATCTAAATTGGATGTCATATACACTAACCAGGTTTGGAACTTGGTGGATGCACCTGAAGGGGTTAGACCCATTGGGTGAAAGTGGGTTTTCTATAATATAATTCACATGGAAGGTAGAGTTTCTACTTATAAATATTACATGGTGGTAAAGTTTTGCAAAAAATAATGGTATTGACTATTAAGAAGCCTTTTATCTAGTTTCACTGATAAATTCCATTGAGATATTTATTAACATAACAACTCACATTGATTATTATATATATCAGTTGGATGTAAAAATTACTTTATTTGATGTGAATTTAGTAGAGGAGCTATATATGATATAGGTCAAATGTTTTGTATTACCTAATTGGTCTGTTAAGGTATGTGAGTTGCAATTGTCCATTTATAGACTAGAGAAAGCTTCTCAGAGTTGGAATATCTAGTTTTATGATGTAATCAAAGAGTTTTTTCATAAAAAATTTGGATGATTATTATGTATATAAGTGTATTAATGTAAATTTAGTGGTGTTTTTTATATTTTATGTAGATGGAATACTTCTTATTAGAAATCAAATCCCAAATTTTTTATCTTTAAAAATATAGTTGGATAAATTATTTTCTATGAAAGTCATGGGTGAAGTATCCTACATAGTGGGTATAAAAATATATGGAGTTATATTTAAGATGTTGTTTGGACTATTTTATACCTCATGAATTAGTAAAATTCTATTTTGGTTTGGCATGGATCACTTTAATAATGGATATTTACTATTGTTATATGGCATGAATCATAGGAAGCTTTAGGATCCTTGTAAGGAGTTAGAAAATATGGATAGAATTCCCTATGTGTTGTGTATATACTCTATCATATGTTTCATATTATGTACTCAACATAATGTTTTCTATGCTCTGACCATAACTAGTTGATACTAATCTAATCTTATTGGGATTCACTGGTTTGGTGTTAAAAATATCCTAAAGTAATTTGGAAGGACTAAGGATATGTTATTAATATTTAGATGATAGGATAAACTCTATGTAAAGGGTTACATAGATGATAGTTTCCAATATGATATACATGATATGATATCTTGGCCTAGTTTTTCATTTTTCTTTAATGGTGAATCTAACACTTGGATGAGTTCCAAACAATCCATTATGGAGGACTTGACAATAGAGGTATATTACATCATTATATCAGATGTTGTGAAGTAAACTATTTAGATTACAATGTTATTCTCTAAACATGGGATGGTTCCTAGAATTAAGGAAGAAATTAATAAACATTATAAATTAAATAGATCCATTTAGAAGTCCAAGGAACCCTAGTCTCACCAAAGGACCAAACAAATTTTTTGTAAATACCATATCATATAAGAGATCATTGAGAGGGTTGATGTCAGGATCTATTTGGTGGATATATAGGACAATGTAGCAAATCTATTGAAATCATAGCGATAGCATGAGGGTCATGTTAAATCTATTATTATGCGATACAAATTATATTGGTGTAATGGTTTTAAATTTGTAAATTTTTATTAAAAAGAAGAAATATTTATTTTTCATTTATTCATATGTGCTGCAATTTATTTTAAATGAATAGTCAAATGATAATATCCCCTTAAAGTATGACTTTTATTTTTCCTTAATCGATGATCATCATAGAGTATTATGGGGTGTAATTATATATTAAGTTTATCTTGAGTATAACATTTTTTTGATACAAATATTTATATGATATATGAAAAATATAATCATAAGGTGATAATTTGGGTCTTATTACTTAGACTGACCCACCAAAGTATATTCATGGATTTTCATACGGTCATTGATATACTTAGGGGTGTTTATTTATTATCAATCCTTTTTACCAAAGGTTAGTGATATAACTATCATAATAACTTCCATACTTTTATACCTTTCTTATATAATCCTTGAGACTTATTTAATCAGAAGATGGTTTGGTTTTTGTCAATCATGTCATTATTTAGACATCAACCAAGATAGGATTCTTCTACTCATATGATGAGTTAATACATGTGGTCCCTTTATTTAATTGGACTAAATAAATTTGTGTCCATGATTAGTTGAGTCACATATAATGTTACTAGTTGCATGGATGAGGTACATATGATGTACCCATCTATTATGTGATTGACATGTGATGTATTCATTGACCTAGTTAATTTATTTTATAGAATCAAGAAAGATGATATATTTAGTACTATGTTTATTTGTTCCATGTCTAATGGTCTTAAAATGTCGTGGTAAAATGTATTGTATAGGTATACACACATTTTATGAGATACATTTTGTGGTGGATATGTTTATATAGAGATATGAGTATGTTTGATTGATATCACATCAGAACCCTTAGTATCTTGAGTTTCACTAATACTTTTATAGAGGCTTCTCTTTACTTATATCTATGAAATCATGATTAATATTTATTTTCAATGATACTAATTCCCATAGGGTAACATATCTAGTCCTTCAGATAAGGATTAATTTTTACACAAAGTGTTTGTTACAAAATAAAGAGAGTTTTAAAAACCATATCTAAAATAATTTTGGATGGATTCACAAGGATTTATGATTTTTTTCCAAAAATATTTAGGAAATTTTTTTCAAATGATATATTATAGAATGTGAAATAAAATTAATTTCATGTGATACATGCTAAGAGATTCAGGATACATTAATCCCAATGTATCAATAAGTGAGATACTGAGTATAAATTGGTGCTATCTTAGTCAGGTGTGCAATAGATGTATCCTAATATGATGTTTCATCTAACGTAACATAAGCTTACGTATTTGAGTGCATAAAATTGACCACATCAACCCACATTGTTTGATTAGTTATAAATAAATGATTTGATTCATTTATGTATTTTCTCATTCATTTAATTTTTGATTTAATGGTGCACCAATGAATAATAAAGTATGAGCACCATGCATTAGAACCTAATACATATGACACTATTAATTTAGTGAAGAGTGTCAGGTAAGGAGTTCCCATTATTTTTTTATACCCTAGTTTTATGCAAGCAAGTCAAAACTCTATTTCATTTCTTGATCCTCTCTTTATCTAATGGAAAAGGTGTTATCACCCCTTCTAAGTATTGAGATCCTATTATGTCAAATAAGGATCCACTATTCAATGTAATACCCTTAGAGGTAGGAATATTTTGTTTGCTACTTTGGTTATCCTCATCAAACATAATACATCAAATATTGAAGATATAGCTTATGGATATTATGTTGTACACTTGTTTATTCTATTTATATTCTATAGCATATTATTTATGTTGAAAATAGATCATCCATTACATGGGTTTTCCCCTACTTCCAATTTCATAATGTGAAATCCCAAAACCTATCACATTAGCATAAAAGAAAGGATTCTAGTAATTAGGGTGATCTTAGACCCTAAATAAAGAAACATACTTTTTTAGTTTAGGATATCATCTGTGATTCTTTCCATAAAATGTCAAAATGACGGATATATATCCTTCTTGTAGACAGTGGAGCTCTAATATAGATCATGGGGACGTTGATTTTTAAAAACCCAACCCATCTTTCAATTAGTTAAGTAATTATAGATATAAATATAATTGAAATAAATACACTAATTTTAGAATTATTGATTTTTTTACCACTCCACATACCATATATGTTCAGAATATCTTTGAATATTTGAATAGATTAATGCCTTTTATTTAATAATAATATCATATCATCTAAGAAGAAAAGGTTTGATATACTAGTGAATTGGCATATAACTATAAAATAAATAACCTTCCCATTAGAAATGTATTTTTTGAGATTCATACTAAGAACAACCTATACTAGAACAAAGAGACTAGGAGAAATATGGTCATCTTAGTGAAGGTCATATATCCACTTGAAGAGTCAAAATTTCCTTCCTATAAGAGTGATTAAGAACTTTGAGGAGGAATATATATGAATGAGAATATCATAGACCCACTCCAAGAAATCACATATTCTCATAACCTTGAAAATAAATTTACATTCTAGTTGGTTATAGGATATTTCCATATCAATATTTTCTATGATATTAGTTCAAAAAAAAATTCAATCAAGATCCTCTAGTATCTATCACACAAATCTGATGGAACCTTGTATACTTCTTCCCTTAACAAAATTGTATTATTTTTATAAAACTAATTTGGGGAGGATATGGGAGATTCTATCATTAAAAAATTTAGTTATAACTTTATAGAATAAGTTATACATAATAATGGGATAATACAAGTTAAAGGATTTCAAATGTTTCACCTTGGTAATAAGGAAAAGATCCATTATGCATCGATGTCCGATTTTTTTATGATAATATATGTTGTAACATAAAATGAATCTAGAAATCCATCAGAGGCTAGAAAACTATATAGGTTGAGATTATTTATGGACTCTTTGATCTACCCATCCATTATAATGGTTTTTATAACTAAAATTTTAGTGCTCAACAATGGATCAGGGGATAATATAGAAGAAAGAGTTTGCCTCTACCTCCCTAGGGTATCCGCCCATAGTCTCTGTCCATGAACCTGTGAGTAAGGAAGATAAATATGAAAAAAAATAAGACCAGTTACCTCAACATCACTAGTATATTATTCATCATCTAGTTTCATATTGAGATTCCCCACAAACATTATTTCTTTAATACATTCATGAGATAAGTTGGTATTCATGGATCCACATTTAAGCCACAGTGCTCTTGATTTTCCACGATCATGCCATTATTAATCTATAAATTTCTCCTCCAAAATTCTTTGATTATTAGGTAGGATAAAAAAATTATCATAATTTCATATCTCCTACAGGATAGTATCGGGTAGGTTTATTTCCATTTTCATATCTTCCATAATAGTATGATGGTTAGGATGGCCATTTACTCATTCTAGAATATCATATTTTATCTTCTTGGTTTTTTTAAGAACAATACATGAATTAACTTCCATGAAATAACTCTCATATTATTCTACTATGTACAAGAAATATTTATCAATCATTCATAGGTCAAAGATGAAAAATAGCAATATTCATCTATTGAGTTTTTCAATTTGATCAATAATAGAGACTAATTAGAAATATCATAATCCTATGAGTACCATAATTTTTAGGGAAGATATTGATACCATGTATGTTGGATAAACATATTTCTAGACGAATCCATGTCTTATTATTGCCACATTTTTTACTATATCGTGTCAATTTATCACCTGAATAACTGATATCCATGATTTTTTTATCTGATAAAAATTATTCCAAATCATTCATAATTTTCCTCAAGTAACTAATTCCACCTTTCTTCTCATTCTAGTTGAGTATCATTTTTAAATTACCTCTAATGAACCATTCATAGGGACATGGTTGATGGTTTATAGAATTTTCTAGAGATTCTCTCTTTTAAGATAGTCGCATTTAGAATAAATGATAAATAATTATTTTGAGAAGGATAAGTAGATAACTTCTAACATGATATTTTTAGGGGATGAATTATTTATTTTCACCTATAGATAAGTTTTTCAAAAGATCCAAACATTATTATTAGCCATAATATCTTGTAATAAATTTCCCATGTGAATATTTGTCATAAAATGGTGGATGGATTCTTCCTTGTACTTTGGTTCAAGGATAAAAACTCTAAAACATGGTTATAAATAAATTCATTAGAAATGAATTTATATTTAATAAAGGATTCAAGACCCCCAACATTCAAAATAATCAGTTAAATCATAAAAAGGTAGAAATAGAAGCATTGGAGGCTTTAGATGCATTATTATTTTTGCCTTAGAAGGTTGAAGAGGTGATATTATAATAGTATTTAAATATGGATCTAGTTTCCATTCCTCATAAGAAGGTATAGGAATTATCTTACCCTAGTGACCTTCATAGTGGGAAGAATCATGATGATCTTCACTTAATGTATCCAATTACTGAAAATGGTTGGGAGAAAATTGATATGGGAGATCATAAAAACTTGGAATAGGAACCATGAGAGAAGTCAAGGAAAGCGAATCCTCTAATGAAGGGATCTTATCGCTAACAACCTTTTCATAACCTACTTCGGGAGAAGGACCATGGCTACCAAATCCTACTCTATAAATACCAATTACTAGAGGAAAATAAAAATATGACCATTAGGTCTCAACCCCATGGTGAATAACTTCTAAGAGAGGAACCATCAAAGAGGGACACTTATCACAGTTCATCTCTCTCTTTCAACCAATTAGATAAATTCCATGACTATTATAACCTATTATGAAAATGAATTAAACTATAGGATCTTGAGTATCTAACTTAACAATGTCATCCTTAGGGAGGCCATATACTAGGGTATAGGATTCTGATGTAGCACAACAGTTTATGAAACACACACCCAACCCAAATTTAGAGAAAAAGGAAGAAGTCTTATTAAAAAAATATGGGACTAAAATGATGGTCCAAACTAGTCATCTTCCTGTTAATTGGTATAAGAAACCTTGATGTGATCCCAAACTCTGGGGTAACACAAATTCTAGATTTGAGTATGAATTAGGGAGAATTGGTGAACACCGCTGGGGAGATTTGGGGTTGTAGATCATTGAAGTGTCCTTCACCAACATAGTACCCCTAGTGGGATGATCCACAATCTTCATAGGGTTATATGTTCTATAGTAGGAATCCATGTGACCTTGTATGTGACACTCATGATGGAAACTCTCCTTAGAGATAAAAAAGATCCTCTATTAGAAATAAATGGTAGAACCCACCTGTAAAAGAATATGTTGAGGAAACAATTGGGATAAATCCAACTCAACACAAATCATAGCTTCCATAATAGGCTTCATCCATAAAAAAACTTAATATAAAAAAATTAATTACCTAAAAGAGTTAGTTATGACCTGAAAAACTATGGAGTTCTAGAAAGGTTGGGGAATCACTGGAAGATGAACCCAGATATTTTCACTCTTAGGGTACTGACCCAAATTAATCTCTATCATCCAATGATATAAAATAAAGTTTTATCTACCAAAGAATCGATCTTCCCTCAGCCAAGCTGATACAAATTACTCTTTGGAGAAAACATGCATGCAAAAGCATATTCAATTAAGTAAAAAAATATCCATTGTAGAAGCTATATTCCATGAGTTGATATAGAATTAAAAGGTTGGTAATGTAGGATGGTCCAATATAAATTTATTTATGAGTGTACATATATGTTAATATGTAGCATATTCAAACTCTTAAATCTATATGGAGAATTATGTATTATCATCTACAACCTTGGTCTCCATGTTCATAATCAAAATATATGGGATTTAAGGAAGGGTATACACCATTGTAGAGGTCAGGATGTTAATCATATCCTATTTGATGGAAATATAAGAATTTCTAAGACTTAATTCCTCATACCCATGATTCCTCACACAAAGATCAGGATCTTCTACAAGCATCATCAACAGAAAAACTCTATCCAAAAGAGAAGAAAATGATGGTTGAGAACATTTAGACATATACATAAATATATAAACATATAAGAATTTATACATATATATAATATTATAAAGCATATATAAACATATAAACATGTAATCATATATATCTAAACATATTATAATATATGTTTAGATTATATATTTACATGTTTATATTTCATATATTTTTTTATGTATATATAAACATGTGATCATAAGATTTATTCAATTATTACAAATTCAACATAGATAACAATGAATTTTAAAAATACATATAGCAAAGAATCGAAACAATGTCATCATAATCCAAACATACATAAAATATTAAGTAAATAAATTACTTAAATTTGATTTTATCTAAAAAATAGAATAAAAATATAGTTAGAAATATAAAATTAACTAATTTTTTAAAGTTTTAAATATTTAGAAAAAATATATATGATCGAAATAAAAAATCTCAAAATAATGAAAAAAAATGATTGGGGCTTACAAATATTGGATGATGAGGGTGGAAGAACACTGGAAGAGTAAAGGTGGAGTGATCGGTTGGTGAGGAAGGTGGGGGGAGATAGTGGAAAGTGGTAGAATATGGTAGAACAATGGTAAGAGAAAATATAGATGAAGGATGTGGCTTGTGGTGACTAGGATTTCAAAATTGAGTGTCGTGCAAAATGTGGTAGTCGAGATAAGTGTGTTTCAATTTTTTTAAAAGGGTTGCAATGTTGGTTATTTATAAAAATTGATGTTATAAACTAAAATATATTGTCGAATTTGAAGTAACCAATGTGAAATACCATTGGGGTTATGGATTTAAACATGGTTAATTGATGATTGTTGTTAAAGGCACGATGCATATTTTATTTTTTTAATATTTTTTACACATATAATGTGATTGTGTTACTTTTTAGTTCACTTTTGTGATTAATATAAGTTATAAGAGGTATGTGTTAAAAAAATAGGTGATTATTACATTCCTTCCAATATTTTTGGTGAAAAAAATCATAGAGAGTGGGTGATAATGGTAGTTTTGGGTTCCTCAAATTAATTAGACCACTTTTTCGACAAAATTTTTAAGATTATTTTGTTTACATAATTCATAATGAATACTTTCAAGTAGAATTTTTTTTTTATTTTATTACATATTTATTGAATATTTACACACATAAATTTATTAATCTAAATTAGTTTTTTATATAAAATTAATAATCAAAATAATAAATTATTTAAGAAAAATTCATACCCATACAAGAAAAAGAATTTAAGATATGTAAGTCTTAGGAAATAATAGATACATGAACACTATAAATGTTCTTCTCCATTATTAAATATGAAATGTAGTATAATATTAAATTGTTTAATTTTTCTATTCAAATATTTAGATCAAGAAATATAACACATAGAGTAATATTAATTACAAAAAAATTACTTATGATAATTTATTATATAAAATATTTTCAAGATTTATTATTGAAAAGGTATCTCATTATAACCATTTCAAGTGTTTTTTAAAATTTAAGTGTGTTTTTTTTCAAAAACATACCTTTCACAATTTATTTTTTCAAATTAATCATCTTAATTGAAAGTTATTACCATAATTTTTTTTACCTTTTTTCATTTCTAATTTTCTATATTATAGTAGGATTGTATTGAACCCAATTCTCTATTCTTTTCCTTGATTATACATCTTTTTTCTCACTGTTGAACAAATTTTTATCCCATTTCAATTTTTAATTGTGATATTTATTAATATTTTAAAATAATATTAAAAGTGAATTATTATTTATAGGTTGATATTGTATTCTATGAGTTTGATCATATGCTTAAACTCATATTATAGATTTGAATGAGATAAATAAATTTTTTATAGATGCCATATCAATTCATGGGAAATTGGTGTTACCACAAGTTATTTTTTAAAAGGAATTTTTTTAAAGATGATTGAGAGATTAAAATATTATTGAACATGTAATAATGTGCTGATTTTTTATTATTTCTATTTGGTGAAATATATTTAGTCTTTGATTGAGATATATTTTATAAAATTATTCAGTGTCTATTTGAAAAAAAAAATCATTAAAAACTATTTTTAGAACTTATCAATTATCATAAGTATTTTTGTATGATTTTATTTAAAAATACTTATTAAAAAAGTGTTTTTATTAAATTTATTTATATCATTTTTCTCTAAAATAATTTTTTTTATTAGGAATAATTTTTTTATTTTAATATGTTTTATGAATGTTGAGTAAATTATTTTTTTTCTATTATTTTTTTTGTTTTTCAACAAAGGGTTTCATATAATATTATCATGTTATAAATATAAAGCATACAAGAAAATTATTTTTTATAACCATTATATTTATATATATGCAATAAAATAACATGTATTAAAATACAATGCCCTTAAATACAATATAAATACAAAAAAATGGACTCAATATTTATAAACATGTTCATCATGGGAGGACTTTAAATTCACCAAATAATGGGAACTTTATTCACCCCTTCCCTAACAAAAGTTAGCTAAAACTATTCAAAAGATGAAACATATTCCAATATCTCATCCAAAAGGAAGTCTAATTGAGTTAAGATTCAATCATATATAATTAATCAAATAAACATATTCCAATACCACATCCAAAAGGAAGTCTAATTGATAATATAATTTAATAATAATTCTTCCCCATTCATGATCTCTCACAAACATTAAATCTAAAGTAACTATAATATCCTCCTCCACCAACACACTCTACTTGATATTAAAATTTTTATTCATCGATACCTCCAAATACTTAAATGAATTTATACACACCAAACCAATTCCCTCATGACCATTACTATAAATAATTTTTTTTTTATTAAACTTAAATAATTTCCCCAATGATAAACACCAATAGTGATTAAAACTATCATAGAAACAACTAATAAAAAACGTGGTATCCATACTTCTCCATAACCACACATCCAAAAAAATTACTAAAATATTGAATCTAAACCTCATGTGTAATAGCTTTAAATATAAAATATATTGATTTTTTCACATCTAAATCATCCAAGACAATGAACATGCCACCCTAACCATAACCAAATGTTGAGACCATAACCAAAACTAAATAACCCTCACAACATCAGATGAATGATCTGGTAAGGCAAAATAAATCTTACCCCATGAGTCCCAGAAATATTGGACCATGTTATATTTTAAGATTCCAAGTACAATTATCTCATTATCTACATAGAAAAATGGGCATTGGTCTTTATAAATAACATGCATGCGGCCTAAAAATATTTTTTTGGGAGAAAATCATCACACAACTTCTATAAAAAGTAGTATATATTAAGTAGAAAATATATTCCCAAGATTTTTTTCAACACACCATTGTTATCAAATTCATTATTATTCATGTAAAATATATACATTGATCACATGGTATATAGTCCATCCTTAAAATTAATTAAAAAAACTGATCACTACATGATCACCACCAAATAGGAGTATCAATAACAATATCTCTATCCCTATTTTTAAAAAACTAATTTATCTTATCAAAATAGCATTCTGAAAAAGCATCCTATAATAACTCCTAGACCATAGGATTTTTAAAACCCTAGTGGGGTGATTTAATTATAGAATTTATCCTCCAAATCCCTTAACCATAGATCTTTACAAAGCCCATCCAAATTAAAAAAAAAATTTCCTAAGAAATTATCTTAAGGGTTTAGTGGGAACCTGATATTTAAGAAATATAAAAAAAACATAAACATTAAAAAGAATTATTGAACCATTACAAAAAAAATTATTTTTTGTTTTCATATTTAGGATTATATAATCAATGGTGAAATTGTTCTAATTTGGATCTTTCTATACATTCACCTTATTACCCTTATAAATATTCTAATAGATTCCCTATGATGAAAGGGATTTTGAACCCCAAATACTATTCCATAGATAATGTGTCCCTGGACCAAGGTGTGAATGAGTAAAATTATAATAATGGTAATATTTAACATTTATAAACTTCACACATGACAACTGAGGATTCAAAAATAAATGCATACATTGTTTTTCAATGAGATAATAATTATAATTACCCAAATTCTTGAATCTAAGACCACATTCATGTTTATGGAGATAAAAATTATACCTTAACAAATGATTAGTCACTAAAAGTGGATAATATTCATTGTTAAGTTCTTAATATTAATGTGTTTAAAAGTTCATAAACATCAATTTTAGTCCAATTCAGAAATTGAACTTCATTTCCCATCATTGTGCAATTCATGCTTAAAATGTCAATTTGGGCCCACTCAATAATTTGCTTGTGTAAATTAAAATATTCATCATTTTAATTTGAAATTTTGGGATATGATTTATCACTTTGTTTGGAACATTTTATCTTTTAGGTCCGATGGATGAATCCCAAAGGAAGATGGAGAATTTTGCGCCTGAAGGCAGAAACATGCTGGAAAAAGCATAATGGGCCTAAGGCCCATCAAACAAATGTGGGGCCCAGAAACCAAGCCCAATGAAGCTCAAATTTATACAGTAGAAAGATAAAAATATGAGGATCATTTTATTCAACTGTGGCCGGAGCTAATTCTGATGTTATCATGATGATAAAGGGATCTGAAGTTTAGATTTAAATGGTGGACTCGTCATTAATGCGCAGAAATCCGTTCCACCATTTCGACCATAACTTCCAAACGGCTGAGCGAAATTTCCTGAAATTTTTACAGCTCATATAGGACACATGGAAGAAGATATTTTATATTTATGACACCTCCGGAATCGGACTTCTTCAATTTCGAATTCATACGTCAAAATGGAGGACGAATCTGGACAGTTTTCCGGGTCAACTTCGAAATGTCAATTTCCTTTTGACTCTCTTAATTGTTGAGGGGTGAATTAATTGTTGGGGGATGTACCTAAGGCTCCTAATATTCTTATATAAGGAGCTATTGGTGAAGGTAATGGGTGTGGAAAATTTTCTTATCATCTTGGATGCTTTGTTTTATTGTAATGTTTTGCTTCCAAATTTCCTTTGTAATGTTTTCCATTTCCATGTAAGTTTTTCTTTTTTTTCTTAATCAACTTCTTCTCTTATATAATTTCCATTTCATTTATTAAAACATTATAATCACAAAGCACAGTGATATCTCTGTGTTGTTGTGAATTAGTTCACACATAGGTGTGAATTTCATTCACACACACGGAGGAGTGCTCGTTATTTCCGCGGTTTTAATTTCTTCAATCCAATTCTTGTTAGTCATCTTCCGCCCACCATTGAGAGTATACCATCAATGGAGGGCTAAACCCTTAATGGGTTGATCTTAGGAGGATGCAAAGGCTGGATTGAATGTTATTTTATGGACGAATTGTTGTTAAATGGATAATTAATTTAAGACATCCATTCTTCAGTTATTTCTACTCTTCATCTTTACTGTGTTTGAGCAAAATAAATTCAATTACTAAATGACCATATACCTCGGAGAGATCATGAATTTGGTTCTCTAAGTGTATAGGGGATTATTAATTGTGTTTAGTAAGCACCAAACCAGAAAATGATGAAGGTAGTGTTATTTTTGAAGAATGGATTCATCAAGAATTAATAAAACCAAAATTGTTTAAAGACGTAAAATTCATTCAA
The DNA here is from genome assembly GCA_963277665.1 of Viscum album. Lineage (NCBI taxonomy): Eukaryota > Viridiplantae > Streptophyta > Magnoliopsida > Santalales > Viscaceae > Viscum > Viscum album. The sequence goes on along the minus strand of OY728142.1, from coordinate 562,645,198 downwards.
TCCACCCCAAGCATAATCCTAGATCAACCCATTTTCATTAAATTGAATTCACGTAGGTGTCTTAGTGTTATTTAAACCATCCAAAATCAAAACCAAAGTTGGCTACTTCATAGCCCATCCTTCACCAAATCATAGCGTCTCAAGGTTACTTCTTCGGTCCATGTGGACTCGACCCCTACATGTACTACATCGATCGCTTTTACCCGTAGGGTAAATTTGGGCGCAACCAAATTTTGGCACCGTTGCCGGGGACCAAGTAAGTTCCTTAGACCAAAAACCTTCTTTTCTTAACCCCATTCTTCTATTCTCATCCCAATTCTCTTATCTTTTCCCTTTCTCGCTTTTTTTTTCTTTTGGCGCATGTCCGCCTACACTCGCGATAACTCAAACAGATTAGTTAGGGTGGATACTCCTAGGGCTGGGAAGTCAAGCACTAAAAGAGGTCTATTTCCTTTAGATCCAAATCTTCCTAATACTCCAAATTCAGACGTTGAGTTCGATACAATGGAGAATATCCCACAAAACCAAATCATAAACCGGGGAGGGAACCAAAATAACGGGCAGGACCCTAACTTGGGAATTGTTGCAGACACGACCATGAATGACTACCTCACACCAACCTGGACCAATGAACCCTCATGCATTAGGCATGATAACATAGGATATGCCCAATATGTTTTCAAACCCCATGTCCTGAACCACCTTCCAACCTTTCATGGGATGGAGTCTGAGATGCCTTACCTTCATGTTAAAGAATTTAATGACATTGTCGAAACCATGTGCCCACCAAATCAAATTGAATCTTCTAAAATGAGACTTTTCCCTTTTCCCCTTAAAGACCGAGCAAAGAATTGGTTAAACAATTTGAGACCAGCATCCATTCACTCTTGGGACCAACTTCAACGAGAATTTTATAAAAAATACTTCCCCCATCACAAAACAATTGCACTTAAAAAGAGCATACAAAACTTTTTTGAAAGAGAGGGAGAAACATTATATGAAACATGGGAAAGGTTCAAGGACACATTAAACATGGTACCACACCATGGTTTCTTAATCCCAGAACAAGTGAGAATTTTCTATGAAGGGTTGGGTCCCGGAAACAAACAATTCATTGATATGATGTGTAATGGAACCTTCAAAAACAAAGCCCCAAATGATGCTTACGAGTATCTAGAAAATCTTGCTGAACAAAACCAAACATGGGGAACATCACCATACTATGAGAAGCCACCCAAATCTGGTGGAATGTACAATCTTGGAGAAGAAGAAAACCTTAGAGCAAAACTTGCTGCACTCACGAGGAAAGTTGAGGAGATTGATCTTAGGAAGGTCTACAAAACCCAAACTGTTGAGCTTGTTTGTACAATTTGTGACAAGAATGACCACAAGACTGATAATTGTCCAACCATTCCTTCCATCAAGGATGTTCTTTTAGGAGGACCACCAGAAGAAGTTAATGCAATGAACTTTCAAAAGCCACAATTCACGAACACCTTCAATCCAAGGTATAACGACCATCCGGGCTTTCGTTGGAAGGACAATCAACAACCAACACAACAACAATGTATCAACCCATACCCTCAACAAAACTTTCAACCTCATAATCAGTTCCAACCACAACCGGTCCAATTCCAAAATCCTCATGTCCAATATCAACAACCTATCCAACAACCAAAGTATCCTCCTGGAATAAACCCACAAGCTCAAGCACCAACCCAAAATGTTCCACAAAGCCTTCTAGAACAACTGTGCAAACAAATGGACAAAATGAACTCAGAATTCTCATCCATTAAACAAGAACTTAAAACCATAAAAACTGGAAAGGCACCCATGCCCACACAAGCCATTCCACAACAAACATCAAGGGGAGAGACAAGTTTCACTCAAACAACTCACGAACAACTAAAGGCTGTGACAGTTTTAAGAAGTGGGAAATCAATTGAAAAACCTGAACAGATAAGTCAGAAACCATGTGAAGCTTCAAACTCTAATGAAAATTCAAATGAACTACAAGATCAAACTGATGAAACTGATAATAATGTGAATGAAACAACACTTCAACAAACAACTCCACAATCTGCACCATTTCCTCAACGCATGAGGGGGAAAACTAAGCCTGAATTGAGTGAAACATTGAGGGAAATCTTCTCACAAGTCAAGTTGAACATTCCCCTTCTCGATGCCATCCAAACCATACCTTCCTACTCAAAATATCTTAAGGACTTGTGCACTTTTAAAAGAAAATTTTCACATAAAAACCAAGTCATTTTGGCTGCTAATGTGAGTACCACCATTCAAGGGACCATTCCTCCTAAGATGAAAGACCCAGGATGCCCTTACATAAATGTTGAACTAGGAGAGAACAAATTTGTCAAAGCCTTGTGTGATCTAGGTGCTAGTGTGAACCTCATTCCTTATGCCATGTACTGTCAGTTAGGGCTCGAAGAACTCCAACCCACATCTGTCACTCTTCAACTTGCTGATCGTAGTGTTCGAGTTCCAAAGGGGATCTTAAAAGATGTTTTGGTAAAAGTTGAAAATTTCATTTACCCAGCTGACTTCATTGTTCTGGAAAATCACCCAAGCTTAGGTCCTAGGGAGCAAACCCCAATCATACTTGGTCGTCCCTTCCTTGCAACAATCAACTCTGTAATCCGAGTCCGAAATGGGAACATGACCATCACCTTTGGGAACATGAGTCTAGACTTGAACATCTACAATGCAAACTCTCAAATTGGGGATGATGAAGAGATCCATGAGGTTAATTGGATTGGTAGTGTTGATAATGAACTCAATGAACATCATGGAGTTACCGAAGGATGGTTAAGTCAAGAAGAGATTGATTTTCTTTATTCACATGAGGGAAATTTGCCTCCTTGGATTGAATCCCTTTCAGACAGCTCTATTGATGAATTTCTAGAATCACCAATCAATGATACCATGGTTGAAATCAATAACATTGAGTCCATAGCCATTCATGACACTACTCTGGAAAATTTAGTGGATGAAAATTCTGTTCACAAGGAACCAATTTTGTCAAGAAATCTGAACAAAGAAACTAAGTTCAATACAAAGTCTCAACCATTCTTGGAAAGTCATGAACAATCTGATCTTGAATTAAAAGTCTTACCTTCATCACTAAAGTATGCTTACTTAGGGGACAATCAATCCTTTCCTGTTGTCATTTCTTCCTCCCTTGAAGCCGATCATGAGAGGATGCTTTTAGATGTTCTTAGGAGACACAAGAAAGCCATTGGATGGACCCTATCTGATATCCCTGGGATTAGCCCACTTATCGGGACTCATAGAATTATTCTTGAATCTGAGTCAAAACCATGTCGTCAATCTCAGAGGCGACTCAACCCTAATCTCATGGAAGTAGTGAGAAAAGAACTTTTGAAATTGTTAAAAGCTGATATCATCTATCCTATAGCTGAGAGTGAGTGGGTTAGCCCAATCCATGTGGTTCCAAAGAAGGCTGGAATCACAGTAATAACCAACAAGGATGGAGAGATGCTTCCAACAAGGGTCAGTAGTGGATGGAGAGTTTGTATTGACTATAGGAAGCTCAACTCTTGTACCAAGAAAGACCATTTCCCCTTACCCTTTATTGATCAAGTCCTCGAGCGAGTGGCAGGTCATCAATTCTATTGCTTCCTAGATGGATTCTCAGGGTATAATCAAATCGAAGTCTCCTTAGAGGATCAAGGAAAAACAACCTTCACTTGTCCATTTGGCACTTTTGCCTTCAAACGCATGCCCTTTGGGTTATGTAATGCCCCTGGTACCTTCCAGCGGTGCATGATGGGAATATTCTCGGATATGGTGGGGGATTTTTTAGAGGTCTTCATGGATGACTTCTCCATCTTTGGGGATACTTTTGAGGGATGCCTTATAAATGTTGAAAAGGTTTTGTCAAGGTGCGAGGATAAGAATCTCATACTAAATTGGGAAAAATGCCATTTCATGGTAAGGGAAGGACTTGTTCTAGGTCATCTGGTATCTGGTAGAGGGATTGAAGTTGATAAATCTAAGGTTGACATCATTCGTCACCTTCCCTCTCCTAAAACTGTTAAGGAAGTGAGGTCCTTCTTAGGACATGCTGGTTTTTATAGAAGGTTCATTAGGAATTTCAGCTCTATTTCTCGACCACTTTGTGCTCTATTGGTAAAAGATGCTCCATTTTTATGGACAGAAAGCTGTGAGGAATCATTCTCTACACTCAAGTCAACTCTTATATCTCCACCTATCATGCAATCTCCAAATTGGAAACTTCCTTTTGAGCTCATGTGTGATGCAAGTGATTTCGCTGTAGGAGCAGTCTTAGGACAACGGTGTGAGAAAACTCCACATGTAATTTCTTATGCAAGCAAATCTTTAAATGATGCACAAATAAACTACACCACCACTGAGAAAGAGTTTCTTGTTGTTGTCTTTGCCTTAGAGAAATTCAGGTCTTATCTCTTAGGATCACCCATCATTGTCTTCACTGATCATTCAGCCCTAAAATACCTTTTCCAAAAACAAGATGCCAAGGCTAGATTGATTAGGTGGGTCCTTCTTCTTCAAGAGTTCGATTTAACCATTAAGGATAAAAAGGGTGTTGAAAATATTGTAGCTGATCACCTCTCTAGGATGGAATTCAAAGACAACTCACACCACCTCTCTGTGTCTGATTCATTTCCCGATGAGCACCTCTATTCAGTGAGTGATTGCCCTTGGTATGCTGACATAGCAAACCATTTGGTGACAGGTGACATTCCAAAATTCATGGGGACCCAAGCTAAGAGGAAATTCCTTTCTGATGTAAAACACTATGTGTTTGATGATCCTTACCTCTTCAAGTTCTGTCCTGATCAAATCATCAGGAGATGTATTCCCGAGTCTGAGCAAGAGTCCATTCTAAAATTTTGTCATGGAGAGGCATGTGGAGGCCACTTTTCAACAAAGAAAACCACTGCAAAGATCCTACAAAGTGGTTTCTACTAGCCGAACCTTACTAAGGATTCCTTCCAATTCTGCAAAAGTTGTCCTCAGTGTCAGAAATTAGGATCCATTACCAAAAGGAATAAAATGCCCCTCACTCCCATTCTGGTCGTTGAAATCTTTGATTGTTGGGGAATTGATTTCATGGGACCCTTTCCAAACTCTAAGGGATACCTCTACATCCTCTTAGCTATTGATTATGTCTCAAAATGGGTTGAAGCCATTCCCACCAAGTCCAATGACCACCATGTTGTGATCCGATTTTTTAAAGAGCATATATTTTCTCGATTTGGAATTCCTAGGGCTATAATCAGTGATCGTGGAACCCATTTCTGCAACCGCCCATTCGCTTCACTCATGTATAAGTATGGTATTACTCATAAAGTTTCCACTGCATACCATCCTCAAACCAACGGTCAAGCTGAGTTGGCAAATAGAGAAATTAAACAAATTCTTGAAAAAACTGTCAATCCCTCTAGGAAAGATTCGACCGAGAAACTCTTAGATGCCCTTTGGGCATATCGAACTGCTTTCAAAACTATCCTAGGCATGTCACCGTATAGATTGGTTTATGGAAAAGCATGTCATTTACCTGTAGAAATTGAGCATAAGGCCTTTTGGGCAATAAAAAAAATGAACTTTGACATTTCTTTGGCTGAAACAAAAAGGAAATTAGATCTTAATGAACTTGAGGAACTTAGGATGGAGGCTTATGAAAATTCAAGGATCAATAAATCTAAAGTTCAAGCCTACCAATCTAGGAATCTCAAAGTCAAACACTTTGAACTAGGAAAATTTGTGCTCTTGTATAGTTCAAAACTTCATCTACACCCAGGAAAGCTAAGGTCCAGATGGTTTGGTCCATACCTAGTGCATCATGTGTACCCTCATGGGGCAATAGAGATTCAGGATCCCACAAGTGGTCATGTCTTCAAAGTCAATGGTCATAGGTTAAAACCATTCATTGAATCATTCAATAAACAAGAAACCAAGGAGGATTTAACTGAGCCAACATATGAACCAGAGAAAAATTGATAGATTGAGGGTACAAGTCGGGCTAACGACGTTAAACAAAAGCGCTGCACGGGAGGCAACCCATGGTTTTCATGTTTCCAATCACTGTGAATCATCTTTTGTTTCCTTCTGCTTAATTTTGTTATTTTTTTTTATATAGACTGTTGACCTGTTCTTCTTTTATGAGTAAGGATGGGTATGAAAAGGGAGCACCGTATTCATCCGTGTCACGCGGTGTGATCCCTGAGTAATACCTTACCCAGAAATTTAAATAAGACAATGTATCATCAGTTTATTTTATTTATGTTTTTTGTAGGTTAAAAAAAATAATAATAACAAAATTTAGACTCTTGACCTGTTCTTCTTTTATGAGTATGGATGGGTATGAAAGGGGAGCACCGTATTCATCCGTGTCACGCGGTGTGATCCCTGAGTAATACCTTACCCAGAAATTTAAAAGAAGACAATGTATCATTAGTTTGATTTAAAAAAAATGAAAATGATGGTACTTGGAATTAAATAAATCATTGTGTTGTTTGTTTTGTCTGCTTTGTCCTTCTTTTTATGGTTCAGGAACTATTTTGGGTGATACATGTTCAATCAAGGAGGTGCCTACATCCCCAAGAGATCAAAGGAGTAATTTGGAGCATCATGAACCTCAACTTTAAAAACCAGGTGAATTTGTTCCATGTTTTTCATTCTCAATTTTATCTTTGAACTCCTCTCCTACCACCTTCTAACTTTTTTTCTTTTCTTTAAACACTGGGGACAGTGTTATTCTAAGTTGGGGGGGATAAAAAATTGATTTTTTTTTTGAATAAAAACTTGCATGAAAAGAAAAATTCCATTAACCTTGAACATGATAACACACATTGAAAACTCTAAAATGGGATATCAAATAAATTTTGCATGCCTTGATTCTGATTTTAATGCAAGTTTAAGTTCATGAGCATAGTTTTTGGAAAGTGTGGTTGTCCGATGTGATTTTTCAAAGTTTACATTTTCATCCTATTAATAAAAATGCCACAATGCACGTCTTTTTTATTGTGGGTGTAAATTTGAGTTCTTGGGTCCCTTTCATTATAGCATAGGGTTCTGGGGTCACTTTTAGTTTAATTTGAGTATCCAAAAAAAACAAAAGAAAAACAAAAAAAAAATTGAAAAAAAAATAATAATAATGACCACATAGAGCAATGTTTTGTCCAAATGCGCGGCGTCCGGCACTTGGGGATCGTGACTCCATAGTTGTCTTGCCCAGAGTTAGGCTTTATATCTCTATTGTAGAGCATGAAATTGACAAAATGCGTGGCGTCCGGCACTTGGGGATCGTGACTCCATAGTTGTCTTGCCCAGAGTTAGTCTTTTCATATCTATTGTGGTTAAAAAAAATCAAAAAAAAAATCAAAAAAAAAAGGATACTCATCTTAAGGTTTAATGTGATTCCTACCTAGCGCTTCCATTTTTTTCCCCTTGAACAATAAAATGGGCCCCATATCTTTTATGATGCACAACACTTTATCATGCTTAATTTGAATTGGATGAAATGTGGCGATGAATTTGAACAAAGGAATGGGATTGGGCTTGGGATATGCATATGGACCTAGCTTGTTTTAAATGATTTTGAAGGGTTCCATAATTTTTTTGGTATGAGATCTTTTGAGTGAGAAATGTGTATTTAAATGTTTTTGGAAAAGGGGATTTCAATTTCATATTTGTAATTTATTTTGCTCGGGACTAGCAAAACTCAAGTTGGGGGGTGTGATTAGTCACTAAAAGAGGCTAATATTCATTGTTAAGTTCTTAATATTAATGTGTTTAAAAGTTCATAAACATCAATTTTAGTCCAATTCAGAAATTGAACTTCATTTCCCATCATTGTGCAATTCATGCTTAAAATGTCAATTTGGGCCCACTCAATAATTTGCTTGTGTAAATTAAAATATTCATCATTTTAATTTGAAATTTTGGGATATGATTGATCACTTTGTTTGAAACATTTTATCTTTTAGGTCCGATGGATGAATCCCAAAGGAAGATGGAGAATTTTGCGCCTGAAGGCAGAAACATGCTGGAAAAAGCATAATGGGCCTAAGGCCCATCAAACAAATGTGGGGCCCAGAAACCAAGCCCAATGAAGCTCAAATTTATACAGTAGAAAGATAAAAATATGAGGATCATTTTATTCAACTGTGGCCGGAGCTAATTCTGATGTTATCACGATGATAAAGGGATCTGAAGTTTAGATTTAAATGGTGGACTCGTCATTAATGCGCAGAAATCCGTTCCACCATTTCGACCATAACTTCCAAACGGCTGAGCGAAATTTCCTGAAATTTTTACAGCTCATAGAGTACACATGGACGAAGATATTTTATATTTATGACACCTCCGTAATCGGCGTTCTTCAATTTCGAATTCATACGTCAAAATGGAGGACGAATCTGGATAGTTTTCCGGGTCAACTTCGAAATGTCAATTTCCTTTTGACTCTCTTAATTGTTGAGGGGTGAATTAATTGTTGGGGGATGTACCTAAGGCTCCTAATATTCCTATATAAGGAGCTATTGGTTAAGGGAATGGGTGTGGAAAATTTTCTTATCATCTTGGATGCTTTGTTTTATTGTAATGTTTTGCTTCCAAATTTCCTTTGTAATGTTTTCCATTTCCATGTAAGTTTTTCTTTTTGTTCTTAATCAACTTCTTCTCTTATATAATTTCCATTTCATTTATTAAAACATTATAATCACAAAGCACAGTGATATCTCTGTGTTGTTGTGAATTAGTTCACACATAGGTGTGAATTTCATTCACACACACGGAGGAGTGCTCGTTATTTCCGCGGTTTTAATTTCTTCAATCCAATTCTTGTTAGTCATCTTCCGCCCACCATTGAGAGTATACCATCAATGGAGGGCTAAACCCTTAATGGGTTGATCTTAGGAGGATGCAAAGGCTGGATTGAATGTTATTTTATGCACGAATTGTTGTTAAATGGATAATTAATTTAAGACATCCATTCTTCAGTTATTTCTACTCTTCATCTTTACTGTGTCTGAGCAAAATAAATTCAATTACTAAATGACCATATACCTCGGAGAGATCATGAATTTGGTTCTCTAAGTGTATAGGGGATTATTAATTGTGTTTAGTAAGCACCAAACCAGAAAATGATGAAGGTAGTGTTATTTTTGAAGAATGGATTCATCAAGAATTAATAAAACCAAAATTGTTTAAAGACGTAAAATTCATTCAATCCACCCCAAGCATAATCCTAGATCAACCCATTTTCATTAAATTGAATTCACGTAGGTGTCTTAGTGTTATTTAAACCATCCAAAATCAAAACCAAAGTTGGCTACTTCATAGCCCATCCTTCACCAAATCATAGCGTCTCAAGGTTACTTCTTCGGTCCCTGTGGACTCGACCCCTACATGTACTACATAGATCGCTTTTACCCGTAGGGTAAATTTGGGCGCAACCAACAAACAATGTCTTTTATTTATCCCTTATAATGAATATATTCCCTAAATCTATAAAATCATATGATGATTGTATTTAATATTGTATATTATGATATCATTGAGTGCTAAGTAAAATAATATGCTTTTAACAAGTATATTATAAAGGATGATATAGTGATATCATTTTGACTCTGCCTAATCCAATTATACAATATGATTGGTTATATCAAAAGGCTTTATGAATCATGTTGTATGATCCATATTTCACTCTATGATAGATTAAGGAATTAAAACATTAAATGGTTAAAAATTCAAATTTATATCATATTGGATATCATTATTATAAATGTTTTATATGATGAAACTTTTAGAAGAATATGGTTGGATAAAAGTTACAAGTGTTGTAACTTAATTTTATTTACTCATACATTACATAATGTATGAGCAAAAGCATGGTGGATTAGGAAGTATCCTCGAGGCCTATATAAATAGTTTGATTCAATGAGATATGGTTGATTCAAATTTTCCTAATCCTCCTACTAATTATATCGAAGCTCGCATATTGTTTCTTCCTTTACCTCATGAGGTATTAACATACTATGGATGTGAGCAGGATCTTACCCAAGCATTGAGTGAATTGGTTAGCCTATGGATAAACCTGAAAGAAAGATTATTTTTGATGTTCTTAGTGATTCCCATCAAACATATGATTGATGATCTTAGTTTCAATCATCTTCGGTGAAAGATATATGTTATTTATTTTAGTTTATGTATTTTTTTACTTTTTTATATCATGGTGATATTGGGAATTAAGGTTTCTATTTTTTATATTATAATGAATAAGTGTTATTTTATCTTAAGAAACCTATTAGTTATATGAAATCAATTTCATGGTTCTTTATTCTCTAAAATAATGTATTAAAAAAATGAAAATTTATATTTTATTGATATCATACTTTCTATAATAAAAAATGATATGAATTTTGTATTTTGGATTGTCTTATAATATATGATAACATAATATATGGTTTAGTATCTTTATGAAATATGGGATATCATATCCAATGACTCTGTTGTAATCCATCAATTTTATACATGTCATATCGTATGATATGGGATGTCATATAAGTTGATAGAATTGATCTCTAAATATAAAACATAGCCTCATATCATCAATGTGATATCAGAAATAACATAATGTCATGACCTGTCCCCCAGGGCATGTGTCGTGACTACCCCAAGCCCACCTTCCATAGGCTAGGGGTTGGAGACTAGAACTAGAAAGGCATATCCCTAAAATAAAAAGGTATTGCCTTTAAACATGAAAACACATAGACCAGGTACACAACAAGAGCAAACCATGTAGTATAATTACTGATAGTAGATGTGTGAACTGGATAATAATGGGCTAGTATACAAACCCAACTAAAAGAAAGTACAGTAATAAGTAAAAATAACTCATGAGGTCATCCACCAAGGATCCTACCTAAGGGTAGGTACATCTCATCATTGCGGCTCTCCACATCAACCGGTCACCTCCATACATTCTCTAGTCCTGGCTCCAAAATCTCAGTCGAAGGTGTTTGTCATCTACACAAGACACAATAAGGTGCAGTCGAATCCCGTGAATGGGTGAGTATAACAATACCCAATAGGTACCCTAAGACCCTTGAAGGTCTCCCAAAATTCCACAAAGGAAGACCCACAATGGATGATCTCAATCACAAAGCACAAAGTAAAATACAGTTCACACCATGTATATAATTTAAAGAAAAGTAATAATTATGATTAGTCGTAAAGGTAAATCATCTTATTCCATTGAGAAGTTTCACTACTGAACCATGAAGAATTCATTCTATTACTGATCCACATAGGGTCATAAGTCACTGATCCACACAGGTTCGTAAGTTTTCACTTTACATAGGGTTGTAAATTTTCAATCCACATAGGGTCATAAGTCACTGATCCACGATGGGACACTCTAAGGATGGTTCTCAATGGGTAACTCTATTGATGATCCATGTAGGGTCGTAAGTCTTTGATCCACACAGGGTTGTAAGTCACTAATCCATGATGGGCTGCTCTAAGGCTGGTCCTTGTCAGGTCTCTCTACTACTGATCCACACAGGGTCATAAGTCGTCGATCCACATAGGGTCTCTCTAATGCTGTTCCACAAAGGTTCTCTCTTCACTTGGAAGTCAGCCATAGGATTCATGCACTTGGTGAGCTTGAGTTACTGGGGAACCACTCCTCAAGCCACTATTCGTATTTTAACTACCAAAAATTCCAACAAATAAGTAACACAAAGAATCACCATGTTATAAGGGTTACAACGCGACTAACAGTGCCTCAATCGGATGTATGGTCTATAAGTTATAGGCATTTTAGTACCGAGGGCTCAGTTGGATTCGAGTTCGATCCCACCCAGACATACTCCAAATTTCTCCAAAACCCAAGTGGAGTATCAAAAAAGTATCTCCTCATTCTAAGGGTTCCAGCTCCATAGACGGTTCTTCAAATGTATGTTCAGTTTAGAAGTTATGTCCCTTTAAGAGAAACATGGTCAGATTAGGTCCAAGTCCAGTCTGACACAGTCAGACTGACCCGACCCGATCTGGGTCAACCCGACCTGTTGGGCCTGGCCTGAACTGGCTGGGCCCAGCCCAGTCTGGTTGGGCCCGGTCTGGCCCACTGGGTCACGAGGTCGGCCCGGCACACCCAGATGGGTGCGGCCCACCGGGCCGCAAGACCATCCAGGCCCGCTGGCTGGGCGAGGCCTGCCAGTTGGGCATGAGGTCCGCTCCCCTTTCAAACGGATGTGGTTCATTAAGGTTCTCCAACCAGTAGTGCTAGGCTGGCGATGCCCTCCCAGCTAATCGGTTTGATGGACGGGTCTTGGGTGGGACCCGCAGATGTGGGTCCGCCACTGCCTCGGCTGAAGCCGCGGCGCCTCCTCCACAGCATGTTGCCCGCCTTCAATGCGGTCAATGATGGTTGGCTTCCCCCAGTCCGACACAGCACCTGTGGGCACCACCACCTTCTCATAGCCGGTGAGAGTTAACCGCCACCGCTAGTCGACGGCGCCGTTGCGCCGATGGTGCCACACCGACAGTGCTTCTGCGAGCCACCAGTGAAGCTTTGATGGTCTAATTTTCTTCTCGTTTGTGCCTACGGGCCTCCTGGGATGCCTCATTTACCTCGTGGCCCTCAGTTTCATCCTACCGTCGTATTTCTCGGTTGCCCACAAAGAACGCATCAAAACCAAGATCAACGGAGGGTTCAAGACTTATTCGGATCGACTCTTGCCCTCCACGTTATCATTATATCATGGGAATAAAATCAAAGCAACACCAAGGTAAAGTTTTAACCCAAATTAAAACCCTATAAGAACCTCCCATAGATTCAAGTGAATCATGGATCAACCTGTTAGTCTGTTGATCTACATTTTTCATATTATCCAAAAACGAGGTATGAAGAATCTTTAAACACTTAGAAATATTAATTCCCCAACCTTGAACATGTTGGATTTGTTGATGAAAAAGGAGGAAAATCCATTGTTCGAAGATGTTCGTCGGCGTTCGTCGATCTCTAGATCGAATCCTCAACAGCATCATCGAATCTCCGTTCTTCATTGGAGGAAGACATCGTTGGTGATACGTCGAAGATTTCTCTCACATTCTTGAAATATATCCCAACGGTTTGTGTCATGACCCGTCCTAGTGGGACCCATGCCATGACTCCCCAATCCCACCTCCAATAGGCCAGGGGATGGTGACTAGAACCGAGTAGGAATATTACTAACATGTGAGGCATTGCCTAGGAACCAGTACACACACACACATCTCCAAACCCATAAATGCTAAAATGTAAAAAAACACTGAGGAACAAAATGCATTCATACAACTAAACCCAACCAACAAAGTATGATGGAAAGTAAAGTACTGAAAGTAAAATGGGCTAGAATAAAAGCCTTCCAAAAACAAGAGTATAAAAACTGAAAATTCCAACCTCTAAACACAAAGAGTTACTGGGACTGCTGCTCATATTTGTAGGAATGCCTTCTCCTATAGGAAACTCAAAAATATCAGTCTTGTCCTGGTCCACCCTAGACTCTGTCAAAAGGCTTCTCATCTGTGAAAGACATGACACGTGCAGGAAAAGCCCGTGTAGGGGTGAGTATAACAATACTCAGTAGAGGACCCCAAAAAACCACAAATCATAACACAAAAGAAAGACATTCTCATATCTACACAATATATGTCTACTAAACATATAATAGGAGAATACAATCCAAATATGCTCAAAACCCAGATCCATGGTCTAGAGACAAGTCACACAATCGCACACCCCCACTAGGAATTCAGTTTGATGATTCATGAAGCACTCGTTTTAGGAGAACGCACTCCACGAGTCTGAAAGGACTGATGATGTTCATCCGAGAAGAATTGTTCATCAATAAAAGCCATGAGATATAAAAACACTCATTACGGGAGAACACATTCCTGAGTGGGAAAGATCATGATAGATAGATACACTCATTACGGTAGAACACACTCTTGAGTGATAAAGATCATGATACACAGATGAGGATCACTGCCAGGGCCATGGTGGATATCGCAACTCATCTAGATTCACCAGCTAGGTAGAGGATCAATGCCTAGTGGATTTGGTCACATCGATGCCTGACTCTACCTAGGATCAATAATGGATAGAGGATCTCACGTAGGGCCTCTCTGAGGGATGCTTGACTCTATCACAGAAAGTCCTACTGAAGGGATCATACTCTTGTAGAAGGAAATGATACCTGCCCTTCATAGGAACAAGAAAAAGGTGCACTAACCCAAATGAAACATGTCCAAGATACAGTGGACAAAAAGATCAATCCATGTACAGAAAAGTACACGGCGTGTACAAAGGTCACACGCCACGTCCTTTGACCCCAGGTACTACCCGTGTACAATGTCCCGTGTCGCAAGGTTGGTCGTGAAAAACAAAACTACATGGAATGTAAAATATAACACGTCGTGTCTAAGTATCTGGGGTCCTCCCCCTATATACTGGCCAAGTGCCCATACATGGTCTCAACCCATGTACGCCAACCCGTGTAACTGGGACACGGGGTGACTCACGCCACTAGCCTCACCTGGACGTGTGGTGAAGTACACAGCTATGTACCCTATCCCATGTCCATTTATCACCCGAGATACACGTCGAGTCCCACGAAGCCTCCTCTTCCATGCTGCAAAGAGAGTACACGTCGTGTCGCAAAGTTGTGTCGTTCTCCCCATGTCTGTGTATCGCCCGAGATACACGTCAAGCTTTGGGGAAGGTCCAACATGCCATGTGATCGAGGTCACATGTCGTGTGATACCTATCTGACCCCCTGAAACCCTAGCCATCACTGCCGGTACTACACGGTGTGTTCTTTGGAAGTACACACCATTTATTCTGGAATTTTCCAGAATCGACGCTCCTGGCCAGCGCACCCCCTATGATTCTTCATTTGTCGATCTGGCCATCCGATCATCATGAAAATCTTGGGTTTTGGTTGCCCCGATAGCACAAATTTGATTCCGTTGTTTTTGGGCCTCCGATCGGTCCTGAAAACATGTAATGATCCACCTGTGTGAAGAACGCTCGAAGAACGGTCTTTCCTGATCTAGTCCAATTTGTCGTCTGCTATCGTTATAGCACCTCCGCTAGATCATCGTGACATTGGATTGTCAATTTGGGATTTCTGTGTTGCAAAACGAATGCACAATGATCCATTTTTCCACACTCCGTGAAGAACGTGAAGAACACACGAGGAAAAGAGAGGGGGAGAAAACCAATAAGAAAATCGAGGAACAAACCTCCACCATCATTCGTCACGGTGTGGATCTGCTCCTGTTTGTAGGATCAAATAGAGTAGAAATCAATAACAAATCAACATGGATTAATTCCCTGAAATCAATCCAATAAAACCCTCTTGTAAGAATGTACAAATATGTGGATAAACATATTCATGGTTGATCAGTGTTCATCATTTAAATTCAAAAACGGGGAAAGGAGAAACAAAATAACAACCCCTACCTCAATCCAGTTGAAGAACGTTCGCCACATAGTGTTCATTAGTGGGATTCGTCGAAACCGAGAGGCATTTTCTTGTTTCGTCATCATTCGTCAATGGGTCCTTTTTCTCCAATGCTCTAAGAGGCTCTCTCTCAATTCATGAGGAGATGAGTCTAAACCTAAAAACTTTCCATAAGCATTAACTTATATGGGAGTATTAGGTCACTATGAAACAAGGAAACATTTAAAAAAAATATTAATTTATTAATTTCTTTTATTTCTTTTAAAGTGCTTCCTTTTTAAAACGCCCAAAAACTAACTTTTACAGCCAACCTGTGTGGTTGATGTTAGGCCCCGACTTATGAAAAGTTGCTACTCTAAACGCAATGGTGTCCTCAGACTTCTGATCTATGAACCCGTTTAAAATATATTCCACTTTTTCAAGAAAACCGCTCACGCGTGCTGTTTAAAAGTTTTAATTTAGTTCAAACATTTATTCCGGGAAATTCGGGCCTCCGAATCACACATCGTTGAAAGGTATAGTCTCAAAATAGTTCCATATAATATTTAAAAATAATACATGGAAAATCTGAGACATTAATTTCTCCCAACCTTAGGGATTTACATCCCCGAAAATCCAAAACAAGGCTACTCAAAAAGATGTGGGTACAGGGAATGGATCTGAGTCTCCTGCTCCCACGTGCACTCATGAAGATTCTCGTTCTTCCACCAAACGGGAACCAAGGGAATCAATCACCCAGGAAGGATCCTCTCCTTCCGATCCTCGATCTCTATTGGGTACTCAACAAAGGTCACTCCATCTTCGATGTCCAGCTCACCCCAGCTGATGACATGCGATGGGTCATGCACGTACCTCCTTAGTTGTAACGCGTGGAAGACATCATGTACCCGATGCAACTATTGTGGTAGATCTAGGCAGTATGCCATCTTGCCAACTCTGAACAGTATCTGGGATGTTTTGATAAACCTAGGAGATATCTTTCTTCCCCGACCAAATCTTTGTAACCCTTATCGAGGCGAGACCCGAAGAAATACATGGTCTCTCTCCTCGAACTCCAGAGGTCTCTGTCATCTGTCAACATAAGACTTATTCTAGCTCTGTGCAGTCTTAATCCACTCCCGGATGACCTACACCTTCTCGGTTGTAGCTCATACCAACTCTTGACGCATGAGTGATGACTCTCCAGGGTCGGTCCAGCAAAGCGGTGACCGGCAGGGTCTCCCATATAAAGCCTCGAAGGGTGTCATACCAATGGTGGAGTGGTAGCTATTGTTGTATGCAAACTCCACCAGTGGTAGGTGGTCCTCCCAACTGTGACCAAAGTCCAAGATAAAAACTGATAATATATCCTACAGAACCTGAATGGTCCTCTCCCTCTGATACCACCCTGTCACGACCCGTCCCAATGGGGCCCATGCCATGACTCCCTAAGACCGCCTTCAATAGGCCAAGGGGTGGTGACTAGCACTGAGTAGGCATATTACTAACATGGGAGTCATTTACTAATAACCTGTACACATGCACACAACTCCAAGACCACAAATGCTGAAATGTAAAAAAAACACTAAGTAAAAAAATGCATGTATACAACTAAACCCAACCAACAAAGTACGACAAAAATTAAGGTACTGAAAGCAAACTGGTCCAGAATACATGCCCACCAAAAACAAGAGTCTAAAAACTGCAAAGTCCAACCTGTAAACACAAAGAGGTACTGGGAATGCTTCTCATAGTTGTAGGAACGCCTCATCCTCTAGGGAACTCAGAAATCTTGGTCATGTTCTGGTTTATCCTGGACTCTGTCAAGAGGCTACACGTCTGCACAAGACATGACACGTGCAGACAAATCCCGTGAAGGGGTGAGTATAACAATACTCAGTAGAGGACCCTGAAAACCCACAAAGAAAAACACAAAAGAAAGGCACGGTCAGCTCTACATAGTATATGTCTACAAAACATATAATAGGAGAATACAATCCAGATATACTCAAAACTCAGACCTATGGTCCAAAGACAAGTCACACAATCGCACACCCCTTCTAGGGATTCAGTTCTAAGATTCACAAAGCACTCGTTTTGGGAGAACTCTCTCCATGAGTCTGAAAGCACTGATGACATCCGTCTGAGAATCATTGTTCATCGGGAAAATCCACGAGAGATAAAAACACTCATTATGGGAGAACACACTCCTAAGTGTTAAAGATCATGATAAATAGATACACTCATTATGGGAGAACACACTCCTGAGTGGGAAAGATCACGATACATAGATGAGGATCACTGCTAGGGCCATGGTAGATACCGTGACTCATCTGGATTCACCAGCTAGGTAGAGGATAAAAGCCCAGTGGAGTTGGTCACATTGATGCCTGACTCTACCTAGGGTCGACAATGGATATAGGATCTCGCTCTGGGCCTCTTGGAGGGATGTCTGACTCTATCACAAAAAGTCTTGTTGAAGGGATCATACTCTTATAGAAGGAAATGATACATGACCTTTAGGGGAATGAAAAAAAGGGGCACTAACCCAAACAAAAAATTTCCAAGATACGGTGGACAAAAAGATCAAGCAATGTACAGAAATGTACACGTTGTGTATAAAGGTCACATGTCGTGTCCTTTGACCCTAGGTATTGCCCATGTACAATGGCCCATGTCGCAAGGCTGGTCATGAAAAATGAAACTACATGCCGTGTAAAAGATAACATGCCATGTATAAGTATATGGGCCCTCCCAGTGTACGCTGTCCATGTTCTTGTACACGTTCTCAACCCATGTACGCCACCCCATGTAACTGGTAAACGGGGTGACTTGCACCACTGGCCTCGCCTGGCCGTGTGGTGGAGTACACGGCTGTGTACCCTATCCTGTGTCCATGTATCGCTTGAGATACATGTCGAGTACCATGTAGATGCCTCTTCCATGCTGCATAGAGAGTACATGTCGTGTCGCAAAGCTGTTTCATTCTCCTCATGTCTGTGTATCTCCTGAGATACACATCGAGCTTCGGGAAAGGTCCAACACACTGTGTGACCGAGGTCACACATCATGTGATACCAATCTAACCCCCAAAACCCTAGCCACTGCCACCAGTACTATACGGAATTTTCTTTGGAATTACACACCGTGTATTCCAGGATTTTTTAGAATTGACTCTTCTCATCAACGTTCCTCCTATGATGCTTTGTTCTTCGATCTGGTCGTCTGGTCGTCATGAAAATTATGGGTTTTAGTCACCCCGATAGCACGAAGCTGATTTTGTTGTCTTTAGTCCTCCAATCAATCCCAAAAACATGTAAAGATCCAAATGTGTGAAGAACCCTTGAATAACAGTATTTCCTGATCTGGTTTGATTCATCATATGCTATCGTCATCGCAATTCTTCTAGGTTTTCGTGACATCAGATCATTAATTTGGGATCATTTCATTATAAAATGAATGCGCAATGATCCATTTTTCCACGCCCTACGAAGAACACGAAGAACGCACGAAGAAAAGAGAGGGGGAGAAAATAAATAATAAAATTGAGGAACGAACCTCCACCGTCATTCGTCACAGTGTGGATCTTCTCCCATTAGTAGGATCAAATGGAGAAAAAATCAACAAAAAATCAGCATGGATTAATTCCCTGAAATCAACCCAATAAAACCCTCCCACAAGAGCGTACAAATTTGTGGATCAACATGTTCATGGTTGATCTGAGTTTTTCATTTAAATTAAAAAATGGGGAAAGCAGAAACAAAATAACAACCCCTACCTCAATCTGGTTGAATAATGATCACCAAATAGCATTTGTTGGTGGGATTCGTCGAAACTGAGAGGAATTCGCTCGCGTCATCGTCATCCGCCAATGGGTCCTCCTTCTCCAACGCTCCACGATGATCTCTCCCAATTCACAAGGTTATGAGGCTAACCCTGTGAACTGTTCATAAGAATGAACTTATAGGGGAGTAATAGGTCACTAAGAAAAAAAGAAAACATTTAAAATAATAATAATAAATTATTAATTTATTTTAATTCTTCTAAAGTGATTCATTTTTAAAATGCCCAAAAACTAACTTTTTAAGCTGACCCACACCAGTCAATGTTAGGCCCCACCTAAGGTAAAGTCGCTGCTCTAAATTCAATGGTGTCCTCAGACTTCTAATCGAGGCACCCTTTTAAAAAATATTCCACTTTTTCAATAAAACTGATCACGCATGCTGTTTAAAATTTATAATTTAGTTCAAACATTTATTCCTAGCTCTCCAGGCAACGGAATCACATGTCGTCGAATGTTCTAGTCTCAAAATAATTCCATATAATATTCAAAAATAATACATAGAAAATCAGAGACATTACATTCTCCCCACCTTGGGGATTTACATCCCCAAAAATCTAAAACAAGGCTACTCAAAAATATGTGGGTACTGGGCACGGATATGAGTCTCTGACTCCCACATGCTCTCCTAAAGATTCTTGTGCTGCCACTAAACGAGGACCAAGGGAATCGATCACCCATGAAGGATCCTCTCATGCTGATCCTAGATCTCCATCGGGTACTCAGCAAAGGTCGTTCCATCTTTGATGTCCAGCCTGCCCCAGTCGATGACGTGTGTTGGTTTATGCACGTACCTCCTCAACTACAACACATGGAAGACATCATATACCTGATGAAACTGTGGTGGTAGAGCTAGGTGGTACTCCACCTCACCAAATCTGCATAGTATCTGGAAGGGTTTGATAAACCTCAGAGATAGCTTGTTGCCCCAGCCAAATCTCTCTAACCATCACCGAGGCGAGACCCAAAGAAAGACATGTTCTCCCTACTTGAACTCTATAGGTCTTCGTCATCTGTCATCATAAGATTTCTGCCAGCTCTGTGCAGTCTTCATCTTCTCTCGGATGACCTGTACCTTCTTGGTGGTAGCTTGTACCAACTCTGGACCCATGAGTTCTGACTCTCTAGGGTCGGTCCAGCAAAGTGGTGACTGGTAGGGTCTCCCATATAAATCCTTTAATGGTGCCATACCAATGGTGGAGTGGTAGCAATTGTTTTAAGCAAACTCCACCAGTGGTAGGTGGTCCTCCCAACTGTGACCAAAGTACAAGATACAGGCTCGCAACATATCCTGCAGAACCTGAATGGTCCTCTCCCTCTGATACCACTCTTTCATGACCTGTCCCAGTGGGGCCCATGTTGTGACTCCCCAAGCCCGCCTCCAATAGGCCAAGGGCTGGTGACTAGCACCGATTAAGAATATTACTAACATGGGAGGCATTTCCTAAGAACATGTACACACACACACATCTCCAAGCCCAAAAATGTTGAAATGTAAAAAAACACTATGTAACAAAATTCATGCATATAACTAAACCCAACCAACAGAGTACGACAGAAAGTAAGGTACTAAAAGTAAAGTAGGCCAGAATACGAGCCCACCAAAAACAAGAGTATGAAAACTGAAAATTCCAACCTGTAAACACAAAGAGGTACTGGGACTGCTTCTCTTAGTCCTAGGAACACCTCGGCTTGTAGGTAACTCATAAATATTGGTCATGTCCTGGTCCTCCCTGGACTCTATCAAAAGGTTGCTCATCTGCACAAGACATGACATGTGTGGGCAAAGCTCGTGCAGGGGTGAGTATAATAATACTCAGTAGAGGACCCCGAAAAACCACAAAGCAGAACACAAAATAAAGCCACGGTCATCTCTACACGGTATATGTCTACTGAACATATAATAGGAGAATACAATCCAGATATACTCAAAACATAAACTTGTGGTCTAGAGACAAGTCACACAATCTCACACCCCTGCTACGGATTCGGTTCGAAGATTCACGAAGCAATCGTTTCAAGAGAACTCACTCCACAAGTCTAAAATCACGGATGACATCTGTCCAAGAATCCATGTTCGTTGGGAAAAGCCACAAGAGATAAAAATGTTCATTACAGGAGAACAAAATACTAAGTGGGAAAGATCATGATATATAGATACACTCATTACAGGAGAACACACTTCTGAGTGGGATAGATCACGATACACAGATGAGGATCACTACCAGGGCCATGGCGGATACTGCAACTCATCCAGATTCACCAGCTAGGTAGAGGATCAATTCCCAATGGAGTTGGTCACGTCAATTCCTGACTCTACCTAGGGTCAAAAATGGATAGAGGATCTCGCTCCGGGCCTCTTGGAGGGATGCCTGACTCTATCACAGAAAGTCCTACTGAAGGGATCATACTCCTGTAGAATGAAAAGATACCTGACCTTTAGGGGAATGAGAAAAAGGTTCACTAACCCAAATGAAACATGTCCAAGATACGGTGGACAAAAAGATCTATCCATGTACAGAAAAGTACGCAGCGTGTAGAAAGATCACAGGTCGTGTCCTCTGACCCCGGGTACTTCCCATGTACAAAGACCCGTGTTGCATGGATGGTCATGAAAAATGAAACTATACGATGTGTAAAAGATAACATTTCATGTATAATTATCTAGGGTCTGCCCCGTGTATGTTGGTCATGTGCCCATACATGGTCTCAACCCATGTACACCAACCTGGATAACTGGTACACGGGGTGACTCACACCACTGGCCTCACCTGGCCATGTGGTGGAGTACACGGCTGTGTACCCTATCTCATGTCCCTGTATCACCCGAGATACACACCGAGTCCCATGTATTCATCTCTCCTATACTTCATAGAGAGTACACATTGTGTAGCGAAGCTATGTCATTCTCCCCCTTTTCGTGTATCACCCGTGATAAACACCGAGCTTCGGAGAAGGTCCAACATGTCGTGTGACTGAGGTCACACACCGTGTGATACCTATCTGACCCCCGAAACACTAGCCACTGTCGCTATTACTACACGGCGTGTTCTTCGGAAGTACACGTCGTGTATTCTGGAATTTTCTAGAATCGACTCTTCTTGCTGGTGTGCCTCCTATGATGCTTCGTTCATCGATTCAGCTATCCGATCATCATGAAAATCATGGGTTTTGGTCGCCCCGACACCATGAAACTAATTTCATTATTTTCAGGACACCGATTGATCCTGAAAACATGTAACGATCCACCTGTGTGAAGAACGCTTGAAGAATGGTCTTTCCCAATCTGATACAATTCATCGTTCTCTATCATTATCACACCTCCACTAGTTCATCGTGACATTGGATCTTCAATTTGGGATTGTTGCATTGCAAAATAAATGCGTAGTGATATGTTGTTCCACACCCTGTGAAGAATGTAAGAAGAAAATAGAGGGGGATAAAACCAGTAAGCAAATTGAGGAATGAACCTCTGCCTTCATTCGTCATAGTGTTGATCCATTCTCGTTAGTAGGATCAAAAGTAGAATAAATCAACAACAAATCAACAGGGATTAATTCCCCGAAATCAACCCAATAAAACCCTCTCGCAAGAATGTATGAATCCATGGATCAACATGTTAATGGTTGATCCACTTTCATCATATAAATTCAAAAACGGATAAAGGAGAAACAAAATAACAACCCCTGCCTCAATCCAATTGAAGAATGATCGTCGTGTCGCGTTCGTTGGTGGGATTCGTCGAAACCAAGAGGTGTTCACCCGCGTCGTCGTCGTCCGCCAATGGGTCCTCCTTCTACAACGCTCCAAGAGGATCTCTCTCAATTCGTAGGGTTATGAGGCTAACTCTGTGAACTTTTAATTAAGCATGTACTTATAGGGGAGGATTAGTTCACCATGCGAAAAGTCAACATTTAAAAAATTTATTAATTTATCTTATTTCTTCTAAAGTGCTTCCTTTTTAAAATTACCATAAAATAACTTTTGCAACTGACCCATACTGGTCAATGTTAGGCCCTACCTAAGGTAAATTCATTGATCTGAACGCAATGGTGTCCTCGTACTTCTGATCTAGGAACCTATTTAAAAGATATTCCACTTTTTCAGGAAAACCGCTCACACGCGCTGTTTAAAAATTTTAATTTATTTCAAAAATTTATTTCGGGCACTCCATGCCTTAGAATTGCATGTCTTCAAAAGGTCTGGTCTCAAAATAATTCCATATAATATTTAAAAATAATACACAGAAAATCTGATACATTACAGTTTGATTAACTCTTAGAGTTAAAGGTTTAACTTTTGGTTTATTAATGTGGTTCATAAATGAATTAAAAATAATGAACTAATTAATTACCTGAGCATAGTGGTTAATCAAACAAGTGTAACAGGTCACTTAATGACCTACCAATGTTGTAGTCCTACCACTGTCACTCAACAGTTGCAAAAAGAATAAAATAACTTATTTAGTTATTTTATTATTTTTTCTGAAAGTCTGAAAAATAACTTTTCCATCCAACTTTTTCTGAGAAAATTTAAGAATCTCCTAAGCTAATCTCAGTTCTATGAGTTCAACAGTGCCCTCAGATTTCAATTCTAAGCACCAGTTCAAAAGTTAGAAAATATCGTCCGCACGTTTACTAAACGTACCTTAAAAAAAGTTCAAAATTCCATTCTGGGCTCTCCGGGTCTCGAAATCATGTTCCGTAAATTTTCAGAGTGTGGTAGTAATTTCATATAATTAAAAAAATACGTAATTTCTGAGTCTTTACATTCTCTCTACCTTAGGGTTTTATGTCCCTGAAATCCACAATAAAGGATAAGAAAAAAAATGGGGGTATTGAACACGAATCTGAGCCTCCTAATTTCTTGTGCACTCCTAGAGGTTCTCGTGTTTCCACCAAACTTTCACCAGAGGTATCAAATGTCCACAAAGGACCCTCTCCTATCGATACTATTTCTCCATAGGGAACTCCACAAAATTCACCCCATCATAAATTTTCATCTTTCCCCAGTTGATGATGTGGGTTGGATCAGGCACATATATCCTTAGTTGTGACACATGGAAGACATCATGGACCCTATGCATCTATGGGGGAAGTGCTAGGTGGTATTCCACCTTTCCAACTCTACTGAGAATCTGTAAAGGTATGATGAACCTCAGAGATATCTTACTGCCCCGGCCAAATCTTCGCAAACCTCATCGAGGTGAGAACCGTAGGAAGACATGTTCTTCCTCCTAAAACTCCAAGGGTCTCATTCTTCTATCATCATATTAATTTTTCCTTCTCTGTGCAGTATTCATACTCTCCTGGATGATCTGCACCTTCTCTATAGTATCACGTACCAGCTTTGGTCCCATAATTGATGACTCCCCTAAGTCTATCCAATATAGAGGTGATCTGCATGGTCGCCCGTACAAATCCTCAAATGATGTCATGATGATGGTGTAGTGATAACTATTATTGTATGAGAACTCCACTAAGGGTAAGTGATCCTCCTAACGACATCCAAAATAAAGGACACAAGCATGAAGAATGTCCTCAAGAGATTGTATGCTCCGCTCTGTCTGACCATCTGTCTAAGGATGAAAGGCAGTGCTCAAACTTAGATGATTCCCAAACACCTCTTGTAATCCCTTCCACAACCAGGATGTAAAATGAGTGTCGTGATCTAATATGATCATCTATGGAACCCTGTGAAGTCGTACTATCTTCTGTATATAGAGGCATCCCAATCCCTCTACTAATCCATGCTCTCGGATGGGTAGAAGGTGGGATGGCTTGGTGAGTTGGTCAAAAATCACCCAAATGGAATCGTGTCCCCTAGACATACATGGTAGCCCTATCACAAAGTCCATGGAGATTCAATACCACTTCCATTCTGGCACCTCAATTGGTTGTGCTAAGCCCACTAGAACCTGATGGTCGGCCTTCACTTGCTGATAAGTGAGGCATCGTGAAACAAACTCTTTCACTACTTTCTTCATCCCTATCCACTAGTACTGGTATTGGAGGTCCTGATACATCTTCTCCACACCAGGATGTACCACCAAAGGGGATGTGTGCAACTCCCTCAACACCTCCTCTCATATCAAGACAGCTCTGAGCAGACAGAAAAGTTAAACTGGTAGTAAAATAAAGGACTTGGAATTCAAATTAGGAGATCATTTCTTCTTGAAAGTATCACCATGGAAGGGATTTATAAGGTTTGGTAAGAAGGGAAATCTAAGTATGAGGTACATTGGGCCTTTTGAGATTTTAGGGAGAATATGAGTTTTGGATTATCATTTGGATTTTCCACCCAACCACTCTAAAGTGCATGATGTCTCACATGTTTCAATTCTTAGTAAGTAAATTCTAGGATCATCACACAAACTTTACATTGAATAAATATATATTGAGCCTAACTTGTCCTGTGATGAAGAACCAGTCTAGATTATTGACATTGGTGAGAAGTTGTTACAGAATCATACAACCCAACTGGTGAAAGTTATTTGCATAAATCATAAGTTAGAGGAAGAAACATGAGATAATAAGGAATAAATAAGTAATAATTACCCTAATTTATATATATATAGCCCAAAATTTGATGATGAAATTATTTTAGGGGAGAATGTAAGAACTGGAATTCAACTAAGGTAATGTAATTATTATTTATTCAACTATCTAACAAAATTCATAAAATATTTTAATATAAATATAATTATTATTCATTAAAAATTTATATTAATGAATTAATATTACTTAGACACATATGTATTAGAGTAAAAATAATATTTACTAGAAGAAGAGTTTTCAAATTTTAGGCACCAAATGTATGATTTTGAAATATACAAATATTTTAATTTAATAATTAAATTTTACATAGATAGAGAATTATTTACATAAAAAGGGTTTCAAAGTTTGAATAAAAACATTAGAATTGTTTTAGGGTAAATTTTTGGGATTTTTTTGAAGAAGATAATTTTTATTGAATAGTAAAAATTATAGTTTTTACAAATGTTTCAACTTGTATGACATCATTATGATGTTTGAATAATTTCAAAATTTATGCAAAAAAAATTTAAAAAATAAGGAGTAAAATAATTAATTTAAAAATATTAAATTGAATTTATAAACTTGTATTTGACTTTTTGGAACCTAAATTACGTTTTATCTTAATAGAAAATATTTTTGGTTCTTTGAATTTAAGGGAGTGGTTGGAAGGTTCCATTTAGTTTCTTCGTGATTTAAATGTTGAATAACCCTAATTATTATAATAATAATCCAAATAATTTTTTGGGAATCAATTATATTCAAAATTATTTTATCTAAATAAAAAAATAATCAATATTTTAATACAAAAATAACTCACCCCCAAGTATAAATACCCACCCATTCTCCCATTACTCTTCACTCTAAATCCATTGAGCATGAATTACCTCCCATTTTCCCTCTCAATAGTCTCTCCAAGGAGTTTATAAGGTTTTAAGGTGTTCGTTTCAAGATTAAAGAGGATTTTTTGTGAGGTAATGCTTCTTAAATTCTTCACTACCTTTATTTTTGCAATCATTCCAATTCCCTTACTTTTTCAATGATAAGTGTTATTATGATTCATTTTTATAAATAACCTATTATATTTTCAATGATTTATCACCATTACCTCTCATTATATTACCTTCATAAGACATTATAATGATCAAACGTTATTATAGCCATGAAAAATCCTAAATTTATGGTAAAGTAAAGAGTGTGATGTTTTATAGAAATGGAATCCATGTATGGATACAAATCAGTGAATATAAAAGTTGAATCAGATTCACCTAGGGATAATAACTCTGAAAAAGGTTTTTTGGGTATTAACTTGATCTTCACTCAGTGCATAACTAATGTTCCCAACTACACACTTGGTTTGACACACTCCGAATATATTATTTGATTCAAGATCTCTTTACAAACTATAATAGAGGGTTATTTCTTATTCATATCCCTACACCATGAAGGTATTATTCACTACTACCTTTTTATCATTCCTTTTATAAGGTTTATTTCCATTAAATTATGAATAACCTATTATTTCTAAGTTGGTTGTGTATATTAAACTACATATCCATATTACTTTATTGAATGGGGGAAATTGATATTATATATGTCCATTATTCCTATATATAAAAATATTTATTACTTATCCATGATTATGTATGAGTTTATTTATATAACATTATAATATGTATTTTTTAGACATTATCTTCATATAATGGATACATTGGACTTATTTAGTGATGGGTGAGGCCCATAATTATATATCCTTTTGATGAATCGATAGGTCTCATGAGATAAGCTATTTGGGTGTTTAGTATAATATTTAACTATTTATGAATTATGTCTTGGAATAAGGCCTTGATGGTATGTTTATGATATCCATAACTATGTATTCAATGAATATGAAACCAATTATTCTTATCCATGAATTTATTTATTATTAAGTACTCCATGTATATATTATTTGTTATGGAATTTATTTATTATTGAAATATTATTGATTCCATGATTATGTATGGAAACATCCATTATATTTTTCCCCTTACTAAAAATTTTATCTCATCCATTTATATTTTTTTCTATTTTCCAAAAAAAACCAAGAGGATTTCTATTTGTAACATATGTATTTTCAAGTAAAAATAAAAAAGTTGTCATGTTTTAATATGACGTATATTTAGTTTTCAATTTAACGGAATGTTAATTTATGTATATAATTTCCTAAGACTTTTAAATTGTGGGATCATGCAATTTGTTTATTTTTTACAAATATAATAAAATATCCATCAGCTCTAACTTACTGGAGTTGAGGTGTTACATAAATATTTTTTAGTTATCTCAATTTCTTCTTTATAAATAGAGTTTCACAACTAAAATTAAGATTTTTCGATCATCCATATGTTAATATTCATATTTTATTCACATACTGATAGTTATCTTATGCCATTGGAATCCATTGTTTCTAGTATCTTCATTTCTTTTTTAGGTAAGTTTAGTTGAAATTTCAATTTGGAAATTTCAACTTTAAACTTGTGATTTTTTTAAAGCTCAAACATGTTAATTAAACCTACTATTTTTCTTTATGATACAAATTACTCAACGTATCTACCTATTTATTTTTCTTACTTCTCATGTTCATATGGGAAATAGTCTCCATCTTATCTATAGAAGTGATTTTATAATCACTTTTGGATGAAACCTATAATTTGAATCATTTTGGAAAAATTTATTCATTATTGATCTACTGGATTCTTATTCTCTGAAGACTATTATTCATCAAGCTTATTTTATATCATTTCCCAATATTTATTGAAATATTTCTCTACTTTTTTTAATCACTACTCCTGTATATAATTATATTTAATTAGGTTTTCTTTGAGATGAACTTAATAATGGATGATTCTTCCTCTCCTTATTATTATATTAATTATGTGAAGAACATAGAAACTATTATTAATAAGAAATTTAAATATAAAAAAGAAAAATCAAGCCAATAAATTAGGTAAATTGACTATTAAGGAAGAAAATATGAACTTAATTTACATGAGTAGTGATAAATCACATACATGTATTAGTGTATCTAAACTAAATTTGGTGGATAAACCACTAACTAAGAAGAATTTAGAAGACTATAAAATATCAATTAATCTATTAAAAAATAATAATGATAGGGAAATTAAAGTTTATTCTTGAGAAAAAAAAACAAGTTCTGACTTTGAATATTCTCTTTATAAGAACTTTAATGAAGATTTTTTTGATAATTTTGAGGATTTATTGAATAATTTACAAAAATAATTTTTAATTACAAGGGTAACATACTCAGAGGAATTAAAATGATTGTAAGGTTCTCATATGATTATAAAATAGAAGACCTTGATCATGAAAATAGAAATGTCAATAAGAACATTTCTAAGCTTAAAATTCAATTGTGTATGGATCAATAAGAATTTAATATATTCAATCCCATGGCTTTTAAAATAGAAATTTAACTATCCATGTGAAATATTATGTTAAATAATTATTGAGAACATATTTAATAGTGGTAATAATATCTTCACATATCAAAAGATTAGTTGAAAATCTTTATATTTGGAGAGAAAGAACAAGTTACTAAGAAATATTTCTTTATCATGTGTCTTGAGAATATGTTTATAGAGAAAGAAAAAGGTTTTGATAATTTAAAAATGAATATAAAAGGATAAATAGGTTTCAAAATTTATTATTATATATATTTGTCTTGATATAGAATAATTAAGGGAAGATATGTTTTCCATAATATTTATCTATTGTATTCTTCTTGAAGAACCATTTATAACTAGAAACCTTATTAAATGATATATTTTAACTCAAACCTCATATTGAGGTTATTAAACTTTTGTTGAAAAGATAACTCTAGTGAATATATATCATTAGATATAAATAAAATATATATCAACTTATTTAATGTTATAAATAATAAATACTTCAAGATGAATAAAAAATATTAAAATAGAATGCATACTTCACTAAAAATTTAACTTTTCTTTGGCCTACAAACTTCTCTATGAGTGCTAATTTTTCTTTTATATGTTAGATTTTTTGACATAAAAAAAACTATTTTTTTCATAATATTTACTTTATATTAAATATTAATAAATTTTTTATCACAGGTTGAGTTTTTTTCTACATAAATTAATGTGATAATGTCCTAGAGTATCTATCACATTGAAAAGTCATAGTAGTTCCCTAAAATGATGAGAACCTTGATGTGATATGATTATATTATTAAATTAATATATTATAGTTTGGATAACATTCTATGATGGGAGACATTATATTTTTCAATATCATGTGTTTGATACTCATAAGAATATGAGACATGGCCTCGTAAAATTTTCATTTTCTAATCTCCTATACATAAGATTTTGAGGATAGACCTGCAAGTATGACTTATACATGTTTTCATTTCATTGGATATTTATATATGCGATTATGGCTAATGATCATTAGATTTTAAATTATTATTAATTAATATCATGAGTCATATACATTGATGTATTTCCCAAGACTGTTATAATCTATGATCATGGTGAAGTTAGACACATTGAGTGTATCATGAGTGATATGGCGGGAATAGAAAATTTAATATCAGATTAGTTCCTTCTAGTTTATGGAAGATGATATCTCAGGACATTTGGTTATAATGTAAATTTCAAACTAAAATTACATGTCCATAGTTATTGTTGGATTCATTTTAGGAATACAAAGAAAAATATAACAAGAACATAGGTTGATGATATGACTATGCAACCTACTTAATTTGAGATATCTTGAAAAGGTGATTATATTATACAGTAAGTGTTTATATGTGGTGGTTGTTGTTTCTATATTAACTTTTTCCTCTATTAATGCCTTGATGTGTTACTAGACACTGATATTGGAATTTATGAAATTATAACTAATTTCATTGAAGAATAGGTCTAAAGTTCCATGCACTTAGTGTATCCATTAATCTCAGATAAATTCAATTTGAATTTAATAGCTATAATAAATATTATTATAAATACTAAAGAATAATATTTATTTAGAATTTATTAATCACAAATATTCGGTCACTGTATTTGAGTTGAATATTAAATAAATATTTATTAAAATAACATTAATATAATATTTATTTATTTATTGAATTAGTAATATTTATTATTATTCAAGGTTTGGTAAATGCTGAAAATGGTGGTCGGGATGGGTAAAATTATTAGTAATGGAAATGATATTTATTTATGCAATACAACAAATTCCATTATATAATATTATTATTGTTGTTGGTATGGGGAATATATTAGTTTTATTATTTGATTAAGGGACTTTTTGAAATTATTGATATTAAACCCCAACTCTATATATACCCACTTATATCATTTTAGATTTTGTAGAGAAATCATTTTGTAGGGTAAAACTAATTTCCTCCCTAGATAATTCTCTCAATGATGAACATATCTAGGGTTTATCTCATGAATCGGATAATTACTCCACCTCCTTACTCCTCAAGATCAAGAGAACAAGAGAGACAATCCTCAAGCTTTAAGGATTGTGTTATGATCAAAATTGAACAACACAAGATGATTGGATCATTCATGCTAGCACTTGAAGTTAAATAAATATCATTTGGATATCAAGGATCACATGTGGATAGTGTTAGAGATATTCTAATTTGGATCCTTCAAGGACAATGATGGTACAACTCAAAATGCGTTTGTATGATTTATATATTCTTCAAAGAAAGAATCTCAAAACCGAGGTAATTATTATTATTAAATAAATTATAAATGTAACATAAAATATCCTATTATATTAATTCTGAGATTATATATCTAATTTATTTAGGTACATTCATTAAAAATAAATATTCTTCATTACATTCTTGAATATTATTCATTGAATTTGACAAAATCCATGTTGGGAATGGAATCGACCAGTTCTTCCACTACCACCAAAACATTCAAGTGGTATTTGAGGGATCACATTAAAATTTATAATTATTTAATTTAGTTTATTAATATTATGATTATTTTTTTAAATTTTATTTCTATTTTCATTCTCAATCCTATAAGTCAAAAATAATGAGTCCATTAACTATTATATTACCAAGAACATAACAAGAATATGTGAAAATTGCATGGAGATTTCATTTGGAGGTGTCTTTGATTCTAGCTGCATAAACCGAAAACACCTTGTGTAATGGACTACAAACCATGTAGCCTCGTTCAAACACATTCTTGTGTGGTTATTCCAATTGTGGCTGGTTATGGGGGGTTCATTACATGGTGTGCGATTACACTATGTATTGACCGCCAGGGTGTAACATGGTTTATAGGGTTACATAGTTTGTAACTGATATACACCCCATGTAATGTCAAATTATATAGTGGTCATGTGGTCAATTAATGGAATATAATTATACACACATTGTGTATTTTCCTCCATCCAAGATACACAAGACAATTGTGATTACATGGCATGTAACAGTCATACATTCCATGTAATTATATTTTATTCCATACAGATTACATGATGAGACCCTATGTGTGTATCATGGATATCTAAATAAAGTGGTAAATGGTGTATAGTGGGTTATACACATAGTGTAACACATACCTATTTATGAAAATTATACACCAAGCCATGTTGTAAACCATGTAAATTAATTATATGGAATGAAATTAATTGTGGCAGTAAAACCAAACTGCATGGAATGTAGATGGATTACACATCATGTGATAGGGTTTTAAAAAAATATTAAATGATTAATTAATTCCATTGTTATTTCATAACTATACATCATTTATGGTCCATAATCACACCATGTACTTCACATAGTATTTAATGGTGGCACACGATGCATATATTAACAAATTTTGTGTATCATACAAAATTATATGAGTATTTATATTGACACATGGAACTAGACACCATGTAAAATGTGACATGACATGTATTCTATATATCATGTAAGTGAACAGTACATGATAAGGACAAAATGGGACATTGTGAAGTTAAGATGGGAACGTGTCGTGTTACCTCCAAGTACACATCATGTACTTAAGTAGTTGTATATGAAATTAATTTATTGATTTATTTAAAATTACATTGGATAAGAATATTATACATCTCAAAGATTTCTTGGATTAATAATTAAGATAAATAATTAATTAATTAATAATACCATTAATTATTAATTTAAGAGAAAATTATCTTAATTAAATAGAGTAACTTGAAATGAATGAGAGCATGTATGAATGTGATTTCATTACATGTATGTGACTCATCATGATCTTTAATGGCCATTTTATGGTTTGGGTTTCTATTTAATTTAATATTATTCCATTGGTTTTTATATGTGATAAAGTTTTATTAAATTAAATATGATGTATTGCGATTCATTCCTCTCACCTTTATTATGTAAGACTTGTGTGTCCATGGTTTATTTCATATATCACATTCCTCCATTTACACTAACCTACAAGTGAGTAAAACATGTAAAGTATGAATCTCTAAGGAGATTTTGGGATTCAGAACCTGAGCTTAGTTGAAACCAACCAACAAGATACAAAGGTCAATGGTGGAATGCTGCAACTCGATCCAAACTTAGATTAAGGAGTTTTTCCCTAGGGTCATAGGTTGATTTATCATTTTCTTGATAAATAACACATTAGAAATATCTTGATCAATTAAATTTATTTATTTTATTTTTTCAAAGTGTGTGAAACCCTAGACATGCACTTTCAGATACAATTATCATAGACACATAATTTACATACTTACTTAGATATCAATTGTAAAATTCCAGATATAACCATTCATAATTACAAAATAAAAATGATTACTGAATCTATAACATCTAAAGAATATTTTTAAATTTAGATCTTTATAGATTTAGAACACAATACAAACTGATAGATCCTATGTAATATGTATCAAATGGACAATTTTCCCATTATATATGAAAATAATTAATTAATGATAGGTCTTTGATGTCTCTCATAATTCTTTCACACATGTTATCCTTATAAACATGTAACATGTACTAATTTTATCCACAACCTAGGGAAATGGAAACATAGTAAGGTGTGATGTCAAACACTCAGTAAGGGAAACATATAACTAAAGAAATCATGGCATTTACATTATAGTAGGAATAGGTAAACCACATGAATCCATAATAAACTTGGAAATGAAATCATATTATATACATGAAAATAATTTAAAATGTGGATATCAATAATATTGATCTTATACTGATAAACCTCTTACTGAATAAATCTTGGTTATCCGTGTAATGAGGAATATGAAAGTCAATTCATAATCAACCTAAGTTAGTAGTCAATAATAATCAATAATTTCAATATTCTTACCCATGTTAATAAAAAAGATAACCTGATCATAACCCATCCAAATAAATAATGTGTATGGTTAAAAAATACATAGTAATCATTCTTCTAATCATCCATATTGGAATAACAATATATATAATTCTAATACTTTTCTTCATGTCAATAAAAGAGATAACATGATCATAACCCAATCAGAGGAAGAACGTAGATAGTTAAAAATATATATATTCAACTTTAAAATAATTATCTATATTGAAATAATAACATATGAAATTCCAATTCTTTCCCCCATGTTAATAGAATAAAATTATTTCTAGGTGAACATCATTCTATCTAGATTATGTAAAATTTGATGTTTATGCCATATAGAGCAATGATTATACAGATAATTCAATACTTGAAAAACGTGATAATAATATATATATGGGAAGGAGGTTTATGGTTTCAAAAGGACATATCCCCAGTGTAAAAATGGAAACATAGAAGGATGTTGACATAGATGAAAAACATCCTTGCAAAATAATGATTGAACGATACTACCCAATAAGGGATCATGAATTGGTTTGTGTATATCATGAATTCATTTCCACCAAATTATAACATATATATTATAGAATAAATCATTAAATTTAAAACCAATTGGGGAAAAAACTTTTGAAACCGGAAAGGTAAATGGAATTGAAAACTTAAAAGAGCTTTTGAAAAAAATAACATTGATGTAAAAGAGGAAGTTACAGGTCACTTCCAAAATTATTTTTCAAAAGGTGAAGTGAAAAATCACTTAAAACAATTAATTTTAAAATAATATCCAATATTTGATCCTTGAAAATTAAATAAATTTTTATTTAGAAAATGTGTATTTAAAACATTTGATTATGAAAGGGGAATTTTAAATAATTGAAATTAACTTTATTGAAAACTCACATTATAAAAAGAGAAATAAAAAATTATTTAAATTAAAATAACGTTTTCCTAAAGATGGTTATAAAATAATATAAAATCTTAGTGTGGGATAACCAAATAATGTAAGAACTATGTTCAATATAAAACATTATAACTCAAATAAGGGGATTTGATTTACCAAAGATCCTTACTGCTGGGGAAACAACAGTATCACTATCCAGTTGAATAATGGAACATGATTTGGATATTAGATCCCATAAAATAGAAACATTATGATAAAAATATATCTATGGTAATTGAATACGCTATACAAAGGAAACATTGTGCTTAACATGTAACATGTCTTATGTAATCATAATTGATACCAAGAAAAATATTGTGACTTGAGTAACCCTTAAATAAAAACCCCTTGAAAGAGAAGAATTATAATTGAATATAAAATACCATGAATAAAGTTATTTCATGATATAAAATATCACATAAATAGTATATATACACCATATAATTGAAATTTGGTGCATAATATAAAACAAGTCTCAAAGAGAGGAATCTGAGAAGAAACCCTTATAGATTCAATAAATTTTGGATCAAAAAACCTAGAGTGTTAAAACATGAAATGTATATTTATATACCAAGATATAAATTTTTTTAATTATACAATATATAAAATTATAAATATACACACCTTTAAAATTAAAATAGGAGTATAAATAGAATACTTGTCTCAGTGAATGGAAATTGAGATGAAAACCCTTATAACCTTTGTAACTTTAGAGCCAAAATCCCATGAGAAAGTTAACATAAAATGGGACATTTAATATAATTACATATAATATATTCATTATATAAATATTATAAAGTGGAGGTAAGTACACTGTACAAAATAAAACATGGTGTATAACATAAACATGTCTCAACGAAAGGAAATTAAGACTAAAACACTTACCTAATTCCAGATTCATTCTATACACATGCTTAAATTACTTAATAAATAAGTTAATATTCTTATATAACTTGTTAGGAAAATTATTATTATTTATTTAAATTAAAATTTACTATTTATTATCAAATTATATTTATTTTTTTATAATTTTCTTTCCTATGTAAGTTACTTGAGGTTATTCAGTCAATTTTTTGCAACTCCTTATATATGTTTACCATGGTAAAAATAATTGTAAAATAGTTACATAATGTTGATAATATTAATCTTTTTATGTACATAATGTTTATATATTAAATATATTTTTAAATACAAACGTGATGGGTGGTGGTGACAAATGAAACTCATTGTTCAT
Organism: Viscum album; assembly: GCA_963277665.1. Classification (NCBI taxonomy): domain Eukaryota; kingdom Viridiplantae; phylum Streptophyta; class Magnoliopsida; order Santalales; family Viscaceae; genus Viscum; species Viscum album. Next base: position 562,608,754 of record OY728142.1, on the reverse strand, counting down.
GGAGGTGATAGTTTGCACGTACACATGATTAATGTTTCCATTTCTCAATGAATGAGAGGGGAATAAGGTAAATGATAATTTGAAATTTGATAATAATATTTTTATTATATAAATAATATTTATTCATCCATTTCGTTCATTTCATCTTTTTTATCATCCATTAATTTCAGTGTTGAAAAAAACTGAAGATGTCTTTTTGTGTAGGTGGTAGTCCGCGCAACACACTAATGATGTTTTTGTTTTTTAGAAGATAAAAAGGAATAAATCGAGGTTATTACATTAATATAATAACATAAAATATAATTATTATAATAATTTAATTATATTTTTTTGGATATAATATATTTTTGAAATAAAGATTAAGGAGAAAAACTTAAAGGGGGTAATACTAATGTTGGAGACATGATCTTTCCTTGGAAAACTCCATGGAATTGAATGGATTGGGATAAAATAGCTTGAACATGGGATTAATATATTGTTAGTGACTTCTAGGAGAGGATATTTTGGTGTATTCTCAAGGAAATTTTGAATTGTAGGTTTATGTTTGTAAGGGTGTAAGTGATCCTCTTTTATAAGAGAGGAAAAGAGCACTTTGGGAAACACCCTTTATATTTTAAAAATGTTGTGACACTATTCCAAGTTAAATGGATAAAAATTTTATAAATAACGGATTTTCAGATGTATTTTGGTTTATAAAAACTCAACAAAGTATTTACACGCAGTTTTTAAACATTTTTTAGGGTTTTTACTATTAATGTTTTACATTTTACTCTTTAACTTTTTAACTAGGTAACTAGTTTTTAACTAAGTGATTTTATGTTTCATTAAAAATATACCATAACAAATATAATAAAGTTTGGGTTTTACAAAACAAAATTATACCTATATTTAATCCAATTAAATTTCTAAATATTATAAAATTAACTTTTAAATTAAAATAGATAATGTTTCAAAAAAACTATTTTATTTGAAAAAATGACATTTTGACCATTATGGATTCATAATATAATTTAGTATTGATTAAAAAATAAATGATTGTTAATATATTTATTTATGTGTTTATACATAATATAATTTTCATTATTTTAATTATTTAAATTTAATTCATTTGATATAAATTCCTTGATGTTAATAAAACAATAATTTTAAAATAAGTTTCACCATTATAGTGGTAATTAGCATTGATCCTAACAATATAAATTTTATACCCTAAAATTAAACTTTACAAATTAAATAATATTAACATTATTATATAAAATAAAAGAATCAATTTATCCAATTAATATTCTATGTGTAAAGAAATTAATCTTAATGTTAACATATGTAATGCGTAAAAACCTGTTTTTAAGAAAAGTGTATTTTTTTAGGATAAAGTTTATATATAGAAAAAATTATAAGTTTTATAGATTATAATGATATTAATAAGATTATAATTTTTTAATTAATATTTATTTGATATTAAAATAAATCCAAAACCTAATTCCCCTATGTAAATTTAATTAAAGAAAAAAAATAAAAATAGTTTTAAAAAACTGTCACTAGATTTTCTAAAATGATAATCATAGGTTTTATAAATTAAAAATATTAATTTTAAATAATTTATTTTAATTTATAAATATATATGTTTTCTATCAAAAATATTCCAAAAACTTTTAAGTTATATGAAAGTGATAGTATTAGAAAAAATGGTATTTTTTTACTACCCACCAAAAATCGATTATTTTATAAAAAACTCAAAAATATATCCAAAGATAATTTTTTTAGAGGAATTAAACATCAATTTTAATTCATAAAATATTAATTTTAATTTTTTTAAATTTAACTTTTTCAAAAATAAAATATATAATATAAATAAATTAGATTTTATTGAAAATAACCTTGTAAATATTAAATTATATTAATTACTTACCATATAAAGGTAATGACTATTAATGGTTTATCATCTTAGTTTTCATTATAGATTTATTAATAATATATTATTAATATATTTTGGTTTATTTATATTGGCTGTAGTGTGTGAAAAAAGTTATATAATACATTTAATTGTTTAAAGGTAATCATATATATAATCTCAGGGTGTGACAAAGTGTATGGTTATCTTTTATGTGATACATTTTTATATGATGTTAAACATGGTAATATAGAATAATATAACAAGACATTAAAGATAATGTAAAATAAATGTATTGTATTCAAATTATTTTATCAAATAGATGGTTAATTAATTATATAAAATCTACATAATATTAATAAGACATGTAAAGGATAGAATAAGAAAATTTACACATAATAATAAAAATCCTTCAAGTAAATATTAAGTTAAAATCCTTTCATTATATAATTTAAGATAGACTCATAGTTAAAGTGATTGGTAGGCCATGGTCGAGGTAACTTTCAATTATCAGGGAGTAAAAACAAAGATGATGGGTTTAGTTAATGACATTTGTATTGGGTGTAATAGACATGATCTGTTCAATACAAATTTAGAGTTGATTTTTTAGGAAATCTATGTTATTATTTCATTATTAGGGAGTCTACTTAATTGATCAATTAGCTAAAAGATAGTAGTTGTCAAGACTATCTATCAAAAAATCTTCTTATGATTTTCATGGCCATGGTATGGGTTATGAGTAGGGAAATATTGATCATTTCCACTAGAGTTTCCACAAGACAGGATATTATGAGTCCAATGGTGATGGATATTGGGAATTGATAAAATAATGGGAGACTAATAAGATGATTAAAATTGTTACATCTCTAATATTTTGGTAATCAAGATAAAATTCTAAATATGATTTTATTTTTTAAAATAAAAAAGTTAATTTCATTAATATCCATGTGATCTATACCAAATAAATATAGAATACACTATAATAATAACTTATAATAATGGTACATGAACTTGCACATTATACTTCACCAAGAATAAAAGCTTTATATTTTGGTGGTCTCTGTTCTAGATCCACCTGCTAAGGGGGTTAGTGAAGTAGATCTCTCTCTATACTTAAAACACTTTTATGACACACTATATCACTAGTGTTTTATTTTATCATCCATGAATGATGAAATATATAAGTATCATGAGAACATGGATGCATATTCTATGCTCAAACATATCCATAATATTTATTAAGAGGGAGATAGATAAGATCAGTTTGAGATCTCCAAGGAACTCTTTATGTGGAAACTTGGATATGGTACATTGTTTGGACCCCATATAGTTAAGATGATTAATTATATTAATCACCTATACATTCTAAGGTTTGAACTACCTAATGAATTATACACTAATCTCATACTTTCTTTACTCCATAAGATTTTCTCTATGTTTTTTTATAAATTTTAATATGAAAAACATTGATAATTATCTCTCAAATATCCTTACTCTATTTTTTCAGGTAAATAAGGACATAAATTATAAGAAGACTTTTGTACTTATAGTGGACAAAAGGAAGGGAAAAGTGAAAATCCCCAAGACTAACTCTGATTTTAAGGAATCTTATCACTACCCAAACAAGAGGAGGAATATTAATTGGAAATAAAGGGAGTAGGATATTATCTATTTTTCTTGTGTAAATAAGGGACACTAGAATAATAATTATACCATGTAAAATAAACAAGGATAAGCTTCAGGTGTGTTCATTATCAGGTGTAATATTTCTATTTCTAAAAATTAGGTATTAGATACATATTTTGGTACTTTCATTTTTATCCAATTACAAGAACTAAGTCAATTTAGAATAATTTTATGAGGTGAGATAGATCTACGAGATTCCAATGAAGCTAGACTCACTAAAGTGACTACTGGATACTACTATATCACATTTATGAAAAGATTAATATTGGTTTTAAATAACTATTATTATGAACCAATTTAAAAAAACATTATTTTTGTGTCCGTTTATGATATAGACGGTTTTATTTTCAAATTTGCGAATAAAATTTGTTACTTTGATAAAGATAGCATATTTTATGGTATGGAATGGCTTAATAATAGTATTTATGTGTTGGAATATGAAATCCAAGTGTTGGAAATCGATAATGATTCTAGTTCACATGAATAATATCACACTCAACCATGGAATCACTGGATAGGTTATGTAAATGAAAAGTTCTTGAAAAAAATTAAATAAAGATGGTTATTTAGATTCCTTTTAATTAAAATCACTTGGTACGTGTCATGCTTATTTACAAGGAAAAATAACCAAAGATTAATTTAGTGGAAATGGAGAAAGATATATAGAGCTTCTTGAATTGGTTCATACATATGTGTGTGGACCATTTCCTATTAAAGTAATGGGTGGATTCTCCTAATTTGAAAATTTTGTTAATGAATTTATTAGATTTGAATATGTCTACCTAATGAGGTATAAATAAAATTATTTTGATCAATTCAAGGAATACAAGAATAAATTTATAAATTATCCTGGTAAGAAGATAAATAAACTCCACTTAGAATGTGGTGGTGAATATTTATACCAAGAGTTCATCGATTATCTAAATAAGTTTGGGATCATATCTCTGATCAATTTTCCTTATACACCATAATGGAATAGTGTAAGTGAAATATGGAAACACAACTTATTAGACATGATAAGGTTATTGATGATTCACAGAAGTCTTCCACTATCCTTTTGGGGATTTACATTATAAAAATTAGTGCAAAAACTAAATTAGGCACCAAATAAAGAAGAAAAATATTCCATAATGATTTGGTATTTAAGTAAACCCAAGTTGTCACATATATGATTTTGGGGTTGTGAAGCTTTTTTTAAGGTTTCCTATGAAAACAAACTTTCACCCCAAGCCACTAAGAGTATTTTTGTGGGATATCCTAAGTAAACTAAAGGGTATTAACTATATGATCTATAAAATAAAAGAATTTTGGTTAACATACATCCCATATTTATTAATATGGAGCACATATCCAAAAGAGATAGTGGGAGAAGAATATAATTCAATAAAGTATAGGCATAGGATATATAGGAGTTAGTATAGGAATAGAATCCACAAAGCCCCATGGAAGAGGATTTTTTGGAGAAAAAAGTAAGGTGATAGTGTATGAGAGAGTTATATAACCAAATAGATATGTTTTTCTAGTCATCAAGGATGGTGAATAATTATTAGATATAAATAATGAACATGTGTTCTATAAGAAAGTATTAAGTGGCATATAAGTTACTATATGAAAAAAAACCAAGAATTATGTGGTTGATTTCATGTACCAAAACCAATTCCATATTTTGGTAGGTCCTATATTATATTTAAAACCTTTTGGTTATAATTGGTTATTTAATAATAAATTGTACATGAAATATATATTCATCACCCATAAGGTTATAACGGGTTTAAACAATGTCAATGCATTGACTAAGATGAAAAAATTTCATTAGTTTTTATACTAAAAAATTTAGAATTATAATTTCCATAGAAAATTAACATGATTATAATATTTGGAAAATATATGTCAAATCATCCTTCCTTAATGGGAACCTTGTAGAATATGTCTATATGGAACAACCAAAAAAATTGACTCAAAAAGATTATAATAAGGTATAAAAGTTGAAGATATCCATTTATGGATTAAAAAAATCATCCAAACCATAAAACATTCACTTCAATGAATCTAGAAGATAATTTGGTTTCATAAAAAAAGAATTTGAGTCTTTTTTCTATAATTAGTTTAGTATGAGGGAAATCATTTTCCAAATAGTATATATTGACAAAATATTACTAATTTTAAATGAGATACTAGTCTTAAAGTCTATTAATATGTAGTTAAACATATACTTATCCATGAAGTACTTAATTTAATAATCATAAATTATTAGGATCAAGATCCATAATGATAAATATAAGAGGTTTCTCAGACTAAGTCATGGTATATACATCGACAAGATAGTTAAGATATTCAATATGGAACAATCAAAGAGGGTATTTTTGGAAATGTCATATGGCATACATATCTCCAAGAATATGTGTCCTCAAACATAGGAGGAGAGGTATTGAGTGAAAAGAATCCCATACACATCAGTGATAGTTTTAGTCATGTATTCCATGATATGTACCAAGCTAGATGTTTCCAATTCCTTGAACATGTTATTTATATATCAAGAAGACCCATTAGACTACCATTAGATAGTAAGAAAAACTATCCTAAAGTATCTGAGGTGTACTGAGGATATGTTTTTGGTTTATGGAGTAGATTAGGAGTCAGTTATCAAGGTATATATAGAATGTAGTTTCTAAACTGATTAGAATGATCTTAAAATCACAATAAAGATATTTATTTTGCCTAAATAGAGTAACTGTGAGATAGATGAGCTCAATGAATCTAGCAGTCATTGATTATACAATAGAATCCAAGTATATTACAGCTTTTGATGTATCTAAGGAGGAATTATAAATATGAAACTCTTTCATGGATTTTAATGTAATGCCTATTAGTAATATTCCTAGCACATTATACTATGATAATACTATAATAGTGGCTCTATCCAAGGATCCAATTACACATCAACTAATGAAGAACATACTTTGAAAGTATTATCTATTGAGGTATTTTTCTCAAATATGTGAGGCCACAATAAGCATATTTTCCATATAAGAGAATGTGGTGGACCCATTGACTAAATATTTATCTCAGAAAAATCATGAATATCATATCATAAATATAAGGTAAAAATTCATTGGAATTTTTCTCTAGTTCAAGTGGGAGTTTGTTATTAGTTCCCTAGAACCCACTACTTTATACTTTAGATTAATTTTATATTGAAATTACTAAATATTAATAAATTTCTTATCACATGTTGATTTTTATTCTATAAAACATTAATATGATAATATCCAAGAGTATTTATCACATGAAATGGTCTTATTAGTTCCCCACTATGATTAGAACATTGAAGTATTATAAGGATATTCTTAAACTAATATCCTATGGTCATGATAAAATTATATGATGGGACACATGGTATATTTTATTTTCATATTATTAATGCTTATAAGTGGATGATAATTTATCTCATGAATTTAAAACTATGTAATCTTTAGGATGGGAGATTATGAGGATATACCTATAAGTATGAATTCCACATGTTTATGTGTCATTGGGTATTCCTATATGTAAATATGTGTAAATATCCTTAGACTTGAGATTATTATTAATACATATCATGAGTCATATACTATGATGTATTTCCCAAAACCATGATGATTTATAATTGTGGTGAAGTAGGATATGTTCAGTGCATCGTTATTGATATGGAATTAATGAAAATTTCAATAGAGGATTTATCCCTTCTAGTTTAAGGAAGATGAAATCTCAGGATATTTCATTAGAATATAACTATAGTACTAAAATTCTCTAGACATGATATTAATTAATTCATTTTATGAAGTCAAATAAAAATATATCGATCACATAGGTTAATAACATGAGTATAAAGCCTACTTGATTTGAGATATTGAGATAAAGTTATTATATTACACGGTAAGAGTTTGTATGTGTTTGTTATCTTTGTGACATTATGTTCTTCCTCTATGGGTTCCTTGATGTGTTTCTAGATGATTAGTTTGAAATATATTCAAGTCCACCTAATACCACTGAGAAAGAGGCATAGAGGGTCACATACTTAGTGTATCCATTTATCTCAATTAAATTCTATTTGAATTTAACAGTTGAGAAAAATATTATTATCAATTAAAAAGAATAACATATATTCAGGATGTATTTATTGTAAATATTCAATCATAATATTTGATTTGAATATTAAATAAATATTTACACATAATTCCATGAATATAATATTTATTTATTGAATGAATGAATAATATTTATTATTATTTGAGGTTTGGTAAATGTCGAGGAAGGTGGTTGGGCCAGGTAAAATGTCAGGTAATGAAAATGATATTTATTTGTGAAAGTTAACACATTCCATTATATATTATTATTATTATTGGTATGGGTAATATATTTGATTTATTATTTGATTAAGTAACTTTGTGAAATTATCAATATTAAAATCTATATCTATATATACCCACTTAGATCAGTTTAGATTGTGTGTATAAAAAAAATTTATGGTGTAAAAAACATTTCCTCTATAGAGAATTCTCTCAATGAAAAACATCTCTAGGGTTTCTCTCAAGACTAACAGTATTACTCACACTCCTTACTTCTTATCAATATTAAGACAAAAATAGAGACAATCCTCAAGCCTAAAGGATTGTGTTGCGATCATAGATGAATGACATAAGATTATTGTATCATCCACACAAGCACCTAGAGTTCTATCTGCATAATTTTAAGATCAAGGTGCATGTTTTGATACTGATAGTGGGATTATACTTTTCATACTTCTAAAACAATGATATTAAAACTTGAAATTAGTTTGAATGAACAAAATCTTCTTCAAATAAAGAATCTCAATATTGGGTTAATTATTATTATTAAATTAATTTTAAATTTAACATTAAAGATACACTCATCTTAGTTATAAGATTATTTGTCTATTTTATTTAGTAATATTAATTAGATATGATGATTAATTTACATGTTATTATATATTATTCTATGAATCTAACAAAATCAACATTAGGAATGGGCTCAACTGTAACTTTTTCTAGGCCTAGAACCTTCATTATATACCTACAATAATTTGTGAATATCAAATTCATGTTATCAATAATCATCAATGAATGATTATTTAATCTTATATTCTTCACCATTGATATCTTATAGGCTATCCAAACTTTTGGGATGATGAACACTTCCTCAAATAACTTCAAACTCATTCCAACTCTTGTACGCTCATCTGGTTGAGTTGGTTCACCACTATTATAACATCCAAAAATGTTCTTTATTCCATTTAACATCTTCCAGCATTCATTATCTTATGTAATACTCTTGAAATATGATTCATCATTTATTTCTTGTCATAAAAATTCAATATGATTTCATCATTCTTCCCTATCTCATGTATACTATATATTGGCATTTGATAAACCATTTATTCTATATGGGAAATATCTTTTCTTTCTTAAAGAAAAAAATGTCACACCAAGTAACTATATGTGTCAACACACTCTTCTTACTCTAATAAATTAACCTTGACATTCATTCTTAAAGATATTCCATAGAGTGTAGATCAACCTTGTATATCCATAAAACTTCAACCATCAAACTCTTCTATAGTATTCTTCTAACAAGGTTCACACTCAGGGAATTTCAACTCATATAATCTCTATAACTTTGAACACTATATGTATTCTCAAAATAGAACCATTTAAATATTCATTAATTTTAATCATATTTAAGAACTTTATTCTAAGGTGACATGCCACATTCTACCATTACATGATTACGTAAGTAAAGTTTAGATATTTATAATAATAAAATTCAAAGAGAACTTCAAGTGTTGTTAGTTAGTCCTCAATGCATCTTATAATAATGTGTGTCTTTATTTAAGCTCATTATAAACCCATAAACAATCTCATGCCATAATAAATATATTCAATTGAGTGTGATGACATTTCTAGGATAATTATTGAGTTTTGATGCCATCTATTTAAAATGGAATTACTTTTCATCTATAAATGGTGTCTATGGACCAATCCTAAAGGGATATTCTCACCACCATATCACTAGATTTAGTGATGTTGCTACTATAAATATAGTTTATTCCAACAAGTTTAAACTATTGGTATAGGATCCAAAACCATTGGTATATCCTATAAAAAAATTATAAAATAGTTGGTATTAACTCTATAGGTAAAAGGATATACCAATGGTTTGAAGGAATTGTTGGTATAGTTTTCTATACCAATTATTTCAAACCATTTTTTATACCCACTATAAAAATGGTTTTTTCAAACCATTGATATAGATGTATACCAAATTTCATATAAACCATTGGTATATCCCATATACCAATAGTTCCTTAAAACTATTGGTATAAATCAATACACATGGTTTGAATAAATTATTGGTATATGGTTGTTGCTAAATTCTTGTCCACCTACACCTCCTATACCACTACACCTACAAGGATAATTCAAATAGTCAACCAAGAAAGTAATAAATAAATTAGTGCCAATCATAAATTTAAAACTAGGTAAATAATATATATTTTGAATTAAAATAATTATTAACTTAAAATTGAAATGATTATAAATAAAATGAGTTTTAATCATAATATTCTAGATTCCATAATCAAAGTGTATTAAAAATAATCTCTAAAGTGTATTAGATCAATATCTCACTAAAAAATATCATTATCATGATCACCACTTCCATCTTGGTCATCACTACTATCACCCTCATCACAAACATCATCACTAGTATCATCAACTTCAACAACTTCATTGTCATCACTAATAATAAGTTAATTACCCCAACCACCACTAGGATCACCATCACCATCGTCGGAATCATCATATGAGGAGCACATTGTTGACATGCATGTATCAAAAAATAAAACATTATTTGGTGTAAGTGATGTTCATAGATATTTTATATATTTTATGAACTACTCAGCAGCCTTTTAACTTCTTTCACTCTCCCTCATGGACAATTTTATTTGCCTCTACTACTATTTCAAAATCCTCTTACAACTCATTTCTATAAGAGTTGTTTTAATTACTTAAAGTGTCCCAATACCTAGTGGTAAAAATACTCTAACTAGGTCAATATAAAATTCACTCCTAGTGATCATCACCTAATACCTATTGAAAATTATCATTTGGATGAAAGTTTTCACCTTTTTTCTCATCAAGGGCCTCTAAAGAATGTTGTTAAAAATATATATAGGTTATTTAGTTATAAAATAGATATTAAAATTTTAAAGAAGTATAATAATACTGATAATATTTTATTATGTATTTTCATCAATAAAACTCCTATATTTCTTCTTTATTATCAAGAAAAACAATTTTTCTTAAGTAAACACCATTCAATATTCAACAACACCCCTTACAAATGACAATAAAGGTAAGAAAAAATATTCAATAACACTATATTTATGAAAAAATGTAATAAAATTAAACTAAAACGGTGACCTAATTCTCTTTATTATTTTCATATGAACTCCTAAAAAACCTAATTAAAGTCAATTATACATGAAAAATACCTAATTTATCTCATGTTCCTTAATATTAATCCATCCCAAAGTGTTCACATTCTTCATAGAACTATTTTTTATTTATTTTTGAAGAATAATGAAAAGTAAAATTCAATAATACAAAAAAAAATATTAATACAAATCATAATTATTTTCAATAAAAAACCATTAAATTTGAATAATACCTTAAATTCATCACTCTTCAAATAGAAATTCATCTCTAGATACTAATTATATAGAAAATAATTGAGTAATGGTATGCCCTCTAACTCCATGTTAAGTCTATTGATCCAACCAATATATAAACCATGCTTATCTACTCTCCATATTTCTCTGAATTCCATAAACCATTCATCCCTCATAGCTTGATTGTTAAGAAAGTTAAAGTGGTGTTGTAAGAAAAATTTTAAATTATATAAATAAAATAATAATGTGAATTTTAATTTAAATATATATATATATTACCCATATCTCATCCCATGAATTATCCTTGATTTTATCCCTAGCTTGTCTTTGGAAGATTGGTAGCATAGGAATGATGTCGTAATATTTTTCAAGTGTCCCCATAAAAATTCTACACTATTTACCATGTTTAACAATAAACTCTACATTAATTTGTGTATGGAACACTAATAGAAATTAAAGTTATAGCCACAAACCTATAGACACAGTTTCATTGTTTTGTGGCTATACCTTTCTAATTTCCATGGTTTAATTAATCCATAGTGGCTATACCGCATCCGTCAATTATTTGGTATCGGGCTCGTCCTCCCCAATTCGCTACTCACCTCACACCTGCTCTCCCCGATGACTTCTCCTCCTGAAAAATTATCCTCCTTGACATCTCCTCACTACGGTGCCCTCCTCCCCATCAACTTCTCCTCCCCGATGAATTATCCTCCCCAACCTATCCTCACTGCGACTCCCTCCTCCCAAACAACTTCTCCTTCCTGACCTCTCCTACCTGATCTCTCCTCACTACGGTGCCCTCCTATCTAATGAACTCTCTAACTATGGTTCCCTCCTCCCCGAATATCTCTCTCACAGTGGCACCCTCCTCCTTAGAGACCTTTATCATCACGGTGCCCTCCTCTCCGACAACCTATCACCGCGGTGCCCTCCCCCAGGAAGCTTCCAATAAACGAAGGTATTTTATACCATCTAATTTCATCAATGTTATGATTTTAAGGTTGTACTATGATTTTTGGTCTCATGTGTTAGAAGTAATTCAGAGATGGGTAACCATAGTCCTAAAATAGAAATAAAGTAGTAAGACCCCTCAGTATACCTAATGACTTGTCTGGAGGTAAGTATCTTCTGATGCCCCACTAGTCAGCTGGTGATTTTGTAAATGGTGACCAATAGGGAAATAGGAACCTTGTTGTCATCTTGGTTGGATACTTTAATATAATTTCTATGATTTCACCTTATAAACTCTTTTTTACCTCTTATTCCTTCTTCATCCAACCTAACCATGACTGGAAAAACCTTTTTCCTTCCCCCAAGGTTCCAAGAGATTCCCCACCTCATTTGTTACTAGATTAAATCATCATAAGTTATACTCACTCCATTTGAGTATGTTTGACTGCATGAAATCCTTGATCTTGTATTTATTTCATCACTATCTCTACTTTTTTAAATCCTTAATTTATGTAGTTTTCTTCAAGGTTTTGTGATATGATTAATTAAACTCAAATTGGATGAAGCCACTTGGAAATCTAACTCTTAGTTGATTGATGTGGGAGTTCCTTATCATGTTTCATAATTTATATGGGATAACATGAATTGTCACACATGTATGTGCATGAGTATGAATGTGGTTCTTCTGACTCCCATATTCAAGATCTTATATTGATTCTAAATGGTATAATTAACCTCATGTGGGTGGTTTATGAGTTTTATATTTTTTTCATAACCAACCCAAAATATGTGGTGATGGCTTTCATGATGGTTTTACAACTTACTTATTAAAACCTAAAGTAGGATTTCTATGTTTTTTTACATCATCTAGGGGTGGTTATCTTGTTCCATTATTATGGATCATGTGATTCCTAAATTATGAATAATATGGGTCTTGAGAATAAATGATATGGTATATAGTGATGAGATGCAGTGGGAGAATTATCCAATAGGCTTGGTTTCTTATAATGGGTGATTCATATAATGGGTCATAAATCATATGGTTAGATCATGGGTATACCTTGTATTCAAATTATAATTAGTACATGTTGGATTAAAATTCCATATTGGGGATGAGGTGGGGACTTTGTAACTTTCCATAGGTCTTACAAAATGGTTTTTATTTATAGCATATTCTAGGTTGTCATTTTATGTATTAGATTTCGGTTGTGTTACACATCCCTCATGATTAATTTCCTATATAGGAGGTCAGTTATGTTACACCTTCATCGTGATTAATTTATTATATTATAGGTTGGATTTTTTACACCTTCCCCATGATCTCTTTCCTATATAATAGACTGATTATTTTACTCCATCATGATTAGTTTCCTATATGGAATGTCGGCTATGTTACAGCTTCCTTGTGATGCAATTCCTATATAATAGGTTTTTTGTGTTATACCATCCCTAAATCCATTTCCTATATAGAAGGATGGTTATGTTATTACTTTTCATTATTTTTTTCCAATGTGGGAAGTTTTATATTTTATTCCTTCCATGTTATCCAATACCTATATGGTTGGTAATGGTTTTTTGTACAAGATGACTATTCCTTCTAGCATTGGGAAAATCAGGTAGTGTCGGGGTTCATCAAAACGTGGTTAGTGCATGATGGCCTGACTTGGTTACATAACTTATTTGTTATTTAGATATCATTAGTGAATTCACTCACACATATTTCAACACTAAATCTAAGGTCTTGTTGGTGGTTTCCTACTATGTTTTTATTATCACACCCTACACGAGTACCTTAGTGCATGTTCATACATTTTTATCAAGGATTTGGGTAAGGGGAACGTCCCTATGTTAGGTTATTGAACACGAGTTTCATATCGTAGAGATGGAAGAGACTATAATACATACTATGGTATCTTTTATGATTGAGCATATATTATTCTTTTTTTTATTTTTTTTATCATAAATATTGATCTATATCATGTAAGGATCATATTTTCACTAATGATGTATGAATATCACAAGTTCATTTTTTTTATAAAAGGTTATGTTATTTATATGGTTATCCTATATTTATGAATAAATAATGATCGTTTTAGTGATTACTATAGGTTTTTATATTATTTATTGTTGATTTCATGTCTAGGTTTAGTGAGATGTTTCATGATAGGTTATACCTATGATTTATTATGTGTTATCATCTATCAGAGCACTTGGTATGGATTTGTTTTTAGATGAGATCTTGGATTTTTCCAATGTGTTACATGTATTGTTTTTTTTGAGCTAGTTTGATCCATATATTGTGTTGGTGATTCCCAATAAGGGGGAAGGGGGTTCAGAGGGAGGGGGGATGTCCAGGGGGTGTCTGGGGTGGGGGTTGGGGTGGTAGTGTGCAGGGGGTGTGGGGATGCAAGGGGAGGGGGTGTCCAGGTGGGGTAGTGTGTAGGGAGGGGGTAGGGGTGCAGGGGGAGGGGGAGGGGGCTGTCCAGGAGGGGTGGGAGTTGGGGTGGGAATGTGTAGGGAGCAGGGGTGTGGGGGTGTAGGGGAAGGGGCAGGGGGTGCAGGGGGAGGGGGATATCCAAGAGTGGGTGTGTTCATGGTGGGGGTTGGGGGGGCAGTGTGCAGGGGGTGTCCAGGGGGAAGTGTGCAGGGAGGGGGAATGGGGTGAAGGGGAGGGGGTTGTCCAAGAGGGGGTGGGAGGTGGGGGTAGTGTGTAGGGAGTAGGGTTGTGGGGGCTCAGGGGGAGGGGGTAGGGGTGTAGGGGGAGGGGAGGGGGTTGTATATGAGGGGGTGTCTGGGGTGGGGGTTGGAAGGGTAGTGTGCAGGGGGTGTGGGGTGAAGGGGGAGGGGGAGGGGGTAGGGGTGTGGGGGTGTGGGGGTGCAGGGGGTGTCTAGGGGTAGTGTGCAGGGAGGGGGAAGGGGGTGAAGGGGGGAGGAGGGCTGTCTAGGAGGGGATGGGAGGTGGGGGAGCAAGGAGCAGGGGGTATGGGGGTGCAGGGGGTGTGGGGGTCCAGGGGGAGGGGTGTCTAAGAGGGGGGTGTTTGGGGGGTAGTGTGTAGGGAGGTGGAAAGGGATTCAAGTGGAGGGGGTTGTCTAGGAGGGGGGTGAAGGGGTCAGGGGGAGCAGTGTGCAGGGGGAAGGGAGGGGGGAAGGGGTGTGGGGGTGCAGGGGGCTATCCAGGGGGGTTGGGGGGGCTATCCAGAAGAGAGGGGGTGTCCAGGGGTGTCCAAGAGGGAGGGGGACTGGTGTCCAGGAGGGGGTTTCCCATCATATAATTCTATAAAAAAACATAATAGGTCATTGTTCAGACATCTAGGTTTTAATGTGGGTGTTGGAGTTACACAAAATAATCTTTTGTGGTCCTAGAAAACTATTCATGTTTTTTTATAATTTGAAACATTAATGAATTCCCTTAACCATAATATTTGTTATGATTTTTTTATTAACATGTTATTGATGGTTACTTATTATCTTATGAAACAATACATATATTTTTAAGTCATTTTCTTGATTATTTATTTAATGTATGTTTATATTCCTCAGAATGGATATATACTTGATGTACAACGTTGATCAGATCATTGGTGAATTTTTGAAGGAGTTACGATATTTCTTGTACTTTTCATTCACTAATGATTCAGATAGTAAATTTATTTGATGACAATGTTTTGATTTTGTTGTAAGAACATGGTTAACTCATGAGGAAGTGAGTTATTATATCACTAAACAAGGTTTCAAAAAAAAAATCATGTGTGGTATCACAATGGAGAAAAATTTCAATTGGTGAATGACATTGATTTAGTAGAAAGTATTGGTATAAAAAATATGATTTCTAGTCAATTTCTTTTTGTTTTTGAATCTAGCTCCTCATGTAGACCAGTGCAAGAAGAAATGAATACCAGAATATAGTTTTCATCTACTAATCAGGATGATGACATTGAGAGTGTTAGAAAGATGATGGAAGATGAAAATACACCAGTATATCAGGCATGTGGAAAAATGAGCAAACTTGAGTTTTTTATGCAAATATATCATGAAAAAACAATGTATGGATTTAGTAATACTATGGTCGACTGTATCCTTACATTTATTAAGGATTTACTGTCTGATGATGCATTTATTCCAAAAAATGATTACATGGAATCAAAGTTGGTTGACAAATTTGGATTTTAATATATTAAGATTCATTCTTTCCTAAAAGATTGGTGTCTGTTCTAGAAGGAAAATGAAGAGTTAAGTTAGTGAAAATAGTGTGGCACATCAACGTGGAAGACTAATAAAGACAGAACAGAATCTCACATACCAGAGAAAGTGATGTGGAACTTCCCTTTAATTCCTAGGATTCAAAAAACCTTTTATGTCATAATAAATTGCAAAGAATATGATATGGAATAAAGATGAAATAAATAAATAATAATGAAAATAGTGAATCCTACAAACAGGTTAGCTTGGAAGAAATTTGATAGGTTATATCCTGATTTTTTAGCTGACCCATGAAATTTTATATTGGGATTATCCTGTGATGGTTTCAACCCATTTCACCAAATTCATACTACACACATTACTTGGCCTGTTTTTATTCACATTTATAACTTTCTTTCATGGATGTGTATGATGAATTCATTTACTATCATGAGTATATTAATATCTAGACCCAGTGATCCTAGAAATGATATTGATATATACTTGCAATCATTAATAGAGGAGTTAAAAGATCTTTGGATTGTTAGTGCACAAGCATACGATACATTCAGAAAAGAGTACTTTATGTTTCGGGCAGCTTTATTATGGACAATAAATTATTTCCCTACCTATGAAATGATTTCTGGTTAGATTAATAAAGTTAAATTATTCTGCCCTGTTTTTATGAAAAATACATGTTTCCAAATATTAAAGTTTCGACAAAACTTCAGATTCATAGGGAATTAGTGATTTCTACTGATGGATCATCCATATAGGAAAATTCAAAGATAGTTTGATAATGTGATCGAGACAGATGATACACCTCAACAAATGTCAGGGAATGATATTGTTAAAGAACTTGATGATTTGAATTATGTTCTTGGAAAAATTCAATCAAATATCAGAAAGAGAAAACATGTTAATTCTAATTCCAATAACAATTAGAGAAATAAAAGCATATTCTTTGAGTTGTCGTATTGGTCATCGAATTTATTGTGTCATTGTTTAGATGTAATGAATATCAAGAAAAACATTTGTGAGATGTTACTTGCTACTATTTTAAATTTTAAAGGCAAAAGAAAATATGATTTGTGGTCTCATCATGATTTGATTAATTGGGGTATAAGAGAAAAAATTCATCCTAAGTTAATTGGTAAAAATAAGTGGAAAGTCCCTATTGCATGTTATTCGATGAAAAAAGTGGATAAGAAACAATTTATTCAAGTCTTGGAAAGTTTTATGGTTCTAGATGGTCATTCAAGTAATATTTTGAAAAGGGTGAATACACAATATGTGAAACTGAAATATCTTAAAACCCATGATTATCATGTCATGTTACATGAGTTGATTCCTATTTCCATTTGAAATTTACTTTCACATAATGTTAGAGTTGTTTTCATTAAGTTATGTCATTTTTATTGAGACATTTGTTCCAAAATACTAAGCAGAAGTGTTGTTCAGAAATTGAAGAGATATACACCGATTATTCTTTGCGACTTCGAGAAAATTTTCCCACCGTCATTTTTCACATGTATATTACATCTGACTGTGCATCTTCCCATAGATGTTATTTTTGGTGGTCTTGTTTCGAGTCGGTGGATGTATCTTATAGAAAGAATGGTTTTTACATTGAAATCTTATGTGAGAAATAAATATCACCCAGAAGGCTCTATTTTGAAATGTTATTTAGCAAAAGAATGTATGGATTCCTATTCATCGTACTTGGATAACATTACCATGAGGTCTAATAGACTTATGAGAACTGAAGATGAGTAATATGATCCCATTGATCATGCATTTTCATCACTACCCCAAATAGGGGGGATATCTGGATCGTACTCGTTGTGTACTTTAAGTTGGGAAGAGTGGGAAATGGCTCATCGTACAATATTATTCAACTGTGACATGCTTGATGATTATGTTAAGTAAAATAATAAATATTCATTTTATTTCATTGTGTTATTTATTCATATCTTCTGAAATTTTTATGCTTTCATATTTGTAGAGAACATTTAGAAATTATAAAAAAGATACATCGCTCTTTATCTATTAAGAGGAAGGAATTGTTGCACAGCAAAGAATTTGCTGCTTTGTTAAATTCAAAGGCAATATTTTTTTTCTTCTCATAACATAATCACATGTCTCTGTTTAATATTCAATATTGGTATCTTTTAAGTTTTGACTCTACCAATGAATGAAGTATCAGATGAAGTAAGAGCATTATCCTTTGATCCAAACGATCTGGTACGTGATTGTAAAGCAATGGTTTTCAATGAATTTAAATTTGTTATAAATATCTATGAAAAAAAATGTCAACATAGCATGATGGTGTCACGATAATCACCACAACAAATTTTTATGCGAGTGCATCATATAGACAACCTTGGTCATAAAATATATCCTATTATGGTGTTGTTCAAAGAATCATTTTATTAGATTACTATGCACATGGTCATGTCGCAATGATGAAATATAAGTGGTTTGATTAAATGAAACAACAAGGAATTCATATTGATAACTGTGGATTTAGAGTGATTGATATGGATCGCCAGCTTCACACCGATGAACCTTATATTATTGCGTCACAGGATAGATAAGTGTTTTATGTAACTGACCCATTAAAACAACAATTTGGTGTTATTGTTGATGTTATTCCTAGACATATTTTTGATGAAGACATGGATGACAATGATATTTTGGATGAACATGTCAGTATTTATTCAAATATTTCATTTGATGACACAGATGACTCAATTGCTAGAATAGATTGTGAACCAAAAATTGTCACAGAGCACACATAATGTTGACACATTTGTAAGTATTTTCCTGAAATTATTGTAATATTGTATGTGTTTTTTTAAACTTCTGTACATGATATCAAATTAACTAGTATTTTTTATACCATTATTGAATATGAAACTATTTATAGTCTGACCAATTTATGTTTAAGAACATCTATAATAATTCTTGAACATAGAAAAGTCTTGATATTTTATCAATATAAATATCACATTGAAAATTTATCTCATTGTTTTATGATACAATTGTATTATTTAACATTTTTCATTATTTCTATTTATTTGAGAATATTATTTTAAATTTCTAGGTCAAAATTTCTGAATATGATGATATTAGAAGAAATATAAGAATATGAAGAAATGAACAACATATGTCTCATCTGGCCAACATTGTGAGTACAATTTATGTTTGAATATTATGGTATTTCATATTATTTATATTGGTTTCATTTGTTTTATTTTATCATCTATGTTATTTTAGGCTACTTCGTTGAGGAGACGGTTGGATTATACTACTAAGGCTGATATAATGGTGGGGGTATTGATTCTAAAGTTCAACCTACAACTATGCCACTTGAGTCACCAGAAGTTCATCCTCCCATTATGCCACCTCTGTATTATCCATACCCACATTTTACATATCCCTTTCTTCCCGCATCCACATCGGATGGTAGTTCTCAGACTCCCATCCCTCCTTTTTTTCATTCCCATCATCCACTATACAAGGCACTGCACCCCCATATATCCCACTGCCATATCTATATCCATATCCACCCTCATATATACAGAGTTATCCATCTAGTGTATAGAGTACACTTACTGTAGATATCCCACCTACCACAAAGGCTACTCCCCCTCTAGACGTTTCACTTCAGGGGTAAGTAGATCCCCCATCTACTGGTATGTGTTTAAACATTAATGTTAGTTATTAATGATAAATTCATATATATTATTATCCTTTTTTACTTTTTTTTCATTATTAGATCTAGTCTCCACCAGACAACAAGGCCACACAAAAATGTGAGAGGTTTGGAATCAACACACACAAATCATGGTTGAATACAATGAGGATAAAGCTATAATTAAAAAAATAGTACAGAATGTAAAATAATTATGGGGACACTTTCTAGACACAGCAATATCATTTCGGTTCAACCAATAAGTTGGAGGGAAGTTGGAGAAAAAATAAAGGACAATGCATGGGCAGAGATCAGGGTAAGTAATGTTAATCACCTTTTATATATATTAATTTATAATATTTTCTTAACAAATATGTTTTTTATTGTAGCTCTGATATAATTTTTCTGATGGAAAAAATGTCAGGGCTGAAAGGTTAATGGATTTAGATGAAATGTGGCAAGCATATAAGTATGAATTATATCTTGGTTGGCAAAAGAGAGTTGTCACGGAGCTTGAAGAAGTATCGGTGATTCTTAATTGCCCAATATCACAATAAAAAGAGATGATAGGCTATTGTAAGAGTTAAGAGTTTAAGGTATTTGTTAAATTTATATATATATTCATTTATTTATTTGAAAATGAGTTTTATTTATGTTAATGAAATTATATAAATATTTGTTTATAGGAGAAATCAGACAGAAATAAAAGAAATAAGAGTGGAATTAAACATGTTTATACTCGTGGACACACTTCACTCCCAAATCTTAAGCAAACACAGGTAATTTAATATTTAAAATATTTATCTTCATTTAGTGTAATTTTTTTGACTTCCAATTTTTATTTATTTCTTTGTTTTTTCCAAAAAAAATAATTGAATATAAAGGTTTGTGTTCCTCACTCTACTTTGTTTTGTATAAGTAGAAAAAAGAAAGATGGTATTGTGCCAAATACTGACACCGAGAAGTATATTGTAATTATATTTCAATTTCTTTTATTTTGACTGAATTTAGTTCCTTATATTATTTTATCATTTTAATTTATGTTATATATCAGTCAACATAATGCTTTGGAGACATTGGCAGAAAAAGAACCTGACAATTTGGGCTCGAATGATCATCTGCATCAGGTATTAGGAGACAAGCATCAGGGAAGAGTGTGTTGTTAGCCTGGGAAGAAGATCATACCATCTCGATACTGGTCTACTGACAACATTTCTTCGAGTACCAGTTTTGTTTTGGTCACAGTGGAACAGATGAATTCTGCAATCAAAGAATCAACTCAAAAAGCATAAAAGGCGATATTTGAAAATATGATGATATTTATTTCTACCATTTCTTATACACTTTCACCAGAAGAAGCTACAGCGGTTGATGCATGTTTGATGTCGATGATTTCTGCTAATGTAAATTCTTCTTCTAGAGATGGAGCTGGAGCTGGAGTCGAAGTTGGAGCTAGAGCCAGTCCCAGTGTTGGTACTGGTATCGATGCTTATGTCGATGATGATGTTGGTGGCATGAGAGGTGCTGATGATGTTTCTATAGGAGGCGTGGATGAGGGTTATCATGAATATGATGATACTAATATTGAGACTCACTATTGATGTGAGCTGTATTTTTGGATTGTTAATATGTGTAATTTTATTATGCAATGAGGTTTAATTATTGTAATACTGAATTGTATTGTGGTGTTTCTGACTGTTTCTACATATATTGAATTATGCTATTATGAGATATGTTTGTTTATGTAGTAGTTAAATTTTATTATTATTATATTTAGTTATATCCTCCTCCGAAGCGACCATCGTACCACCTTTATGACACTACTCTGAGGCGGCCCCTCTATCTTCTCTAGCACACCTCCGCTGGTATGTAGTCCAGTTTTGCATTTTTTTTATTGAGGCGGCCACTCAATTAGTTTCACTGATCATATTGTGAGTTTGATGACATGTACTGGTATGAAGGATAGTGATGCATGGTATGTAGAGAACCAACAAGAAAATATAGTCTATGCAATTGATTTTCTCTCACGACTTGCAACTAGGATTGACATGAATATAAAATTCAAGAGGTAATGATTATTTTATAACATTTTTTTCAAGACATTAGTAACCATTTTTTGGGTTTGTAATCAAATTTACTTGGCATACACCATGCTTGCAGAATTTATTATTTTGAGTTTACTCTTGAGTGTGAAATATTCGATCTTATGGACATTGGTCTGTATCATGGTTGGATAGTTAATCCCCAGGTATACACTTTTGAATCTTGTATATTTATATTTTGTTTATAAAAAATGATGCATTATATGTATACCTTCATCATATTTATTTAATGTTCAATTTCTATATTCATGTTTGGTTCACTGAGTGGTGGTTCTCAGCTCACTTCAAATGTTTGTGATCGATTTTGGCTATCCCATATAGGTAGTGGGAAGACTGATCTCACTACAATGTTTAAAGGGACATGATTCCATTGAAACTGTATTGATGTACTTTATGTTTTTGTTCAAATAGGAGGAGGATACTGATGAATAGACACTATTTCCATACCCTAAATATTATCTCCATGATACAGCTATGGCAGAAGTGTTTTGTGGAAATTGGGAGAGCAATAATAATGAATTCCCAGGTCTATTATCCCAGATAAGGGGGGTTATTCCACTTTGGGAAGAACCATTTCAGCTTTAGTTCCTTCTGGTGAGCATTACCTAGAAGGTAATAGGAATAGAATCAAACTATATTGTTAAGGTATTCTACCATTTAATCCTCTATTATATGTGTAACTTCACTCCTTTCATTCATTGGATTATTCTGGCAACACACTCTAATTTTTAAAAAATGAGTAGGTCCCTGCAAAGCTCACTTGGAAGAGTATGTATCCACTTATGAAGATGTGGGAGAGTGTTTGTTTTATTTAAATGATCCTTCATTATCATTCATGGCCCATAAAGAAGCAGTGGTGGCTGAGGTGTTAGTTCAATCATGTTGGTTTCCAGCTATAGAGGTCTTCATGAACATACCACTTGACCTGGCGGGGATGGATTCACTTCTAGAGGATACTGATATATATTGCTATTATGCCATCACGTTAGCTCTGATTTAAGAGAGTTTTAGAGATAGAGAATAATTCTTCAGTACTATAAACCTTATATATATATATATATATATATATATATATATATATATCTTATCTCTTAATATTGTAGTTTTGGAGATGGTGAATAATTCTGGGGTACTGGGTGGAGCCTGCTCATATACTACTAGGGAACTCTACATTGTAGTTGTGGTATGTGTCATATTTTATGTTGATGGCTACTTGTTAAGTACCTTTATAATCTAAAAATATGTTCTATTTTGGTTATTATGGTTAAAAAAATCATTTCTCTTCACCTTTTTTGGTGTCATGTCCCTTCCCCTTACTTTGGTAAGCCAGTAAATACTCATGTTGAGCAGTCAAACTGCTGATATCAACAGGAATTTGAATATAGTTTCGACTTGTTATGCCACAAATTTTAGTCAGAATAGGGATAGGGCTTGACATGTAAATGGAATAGGAAGGCTACAAGGCCAGGGAGGTCTTAGGGAGATAAAATGGGTAGACTAGTGGCTCGGTGAACCATAACCCACAGCCCTATAATAGAATATGAATTTGATTTATATGTAACTAGATAGAGGCATCCAAGTAGTGAAACCAAACCTCCAAACTAGATGTAATATCATATTATCGTATGGAATAAAATAAAATATACTACACAAACATGAAATAAAATATAACATATACCACTTGGAAGAAGAACAAGTTAGCTCACATTTATATTTATAGAATAATATAAGTAGAGGGAATTGGGGGGTTGGGGGCTGGTGCAGGCTAGGGGGGTGGGGGCTAGTGTAGGGGGGAGGGGTTAGGGAGGGGAATTAGTGGGGTAGGGGACTGATTTTGGGGGGAGGGGACTGGTTTTAGGGGGAGGCTAGTACAGGGGAAGGGGTGGGGGTGGTGCAGGGGGGTTAGAGGGGCTGGTTCAGGGGTGTGGGGGTGTGGGGGCTGGTATAGGCTAGGGGTTGGGGGGCTGGTGCAGGCTAGGGGGCTAGGGGTGGTGTAGGAGGGTAGGGGGTTAGGGAGGTGGGGGAGGGGACTATTTTGGGGGGAGGGGACTGGTTTGGGGGGGACTGGTTTTGGGGGGGGACTAGTTTGGGGGGAGGCCAGTACAGGGGAAGGGGTGGGGAGGTGCAGGGGAAGGGGTGGGGTGGTGTAGGGGAAGGGGTGGGGTGGTGCAGGGGGTAGTGGATGGTTTTGGGGGAGGGGACTGGTTTGGGGGGGAGGCTAGTGTAGGGGAAGGTGGGGGTGGTGGTGTGAGGGGGGTTAGGGGATTAAATAATAATAAAAGAATAAAAATTCTATACTTTATAAAATTGATAAACCTATATGAACTAAGAATAAAGGTGAATTCTAGAAGAAGAATGTGCTAAAAAAATGAGTTTTTAATCTAGAAAATCAAGAATTATAAAGGCATGAATAATTTTAGGTATTTTATACATTCAAGGAATGGATTTTTTGGGTTAATAACAATGTATAATCCCTATTTCTCACATTTAAGTGCTGATGGATGTTTACTTTATTCCCATATTTTGGTGATTTTTTATTTTTGAATAGGAAATTGAAGGTGATGTTTGAAAAATAGAGGTTTATTAATGATCATGTTATTTAGTATTGGGATATACATATAAATCTCAATATTATTTTTTCATTGTTTGTTGTGGATTCATGTATCATTTATCATGTACAGTTAACACATTGATCACATATATATAAGAAGTCATTATATCTCATTTTTTCCCACTATTTTCTTATAGGTGGTTTCTTATGATGAGGCCGGTTCTATCCACCACCATCGATGATAGTGAGTTTAACATCATATTTTCATAAGGTTTATTCCATTTTTATTCTTTGGCCCAATTTTAATTAGGGCATTTGTGATTTTTGGGTTCCTTATATTTTTACAGTGCGTTTTGGATTTCGTTGAGGTAGATTCGACTGGCCATTGATGAAGGCTTACATGTGTATGCATAGGTAGGCATATACATATATAAGTTCCCCCTTTATATATATTCACTCATGGTAGTATGAATATATATATATTGGGGATAGGTGTGCTTATATATAGATATGAAAATTCCATACATGTGTAAGTGTAAAGGGGTATATGCAAGTATAAACATATATCTAAGGACCCCCTTGTGCATATTTGGCCATGAAAATATGTACATAGGGGTTAGGTGTCCTTATATACATGTGAAGATGCATATGTGTGCAAGCATAAAAAAGGAATATTCAAGTTGTCGTCATTAAAAGCAACGCACCTTGAGGTTGAGGTAGGTTCTCTCTACCTAAACCTTTAATTTGAATTCCATAATTGCATGTTTGTTTTAAAAACTTGTTTCCATAATTTATTTATTGTTTTACAAAATGGTTTTCTAATAACCATTAGATTTTTCAAGGAATAATATGAATATAGATCTTGAACTTATTTAAAGACCTTGTTCAAAGAGGTTAAAAAATGCTCATAGTTTCTATATACTAGAACAAGAGATCTAAAAATCATACATTGATCATCCTTAAAGAAATTCATGATCTCATTCAACTTCCCATAAAATTCATCATAAAAGACCACTACTTAATTTTACGGATCTATTAGTTCCAATACCAAGAATGCTATCAATTTCTCTAGTATCACAGAACTCATCCATAATATTCCTCTTGAAATCTTGCATAAGAAATGGTGTGAACATATCACACTATAAGGACTAAATCTGTAAGGATACATAATTCAATTTTGAGAGAAATTGATCAACTCCACTCTAAAAAACTGAAACAACTGAA
The DNA here is from genome assembly GCA_963277665.1 of Viscum album. Lineage (NCBI taxonomy): Eukaryota > Viridiplantae > Streptophyta > Magnoliopsida > Santalales > Viscaceae > Viscum > Viscum album. The sequence goes on along the minus strand of OY728142.1, from coordinate 562,582,741 downwards.
TGTTATGAGGTGGAAGTTATATAGGGTTTAAACATTTTGATGAACTCAAACTAGCTTAATACAAAACTTTATAAATTGGGTAGGATTACCTTCATTTCAGTCCTGAAATACTTAACCTCATCAAGAATATCTTGAGACATGTCTAATTGCACCATTTAAAGATTTTGGAACATGTACCTTTGAGATACAACCATAACACCAAGATCATTGAACTCAGACTTGGTAGTATAGACATCCTTCAAATATCTAACTAGACCATTCATGTTCTTAAGCTCTTTTAAAATTACTTTAGAAACAAATTTTTGAATAGGAGGGAATTATTGGAGACACCTAATCAACTTTGTTTGGGTAGTCATTAACCCAACCAACTTGTCAAAATCAACCTTGGGAATAGAGGACTTATTAAGTTATCTAATCTCATCATTATTATATTTTAACTCCTATTTCATCACATTATAATATACTAAAATATTATCAAACTCATTTAGAATATAAAAGGAAAAAAGATTAAATTTTATAACTTTAAGAGATCTTAATAATAGAGGGTGATTCCTCATGCACAATAGAAGGTGGTGATGGTATAAGTGGTGTATGAGAATGTTAAACAGTTTCCATAACCACATCATTCATTCAATCTCCATCAAAAATTGATCCAAGGATAATTGGATCCATTGAACGATGCTTCAACTCCAGTATATCTCTTCCTTCTATAGTTTAAACACTAGGTAGAGTCACAATTGGCCATTTTTCAGAACTAAGAACAGTTGTATCAATAATTTTTTATTCATGTTGAACTCCTTCAGGGGGTGTGTGGGGTGGGCAGGGGGTGTGCAAGTGGGGGGTAGGGAGAGGGGGGTGTTGAGGTGGGGGAAGGGGGTGTGTGTTGCGGGTAAGGGGAGGGGGTGTGCAGGTGGGGGCAGGGGGTGTGCAAGTGGGGGGCAGGGGGAGGGGGTAGGGGGTGTGCTGGGGGTAGGGGGTGTGAAGGTGGGGTGAAAAGGGGAAGGGGTGTGCTAGGGGAGGGGGATGAGTTGGGTGTTACACCCTGAGACTTCCTCTCATTTCTGCAAGAACTTTGTTTTTTTTTTGCAGAGGTGGATTTGAATATGTAGGAAACCTATTTTTTTATGGAATTCATAGGCTATTATAGAGGGGGTCCAGGAGGGAGGGGGTCGAGCAAGGGGGAAAGGGGGCTGCAGGGTTAAGGGAAGTTCGGGATGGAGGGTGGGGGTGTCTAGAGGGGATGGGTTATATAGGGTGGGGTTTCCAGTGTCCAGGAGGGAGGGGGTTCAGGGAGGGGGTGTCTAGGAGGGAGGGGTCTGCAGGGGGAGGGGTGTCCTGGAGGGGGGATTTGCAGGGGGGTTTATAGGGAGAGGGGGCTATCCAGGGGAGGGTGGTGGTGTCTAGTGTCCAGGAGGTAGGGTTCTACAAGAAGGTGTCCATGAGGGAGGGTGGTTATCCTGGAGGGGGGATTTGCAGGGGAAGGGGGGTTGTCCAGGGGAGGGGAAGGGGGTTTATGTAGGGTGGGGGTGTCTAGTGTCCAGGAGGGAGGGGGATATAGGGGGGTGTCCAGGAGGTAGGGGTCTGCAGGGGGGGATTTTCAGGGGAGGGGGTTGTTCAGGGGATGGGAGGGGGTTTATATAAGGTGGGGGTGTCCAGTGTCCAAGAGGGAGGGGTCTGCAGGAGGGGGGTTGTTTGGGAGGGGGTATTTGCAGGGGGCTATCCAGGGGGGCTTTGCAGGGGGGAGGGGCTGTCTAGGGGATGGGGTTTATGTAGGGTGGGTGTGTCTAGTTTTAGTAGGAAGGGGTCTGCAGGGGGTGTCCAAGAGGGAGGGGGTTGTCTAGGAGGGGGGCTTTGCAGGGGGAGGGGGCTGTCCAGTGGAGGGGGGAGGGGGTTTTATGTAGGGTGGGGGTGTCCAGTGTCTAAGAAGGAGGGTCTACAGTGGGTTTACATAAGGGAGGGGTCTTTAGGGGGGCTTTGCAGGGGGAGGGGGGTTATGTAGGGTGGGGGTGTCCAGTGTCCAGGTGGTAGGGGGTGTCCAGAAGGGAGGGAGGGGTCTGTAGGTGGGTTGTCTAGGATGGGGGGGTTTGTAGTTGGTAGGGTTTATCTAGGGGAGGGGGAGGGGGTTTATGTAGGGTGTTCAGTAAGGATGGGGTGGGTGTCCAGGAGGGAGGGTTCTACAGGGGGCATCTAGGGGGGCTTTGCAGGGGGGAGGGGGTTGTCCAGGGGGGTGGGCTACTACAGGGGGGTTGTCCAGGGGGGCTATTCAGGGGGGTGGGGAATATTTTTTATGGTTTTTTAGACCCTATATCCATGATTTCTAACCGTGGATATAGATATATTTCCATGGTATTTAACTGTGGATATAGGTCTAATGCCACAGTTTCTAACTGTGGTAATAAACTGTGTTCATCCTCCAGTATAGCCACGGTTCTAAACCGTGGCTATATTGATATTACCATGGTTTGAACCATGGATGTATACCTAAATCCATGGTTTGAACTGTGGCTATAGACCTATAGTCATGGTTCCAAACCGTGGTTATAAGTCTAGTCTTATAGCCACACCAAACTTAGTCACAGTTTCTCAAACTGTGTCTATTACCTATAACCATGTTTTGAGGACCTATAGCCACAGTTTTAAACTGTGGATATAGCTTGAATTTCCAGTAGTGGAAGTTTCATACATCACATATACTAGTATTCCCATGTCACCTATTAGAAGATCTAACTGAAAAAGAAAAGGTAAAAAATGGAATAAATTCATATTAAAACTAAAATAAAATTAATGTAACATAATGTAATATACTTTTAAACATACACCTGATCTAATATGATCGGTGGTATCTGATGGATCCATAGGATGTAGTGGATTGATATCCATTAAAGTATGGGTAGGCTCTAATTCATGCTCTAAATGATCATAAAGTTGTGAAGCAGATGTTGTGAGAGCATGAGTATAAAATTTTAGAGGGATAGGAGAGGTGTGAAATAGAGGTTTCATAAAAGTGGGTGGAAAGGATATAAGGGATAAGGATACATCATGGGATATAGAAAAATTATCTGAGAAAAAATAATATTTGAAATTATATTAAAATAATAGGTGGGAACATCTCTATTTACTCAAGTGAAATAGTATGATAATAAAATGTATTATATGGAATATGTGATGGATTTTAGGGTGAGATCAAGTATGGAAGGAGCTTTGAGTGCCTCTATTACCACCCCCACTCGATTGTCTATGTTTCTCACCACTATTAATAGTTTGACTGGAGAATAATTTTCCCATAGATTTTTGTTTCTAATATAAATTTAAAAGTGAATAATAAAATAAAATTTAATGCATTATAATTGATATATATTAAAATTATTATACTCATTATGGGAACCAGAGGGTGCAGTCACATGTCTCGCATTCATCGGTCATTCTCAGTTAATCTATTCCTAAGTATTTCTATAATATTTTTCATGTTTTTTATATAAATAAAACATAAATTTTATTATAAATTCACTAATAATATGAAATAAAAATAAGGCATAATATTTTTTTCATTAAATAATTAAGGCATACTAATTATGAAGACAAATAATAAAAGATATCTGATATACCATAACCAAGGAATATTAATTAGAAGAGAAAACAAGGTATAAAAGATAGCATAACATAATCAATGCATAAAAATTAGCATGATAAACATTTCAAAATATTCATCACAACATAATAAATAAATAAAATTTTTGAAGTAGTAATTAAAAAAATTATATTTCATTTTTAATACCATGTTCTTACCAAATATACTATCAAAACATAAATGTACAAAATTTATATAATTAAAAGTTTATTTTTATTTTAATTATTTTTTAATTATGCTCACTATTAAAATTATAGTCTTAGTATTAATTTTAAATGTTATATCACTTAAATGTGAGTTTAAGTGATAGGATATAGTGTTATATCAACATATAATGTGAAATACCAAAAATTATTTATGTTTTTGTATTATCTTTTTCATATTTGAGGCTGTGTAAACTTCTATTTTTGATGATATTTGCAGTTATAACTATTATAATTGAGTGATTCTTATTACTTTTGAAATATTTAATATATATATATATATATATATATAAACACCCCAACTTGGTTTAATAATTTACAAATTAAAATTTTGATTAGAACTCTCTACAATTGTTGGGACAAAACTGTAGTTTTTCATTTTAGTTAACTCCTTTTTTATGATATTTGCAGTTATAGATACTAATATTTAATGATAATTATCACATTGGAAGGTTAATAATATATAAAAAAACATTTAATTACACAAAAACCTAGTTTAACCATTTACATAACAAAAAAATGACCAGGACACACTGTAACTATTGGGTCAAAACAACAATTTTCTATTTTGATTTACTTCAACTTTTTTCTGATATATATGGATACATTTTTGGTAATTGAGTGATCATTATTGAATTAGAAATATAAAAAAATATAAAATTAATTCAACTAAACCAAAACCCAGTTTAACCATTTAAATATCAAAAAATTGACCCAAACTCACTGTGATTGTTAGGTCAAAACTGTAGTTTTCAATTTTGGTTTACTTTAGTTTTTTTATGATGTATATAGTTACAGCTACCAAAATTGAATTATCCTTGTCATTTTGGAAAGATAAATAAGATGTATAAAAATAATTATCAATATAAAAACCTAGTTTAACTATTTACATATCAAAAAATTGACCTGAACTACTTGAAACTATTAGGACAAAACTATAGTTTTCTATTTTGTTTTACTTTAGGTTTTTGATGATATTTATAGTTATAGTTTTCATATTTGAGTGATTATTATTATGTTAAAAGGTTAAAAAAATATATAAAAATAATTAAATTACCAAAAACAAGATTTTACCATTTAAATATCAAAAAATTGACATGGACTCATTATAAAAATCGGTTCAAAACTGTAGTTTTCCATTTTGGTTTACTTCAGGTTGTTGATGATAAATGTAGTTACAGATGTCAGAATTGAGTGATTATTATCACATTTTAAATATAATAAAAATATATAAAATTAATTCAACTACACCAAAACTGGTTTTAACCGTTTACATTACAAAAATTTACCTTAACTCACTGCAATTGTTGGATCAAAACTATAATTTTCTATTTTAGTTTACTTAAGGTTTTTGATGATATATATAGTTAAAACTATATAAATCAATTGAATCTTATCATTTTTTAAAGATAAATAATATTTATAAAATTAATTCAACTACACCAAACCCTATTTTAACTATTTTCGTATTAAACAAATGACCCAAAGTCACTAAAGAAAAATATTATAAAGAAAATAGAGGGTTAGGACCACAAACCATTACTTTTATAAATTACCCGCCACTACTTCAGGTTCACATTCTATACTAAAAAATGATACATTTTGAGTCATAATATGAAAAAAAATTGGTCGAGACCAATGGGGGTAGTTATGGTGTCAATTTCAACCCCAACATCATCAAAAATAACTTTTATCATCACTTTAGTAATGAAACTAAATTAAAATTGTAGAGGATCTTTCTCATAAAACACTTGTTTTTCCATTGATGACAAAAAAATATGGCTCATCGGTAACTAGTAAGTGGCTAATGATAATAACTATAAATAAATACTCATCACAAAATGTTTCATGTCATGTCATTAAATCAAACCACTTGAATTTTATCATGGTGACTCATCCATAAGAAAATAGTCCAATATTAGTATTTTCTCAAAAATTCTATAATAAGACATGCTTTTATGTTGAGGTTGGATATCTGATACACTAGAATAATATTCCATCACTATATTTAACATAACACCATTATTTCTTGTTCTAATGTTTACTATTTGGATAGTTATAATAAATTTTAATCCATTGACCACTAGTGATTATTATTTATGAACCACATTATTGACACCAAAATCCAATAGTATTGTTTATTGAGAGATAACGTCAACCAACAAAATAAATACCAAAAATATATATGTATATTAAAATTAATAATGAACAATAATTATTTATTTTATAAAATTATTAGTTTTACCTTCAATTTTAACCAAGTAGGAAACTCTTTGTTCTGTAAATTCTCTCTCCTTAGTAAAGGAAACAAAATATAAATTCTTATTAAAATTTGTTTAACTTTCATATAAAATAATATATTTAAATTTTATGATATATGTACAATTATTTAGGATGAGATAAAAAATATATATTTAAATTACTTACATGATGTAGTCAACGAACAAATCACAGTTTAACAAGACCATGTGATGTTCCATCTTCTGTTCTTATAAGCTCAATGTACACAATGTTTATTATCTAGGAATTAACCTTATTTGGTAAGGTAATGGAGAATTGGGATCAATGTTTCTATACTATGCATATTAATTTCTCATTTTCCAATTATATCTCATGCTCACATCATCCAAAAACATTTAATAAAAATCCACACATTCTTGAGCTAAATAGCCTTTCACAATGAAAATTTGGGGATAATTATTATTTATATCATAATACATCATTATTTAAAATTTTATTTAAGTTGGATACATCCCAAAAAAAGTAATGGGGGCCCTAAGAAGTATTTTAGTTAAAATATAGATAGTTAGATGTGGTATGAAAGTGAAAAAAGATGGAGGGAAAATGTTTTCAAACTCACACATAATTAAGGGTGCCTATTCCTACATTTACATTCAAAAAAACTAGGAAAACCTTTTATAGAAAATATGTATATATAATTTTAATAATTGAAACACCATCACCCTTACATCATTGGATAGTAATTGATGGATTATTATTAGAATCAATTCATAAAGAAGGATGTGATAGACATGAGTTTCCAAATATTTTAGTTTCAACTCTCTTTTGTTAACCTATTTTGATATGTTGCTTGAATAACCATTAAGAAACTTGATAATCTCTAGTAGTTCCAAAAAAAATCTCTAAAGTTGTCATCATATGAAAATCATAAGGAAATTTCTATTTATTTTGACTGATAAACTCAAGATATAGTTTTGGTCTGATACCCCAATCCACCAAGTCATATCAAGATCCTAAATAATATTTGGTCTTTCCATTGATATTTAAAAGGATTTAAAGAAAAAATTCACTTGTATTTTTTTCAATATGAATTACATCTAACTAATGAAATAATAAATTGGTTGACCAATAAGTCAAATCAATGAAGATAATTTTCTTCTTTCAATTTTAATTAGATTCAGTGGAAAAATTCTTATTATTTATATATTTTATTTGAACATTCCAAAATTAAAAAATGAAATCTCTCAATTAATTAATCACATTAGTTCTGGATATAATGTGATGAAACTTCTCAGTCTCAATGGTATTTTCAAGTCTATGAAAATTTTTCCTATACAAATTATTCATTAGAAAGAATCATTAATGTCCCGTGAAACTAAAACTATGATGATATTTAATCCTTTTAGATCATGTATTATTCATACAAATAGGATAGGATATTTTACCCTTAATTCTCTATCTATAAATCATTTTGTAATCAGGAAAAACGTTTATCATCCATATAGGTACAATATGAATATAAAATGTGTCTTTTAAAGAAGCATAACATGTGTGCACACCCATATTCCAAAGTTGTGTTAACTCTTTTATTAAATTTTTCAAGTACACATCTATGTCATTATCAAGATAAGAAGGTTCATATGTGAGTATAATCAAGAAAGTAAATGGTTTTTTCATATGAATCCATGGAAGAATATTATAAATGTGAATGAAAACTGACCATGTGTTATATGATGTAATCATATAACCAAATAGATTAAAACCATCCCATGATAGAACCAAATTAATATTACTTACCACAATTATAAAATAATTATATCATGTATCAAATTCATTCCATGATAATCCATCTATAGGATGAACCAATTCATCATTATCTTTAATTATATCATCATCATTACATCACATATTTGTTGACATCTCACTATATATAAAAATACTTTGGATTATAGGAATCAATGTAAAGTGTTTCATTACTTTATGTTTCATAATAGATGGTGTTCCATCATCATTTAACTTCTATCAAGATATACCACATTCTTTATATTTATTTAATCATGTGGTTTCCTCTCAAAATAGGCTACAATATTTTAGTAAAGCATTAATTTTATTAAATGTAATAATATCAACATCATCTGGAAGTAATAATTTAAAAAAAATAAGAAAATAATGTATTTTAGTTTTATGTAAATACCCAGATTTTCAATGTAATATTTTTTTAATTATATGGAATTATTAAGAGTCTGCAAAAATTGATGGCGTGTGATTCCGAGGCCCGGTGTGCCTGGAATAAATTTCTGAACTTTTTTTCAGGTACGTTCAGTAAACACATGATTAGTGTTTTCTAACTTTTGAATCATTGCTCGGATTAAAAAAATAATGTAATTGTTGAATCCACAGCACCGGGATTTGCTTAAGGGAGGCTTTACTTTGACCACAGTAGGTTCGGAGAAAAGGTTGAGTTTTGTGACTTTTTTTAAATGAAACGAAATAAAGTATTTTTTTATTTTATTTCATAAACCTCCAATGAACCAATTAAAGGGTGAGGTCGGTGGTGTGTCAATATATTAAATGGCTTGACCTGTCAACCTTATGTAATGACGACGTTGGGGAAATTAGGAAGCTTCCTAATTTATAATCTCTATTAACTCCCTGTGTCGTTACTTACTCTCCCCCCTCTTCTATAAATATAGAGCTTGAGGGGGTATTAGAAAAGCTTCTATAAGCAACAAATTTCTATTGAAGTTCCATAATGCTAAGCCTTTAGAGGATAGAGCTGACCCCAGCATAAGGTGATGTGTGACACTGAAACACTGAAACACCGAACCGGAGTTTGATGTTCGAGCAGTGGTGAGGACATCTTGTTGCGAGGACAGTGAACAATAATACTCCCTCAATTGTAAGTTCTCTCCAACATTACAAGGTAGGGGTTATTTTAGTTTTTGTGTTCTTGTTTCCATCTTCCCCATTCTTGAATTTATAGGAAGAACGCGGGTCAGAATACTAATGGGTTGACTCATGATTCTTTCGTCTTTGCAGGAAGTTATTGCGGGTATCTTGTGGGGTTTATCTTTTTGTTTAATTCAATTATTATTAAACCCTTAACCCCCATTGTGTTACGATTTAATGCAAAGGGAACAGGACTAACGAACTCGGCTCGAATCCTCCGCTATATTTGTTACATCCTTACACCATAATGGAATATCATGAGCGCGTCGACGCACACCACAAGAAGAGGGTCATGGCTCATCATCCGCGGAAAACAGAAGAGATGGCCGGCACGACATCCAGCCATGGGAATGAAGGTGGTGCGACTGCCACACTTTTAATGAAAGGAATCCACGGCGGAAGCCATGGCCGAGGCCGAACCCACCTTCGATGGGTTCTATGGCGTCGCCACCTCTCCAACCGAATGGCCTTCACGCTATTCAGGAATCTGAGAGACCGAGGGGTTATACCCCCCCCCCCCCAGTCAGACCGAACTAAGTCACCGCCCTCAAAGTTAGACTGCTACCCTCACATTGGGTCACCAACCTCGAAGTCGGGCCGCCGCCCTCGGAGCTGGGCCACCGCCCTTCGAGCGGGCTGCCTCCCTTGGATGGTCTGTTTCCCTCGAGCCGGGACACCGCCCTCAAGTCGGGTCACCGACCTCGAGCCGGGACGCCACCCTCAGACTAGGTCGTTGCCCTCGAGCTGATCTTTTTCCCTCAAGTCTGGTCACCGCCCCTAGACCGGGTCGTCACCCTAGCAGGCCACCACCCCACGTGGGCTGGGTTGCTCCTTTGCGGGCCACCCTATTCTGGTCGGGCCACCCTAGCAGGCCCGACCGAACATCAGCCTAGTGAGCTGAGACCACCTCAGCCCAGCCCAAACCGGGTCGAGCTGGGTCAGTCTGACCGGGTCGAACCGGACCCGGGCCCAACCAGGGCCCGAAACACTTAAAGGACCTTAACTTGAGAACCGTATTCCCATTTGATGAACCATATGCGGCATTGGGACCCTTGGAGTGAGACGGTCCTTTTACCTTACTCCATTAGAGTTTCGGAGAAACTTGGAGTACAGCCGGGTTGGATCGCACTTGAATCCAACTGGGCCCTTGGCATTTAAATGCCAATAATGCACATACCGAGAATCAGACTTAGTCTCCATCCATTGCACTGGAACCCTTATGTCTAGAAGAATCATAGGGTTGTATATTGTTGAGACTTGATGCTAGTTGAGATATAACTGATGTCTTGGGGAGTGGTTCTCCCAAGCGCACTACATACGGAACCCTGGGACTAGCTGAGACCTGACGACTGCTAACTTTTCAACTTAGAGTGACTCGATAGTCGTGGTACACGATGAGGATGAGTACCTTCACAAACCAAGATGGGTGTGGGTGGTTCTGTGTGACCTGGACATCCATGGTGGGGAGCGTCCATGGTATGCGATGGATAGGAGTACCTTAGCAGACCACGATGGGGTGGGTGGTTCTATGTGACCCGAAAAACCCATAGTACGCAATGGGGATGTGTACCGCAGCAGTTCAAGGTTAGTGGGAAGTTTCTCGGAGTGACGCGGCAGGCCCATTGTACTCAATAGAGGGGGAGTTCTCCAGCAGCCAAGGCGTTCGACGTTGTGACTGGGTATGTTACTTGTTACTACCCCTAGAATAAATCCTGGTGTGAGTTGTATTTACCTTGTGCTTGATATTGAGGTTATGCTATGTGGTACTTTACCTTTGTGGTAATCTACCTTCATGGTGTTACCCTATGGTTTTTTTGTGGAACTCTTGTAGACCTTCAGGATCTCAGGCTCCCTACTCAGTATCATTATACTCACCACTAAATGGGCTTTTCCTGCACCTTGTGGTGTCTTGTGTAGACGACGTACTACAATGATCAAGGTTGAGGGAGCCAGGTTAGGATAGTGCTCAGAGGTGGACCATTCGGTGTGACGTGACACAGAGGAGACGAGTAGACGTGGAGTGAAATGAAGGCTATTTGTACCTACCCTTCAGGTAGGAACCTCGGAGGATTAACCCATAGATGTTTTCATTTTTCTTTTAGTTGTACTATACTTCTAATCATACTTGTAACTTTATAGTTGGGCTTGTATTCTGGCCCCTTTTACTTTCAGCACTCTTTTTCTATAGTAGTTTACTTCACAGTTACTTCTTGTTGTGTTCTCAGACCATGTGTCTATATAGGTTTAAAGGTATTGTCTTCCCATTTTAGGGAATATGCCTTTTGGTTCTAGTCTCTATCCCCTGGCCTACAGAAGGCAGGCTTGGGGTAGTCACGGCACGGGCCCCGGGGGATGGGTCATGACAAAGTGGTATCAGAGGAGTTCGGATCTACCAAAGAATTGGGACTCTGGTCTTTTCTATATGGAAATAGTGTTAAGTGATTTGAGTGTGGTTTTTAGTTTGGGGAGTCCAGTGTTGGTGTGGCAGCCGACGTATCCATACACCAGGATCCTGAATTCTGATTTCCAACTCAGCACATGAAAACACTGATTACGTGTGGTTTGAAAAGTCTTTCTTGTGTTTTCTTAAGTCAGCTCACCAGGTATAACTTTTAACTGTGGAACACCGGTTTCTTTTTAGGATACCACCATGAAGACAGCCACCCAGGTTTCCTGAGAGAGTACGCGATGACATCCCACCGAGCGATGAGGCCTCAGTACAGGGCCCTCTCACGGTGTTAACACCTTCGGGTGGTATACCAGTAGCACCACTTCCCATTGGGCAGTCGTTGCCACTATACCCACCAATAGAGGATACACACCAACTGAGCATGTTGTACGAGTTCCAGTGGAAGATGCCTCCAAGGTTCCAAGGCGAGACGGACCCGCAGGTGGCTGAGGACTGGCTGGAGGCTGTGGCCAGAGTTTTTTACTTAGTTGGGACACCAACTGATTTTATGGTGATCTTGGCAGCCATCATTTTTCAGGCAGCATCAGGGAGATGGTGGAGCCTGATGATAAAGATAAGCAATGAGATGACCCTCATTTGGGTGGACTTCAAGGGCCTTTTCAGGGTAGAGTTCTTCCCAGAGACCTTACGCTCTATGCGTATACAAGAGCTGCTACACTTACAATAGGGCAGTATGACAGTGGACCAATACTCGGCGAGGTTCACTGATCTCTCCCGCTACTCCACCAACATAGTACGAGACCCTTTATTTAGGGCTCAGACCTTTGAGAAGGGTCTCTAATGGGAGATTAGAGCATCGATGGTATCGCTCATCATTCTGACACGGGATGGGGTGCTTGAGCAAGAACTTTTGGTGGAGAGATTCCTAGCTGAGCACGCACCGACAGTGAGAGATACCACCAGACGACAAGTAGTCGAGTCATCTATACGAAGGCAGTAGGAAGATGAAACAGAGTTCCTAGCTGACCAAACCTTCTAGTGGATGACCCTAGGACATAGGGTCATAGGTGCAAGGCTCACAAGGTAGAGGGAGATAGGTGAGGGGCACACGATGTTACACATACGGCGGGAAAGGTCATATGGCTCGCGACTGCCCGACCCACCTTACCAATAACCAGCAGACAGTCGAGGGACCACCAAGACAGAGGAAAAGGTTAGAGTGAGGAGTTCCATAGGGTGGCAGACGTGGAAGAAGATTTGGTCATGCAGTAGGCGGTGGGTGACGTTTTGAGATTCTACCACCACCACCGCTAGGTGGTCCACCCCGACCACAGGGAGCAGGAGGACAGGGACGAGCTCAGCTCCAGGAAGATAAGGCCTATGACCACAATGCTACAGAGATAATTATAGGTATGAACTATGTCTACTACACCTTAGCTGAAGTACTTATAGACACAGGCGCTAATCACTCTTTCATTTCCACGGCCCTCGTTCAGATCACAGAGATTCCGGTGGAGTCGTTGGATCGATCCTTACAGATAGATACTCTTACAGGAGCAGATTCAACAATTACGCATTGGTGCTGGTAGTGTGAGCTTACTCTAGGAGGTGAGAGCTTCGGTTGGGATCTCCTAGTAGTGGCGTAGAGGCCTTAAGATATCATCTTGGGTATGGATTGGTTCTCCATAGTCCATACTTAGATTGACTGTATAATGCGCAAAGTGCGATGTGTCCGCACGGACGGGACCAAGTTTTCATTCACTGGAAAGAAGGGAACCTTTGAAACATAGCATGGACTTACCCAGAGGAGGTTATAGATGATTACTCATCAGTTGGCTAGCCTTACCCTTAGAGTATTTCATGTTGAGAGTCTGATCTATCCTGTAGTGGTGGACCAGTATGCTGATGTCTTTCCTGATGATGCTTCAGAACTACCTCCACACAGAGAATTAGACTTTTACATCGACTTGTACCCCAGGAAGGCACCGATATATACACCATCATATCAGATGTATCATGTATATCTTTGTGAGTTACATGTATAGTTGGAGGACTTACAGTGAAAGGGGTTCATAAGACCTAGTGTTTCTCCATGGGCAGCCCCGATTTTGTTTACCAAGAAGGCAGATGGGAGTTTGAGACTCTATGTAGACTATCGATGCCTGAACTAGGTGACTATTAAGAAAAAGTATCCACTCCTGAGGATTGATCATCATTTCGATCAGTTGAAGGGAGCTCACTGGTTTTCAAAGATAGACCTCTGATCAGGCTATCATCATCTCCGGATATGAGATAAGGATGTGAAGAAGATGACCTTCAGATGTTGGTATGGCCATTATGAGTTCTTGGTTATGCATTTCAGTGTGACCAATGCCCCAGTAGTGTTCATGGGACTCATGAACATGATCTTTCATCCATACCTCAATCTCTTCTTGGTATTGTTCATCGATGACATCTTGATATACTCAGAAACGAAGGAGGAGCATGCCTATCATATACAGATAGTTCTAGATACACTCTGAGAGCACCAGATTTATGGTAAACTCTTGAAGTTCCGGTTCTGGATATGAGAGGTCCACTTTCTAGGACATTTTATCTCATAGGCTGGAGTTGTAGTGGATCCAGTGAATATAGAGGCAGTGCTAGCTTGGGAGCCACCCAAGAGCATGAGGGAGGTGTGGAGTTTCCTGGGGTTGGCTGGATACTACCATAAGTTCATGCATGAATTTTCTAGAGTTGAAAACCCCTTTTTAGCTTTAACAAAGAAATTTAAACCTTTTTTATGGATAGAGAGACACCAATATAGTTTCCAGGATCTAAGGCAGAGACTGACGAGTGACCCCATCTTAAGGCTTCTAGAAGAGGGCATTGGGTATATAGTCTACTATGACACATCAGGGACTAGACTTGGATGTTTCCTAATGCAGGAGCGAGCATTGATCGCTTATGGTTCATGATAGTTGAGGCAGCATGAGAATAACTACACTACACATGACCTGGAGTTAGTAGTAGTGGTCTTTGCCTTGAAGATGTAGTGGCATTACTTGATGGGTGAATTTTTTACAGTCTACTATGATCACAAGAGTCTCAGGTGTATCTTCTCTCAGAAGGACTTGGACCTGAGATGAGTCTATGTATAGAGTTCCTACAGGACTATGACTTTGAGATATTCTATACTCCTGGGAAGGGTAACGTGGTAGCAGATGCACTCAGCAGGAGGTCTGGTCTGTAGTTATTGAGTGAGGTGACAGAGAAGCTAGTTGTGTTGCAGATATCCTTCATGGATAGATATGGAGAAGCATACCTCCAGTCTATAATAGTCACACCTCCACTCCTTCAGCGATTCTAGGAGGCGCATCTTGGGGACACTGATTGCGAAGCTCGATGTGCTCAGATATCCTCAAGGAAGGAACCTGATGGATTTTCTAATGGTGGGGAGCATGTCATCATCTTTAGAGTATGTATCATGGTACTAGTGGCGCTATAGGATTGGATGTTGAGGGAGTTCCATATGTCCCCTTTGGTGGTACATCCTGGTGTGGAGAAGATGTATTAGGACCTCTGGCGTCAGCACTGGTGGCCAAAGATGAAGAAAGTAGTGGCAGAGTTTGTTTCATGATGCCTCACTTATCAGCAAGTGAAGGTCGAGCATCAGGTTCTAGCAGGCTTAGCTCAGCCACTAGAGGTGTCGTAGTGGAAGTGGGATGGGATCTCCATGGACTTTGTGATAGGACTTCCACATACGTTCAGGAGACATGATTCCATATGGGTGATCATTGACCAACTCACCAAGTTGGCCCACTTCCTACCTCTCCGAGAGCAGGGTTCAGTAGAGGGCTTGGGATGGCTCTATGTACAGAAGATCGTGTGACTTCATGGGGTGAAAATGACAATCATCTCTGACCATGACGCATGTTTCACATCCCGGTTGTGGAAGGGATTGTAGGAGGTGTTCGGGACTCAGTTGCATTTGAGCACAGCCTTTCATCCTCAAATGGATGGTCAAATAGAGTGGACCATTCAAACGCTTGAGGACATTCTTCATGCATGCGTACTAGATTTTGACTGTAGTTTGGAGGATCACTTTTCCTTGGTAGATTTCGCATACAACAACAGTTATCACTCTGCCATCAGTACGGCACCATTTGAGGCCCTTTATAGCTGATCCTGCAGATCACCTCTATGCTGGACAGACCCAGGGGAGTCAGCACTTGTGGGTCCATAGTTGGTATGGGATACCAATGAGAAGGTGCAGATCATCTAGGAGTGGATGAAGACTGCACAGAGCAGACATAAGTCATATGCTGATAGAAGACGGAGACCTTTGGAGTTTCAGGAGGGGGGACCACGTTTTCTTGTGAGTCTCTTCTCGATGAGGACTATGGATATTTGGATGAGGCAGCAAGTTATCACTGAGGTTTTTCGGGACATTTCTGATACATTGGATTATAGGAGAGGTGGAATATCTCTTGGCACTTCCATCATAGTTGGAGAAGGTGCACGATGTCTTCCATATATCCCAACTAAGGAGATACATGCACAACCCATCTCATGTAATCAACCACGGAGAGCTAGACTTAGACGATGGGGTGATGTTTACAGAGGTTCTAGTATATATTAAGGATAGATAAAAGTAGGTAATTCGTGGGCGATTGATACCTCTGGTGCGCGTTCGCTGGCAGCACGGGAACCTATGGAAGAGCACATGGGAGCGGGAGGCTCATATTCATGCTCAGTACCCCCATTTGTTTCCTTAGTCTATGTTGTGGCTTTCGAGGATGTAAATCCATAAGGTGGGGAGAATGTAAAGACCCATATTTTCCATGTAAGTTTTTTTTAATTATATGGAATTATTACAAGTCTGCGAAAATTGATGACGCGTGATTTCGAGGCCCGGTGTTCCCAGAATGAATTTTTTAACTTTTTTTCTGGTACGTTTAGTAAACGCATGAGTAGAGTTTTATAACTTTAGAACCATTTCTCAGATTAAAAATATGATGGCACTGTTGAATCCAAAGTTTCGGGATTTTCTTAAGTGAGGCTTTACTTTGACTAAAGTAGGTCCAGAGAAAAAGTTAAGTTTTGTGACTTTTTTTAAATGAAATGAAATAAAATAATTTTTGTTATTTTATTTCATAAACCTCTAATAAACCAATTAAAATTTGGGTTTGGAGGTGTGTCAATCCATTAAATTGATTGACCAACCAACCTTAAGTAACGACGACGTTGGGGAAATTAGGAAGCTTCCTAATTTATGAGCCCCATTAACTCTATGCGTTGTTACTTACTCTCCCCCTATCCTATAAATATAGTGCTTGGGAGAGGGGTATCATACAAGCTTCTCCAAGAAACGAAGTTCTTTTGGAGTGCTATAACGCTGTTCCCTTAGAGGATGGAGCCGACCCCAGCAATGGGTGATGTGCGACACCGAAACCCTGAACCAGAGTTTGACGTTCAAGAGGCGGTGAGGACAGCTTGTTGTGGGGATGGCGAACAACGAGACTCCCTCAACCGTGAGCTCTCTCCAACATTCCAAGGTTGGGGGATATTTTCATTTGTGTGTTCTTGTTTTCCTCTTCTTCATTATTGAATTTATATGAAGAACGTGGGTCAACCGACTAACAGGTTGACCCACGATTCTTTTATCCTTTTGGGAGGTTGTTGCGGGTATCTTGTGGGGTTTATCTTGTTGTTTAATTCAATTGTTATTAAAAATTCAACCCCCCTTGTGTTATGATCTAATGCGGAGGGCACGGGCCTAATGAACCCAGCCTGAATCCTCCACTATATTTGTTACATCCTTGAACCACCATGGAAGACCGCGAGCGCGTCGATGCTCACCGCAAGAGGAGGGTCGCGGCTCGTCAGCTACAGTGAAAAAAAGGAGGCAGCCGGCACGACGGATGGCCGCGGGAAGGAAGGCGGCATGACCTTCACGCCACCAGAAAAAGGAATCTGTGGCCAAAGATGCTATGGAGGCCGAACACACCTTCGGTGGGTTTTGTGACAACCGTTTGACACCCATGCGGTGCCGCCGCCTTGCCAACCGAATGACCTTCGGGTCGTTCGAGAATCCGGGAGACTGGGGGGTTACACCCCCCCCCCCCCCCCCCCCGCGTCAGATCGAACTGGGACACTGCCCTCGGATCTAGGTCGCTTCCCTCATGTTGGGTTGCCACCCACAGAGCTATCCTCCACCCTCGAAGTCGGGATGCCTCCCTCGGAGCGGGTCGTCGCCCTCGAGCCGGGCCGCTGCCCTCGAGTCGGGCCGCCGCCATCGAGCCGGGCGGCCGCCCTCTAGCTGGGCCACCGCCCTCGAGTTGGAATTCCTACCTCAAGTCGAGCCACCACCCTCTGAGTCGGGCCACCACCCTTGGAGTCGGTCTGCCGCCCTCAGAGCTGGGCTTCCGCTCTCTGAGTCGGGCCACCGCCCTCGGAGCGGGTCGTCGTACTAGCAGACCGTCACCCCAACATGCCACATCCCTAGTAGGTTGGGCCACCCCTTTTCTGTCCGCCCTATTCTGGTTGGGCCTCTCCTATTGCAGGTCAAACCAAACATCATCTCAGTGGGCTGAGACCACCTCAGCCCAGCCCAAACCGGGTTGGACTGGACCCAAACCCAGAAATACTCAAAGTACCTTAACTTGAGAACCAGACACCTGTTTGATGAACCATCTATGAAGTTGGGACCCTTAGAGATAGAAGGTCATTTTTCCTTACTCCATTATAGTTTCAGATAAACTTGTAGTACGGCTGGGTTGGATCTCACTTGAATCCAATCGGGCCCTCAGCACTGAAATTCCAATAACGCACAGACCGGGCATCCAACTGACATGTCGTCTATTTTGTTGGAACCCATATGAATTGGAGGATCATTAGGTTACATATTGGTGATAGTTCATGATGGTTTAGATACTAATTATTGATTAGGGATCGGTTCTCCCAAGCGCACTACGTACAGAACCTTGGGACTAGCTGAGACCTGACAACTGCTGACTTTTCGACTCGGAGTGACTCGACGGCCGCAATACTCAATGGGGAGGAGTACCTTCGCAGACCATGATGGTGGTGGGTAGTTCTGTGTGACTTGGAAAGCCATGGTGGGGAGTTTCTGTGGTACACAAAGGGGAGGAGTACCTTATCAGACCACGATGTGGGTGGGTGGTTCTGTGTGACCCGGCACACCCACAGTACGTGATGGGGAGGTGTACCTCAGTAGTTCAAGGTTGGTGGGAAGAGAGTCGAAGTGACCTTACAGGCCCACTATACTCGATAGTGGGGGACTTATCCAGCAGTTGAGGCATTTGACATTGTGATTGGGTAAGTTACTTGTTACTACCCATAGAATAAATCCTGGTGTGAGTTGTCTTCACCTTGTGCTTGTGATTGAGGTTGTGTTTTGTGGTACTTTACCTGTGTGGTAATCTAACTTCATGGTGTTACCCTGTGGTTTTTATTTGTGGTACTCTAGGAGAACTTTGGGGTCTTGGGGTCCCTACTGAGTATCATTATACTCACCCCTACACAGGCTTCGCTCGCACCTTGTTGTGTCATGTGCAGACGGCGTACAACATTGATCGAGGCTGAGGGAGACAGTTCAGGACGATGCTCGGAGGTGGATCATTTGGTATGATGTGACGCAGAGGATACGATCATACGTGGAGTGTAGTGGAGGCGATCTGTACCTACCCTTTAGGTAGGAACCTCGGAGGATGACCCAGTAGCTATTTTCCTTTTTCTTTCAGTTGTACTGTACTTCCAGTTGTACTTTTACCTTTATAGTTGGGCTTGTATTCTGGCCCCTTTTACTTTTATCACTCTTTTACTACAGCAGTTTACTTCACATTTACTTCTTGTTGTGTTCTTGGACCATGTGATTATACAGGTTTAAAGGCAATGCCTTCCCGTTTTAGGGAATATGCCTTTCGGTTCTAGTCACCAGCCCCTGGCCTCTGGAAGACAGGCTTGGGGTAGTCACAGCATGGGCCACGAGGGATGGGTCGTGACATTTATATATTTATACATGCTTTTATCATGGTACAATGGCATTAAAAATTCCAACTTTATCATTTTATCACATGTTATATATGCAGGAGTCCTTACATCATCCATCAATTTTTTTACTCTCTTAACATTATCATTTTTATTAGTTGCATCATGTGTACTCATAAAATTATTTTATTTCATTGGCATAATTTATTTCTCGTGATGATGAATAAATGGAAACTAATCAAATATAAAATTCTTCATTCCACTAATTTCATTTAGATCGTGAAAAGTTTGAGTTTTCTTTTTCTATCTATTTTGATACTATAAATTATAATTAGTTTAAAAAAATTATATGGTGACTAAATTATTCCTAATTTAAATAAAGTTTTATAACACAATTATAATAAGAATAGTGAATAAGTCCTCCTTCTAAAGCATTATTAAATTAAAAATCTAAAACAATACAACTTATTTAGAAACTCAATTGAGATCCGATAAGTATCATACTTCCAATTTCTCTCTATTCTGATATAAAAAATAATTTTTTATTAAAATCAACATAGTAGACTATAATTAGAAAATTCATGACAATAATAAATCTTTTTAATTCAGGTTATAACAACAAAATAATTCCAAAACTAAATTTATATTTTTTTTTTGTAATAATGTTTATATATATTTAGGTAACTTTATTCATTGGAGACTCTCTTAAGTGATGGGATCACTAAACTAAATAGAAGATCAATATATAGGATTTAAATTGATGATAGAAGGAAATAAAAGTGAAAATAGATAAATGGAGGTCAAATGTGAGTGTTAAGGTGAAGGGAATCATGTAGACCATTGTTGAAATGAAGAAAATATAACTTGGAGGTTTTAGACCATATACCACAATATAATTTTAATGATATCTTCCCCAGTTATGTTTTTATCATGGAAAACATTTATTAAAGAAGAACATTGTTACACATAACATGAAAATAGCCCTCTTTAACATTATTTTCACAATCATAAATATAGGTCCCCTCTTTGACATTTCAAAAACTTATTTACTATTTAAATAAAATTATTAAACACCCTATAAAACAATTAATGATATTAATCAAGACGCTTATTTATATTAATAAAAAACAATTCAATTTTTGTAACACCCCATAAATAATTCATGACAATTGTAATAAACACCCAATTAAATTGATATTAATCCAAAAAATTCTTGATAAAATCTCCATTAAAATTACATTAATAAAAATATATATAACAACTCTTGATATTAAAAAACACCCAACAACATTGATATTAATTAAAAAAATTCTTGTTATTTGGTAAAAACTATCAAAACCATGAAATCCATTCTTTATAACACCCCAAAAATAATTTATAGCAATAACATAAATTATTTTATAAGAAAATTGTATTTTATCAAAAACATTATGTGCACTATTATTTTAAACCATAATTTATCACAATAAAACCAAAGTAAACTCAATATATTACAATCAATATTTCATCAACAATAATAAAAATAATTTAATATATAAGAAAAACATAATTAAATCAGTGCAAGTAGTCATGTTCATGTAAACCAATGGTGGTATAAAGCACCACCAACCAGAAAGGAAAAATCCAATGACATCCAATGTGTTTCCACAATGGGAAACAAGAAAAGTACATGGATGATGTTTATAAAAACCCAGCCCCCCACCCACCCAGTGAAATTTAATGAATATTAAACCCTATCCCACTATTTCAATATAGAGATTAAAATGAAAAAAAAAAGAGAATAAAACTAGATATAATGTTAAGGGGGAAAACATACATTGATGATTTTTCCCAAAAATTGATGAAAATTTATCAAAAATGCAATAAAGATGAGGGGAATAGAATAAAATGATAAAATTTTTATGGATAAGTGATAAAAAAAGCCTGGGAATGGTGGTTCATATTGGTTTAGGTCATGTACCCTATACCAATAGTTTGTTAAAATTGTTGGTATAGTATGTATATACCAATTGATTAAAAACTATTACTATAGGATAAAGTTATACCAATGGTTTATTAAACCCATTTTTATAGGAAACCTATACCAATTGTTTTAATAACCCATTGGTATAGGGAAGAATTCATTTAGTTTGTTTTTTAGGAATTTTTTTAGGAAGTGTCCTTGTATGATGTTTACAAGATTTAAAAATAAAACCTCCATAATTGAATTAATTCAACATAAAAACTTAGCCCAAAATTTCAATATAGGTTATGAAAATTCAATAATAAGATAATAAAATAAGATATAATGCAACTAAGAACAACATAACTTGATAATTTAACCCAAAAATCAATTAAAAATGATCAAATGTCACAAAACCCTCCCCCCAAAGAGTACCCCTCCTAGGTCAACAATGATAGGAGTATGGAGACCTCTCATGTCATGCCTCTAGTAGGCCCCGTGTTGGTGAATAACATTGAAAGTATAATAAACATAAAAATAGAATGAATTTCTTTCTAAGAGAACATGAAAAAGAGAGATAAAACATATACACCAATAAAAACTTACTCATGTATATTTAAATTAATCTCAAGTGTATAAATATAATGTCATAAATTACTAAAATAACTAAAAAGGGAAACTATAAGTACCAAAAAGGTAAACTTTGTGGTGACCACGGAACCCAAAAAGATCCTACAGAACCACAAGCTAGTAAAATCCAACCTGATATCCATCCTAATATAATTGACCTGAAAAATAGTTTATATATACATGGGGTGATCATAATAGAATACTCAGTAAGATCCTCCATAGAGCCTCTCATGAAAAATATAAAGAAAACATACTAAAACCCAGTGATACACAAGTGAAACTAACTCATAACCCAAATATGTATAATAAGTTCCAATCCTCGCCATATATATCTCTCACCAAGCATCACAGAAAAGAGATTATGTATTATAATAATAAATCAATAAGGGTACCTCTCTACCACTTCCCCACTAGTTTTCTATTCTTCCCCAATGTCTCACATCTTGAGCTTTCTCTCTCCAAAAATAATACATCCCACACACACCTAGGTAAAGTATCACAACATGCACCTCGTGCATCACATCATCCCATCCACATATCCATATATAGTAACTGGGTAGTTTTTCAGAGCCACCACATCCCATATGATGTGCATCATACATTGGTAATTATACCTCAATCCATCACATCCCATACACTGAGTAAGGTACTTGGAGCCATCACATCCCATACACATCATAATTGTAATAATTCTTTGGATACTATATCTGGAGATACATGTGTGTGAAATAACCAAAAGATATTATAGCCCTCTATATATATATATAGGGAAACTGACTTGTATTCATACCAACACATAAAACTACCAAGAGAAGAGAGAGGGGCCATAGGAGGTAGTTATCCATCCCTCATCCCACCAGGATTTTGGGGAAAAATCCCTCCCAGATTCCATTGGGTATTAGTCTCCCTATCCTACATGGGTGGGGTAGTATATGAAATCATAGAACATATATGATATAATATAGATCGCAGCCACACTATGGGAATAACCTAGTCTTATACTCAACTATAGCTAATGTCACTCAGACTCCCAACTGCCACTATGAAGAACTAGATATCCTATAAGCATATAATAATTTTAAAGTGATACATTAAATTACTTTATTTTTATTTAATAATTCACTTTATATTAATTAATTCATTATACGTTAATTAAAATTATTCTGATTACATTACTTTATCCATCAAGCCAAGTCCATGCCCGTTCAGGTATAATCTAAATTTATTCTATGGTTTCTCAAGAGTAACATCTCATTTTCATTCCAACAACACCAACCCCATGTGTTAATTAATTTATTAAACATTATTAAACTTTACTCCATAATTCCAAGTACTCTAGGAAAATATCCTAAACTACCACCAAAAGAGAAATTCAACCAAGCACATCCATCTACCTCAAGTAAAGTTGAAAGGATTGCAGATAAAACAAGAAACCTATCTATTGGACCATTTAACATATTCAATAATCAATCATCCTATCTCTCAGCGTCATGAAAATGGGTAATCCTAGATTCAACTTGTTCCATCATCCTTGTGCAATCCCCAACACCCACATGCATATCTCAATGCATCTCTCCATCATAGGCATCAATTTTTTCTACATCATTTGGGCCTCCCTTCCAATATATCATCAACAATCCCAATATCATTCATCCCAAGATAATATCACATCACATAGAAAGTCTCACATCCAAATCACATCAGAAGGAAGAAAATAAAAAAATATATTCAATAGGAAACTTAGCCCTAAAATAATTCATTTAGTCTTTATAAAAAATTGAGCTCTCACGAACCCCAATAGAAGGCATTTATCCTTTATAAAAAATGGGAACTCTCAGTACCAAAGATTTATATTTATCAAAATAATTGGTTTGTATTTCATCTTGAATTAATTGATTCATTATTAATAGGTTCCAACTACTAGAAACCTAAGGCATCAGCTAAAAAAAATTATCACAAATAATTAAACCTGATACCTAGCATTTTCTAGCCTTATCAAGCTTTAGAGAATAAAAAATCATTAACATGCCTTTTTAATTATATCTTAAACAATAATTAACATGCTTTAGGTTCTTTAACAAATTCTATTTACACATGGAACAACATTTTCAATTAAACATGTATACTCACATCAATTTGATTATCATTAAATTACAAGGAACACTAGATTACGAAATATGTATCTTATTTAATTAATTAAGCCTACCAGTTTAATTTACTATATTTACATTCTTTACTATTTTCATCAAACATTCTAAATAAGCGTAACAACATGATAATAATATTGTAACATATATATCACCCCATCTAGTAATACATGAGGTAAACCATTATCACAGTGAAAAACATATCAACATGTGATAACCAATTACATTATTTAATTAATATAAATATTTATTAGGTTAATTAAATTTCTATTCAATAAGATAAATCATTTTCAATTTATGATTACACATAAATAAAATAAAATCAACTAATCCCCTAACTCAAAATTTTGATGTTCTTGAAATGTAAGTAGAACTCCGACATGGATCTCTAATCACCTCTATTTTGAATAACTACAATCCAAAAAATATGTGATACCATGAACATATTAGAAAATTACAATAAAACTCTATTATAATGATGGAGATCATCCTCCATAACATAGAAAGAAGTAATGGGAGGAAATGAGACCGAACATAGAGAAACCGCTAAAAAAGAGGTAGAATGCTCCTCCAATCACCAAGAATAGATCATAGTAATTTGGGAATTAATACCTATTGAAATGGATTTGAAGACCTAAAAAACCCACCTCAAGGTTCCTAGGTTTCAGGGGATGAAATGGTGGAGAATCCAATTTTATGGGTCTTGAAAAAATAGAAGACCGCAGCATAGCCCCTTTAACCACACCACATCCTATTAAAAAATATGAATACTAAAACATAATCCTCTTAGACCATGTTGAATTACCCCTCATTCAAACCCATATGATATCCCTGTCCAGATCATATTAAAGAAGATTTGGGGGCTATGGAATAGCCTTCAGCACCACACAGCATAACCCCTTCTGTCAAAAAATGGAGCACAGCATAGCCTACTTCCCATGACATGGCTTCCCCTAAAAGGTAGTATCATTGAAACCCTACTAAATAATAGCCTATTCACTGAACTATAGTTATTCCTAAAAGGTCATTATCTACATTTATCCTCCTAAACTCCCATATTCCCTAACATGGATCCACTATGTTTTATCCACTAGCACTACAACGTAACGCACCTCTCCATGTTGAATCTATGCCATTTTTTATAGTTTCACCCCCAAAACTCCTCAAAAACCCTCCAAACCACCTAGAACCTCCTTTAAGAACCTCTAAAACCCAAAAATCCCAAAGGGAAGGGATACCAGGATCTATTCCCTTATATCAGATACTTATCAAACCATTCTTGACCTGAGAATTCAAAACCAAACCATAGAGAATGATGGAGAAAGGGGTCATCTGAATAGCCACTCCATGAGATACCCCTAAAGGATATCTCTATCATACAAGATCAACCACCTCACTTAAAGGGAAAAAGTGAAAACTATGCAACAATAGCACTATCTTCAAAACACTCTCCCAAAGGATATGCCTCTCAAATAGAGCAAGGCCAATATAAGGCAATAAGAGAAAACCATTTCATAAACCAAAAAAAGTTAAAATCCAAAAAATTAATAATTTTATAAGAAGAAATATAAACAAAAAATAGTTAGGGGTACTGATCACGTATCTATAACACACATTCTCAGGTACTCACTTTTATGCCATTATTCTGAAAAAGGACACCAACTAAGGTAATTGTACACCCATGAAATAGATTCTCTTGGTAGTCCTGGATCTATATAGGCCACTCCTAAAAAGTCACATCATCATTAACATAGATATCTACATAATAAATGATGTGAGATTCATCATAAAGGTAATGATGGAGCCAAGAAACATGAAAAAAAATCGTGTATCTAGCTCATATTTAGGGGGAAGTGTTATCTAATATGCCACATCTTTAACTCAAGCCAACACCTTAAAAGGCCCAAAAACTAAGTTGAAATCTTACTCCCATGACCAAAACTTTACTACCCATGATGAGGAGTCACTTTAAAGAACGCATGATCACTAACTTCAAACTCCATAGGTAATCTCCTTTGATTGACATAGGATTTATAATGATCTTCGCTTCTTTAATCCTCTCATAAATCGCTTAAAACATATCTATCATATTCTACACTAGTTATAGCTTAATAATTATTGCCTCTCCAACCCCAATCCATCATAATGGAGAATGATAAGGTTGGATGTAAAAAGATTCAAACTATGTCATACCAATAGTGGAATGAAAACTATTATTGTAATAAAACATGGCCAAAGGAAAGTTCCTCATCCATGAAATTCCAAAATCTAAGACATAAGAATATAGAATTTATTCAAGATTCTATGCATTCATCTCTATCTGACCATCCATATATGGATGAAAAGTAGTGTTATGGCATAATTGAGAGCCAAAATCATATTGGATACCTTTTCATACACTGGATTTAAAATTAGGATATCTATTAGATATGATCATCCTTAAGAATCTATGGAGTCTCACCACCTCCTCCAAATATTACCTTGAAAAAATCTCCACTAAGCTCGACTCCCTAATTTCTATAAAGTTAGATTTTTTTTTCAAATGATCTATTATCACCCATATAGAGTCAAAGACTTTATGATATTGAGGTAAACCGATAATGAGGTTTATCAAGATGTCCCAACACTTCCATTTAATAACATCTAATAGCTGAATACAACCACCATGAAAATGGTGCTCGGCCTTCACCTTATAGAAGAAAAAACATCAAGACACAAACTCTACAACTATATTCTTCAACCCAGGCCACTAAAACTGGACTCTCAAATCTTGTTGCATCTTTGTTGCACCAGGATGTACCACCAAGTTTAATCTATGTAATTCATGTATAAACACCTCATGAATAACCAAAGGAATGAAAATACTTACCTAAAATAACACCTGGTGTTGATCATCCTTAAAAAAACAGTTACGAGAATCACCAAAGACAACTTGACCTATCCATATTTTTACCTCAAAATCCCCCAACTATGACTCCTCCACCTGTTTCACCAAATATGATTACATATTCATATATAAAATACAACCTCTACCTAAAAACTATCCAATATCAAGATTCATTTCTAAGATCACTTCTATTACTCTATGGGATTCCCCATATTCATGAACAACATCACTATGTGACTTCTTTCTTAGTGTGTCATCTACAACATTACACATTCTTGATGTATATGAAATCTCAAAGTTGTAATCCTACATGAATTAAATCTGCAAGTTCTATTCACACTAGGACAAGACATACCTCAATCTCTTATAATTATCAAAAACCACAAAATGATCACTGATGTGGTAATGTCATCACAACTTTAAAGAAAACACAAATTATTCCAACTCGATGTCATATATAGAATAGTTACACTCATGGGGACATAACTAATGATACCCATAAGAAACAACTAATCTATGCTACATCATAACACAACCCAACCCAATATGTGAAGCATCGTAGAAAATATCAAATTGAACTCCCTCTTCAAGCAGATGAAGAACTGGAGTTTAGGCCAACTTCTCTTTCAGGTACTTGATTGTTTTCTGACATTGGTCAGTCCAAAAGAATGTATGATCCTTTCTAGTCAATGGTGTCAAAGGATTCATAATATGGGATAAATCATTCACATACCTCCTATAATATCATACAATACTAAGGAATATTATCACCTCTGCTACAGTCTTGTGGGATTTCTAAGAAACAACTTCCTCTATATTTTAAGGGTCCACAAATACTTCTTCTTGAGATACCACATGCCCCAAGAAAAGAACTTTATGATCCCAAAACTCAAACTTCAACAACTTCCCAAATAGATTCTGATGATAAAGAACTCCCAAAATTGAACACAGATGATCTGCATGATCCTCCTCAGATACAAAGTGCACAAGGATGCCATTAATGAAATCCACCATAAACTTATATAGAAACTATTTGAACACTGATTTCATAAAACCCATGAACACTGATGGATTATTCATCACACTGAATGGAATCACAAAAAACTAATAATTCCCATGATGGAAATAGAAAGATGTTTTCATAATATCCTCATCCTTTACCCACATATGATGATATCCTAACCATAGAACAATTTTTGAGAACCAAATTTATCCCTTAAACTAATTGAATAAGTCATAAATTTCTGGAATAGGATAGCGGTTCTTCATTTTCACTTGGTTTAAGTAATTATAATTGATATTAATCTACAAACTACCATCAATCGTCTTTAAAAATAAAACTGGTGCACCCTAAGGTGACAAGCTCAGCCGAAAAAAAAGGTCACTATAACAGATCATCGAGTTATACTCATATCTATCACAAATCATAAGGTGTCATCCTATATGGATACATCTAGATAGGAGAAACACCTAGTTGTAGATCAATCCAAAAAATAAATCTCTCATCAAAAGGGTTATGCTACAACCTCCTTAGGAAATACATCAAGGTACACTTCCACAACCCTAGGAAACACCATCTTCTGAACCTTTGATGAACTCAACATCAACTCAACAATTAAGGAAGATAAGTAAAAAACACCTCTAACCCATTTGAGGGTCTCTCTCACTAATGAGCACCACTATTTATCTATTAGTATCATAGAAAAAAACATATCACTTAAATAAATATATGATAGCCTTCACTAAATACAGACAATCCATACCAAGGATAATATAATAAGTCCATATCCAAAAACATAGGAATTATCCTAAAGAGTAGTGATTCCCAGAACTAGATCACAGTATCTACATAATTTATATAGATAAGATCTCCCTCCAACTCACATAGTCAATTCCAAGGCCACTATAATTCTCTCTACCTCAAGTCCTAAAATCATGGACAAGGGTAGGTGATATGAAGTAGTGTGTATCTTATGAATAAAATAAAGAATGGACTCATGTAAAAAAAATTAATGGGTGATTAGAATGAAATTTGGTTCTTTTGGTGCTAGAAATTCTAGAGAATGAAGCTAACCATGACCTTCTCTATGGTCTATCTGACCCCATTCATGATCACCTCCATGTTCACACTCTACTTTATGTGGATGAGGATCATCTCAAGGATATCCTCTTCCCAACTATCACACCCTCTATTTTTAAATTATTTATTTTATTAATTTTCTTAGCATTGGGTAGTTCAAGTTGAAGATCGGCTTAAAATTTTTGAGTTCTTATTTAAAAATGAATATTTTTTCTTTAACAGCATTCAGCACACCACGGTCTAAGTCACGCAGCCTCTCCTAGGTCACCGTGTGACCTTGCCCAGTTCACTGCATGGCCTGCCCAACGTTCAGGATAAATAAATAAAGTAAAATAAAAATAAATGGGGTTAAAGTTTAAATAATTTTTTAATAAAAAAAAATGTTAATTTTTATTATTATTGTTATTCTCATTAATATTTTAATTAGGTTATAATTATTATTAAGTCATTATTATAAAACATTTATTAACATTTTATCATTAATATTATTTTTATTTTATTATTATTATTATTTTTAAGTTTTATCAAACTTTTATTTATATTTTTCTTTATTTTTCTCTCTTTTTTCCTCTCTTTTTTTCTTCTCTTTTTTCTTTCTCTATTTTATTTTTTGTTTTCTCTCCTCTCTTTCTCCTCCCCCTATCTTCCATTGTGCACCCCCCCTTCTAACCCTAGTTTTCACCCCCCTAGCCACTCCATGCTCTATCAGGTGAACCGCTGACCTCTTCCTCTTCCAGCAAGTCTCGGATGGCGCCCTCCTCCCACACCTCTGGCGACCTCCTAGAAAAATGTTGTGTGCTACCTTCCAGCCTCACACCACACCACACCCCCCCTCTCGATCGTACCCTCTTTCGACCCACTGGCTATCATGACTCCCTCTCCAGTACACGCGACTCATCACGAGTAAGTTTTTGTTTTATTTTGTTTGAGATTTTAGGTTTCCAACGGGTAGGGTATTAGGTTTATGGGTATATCTTGTGGTTTTTGGTCAAATTGTGCCTTGTTTAGGGTTTATCTTTGATTCCTTGGGGTGCGGTTGAGGTGCATATGGACTCCACACCACTTTTATGGCAAGTTATTCACCCAAGGTAGGTGGTTAGGTGTTTAAACATTTTTGACGATTTTAATATGCTTTATTGAGTGTTTATAAGTGTTCTATGGTTTAATTTTATTGTGTAAAACATGTTTTTAAAAGTAATTTGGCATGCACATATGATAAAATTGGATTTTCAAAGGAAAATAGTGAACATTTATATGTTCTTTTTGGTGGTATTTTTTTAATGTTATTTTATGGTTGTGTGAATGAGTTTGAAGGTATTTTTTTTAAAGTAAAATGGATTACTTTATAAAATTGGATTTTATTGGGAACTTTTAGTGCGGTTTGTGAATTGTGTAAATTTTGAGATGCATTATTTAAAGTGAAATTTTATTATGTGAGGATTAAAAAGGGGACTTGACCGAAGTATTTAGTTTGAATTGATTGTGTTATTCTTTGAGTGTTTCCAAATGGGGATTGGTGAAATGATTAAGTAGCAACAAATTTATTTTTAAATGTGTTTTGGTGTGTGTTTAATTTTAAAGAGAAGAATTTGACTGTGTTTTTAGGGTAAAGTCTTGTTAGGCATCTTGAAAATTTTTTATTAAGTGTTTGATTGATTTATTAAATTATATGTGTAGTGTGTGGTCCCTTCTCTATTGTTTCGAGTCGTCGGGTCTAAGGCGACTCGCATGCGTATGCTTAGGTAAGTAAATATGTACATGTAGGTTCCCCCGTTATGTGTATATTTATCCATGGCATTTAATGTACATGTATAGGGCTAGGTTTACATATGTGTATATATAAAAAAGCATACATAGGTGATTGGAGACTGGTATATGAATATAAACATACCTATAAGGATCCCTTTGCACATGTTCATGGGCCATACGAACATATGTATAGGATATAGGTTCCCTTTCATGTATCCAAAGGCACATATGATTAGTGGGGGAGCAACAGCTTTTATTTATAAATTTCCAAGAGCCGAAGTGGATGAATTGGTTCCACCTTAAGGTAGGTCCCATATTCCTATACCTTTAAATTGAATTCCTTAATTGCTTGATTGTTTTAAAAAGTATTCTTTTTATATTAAATAGTATATTCATGCTATGAGAAGTGATGGTGATGATTTATGTTGGTATTTCCTACATTTTCAGGTTTTCTTTAAGTGTTGACATGCGTATTTTTCATTAAAATATGATCCCAATCTTGTTTTATAATTCTTGACATTTTAAATGCTTAAAAGTAGTTTCTAAAATGGTTTTAGGTGTGTGATAGGAATTTTCTCAAAATGTTGGTGTGTATAGTACTCGTGAAAGTTGATTTAAATGAATATGGATTCTGGTATGTTTTTAAAAAGGGGTATTTGGGAACATTGTAAGTGATGGAAAAGATATTTGAAAAAATGTTTTTCTATAGTGTACATAAATTGACAAAGATGATGTTTTGTATACAGGGGTGTTTTCATTGAAATGTTTGGCCTTTATGTGAATGTGGAGGTGTGTTGTGTGTGCATTTGAACTTCAACTTGAGCACAATGGAAACCCTAGGTACCTAGGTGGGAGGACTAGGACTAGTACACTAGATGATACGTAAGTGGTTCATCGTGATTTCATCTAGCAGGATTGACATTACAACACTAACTAAATACTTGTGATGATTGGAGACCACTAGGTTATGGGTGTGTTCCCTACTAGTGGTTTGTTCACAAGAATGTAGATTGGTGTGGATCATATTCCATGTTTACACTGATGTACGAGGATCTTAGGTCCCCAAATAACACTAGCTACTTAGGGATTTCCCATGGTGCTTGTGATATGATTTTCAATACAGTTGTTTCATGCTTGTTCCCTATTTTTTGAAACCCATATTTTTAATATAAATTGGTCTCCTTTCATTTTGAAATGTTAATGCATTCATGGAACCTATTTTAAAAATTAAGTGGAAGAGAAATGATTTTCTTAATAATGAAATCTTGTTATCTGAATTTGAAAAGAATGAAAACCATTATTTTATTATGTCTTATTTTCAAACTAGAAAATTTTGGGTTTCTTTTTAAAGGTAAGGGAATAGGGAATTATTCTACTCTAGCTTTCCTACTGAGCATCTCAATGCTTATGCCTACTTTATCTTTTCAGTTTCAGGGTCTAGTTTTGAATCGCTCTTGTAGTGAGCGTGGTTTGTGTTCAGTGGTGACTCACGAGGTCACCTAAGGTATGTCTCATTACATAGTTTGTTTACTTCATCTTTTATATATATATTTTTTCAGTTTATATTCATTTATCTATCTTTTTTATATGACAAATCATTTCCAACTAGTTTATATTGATGCATGTCACTATTTTTCGGCCTATGGGGATCAAGAATTCCCCTCGGGCCTTGCTGCAGACTAGGTCAGGCACTGGGTTAGATGGATACCCAACTTGGTTCATGAAAAAATGGTATCAGAGTAGGTTAGATCTTTTGGGTCATGTTTCTTGGGAAAGATTTAAGGTAGACCAGAGTTAAGGATGTTGGAACTTAATGTTCTAGCTATGAGTAAGGTGTCTGGCCAGCACACCTCGTGGCGGGACTCGAGTTACTAGGGGAAGTTGGGGTTTGTCTAACTATTTGTCCCTTTTGGTTATTCATTTTTTGGGGGTGGAATTAAAAGGGAGTAGGTTCAATGGTATCATCAAGATCATAGGGCTTGTCAATCCATGTGGATTTGGGGACAATGGCCTAGTACTCTCTCTATGATGGCGGAGTGATTGGCATATAGCCACCAACCATACGTCCAAGTCACCTACTGACACTAATTTACTATTTCATTTCCTTGTTCCCTTTTGGGTTGTGAAAATATTCTTGAAAACCTTTGTTTTAAAATTTATGAAATATATATTTTTAAGTGGAAATGGCTTGATTTTCAAAGTGAAAAAAGGGTTTTCAGAACTATTTTGAATGAGTTTTTAGAAATTTAGATTTTCATGAAATGTTTTTTTCATCAAATGTGATTGGATTTTTATAATTTAAATGTGTTGATTTACAAAATTTATGGTCTGGTAAACATGGGTAATTTTAAGGCGGGTTTTGAAACTCTGTTTTCAATGGAATTTGTTAAATTATTTAAAGGTATTTTTAAAGGGGTGGAGTGTTTTGGAAGTTATGTGTGGAGTTTAGAAATGGATTTTGATTTGGTAATTAGTGAGAATTTGGAAATTTTTATGAATATTTGGAACCTTGTTCTAAGATGATAAGAGTCGAGTTCTTTCTTAAATTATGTTTGATAAAAAGGGGTTTGTTATGAAATAGGAAGTGTTTTGAAATGGGATGAGATGTTTTGAGATTAATGTGTAAGACTTGAAAGTGGGTTTTGATGTGTATAGTTAGTGTTTTTCTAAAAAAAATAATATTTTAATTGGGTTTAACCTTGTGACTTTTGGTTTCAAAAGAGGGGGTGTGGTTCGATTATTGTCTTGGAGAATGGAAAGATATTTGTTCTAACCTTTGGATTTTTCATGAGAGAATATAGGCATGGGATATATATGAAAGATAAGTTGGTTCCCAGTTGGCATGAGAGCATGCATGTGTAAGGTCCATGGGGTGCCATTGGTGAATGGGAATCCCACCCTCCCTGCTTTGTTTTCAAAAGTGTTTTTAAAGGAGGGAGTGTTTGATGTTCCATAGTTGTGTGGTGTGTCCTTTTTGTGTTTGGGGAATCTTGTAGTGGGGTGTTTCAAGTTTTGAAAACCTTTCTTATTTGGATGATATTCCATGTTTTTATTTCATTGGTAATTTTATTTGAGGTGTTGGTTAGAGGTATTTTTTTAGAAGTGTTTTGGGAGGCCTTTATAATGGTTTCCCCCATTATTTCAGTGTCTACTCATAGTATGTTTGACCAACAAACTAGTTTTTTTTATCATTGGTCTTCCCTCTTGTCTATTGTACGACCCAATAAAGATTTAATGCATGAATAACATGAGTCCATGGATAGTTCACCACTGACCATCCCTCCAGCTGATCAAAGTAAGGACTTTCTTATTTTGGGTGTCAGTTATAAGTCTATCACTTTTTTATTTTCAGTTAATTGAATCCTCTCATAGTGGGATGACAAATGCGAGGGTATTTGAAGCAAGATTTGGTCACTTTGAATTTTTTGAGTCATCGGGTATGAAGGTTTTCATTGTTGTGTCTAAAGGTCCTTCATGGAAATGGTGAAAGGAATTCCAACAGGGAAGAGTGAAGGAATTTCAGAGTTATTGGTGTTGACTGGTGTCTTGAAAGTCTTTGTAGTGCTTTCATCAGCCACGAGGGTTATGTTTGGTGATGTCTTGTAGAGTGTTCTCTTTGAAGTGAAAGGGTAAATACCATATAAACCTATGGTAATACCTGTTTTCACATAAGTGTGTCCTCCTCTAGGATAGTTCTAATTTTTTCGAAAGGGGAGTGTTTTTTGTTCGTCTTTACTTCTGATGTTTCTTGGTGAAGTTGAAGAGGTGATGTGTGTGAATCATCTAAAACCCAATTTTGGTGGATGTTCTGTGAGGGAGTAGTTGGATGTCGGGGTGTGTTGTTTTTGTTGGTGTTGTCTCAGTTGCGGTGTGGTTGTGTGTGGAACCAAAAGGAGAAGCTCTGTTTGGGAGTCTTTAATGCCTGACTACGAGACAGGAGATGCTTCAATTATTAGGGATCCAGCCATAGGTTTCATAGTAAAGCTGAAACATGGTACCCTAACCTTATTTCTGTCATCGGTATTTAAGGTAAAGGAAGTTTAAATTTTTTTTCCCTGTAGTTGTTTCATTATGAATGACCCATTTGGGTGTGTGGGGTTTCTTGTGGCTATGAGGAGGCATGGTCATCTTGTTGCCTTAAAGTCCTGATGGTTGTGTCCCACCGGATGTAATCTCTTTTAGTGGTTCTTATGGGGTCTGTTTGGGTAAATTGGTCTCAATTTTGATTAGTTCTCATCCAGGGATGTGAAGAAGTGGGTTTGTCTCTAGCTGGGGTTTTGATGCCCCGGTAGTTGGGCCCCTCCCTCCCTGCCCCTTTTGGTGGTGTGTTTGTTCACTACCGGGAAATTTAAAAGTTTTTATATCTTCCATCAGTTATAATGGTGGGGAGACCCATAGTGGGTCTCACTCAAAATTCTCTAGAATTAATTGGTGTTTTCCTTTTTCATAATGGTAGGGATTCCATTTGGGCCTCCCCTTATCCGTCATTTGGTTATTATCTCAGGGGTGGGTTGGTTTCTAATGGTGGGGAGTCTGTTTAGGCCTCCCCATGTCTATCCTTTGGTTTTTTTCCTAGAAATGGTTTGGTTATACTTCTTTACTTTTGACAAGTGGGGTGATTTCTATTTAGCAGTGCTTGACATGTTTCATTTTGAAGGATTAGATTTTGTGGGTGTGAAAATTTCGATCCTTGATTGATAAATTAGAGGTTTTTTAGCTCTTTTGGGAAAGTGACACTTAGTGGAAAGTATTTTTATGGGTTTCTTAAGGTTTTCATTTTATTCACTTTATCTGAGTACGGTGTGTTTGCCTCTTTTTGCTTTATTTTTTTAGGGATCCTCTTTGAACCTTAAGGGGGTATCAGTTTTTGATTTGGGGTTCGGTCTCAGTTGTAGCTTTCTGGGGATAAAAAGCGTTGTGGTGGGGATAATTTTCACACCCACCATTTTTAAATTATTTTTTTTATTAATTTTCTTAGCATCGAGTAGTTTCGGTTCAATCCCAACATTAAATTTTTGAGTTATTAGTTAAAAATTCATGTTTTTACCTTTATATCATTTATCGCACCACAGTCGAAGCCGCGCAACCTCTTCTGGGTCACCATTCAACCTTGCCTGATTCACCGCATGGCCTCCCCAACGTTTAGGACAAATAAATAAAGTAAAATGTAAATAAATGAGGTTAAAGTTTAAAGAATTATTTTAATAATAATAAAAGGGTAATTTTAATTATTATTATTATTTTAATTAATATTTTAATTAGGTTATAATTGTTATTAAGTTATGATTATAATAAAATTATTAACATGTTATCATTAATATTATTATTATTTTTAGGTTTTATCTAACTTTTATATTTATTTTTCTTTATTTTTATCTCTCTTTTTTTCTCTTTCTTTTTATTCTCTCTTTTATTCTCTCTTTTTGTTGTTTCTTTTCTCTCCTCTCTTCTTCCTCCCCCTATCTTCCATTGTGCACCCCCCTCCTAACCCTAGTGCAATCCCCCCTGGTCACTTCATGCTCTATCTGGAAAACTGCTAGCCCCCTCCTCTTTCGAAAATCCTCAGTCAGCACCCTCCTCCCACACCTCTGGAAACCTCCCAACGAACCACCACGTGCTTCCCTCCAGCCTCGTGCCACACCCCCCCTCCCATCTGGACCCTCTGTCGACCCATCGGTTATCTCGACTCCCTCTCTGGTGCACATAACTCCTCACGAGTAAGATTTTTTTTATTTTGTTTGAGATTTTATGTTTCCAGTTGGTAGGTTATTAGGTTTAGGGGTTGATCTTGTGTTTTTTGGTCAAAATATTCCTTGTTTAGGTTTCATCTTGGCTTCATTGTGGTGTGGTTGAGGTGTAGATGTAATCTGCACCACTTTTCCGGTAAGTTCTTCGCCCAAGGTAGGTGGTTCAATGATTAAACATTTTTGAAAAATTTAATATTCTTGCTTGAGTGTTTATAAGTGTTCTATAGTTTAATTGTATTGTGAGAAACATGTTTTTGGAAGTGTTTTGGCATGCGTATATGATGAAATTGGATTTTTAAAGGAAAATGGTGAACATTTGTAGGTGCTTTTAGCGGTACTTTTTTAATGTGTTTTATGGTTGTGTGAATGTTTGTGAATGAGTTTGAAGGTGTTTTTTTAAAGGAAAATGGATTGCTTTGTCAAATTGGCTTTTATTGGGCACTTTTAGTGCAGTTTGTGAATTGTGTAAATTTTGAGATGCATTATTTAAAGTGAAATTGGATTATGTGAGGATTAAAAAGGTACTTGTCCTAAGGATTTGGTTTGAATTTATTATGTTATTATTTTTTTGTTTCCAAATGGGGATTGTTGATATGATTAAATAATGGAAAATATATTTTTAAATGTGTTTTGGTGTGATTTTGATTTTAAAGAGAAGAATTTGAATGTGTTTTGGGGTAAAGTCGTGTTAAGCACCTTGAAAATGTTTTGTTAAGTGTTTTATTGATTTATTAAATTATATGTGTAGTGTTTGGTCCCTTCTCTATGGTTTTGAGTCGTCGGGTCTAAGTTGAATCACCTGCGTGTGCATAGGTAAGTAAATATATACATATAGGTTCCCCCGTTATGTGTATATTCATCTATGTAATTGAATGTACATGTATGGGTCTAGGTGTGCCTATGTGTATATAAAAAATTCATACGCAGGTGAGTAGAGACCGGTATATGCATATAAACAAACCTGTAAGGATCCCCTTGGACATGTTCATGGGCCATGCAAATGTATGAATAGGGGGTATGTGTCCTTGCATGAATGAAAAGGCACATATGCTTAGTGGGGGAGCAACAACTTTTAGTTAGAAAGTTCCAAGAGCTGAAGTGGATGGCTTGGTTTAACCTTGAGGTAGGTCCCATATGCCTATACCTTTAAATTGAATTTCTTAATTGCTTAAGAGTTTTAAAAAGTATTTTTTATATTAAACAGTATAAGCATGCTATGAGAAGTGATAGTGATGCTTGATTTTGGTCTTTCCTTTGTTTTTCAAGTTCTCTTTAAGTGTTTACATGCACATTTTCCATTAAAATATGATCCCAAGCTTGTTTTATAATGCTTGAAATTTTAAATGCTTAAAAGTAGTTTATAAAATGGTTTTGGGTGTGTGGCGGGTATTTTCTCAAAATGTTGGGGTGTATAGTATTTGTGAAAGTTTATTTAAATGAATATATATTCTGGTATGTTTTTAAAAAGGTGAATTTGGGAGCTTTGTAAGTGATGGAAAAGGTATTTAAAAAATGGTTTTTCTATGGTGTTCGTAAATTGACAAAGGTGATGTTTTTTAAATAGGGGTTTTTTCATTGAAATGTTTGGCCTTTATGTGAATATAGAGGTGTGGTGTGTGTGCATCTGAACTTCAACATGAGAACATGGTAAACCTTGGGTACCTAGTTGGGTGTACTAGGACTAGTATGCTAGATGATACATAATTGGTTCATCCCGGTTTTGTCTTGCAGTATTGACATTACAATAATAAATTAATACTTCTGATTATTGGAGACCACTAGGTTATGGGTGTGTTCCCTACTAGTGGCCCGTGCACTAGAATGTATATCATTGTGTCTCATATTCCATGTTTACACTGAGGTACGAGGATCCTAGGTCACCAACTAACACTAGCTTCTTAGGGATTTCACATGGTGCTTGTGATATAATTTTCAATTTAGTTGTTTCATGCTTGTTCCCTCTTTTGTGAAAACCATATTTTTAATATAAATTGGTCTCCTTACATTTTGAAATTTTAATGCATGCTTGAAACCTATTTTGAAACAAAGTGGAAGAGAAATTATTTTCTTTAAAAATCAATCTTTCTATCTTAATTTAAAAAGAATAAAAAACATTATTTTATTATTTATTGTTTTCAAACTAGCACATTTTAGGTTTCTTTTTAAAGTTAAGGTCATAGGGTGTTGTTGTACTCTAGAATTCCTACTGAGAACCTTGGTGCTCACTCCTACTTTATCTTTTTAGTTTTAGGGTCTAGTTTTGGATTGCACTTATAGTGAGTGTGGTTTGTGTTTCATGGTGACCCATGAGGTCACCTGAGGTATATCTCGTTACATAGTTTTTTCAATTCATCTTTTATTTATCTATTTTTTCAGTTTATGTTTATTTATCTACCTTTTTTATGGTCAAAATATTTCCCAACTAGTTTATATTGATGTATGGTACTAGTTTCCAGCACGTGGGGATCATTAACATCCCTCAATCCTTGTCGTGGACCAGGTCAGGTGTCGGGTTGGATGGCGACTCGACTTGGTTCATGAAACAAACCCATATATTCTATGGTTCTTCCAAACTATAACACCATGATACTACTTCCTGAATTTAAACTACCTCTATAGAGGAACCTAAAGTGTAACACCTGGCACATGATAACTACTCATAAAGTTTGGGCACTCACATCACTGGTGACCTATACCTTCAAAAGAAAAACATGCATTTGATCCTTTGGAATAGGTCTGAGATCCTCCACCCCCATATAAATGGGATGATGAGGGATAGGACCTACCCCCAATTGACCAAAATATCTTCTATATAAGAAATTTGGAACCCCGAACCACAAATATTTTTCATGAATAATTATAATGACCTCCTCCCATGAATGTCTAGTTCTAAACAGTGTCCTCTCAACAACCTCTACTCTCACTAACACCTCAAGATATATTCACAACATTAATAAGGTGAACTAATGTTGGCACTCTAGATACAAATATTCCTTAAAATTCCTCACCTTGTCCTCCTCATATAGAAATAGGTCTAAAGAATATTGAAGAAGGTTCCTGAAATGGATCTTAAACTCCTGCACATTGGAACTCCCTTATCGAAGGGTAAGAAGATCCTAGAAATTGTCCAACTTCATAGTAAAATAATGAAACTATACCAATAACTGGTCTTGGAACTTCTCCCATGAGACTACTAAATCCACGTGATCCCTGAGGAACAAGATCCACCACTACCTTGCTACCCCATGCATCATCATCATAGCAAATGAAACCCAATGCTAATTCTGCACACAGATCGAACTGAATGATATCTCAACCTACTCTAACTAGTCTTCTATAAATGAGTATAAAATTTATCCCTTATACTTTTTCATCCAATAGAAATAAAACCCTCAAATTTTACTCCTTTAAGTTTCTTCTTCATTGACCACTACTCTATGGTGATATTCTGGAACATTCTGTCGAACATCTTCAATGCGAACCTAATAAGGACGTCAACCTGGATCTATTCCTCCAAAAATGGTTAGATATCCTAAACATAGAATATGGAATATTTTACATTAATTATTTATTTATTTTTAAATATTATTTAAGGTTTTTAACTTATCCTAAGGTCTATCTGTTTAAAACATTGGCGCAAAGAAGAATGATGCATGATCTTTTACTACGTATCTACCTTGGAATCGGTATCACTTTGAGTAATAGAATTAATAATATTAAAGGTATATTAATAAGATCATACGAGACCCTAAATACCTATGTATCATTTGGTCTCATGTGTTTACATCACTTACTAAGCTTAGGTGACACCATTTCCCTACCAACCCATGCAATATCACTTATGCCTTACTCTTAAATCTATCTTATCCCCCAACCTAAACCTTTGATACCACTCTGTCATGATACCCTCCCCCTAAAGATTACCCCTCATAGGATGGAAATGGGGGAATGGGGATGGTGATTTCTCAAATCCTACCTCTAATAGGCCCCAGGTTGGCGACTAGCATCGAAGGTATAATAAATGTACAAATGGGAGGAATTTCCCTCTAACAGAACATACATAAGAGAGAGATAAGATAGATACACCAATCAAAACATGCTCAGATGTATATAAATGAATCCCAAGTTCATACAAGTAATTACATACAATACTAAAAAAATAAAAATGGAAACAATGAGTACTAAAAAGGTAAACTCAGTAGTGACCACAAATCCCAAATAGATCCTACAAACCACGAGCTAGAAAAATCTATCTCAATATACAACCTACTCCTACTAACCAGAAAAATAGTTTTATATACATAGGGTGATCATAATTATAAACTTATTTGGATCATACCTATATCATCTCATGAAAAATATAAAGAAAACATATTAAAGCCCAGTGAAAAAAAAAGTGAAACTAACTCATCACCTAACCAGGTATATTAAGTTTCTAACATTTCCATGGCTATCTCTCCCTAAGTGTCACATATAAAAGATCATGTATTATAATAATAAATCAATAAGGGTACCCCTCTGCTGTTTATCCACTGGTTTTATACTCTACCCCAACATCACGCATCCTGAGCCATCTCTCTCCAAAAATAAGTCAACCTGTAGACACCCGGTATAAGTATCACAACATGAACCTCATGCATCACATCGCCACATCATCCTATCCACATATCCATATTTAGTAACTGAGTAGTTATCATGGTCCACCATATCCCATATAACGTGTATCATACATTGGGTATTATACCTCAATCCATCACATCCCATACACTAAGTAAAGTACATCGAGCCATCATATCCCATACACATTGTACCTATAATAATTTTTTGGATACTATATCTATAGATACATGTGTTTGAAATAAAAAAAAGCCATCACAACCCTATACACAATCATATATATATATATATAGGTAAAATAACTTATGTGCATACCAACACATGAAACTACCAAGATAATGGAGATTGGTCATAGGGGGTAGTCGGTT
Source organism: Viscum album (assembly GCA_963277665.1). Lineage (NCBI taxonomy): Eukaryota > Viridiplantae > Streptophyta > Magnoliopsida > Santalales > Viscaceae > Viscum > Viscum album. The sequence goes on along the minus strand of OY728142.1, from coordinate 562,541,151 downwards.
ATCCATCCTCCCACTAGGATGTTGGGAGTGAAACCCTAACAGAGTCCACTAGGTGTCAGTTTTCCTAACCAACATGGTTGGGGTAGCGTATGAAATTACGGAACATATAGGACATAATATAGCTCATATACACACTATGGTCATAACCTAGTCTTAGACTCAACTACATTTAATATCACTTAGACTCCTGGTTGTCACTACTAATAACTAGATATCTTATAAGCACACAAGAATTTTAAAGAGATACATTAAATTAATTTATTTTCATTAAATAATTCACTTTATGTTGATTAATTCATTTACTATTAATTAAAATTATTTTGATTAAATAGATTTAACTATAAATCCAATTCTATTCCCTTCAATCATAATCTAAAACTAAGTCTACGATTTCTCAAGAGTGACATCTTATTTTCATTCCAAAAACACCAAACCCATTGGTTAATTAATTTATTAAAAATTATTAAACTTCACTCCATAATTCTAGGTACTCTAGAAAAACATCCTAAGCTACCAGCAAAAGAGAAATGCAACCAAACACATCCAGCTACCTCAAGTAGTGGGTAAATAAATGAAGATAAAATAAGAAACCCAGTCATCCAACCATTTAACAGATTCAATAAGCAAGAATATCATATCTCAAAATCACAAAAAAATGTAATCTTACCTACAACCTATTCCATCATCTTGGTGTCATCCCCAACACCCACATGCATATCCTAATGAATCTCACCATCACAGGTGTCAACTTCTACCACATCATTCGGGCCTCCCTACCAATATCTCATAAGTCATCCTAGGATCGGTCATCCCAAGATCATATCACATCACATAGAAAGGCTCATATCCAGACCATGTTATATGGTAGCAAACAAACAATCATATTCAATTGGTAAAATTGGCCCTAAAATAAGGTATTTGGCCTTTAAAAACAAATGGGCACTCATAGCCCCCAACACAAGGCATTTATCCTTTATAAAAAAACAAACACTATCAACCCCAATGATTTATCTTTATCAAAACAACTAATTTTTATTCTATATTCAATTAACCAATTCATTATTTATAGGTTCCAACTATATAAAACTTAAGGAATCATCTATAATAAGATACAATAAGCAATTAAACATGATTTTTGGAATTTTAAAGATTTATCAAGATTTAAAGAATAAAAATTAATTAAAATTATTTTTTAATTATATCATCAACAATAATTAACATTATTTAAGTTCTTTAACCAATTCCATTTACACATGAAATAAAATTTTCAATTAAACATGTATACTTGCACCAATTTGATTATCATCAAATTACAAAGAACATCATATTAAAAATCATACCTCTTATTTAATTATTTAAGATAAATGCTTTAATTTATCAACTTTAAATTCTTTACCATTTTCATCAAACATGTTAATTAATAATAACAACATTCTAAACAAATCATAATAGAGATAGCACACTACCTAGAAAAACATGAGGTAGCCCGTTATCATAATGAAAAATTCATCAACAAGAGATCACCAATTCCATTATTTAATATGGTTTAATATTTATTAGGTTAATTAAATTTCTACCCAAGAATCTAAATAATGGTAAATTTATGATTGCATGTAAATAAAGTATAATAAATGAATCCCCTACCTCAACTTTTGATGTTCTTGAAATAGAAACAGAATGCCAATGTGGATCAATAATCACCTCTACCACAAATAATTATGATCCCCAAAAGACGTTATGCCATGAAAACATTATAAAACAACAAGAAAAACTCTATTACAATTATGGTGAACATATTTCATAACGTGGAAAGAAGTAATTGGGTAAAATGATATCAAATAGAGAGAAACCACTATAAAAGGAGGTAGAAGATACCTCAGATCACCACAAATCAATCATGGAAAGTTTGTGGTTAATACCTATCAAATAGATTAAAATAGATTCCAAAAAAACTTTGGAAAACCTAGTTTTTGATAAGAATAAGTGGGAGGGAATTTGGGTTTAGGGGTATCAAGGTATTTATATACCCACTAAAAAAATAGAATACCACAATGTCACCCCTTGGACCGCGCCGTAGCCTATTGGAAAATAGGAATAATTTGGTGTAATCCCATTAGACCATGCTATATCCCCCTCAATTAAATCCACTATAAGATCCCAAACTAGATACTATTAAATTATATTTGGGGGCTATAGTGAATCCTTCAGCACCACATCATAGAACCCCCTCTTCCATGAAAGGGAACACGTCGTAACCTACTTACCACGGTTTATCTACCCATCAAAAAACAATATCCTTGAAAACCCACTATGCCAAAACCTCCTCAAAATTCCAAAAAGATATTCCTTAAAAGAAAATATCCCTATTTATTCTCTTTATCTTCCCTATGTCGCATCATGGATCTGATGTGTCACAGCCACTAGCACTATAGTGCAGCGCACCTCTTCATGTTACAGCCATGCCATTTTTGGAAGTGGAACCCCCAAAACTCATCAAAACCCTCTAAAAAACCTAGAACCTCCTCTGGAGTCCTCCAAAACAAAAAAAATTACAAAGGTAAGGGCTTTTAGTATCTTTTCACTTATATCATAAATACAATACTAATGAGGGGAATCAGAGTGAAATGAGAAAAAATCCACTGAGAAGTGAGAAATTGGGATTGGGAATAGGGGGGTCACACTGTTTTAGGTCATGTTCCCTATACCAATAATGATGGTATTATAAGTAATATGATAAAATGTCCATAGATAAGTGATAAATTGGTTATGGTAATGGGGGGTTATGCTAGTTTAGATCATGTTCCTTATACAAATAGTTTCATAAAACTATTTGTATAGGAAACATATACTAATGGTTTTAATAAACTATTTTTAAAGGACGGAATTCCAGTAGTAGTTATTTTAGTAAACTTTATTCCTTAGTGTGTGAGAAATTATGCAACACATTAAAGTACCACATAGATATTCTCTTGTAGTATGATACTCCTTTTCTTCAGCCTCACTCATGGTTGTCCATGATGTGTCATCCTCTCTCTCTTAATTTTCTTCCTTCTCATAGAAACCAATGTCTATCCATATTCATAACCATTGGTATAACTTATTATCATAATGATTATAGTGTAATGAGACATCTTCATATTCCACCTTCATAAGTTTGAATCCACAATTTAACATTAATAAAAAATCTAACATGTAATGCATGGGGTTATCATTATTGATCATGTCATCGATTGTGGCTTAGACATGATGGGATTTTTCCTCTCAAATTATGAGTATAATATTTTGTTCCTTGATTGAGATTGACCAAGGAAGTTTATAGAGATTACTTGATAAGGTGAATGTGATGTTCTTATCTATTTTTATGAGGGGAATGAGATGTTCGTCATTAGAAATGAATGACATGTAATATATTTATCAACCTAGTCAATATATACTCATATAATTGAGAATTTATTTGGACACTATATAGGATTGACATGATCCATTCCCCATGGTCACTTGGTGTCTTAGAAAAATGGATCATTTGATTATGCATACTTATATATGATATAATTGGTGTAAAAGGTTATAGAGATACATGTGTTTGATAGAGATAACACCAGATCCTTTTGTATCTTGAGTAGAATTGATTCTTTTATTGAGGCCTCTCTTTGATTACAATTATGAATTTAGGAATTTATATTTGTTTTCAATGTTGCAAAGTTTCATGGGGTAGAACTTTATGGTGGACATAATAGGGATTGAGTTTTATAAAAATCTGAGAGTTAACCTAAAAGTTGTTTTAAAGTTTAACTAATATGAGTTTTAAATTTATATTCATAAGTTATTTCATATTATTTAACACCCCAAGATTCCACGGTATGCTTCTCTTTGAATAATATAGTAGCGTGTGTTGTACGCAACTTCGAGTTCTAACACACACCACAACCAATCAAACTAGTCGTTATGAACAGTAATACCCACTTTTTGGAATTTTATAAATTTTATCTATAAAATTGGACTTCATTTTTGGATTCATAATATTGAAATTAGCTTAGGGTGAATTTTTGGTGTAATTCTAAAAACTTTCAATTTTTGATGAATAGTGAAAAACACTGAGTTATTAGTTAAAACTGACATTTTATTTAAATAATTATTTATTTTATTTAAATTTATTTTAGGTCAAAATAGATACATAATACCTATATAAGTTAAATGTTATTCATTGGAGTCAGTTTATAATAATTTTATATATATATAAATTTTATTGAAATTTTCACCGTCTTTTACCCACCTCCTAGGAGAATTTGCAAATTCACATAAAACTTAATTTTAACGCTTCTATGAATTTAATTTCAAAAATCCGAGAGACAAGGTTGATATCAATAAGTAAAATTTGGTTCAATGAGATTAAAATAATTTTGGGTGAATAATAATTTTTACTTTTATTTACCACGGTTAAAAGTAAATAGGGTAATTAAAGGTAAAAATGATATTATTTTTACCCTAACACATGTCCTAATTCTATTGGATAAGTATAATTAGACCAAAAACAAACTTAGGAATTAAATATGAACCTCTTTGGTCCACTTGGTTTAGATTAGGACATTTATTATTATTTAATTCAAAGAAGAGTAAAAAGAGATAAAATCAAAGTTAAATAACTAAAACATTTTTAATATAGGGTTATACATAAGATAAATTAGATTATAAATATTAATTAGAAATATAAAAATATTTCATACATAATTATATTTTATTTATAATTTTTAGACATTTAATAATTAAATTTATTTATGATACAATGATGATGTAGTATTTTCCTTATTAATGAAAGAATCAAATAAATGGTATTATAAATGTTAAAATAAATATAATTTGAACTTTTTTATGCCATAAACTAATTTTATAGGTTAATATGACATGTTAGTATTGATTAAATGAATTTATTTTGAATTAATAAAGTTTTTGAGACTTTATCAAAAATCAATTATTAAATAGTGTCAAAATTGAAAAAAAGGAGTATTTAAAAAAAATTATATTATTAATTGATATTATATTTCTAAAAATATAAGGCTCAGAAAAATGACTTAGATAAGGTTATATATATTAATAATTAACCACTTGGGGTTCACTTGGCATGTTATAGAATGTTTATTAACCATATAATATAAAAATACAAAGAGATATGGTAAATGTCAAACTATTTAACTAAGAGTTAAATATAAATGATAAGGTTAATATAGTGACCCAAACCTATCTAAAATCTATTTGTTGAAAGTATTTCGACCCATACCCACCTTAGCCTCGAAATAAGTCACTTTTTAGCCATTATAAACTGAATATGAATTTATTATAAAATAATATTTTAAGTTTTTCCAAAGGTGCCCCTCACCCATCTTATAAAAGGGAACTCCCCCTTCTCTAAAATTAATACCTTAAAAGCCTTTTGGTTTTTCCAAACCCTACCCAAATATCCTCTAAACTTTTCTCACTTCAAACTAGAGGCCTTATTTTGATCATAAATCCAACCTAAGGAGCCATTTTGATCAAATCAAAAGGAAGAACCCAAAGAAGAGGTAACGATTTCACCACCCTCTTTCAAGTTCCTTTCTTCTTCCACTTCTTCTTTCTTTGTTATTTCCATTATAAAATAATAAATCTAGTATCTTATATATACTGTTATGTTATTATAAATATGTTATAACCATATTCAGCATTATATCCATCCTTTTAATGACATATCACCATACGTGTGTACGTACGGCTTACCGTCTCCACGTCGTGGTGTAATTGTTATTAAAAACATTATTATTTGGATGGGTATGATAATGATGTGTAATTAAATTAAATAATAAATATAACATTATAATTATTCTTTATATATTATATAACATCCAATTATATATTATTTTAAGATCAAAAGAATGATATTGTCGCTCGTGCGTACATGCGGACTACCGTCTTCACGAACGCGATGAGATTCATTCCCCATCGTATCCATTCAAGTATAATTCTCATTTGATGATTAAAAATAATTTTTAAAGACTTAATATAATTCTGGATATGAATAATATACAACATATCCATAACAAACATGGTTTATGTGACAAAATATATAAAAGAAAACGAGTAAGTTAACACCCGAAACGACAATAATACTAAAATATTTCTAAAAAATCATTATTAGAAGATCATATGTGATATCATAATTATGTATATAGTTATTTTATAATTTAATAACATTGTTTTAACTATTATATAGGATGTTAACATACCATCGACTAAGGAAAACTACAAGGTAAGGCTTAATTTCACAATCTCTTTATTATCCGAGGTTGTTTTTACGTAAGTATCTATTGCGACCACTTTATCATCCACATCCATGTTTCTTAAAAATGTATTTCAAAACATTTTTACTATTTACTATACAATGGTTTAAAGTCATTTATACCCTTGTTTGACTTTTTATAAGATTTTTATAAAGGAATCTTTCTGTCGTTTTCCAAACAAGGTCCTTTTTAACCTTTTTGACAAAATTAAGGTAAGAATGTCTTTTTTAACTTATACGGTGGGTGAGGCTATTTTCTGCCATTATAAAATCGTCAAAGATCCCCTTAAAATATTATAATAATATTTCCAAAATAAATTTTTTCTTTTGTAATTATATGGATTTTAAATGATTTCAAAATAGAAAGAGATGTTTCTCTAAAAAAGGTTTTTATTTCATCTATGTGAACATTCTTTGATGGATTTTAAGCTTATGTGAAGTTGATTTATTATGATACAAAAATTCCATATTGTATTGAAGATTTTGTGATATGTTTGACTATGGATGTGTTATTTCATACCATTCATGGTTTATGGATAAATTATTGACATTTCATATGCCAGTTTTAATACGAATGTTTTTGTTATGTTTAAACCTTTTCATATGAGGAATGCATTGGACTTAGTAAGTGACGGGTGGAGCCCTTTATAGCTCCTCGATGCATCGATAGGTCTCATGAGACAAACTAGTGTCTTAGAACAAGGCCTTGACAAAATTTTATTTGTAGTCTTGGCACAAGGCCTTGACTATGTGGTTATGATAGTCTGGCATTATGCATTCCATCATTATTAAAGTGGTTATTAATATTTCATGTGATTATTAGACTAGTAGAATATCCATGTGAAAAAGTAAATGGCATTATTTCATTTTATTTTTGCCATATTATGCTGAATTTCAAGTTTAAAAGGATTTTGTTTTAGTTATACATTGCCTTAAATGTTTATGCTTATTTATGAAAGTTTCCATTATATTGTTATCCTTACTGGGCATCTGAGCTCACCCCTTTCTATGTTTTATTTTTCATAGGATGTGAAGAAGTATTTTATGAATGACCTATAGGGATAGTATGAGGGGATATGAGTGTAGAATATGGAGACTATGTTGTTGTAGTTTTCATTTTATGATGTAATTTAAGACTTATGAATGTATCTAGTGATTCCAAGGATACTAAACTAATCGGTCTTTAGAGACATGATCTTTTATGATCATGCCAATGTTATGTAATAATGCACTGACTCTGGGTAACTGTGGTTGGGGCATTACAGTTGGTATCAGATGAAGTTTAGTAATAAACATTGGAAGCTAGATTTAGATAAACTCTGATTAGAGTACATAGCCCTAAGATAGACTTTGAAGATTAGTATAGAAGAACTTTATAGAATTTTGGTATTGTAGAGATTTTGTGAGTTTTATAAGCAATACATCCCTTTCTAGATATGACCAGGTAGAGGCAGCTCTGGCACAGATGTACCTAGGGGTAAACCCCAAAAACACTGCTTTGAGTTAAACTCGAATGGGAACTGGTGCACGACAACGGGCCTTGCAGCACTCTTGGTTACGATACTCCCGGGGGATATGCTTAGGATAATTATCATTTTCTTTACAAACCATTATGAAGTGTTTATGATTATATACATCCTCAAAGAAAACATTTTCTTTATGATTATGGATTATATCCATAAACTTTTCAATTTATGTTAAGTGTTTTACAAGTTTGGATCTATGTATTTCGATTCATAAACTGATCTAATTTATTCCATTGTTTAGAAATGGTTCCTAGTGGAAGGAATGGAAACCATATCAATTCATTCACTCCATGTAGGGATTTTCCTCCTGCTTAAGATAATTATAGTGGAGATGGTGATGCAACTGGTGTTGATCAGCTAATCATCGTACTGGGAAAACTCACTTAGGTTATGAATAATAACCTTACCCGTATGGAGCACCCAGATCCATAGCGTGGAGGATCAATGTTAGATATATTCATGAGGAAACAACCACAAACATTCAATGGGAGTACAAATCCATTAGTTGCTGAGCAATGGATAAATTCCTTAGAGAAAATATTTCATGCATTGGGGAGTAGTGAAAGGGAAAAAGTTATCATGGCATTTTATCACCTCACTGGAGATGCTGATCAATGGTGGTCATTGATTCAAAACACAAAGGAGGATTATGAAGTATCAAATATGGAATGGAGGGATTTCAAAGAGCTTTTCTTAGAAAAATAATTTCCTCATGACCATCAAGCAGATATGGAAAGAAAATTTCTGAGTCTGAGATAAAAGTAGGATGAGAATGTCGCAAAGTATGAGGCTAACTTTACAAGGTTAGAGAGGCATGCAGTAGATTATATACATAACTCAAGGAGTAATATTGATCATTTATTTGATGGGTTAAAACCATTTATCTATCTATCATTATTCTCACAATCCTTCTCATTATACGAAGATATTGTCTCATGTGCTATCAAGACAGAAAAGGAATTCTCTAAGTCTTATGACTTTAAAGAAAAGCAAGAGAAGAAGAGATCTATTGATCACTCTGGAAATGGAAATAAGGGGAAGAAGTGAAAAGTTGAATATCCTTCCTGTAGTAAATGTGGGAAAAAACACCCCAGTACTTGCTTGAAGGGAATGGGAGTCTGTTACAAGTGTGGTGAAAAAGGCCAACAAGCTTTTGATTGCAAGGGGAAGAAAGAAGCTACCTATATTCAATGCTACAATTGTAGGGATATGAGACATTATGAAAATGAATTTCCTAAGAGTCATGGGAAATTACCTCAGAAAATTCCAAGGTATCAAGGCCAAGCTTATGCTATCAATACTGCTAAGGTAGAAGCTCTGAAGGACGTGGTGGCAGGTAATTTAATGGTTTCCTCAAGTTTAGAAAATGATTTATCTGATTCTATATCATCGCATTGTTTCATATATTCCCAGTTTTCTAAGAAAATTAGATATTTACAATTTGATTTAACAAGGTAGTTGTCAGTAAAAACTCCTAAGGAAAGTATCATTGTAAAAGTTTTGTGAATCAGTCCCCATTAGGGCACATAAATGTTCTTTATCTGCCGATCTCATCTTCATACCCATGATTGAATTAGATATAATCCTCGATATGGATTGGATTTCCGACCATGATGTGAAGATTTATTGTAATAATAAGTAAGTTAATATTTTTGATGATGATGATAAAGAACACCTTATCTTTAGAGCATAATCATCACCACCTGATTCTTATCTAGATCTACCCCCAATAGCTCAACTAAATTCAATTATCAGGGAGGAAGAGAATGAAATAATTGTGGGTGATGAAAGGAATGTTCAAATAGAGAATGTGGCTATTGTAAAATAATATGTAGATGTGTTTCCAGAAGATTTACCTGGACATCCTCCAGAACGAGAAATTGAGTTTTCCATTGATTTAATTCCTGGTTCAAGGACTATATCAATGACCCCTTATAGAATGGAAACTGTGGAATTAGTTGAACTAAAGAAACAACTAGAGGAATTGAGTAATAAGGGATTTATTCTCCCTAGTGTTTCTCCATGGGGAGACCCTGTCCTTTTTGTTAAGAAGAAAGATGGATCTATGAGGTTATGTATCGACTACAGGGAAATCAATGATATAATAATAAAGAACAAGTATCTCCTACCTCAAATTGATGATTTATTTGACCAACTACATATAGCTCAATAATTTTCAAAGATTGACCTTCGATCTGGATATCATTAGTTGTGTGTGAAGAAGGAAGGCATTCCAAAAACAGCATTTCGAACCAGGTACAGGCATTATGAGTTTACAGTAATGCCTTTTTGGCTGACTAATTCACCCTCTTTTTTCATGGATCTAATGAACATAGTTTTCAAGGAATATATCGATGATTTTGTAGTGTTATTTATTGATGATATATTGGTATACTCCAAAAGCTACGAAGATCATGAAAATCACTTGCGCATTATCCTAAAGACTCTGAGAAGACATGAATTATATGGGAAGTTTAGCAAGTATGAATTCTGGCTTCAAGAGATTTCTTTTCTTGTCTATATTGTCTCTAAGGATGTAATCTATATTGATCCTTCTAAGACAAGGGCAATCTAAGAATTCCCAGCACTGACGATTATAACTGAGGTATGCAGTTTTATTGGTTTAGCAGGTTATTATCAACGTTTCATCCAGAATTTTGCCCAATTGGCTAACCCATTAACGAAGCTCACATGAAAAAGGGTTAAATTTATTTGGAAAAAAGAGTGTGAAGAATGTTTTGAAGAACTGAAGATAAGATTATTCAATGCTCCTATATTGACTCTACCATCAGGGAATGATGGGTTTGTTATTTATAGAGATGCATCGAAGAAAGGACTCGGTTGTGTCCTTATGTAGAATGATAGGGTTATTGCCTATGCATCACAACAACTGAAAATTCATGAGCAAAACTATCCTACTCATGATCTTGAGTTAGCAGCTGTAATCTTTGCTTTTAAGATTTGGAGACACTACCTCTATGGTGAAAAATGTGAGATTTATACTAATCACAAAAGTTTGAAGTATATTTTCTCACAGAAAGAAGTCAACATGAGGCAAAGGAGATGGCTTGAATTACTCAAGGATTATTATTGCACGATACACTACCACCTGAGGAAGGAAAATAATGTGGCAGATGCTTTGAGTAGAAAGGATCGTGGAGTTTTGAACAAGATGAGAGTTGACAAGGATCCTATATACATGGATCTAGTAAATTTAGATATGGGAATAACCATGGAAGGTGAAACATCGATACTTTTTCAAATGGTTTCCAAACCATATTTACTAGAAAGGATTAAGAGTTCTCAGAACGATGATAAATAATTTAAAAATAAGATTAAAGTTGTGAATGATGGGAGATTGAGTGACTTTGTGTATGAATAAATAATTTTGAAATTTGGGAAGAAACTTTGTGTTCCTGATATACCTGATCTAAAAAGGGAATTGTTGGATGATGCTCAAAGTTCCAATTTCTCTATACACCCTGTTAGCACTAAGATGTATAGAGATTTGAAGGAATATTTTTGGTGGCACAACATGAAGAGGGAGATTGCTGATTTTTGTGTCAAGATGTATGGTTTGTCAACAAGTGAAAGTTGGAAGGCAACAACCTGGAGGAGTCATGCAATCTTTTCCCATACCTGAGTGGAAATGGGATAATATTACGATGGACCTTGTCATGGGACTACCAAAGACTCCTAGAAGGAATGATGCAGTATGGGTTATTGTTGATCGTCTTACCAATTCAGCACATTTTATTACTATAAGAGAAGATCTACCACTTGAACGTCTAGAAAGACTATATATTAATGAAGTTGTGAGACTTTATGGAGTACCCCTATCGATTGTTTCTGATCATGATCCCCATTTTACATCAAGATTCTGGAAAATTCTTCAAAAGGCCTTGGATACTGAACTTAGTTTGAGCACTGCTTACCACCCTCAAATACATGGACAATCAGAATGAACTATTCGAACCTTAGAAGACATGTTGAGATCTTGCTCACTTGACTTTCAGGGTATGTGGGATCAATATTTACCTCTGGTAGAATTTTCCTATAACAATAGCTTCCATTCGAGTATTCAGATGGCACCATATGAAGCAAGATTTCGCACACCAATCTGTTGGGATGATGTTGGTGAAAGAAAACTCGTAGGCCCAGAACTGGTGGAGGAAATGATGGAAAAGGTGAAGGTAATCCAAAACCACATCAAAGAAGCTCAAAGTAGGAAGAAGAGCTACGCCGATAACCAAAGGAAGGATTTGGAATTTTATGTAGGAGATCATGTTTTCTTGAAGGTATCTCCAGGGAATGGAGTTATACGTTTTGGTAAGAAAGGTAAATTGAGTCCCAGGTACATTAAACCTTTTGAAATTATAGAATGAATTGGGGTTGTAGCTTATCATTTGGCAATGCCGCCAAATATCTCCAAATTTCATGATGTGTTCCATGTATCACTATTGAGAAAATACATGCCTAACCCAACGCATGTACTCACCTATGAGGAATTATAACTGGAACCTGATCTGTCTTATTGCGAAGAGCCTGTCAGGATTCTTAATACCAGAGACCAAGTGTTGATAAACTGGACGACTCGTCTGGTAAAATTTCTAGGAAGAAACCTAAGATGGAAGAGGCAACATGGGAACCCGAGGAACTTATGATGAAGAACCACCCGAGTCTTTTTATGCAGTAATATTCTAAAAAATTCGAGGATGAAATTATTTGAAGGAGGGGAGAATGTAACACCCCAATCTTCCACGGTACGCTTCTCTTTGAATAATATAGTAGCGTGTGTTGTACGCAACTTCGAGTTCTAACACACACCACAACCAATCAAACTAGCCGTTATGAATATTAATACCAACTTTTTGAAATTTTATAAATTTTATCTCTCAAATTGGACTTCATTTTTGGATTTAGGATATCAAAACTAGCTTAGGGTGAATTTTTGGTATTTTTCTGAAAAATTTCAATTTTTGATGAATAGTGAAAAACACTAAGCTATTAGTTAAAACCAAATTTTTATTTAAATAATTATTTATTTAATTTAAATTTATTTTAGGTCAAAATAGATACATAATACCTATAAAATTTCAATGTAATTCATTAGAGTCAGTTTATAATAATTTTAGATATATAAAACTTTTATTAAACTTTTCACCGTCTTTTACCCACCTCCTAAAGAATTTGCAAATTCATATAAAACTTAATTTTACCACTTCTTTGAATTGATTTTCAAAAATCTGAGAGACAAGGATGATATCAGTAAGTAAAATTTGGTTCAATGAGATGAAAATAATTTTTGGTGAATAGTAACTTTTTACTTTTATTTACCACAGTTAAAAGTAAATAGGGTAATTAAAGGTAAAAATGATATTATTTTTACCCTAAAACATGTCCTAATTCTATTGGATAAGTATAATTAGACCAAAAACAACATTAGGAATAAAATATGAACCTCTTTGGTCCACTTGGATTAGATTAGGACATTTATTATTATTTAATTCAAAGAAGAGTTAAAAGAGATAAAATCGAAGTTAAATAACTAAAACATTTTTAATATAGGGTTATACATAAGATAAATTAGATTATAAATATTAATTATAAATATAAAAATATTTCATACATAATGATATTTTATTTATAATTTTTAGACATTGAATAATTAAATTTATTTATGATACAATGATGATGCAGTATTTTCCTTATTAATGAAAGAATCGAATAAATGGTATTATAATTGTTAAAAAAATATAATTTGAAAGTTTTGATTCCATAAACTAATTTTATAGGTTAATATGACATGTTAGGATTGATTAAAGAAATTTATTTCAAATTAATAAAGTTTTTTGGACTTTATCAAAAATCAATTATTAAATAGTGTCAAAATTGACATAAAGGAGTATTTAAAACAAATATTATATTATTAATTGATATTCTATTCATAAAAATCTAAGGTTCAGAAAAATGACTTATATAAGGTTATATATATTAATAATGAACCACTTTCATCTCTCTTGTCATGTTTTAGTATGTTTATTAACCATATAATATAAAAATACAAGAGACATGGTAAATGTCAAACTATTTAACAAAGAGTTAAATATAAATGATAAGGTTAATATAGTGACCCAAACCTGTCTAAAATCTATTGGTTTAAAGGATTTAGACCCATCCCCGCCTTATCCTCGAAATAAGTCACTTTGGATCCATTATAAACTAAATATGAATTTATTATAAAATAATATTTTAAGTTTTTTCTAAGGTGCCCCTCACCCCTCTTATAAAAGGGCACTCCCCCTTCTCTCAAATCCATACCTTCAAAGCCTTTTTTATACCAAAACATACCCAAATATTCTCTAAAATTATCTCAATTCAACCTAGAGGCCTTATTTTGATCATAAATGCAACCTAAGGATCCTTTTTGATCAAATCAAAAGGAAGAACCCGAAGAAGAGGTAATGATTTCACCACCCTCTTTCAAGTTCCTTTCTTCTTTCACTTCTTATTTATTTGTTATTTCCATTATAAAATAATAAATCTAGTATCTTCTATATACTATGATGTTATTATAAATATGGTACAACCATATTCTGTATTTTATCCATCCTTTTAATGACATGTCACCATACGTGCGTACGTACGGGTTACCATCTCCACGTCGTGGTGTAATTGTTATTCAAAACATTATTATTTGTATGGGTATGATAATGATGTGTAATTGAAGTAAATAATAAATATAACATTATAATGATTCTGTATATATGATATAACATCCAATTATATATTATTTTAAAATCAAAATAATGATATTGTCGCTCATGTGTACGTACGGACTACCATCTCCACGAACGTGATGACATTCATTCCCCATCGTATCCATTCAAGTATAATTATCATTTGATGATTAAAAATAATTTTTACAGATTTAATATCATTTTAGATATGAATAAGATACAAACTATCCATAACAAACATATCTTATGTAACAAAACATATAAAAGATAACGAGTAAGTTAACACCCAAAACGACGATAATACTAAAATATTATTAACAAAGCATTATTAGAAGATCATATATGATATCATAATTATGTATCTAGTTCTTTTATAATTTAATAACAATGTTTTAACTATTATACAGGAGGTTAACATACCATCGACTAAGGAAAAGTAAAAGGTAAGGGTTAATTTCACAATCTCTTTATTATCCGAGGTTGTTTTTATGTAAGTATCTACTAGGAGCTCTTTATCATCCACATCCATGTTTCTTAAAAATGTATTTAAAAACATTTTTACTATTTAATATACTATGGTTTAAAGTCATTTATACCCTTGTTTGACTTTTCATAAGATTTTTATAAAGGAATCTTTTCATCGTTTTCCAAACAAGGTCCTTTTTAACCTTTTCGACAAAATTAAGGTAAGAATGTCTTTTTTAACTTATATGGTGGGTGCGGCTATTTTACTCCATTATAAAATTATCAAAGATCTCCTTAAAAGCTTATAAGAATATTTCCAAAATAAATGTTTTCTTTTATAATTATATGTATTTTAAATGATTTCAAAATAGAAAGAGATATTTCTCTAAAAAAGGTTTTTATTTCATCTATGTCAACATCCTTTGATGGATTTTAAGCTTATGTGAAGTTGATTTATTATGATACAAAACTTCCATATTGTATTGAAGGTTTTGTGATATGTTTGAATATAGATGTTTTATTTCATACCATTCATGGTTTATCGATAAAGTATTGGCATTTCGTATGCCAGTTTTAATACGAATTTTTTTGTTATGTTTAAACCTTTTCATATGTGGAATGCATTGGACTTAGTAAGTGACGGGTGGAGCCCGCTATAGCTCCTCGATGCATCGGTAGGTCTCATGAGACAAATTAGTGTCTTGGAACAAGGCCTTGACAAAATCTTATTTGTATTCTTGGCACAAGGCCTTGACTATGTGGTTATGATAGTCTGGCATTATGCATTCCATTATTATAAAAGTGGTTATTGATATTGCATGTGATTATTTGACTAGTAGAATATCCATGTGAATAATTAAATGGAATTATTTCATTTTATTTCTGCCATATTATGTTTAAGTTCAAGTTTAAAAGGCTTTTGTTTTAGTTATACATTGCCTTAAATGTTTATTCTTATTTATGAAAGTTTCTGCTATATTTTTATCCTTACTGGGCATCTGAGATCACCCCTTTCTATGTTTTATTTTTTCTAGGATGTGAAGAAGTATTTTATGAATGACCTACAGGGATAGTGTGAGGGGATATGAGTGTGGACTATGGATACTATGTTGTTGTAGTTTTCATTTTATGATGTAATGTAAGACTTATGAATGTATCTAGTGATTACAAGGCTACTAAACTAATCGGTCTTTAGAGACTTGATCTTTTGTGATCATGCCAATGTTATGTAATAAGGCACCGACTCTGGGTAACTAGGGTCGGGGCATTACATATTATGTGATACAAGGTGATATTGATGACAGATTTTCAAAAGTGTTTTTGAAGATATAAAAAAGAAGTTTTGGATAAGATTTCACAAGTTAGTTTATGTGATACAGTACAAGGTCAAATGTCACAAATTCTGTGAGGATTTAGTGAAAGGGTGATATTGTTGATGTTATTCCCTAAATATATAAACTCATATGATGAGTTTATGTTATATAGTATTTTATGATATCCTCAAGTGTCAAGGTAAGTAATATTCCTTGAATACAAATATCATAAAGTATTGTATAGTGATATTGTTTTTCATTTACCTAATTAAATAATTTTGTATAGTTGACTATGTCATATGGCATTATGAATCATATTATATGATCCATATTCCATTGTACGATTGATTGAGGTAATCAAATATTAAACAGTCAACAATTTGGACCTTTTACACATTGGCTATTATTATTATCAAATGTTTCATATGATGAAACATTTAGAAGAATATTGTTCGTTATAAGTTACAAGTGTTTTAAATTCATGTAATTTACTCATTCATTACATAACATATGAGTAAATTTATAATGTCTCGGGGAGTATCCCTAAGGACTATATAAACAAGTCGAGCTAATGAGATGAGGTTGATCCAAGTTTTCCTAAGCTTCATACTAATTATATTGAAGCTCCCTTCTTCTTTATTCCTTTTCACCATGAGTTACTAGTATACTATATATATGAGGAGGATCCCACCTAAGCATTGGGTGGTTTAGTCAACCCATGGATACACCACAGAGGGAAGAATATATTGGTTATTCCAAGTGATTTGTATCAAACATATAATTGATGGTGGTAGTTTTAATTATATTTGATGAAAATTATATGTTATTCATTTTATTTTATGAATGTTTTAGATTTATCATATCATGGTGATCATGGTAATTGTAATATTTTAGACCTTCACTTTGAATCTAGTGCTAAAAACATACTATTTACATAGTGTCTTGATACTAATTTATGAGACCCAATTTCAACTATCCATAATGAAAATAAATTATTGAGTCACTTATATACCTAAGATATTTTAGGTTTAGATCTTTAGAGAATTATGAAAAAAAAATAACTTAATAAAACTTATGTCTTTCTCATCTAATGGAATTTTTTTCCATTATACTCATATTTTCTTATTCTATAATAAGTCTTCAATATCTCCCACAAAATTCTCTACACATGGCACCCTTATAGATGTATCATATGTATTACTCTTATTCATAACCTAGGGAAATGGAAATATAAGAAGTGTGATATAAAATTCTCAGTAAGGGGTAGCAATCATTGGAATTTATCATAGAATAAACAAGGAAAGAATGATGTCGAAAGAAATAAATGATAAGAAAATAATATCACATAACTAATATCGTGATCTTGAAATATATCCATGGATGACATAGCAGCATAAATAATCACATGGGTAACAATAAATTATTTAATAGAGATATAATTCATAATGTTAGACATTATAATCATACTATGAAATCTGTGTGCCATAACATCATACATAAATAGGTAAGTCATACACCAAATATCCAAGCTAGTTTGTCTCATGAGACATGTCGATGCATCAATGGGCTATCTAATATTGGGTCTCATCCATCACTTACACATTTTTATGAATTCATCATATGAAATAAATTAATAAAAATACAATTCATAATCAACATGTTTTATAAATCAATAAACATCAGTATTGGAAAACAAGAATATAGAAGGTCAGTATTTTTTGCAGTCAATAAATGGAATAAAATGATCATAATACATCTAGAAAAAGAATTTGGATGATATCATTGAGGCGTAATATACTTAAAAGTATGTTTAAATATATTAAAAATCCTTTATAAATATATTTGGTAGTTTCTTTGAAAACAAGAAGTTGTAAAAACAAAGTTATAAATCACTTCAAGAACACATTTTATAAGATGTAAAGGAGAATTTTAAAACATTATTTGTAAAATAATTTAAAATAATATAATCTTAAAAAATAAATCATTCCTATGTAAGAAAATGCAGTGTAAGATAAAAATATACTAAGTGTAATGAAATCCCTTTTAAAACTTTTAAGAAAATAATATAATTTTATTTTAATATAAAAATGAAAAAAAAAATATCATAATAATGCGAAAATATATTAATTTTTAAAACCATACAAACTTTTAAAGTAATATAAATAATTATAAATTTTCATGATGGTGGAAAAAATAATTCTTGTAGAAAACGTTAATAAGATATTCTTTTCACACTTTTGTAAAGAAAGTCAAAAATGATTTATATGAAAAACGTTAAGAAGATTAGTTTTAAAATTCTGTAAAGAAAGTAAAATTTTACATAAAATTACTTTTTTAAATAATTTAATTATAGAAAACAATATTATTTAATTAAAATAAATAATATGGATATGGAGGAAAAAAATTCCCGACCAAAAAAGGAGAAATAAGGATAACTTTTCTTAAAAATGTTATTTTGATATTTTTTAGTACCAAAGTGAATAAAAATGGAAATAATACTTGAAAAAATAAGAAATAAAAATATTAGAATAAAATATATAAGTTTAAATATATAAAGATAATATAATTTTCCTAAAGGATATTTAATCATAAATAATCTGGATTAAAAGTGAGATTGAAATATGAACCCTTACCTTGGATTCTCACATGGTTGGATGCATTCCAACATCCTATATAATAATATTTTTATTTATTATTAATTTATGTCAGATCTATATTTATATTTACCTTTTTGGATATCATTTATTCATAACTTATTTTTACAGATTTACTCATAATTCTTTGTTAAAATCAATTATTTAATTATTAATTATTTTGTTTCTCATATATGTCTTGATTCGGCAGTTCCAGTACTTTAACCTTTTTCATAGTTTAATCATATATATAATTTTAATAATTTCATATATAACATATTTATACATTAAATAAAATTTTATAACCGTCCATTTAAGGTGGTTATAAAAAAATAAATATGTCATTCATTGAGGTGGTGGTTCGTACATACGCATGAGTGGCATTTTAATTTTTCAACAGATCAAAAGAAAAGAAGGTGGATAATTATTCATATTTAAATAATTTTAATTATGTAATAAATATAAAATTTATTAATTAATTATATATATATATAACCATCCATGAGGAGTGGTGATGAAAAATGAAATAAATCGCTTCATGGAGGCAGAAGTCTGTATTTACACACGAGCGATGTTTTCATTTTCCATTAGATTGAAAAAAGATAGAAAATGTTCATATCATTAGCATAAAAACATTTTAATATATAAAATATATTTATTTTATTGTTTTAATATGGTTATATAAGATTTAAAGGAAGTTTAAGAAGAAATAAACTTAAAAAATCTTGGTAAGAACGTATACCTCTTCTTTGGATAATCTTCTTTAAAAACACCTTAAGGATTATTATATGAGTATTTTGGAAATAATAGAACCTTTAGATCATTTATAAGTGTGTTTATAATGTATTTGGAAAAATATAGGCCAATATAAGGGAACTTTGGGTGTGTGAAGAAGTGAGGAGTGGAGGTGCCCTTTTATAAGTAAGGGGGAGACACCCTTCTAAATATCTTTAACTTTAAAATAATATAAAGTATTATTCATAGTAAAGAAATAAAAAATAGAAATAAAATAGAATATAAAATAATATATGGTTGAAGTACACTCAAAAAATAAAATTTTGAAAAGTTTTAGTGACAATTAAAGTCTTATCTATTATTTTAACCTCTCATTAACCCTTTTGAACCTTATCATGGTGACAAAAATTTTACCATGGTAACTATTAAGTATAACTAAAAATGAAATGTGTATTATTACATAATTTAAATATTATGAATAAAAATATTTAATCCTTTTTACAAGATTAAATTCCTAGATTTGGTAAAAAATAATTTTAATATAAGTATCTAAAACGCAATGAAAAATAGTTTTTAGAAAAAAATATTTTAAGAATAAATTGAATTTATACCTAAATCATGTATAGAATTTATTATCATGAAATTAATCAGATTATGAATAAATAGAGAAGAGTTATGTGACTTTAAAATCAATCTAAAACAAATTTTAGCTTTTAATTATGTAATTAAAGAAAATGATAAAAACCCATTATTTTATGAGAATAAAACATTACTTAGATTTTCAAAATGTAAAACATAGATTTCTAAGTTTAAAATTATATTTTTAAATGAAATATATTAACTTTTAGAGATAAATATTTTTTATAAAAAATGTTTCATAAACTTTAAATTTATTCATATATCATGATATTTTTATAAAAGTGACAGTATTTGTAAAATTGATATTTTTCACTATTCACCCAAAAATCAACCTTTTTAGAAAAATCAAAAATATTTACCCTAAGATAATTTTGACATGATGAATTCAAAAATAAATTTTATTTGATAAAATTAAAATTTATAAATTTATAAATTTATATTTTACATGAAAATACAAAATATAAAGAAAAAATGATTTTATAAAAAATGAATCTTTTAAACTCTAAGTATTATTTATATGAATTTATAATTAATTGATTATAAATATATTAGTTCACACATTGAAATATGTCATATTATCATAATTATATTTTAAATGTGTCCAATTTAATTTTTTAGGATAAAATTCACAATACTTTATAAATAGTTTTTTGAAAAATATCACTTGTTAACATTAAATAATTTAAATCATATTGTATTAATTATTCATTTTCTAATAATTAAATTTCATCGATCAAAACAAAATAATATGATGTAATTATCATAATTTATTACTATCTTTCTATTTACTAAAGGTTTATTATAATATTCCACAACTCATTTTAGTTCGGTGTTGTGTGTAATGTAAATTATCGAGCATAATATTATTTAAAAGAAAATTACATATTGAAATATCAGGATGTTACGTGAATTTAGGTATTTTTCATCTTCCACTTTATTGAATAGGTATTATATTATCCTTAAAAACTCATCACCATCAACACTCTCCTACCAATGGTTTGAAAATAAAACATGAAGGTGATCAGCAAAAACGTCAGGAAACCGAAACAATGACATAACATACAATTTGATAGCCTACACAACAGACTTCAATAAAACATTATTATCCATTTCTGACAAATAATTCCCATAACAAGCATGAATTCTACTCAAGACCTTATCCACCATTATTGTAAAGAAACCCTTCTTTTATTTTTCAATTCACTACCACAAAAACCATGATAATGTACGCTACTCTTTATTAGTGCTAGATAAAAGCATTGATAAAGAGTGACCTTTATCAACACTAAAAAAAGTGGTGATAAAGGTTCCTTTTACAAGAAATTTTTTTATCATTGATAAAAGGAAACATTTTCCAGTGCTAAAAATAATTGACAAAAGGTATATTCCAAATAAAAAAATTATATCATTAAAAATCATATATTAATATATAAATAAATTATATTAATATAAATATAATATATTTTATTAAATATGATTTATATATGACTAAATATACATTTACACTTGATATATAAGATATTTAGTAAAAAAATTCATATAAAATAATTAAATATATATATATATTATTAAATATCATATTTAATATAGAAATATATTTAAATTGATATATATATATATATATATATATTCGTAATTATGATTTATATAAATTAAATATTTATTTACACTTAATATTCCATATAATTAGTGAAAATGGTTTATAAGTTAATTAAAATTTAATATTTATTAAAAATATTGGCTAATTAATAGTAATTGCCAATTAATAGCATTTTATTATATCACTACCATTTTTTTAATTTTACATATATATCAACTAATAAATATTTAATTATTAATTAAAAATATTGACTAAATATTTATTTACACTTAATATGTCATACAATAATTTCACCACATATATATATGTAATGAACCAACCCAAGTCAACTTGACACATCACCTGAGATTTCCCATTGTGAGGTGGAGATCAACTAAACAAGTCTCATAAATAACTAGAAAGGTGAAAACCCAATAGAGTACAAAGTTAAATAAGAGTACACATCCATGAGACATACAAAATTAAGCCAAAAAGGCTAAGCCTAGAAATAAAACAAGATGAGAAAATTCCAATTCTACATGTGATAACCCTTCACCACCATCCTAAACCACTTCGAAGGAGATAACATCCAAGAGAAGCCTTCATGCCACATAACACCCTTCCCTTTACCCATAACCTGCAAAACCAAGGCTGAAAATGCCCAAAGTAAAAATTATGGTGTGATCACTGAGCCCGGTAGGATACCAATAGGAATTTATACAAAGTATATCACTATAAAATTTTTAGTTATAGATTTAAAACATAACCAATTTATAAATCCATTTTTATATGAAAACCATTTTGTAAAACTTCCTTTGGTTTCTTCTCAAAACATTCAATATTCAAAACCAAAAGAATATGAATATAAATTGGAATGATAAATAGTGGGTGGAAATCAAAACAGTCACATCTCAAATGATAGCATGGTGATCACATAAAGCATGGAACACAAAAGTAACTAAGATAATACAATCAAATTTGGGAGTGCCACCTCCAGTGGCCAAAATCATAAGATAAATATGTGGTCATAATAAACATGATACACAAGTGAAAAAAATCATACAAAAAATATCATTTGTCTCTAAACTATGAAATACATAACTAGGACAATAAAAAGGACACTAAGCCTACAAGTGAATCCTACGATAATGAGTCATGAAATATTCCATTGATATTAACTTTATGTTCACACCCAAGGTTCCCAAATGTTCTCATGTGCCATGCTTTTACAAAAATAAGTGTAAATAATACTCATAATTAATAAAAAAATTACATGTGAAGTATCACCACTCTAAATATTTAAAAATATACTTTATAATAAATATATTTTATCAACTTAAATTTCACAAATGATGCATCACTACTCACATTCTTGTAAAATCCTTTTTTAGAAATAAAACCAACACTTTGGATTTTCATCTAGCACAAAAGTTCATAAACTTGTTTTAAAAAACCCTTTTAAAAACATTTTACAACCACCCAAGAGTGTATTTTAGAAACTTCCCTCACATAAAATAATATATTGACTAGAATTATTTCACAATAATATTTCGATAATAAATTCTATCTCTTAGATAATTTTATAAAATATAATTTAAGCACATGAAAAAGAGATTATTAAAAACATAAAATAATTCAGGTGTTGGAAACAATGTATAGAGACACCTACCTCAGATTCATGATTAAAAATCTCTTGTCTTGAGACCCACCAACCAGTGAGGAAGAGTATCCTACAGTAAAAAAGGGAAGTTCCATGCACAGCATCCAAGGAAGAACAACCTCAAACACTCTATTTTCAATCTCCCAGTGAGGTATAATAAAAAATGATCCAGTCCCTTCAAAAGCAGCTAAAATATACATTTAGATTATATAAAAAATCATGGAAATCAAAGGTTTGGGTGTTTTTAAATAAATTTAACAAGAACTCTTATTTGCATCAATAAATCCTCAAAATTAAATACACCATTAAATGTATATATTTAATTGAATATTTAATGAAAATCATTTAAAAAATACAATAAAGGATTTATAGAATTTAATCAGGATAAAATAATTAAGTTTACATGATTTCCAGCCTTTAATATGAATTAAATGTGTTATAGGGACATTTTAGAAAAGAAGAAATAGAAAACCATTTTTTTATTTATTTTTCTCCCAAAAATAATGTTTTGTGAGGGTAACATGGATTTAACATTACACAACTCCCATGTGTCATGTAGGGTACTAATTTACCCTTATATAACCATTTAAGGGAAAAAAATTACCCTTACACAGCTCTAGTTTACCCTTATGTAACTCTATATTACCCATACGCAAGTATGGACACCCTTACACAATGTTCACCATAACTTTACAAAACACCCTTATGTGAGCCAGTGCTATTATGAAAATGACCTTATGTAAGATGGTACCCTTACACAAGCCCTAGGTTACCCTTATATAAAATCTAGTATACCCCTATTCAATTCTTGGTTACCCTTACATAGTGGATATTTGTCCTTACATAGATTTTCTACTACCTTTATATGGAACATAGAAAATAGGGGTTACCCTTTTTCAACTCAAGGGAACCACTACTTACCCTTACTCGGCTAAAGAAAAACCCCACTTACCTTTATGAAAATAAAATAAAGAGGTTATTTCATTTACATAACCCTTTAAAACTCTCTTTTAACCTTACGCAACACTATAAATCCCTCTTTCATACCATTGAAATATTTTACCTTTATTTAGTCCCTTGTTTATATGTAAGGGTAAAAATTGAACTTAAAATTTATTAAATTTCCATTAAAAGACTTAAAAAATATAACCAAAATGGGGTTTTTAATCATTATAAAAATGATATTATTATAAAAATGAGGGTGTTATAATTATCCCCACCATAAATTATTTCTTCCCCCAAAAATGAGTTGTGATTATTAATTCCCAAATATAGAAGATCACTACCATATAAATAATGATTTATGTTCTCACATCACATGGCTATCCTGTCTGTACTGCCATAGTACACAAACTATAGATATTGTTTTGACATGAAATAACTTATCTTAGCAATTCATGATCTGAAATGGATATAAAAACAATAAGGTGTTAGTATTAAGATTAACATACTCCCACTTAAACATAAGGATATGGTACTGTTGATACGTCCTCAGTTGAGAAACCTTAACACAACATGAATCAATGTCAAGTGAGAAAAAAAGTCCAACCAATTAACCTCATTTTCAAGTTTTTTATCAATATCAAAAGGGAAAAAACAATATATGGTGCCAACATAACCTACTCATTCAATGTAAATATCCAAAATGAAATATTATTTAGTGAGAGATACCCAATCATTCACCTCAGCCTCCAATAGACAATAACGGTAGTTTAAATAATATTCCAGGTGGCTCATAACAGTAGACAACCTTTACTAAGATAACCACTCCATCCCTATCACCAATTAACAAGACCTAGTCCTACAATATACTATTCACCTATGATTTCTCAACATCAAAAATATTCATAAGGCTGCCCATACAACACTTAGAGTGTGTATCCTTAATCATAGAGTAGGTTAGATACAATGTAACACCCTGAAACTTTTATGAAATATATTTTTTAAAATAATATGATTTCTTTTATACCTTTAATTGAATGATACGCCATTTTGAGATTGCACTAAATGAAATGTTTTCTTGTCTTGTGTTACATACAACATCGAGTTTTTATGAAACATCATTTTATTATTGTAATTATTTAATGAAGACAATTATAACATTGTCTCTAGAATGGAGGGTGTGAACAGGATTAACTGAATTATGAAAATATGGTTTATAAATATATATATATATATAATTATTTTGTGACCACTTAATTATAAATGAAAAATAATACCCTTTTTTAAAATAAAATGAAATGTTTTTATAAAAAAACTATTTAAATGCGCACAAGTGTGATTTATATCAATAAAATTAACAAATAAATATTTTTTTATTATATTAATTAAATATATATATATATACAATATTAAATCAAATTTTTATCATTCATCCTATGTGTTTTCTAGATATAATATAAAAATAAATCATATTTTATGCTTAAAAACAATATTTTTTCTAAAAGCAGTTTTATCACCTTTCAATGGCACAACCATTTTAAAACTAAATTTTGACACTTTTATAAATTATATTTGAAAAAATAAATTAGTTATTTTAAATTGGTATAAAATATTTTAATTTGGTTGAATTTTTAGTATTTTTTTGATAAGCTTCATGTTTTTATGAATAATTAAAAATACTGAATTTTAATTGAAAACCTATTTTTTATCTAAATAATTTATAGTGTTAAATTATATTTTTTATTGGATTTAAAGTATAATTAAATAAATTTTATATCATTTAATACAATTTAATTCATTGGATTCAATTTAATATTTAATTTTGATATAAAAACATTTCAATATTTTGAACATTTTCACTTTAAAAACACATTTTCTCACCCCATTTACAGGGTTAATTTTAAATTCATTTTAGACATTTATTTGTTTTTAATTTTTAAAAATGAATTAAATATTTGGAATAAAAAGGTAAAAATTTAGTAAATTGGTACCTTTTATTTTTGGAAAATATTAATAGTAACTTTAGTGATTTTTATTACCACGGTTAAGGGTAAATGTCACGAACCAGCCCGAGTCGACCTTGAACCGGTCACCCATGTCAGCCTGCAACATGTCTCGAGAGGCGTTCCTGGTCCTCCTAGGATAGCGACAAGCACTGAGGGAATCAATAGAGTATACAAGGGAATGATTTCTCCCAAATATAAACAATCAAAAAAACATCGGAAAGAAATGGACAACCCAAAATACATTTACATAACAATTGAACTGAACATTATTTGTACAAGAAACCAAAAGTACAACTAAACCAACAACTCAACCAACCAAACCTGACAACCAACTAACTCCATGTGACCCCTCTGTTCACTCACCAACACAATTATCACACGTCGCCCAAGGAGATCGAATTCAAGCTAAAACCTACAAAAGGGTTAAAAATAGAAGAAGACTATAAGCGTGAGTATTAATACTCAGTAGGTTAGCCCGATATTTTATTCCCAATGCACTTCCTTTAAAATAAAAGAAACATAAATTTCAAGTTTTAAATAAAATATGTAAATATATTTTTTCCAAATGAGGTCTCATGCTATAAAAAATTTACCCGACAAAAACTTGCATGTTTTATAAACAAGAATGCTAGTAACAATTTTCAAAGAGGTGAAACTTCAAAATGAAAATAGTTTTAAAGAGGGATCCTTTAAAGAATGTAAACTTTTAAATAAATCACATTCACTATAGAATTTACCAACCAAACACACCATGTTCTGATTGTGAGTACAAAATATCCAATGAGCACAAGTCACGGGAACACCCCTAGGCACTAGTTAGTTGTGAGCCCCAGGTACCTCATATCTCGGTGAAGGTAACCATAATAAATATCTATTTTAATGAAAAAGATCCACTAGTAGAGATCATAACCATAACCTAGTGGTCCTCCAGCATAATTATCATTATAATTTAGTTAGTGTTGTCATCATCAAACTTGCTACATGAAATAGGGGCCAAACCCCATGGGATCACTAGTATACTAATACACATCTGCCCATCTAGATACACAAGATTCCCTTAAGTGCTCAATAAAGTTACACATATTATCAAATATACTTTACACATTAAAATTAAATTCCCAAACCATAAACACACAAACATACCATAAACATGCTTCACATTTCTTTCATGAATCAATAAACCACTTAAAATTTTCATAAAACAATTTCAAAGAGTGTAATGAGGCTTTGCACATAAAAATCATTCAAAAAAACTCTTCTAAGGATAAAATCACAATAAAACCAAACCCAATCATATTTTTCAGTCCTATAAACATTTAATAAAATAATTTCATGGACCATAAAACAATACCAATTTATTTAACATGGTATATACATGTAAAACGCTCATTCTTCATTTTTTTAGGAAATGCCAAAAAAAACTTTAAACATTTTTACCAAACCAACATTTTTAAAAGAAACAGATACCACATTTAATAATTATGTGAGAATCCACCATTTTAATATTTAAAACATTGGTAACTTCCTTTAAAATATTCAGATTTCTTGTCCATTACACAACCCTTTTTATAAAAGTCCCAAACGGGCCTTCCATTAGCAACACATGTCAAAATAACTTAAAACCAATACACCTTCTTTATAAAAACAAAAACCTTCTTGTAAGACACATAAGAAACCAAATAAAATTTCTTTTCCCACTTAAAATATGATTATAAATCCAAACCAATCATTTTAAACTACACTCAACACATAAAGCCAACTAAGAAACTTACCGAACACATAGCATGCATTTTTTTAACAAAAAATTCAATTTAATCACTCAAAAAGGAATAAAACATAAATGTAATGCCATAAATTTATTAAATATATTGAAACATGTTAAAAATACCACAAACTAGGTGTGGGATCTAAGAAATCATTTGAACAAACATGCGGTGTTCACCATTTTAATAAAAACTACACTACTTTACCAAAAACAAGGTTTTAACCGCTACTTGGCACACCAAAAAAATTATAAAAAGCATAAATTAAAATTTTCAGAGTATTAGTAACATTAAAACAGCCTTAAATATATGGATATTAAATAAAAAAGTCAATTTTAATGGGAAACCTACCTCAAAACCTTGGCGGGATGGAAATGCACAACCAAAATCACCCACCACGGGTTTATAAACCCTAAAACTATAAAGAAAATACCTAAATGAATATAACCCCTATAAAAAATAATTAAAAAACATAACCCTGGGTCTTAAATGTCTATATAAGAAGAAATAACAATGAAATAGTGGAAATAGGAGGAAGAGGGAGGACAAAGGAGAAGGAATCTCACCTTGGAAACTAGAAAACTCTTCATCTTCCCTTATATCCACACTCTTATAGGAGAGGTAATGGATTGAAACTTAGTGTAGGTTTGACTTAGGTCTATAAGAACTATAGAAAACAAATTTGGGGGGGGAAATGGTAAGAAATTAATGATTTATGGATGAAATAATTTGCCTTCTCAAATCTGGATGATTTGAGGAACCCTGGGAATTGTTTTCCTAATATGCGATTTAAATGAGCTCCAAAGAGGAAAAATCGCTAATGGGGGTGAGGGTATGGATTTTGGATTATATTGGGATGTGTAATAACCTAAAATAATTAAACAATGAATAATATTTAAAAGAAACAAATTATTTTTTTAAAACTGGAAATGGGCCCACGGGTTGGCCCAATACCTAAATAAGTAACCCAAATTCACCATTATTATGAATTCTTAAGGGGTAAAAAAGGATATAGTGGTTTGAATATATCAAGGGATGAAAATTAGGAAGTTTAATTGGTGAAAAATGTTTAATAACAAAGAATCTATTAAAAAACAAAAAAAAATTAAATCTGGAAATGGGCTCATGGTTTGGCCCAAATCATGACGTAACCACCCTTTCTCCAAAAACTCCCAAACAAGAAATGGGGAACCAAAATTAGGGTGATTAGAACAAGATAAAAATTCAAAACTCAACATTCATCTCACCCAAGACCCAAGAAAATTATCAAGATTTCCAACAAACCGGATCAAAATAAAGACATGAAAAACCAGGTGTGGCAATGATCCCCACCATTAAAGCTTTCCACCCCCAGAAATCCATAACACTTTACAGTTCATAGAAAAAAAAACCTAAGGATTACTTATCAACATGATCAAACCTCTCAATCCAAGGAAATATCATTTACCATTAATGGAACTTAATCCTCTTCCCGAAAAAAATACCAACTCACAACCACTTCCTGAGAATCAACGGAAAGATCAAGCCACCACCTCTACAACCAAGCCAAGAACCAGATTGTTGGGCCTTCTCCCAATGAACCCAATGATCACCCAAACCAAATTTCACTCACAAAATCTAATTACTTTGGTAGG
Source organism: Viscum album (assembly GCA_963277665.1). Classification (NCBI taxonomy): domain Eukaryota; kingdom Viridiplantae; phylum Streptophyta; class Magnoliopsida; order Santalales; family Viscaceae; genus Viscum; species Viscum album. The sequence continues at coordinate 562,511,206 of OY728142.1, read as the reverse complement.
GGAAGATTTAATGGGTTCCACACCATTAAATCACAACTACCATCCCACAAATCCTTAAAGGAAATATCTTCAAGACCCACAATGTGTCTCCCCACCATTAAAGACCAACTAAAAATGAACAAAAAAGAATTCAACATGAACTAGAATTTTGGATCACCCACACAGGCCCACCAAAACTCTCCCATAATAAATTATAAACCCAAGTTAAGAGGGTTACAACATGAACATATAAACCACCCACTCCCAAATGGAGGGGATAAGAACTGGGCCAACACTTTCTGCACGGATCCAGACCTCCACCACTCAGGGAGGGGAGGGAGGTGGACCCAATAATTAGGCCACTAAAACCAAAAAATAAAAAAAGGAACTACCCAACACTCTCCACTTATGAATAGGTAAAACCAATACTGCGCCCGATTTACATAGGCGTTCCATAGAGGGACATTGATCATAAACCCACATCCATGAAGGCATAACCATAGACACTGTGTGAGGGGTAATTCCACCATGCTCATTGAGACAAGAAGAAATTAATAGTGATTAGGAACCACAATAGAGTAGAAACTACCTTACTAAAATGATGGAGTCAGGATCCTAGTCTAGCACTCCACACCTCTGGTGATTTCCTGACTGTGTGAAAAGATTCACTTCAAGGCCTATGCTGGAGCCTTGATTTTTGAATCATCTTCTGCACCGCAGTCTGGTGCTAAGGATCAAACCACTCAAAAAACTCACTTGATCAATAACACACCTTTATCTAAATAGGAACTCATAGATACATAGTACAATTTTCTCTCACTCCGAATGAGGAGCATAATGGACAAGGAATACGGTGAAACACATCAACATCACTGAACACAACTTCTATGTCCAAAAGAATTATCAAGACCTAAAAGCACTTTAAATAAATCTCAAACATCTCTCTATTCCAACAAACGGGTCTATTCATCATCTGAATAGGTGTATTTAACATTTGAAATGAATCCTTAGGTTGATCAATAGGAAGGTTTTTAAAAGGATAACTATACATGTCCATATCACAACATACAACACATATTTAGAAACCCACTGAACATTACTCCAAAACTGAGACACCAACAAGATCCCATATCAATACACAACAAGAGTGTGACTTCCAAATCACAAGGAAGCATACTGAATAAACAAATCTTCTAAGATATAGAAAAAACTAGCCACATAACCATCGGTTTATAAACAAATGCCATAATGTTTCATCTCAAAATAATTTTAAAAAAATATAACTTGGTGGATTTCCACATTCACCAATGGTGTTTTATCAAGTCTCACTCACATGCATATTTCCATGACACCTCAGGAACCCAACCACCATTCCATATAGTCCATCCTTCTAGATATCAATAAAACCATGCATGTGAGCACCCATGAAAACACCAAAGGCTAAAACAAAATAACATCATTCCAAAAATCATGTACCTTCCAAATGAACACTAACAACCAAGTAAAAACCCTTTTCAGATTTCTCAAAACAAACCACACTTCATCAAGAACCATTTGCTTAAAAACCTACCCCTTTTCATTTTTACAACTTTCAAAACAACCAAGCTACTCCAAACAACCCCTTCCCATTTTCTAAAATTTAGAAAGGTATCTTTTCATAATCTGATGGTCATTGAGACCAATACCCTTTCTAGTAAAACATCAACTGCTCAAAACCAATTTCCAAAACCAATTCATCTGATTTAAACACTTTTCAATATCCCAAAACACCCCATTTAAAACAAAGATTCATAATTGCCTTAAAATGATTCAAAATTTAAAAACATTTTATTTCAACAAACCACATGTTTGTATTAGGGATAATCCAATCCTGTTAAATAATTTCCACTTCCTCCTAAAAAAATTGTTTAACAAAAACACTACCTTCCAAAACCATTATTATATTTAATTTTTGAAAACCCCTTTTTCCACTTTTCAAAATCCAACCCTTCATTTAAAACCCATTTCCAAAATTCTCACACAAGGATTTTTGAAACAAAAAAATCAGAATTTAAGAAAGGTCCAAGAGACCCACAAAAGGGAACTAGTGTCAATGGGTGACTTGACCATATGGTTGGCGGCCATATGTCAAACATAGAACCAACATAGAGGGACTTATTAGAACCATGCCCCGGCTCCACATGGGTTTTCAAGCCCTGCAAGATCATGGGGGCCATTATTCAGACTCCTCTTATCATATCCCAATACCAAACAATCAACAAGAATAAAGGATACTAATAAAACTAGACTTCCTATGGAAACCTGAGGATCAGAATGAGTAATAGTTTGTGATGCTCTTCCTGCACTAACCCCTCAAGTTCCAAAAATCCTACTACATCTACCTTGACATCCCTCAAATAACAAGGACACTCTAAAAAGAAAGCTCTGCTAAGATCCAGCCTCCTTTGATACTATTTTGTCACAAACCAGCCCGAGTCAACCCTGAACCGGTCACCCAGTCCAATCCACAACAAGTCTTAAGAGGCGTTCCTGATCCTCCTAGGATAGCGAAAAGCACTGAGGTCATCAATATAGTACACACGGGAACAATTTCTCCAAAATATAAACAATTAAAAAACATCGGAAAGAAATGGACAACCCAAAATACATTTACATAACAATTGAACTGAACATTATTTGTACAAGAAACTGACCGTAAAACTAAACCAAAAACTCAATCGACCAAACTTGACAACCAAATAACTCCATGTGACCCTTCTGGTCACTCTATAACACAATTATCACACATTTCCCAAGGCAATATAACTCAATCTGAAACATGTACAAAGACTAAAAACAGAAGAAGACTATAGGCATGAGTATTAAAACTTAGTAGGTTAGCCTGATATTCTATTCCCAATGAACTACCTTTAAAATAAAAGAAACATCAATTTTAAGTTTTAAATAAAATATATAAAGTTATTTTTTCCAAATGAGGTCACATGCTATAAAAAAATTAGCAGACAAAAACTTGCATGTTTTATAAACAAGAATGCTAGTATTAATTTTCAAATAGGTGGAACTTCAAAATTAAAATAGTATTCAAGAGGGCTTCTTTAAAGAATGTAAACTTTAAAATAAATCACACACACTACTTAATTTACCAAACAAACACATTTTGTGCTGACAGTGTGTACAAAATAGCCAATGAGCACAAGTCATAGGAACACCCCTAGGCACTAGTTAGTTGTGAGCCCCAGGTACCTCGTATCTCAGTGAAGGTAACCATAATAAATATTCATTCTCACGCACACAAGCCACTATTAGTGATCATACCCATAACCTAGTGGTCATTAAAAATAATAATAATAATATTTTAGTTAGTTTTGTCATCATCAAAATTTCTAAATGAAATAGGGGCCAAACCCCCTAGGATCACTACCATACTAGTACATGTCCGCCCACCTAGATACCTGGGATTCCCTTTAGTGATCAATAAAGATACACATATTATCAAATACAATTTCCACATTAAAATTCAATTCCCAAACCATAAACACACAAAATCCCAAAAACATTCTTTACATTTTTTTCACGGATCAATAAACCACTTAAAATTTTCATAAAAAAATTTCAAAGAGTGTAATGATGATTTGCACATAAAACTCATTCAACAACACTATTCTAAGTACAAAATCACAACAAAACCATACCCAAACATATTTTTCAGACCTAAAAACATTTAATAAAATCATTTCATGGACCATAAAACAATCCTAATTGACTCAACATGGTATATACATGTAAAACACTCATTCTTCATTTTTTTAGGAAAGGCCAAACGGGCCTTTAAACATTTTTACCAAACTGACATTATTCAAAGACAAAAATACCACATTTCAAAAGGATATGAGAACCCACCATTTTAATATTAAAAAAATTGTTAGCCACCTTGAAAATATTAATATTTCTTGTCCATTACACAGCCCTTTTTATAAAATTTCCAAATGGGCCTTCCATTAGCAACACATGTCAAAATACCTTAAAACCAATACACCTTCTTTATAAAAAAACAAAAAACTTATTGGAATACACATAAGGAAACAAATAACATTATTTTTCCACTTCAAATATGATTATAAATCCAAACCAATCATTTTAAACCACACTCAACACATAAAATCCAACAGGGAAACTTATCGAACACATGGCATGCATTTTTTTTAACAAACAATTCAATTTAAGCACTTAAAAATGAATAAAAAAACAATGGAATTCCATAAATTTATTAAAGATACTTAACCATGTTCAGAATACCACTAACCATGTGTGTAATCTAAGAAATCATTTGAACAAACACGCAGTGTGCACCATATTAACAAAACTACACCACTTTACCAAAAACAAGGTTTTAACCGCTACTTGGCACACCAAAAAAATTATACAAAGCATAAATTAAAATTTTCAGAGTATTAATAAGAATAAAATATCATTAAATAGATTAATATTAAATAAAAATTTCAAGTTCAATGGGAAACCAACCTCAAATCATTGGCGGGATGGAAACGCACGACTAAAATCACCCGCCGCAGGTTTATAAACCCTAAAACTATGAATAACATCCCTAAATGAATATAACCCCCATAAAAATTACTCCAAAACATAACCCTGGGTATTTAATGACCATGGGATAAGAAATAACCATGAAATAATGGAAAGAGGCGAAAAAGGGAGGACAAAGGAGGAGGAAACTCACCTTGGAAACTAGAAAACTCTTTGTCTTCCCTTAGATCCACAATATTAGATGAGAGGTAATGGATTAAAACTTATTTTAGGGTATCCTTAGATCTATAAGAAATAGGTTAAATAAATTTGGGTGGAAAATAGTAATAAATAAATTATTTATGGATGAAACTATTTACCTTCTCAAATCTAGATGATTTGAGGAACCCTGAGAACTTTCACCCTAATATATAATTCAAATGAGCTCCAAAGAGGAAAATTCACTAATGGAGGTGAGTATAGGGATTTTGTATTATATGTTTTGGTGTAATAACAGAAAATAATTAAACAATAAATAAGATATAAAAGAAACAAATTATTTTTTTTAAACTGTAAATGGGCCCATGAGCTGACCCAATACCTAAATAAGTAACCCAAATTCACCATGATTGTGAATTCTTAAGGGATAAAAAAGGATATTTTGGTTTTAATATGTCAGGGGAGGAAAATTATGAAGTTTAATGGGTGAATTTTTTTTAATAAAAAGGTATTTATTAAAAAAACAAAACTTGTTTTTAAATCTGGAAATGGGCTCATGGTTTGGCCCAAATCATGAAGTAACCACCCTTTCTCCAAAAACTCCTAAAAAGAAATGGGGAACCCAAATTAGGGTGATTATAAATATATGAAACTTAAAAAACTCAACATTAATCTCACCTAAGACCCAAGAAAATGATCAGTATTTCCAACGAACCGGATCAAAACAAATACATGGGAAACCAGTTGTGACAGTAAAATGGGTAATTAAGGGTAAAAATAATATTATAAATATTATAAACTGACCCTAAAATTTGCCCAAATATTATTTCATGAATTTAATTATACCTTTAACATATAATTTTTGAAACAAAATAATTTAATAGACACTTTTCCATGAAAAATACTTGGATATTAATAAAATCAAAGAGAGTGACAAAATGTCACACTCTTACTTTTAATAAGTATAATAATTTCAATATGGGGTTAAATACAAGATATTATCTACTATATATACTATAAGAAAATATAAAAGGTTTATATACATCATGGTAATTTTTTTTAATTTTTAGAGAATAAATAATTATCATAAATAATTACACAATGATGATGTAGTAATTATTAAATTGATGAAAAACTCAATTAAGTGATATTAAAAATATTAAAAAAATATGTAATTTAAATTTATTAAGGTACTCAAAGAATTATATATGTTAATATGACATATTAAGGGTTTATTAAATTAATTTTTTAAAATTTATCTTTCTGTATTGATTTTCTCAAAGTCAATGTAATGAATAGTGTCAAAATTGAAACTAATAAAATTTTATGAAAATAGTATTTTATTAAATTAAATAAAAATTATAAAAAACATAAATAAGTAAAAATAGGATAAATTATGGTCAAGAATATCATAAATTTTCCATTTATGGTTTAATTTAAACCATATAAGTAAAAATTTCCACCTTTTAATATTGAAAATGTTGTTACCATAGTGAAAATTGAAATTCGTTAACTAAGGGTTAATCAAAATTATAAGGTTTAAAATTTGTTCATATATTATCTAAAATATATTTTTTTATATTTTTAACACTCTATACCATTTTATCTTTGAATCCCTTTACATTTTTAGGTACTAGTATTGAGATTTAATTTATTATAAATTAATCTTTTGAGAAATTCCAAACGTTCCCCTCACCTTCATTATAAAAAGACACCTCCTACCTCATATAATTTCACCACATTGAGTCTTATATATGAGAAAAACTCTTAAAAATTATATTCTTAAAATCCATATCTATATTATAGAGTTTTTTTCTTCCCAAAGGACTAACTCTAGAGTCCTTTATAAGAGATATAATGGAGCTGTTTTAAAGAAGAGGTAATTGATTTAAAATATTACTCTCTTTTTCTACTCTTCTATACCTCCTATAAATATATGATATATATCATAAAATAATAAATTCACCTTAATTAATATTCTTAAATTTTATTATGATAATAAACGCACCATTATAAATTCCCCTTTCCCTCCAAATAAGAAGTGAAAGTATTTCTCGTGCGTACGTACGACTTACCGTCTCCACGTAGTGATATAATTCATTTTCCAAAACCATATTTTACTAATGGTAATTATGATGGGTTTAATTTTTATATATTATATTTATGACATAATTATACTTTTTTAATGATAATATCATATCTACCTTTTTACCACTTAATATTTTGGGAAATGATAACATCACTTGTGCATACATATGGATTACCATCTCCATAATGTGATGTGATTCATTTTTCATATATATTTCACATGGGTGGTAATAAGGATGAATTTTATGAATATATATGATATATATAACATAATAATGATTCTATAAATTATGGGACCATGATCAAATTATAAGGATCAGGAGTGCCGAACTGAAACATGCTTGGAAAACAAAGCATATATCACCTAGAATAATAATTTTAAATTATTAATAAATGGGTGATAAGATGTTATAAACAAATAATACATGGTATTATTTATATATTATTATTTAATACATGTATAGTAAATATATATTTATTATAAAAGATTTTTTAACATGAAAAATGTAAGGAGATACTTGAGGTAATGGATTTTTTAATCACTTTTATTTTTATGGGACACATGCCTTACACACTACTTATTTCTTATACATGGTGTATATATTGTACATTAATGTATTTTATGAGACTTATCCTGAATATTATGGTATTATTATATCAATATAATTTTGTTTCTTTTATGAGGTATACTACTCAACAAATTATAATTTGGTAAGGGACTATTTCACAATATCATCAATATTCGGGATTGTTTCATTTTAAATACCCATTGGGGGATATTTATCTTCCATATACATGTTTTCTAAAAAAATCAAAAGGTTTTTTACCATTATCCTATGAATATTTAAATTTATTTTTACCCATGTTTTAATTTTTATGAAATTATTTAAAAGGAATCTTTTTTTTTGTTTTCCAAATGAGGTACTTTGTGAATTTTCTTACAAAAATATGAAAGGGATTTTTTTAACTTATACTAAATGAATGTATTTTTATATTTTCATGATTAATTAATTTCTTTAATCTTTCCTTACAAGCTTATAATTTTATTTTCAAAGAAAAATTTTTCCTTTAAAATTTTTCGGCTCTTTAAAAAAATGATTTTATAAAGGAAAGGATATGTTCCTCAAGAATCTTTTCAAGTAATCTTTAAAAAATAATTTTTTGTCTAAGATGACATTATTTTATGTTACTTATGATTTATTGGGGATATGAACCATGAATATAATTATTTTTATTTTTATTAATTGTTTATTTTTATGATGAAATGATACTTATGAAACCTATATCTTTTACATGAGTTGTGTTAAGATGAAGTGGTTATAAAACTCATTTATTTAAATTAGTTCTAAGATGGGGAATAATTTATGGTCTTATGGTACACATTTGTATATTTTTTATTAAGTGATAGGTGGGACCTATATCTCCCTCCAATATATTGGGTAATGAATTATATCTCATGAGATAGTTAAGGGAAACAATTTGATGTGTTTAATCTGTGATGGGAAATAAGTCAATGTGCTTGATCTGTAATGGAAAATAAGTCGATGTGCTTAATCTTTTAGGGGAAACAAGTAATATGGTTTGATCCTAGAATCTAGGTGGTTAACCATTACATATTAAATGTTTTCTATGCTTATGATGATGGAAAACACATTTATCATATGAACTTATGTTTCATGATTAAGTTATGATAAAGTTTCATTCTTACAGTTCAGGTCTTTTGAAATGTTAACATTTTATACCATGACTCATGTTTATGATCCGTGATTGGTTGGATGTGAACTTTGTAAGTTATGATCATGATCACATACCTATTTCTTATCTTATGCTTTTATAAGATGATAAATTTATATCTTCCATGCTTACCCTTACTAAGCATCTGAGAACCCTTTTTTATATTTCTTTCATATGGGTTATGATTAAAGGTTTTAAGTAAAGATGTTAAAGGGGAAGATTATTGTGGAAAATAATGAAGATCTTTCAACAAAATAAAATTTTGTGTTCTAAGTTTATAAAGGTACTAAACTATTATGGTCCTTGGGAATTTATTTGTGTAATGTAATGAATATTCATCTAAAAAATATATAATATCTATGTATAAAAATCCTAGGTCAATATAGTTGGTATCAGAGTAAAGGTTTAGTCAACCTTTGGAAATTATGATGAGAAAAATTTAGTGAGATCCCTAGGGATATTTCTAATAATATATCTAGGTATGTCTATAACAATAATCATAAGGTGTCATAGATTAAATAAGGTGTCATAATTTAGACATATTATAAGTGATTTGTCATATTTATATGGTTTTCCTCTATGATTAGTATTACTCACACTATGATTTATAGTTTTAGTCAATGGCTATAACCCGAAGGAACCACATTAATGATGAATGTATCAGTTAATGAAATGATTTTCCATCTAAACAACCTAATGTTATGGGAAAAGTAATGAAAAATATTATTGTTATGCTCACACAACTTTTTCAAGATTTGAATCATACTGTACTTTCAAATGAGAAAAGTAGGGAAAACACTCTATTGAGTCCTTCATGAGGTAGCATCCACCTTCTTTCAGTGGGTCTTGTGATCCACTAGTGGATGAGAAATGGATCAATATTATTGAAAAGATATTGTTGGTTCTTAAATATTCGGAACATGAGAAATTCATTTTGGAAATCTATCTTCTAGAAGGTTAATAAGATAAATGGTAAAATATTATCAAGAATACGAGGTAATGAAATTAAATTGACTCCATGGAATGGGATGAGTTCAAGAACTTATTTTTCAATAAGTACTTTCCTCATATTCTTTATAAAGAAATAGAATGGAATTAATTAAGTTAAATTAAAAGGATAAAGAATTTGTTGAAACCTATGAAGAAAATTTTATAATACTTCTGAGGTACGCTTATGGAATTATCATTCGAATTGAAAGTAAGGTTGATTGATTCTTCATTAGCTTGCAACAAATTCTCTGAAGGTAATTATCCATAAGAGACTATAGTAGCTACAAAGAAATTATTATATGTTCACTCAAATTAGAAATATAAATTATAGATACCCACCATTACCATGGTTTTTATAAGAAAATAAATATCGAGTCTCAGGAAAACTAGAATAAATCACAAGGTGGAAATAAATTAAAACCATATACATGCTAAAAATATGGGAAGAAATATCAAGGGAAGTGTTTGAATGGAACTGGGATATTCTTTAAATGTGGAAAGATGGGATATAAATCTCATGAATGTAGAAAGGTTTTGAATAGTATGGTTAATTAAATAGAGGAAAAGAGGATTCTAATTAATGAACCACCCACACTTTAGTGATTTGATTATAAATAAAATGGTCATTATTCTAACCAGTGCCCAAATATGAGGGTTAATGATGATGATCGATAAAAGCAACCTATTAAAACCAAAGACAAAGGGAAATCTCATGCAATCACTATTGGTGATGTAGAGTATGCCAACGATGTGGTGGAATGATTGAGTGTTTATGTAATGGAATTCAAGAATAATTTTATAGAATTACTTTTATTGTATTATGGAATAAGGAAACATCTAATTATTGGTCCACTATAGTTTTTTTAAGGATTTAAGATCATATTATGAATTTTACTAGTAACCATGAAAAGTGATTAAGGTGGTAAGGTGATATTTTTGGAAAACATGTGATTAAGGTAAGGATAACCCTTAATATGTGCATAAAGTTGTGATAATTAAATACATAGATGTTTGATTGTGATAAAATAAATGGAATAGTATTACTAACCTTAGGATTAATAATATGACAAGTTAATTTATGATATCATGGATTTAGTTTATATAATTTTTGGATATATAGTATGAGTAAAGATTTAATTTTTTAAAGCATACATGTTTTCACTAAGGTTTTATGGTAATTCAGGATATTACTATGTTTTAATAGAATACATGATAATGTTATTCAAATGTTTGCTATGTGACAATTAAGAGATACATCATGTTTTTGAGGGATAAATGATAATTTCAGTGACCTTATTTAAAAAGTATTAGATTTTAATCCTTTGTAAGTTTCATAAAGGTAACCACTTATGAAATTATTTACATTGAATTTTGGATGAGGTTTTAGAGATTAATGTTTCGTAATATAAATATTTATTCATATTGGATAACATGTGCTTACCATTTTGTTATGGTGATAAATATATATAGAAATAATGACTTATCATCCCATTATAGATCTTATGATCCACTAGTTCTTCAGGCATTACAATTTCAACTTAATATTTTTTTGGAGTAACATATGAAGTGAAAAATGATCAAGGCATGCCTATAGAGTGAGATTGTACTTATGATATGACATCAAATAATTATATCTTCTCAAAGGATTTTTAAATAAAATTTTATCTTATTATCATAATTTTTTATGATATCAAGGACCTTTTCCAAACATATTTCTTCTATGGTTTTATGTTCATTGACTTTATCTTGAACATTTTCTCTATCACTCTCCATCAGAACTTGATAGTTATTTTTCTCTTCTATGTCCATGTTTTCACTTGTAATATATGTATCCTATGTGAAAACCTAGTTATGAGTTACTTTGGGTAACCATTAAGTTCTCAACTTGTTTTTAAAATGAATTTTTAGTATTAATTTTTACAATGTGGGTTTCCATGAAAGTAACTTTCATGTATTAAAACTTGGATGACCCCAACAAATTTTGAGGGAGAAATTCATTTTAAGGGAAGTAAAATGTAACACCCCAAAACTTTTATGAAATACATTTTTTAAAATAATCTGATTTCTTTGATACTTTACATTAAATGATACACCATTTTAATCTTGTGCTACATGAAACACCATCTTAGCTTTCATTACACGCAACACTAAGTTTCTATAAAACATCATTTTATTATTGTAATTATTTAAAGAAGAAAATCATAACCTAGCTGTTAGAATATAGGGTGTGAATAGTATTAACTGAATTATAAAAATATTATTAATATATGAATATATAATTAATTATTTTGTGACCAACTAATTATAAATGAAAAATAAAACCCTTTTTTAAAATAAAAGTAAATGTTTTTATGAAGAACTATTTAAATGCGAACAAGTGTGTTTTATACCAATAAAATAAACAAATCACTCTTTTTGGATTATATTAATGATATATATATATATATATATATTATTCAATATAATTTTTAACATTAATCCTATGTGTTTTCTATACATAATATAAAAAATAAATCCAGTTTTATGCTTAAAACTATATTTTTTCTAAAAGAATATTAATCGTCTTCCAATAGCAAACTTGTTTTAAAACTAAATTTTTAAAACTTTATAAATTATATTTTACAAAATAAAATTATTCTTTGAAATTTGAATATCAAAATTTACTTTATTTTAATTCTTTTCTGATAAGTTTCACGCTTTGATAAATAGTGAAAAATACTGAATTTTAATTGAAAACGGTTTTTTCATCTAAATAATTTATAGTGTTAAATTATATTTTTTATTGGTTTAAAAGTATACTTATATAAATTTTATATAATTTAATCCAATTTAATTCATTTTAATCAATTTAATAATGAATTTTAATATAAAAACATTTCAATTTTTTGAACGTTTTCACTTTAAAAACTCATTTTCTCACCCCATCTAGAGGATTAATTTTAAATTAATTTTAGCCATTTATGTGTTATGAAATTTTAAAAATTGATTCCATATTTTTAATCATAAAGTCCAAATTTATTAAATAGTTCCCTTTTATTTTTGGACAATATGAATAGTAAATTTAGTAATTTTTATTACCACTGTTAAGGGTAAAATGGGTGATTAAGGGTAAAAATAATATTATAAATATTATAAAATTAAACTAAAACTTTCCTAAATGTTATTTTATGAATTTAATTCAACCCTTAACACATAATTTTATAAATTTAATAGAAACATTTCCATGAAAATGACTTGGATATTATTAAAATCAAAGAGAGTGATAAAATGTCATACTCTTACTTTTAATAAGTATAATATTTTTAATATGATGTTAAATAAAATATATTCTCAAATATATATATTATTATTAAATATAAAATGTTTATATACATCATAGATATTTATTTTTAATTTTTAGAGAATAAATAATTATCATAAATAATTACATAATGATGATGTAGTAATTATTCAATTAATGAAAAACTCAATCAAGTAATGTTAAAAATATTAATATAAATATAATTTTAATTAATTAAGGTATTACACAGATTTTATAGGTTCATATGAAATATTACGTTTATATTAAATTAATTTTTTATAATTTATATTATATTATTTATTTTCTTAAAGTCAATGTAATGAATAGTGTCAAAATCGACACTAATGATATTATATGAAAATAATATTTTATTAAATTATTTAAAAATAATAAAAATACCAAATAATTAAAAATGGGATAAAATATTTTATAAAATATCATAAATTAACCATTTATGGTTCAATTGACACCTTATAAGTAAAAAATATCCACCTTTTAATATTGAAAATGGTGTTACTATAGTTAAAATTGAAATAGGTTAACTAAGGGTTAATCAAAATGATAAGGTTTAAAATTACAACAAAACTTTTATAAAATATATTGTTTGATATTATTACCACCCTATCCTATATTATATTTTAATCTCGTTCCATTTGGAGATACTTGGATACAGATTTAATTTATTATAAATTAATCTTTTGACAAATTCCAAAATCACCTCTCACCTTCATTATAAAAGGACACCTCTTACCTCATATTATTTCACCACATTGAGTTGTATATCTCAGTAAAAATATGCAAAATTCTATTCTTAAATTTCATATCCACATTCTATAGGTGATGTTCTTTCCAAAGGACCAACTCTAGATACATTTAAAGGTGATTTAAAGGAGCTATTTTGAAGAAGAGGTAGTCGCTTTAACATATCACTCTCTTTTTATACTCTTATATAACTCCTATAAATCTATGATATATATCATAAAATAATAAATTAATCACAATAAATATTCTTAAATTTTATTATGATTATGAAAACACCATTATACATCCCCCTTTATCATCAAACAAGAAGTGAAAGTATCGCTTGTGCATACATATGACTTACTATCTCCACGTAGCGATACAATTAATTTTACAAAACCATATTTTATGAATGGTAATTATGATGGGTTTAATGTTTATATATGATATTTATAAAATTATTATACTTATGGAATGATAATATCATATCTACCTTTTTATCACCTAATCTTTTGGGGAATGATAATGTCGTTCATGTGTACGTATGGCTTACCATCTCAACAATGCGATGTGATTAATTTTTCATCTATATTTCAAATGGGAGGTAATAAATAATAATTTTATGAATATATATGATATATATAACATAATAATTTTTTTTTAAATTATGTTACCATGATCAAATTATAAGGATCAGGACTGATGAACCGAAACATGCTTGAAAAACAAAGCAGATATCACCCAGAATAGTGATTTTAAATTATTAATAAATGGGTGATAATATATTAGAAACAAATAATAAATGGTATGATTTATATATGTTTGTGGAATAAATTTATAATAAATCCATATTTTTTATACAGGAGATTTAAATGTGAACAAGGAAATGGGAGATTTGAGGAAAGGGATTTTTATCTCACTTTTATTTCTATGGGACACATGCCTTATACACTACTTATTTCTTCTGCGTGGTATATATACTTACCATGAATGTATTTTATGAGTATTTTCCTGAATATTATGGTATTTTAATATCTATATAATTTTATTTCTTTCATGGTGCATACGATTCAACTGATTATAAAGTGGTAAGGGATTATTTCAAAATCTCATCAATATTAAGGATTGTTTCATTTTAAATATCCATTAGGGAATATTTATCTTCCACATACATGGTCTATAAAAATGTTTTCAAAAATGGTTTTATTATTCTTATATTAATATTTAAAGTTATTTTTACCCATATTTTACTTTTTACTAAATGGTTTGAGAGGATTTTTTTTTCATTTTCCAAATGAGGTACTTTGTGGATTTTCCAACAAAAGTGAAAAGGGAATATTTTTTAACTTATAAATAATGAATAGATTTTTTAATTTTCATGACACCTTAATGCCTTGAAGCTTCTATTACAATATTATAAGGTTATTTTCAAATGAAATTTTTTCCTTTAAAATTTCGTGACTATTTAAAAAAATAATTTCATAAAGGAAAGAATATTTTCCTCAAGAATTATTTCAATTAATCTTTCAAAATTCATTTTTCATATAATATTACATTAGTTTATTTTACTTATACTTTACTAGGGATATTAACCAAGTATACCATTCTTATTATTTTTATTAATGGTTTATATTTTTTATGGAATGATGCTTATGAACCCTATTTCTTTTCCATGGGTTATGTTATGATGAAGTGGTTATGAAAATCATTTCTTTACATGGGTTCTAAGATAGTGAATGATTTATGGTCTTGTGGAACACATATGTATAGTTTCCATTAAGTTATGGGTGGGAACTATATCTCCCTCTAATGAATTGGGTAATTAATTATATCTCATGAGATAGCTAAGGTAAACAAGTCATGTGCTTGATCCATGATGGGAAACAAGTTGATGTGCTTGATCTGTGATGGGAAAAAAGTTGATGTGCCTGATACGTTAGGGGAAACTGGTGATAAGGACTGATCTAAGAGTCTTGGTAGTTAAAATTTACATATTAAATGGTTATATATACTTATGATGCTGCCGCACACATTTATGATATGAACTTATGTTTCATGATTAGATTATGATGAAGTTTCATTCTTATGATTCATGTCTTTTGAAATTTTAATGTTTTATACCATGAATCATGTTTATGATTCATGATAGTTTGGGTATGAACTTTGTATGTTATTCTCATGATCACATACCCATATTTCTTATATTATTCTTTCATAAGATAATAAATTTATATCTTCCATGCTTACCCTTACTGAGCATCTCCTCTCACCCTTTTCTTATGTTTCCTTTCTATAGGTTATAAGTAAAGGTTTTAAGTAGGGGTACTAAAGGGGAATATCTTTCTGGGAAACATTGAAGATATTTCAACTGACTAGAATTTGGTGTTCCAAGTTTCCAAATGCACTGAACAATTAAAGTCCTAAGGCATGTGTTTTTGTAATGTAATTAATATTCATCTAAAAAATATTTAATATCCATGTATGAAAATCCTGGGTCATTATATAAAAAACCCAAAAGTTAACAAAAACAAGCACACCATGGAGATTCACAACCCCTCAGAAATCACGTACAAGATTTTCTACCATAACCATCTCCTTAGTATTAAATACATTATCTGATTTCACAAATCAATTTACGATTACCTGAATTGTATATCCTTCCCCACTAGGAGTCCATGATGATCCAATTACAAATTCTATGGATTATTGATCCAACTTCTATAAAAGAAAAGATAAAGTTATGTCAAACAAGTAGGTTTGTTGTGTTCTTCTCTAATTTTCTAACAAGCATGGAATCATGACATAAATTCTATAATTGATCATTTCTCTCTAGACACTATCATTTATGTCTCAAATAATAACACATCCTGATAACCCCATAGTGCACAAAATAAATAGACCTAAGTTCATGATTCATAAACTATTATATCGAATAAATTAGAACAACCAACTTTCTCTAAATACAATAGGAACTATTGGGAGACTGAAGATATAAATATTAGTTCTCCTCACCATAAAAGGTTTCATTAAAAATATGGAGACACACCTTTTATTTCATAAACCATTAATTTCATGGTACACCTCCAATGGCCCGAAGGCCTTTATTTTTTATTGATTTTGATAATACACCTTTTAAGGGGTGTGGTGGAACCCTTACAAGGCCCGTAGGCATAATTATTACATGCCATGTAGGCCTTAGAGTAATTCATTACCTGTAGGTTTCAAACATTACATACAACCTAGACTAACTACTTGGAACCGCTCCTCCCCAGCATATTCTATGTGAAATTATCTCTCCACCTTCGCATGGATGTTTGTCTAGGCTTTCCCGTGCATGCACAGGACTGTCCCGATGGCAGGTTCCATACCCTCTCATTCTTGCAATCCTTTTAGCTTCTGCAATGGTGAACTCCCCTTGCTCATCCTCCTTCTATAACTTGTTCCTTGTAGGTTGTCTGGTTTGCATCTTCACTTAAGGTGGTGTGAAGGCTTTAAGGTGGCCCGAAGGGCTTGAGGTGGCCTAAAGTCCTTATTAACCTGAAATCCTAGGTGGTCCAAAGGCCTTAAAGGACTTAGAGGCCAAATCGGTGGCCCGAAGGCTTAAACAGGGGAATATTTCTGGGTGCTACGGTGCCAAACAGTACCTGCTATAGTTCCCACTACATGAACTGCTACAATACTACTACAGTGTTTGAAAATTATTCCTCCACCTAGATTTGATCCCGAGTCACATAGATGCACTTAAGGAGTCCTCACCAACTGAGGTGAGGCTCATGTGCTAATTACAAGGTGTAACATTTAGTAATATAAAGGATCTTTTGATTTTTAGTGTCTTTGAAACAGGGATGTAATACATAAAAAAGATAAAACATTATTCTAATCAACTTAAAGGTCTTATTCATAGGTTTTTACTATGTTAGTTTTATTTAATATCATATCCTATGGACATACATCAAAGAATGGGGTGATCATAAATCCCAATAAGGGGGAATAAACAAAGGAGATACTTAGAATATGAGCAAGAGGCATATTAATAATGCATGATCATATGAACATAAGGTATATAATAATATAAATAACCTGAATAATAACATGGAAATGTAGCTATAATATAAAAAAGACACATTCATAATAATATCACCAAGTTTTATCACTAGGGTGTCATAAATCATAATTATCAAGGTTTTTCATCGAGGTATTGTAAAACATGTCACCTTTAGAGATTAATTATTTACCCAATTAATTGGAGTTATATAAAGGTGCAGCATTCATATGTATTAATTCATGTGATACACATTGATCATAATAAATCATTTCATCAATATCTTGAGGAGAATAAAGAATGGGTTTCATATGAAAATATTGAGTATATAAGTTATTAAATACTTGAACATTAAACAATTTTTAACCCACATAAATGGAATGTGGGTTTCATACATGTAAATTCCAAAATAAATAAATTATATTTTCATATAGGTGTATACCCACTGAAAAGGAAGTATTTTTGGTATTAACAGTATTTTAATTTCTCATGTGAAAGAGAGAAATTCAAGAAATGAATTTGATAGCATGATGGTATAAAACATGGATTAAAGCGAGGGAATAAATAGGGGTGATGAAGTTATCACATTGTTAAAAAAACTATTTGGGAATTAAATTTATTATCATTTTTTTGTAAAATAAGGTATTTCAACATTTAGAGACATACCAAAAATGCGGTACATGAATGAAAAAAAAGAATAGGATAATCCCTTTACCTTGAATATTTGGTTCTTAAAACTTTATTATGGAATATTGACACCTTGAGGGAACCTTGGAGGGACTATTTGTGAGGTAAAAATACTATAAATTCATGAATTATGAATTTATAGTGGTGAGGAAAGTCTAATGGGTTGTATTTATACTTGAGGAAGGGTGAGTTTTAAAGGATTAAATATTGGTTATTTTATCAAATAAGTTAACCACTTGTAGGTAAATTGAATTAAAACAAATTTTATGGATAATTAATGAGTGTTAAAGTTTTTTTGGACATAAAAGGCCTTAAAAAACCAAAAAATACCTTCCATCTAACCCCATTAATGCATATAATCCAAAAAAATGAATTTTATTTCAAAAAAACCAATTTTTGGTTTAAAAAGAAAAAGTATAAATTTATAAGTTAAAATTGATATTTATAAATTTATTTTTATACTTATTAATTGAAATTTTTATTGGTACATTTTTTTCATAAAATTTTCAATTATGATGACATAATAATGATGTCATAAAATCCCATTGCTTGTAAAGCGACAATTTTCACTTTTTCACCAAAAATTCAACTTTGTCAAAAAATTACCAAAAATACACTCTAAGATAATTTTGACATGTTGATTCCAAAAATAAAATTTATTCCATCAAAATAATTCTCTAATTATGAAAGTTTTAACCTTTAAATAAATCATTATTTTAATGAAAATTAATAATTTAATAAAAAAATAAATATTCTGGACATTATAAAAATTACATAGGGATACATTGAAATATATTATCATTTAAAAATTATTTTATAATATGAAATAACATTTTATTTAAAAATTCCACATAAAAAATATTTTTAATAGAATATTTTTATAGTCTCTGAAAATAATACGGTTTTGATTATATCATTAAATAATCTCAACAATCATTTAAATACATCTATGTAACCAACTATAATAATAACCAACTGTTTTGCATACTAATAGTCATAATACAAATCAATTTTATTAAAAAAAACATAATGGAATATGATCTTATTTCCCTATAAATTCATCATCATTCTTACACTTTTTTATTAACTTTTATTCAAATCAAGGTTCAAAAACATTTTAAAAATTAATATTGCATTACTGACTCTTTTTTTCTCTATTATAGCATTGTTCATGGGTGTGATAATTCTAGGGGATCAAGGAAACCCTAATTTATTTAATTTATTTAACTTTTATTAGTCTTCTCATTATAATATCCAATATTATATTGGGTATTGTTGTAGACTGAATTTAATATTCTTAAATAATGAAAAAAGTGTTTTTGGTTTCTAGTATGTGTTTTATATTCCTTTTCTATTCCTAGTTATACTAGTTAATATCCCCACATGATGTTTAAAGTTATTATGAAATTTAAAATTATTTCGATCTAATTATATTGTAAAACATAATAAAAATTTATTGAGAGGCAAGAGATCCATTATTAAAAGAACATTTTTTGGGTTGTTATATTCTTCCCCCTAAAAATAACTTCATCCCCAAAATTTTTTAATTGCCTAAAATGGTCCAATATTACTTGGACTAAATTTCACTCTATCACCTTTGGATTTGGGTACTGGTTAGAAAAGTGACCAATATCTTCACACTTGAAGCAGTGCACCACCAGATGTTCTTTCACTATCTTTCCATTATTACCAGTATTAATAAGTTATGGATTTTCATTTACATGATATTTTTGATCAATGTGTCCATACTTCCCACATTTATATCACATACCACTTAATTTAATATAATTACCTGAGTGTCTTTTCCCATAGTTATTTCATAAGTTATGTTGTAGTTTCTTCACTTTCTTTTCATGGTTTGATTCCTTACCAAAGTTTTGATCCATCTTTCTCTTTTTATCATTCTTCCCATGGGACCACTGGGAATCTCAAAACTCTATTTAAACTTTTATAACACATCACACTATCTCTTAGTAACTCCCAAAGTATTAGATTTCCAAATATTTCTATATATGGGGTCACAGTTTTCCAAATAGTTGAGTTGCCTTCCCGTCAGAATTGATAAAAAATCTTGAAGCATAATGTGCAATCCTTGTAAATTTTATCTCGTAATTTCCTACCAATTCATTCTCTTTATTTAAAATTTAGGAATTTCATATCCATTTTAGTTTAGAGGTTACACGTAAAATACTTAATGAAAATTAAATTTTTGAAGTCTTTCCATCCCATAGAATCCACCTCATCCCTTGGCTTTGTGTTCTTGATCAGTACCCACCATTGATCAGCTTCTCCTTCTAAGTGATATACTGCCAGCGTAACTTTATCTTATTCATAAAAATGTAGTACAAAAAATATCTTTTATATATTATTGATCCATTTTTCTATGATTATTGGATCATAGGTTCTACTAAAACCTGGTGGTCATTAATGTGTAAAGGATTCAACTACCAGTTGTTCCTTCCTTGGTGAATCAAGATTCTTTACATGGTTTTGGTTGTTGTTCATGACTTGATTTAACTGATTCATCACCATCATGAAGTTCTCAAATCCAGATCCCCCCATATTGGGAATTTCTTCATCACATTTTTTGTTGTATACATTATTTTCATGAGTCCTCTTATTTCCTACCATTTTTTTCTAGAAGGATAGAACCTAAGTGAGAAATTTTTTACTATTGTAAATCTTATAATAATAATTATAAAGGAAAAATTAATCTTAAAATTTTATTATATCATGCTTATAGGATGATATACTTAAATATTAGTAAAAAAATTACATTATATTTATACCCTTGATAATGGTTTGTAAAATCATGTGATTAACCAAAACATATCCCTTAGGAGTGTCAAACTAGGTGTGCAGTAAGGCTCATTTTCATGCATCAATTCCTAATTGAGTCTCACTCAATATAGTGTTTTTAGGGTTGTTAACCCTTGGTAGATCTATTCCATATCCACATTCGCTTATAGTACTCAGATAGGTATGTATTTTCTTAGAAACCACTTCATATTTCACCAAAATACCAGTATATTTTCCTATATTTAGACTTATCCCTAGGGTTTATACAAAGATTTTTCTAGTCCTAATTTACAAAAATAACTAAACCATCCCATGTTACTAACTATAGAGATCTGCCTTTTTTCATAAACCTTTCATTATAAGTTACAACATTTAACAATATATAAGATATTTTTAGGTATCCCTAGGGTTCATATAAATCTTTTTCTAGTCTTAATTTTCACAAATAACCAAACCGTCCTTTAATGCCAACTATGGAAACCCGAATTTTATTTTATAAAACTTTCATTACAAGGTAAAACATTTAACAATACAGAGGAACTTTTGAGGTTTAGTGTCTTGGAAATAGGAATATAATAGATTAAAAACATAAAACATTATTATAATCCACTTGAAATACATATTCATAGGTCCTTCCTAAGTTACTTTTACTGCATCTCATATCTTGGGGGCATACATTAAAGAAAGGGGTTAACATAAATCCTAGTAAGGGAATAAACAAAGGAGATACTTAGAATATGAGAAAGATGTATATTAATAATTCATGGTCATATGAATAGGAGGCATGTGATAATATAAATAACATAAATAGTAACATAGAAATGTGGATATAACATATAAAAAGATACATTCATAAGCATATCACCAAGATTTGTCACCAGGGTGTCATAAATCATAATTACCAAGGTTGTTCACCAAGGTATTGTAAAATATGTCATATATAGATATTAATTCTTTAACCAATGAATTTTAGAACTATCAAGGAACACGCTTCATGTTTATAAATTCATGTGATCCACATTTATCATAATAAACCGTTTCATTAATAACCTGAGGAGAATAAAGAATGGGTTTCATATGAAAACATTGAGTATATAAGAGCTTAAATACTTGAAAATTACATCATTTTTAACCCACATAAATGTAATGTGTATTTCATACATGTAAATACCCAAATTAATGAATTACGTTTGAATATATTTAAATAAACACTAAAAAGGAAGTGGTTTGGTTGTTCATGGTTTTGGAATTTCTCATGTAAAAGAGAGAAATTCAATAAATGAATTCAACAATATGATGATATAAAACATGAATTAAAGGGAGGGAATAAAGAGAGGGAAGAAGGTATCCCATTATTAAATAATTATTTTGGAAGTAAATGTATGATCAAATGTTCTTTTAAAATAAGTTATTTCAACATTTATATACATACTGAAAATGGGGTACTTGAATGAAAAAGGAGAAGAGGATAATTCTCTTACCTTGAATATTTTCTTTCTAAAACTTGAGGGTGGAACCTTAACACCATGAGGAAACCTTTAAGGGGCTCTTTAAAAGTAAAAAAAGACCAAAACTCTATAGCTTATGAATTTTTAGTATATAAGAAATGATAATGGGTGGTATTTGTATTTGAAGAGGGGTAGGTTTTAAAGGATTAAATATTTGTTATTTTGTCATATAAGTCAACCACTTGTGGGTAAATTAAATTACAACTAATTTAATGTATAATTAATGAGTTGTATAGTGTTGTTTAACATTATAATCCTTAAAAAACTGAACCATACCTTCCATCCAACCCAATTAATGCATAGAATCCAAAAAAAAGATTTTATTTCAAAAATCCAAATTTTAGTTTAAAAAAGAAAAATATAAATTTATAAATTAAAAATTATATTTATAAATTAATTTTTATAATTATTAAATGAAATTTTTACGGATAAAAATGTTTCATGAAATTTTTAATAATACTGAAATAAAAATGATGTCAAAAAATCACAGTGCTCGTAAAGCGGCATTTTTCACTTTTTTCCAAAAAAATCGAATTTGTCATAAAATTCCCAAAAAAAATCAACCTAAGATAATTTTTATGTGATGATTCCACAAATTAAATTTATTTCATCAAAATAATTATCCAATTATTAGAATTTTAACCTTTAAATAAATCGTTATTTTAATGAAAATTAACAATTTAATAGAAAAATAAACATTTTGAACATTATAAAAATTAATTAGGGATTCATTAAAATATATTATCATTTAAAAATCATCTTATAAGATGAAATAACTTTTTATTTAAAACTTACACATAAAATATATTTTTAATATAGTATTTTTAGTCTCTGAAAATAATACAATTTTGATTACATCATTAAATAATATTGAGGATCATTTAAATGCATCTACATAACCAAAAATAATAATAACCAAATATTTTACTAACTAATAGTCATAATGTAGATCAACTATATTAGCCAAAAAATATAAGGTAAGATGATTGTATTTCCTTATAAATACTCTATCATTATTACACTTCATTATTCACTTCGATTCGAATCAAGTTTCAAAATTGTTTCCAAAATGAATATTATATTACTAACTCTTTATTTCTATGTTATAGTGTTATTCATGTGTGTGATGGTTCTAGGGGATCAATGCAATCAAAATTTTTATATTTTACTTTATTTAACCTCTATTAGTATTCTCATTGTAATATTTGGTATTATATTGGGTATTATTATAAACTGATTTCAATGTTCTTAAATAATGAAATAAAGTATTGATGTTTTATAGTATATTTTTTCTATTACTTTACTATTTATATTTTTACTTGTTTATATCAACACATGATATTAAAATTTCTTATGAAATTTAAAAAAAAACTATGTGCTTCTATTGTAAAACATAATAAAACGTTATTGAGAGGCAATAGATCCATTATTAATAGAAGAATATTTTTCTGGTATTTACATTCTTCCCCCTTTAAAAGAATTCCATCCCCAAAAAAATTCCAACCTCAAATGGTCCAATTTACCTTGGACTCAGTTTCCCTTTTTCACCTTCATATTTGAGAACTGGTTAGAAAAGTGAACAAGCTCTCCACACTTGAAGAAATCCACCACTAGATGTCTTTACACTATTTTCCATTATTACCAGCATTAAGAGGTTATGGATTTTCGTTTCCATGTTAGTTTTGAGAAATGCGTCAAACCTTACCACATTTATAGTATATCCCACTTCCTTTAATACAATTCCTTGAGTGCCTTTTCCCATAATTATTTCATAAAGGATGTTGTAGTTTCTTACCTTAATTTTCATGGTCTGGGTCCTTCCCAAAGTTTTTGTCTATATTTATATTTTTTATAAATATTACCATGGGACCACTCGGCATCCCTAAACTTCATTTAAACTTTTAGAGTGGATCACACTATCTCTTAATAACTCCCAAATTCTCATATTTTTAAATCTTTACATAGATGGGGTTTCATTCTGCCAAAGAATTGTTCTATCTTCCCATCAAAATTGATGATAAAGATTGAAGAGTAACGTGAAAGCCTTGTAAATTTCATCTCATAATTCCCCATTTATTCATTTTCTCTTTGATTTAAATCAATGAATTCTCTCTCTATTTTGGTCCAGAGGGTATAAGGAAAATACTTAATGAAAAATACCTTTTTGAAGTCTTCTTATTCCATGTATTTCACCTTATCCCTTGGATTCATTTTCTTGATCAGTGTCCACCATTGGTTAGCTTCTCCTTCTAAGTGACATAACGCCAATGTAAATTTCTCTTTTTAATAATAATAGAGTATATAAAATATATTTTATATAATATTGATCCATTTTTACATGATTAGTAGATCAGTGGTTCTACTAAAAACTCATGGTTTTTGACACATTAAGGATTCAACTACCTATTGTTCCTTACTTGGTGAAGTAGGATGCTCCAAACAATTTTGGTTTTTGTTTATGACTTGATTTAACTGGTTTAGTATCATCATGAAGTTTTAAAATTTATATCCCCATATATTTGAAAATCATTTATCACATTGTATATTGCATCTGTTGTTTTCACAAGTCGTCCTATTTCTTACCACTTTTTTCTAGAAGGAGAGAACCTAAGTGAGAAATTTGTTACTTTTTGGAATCTTATAATAATAAGTCAACAAGTAAAGCATAATCTTAAAATTTTCTTATATCATGATTATAGGATGATATACTTCAATCTTAATAAAAAAGGTTTATATTATATTTATATCCTTAATAATGGTTTATAGAAGCATGTGATTAACTAAATCTTGTCCCTTGGGAGTGCCAAACTAGGTGTGCAGAAAGGCTTGTTGTCATACACTAGTTCCCAATAAATTCTACCTCAATATAGTGTTTTCACAGTTGTTACCCCTAGGTACATCTATACCAGATCCACATCCACTTTTAGTATTTAGAAAGTAATTTATTTTATTGGAAACCACTTAATTAATACTTCAACAAAATACTAGGATTTTTTTATATATTTAGACTTATTCTTAGGGTTCATACAAAGGTTTTTCTAGTCCAAATTCCCACAAATAACTAAACAATCCTATGATACCAACTATGGTGACCCACCTTTTTATTTTATAAACCTTTCATTACAAAGTACAAAATATAAAAATATATAGGATCTTTTAATGTATCCTTAGGGTTCATATGAAGTTTTTTCTAGTCTTAGTTTCTACAAATAACTAAACCATCATGTGACACCAACTATGGATACCCACATTTTTATTTCATAAACCTTTCATTACAAGGTACAACATTTAAAAATATAGAGGATATTTTAAGGTTTAGTGTCTTAGAAATAGGAACATAATATATGAAAATAATAAAACATTCTTTTAATCCACTTTAAATACTTCTTTATAATTTCATCCTAAGTTACTTTTAATACATCTCATATCCTGGGGACATACATCAAAAAAAGGGGTGAACATAAATCCTAGTAAGGGAATACAAAAAGAAGATACTTAGAATATGAGAAAGAGGCATATCAATAAGGAATGATCATATGAACATGATTCATATCATAATATAAATAACATTAATTGTAACATGTAAATGCGTCTATAATATAAAAAAGATACATTCATAAGCATATCATCAAGGTTTATCACCAGGGTGTCATAAATAATAGTTACCAAGGTTATTCACCATGTATTATAAAACATGTCATATTTATAGATTAATTATTTACCCAATGAATTAGAGTTCTATTCAGGCACATCCTTCATGTATCTTAATTCATTTGAGCCACATTTTTTATAATGAATAATTTCATCAATAACCCAAAGATAATAAATAAAGGGTTTTATATGAAAAAAATGAGTAAATAAGAGATTAAAGACTTGAAAATTACATCATTTTTAACCCAAATAAATGGAATGTGGGTTTCATACATTTAAATCCCCAAATCAATAAATTATTTTTGTACCTAGGTGAATACTCACTGAAAAGGAAGTGGTTTGGGTATTCACGGTATTAGAATTTCTCTTATAAAAAAGAGAGAAATTCAAGAAATGAATTCAGTAGCATGATGGTATAAAACATGGATTAAAGGGATGTAATAAAGAGAGGGAACAAAGGTATACCATTTTTAAAACACTATTTTTTAAGTAAAGTGATGATCAAAAGTGTTTGTAAAATAAGGTAGTTTAAAATTTAAAGTAATTCCAAAAATGAGGTACTTGAATGAAAAAGGAGAAGAGTAGAATTCCCTTACCCTGAATATTTTCTTCCTAAAACTTTAGGTTGGAACCTTGAAACATTTAGGGAACATTTTAAGGACTCTTTAAGAGGTAAAAAGACCAAAACTTCATGGATTATGAATTTGGAGTGGAGAGGAAAGGCTAATGGGTTGTATTTATACTTGAGAAGGGGTGGGTTTTAAAGGATTAAATATTAGTTATTTTAAAATATAAGACAACTAACCCTATTGGTGTAGCCAAGTGGTTATGCATTTGAGGTGTACCATGGGAGGTATCATTTTTGAGTCTCCCTGGGTACTTGTAAGCATAGTAGATATCTTTATTTTTTTTATCCCCCTTCCTGAACTGTTTTAATATCATATAAGACAACCACTTATGGGAAAATTGAATTCCAACCAATTTTCTAGCTAATTAATGAGGGTATAGTGTGTTTTAAAATTAAAGGCCTTATAAAACCAAACCATACCTTCCATATAATCTAATTAATGCGCAAAATCCAAAAATAATAATTTTATTTTAAAAATTCAATTTTTGGTTTAAAAAAAGAAATATATAAATTTATAAGTTAAAATTGATATTTATAAATTCATTTTTATACTTATTAAATTCAATTTTTATTGATAAAAATTTTGCATATAATTTTTAATCATGTTGGCATAATAATGTTTTCATAAAATTCCAGTGCTCGTAAAGCATCAATTTTCACCTTTTTACCAAAAAATTAAATTTGTTAGAAAATATATATAAATCACCCTAAGATAATTTTGATGTGATGAGTCAAAAAAATAAATTTATTTCACAAAAATAATTCTCTAAGTATGATAATTTTAACCTTTAAATGAATCATTATTTTAATAAAATTAACAATTTAATATAAAAATAAACATTCTGAATAATATAAAAATTACATAGGGATCCAATAAAATATATTATCATTTAAAAATAATTTTATAAGATAAAATAAATTTTTATTTAAAACTTACACATAAAAAATATTCTTAATAAAATATTTTTATAGTATTTGAAAATAATACAATTTTGATTATATCATTTAATAATCCTGATGATCATTTAAATGCACCTATGTAACCAATAATAATAATGACAAACTTTTTTACTGACTAATGGTCATAATGTTGATCAATTGTGTTAGTTAATAGACATAAGGGAATATAATCATATTTCCCTATAAATACACCATCATTCTTACACTTTATCATTAACTTATATTCGAATCAAGGTTCAAAATCATTTCCAAAATGAATATTATATTACTAACTCTTTGTTTCTCTATTATAGCGTTGTTTTTGGGTGTAATGATTATAGAGGATCAAGGTGATCCAAATTTTTATATTTTACTTTATTTAACCCCTATTAGTCTTACCATTGTAATATTTGGTATTATATTGTGTATTTTTGTAGACTAAATGTAATGTTCTTAAATAATGAAATAAAGGGTTGCTAGTTTCTAATATGTGTTTTCTATTCCTTTGTTATTCCTATTTATACTAGTTTATATCAACACATTTTATTCAAAGTTCTTATTAAATTTAAAATTATTTCTATATTCTTATATTATAAAACATAATAAGAAAGTTATTGAGAGTAAATAGATCCATTATTAAAAGAATAAAATTTTCTCAAGTTGTTATAACAAAGCTATTAACTAGTATCAGCTACTTGATCGAGCTGGATTTGATTACACAAGGAAGAACTAGCTGACTCACGTCTTATCACACAAGAACATAAAAGCCTCAAACACAACCATGTGCATTTATACAAAAAGGTTCCCTAAGGATCCCTCCTCCTTTTATTCATTACAGCCTATGTTGGTAAAACCCTTCTCAAAGTGTTTGTGATCACAAATACTATTTCAAGAGTTTACCCAATATCAAAATCAAAGATCTAAAATCACTTAACCCAGCATTTTTATCATAGGATTATATTACTATGTGTAAATGTACACTTCAGACACTTTTTATCCGAATATACCATAAACTTCTCTCTGAGGGATTGGTGCCATGATACTCCTACAACATGTTCAACAATTATCAACTCAAGGTCACGGTGAGATAGATTATTTCGATGAGGAGATAATTAGCAAAATCCTTAGTCCATCACCCATTTCCCAACATCAAGACATATCTCAACTCCATTCTAGAGGATTTATAGTGACATAGTCATGACCCAACTATAATTATCATGAAACGACACTAGGGATGAAATTTAACCTCAATTATAGCCTTTAAAAGGAGTTATAGGTTCGAGATTGTCAAATATGAGGCTCTAAGGAAAACAAATACCTAACATAGGTATCCCCATGATTGAGATTCAATCTAAAATTTTGCAACAACTAGTTATCAACACAAGAGAGAATCAATAAGAAAACTGAGTTTTCACATTTCATACTAAGGAAACCCCTAATATTTCAATTTATAACCAATGGAAACAAGCCTTCACTCATAGGGTTCAACCATCCAAGGAAAAAAACTAGATCAAGCCTATGAAAAGGTGACAACCCCATAAAACATCCAAAATATCAACCTCAAATATCATTAGGATGGCATAATCTAGAACACCAGTTCTACTAAATCTCACATAACAAGGTGACTACTAAAACAAGGACATGGCTTAGTATTAAAAGATGTGGATCTAGTATCAGGATATGAAAATTAATCTATGGAAAATCCAATTTAGAAATATCAACCTATTTTTCCTCACTATCCTACTGATAATTACAAAACTTCAATGGATTTATCATCCAAACCGGTCTTGAAACTAAATCTTGTTACCCATGAACATACCCAAGGTTCACTAAGTTTAAGGAACTATTCCAAAACCCATGGAATAGCTTTCTCCACAAAGCTATAACTTAGAAAAAAAATCACAAGTGAAACAAAACAATGATATATAAAAAAAATGGAATGTCCACTACTCTCAATAGAGAAACCCAAGGAAGACATAAAGTTTTAAACCTAAATATGTCTATCCCAAAATTGCAACCACTCTGAAACTAGAAAGTGAAAACTTAAAGAGATCAGCACACAACTTATAGGATACACTCGAGATTCCAATATCTATAAGGA
Source organism: Viscum album (assembly GCA_963277665.1). Taxonomy (NCBI): domain Eukaryota; kingdom Viridiplantae; phylum Streptophyta; class Magnoliopsida; order Santalales; family Viscaceae; genus Viscum; species Viscum album. Next base: position 562,481,278 of record OY728142.1, on the reverse strand, counting down.
ATATAATAAAAATAGGGAAACTGGTCCTTTAAGACCCATCCACCAAACCAAACTTATAAGGTCTTATTTTTATTCCATAAAAGGAATTCATCTTAATTCACCTTAAGATTCTTCATTATTATAACACTGAGAGGGAAGTAAACTCTCTCCACCCCATTTAGAATCTAGGAAAGACTAAATAGGTGGAGAAAATAGACTACTCTTGAGGAAATAATAACATTCCAACTCAAGACCTCCCTAGAAGAGTCACTCAAACCACATAAGAGGTGAATTTCATCTGATCATGTCCTTTTGAGAATATCATATAACCCCTACACTCAAGAAAGGGTTATTCTAAACATACAAGTCAATAAATCAAGTAAACACTTTCAAATAGGTTTCAAAACAAAACCACACAAGGAGTAGAAACATATTTCAAAAACATTTTATTTTAAAAACCTCTGAACATAACTTGAAAAGGATTTTTACAAACAATTGGTTTCATGAGTAAACATCTTTTAATTACCTCACAAAAGTATTCAAAAGAGAAACATTTCATAATTACAATTTAAATACTTATTCTATTTTTAAGAAAAAATAATAAAAATGATTCATTTTCATCTTTAATCACATTATCCAATATTTAAGTTCTTTAGAGAGAAACCACCATTAAAGTTATAAAACTAATTTTCCATAAAAGTCAAAATATTCTATTAATATAACTTCCACTTTCAAAAACCATTTACTCTTATAGATTACAAGTTTAAAATAACTATAGGTTTTTCCATAAAACCAAAAATTCTCCCTTTATAACTTCACAATAAATAATCATTTCTTTCAAAAACATTTAAATCTTACTGAAAAAATTCTTCAAGGATGTGAAATTACTTCATGAAAAATATTTAATCGGTTTTAAAACTAAAATATTTTCTAGGTTTTCATGAATAAACAACCATTTCTAAAAACATGGTCTAGAAACCAAGCGTCATGTCATAGTTAAGCAATAAAGTTTCACTTTTCAAACAAAAATCATTTCCATGAATTACATTTTTGCAGGTTATACCATTCCTATAAAATAGTATTATTCCATAACTGTTAGTCAAACTGATTCTTAACATCAACATGTCCTAAGAACCACCTTGATTAGTTTCCCATCAATTAGAGTCACTCAAATAATTCATGAATCATGGGTTATAAATAACAATAGTAAAGGGATGTGGAGTCATTCTTTACCTAGCCATGTGGTTGTTGGCCATGTGTTAAGCATGAAACATCCCCTTTAATTCTTTCAAAACAAAGATTTTGGTCACTGAATGGTTTTTCAGGACACACAAGTTTACTTCACAACTTGAATCCTCTTTTGGTTTACACCCAAATCCAAGATAACCCCCAAGGAAACCATCACATTCCAATGAGGATCATAATTCTTCATAACAAAACATAACTCATGTAAAATATAAAATAGAAAATAAATATTGGATGCCCATGGTAAATAAAGTTACATTATGAAAGGTGGTGATCAAGAACCTACTCTCCATGTACACCTTGAGCCCCAATAATTCCTAGATCTAGTCTGCTAAAGACCTTGAACCAAACCCAAGTAGTGTTATCACACTTCTGGCTAGGTAATGCCTCTAATAACATTTTTTAATAAACCAACTCAGGTGAACTTGATATGTGACCTGAGATAGACCACCGTGATGTGTAGATCAACCAAAGAACCAAAAAAGTCTCATGAATAATTGTAAAGGTGAAAACCCAATAGAGTGCAAAGAGGAATAAGAGTACACATCCATGAGATATATAACATCAATCCAAAAAGGCTAAGCATGAAAATAAAACAAAATGATACAAATCAAATTCTCTATGTGACAACTTTTCACCACCATCCTAAGCCACTATAAAGGAGATAACAACTAAGAGAAGCTTACATGCTATATGATTCCCTTCCCATTACATGTAACCTATAAAAAAGGTTAAAATTTTCCAAAGAAAAAATATTGGTGTGGGCACTAATCCATTTCTATATGAATTTTTTTTTGTAAAACATCCTTTGGTTTCTTATCAAAACATTCCATATTCAAAACCATAGGAATATGAATATAAATAGTAATGAAAAATAGATGGTGGTAATCAAAACAACCATATCCCAAATGACAACATGATTATTAGATAAAGAATGGAATGAAAAGGTAACCAAGATAATAAAATCTAGTCTAGGACCACCACATCTATGGGCCAAAATCATAAGATAAGTTTTTTATCATAATAAACATGATACATGAGTGAAAAACATCATGCATGAAACATAATTAAACTCTATCCTATGGAATAAATAATTAAGATAAATAAAATGACACTAATATGGTAAGTAAATCCTATAATACCAAATCCAATAATAGTCTGTCGATATCAACCTTATGTTTGTACCCAAGGTTCCCAAATATTCCCACGTGTCATGATTTCAAAAAAATAAGCATAAATTAGACTCACAATTAATAAAACATTTTCTCAAGTGAAGTATCACCACTCCTTTTATTTGAAAATTCAATTTAGAATAAATATATTTTATCAAATTAATTTTCACAAGTGAATCATCACCACTCCCATTCTTTGAAAAACCTTTTTTAGAAACAGAACCACCATTTAGGATTTTTATCCAATGAAAAAGTGATTAAACTATTTTTAAAGAAAAATATATTTTAAAAACATTTAACAACCACTTAAGAGGGTATTTTAGAAACCACCCTCATATAAAATAATAGATTATCTATAATTATTTCACATGAACATTCTGATAATAAATTCTCTCTTTTGGATAAGTTTTCAAGTTATCTTTTAAGAACATGAAAAAGATATTATCAACAACATAAAGAAATTCATGGGTTAGTTCCAATGTAAAGATACATCTAAATTAGATTCAATATGAACAATATCTTGGCTCAAAGACCACCAACCAGTGAGAAAGAGTAACCTATAGTAACAAGGGAATCTTCATGCACTATATCCAAGGAATAACAACCTCCAACACCCTTATATTAATCTCCCAGTGATAAAGAACAAGAAAACAAGATAATCCCTTTAACAATGGCTAAACACCCACCTTTAGATGATATCAAAAATCATGGGCAACAAGGGTTTGTGAGTTTTTAAATAAATTCACCAGGTGCTCTGGTTCACATCAATAAAACCTCAAAATTAAATACACCATTTAATTTACAATCTTAATCAAATCTTGGATATAAAGAATTTAAAAACATGAATAAAGGAGTTAAAATATTTAATTAGGCTAAAATAATTAATTTTATATGATTTCTAACCATTGATATGGCTTAAAGGCATTCTAGGGGAATTCTGGAGAAGATGAAATGGAAAACCATGTTTTTATTATTTTTCTCCCAAAAAAACACAACATAAGGGTAACATGGATTTACCCTTATGTTGATCCTATGTGTCTCATAAGGGTACTAAGTTGCCCTTACATAATTATTGAAGGGAACAAATTACCCTTATGTGGATTTATTTTACCCTTACACAACTCTACATAACCCTTATGTAAGTTTAGATACCCTTATGCAGTGTCCACCTTACCTTTACGCAACACACCTACACGAGACAGTACCCTTATGTAAATACCCTTTTGCAATCTGATACCCTTACGCATTCCCTGAGTTAACTTGACGCAACACATAGAAAATGCAATATACTTTTACATAATACCCTTATATAGAGGCTATTTACCATTATGCAGGTTGTTTGATACCTTTACACAGTGCATAAAAAATAGGGGTTACCCTTTTTCAACTTAAGGGAACCACTACTTACCCTTACACAACTAAATAAAAACCCCACTTACCTTTACACAACTCAAATAAACAGGGTCTTGCCATTATATAACCCTTTAAAACTCCCTTTTACCCTTACATGACACTATAAATTCCTCTTGCATATACAAAATTAATTCAAATTTATAGAGACAAACATACACTGGAAACTTATTTTTTTTATTAAGATAAACACTTTTGCGGAAAAAAGTGTGAAACCGTAAAGTTCAACATACACCAAAAATAAAACAGAGCAGACAGACCAGAAAAGATTAACCAAGCAAAGAAAACAACCGCCAACCCCAATGCAGCACCACTCGGCGATCCCATGCAAGCATGGTCCCTCCCGAGGGCAGAGCCCTACCTCTAAAACAACCAAGTCCCGAATGGCCTGCAAAGAGGAAAGGGGTGTACTCCAGCCCATCAGAACCGATCTGGCCCTCCGACATTCCCACCCACATCCACAGAAATGGCGGATTCATTGACAAACAGTTTAATTCTTCCAGAACCCATATCCCTAAATAACTTCCAAGATAAAATGGATACCTGGTAATGTGGATCCTCCCTTAATAGATCTTCAAGTGAGGAAGTCATCTTGTTCCATACCTGGATATACTCCTCCAGTTTGATCACCCCCTTGTTGAAGCCGCTAACCAGAATCATATCTTGTTTGTCAACCCATTTATATTGCTCGTCATTGAGATTCACGTCAAGGGTCCGCCCCATCAACCTGGCTGCATCCTCCTCCGAAGAATTGAGAAAAAGAACATGTTCTTTCACCTTCTCATCCGAGGACAATATCAAGTCCAAGGATGTGTCAGACTTGCCAGATGGAATAGGTTGGCAGCCGACACCGCTGTCCAGCTCCCCAGCCACTGCCCTTTTTGTTGACCGAGTCCTCATAGGAGGTGGAAGAGAGGAGTAGTCTCTCTTACCCCTCCTCCTCCTGACACGCCTATTGCTATCCCTAATTTGTTCTCCTTCAGAGTATCCTTTACTGAGCTCCAAAGAATCTTCATAATTCTCCTCTTCCTCCCCCATCTCAGCAAGGCTGGAAAATCTGTTGCTCAAGTTGACCGGGGTTCGAGTTGGCGAAGCTGCTCCCCCAACCTGTATGGCCTGACTCAAGTCCCCATGTTCCCCAACAATGGTATGGGCAGAAATTTCCAAGGTGTCATCTTGCATAACACCGGTTTCTTCATCCCCTATCCCCTCCTGCAAAGCATGTTCTGCACTGCTAGCAACTACCAGACCATTCTCCAACCGTTTGTCCCCCGCACCAGCCTCCATGGATCCACTGGCAACATGATTGTGTGACTTCTCGAGACCCCTACCCATAAACTGGAACGCAGCATTGTGGTTCAATACTTTAGAGTGACCAGTGTCCTTCCTGCACCTCTCAGAAACAAAAGGAGAAACAGTTACAGCATCCTCAGAAACAGGAACCTTACCTTTACCCTTATCCACACCAGCCTCCTCCTGAGACACCCCTGGCCCTATTGAGACACCGGCCTCACTTGATTTAGGGAGGTCCGAATCGGAGTGAGGCCGACCTGCAAGGGAGGTCTGGGCGCCACCATGTCCAGCATCCGTGGAGATTGCACCACCCCTCGGGGGTACATCAGTGGGCACATCTGTGATCACAGAGGGTCGACCACCTGCAGGCTTTCTTCTGCAACCATGTTCACCATGTCCTTGTCTGCGGCAATAAGAGCAGAAAGCAGTCCAGGACTCATACACAATCGGCTGTGCATATCTATACTCCTCCTCAACAACAATCCATACAAGTTCTGGTGGAACTCTTGAAATATCCATTTCAACACAAATCCTTGCCGTCATGGGATGCGACAGGGATGCAGTTCTACGATCACTACACACAAATCGGCCTATGGAGTTACCTATTGATCTCAGCAGCCCAGGATTCTGAAACGGGAGAGGAAGACCAGGCAACTGAATCCAAATCGCCGTAAGGGGAGAGTCGCGGTTCATGTGGACATCAAATGACCAGCGGAGCAAGTGGAAAGGGAGGCCAGAGAAAGTTTCCCTCTTTCTCGACCAAGCCCTTCCCAGGTCGTCTTCATCAGCAAACAAAATAAGAAATTGACGAGGACCCATAATACCGACCTGCGCGCGATGTTCCAGGCCCCAATTCTCATTGACGACCTTGGAAAAATGTTCCACCAGAGGTCGTCGTCTTGCAAAACGCACAATCAGAGCCGAGGAAAGAAGTGCCGACGCATCAGTGAATTCTCTAACCGAAACCGGAACTATCGGCTGACCTGAGATGCAGCCAGGAACTTTCGGAGCAACCTGGATTTCAGGAACAAAAAACCCCACATCCGACGAGTAGCGTTGGGAATCAGAATCTCCCAAAATCATAACATCAGGAGCGAGATCAGAAGGCTGGGACCCCTCCCCTCCCATGGGAGGAGGGGCCGCGTCGGGCGGCATCGCCTTAGGGTTCGAGTGACTGCGTCGGGCGGCATCGCCTTAGGGTTCGAGGGGCCGCGTCGGGCGGCATCGCTCCGCCCCCCAGAGACTCTACGACAAACATACACTAATAGTAAATTGTTGATATTATCATTTTATATTTTTATTTATTGATATTTAATATTTTATGTTTTTAATTATTAAATTTTATTCATTTTTTTATTTTTATTTAATATATATATATACTATTTATTACCTTTTAATATATATTTTTTAAATTTATTCATTTTTATTATTATTTATTTCATTAATAAATTTTTTAATATTTTTTGTAATTTATTCATTTTTAATTTTTATTTGTTTTATATTTTGTAATTTTATTCATTTTTTATATTTATTTATATATATTTATTGATTAATATTTAATGTTTTTATATAGTTGTAATTTTCATAATTAATATATGTATATTCATTTTCATTTAAGCATTTATTTTTAATTTTGAATTTTATATAATTAATAATTCTTATTCCTTATTTTAATATTTTTTTGACCTATTCAGTTTTTGATTAAATTTCACTCATTTTTAACATTCATTCATTTAATATTATTTATTCATTAATAATGTTAATTACTTTTTAATTTTTTATAATTTATTCATCTTTAATATTTATTCGTTTAATATGTTTGTAATTTATTCATTTTTAATATTTGTTATGCATGATTATTCACCAATATATTTAATATTTTAAATTTATAAATATATTCATATTAATATATATATATATAAATATATAATGTTTACTTAAATATAATTTATATACAAAATATGTATTTAAACTTAATAAGTCATATATCTAATGAAAAATGGTTTATAATTAAAAATTAATATTTATTAAATATATTTACTAATTAATATATATCTAGTAATAGAAATTACATATTATATAATATCATTTGTTTTTTTAATTTTTTCATATATAAAAAATATGTTATATATATATACACACACACATTAATTTCACACATATATATACGTAATTAATGCAATTTCACATAGAAACACACACACACATGCATAATATTTCTATAATTTATTCAATTTTTAATATTTATTTTAGAATTTTATTTACTAAAATAATATATTTGATATATTAATTTTTTAATCAGTAAATTTTATCCATTTTTATATTTTTATTTCATATATACTATATATTACTTTTTAATATTTTTTTCTAATTTATTCATTTTTAATATTATTTATTCACTAATATTATTAATTATTTTTTAATATTTTTGTGATTTATTGATTTTTAATTTTTATACCTTTAATATTTTTTAAATTTTATCCATTTTTAATATTTATTTATACATGTTTAATCATTAAAATTTAATTTTTTTAATATGGTATATGTAATTTATATAATTAACATGTATTCATTTTCATTTTAACATCTATTCATTTTTAATTTTTTTAATAATCTATATAATTAATAACACTTATTCATTTTTTAAATATTTTTGCAATCTATTGATTTTTTTTATTATTAAATTTATAATGTCTTGGAATTCCATGGAAATTTTTTTCAAATTTAAATGGGATTTTTACGAGAACAAACTATGAGATGGCACGTAATTCTGAGACCCGAAGTGGCCGGAATGGATTATCGAACATTTTAGAGTTTATTAATTAAAAGTGTGAGCAGGTTTTTATATCTTTCGAACCAGTGAACGAATCGAAAATACAAGGTCACCATTGAATTCAAAATGGTGAAATTTTCCTAGAAAGGGCCTAATGTTGGCCGATGCGAGCCAATAGTGAAAGTTAATTTTTGGCCATAAATAAAATAATTAAGTAACAACTATTTTATTTTCAAATCCTTATAACTCATAAATGGTAACTTTTATTGGAAATATGAGAGTACTGTTGAGCTCGTGAGGGTGTATTTCCCTTAGGCGGAGCTTAACCTCGACCGACATGGATCGAGGGTGAAAGTTAGTTTTTGATTTTTTCTTTAAATGAATTAAAATGGTGCACGTGAGTGGTTTTGGAAAATTCTAAACGGGTGCCTATATTGAAAATATGAGGGCACCGTTGTGTCCGGAATGGTAACATTACCTAATAATGGTCTTAACATTGATCGGCACAGGTCAACCGGAAAAGATAGTTTTCAGAATTTTTAAGAAAAAGTTAAAATAAAATAAAGTGGATGTTTTATTTTATTTTTGAACTTTTGAAACTGTTGTAGTGAAATGGAATGTAATGCAATGAAACTAAATATGTTGTTTTATTAAATGAAATAGTGTAATGACTTTGTAACAACAATGTAGCTGAAATGTTGATTCACGTTTTGTTATTTAATGGCCAAGCAGACGACGCAGGATTGTTGGAACAATCCTGGTTCTGCTCTAAAGCTCTGGTGGGTGATGATGAAGAACATCAACCCCCCTTTGAATGAATTGTCACCAAAAACGATCGACCAACAGCCGTAAATAGAGGATCACAGAATGACGAACACAGTGACATCGTTCATCGCCAACGAACGATCCAACCCAAGTAGGGGTTGTTATTTAAATTATACTCTTTTCCATGTGCTTGGTTTTAAACAACAAACATGAATCAACCCAAAAATAGGTTGACCCAAGGTTAGGTCATTCTTGTGGGAAGGATTTCTCTGTCGGGATTATCTTTGGGGAGTAAATCATTTCATCTAATTAATTATATTTGATTTTCCCCATTGACCCTTATAACGGGAGCAGATCAATGCCATGAAGAACTAAGGTGGAGGTATGTTCTTCACCTTGTTGATTGGGTTTCTTATCCCCCTTGATGAGTGTTCTTCACGTTCTTCTTGGGACAACGAGTGGTCGGTCGTTGCGCAACTTTTTTTGGCACAACGACGACGATGACAGTGGGAAGATCGAGGCGGTGTGAGAGATGTCTCCAATCAAGTGATTCTTGGTGGAAGGGATAAAAATGGAGTTTTGAGCCCCCGGAAGTGAAGAATGCAATGCAAGGATCGTAGGGATTCTTCCGGTTCGAAGAACAGACCACTGGAGCACATCCGGTGGTCTATGGAACAACTGGTCGGTGTCGATGGCGACCGACAGCAGCACGTGGCGGCGATCACATGATGGTGCAATAGAGGTCGGCCTCCTACAGCGATGGTCGGGAGAACCTGTGGCATCCGCTGTGGGGTTACTAGACATGGAGAACAACCGTGTTGATCGCAGTGGTGTTGCGTGACTGGACGCACGTGGTCGGGCCGCGTGCAATAATTCTGGTTTGCTGATGCGGACTAGTTGGACGGGGTAGCGGTAAGAGGAAGCGGCTATGCCACATCTGGTCTAGAGGATTCAGCCCACTCTGATTGAGGGCCAGGTTGATGTTGGCAGGTCGCGCTCAGCCAGGCGTGCTGGGTCGGTCCGGTCTGACTGGGTCGGACCGGACCCGGACCCAACCAACCCCCATTTCACAAAAATGCATGTAACTTATAAACGGAGAATCGGTTTGACGATCCATCTATGGAATTGGGACCCTTGGGAAGAGACGGTCCTTTTGAGATACTCTAAGTGATTTTTTGAGAAAGTTAGAGTACGGCCCCTTTGGTTGGAAAAGTGGGATCTCTCAGTACAGGTATACTTTGGGTAGAATCAGGGTGATTCTTATGATGAGATATTAGGATGGTTAATCCCTTGATGACTTAAGGAATAGTTACTCATTATCCCTCTGATTTGGTAGAGATGGGACTCCCTGTGTTTTAGGGCACGTGTTCTCAAAGAAGTTCGTAAAGGAAGAGTCGGTACTCCCCTACCATGCCAGGGAGAGGGTCCTCTATTCTTGGAGTCATTACTCCCCTATTGGACTAGGACACGGGTCCTCCATATATAATTCATATAGAGTCGGTACTCTCCTACCGGGTAGGGATCAAGTCCTCTATTGTAGGAGTCGGTACTCCCTTGTCGTTCCAGGGTGCAGGTCCTCCTTACGCAGTGCTACGAAAGAGTTGGTACTCCCTTGCCTTTCCAGGGAGCAGGTCCTCTAGCTTGGGGTTGGTACTCCCCTAACGTACTAGGGTGAGGGTCCCCCATAGTGAACAAACTGACAAAGTCAGTACTCCCCTGCATTACCAGGGCATGGGTCCTCTAGTAACTGAGTGGTACTCCCCAACTGGGCAGGGTGTGGGTCCTCTATTATAGGAGTCAGTACACCCCCAACATACCAAGGTGTGGGTCCTCCACACATGAACTGATAGGGTCAGTACTCCCCTGTCATACCAGGGCATGGGTCCTCTAGTCACTGGGTAGTACTCCCCTACCAGGTAGGGTGAGGATCCTCAATTGTATATGGATCTCCCTTGGCTATCGGACACAGTGACGAGGATCAGGCCCATCCACTTGATGAAAATGATACCTTGATAAGAGTTAGTTATCCCTTAACTGACTGAGGCATGGGACACTCCTTACAGGAGTGAATGATGTATCACAGGTTATTTTGGAGCAGTGCTCCCTCAACTGAGCACAGTGACAAGGAGTGGGCCTCTTCACTTGGGTTTCCTTAATCTTACATTGGGCTCATGACTGTGATGATTAAACCTCTAGTGTCGAGCACTAGAGTCAAACCTAGTAGAATGCTCTTGATGGAGCACATTCTCTCTGATGTACCATTCAGAATGGTAGGATTGTATCTGATAGGTTGCATCTCTTGGACGATTTCCATCAGGGATGGCTGAACTCGTAGAGTGTGATCTCTTGGTTTGTGTGTTATGACTTGAGCCTTCGATGATAATCCTGAAATTTTCTATGTGGTCGGGACCACGTGTTTTCTAAGTGGATAAGATGAGTTTATCTAGATGTTCATGGTATATGTATAGGAATATACCTAAGTAGATATAACTGTGTATTCCTTTGTGGGTTTTCTCTTGTTCTTTACCTTTGTGGTTTTGGGGTCCCCTACTGATTATTATTTTACTCACCCATGCACAGGTTTTTCCTGAATGTGTCGTGTCTTGTGCAGATGACTGACACTTTGACGGAGTCTAAGGAGGACCAGGGACTGGTGGTGTTTGGTGAGATTAGATAGGCAAGGTGCACTTCTATAGCTTCAGGTAGCTACCCTTAACCTACCCTTTAGGTAGGCTTCCTGGTGGATGAGCTTCAGGGACTTGGAGTTTTAATTTTGTTCTATTTCCCTTTTGGTGGGATTGTATACTGGCCCAGGTTTCCACCCTATACTTTACTTTCAATTGTACTCTAGTTGGGATTTACTTAGTGGATTTCATGTATAGTTTCTTTGGATTTTACTTTCTAGTACATTTGGTTGGGAGTTGTGTGTGTGTGTGTACAAGTACTCAGGAAAATGTATTCCACTTGTGGAATAATGCCTTCAGTAGTAGTCACCAGCCCCTAGCCTTTGGGAGACGGGCTTGGGGTAGTCACAGCATTGCCCCTGGGGGACGGGTCATGAAAAAATTTCACTTTTTTTAACATTCACTCATTTAATATTATTTATTCACATATAGTGTTGATTATGTTTTACTTTTTTAAATAATTTATTAATTTTTAGTACTTATTCATTAAATTTTTTTGTAATTTATTCATTTTTAATATTTATTTATACGTATTTATTCATTAAAATTTAATGTTTTAATATGGTTGTAATGTACATATTTAATATTTATTCATCTTCATTTTAATATATATACATTTTTAATTTTTTAATAATTTATATAATTAATAAAACTTATCCATTTTTTTAATATTTTTGATGTCTATTCATTTTTAATTATTCAATTTCACTCATTTTTAACATTCAAGCATTTAAGATTATTTATTTATTGATAATTTTAATTACTTTTACTTTTTTTACAATTTATTCATTTTTAATATATATTCATTTAATATTTTTTATTTTATTTTACACAGTTTTTATCGGCGCTTAAAAAAGCATTGATAAATATAGGTGTTATCAACTCTTATAATTTTAGCACTGATAAAACTAATATTTATCAATTATTTTTGGAAAATAATGATAAAACTCTTCCCAATCTTTTAAATACAACCCTAACAGAACCTCACTAGTTTGCATCATTCAAGTTCTCGCGGAAATAGACCACTATCGTCGCTCCCCGCAAAACTTCTCAGAGAAATAGACCTTCCTAAAACCTAAGTTATGTCATTATTTCTACTGGTTGATCTTTCATTGTTTCACCTTTTTTAGTTCTTCATTCCCTATGTACCATACCACCCACATTCCCCTACTGTAGCGTCTTAACCTAGCCTAAATGATTTAACCATGAGGTTTTCGATTACCCAGGTTTTATGCAACTGATTCCTTCATAGTTATTTATTTATCCATGATTTTTAAAGGGTTTGGATACTCAAGTTTGGGTGTTTTTAATTTCTCTAGTTTAGTAGTGTAAGTTTTTGGATTTTATTTAAAAATTTCATCCTTAAAGGTTTGTTTGGAAGGAGTGATTTGAGAAGAAAATAAATAATATTTTGGTAGTTAATTTATTTATACAATCATGTTTATGGAGATATATAAAACAAAAATAGAGTATTAATAATTCTTCCCCAAGTTATTAATGCCTCACCCTCACTTTTTTTATCCACCACTATGTCTTTAGCTTCAACTTTTTCATCTAAGTATAATATTTTTTTAATAAATAAACTAAATTAATTATTCCTTTTATCATATTCTTACTTATGGTATCTTCCTCCATGGTATCATTAATGACATATAAAAATATTCTCCGAATTTTTTATCCATCCATGTGAATTATTATAGTATAATTTGAATAGGGTTATATACACGACCATAATATTCTTGATGTTAGTGCGGTATTTGTATGAAACAACATCCTAAAAAATATTTTTTGGTCATGTAATTTTCTAATAGAAAATTTTTTATAAAAGGATTTTATTTTAAACACATGATCATTACATATGGGAGTCCACTACCTAGATAAATTTTCTTATTGACTTACTTTTCATATTTTCCTTCTTTAAATCAGTGTACATTATTTTTTATCTAATACAACTTCAGTGATTGGTTCTTATTTACCATAGTATTCCAACAATAAAAAAATCAATGAATAAATTATTGGTCTTTAATAGATCTAAATAATTGTTACTTGTAACACCCTAAGATTTCATAATATGTTATATATTCAAAGAAATTCAATAACTTGCGTTACACGTAACACCGAGTTCGAGCGCACCATGACTTACCAAAATAGCTGTTCAAAAAGCGGTTATGAATAATATTAACTTAATTTTAAATTTTATATACTCCATATAATTTTAGAATCCATATTATGTGTTTCTTAGACATAATATAAGACCAAATTCATTTTTTCAGATAAAATAAGTATTTTTTTTTAAATGAAATTTTACCTCCTTTTAATGGAGAACATTTTTTAAAACAAATATTTGACACATTTATATATTCAATTTAATGAAATTAAATTATTCTTTATAATAGGGACATAAAAATTTATTTTGGATAAATTTTTGGTACTTTTCTGATAACTTTCATATTTTGATGAATATTAAAAAATACTAAATTTTAATTAAAAACAACTTTTTTAATCAAAATAATTTATAATGTTAAATTATAAATTTGAGTTATTTTAATGTATCATTGGATTATATTTTTATAATTTAATATAATTTAGTTCATTGGATGTAATTTCACATTTAAACTGAACATAAACAAGTGTCAATCTTTTGATAGTTATTATTTCTTAAATACATGCTTTTTGTTTTGACAATGGGAATTAATTTTAAATTAATTTCTTCCACTTCTGTGTTTTGAATTTGGAAAAACGAATTCCATATTTTAAATTAGGAGGTCCAAATTTTGTAAATAGGTAACTTTTATTTTTATACATTATTAATATTTACTTCAGTAAATATTTTATTTACCATAGTTAAAGGGTAAATATAGTAAATAAGGGTAAAAAAATATTATTATTATAATATTAAATTACCCTAACAGGTGTCATGTTCCTATTGGTTGATACATTTCCGACCATGGGCATCCTTGGGTCAATTTTGGGACCCCATGGAGCCACTTGAGAGTGATAATGACCCTTTATATTAATTAATTTAAAGTAAAGACAAAAATGACATAAACATATATCTTTTAGTAAATTAATTTTTATAACGGGTAATATAAGTTATCATTTAGATTATAAATATTCATTTGAAATATAAAAATATTTCCTACATCATTATATTTTTTTATAATTTTTAGACATCAAATAAATAAAATTATTTATGACACAATAATGATGTAGTGTTTACCTCATTAAAGAATGATTTAAATTAATGAGATTATAAATTTAAAAAGATATCCATAACCTGTCTAATTATTATTGGATGATTTTATTTCGAACATGAGTCATATTATCTTTTACTTTAATGAGTTTTGGACCTTTATAAACCGAAAATCATTATATAATAAAATAATATTTTCAAACATTCCTAAAGAGCATCTCCTCCCCCTTATAAAAAGTCCTCACCTATAACCCATTTCTCACACCTCTCAAGCCCCTTGGCTTGTCCAAACTCTACCTAATTAATCTCCCTACATCCCTATATTCCTCTTTGAAGCCTTACCTTAGGCATAATGAACTTCAAGGAAGCCTTTTGGTCAAACCAAAGGGAGTTACCCGATTTAAAGGTAACATCTCCTCTTAAGTTCTTTTCTTTTATTTTAATTCTCCAACCCCCTAAACTCTCTTTATTCATTTATTTTATAACAAAAACAGTATCCTAAATATACTATGTTGTTGTTATGAGAATTATTTTAACTAAACTTACACACACCTCCATCTAATGGGTATATAACATAATGTTTCTGTGGACAGCGAACTACTGCCTCACAAAACGATGATTATTCAATATTCTAATACCACCTCTTATGGTGTTCATTATAATGAAACTATAATTATATATGATATTTATGATATTTATTTTATTTATAATCTTTTTTAATTATCTTTTATAGCATACCTTTATTCTTTTCATGTTGTATATATACGATAATTTCATTTGAGGAAGTGTGGACTACCACCCCCTCAAAGTGATATGACACGTTCATACCGTACATGAAACGTATAAAGGGTGGTGTTAATGAACTTAAATAACATATATAAAATATTATATTATACTAGAATAATAATATACCTATGTATCACTTGGTATTATTTCCTTTTAAAATAAAAAAATGAAATGGAAGTAGCATTCGTGCATACGTATGTATTACCGTCTCCACGAATGTGATGAGATTCATTCCCCATCATAACCATTCAAGAATAATTTCCATTTGATTATTAAAAATAATATTTAAGAACATTATATAATTCTGGATATTAATCAAATACATCCTATCCATAACAAACATGACTTACGTAACAAAACATATAAAGGAAAATGAATCAATTAACACTCGAAACAATGATACTACTAAAATATTATTAACAAAGCAATATTATAAGATCATATATGATATCATATTTATGTATGTGGTTCTTTTATAATTTAATAATGGTTATTTAACTATTATATAGGAGGTTAACATACCCTCAACCAAGGAAAATTACAAGGTAAGGGTTAATTTCACAATCTCTTTATTATCTGAGGTTGTTTTTACGTAAGTATCTACTGGGACATCTTTATCATCCACATCCATGTTTCTTAAAAATTTATTTCAAATAAAATGTTACTATTTAATATAATATGGGTTAAAGTCATTTATACCCTTTTTTGACTTTTTATAAAATGGTTTGAAATGAATATTTCTGTCATTTTCCAAACAAGGTACTTTATGACCTTTTCGACAAATTATGGTAACAATATTTTTTTTAACTTATATGGTGGGTGTGATTATTCTCCTCCATTATAACACCTTTTAAGCTTCTCTTACAATATTATAAGAATATTTTTAAAATACATGTTTTCTTTTATAATTACATGACTTTCAAATGATTTCAAAATAGAAAGAGATATTTCTCTCAAATAGTTTTGATTTCATCTATGTCAACACCCTTTGATGGATTGTATACTTGTTTGAAGTTGATTTATTATGATATAAATCTTCCATATTGTATTGAAGGTTTTGTGATATTTTTGAATGTGGATGTTTAATTTTTATACCATTCACGGTTTATGGTTAATGTATTAACATTTCATATGCTAGTTTTAATATAAATGTTTATGTTGTGTTTCAACATTTTCATATGAGGAATGCATTGGAATTAGTAAGTGACGGGTGGAGCCTGCTATAGCTCCTCAATGAATCGGTTGGTCTCATGATAAAAAATAGTATCTTGGCACAAGGTCTTGACAAAATCTTATTCGTAGTCCTGGAACAAGGCCTTGACTATGTGGTTATGATGTCTGGTATTATGCATTCCAACATTATGAAATTAGCTATTTATATTACATGTGATTATTCGACTAGTAGAATATCCATGTGAATAATTAAATGGAATTATTTAATTTATCTTTTCCATATTATGCTGAAGTTTAATTTTAAAAGGCTTTTGTTTTAGTTTTATACATTGCCTTAAATTTTTATGTTTATTTATGAAAGTCTCTACTATATTGTTATCCTTACTGGGAATCTGAGCTCACCCCTTTCTATGTTTTCTTTTTCCCAAGATTCCAAGAAGTGTATTATGTTTGATATGCAGGGTTAATCTAGGGTAATAATGGCATTCACAATAGATTATTTATGTTGTGTTTTATTTTTTAATTTTTAATGTAACATTCATGTATGTAATATATTTTTCAAGATTGCTAAACTGATTGGTCTTTCAGGACTTGATTCCTTGAAATCATTCCAATGTATTAAAATAATGCACCGGCTCTGGGATAATAGGGTCAGGGCGTTACAATTGGTATCATAGGAAGTTTAGTGCAAACCTTGGAAACTAGATTTAGAAAAACTATGATTATATAACATTACCCTAAGATCGACTTTGAGGATTAGTATAGAAGAACATCCTAGAATTTTGGTAATATGAAGATTTTATGAATTTACCAAGCAATACATCCATGTCTGAATATGAGCAGGTAGAGGTGGCTCAGGCACAGATGTACCTCAGAATAAAAACTCTGACAAGGAGTTTCGGGCTTGACCCGAGGTATCTTGGTACATGACAATGAGCCTTATTTCACTCTTGGTTACGACACTCCTGGGGGATATGCTTAGGATAATTCACATTTTCATTACAAGCCATTGTGAAGGATTTAGGAGTAAATACTTCCTCAAAGAAATTTTTTTATGATTATGGATTATATGCATAATCTTTTCAATTTACATTAGGTATTTTACAAGTTTGGAATTATGTATTGTGATTCATAAAATTAACCTAGTGTATGCCATTATTTAGAAATGGAACCTAGTAGATGGAATGAGAACTCCAGCAATACGCATAATCCAAAGAGTAAGAAGGATCATATATTTCGTGGTATTAAGCCAACATTTAGAAAGGAAATATTCTCCCATGTATTATCATCATATGAAGAAATAGTATCATGTGTTAATAAGATAAGTAAATAATTCTCTGAGTCATATGTATTTGAAGGGAAGCCGGAGAAGAAAATGATGGTAGAGAGAAAGATGGATAAAGGGAATAAGGGAAATAAGAATTTTCCCATATGTGATGACTGTGGAAAGAATCACCTTGGTAAATTCTTGAAAGGAATGAGAGTTTGTGATAAGTTTGGAGAAAAAAGACACCAAGTACGTGATTTCAAGGGTAAGAAAAAGGTTTCAAATGTACAATGTTTCATCTGTAAGGAGTTGGGACACTACGTGAATCCAAGTCTCAATCATCAGAGTATATCGCAAATGATGTTGTTGGATAATAATCAAGTTATGATATTACCACAGATAAAGAGTAATGGGTAGTTTTCTTATATTGATATTAAAGAATTATGTCATTTGAGTGTTGTATCAACAATGTACTGGTTATAATAATTATGGAGTATATAAGGATTGTACTGTAGGACTATTTCATTAAGGATTTGAGATTGTGTGGTACCAATAAAAGTGACTCAATAGAAAGTTAAACTTTTTGAAAAATACATGGTTGAAGTAAAGATAAACTTTAAAATAGTCCTGATATTGTGGTATTGATTTTGGAATAAGAGATGATTGATTTGGATAAATTATATTAGATATTATTGACTAAATTGGAACTAATTGATGATTTTTTTAATCCATCATTGTTGGTGATTAAAACATTTTTGGATTTTAGCAGTATATCCAGTATTCTATGATTTACAGAAGGAATAAATAAGTACATACCTATTCAAATATGGTTTTCTGTCAATTCATTTTATTACCACATTTTAAGAGAATACACGATGAAGGTATTCACATGTATATTATGTGACCTTCCTTATAGATTTTGGACAGAAGTATTGTGGATAAGTCTAAAGGTTGGAATAGATTAAGTTTTATATTGGATACTATTGTTAAGGTTAAATAATTTCTTGAGATTATTTTTGTACAATCATAAAAAGTGCAACCCATAGGTATGGAAACAACCCATCACGTCTGGAAAGGCCATGAGACTTGAACTCGCAACCGAAGGGCGACAATGGTAATCACCTACCACTGGATTACGTGATTTACTAGTTTGTATAATGTAGTTTTTTTTAAATATTCTGAAAAATGAATTATAAATTCACTATTTTTAGAACCCTATACGATTAGGATAAATAGAATATTTTTGAATTATATTATCTTTTGGAGTGAAAGATGAGTTTGTGGTAGGAATTTGATGAAGGATGAAACTCTATTTATCAAGTATATTTTTATCTCTTATTCTATGAATAAATTAATTATTAAATTTTAGGGAAGTGATCTTAAAACCAAAAATATGTTATCCAAATACCTTATGTTTTGTTGAACCAATGATATTTTAAATCATCATAGATTGATGGATTTGAGGCTCTCAATTTTACACTTTTTTGTGATTGATGACCTCAATCACTCCCTATAAATATTTACATTTTTTTCCCAATTATGTATCTCTAATTTCCATAAATGTTCTCCTAATAGAGATCATAATTTGGTGGTGGCTTTTCATTTCTCTTTCCCTCTTATTAAGACTAAATTTCATTAACCCAATTTCCGGTGTGGGTTTTCCACAAAGGTATTTTTCTATTTTTAACCTTTTATTTTTAAAGAAAAATTTCAAATTGCAAGGATACAATTTATTGAAGGAGGGAAGAATGTAACACCCCAAGATTTCATAGTACGTTATCTCTTCAAAGAAATTCAATAACTTTCATTACACACAACACCGAGTTCGAGCGCACCATGACTTACCAAACTAGTCATTAAAAAAGTGGTTATGAATAATATTAACTAAATTTTGAATTTTATATACTCCATATAATTTTAGAATCCATATTATGTGTTTCTTAGACATAATATAAGAACAAATTCATTTTTTCATATAAAAGAAGTATTTTTCAAAAAATGAAATTTTACTACCTTTTTATGGAGAACCTTTTTTAAAACCAATATTTGACACTTTTATATATTAAATTTAATGAAATTAAATTATTCTTTAGAATCAGAACAAAAAAATTAGTTTGGATAAATTTTTGGTACTTTTCTGATAACTTTTATATTTTGATGAATAGTGAAAATACTAAATTTTAATTAAAAACAACTTTTTTAATCGAAATAATTTATAGTGTTAAATTATAAATTTGGGTGGTTTTAAAATATCATTAGATTATATTTTTATCATTTAATATAATTTAGGTCATTGTATGTAATTTCACATTTAAACTGGACATAAACAAGTGTCAATCTTTTGATAGTTGTTATTTCTTAAAAACACGCTTTTTGTTTTGACAAGAGGAATTAATTTTAAATTAATTTATTCCACTTATGTGTTTTGAATTTGTAAAAATGGATTCCATATTTGGAATCAGGAGGTCCAAATTTGTAAATAGTTAACTTTTATTTTTAGACATTATGAATATTTACTTCAGTAAATATTTTATTTACCATTGTTAAAGGGTAAATCTGGTAAATAAGGGTAAACAAATATTATTATAATAATATTAAATTACCCTAACATGTGTCCTATTTTTATTATTTGATATATGAACGACCATGGGCATCCTTGGGTAGATTTTGGGACCTCATTGAGCCACTTGAGAGTGATAATGACACTTTATATTAATTAATTTAAAGTAATGACAAAAATGGCATAAACATATATCTTTTAGTAAAATAATTTTTACAAGGGGTTATATAAGATGTCTTTTCAACTATAAATATTAATTTGAAATCTAAAAATATTTTCTACATCATGGTATTTTTTTATAATTTTTAGACATCAAATAAATAAAATTATTTATGACAAAATAATGATGTAGTGTTTACCTCATTAAAGAATGATTTAAATAAATAAGATTATAAAATTTAAAACAATATCCAAAACTTGTCCAATTCTTATTGAATGATTTTATTTAAAACATGAGTCCTCTTATATTTGACTTTAATGACTTTTGGACCTTTATAACCAAAAAATCATTATATAATAAAATAATATTTTCAAACATTCCTAAAGAGCCCCTCCTCCCCCTTATAAAAATATCTCACCTCTAACTCATTTCTCACACCTCTCAAGCTCCTTGGCTCTTCCAACCTCTACCCAATTAATCTCCCTACATCCCTATATTCATATTAGAAGCCTTACCTTAGGCATAAGGCAATTCAAGGAAGCCTTTTGGTTCAAACCAAAGGGAGTTACCCGATTTAAAGGTAGCATCTCCTCTTAAGTTCTTTTCTTTTATTTTACTTCTCCAACCCCATAAACTCTGTTTATTCCTTTCTTTTATAACAACACAAGTATCCTAAATATACTATGTTGTTGTTATGAGAATTATCTGAACTACACTTACACACACCTTTATCTAATGGGTATAGAACATAATGTTTCTGTGGACGGTGAATTATTGCCTCATGAAATGATAATTGTTCAATATTCTACTACCACCTCTTATGGTGGCCATTATGATGGTACTATAATTATATATGATATTTATGATATTTATTTTATCTATAATTGTAACACCATGAGATTTTATGAGATATATTATTTTTAATTTCTTTTATGTCTTCTATTATACACTACACCAAGATTAGCTTGTACTATACGCAACACCGTATTAGCTTGCAGTATACGCAACACTATTCTTGGCTCATGTTACACACAATTTCAAGTTCGTTTTGTGGAAATTATTTTATGCAACATTAAGTGTAGATTTTATTTAATGTACAAATGAAATAAGTTTTGATTATGTTATACGCAACAACAAAGGGAACTTGCACTACATGCAGCCTTTACTTGGCTTGCATTACACGCAATCAAGACCTTCCTCGATAGCATGTGTAGTACAAAATACCGAGTTTCACTAAATGAGATATTATTATAATATTATTATGAACTAGCCGTTATGAATAGTAATACCCACTTTTTGAAATTTTATAAATTTTATCTTTCAAAATGGACTTCATTTTTGGATTCAGAATATCGAAATTATCCTAGGGTGAATTTTTAGTATTTTTCTGAAAACTTTCAATTTTTGATGAATAGTGAAAACACTGGGTTACTATTTAAAAACCGAATTTTTATTTAAATAATTATTTATTTTATTTAAATTTATTTTAGGTCAAAATTGATACATAATACCTATATAAGTTCAATGTAATTCATTTGAGTCATTTTATAATAATTTTAGATATATTAAATTTTTATTGAACTTTTCACTGTCTTTTACCCACCTCCTAGGAGAATTTGAAAATTTACATAAAACTTAATTTTACCACTTCTATGAGTGGAATTTCGAAAATCTGAGAGACATTGTTAATATCAAGGAGTAAAATATGGTTCAATAAGATAAAAATAATTTTTGTTGAATAGTAACTTTTTACTTTTATTTACCACGGTTAAAAGTAAATAGGGTAATTAAGAGTAAAAATGATATTATTATTACCCTAACACATGTCCTAATTATATTGGATATGTGTAATTAGACCAAAAACAACCTTTTGAATGAAATATTACCCTTTAGGTCCACTTGAATTAGATCAGGACACTTATTATTATTTTATTTAAAGAAGAGTTAAAATAGTTAAAATCAAAGTTTAATAATTAAAACATTTTTAATATAGGGTTATACATAAGATAAATTATACTATAAATATTCATTATAAATCTAAAAATATTTCCTACATAATGGTATTTTATTTATATTTTTTATACATTAAATGATTTAATTTATTTTTGACACAATGATGATGCAGTAATTACCTTATTAATGAAATATTAACATAATTGATGTTATAAATACCCAAATAAATGTAATTTGAGACTTTTTATGAATTAAACTATTTTTATAGGTTAATATGACATGTTATTATTGATTCAATTAACTTTTTTCTAACTAATCATGTTGTTATGAGTTTCACAAAAATCAATTACCAAATAGTGTCAAAATTGACATAAAATAGTTTTTAAAAAAATATTATATTATTAATTGTTATTATATTTTTAAAAATCTAAGGTTCAGCCAAATGACTTATATAAGGTTATATATATTAATATTGAACCACTTGGGATTTGTTTGGCTTGTTATAGTAATTTTATTAACCATATAGTGTAAGAAAACAAGAAGATATGGTAAAAGTTAAATTATTTAACTTAGAGTTAAATCTAAATGATAAGGTTAAAATAGTAACCTAAACTTGTATAAAACCTATTTGTTGAGATTATTTCGACCCATACCCACTTTATCTTCGAAATAAATCAATTTGGAGCTATTATAAACCGAATATGACTTTATTATAAAATAATATTTTAAGTTTTTTCAAAGGTGCCCCTCTCCTCCCTTATAAAAAGGGCACCCCTTCCCTATTCTCTTCACACCCTTTTGAGCCTTAAAGCTTGGACAAACCCTGAACATTTCCTTTATCATCTTCCCTAGAAACATTATAGAGGTTTTTGTCACCTCAAAAGACCAACCCTAGTGCCTTAAGAGGAGGTTAAGAAGAGGCGCGTCAAAGAAGAGGTAATATCCTTTACCGATTCTTTCCAATTTATTTCTTCTTCTACTTATTATTCTTTATTTTTTTCATCATAAATTAATAACATCAGTATCACTCATATACTGATATGTTATTATAAATATTAAACAACCCAATTTCATCTTCTATCCATCCTACAGAAAACGAAATCACCGCACATGCGTACGTACGGAATATTGTCTCCACGTCGTGGTGTAATCTGTTTTCCAACAACTCCTTACTTGGATGGGTATAATGGTGTAAATAAATAACTATATATGATTATTTTAAAGTGATATTTATTCTTAAATATTATACATACACTTCAATACAATTCCACGATCATGGAAATGATATCATCGCTCGTGCGTACGTACGAACCACCGTCTCCACGAATGCGATGAGATTCATTTTCCATGATTAACCATTAAAGTATGATTATAAAGTATATATAATAAATAATCATGAAAGATATTACATAATAATGATACTGTATTTATGTACATATATGTTTCATTTACTTAATTCCATTTAATTCCATAAGGAAATGAAAACAGCATTCATGCGTACGCACGGCCTACCGTCTCCATGAACGATGTATTTCTTTAAATTTATATACTGAATATATATTATATATAAATCATGTTTTACATTCTGGAATTAATTAAATAATGATATAATTAATAATATCAAGAACAACATTTCAAAACACGTACGATAAATGAAACGATTTTACGCAAAACGCTGATTAACATGGAATTTACAAAAGAACGGGTAATATAAATTCATAAGTGAACCATATATGATATCATAACAATGAATATGATTCTGTAATAAGTTAATGAAATTATTTAAATCATTATACAGGAGGTTTGGGTACGTACGAATCATATCGGACCTGAGGTAAGGGAACTTCTTAACCCAATTTTCGTTCTTTGGGTTGATCTTCTCTTTCTTATTTATATCGTTCTTTGATTATGTGAGAAATGAATTTTTATATATTATCATGTATTTATACATTCTATATGTGACCTTATAGTGAATACACATAAGTGATCTATTTTATTTACAAAAAGATCTTTGTAATGGATAACTTTTCCAATCTCGTTTTTATCCGAGATTATTTATTCGTAAGTATTTACTAGGGATATATTTATAATCCATGTACTTGTTTTCTAAAAAAAATTCATGTATGTTTAAAGTCCTTTTTACCCATTTTTGACTTTTACTACATGGTATGTAAGGAATATTTATTTTTTTTACCATATGAAGTATTTTTTGACTTTTCCGGAAAAAGTACGAGAAGAATGTTTTTTTAACTTATACGGCATGAACGGATTTTTATAGTTTCATATCGCCTAATTTTCAAGAAGCTTCCTCTACAAGTTTTAATGGTTATTTTCAATAAAATCCTTTTCTTTTAAAATTTTGTGGCATTTTGTGAAAAGAAAATGATTTTTAAGGAGAAATGATATTTTCCTCAAGAATTCATTTCAAGTGTTTTATCAAAACTATTTTCCATATAAGATGACATTATGTAGAATGTTTATGTTTCAAGTATACTATCTCTATTATTTACGTGGTTTGATTCTTCTTATGATGAAATGATATCCATTTGTTTTATTTGGATTATGTTATGATGGGATAATGTTTATGAAACCCATTTTATTCATTGGGTTATGATGAATGATTTATGTTTATGTTGTGGCACAAGTAAGAATGATTTCATTATGAGATGGGTGGGAACTATATCTCCCTCCAATTAATTGGGTAAAGATTTATATCTCATGAGATATACATGGCTGAAATGGTAAGTTAATCCAGTTCAGTGATACAGGACTGGAACGAGGAGTGAACTCGATTCATAAAGGGACTTTGTCCACTAAGATGGTCTTGGCAGTAATACATTGGCTACTATGGAAATCATATCATGTGATTAATGGTTTGTCACAAATTACATGTTTTATTCCCATGATATTTTATCATTATTTATGTTCTTTTATGATATATTCCTTACGTACTTCCAAGATTTATGTCTTTTCTCAAGATTTGGATGTTTAGATATTATGTTCAAGTTTTTGCATTCAAATGTTTATGGATTGTTTTATGTTCTCTATGTTTACCCTTACTGATCATTTGAGATCACCCTTTTTATGTTTTCTTTTCCCCAGGATTTAAATAATGGTTTTAGGTAAGAAAAAAAAGGGGGAATATCTCTATAGGAGATGTTGAAGATCTTTCACCACGATTAGAAGATTATATTCTGAGTTTCCAAAGACACTAAACTATTACGGTCCTTGTGTGTCTGTTTTTGTTATGTATTAAGTATTACTCAAAAAGTAATGTAATGTCCATGTACGTCAATCTTTGAGTCTCTATAATAATATTCTGTAATTCTCTTTTATAGCATACCTTTATTCTTTTTATGTTGTATATATACAATAATTTCATTTGAGGAAGTGCGGACTACCGCCCCCTCAAAGTGATATGACTCATTCATACCATACATAGAACGTATAAAGGGTGGTGTTAATGAACTTATGTAACATATATAAAATATTATATTATACAGTAATAATAATATACCTATGTATCATTTGGTCTTCTTTCCTTTTAAAATAAAAAAAATGAAATGGAAGTAGCGTTCGTGCGTACGTACGGATTACTGTCTCCATGAATGCGATGAGATTCATTCCCCATCGTAACCATTAAAGAATAATTTTCATTTAATTATTAAAAATAATATTTAAGAACATTATATCATTCTGGATATGAATAAAATACATCCTATCCATAACAAAGATGACTTACATAACAAAACATATAAAGGAAAACGAATCAGTTAACACCCAAAACAATGATACTACTAAAATATTATTTAAAAAGCAATATTAAAAGATCATATATGATATAATATTTATATATGTGGTTATTTTATAATTTAATAAAAATTATTTAACTATTATACAGGAGGTTAACATACCTTCAACCAAGAAAAAGTACAAGGTAAGGGTTAATTTCACAATCTCTTTATTATCTGAGGTTATTTTTATGTAAGTATTTATTGGTACCTCTTTATCATCCACATCTGTGTTTCTTAAAAATGTATTTCAAAACATTTTTACTATTTACTAGACTATGTTTTAAAGTCATTTATACCATTGTTTGACTTTTTATAAAATGGTTTTAAAGGAATCTTTCTGTCATTT
This sequence comes from Viscum album, assembly GCA_963277665.1. NCBI lineage: Eukaryota > Viridiplantae > Streptophyta > Magnoliopsida > Santalales > Viscaceae > Viscum > Viscum album. The sequence continues at coordinate 562,454,725 of OY728142.1, read as the reverse complement.
TCCAAACAAGGTACTTTATGACCTTTTCGACAAATTAAGGTAAGAATGTTTTTTTCTATCTTATACGGAGGGTGTGGTTATTATCCACAATTATAATACCTTTGAAGATTCCCTTAAAATATTATAAGAATATTTTCAAAATAGATGTTTCCTTTTATAATTACATGACTTTCAAATGATTTCAAAATAGAAAGAGATATTTCTCTCAAATAGTTTTGATTTCATCTATGTCAACATCCTTTAATGGAATTTATACTTGTTTGAAGTTGATTTATTATGATAAAAATATTCTATATTTTATTGAAGGTTTTGCGATATGTTTGATTGTGGATGTGTTATTTTTATACCATTCGCGGTTTATGGTTAATTTATTAACATTTAGTATGCTGGTTTTAATACAAATGTCTATGTTATGTTTCAACCTTTTTATATGAGGAATGAATTGGACTTAGTAAGTGACGGGTGGAGCCTACTATAGCTCCTTGATGCATCAGTAGGTCTCATGAGACAAACTAGTGTCTTTTCACAAGGCCTTGACAAAATTTTATTTGTAGTCTTGACACGAGGCCTTGACTATGTGGTTATGATGTCTGGCATTATGCATTCCATCATTATGAAATTATATATTGATATTACATGTGATTATTCAACTATTAGAATATCCATGTGAATAATTAAATTGAATTATTTGATTTATCTTTGCCATATTATGTTTAAGTTTAAGTTTAAAATGATTTTGTTTTAGTTTTATACATTGCCTTAAATGTTTGTGTTTATTTATGAAAGTTTCCACTATACTATTATCCTTAATGAGCATCTGAGCTAACCCATTTCTATGTTTTCTTTTTCCCAAGATTCTAAGAAGTTTATTATGTTTGATATGTATGGTTAATCTAGAGTAATAATGGTGTTCACAATGGATTATTTGGTTTGTGTTTTATGTTTGAATGTTTAATGTAATGTGCATGTATGTAATTTATTTTCTAAGATTGTTAAATTGATTGGTCCTTCGGGACTTGATTCCTTGAAATCATTCCAATGTATTAAAATAATGCACTGTCTCTGGGCTACTAGGTTTGGGGCGTTACATTACTTCCCTACAGTACTTATAATGCAATGATCCTTTTAAAAATGATATTGTTCTCCACTAATTTTGAAACCAATAAGTGTAAATTTTCAATGTATAATGCTTCTCAAATGAAGTAAATAAAAGTTTCTTAAATATAATAATTGTTTCATACTTGACTAATATGACATCATGTAGTGTCTAGTGGCAATTTTAATTCATTATACTCATAAAAATTTGATTTGTATGGTTATAGTCATCAGTAATCAATTGTTTAGAAATAAAATATTTTTTTAACACATATAATGATTTAAGGTTGCTCACTGCAAACATCATTATCATTCATAATTTCATCCTAAATGATAACCATTAATATTTTGGTGAGTGAACATTGTTTATATATATTTTCTCAATATATGAAACTTTAATTAGATTCTTTGTAACTTTATAGATATCACACATTCCATTAATTCAATGATTTCCACCACTATAAAACAATCTCAATACACATCATTCAGATCTTAATATCTTAGAACAATAGCTTCATGTAGCTTAAATTATTATTTGATAATGTTCTAATACTTATTCTCACTTTTAGAGATCATATAACTCTTCAACCACCATAGGTTGTTTTTTTGAATATTACCCTTGTGTAAAATGATAACTTGTTATGAATAATCACCAATAACATTCAAATTTTGATATTCCTTCAACTTCAGTATTCCAATATGATCATTATTATTCAATTAAGATTACAATCTACCAAAGGTAAAAACAACATCATGGTGGTTATCATCCCATGTGGGTTCCCCTTATTTTAATTTAGCTTCATACTTGATCACTCTACTTAAAATCTTTCATCCATCATAAATTTCTTACTTTAATGCTACCACACATGATCCTAATTTTTTTCTAAAACTAAAAATTATTGTTATATGAGGAGGTTATCAAAGTGAAACCTTCTCATAAGAATAATTATAACATTCCAATTTAAATAAATTCTATCATTTTTATCATTATAACTTTTTCTTTTATTGATTCTTTGAGTTTCTAAAATGATTTTTTTTCTTATGAAAATAATTAAATTTGTTATAAGTTTCTATAACATTCTCCTTTGATTATGAATACCTTATGTGTATTTATTTATTTTTTATAAAAAAATTAATGTTTTTAAACCTAATATGATGGTAATGGATCAAAAATCGATGGATGTTAATCATATGACAAAGGAGTATGAGTTTGTAGTTAAATATTTCATCATGTTTATAATAGAGCATGCATACCTACCTTCTCAAATTATTTTTCTATGTTTGTGTTGTTGTTATTCAAGGTGAATTTTTCTAAAAAAAGTTGTAATAATGTTTGAATTGTCACAAAATAGATTGAATCTATAAATGTTGGACTAAACATGAGTAAAATTGAATATACATACTGACTATAATGATACCACAATCTATGAATCATTTGAGATGAATGCTAGTATAAATGATGATGGAGGTCGTATTGAAAAAATGACAATGAAAATTGAACATGACCTTCATGATTGTCCAAATTTGTTTGAGAAGTTAAATAGTTGTGCAAAGAGAATATTTTATACTGATTATTCTAAATATACAACATTTTTAACTATATTGAAGTTATATAATTTGAAAGTTTTCCATGGATGGAACAACACCATCTTTATAGAACTACTTGGTCTCTTGAATTTTATACTACCATAATAAAATGAGCTTCCTTTTTGAATATATGATGCTAAGATAATTCTACGTTTAATGAGTATTATATCTAAAAAATACATGTATGTATATATGATTGTATATTGTTTTGTAAAGACCATGAATCACTCATCAAATTCCCTAAGTGTGGCATGGATAGATACAAGAAATATAAATCAATTCCTTTGAAATTTTTATGGTACTTTCATATCATTCCATGGTTTAGGTGAATATATGAATGTTAGGAAACCTCTAGAAAATTGACATGGCATGCAGATACAAGAATTGAATAAGAGAAACTATGTCATCTAGATGAGTCTCCTCGGTGGAAGGAAATCTATTATGAGTATCCTGAATTTGAAACGATCCAAGGAACCTCCATCTTGCATTATCTATAGATGGAATAAATCATGTTGGTGTAAAAAGTAATACTCATAGTATATGGCCTTTTATATTGGTAAAATATAACTTTCTACTATAGTTATGCATGAATCAAAAATATATTATGTTTTATATACTTATATCTAGACCAAAACAACCTGGCAATGATTTTGATTTCTATTTGGATCCATTGATAAAGATCTAAAATTGATGTGGAATATAGGTGTTATATTATATGATGATTATAGAAGTGAAGAGTTCACATTGAAATCCGTTTTGATGGGATGATAAATGAATTTCCTGCTTATGAAAATTTATTAGGCTATAACATTAAAGGAATGTTTGGTTGTCTCATTTATGAAGAAGGTACACACTCAATTAAGTTGAAATGTTCCTTGAAGTTTTAGTTTTTAGGACATCATAAAGTTTTACCCTGATAACATAAATATCGATCCTGAACAACATCATTTGATAGAAATACATAACAAAGTACAGCACCATCTCCACTAATGAGTGAACAACTATCCGAGGAAGTAAAAGATATTGACACTAATTTTGGTAAAACTTTTTTGAAAAAACCTTATGAAATCATGTTGGAAAAGGAGATCAATTTTCTTTGAATTACCATACTAAAATTCTTTGTACATCATACTTTTTATTTATATCATGCATATAGAAAAAAAATGTATGTGATAGTGTTATTGGAATGTTAATAAATTTACCAGAGAAAAGAATATGGAATTAAGGCTAGGTTGGACATGATTGACATGGGGATAAGGGGAACCAGTGTGAAGGGTAGAATATGAACTTTTCTTCCTCCAGCAGCTTACACTCTATCCAAAAAAGAAAATTTTCAATTTTTCCACTTCCTTAATGGTGTAAAAAATTTAGAGGGGTATTCATCAAAAATCAAGAATTTCATTTCATTGACTAATTTTAAGTTATAGGGTCTAAAATCATGTGACTTTCATGTTTTGATACAATATTTAATTCATGTAGCTTTAATTTTCATTCTACTTAAAAATGTATGACATAAATTAACCATACTTTTCTTATTTTTTTAAATCCATTTGCAGTAAATTTATAGAACCAGTGAAGTTTCCAATCATGAATAAGGAAATTGTAGTAATATTATTTGAATTGTATGTCAAGAATCAAAGTTTTCCAAAAGGTTGTATTATAGAGTGATATATTACTAAAGAAACTATTAAATTTTGTATCGATTACCTATCAAATTTTTATATCATTGGTCTCCAAAAATCTAATCATAATAGACACCTTATGTATAAAGAAAATTTCTAGAAAATATGTTGTTAAAATTACCATTATAAAGCAAGAGTAGGATTACCTTTACATTTTACATAATAGTGCATAGGTTGATCCATAAGTTGAATCCCATAAAGTAATTATTAGACATTTAAATCCATCAAGGGATGAAATATGGATATCAAATACACATAATCAATGGTTTATAAGATGATTCTAAGATCATATTTCTAAAAAATTATCTCTAAATTTGAATTTAATTGTCGAATGACTTCAATGGCTAGCCAGGGGACCAAATGTAAATGTTATCTCTTACACTGGTTTAGTAATTAATGGTTATAAATTCTATACAAAGGAACAATGTGGATGTATTATGATGTAAAGTATTGGAGTTACAATGGTGGTGGAAGTGGTGCAAATATCTAGTTCTAAGGACAGATATCCAATTATGTGAATATTTCATACTTTGGCATCATCGAAAAAATATAAGAGTTAGATTATAAAACATTTCAATTTATTATTTTCCATTTCAAAAGGGTTGAAAATAGAAGTGTAGTTAAATTCGACAAATTTGGATTTTTGAAGGTGGATTTCAGTATAGAATGATATAAGGATGAATTATTCATAATGGAATCACAAATAGTACAAGTATTTTATGTCATAGATTCAGAAAACAGAAATTTTTCAATCATTCTATTGGAAACTCAAAAAACTATAGGTTCATATGAAAATTCAATTGAGAATGACCCTTTCATTAGGAGATCACAATCATTTCACAGTGTTCCCTGTGTAAATAGTTTCTTGTATGTTATAGGGTACTACAATGAGGGATTTGGATGATCGATAGAGGATCCAAATACCTTAAAACTTTAAAGAAAAAAACGATTTCAATGAACATGTTAAAGTATTTTTAATATATTATACTTTTCCTCATAATAATATGTGTTCTCTACTACATTTACATAATCTAAATTGAATTTTTAACTATTCATGAAGATAATGACTTCTCCACACACGTATGTTACCAATCCTGACATGATTAATGTTGAAAATATGGAATTATTAGGGGATCAATAGAATATGGATATAAAAAACAAGAGTGGTGTAGGATCACCATGTTAACTAAATTTTCCAAGGCAAGAAGCAAAGCTATAAAATTTGACATTGGATGGAATCAATATAGCCAACCTATTGACCCTAAAAATTCAATATTCATTAGTTACATTATGGTCACAATGAGAATGTATGTTACAGTTGATATATTCATGTGGCACAATGTCATGTATGCATTGAATTCAACCATGTGGGAATGTATTAGGGTAATGTTATGATATACTTCCTCTATTTTAATGAAAATTTATATAATGAAACATTGATTTACTTTTCATTATCCCTTATATAGTTTGTTTATTTTAGATGATTATCATAAGAAATTTATCTTAATGGTCATTAGAAAAGATCATATAAAATTTTAGACACTTCTAACAAAGAATCATCTTGGGATGCTAAGGGGAAAGTAAAACCCCACCAACCAGCTACGTATGCACACATTATAAACCAAGAAACATGGAAATATTTCATTAGTCTCCCTAATTATGAATCATTTTAGTTTCATTGTAATTGATAATATTTTATTATAAAATATTTATTTTATATACTTTGATTTAAAATTGTTAATTTATGAAATATAAAAGGAGTTCTAAAAATAAGCAACATGTATCAAAACCAGTGTACCCCAACCTTAAAGAAAGGATAGGGTATGTTTCACTTAAAAATAAAATTGTATGTATCTTACATCTACATTAAAAGTTTTATGTGATATGAAACAACATATGTTCCTTTATTATGGTGTGGAACAAAAGCTGGTTACTTTCTTAACCTTGATGATTGAATAAAAAATCATCTCTCATCTTGGAATGGAAAGGCTCTCTCAATGGATGGTCGTATTTCTCTTATCCAGTCTACCATTGTCTCTAAGTTGGTTCACTCCTTTATGGTTTATAGGTGGCCTATGGGGTTTATCAAGAGCTTAAATTTCTGCATTAAAAAAATTGGAGTGGTATTATTCTTGATCATAAAATGGTCATGGTTTCTTATAAAAGGTGATGTAACCCTCTCTCCATTGGTGGAATTGGTATCAATATCATTAAGTTATTTAATGACGCTCTTTAAGATCAATTCACTTAGAATTTGATCCATAGTAGCTCCATGGATTTTTAATTTCTCAGACATGGGTTTCTAGTTAGATTGAATCAGGGTAATACTACTTACATGGACTCGTCACTTTGGCCAGCTATCAATAACTCTTATTCTAATATTATGTATTACTCTAGATGGATCACTAGTAGGAACTCAAATCTCAATTTATAGATAGATAATTGAACAGAAACCCCTATGATCTCTAAATTTCATCCTCTAGACTCTTCTTCAGATTCTCATATTTCAATTAAATATTTATTTGACAATCCTACTCTAAATTTACATAATGGGGTTATTAGAATCATCAAGGATTATACCTTCACCCCTTGGGAGGATGTGCTCATCTGAGAACTAGTGAAAAATGGAATTCTGAATGGATTAATATATTATCCATTTGCTTAAATGAGATATAATTAGGATTTTGACTAAATTTAATTATTAAACAAGGCCTAGATCAATCCCTTGAGATTCACTCTAATCTAGATATTAGTTCACAATTATATTCCTATTGATTCTTGTTTTCAAAGTTTTAGTGTTTCTCTTTGTTCTAGCTTTTGCCTATCCAACCAGCATTGGGAAGATTCCAACCACCTGTTCCTTAGTTTTACTAGAGCTTCAGCATTTTGGAACATGATCTTTGACTTATTTGAACTATAGATGGTCGACTCGATTGGTTTGATGCTTCAATAAGGTATTGGTTCTTTGTCGTTGTATCTCTCCAAACTTCTTCATGTGGTAGTGGATGAAATGATTTATCTTATTTAGAATGGTCTTAACATATTGATCCACTATGATACCTCTTTCAGTATTCAATTGTCTATTTTGAGTATAATTGTTTCTATTAGGGAGTCAAGTGTGATTCAAAATTATTTTTGTGAAAGTAACATCCATGATTTTACTATTCTAAGAATACTTGTAATTACTAGGAGCTTAAAACCGCCTACTGGTACCTTTTAAGTTCTATGTCATCCCCCTTTTTAGCACTAGATTAAAATAAATTTGAATGGTTCTTTGAAATGGAATCATGGTCCCTTTGGATGTGATATTGTTTTTCATGATCATAGTGGAAGAATACTTGGTTTTTTTAGATCATATGGACTCGAAACATTGTTTGAATCTGAAATTCTTGGAATGATCAACGTGGTATCCTTTATTGAATCCAAAGGATGGAATAATTTATAGTTTTAAAGTGATTTCACTACTACAATTTAGGATATAAAAAATGGATTGTTTCATCTCTCATGGAGGATCACAGCTTAATGGATAGAATGCATGAGTGTTCTCTCTAGACTCAACTACTTTATTACACATTCTTATTGAGAGGGAAATCATGTGGCGGACGATCTCAGTAATAAAGGTATTGATAATAATCACACTTGGATGTATGGCCTTCCTTCCAATTTGATATATCTTTAGTATAGATATTGTTGTAAAATCATGTCCTTCTGACTTATGTAGTTATTTGGATTTAAATAAATATGCCTTGGACACTTTGGCTCGGGAACCTCTTAAAAAATCTATTTATGTTCATATGTTTTTTATACAGTTTAGACACAATAATCAACATCAACTGTACCTAAAGAAAAACTACTTTCAGTAGATTTTAAGTGGTCAGAGAAATATGGTTGTGTTTGAGGTGAAGTTTTTGGAGTGTCACCTTGAACATGTTTCATGAAGAAAAAGTTATAAGGAGATACATATGATATGATGAAAGGAATATAGACACAGATAGATTATTTAAAAGATATTATTGTTTGTTATGGTTTAGTCGACCGGTATATTTGAAAGGATCAAAGCAAACTAATAGTAAAATAATGATCAGTGCATGAAGAGTCACATAACCCCCACTAGCTTTGAGGCTATCCATTCCCCTAAACCACTTTCCTTACCATAGGTAATCAATTTTTTTATAAATATTTCTTCTAAATGTTAATTAAACAACTTACAATAAATTTATATTACTAAAATTATACAAGGTGAAATTTTATGTGATTTATTCTATCAATACCCATGAATCACCTTATTGTGATGGGTATGATGTACAATATCCGGGGAGATATGATACATAATAATAATCTCCCAAAATATCACATGAGAGTGGGGATTGAAGTAGCTCACAAGTCGAGTGTTGAGTTTTCTATTCTGCATGATGATCTGGATATTATCATGGATGATATTGTTATTGTAACTTTCATAGCATGTCTATTTAATCTTATAAAGATACATGAGGTATATACATAATATTTTTTTAAATTAAAAAACTTTAATAGTTGATGAAAAAACGTCTGAAATGAGGTATGGTATTACAGAAGAACAAAATGAAGGGAAAACGGAAGGTCAGATCAAGACAATCATATGGATCAGCTAAGAAATCAAAAGGAGCTTCTGAGAGTACCTTCAGCCCACCAATACCATTGACACATATATTAACATTGCAAGTTCATGCAGATACATCATTCAAAGATAAAAATATATCCTACATTGAATATGAAAAATAAATATTTGGAGAGTCCATTATAGATGTGATTGGTCTCAAGAGCATAAATGAAATTATCAAGTTTGAATGGTTGGTAAACTCAGTTTTGAATACATACATGGGGCATATTTTCATAATTTGTTTTTCAAAAAAATGATCTATTATGTTAATTATAGTTAATAGATATTCATATTTTCTATAGTTATATAGATTACTATTATATAAATGGAAAACCCTAAAAAATATTTAGACTCATTGATCCCACTATCATTTATATGGAAAATTTTGTTTATAATTGGAAGAAATTGAGAAAAAAAAAGATAAACTAAGTGTGGATTTTGAAAAGAAAATAACATATAATAAACTCTTATTGATTCCTATGATGTAGGGGTAAAACTCTACTCTATAATTATATAAAATATATTTTTATTTTTTTATTAATTATTTGTTTTTTGTTTTTTAGGAAGCATTGGATGCTAATCAAAATCAATTTAGACACCTAGAATGTTTATTTTTTTGGATCTAAAGCATGGATTTATAAAAAAAATCATCCACACTTGATGTTCATTATGAATTTTTAATGCATTTAAATCAATATTTTATAGATAAAATTAAAATTATTAATTTTAATGTGTGTTTTAATAAGAATTTTATTATTATGGATAAATCTATAAATATTAGTTAAATCATGGAATGTGGTTGGTTTCTAAACACAAGAAGCCTAAGGATTTGTTTTAGAAACAAATTAAGGTATATATAGTAATATTTAATTATCAAAACAATTTACTTATTTTGGTCAATGTTTTTGTAGTGTATAAAACAAAATAATGAAAACAATTATGGATATTATGTTTTCACATTTATAAAGGATATTATATAACATCAACAAACTAGTATCCCTGAAGAGGTAATTCTTGAAGGTAATTACAATTTCATTTAAAATATTTTTAGTCATATTTTTGTTTATATTTTCTTAGTACTACTAGGACTATCAATAGTCTATGTACTCAAAAGAATAAGTAAATTTGTTTAAAGATGAGTGGGTTGAGTACATGGTGTTAGAATGTTTTTCGGCATCAAGTTGAGGTGATTACCTATTATTTTTGTGATCTAGTATAGGCTATGACCTTAGAGATACATTTGGGATGTGAAGTATTAGTATCGTAATGCTTAGATGTTATTTTTTCTAAAATAAAATTCATTTATTGTTGGAAATCTGATAATTATATTTTTATTCTAATCTTACATTTGAAATTACCATCGAAACAATTTTTTAGATTTGATTATCCCATTATTCCAAAGGAATTTAAACTCAACCATAGATTTTTTGTCCCTCTTAAACAAGACTACTGAGTTGATAATCCTTCCCCCCACCTATAGTTCCTTCACTTGATTAAAATAGTATGAAAGTTATGATTAAGGGTGTTGTATCTAGCAGCAGTAGAAAAATCATATTGATAACAAGACATAATATTATGGGAAATCATTACATATACAAAAAAATCCACTTGCATCTATGGATACAGTCCAACTTCAATTGAACCTTTCATATACATTTACTAAACATGCATCTCATGTGAGTAATTTAATATTACTATAGTTACTATAATTTTTAAATGCCTCTAAAGGCTATATGCTCATTCCTAATTGGCCATGCATTTATTTTCATCTGATAACTAATTTCCTTCTTTAGGGTTAGGATGAATTGGTAGAAACTGTAAAATGATTTTATAATGAACCTCTAAAGCAAGAAATATTTGAGTTGTTTCTAAAGGAGAAGTATCAGGGATGGTTACACTCTGTGGATTATGGCAGAGCTAGTAACATGTTTGAAGCTACTCGTGATCATGAGAGATTAGACGTTGAGGCTACAGTTGAGATAATGGTAAGATGGAAATCAGTAAAGGATCCTTCTACCCACAAATATGAAGACATATTACCAACTACCTAGGAAGGTAATTCCATACTCTTAACCTCATAATTTTTATTTTGTGTCTTATTGTCTTTTGATGAATTTTTAAAAATGGTCTCAGCCCTCTCACAATCACTTCCACCTCCATGACTAATAAGCAAGATGAATTCCTTTACTTTCATGTTTGATTCAACCAAATACATGATAATGAAAGATACTATAAATACTAATAGAGATATATCACCCATATTCCAATCTAATTCTCAAATTAAAAATGATTAATTGACTATGTAGGAAGTTTAACTATGGTTTTAATTTGAAAATGTTGAGAGTTCAGTTGATCTCTATAAGGTAATTTAGTTTAAAACACATGTCAAATTATCAAAACCAATAAAATTATCATGGATTGTTTTCAAAATTTAAGAAAACAATCCATAATTCATTTTCAATGTGTATGAATCAACCAAATGTAAATCTTATATACGATGTATCCAATATAAATCTTAGTACATGTTTTCAATATAAAAGTGTCATTTTACTTTAAAACATGCATCATGTTGTCAAACCATGAAAATGATATCAGATTATTTTCAAAATTTAGGATAGTGATTCATAATTCATTTTTGATGTGTATTAATTGTACACACATCAATCAGACACATGAAGTGGTTGATATGACTCAAAGTGCATGTTTTTAATAGAAGAGTGTCATTTTAGTTTAAAACGTGCATCACATTATCAAAACTAAGAAAAGGAGCACTGATTGTTTTAAAATTTTAATAAAATGATATATAATTCATGTGTGAAATGTAGGAATTAATTGTATGTCAATCCAATACATGATGTGACTAGTAGGACTCAGAGTACATGTTTTCACATTTAAAGTATCATTTTACTCTAAAACACACGTCACATAAACAACATTAATCAAATAATATTGAATTTTCTTGAAACTCTTTAAAAATGATACATAATTCATTTTTGATGTATAAGAATTGACTGTATGTTAATATGATACATTATGTGACTATAATGACTCCAAGTGCATGTTTTCAATATAAAAGTGTCATTTTAGTTTAAAACGTGTGTCACATTGTTAAAACCAAGTAAATAATCTCATATTGTTTTAAAACTTTAGGATAACGGTCCATAATTCATTTAGGATGTGTAGGAATCAACCATGCATCAATCTGACATGCTATGTGGCTGGTCTGATTCAAAGTTCATGTTTTCACATTAAAAGTGTAACTTTATTTTAAAAAATGTATCATGTAGCTAAAACTAAGAAAATGAGCTCATATTATCTTAATAATTTGGGAAATTATTTATAATTAATTTTTGGCATGTAGGAATAAACCACACATCAATATGACACACGATGTGACCGGTATGACTCAAAGTGTACATTTTCACATTAAAAGTTTCATTTTACTTTAAAAAAGGCATCATAAAATCAAAAACTGAGAAAACAAGCTTGGATTGTATTGATAATTTATTAAAGAAATTCATAATTCATGTGTGGAATATAGGAATTTATCATACGTCAATTTGACACACAATGTATTTGATATGACTTAAAGTGTGTGTTTTCAATATAAAAGTGTCATTTTAGTTTAAAACGTGTATCTCATATCCATAACTAAGAAAACAAACTTGAATTGTTTTCAAACCTTCATAAAAAGATCCATAATTCATTTATTATGTATAGTAATTTACTGCATTTCAATCTAACACATGATGTGAATGGTACAACTCAAAGTGTGTGTATTCGAGTGTCATTTTAGTGTAAAATGCACATCGTATAGTTAAAACTAAGTAAACAAGATCAAATTGTCTTGAAAATTTATAAAAATGACCCATAATTCATTTTTGGCATGTATGAATTTATATCACATCAATCAAACACATTATTTGACCAGTATGACTCCAAGTGTAGGTTTTCAATATAAAAGTGTTATTTTATTTTAAAACACAAGTCACATAGTCAAAACTAATAAAATGAGCCTAAATTGTTTTGAAACTTTATGAAAATTTTCCAGAATTAATTTTTGTTGTGTATGAATCGATCATATGTCAATCTAAAAGATGATGTGGTTGGTATGAATCAAAGTGCATGTTTTCCATATAAAAGTGTCATTTTAGTTTAAAACATGCATCATCTAACCAAAACCAAGAAATTAAACTCATATTGTTATCAAAATTTAGGAAAATGATCCATAATTCATTTAAGACATATATTAATGGACCACGTGTCAATACAACATTAAATTTTTTTTCACTATGACTCAAAGTGTGTTTTTTCAATATAAAAGTGTCATTTTAGTTTAAAATGTGTTTCATATAACCAAAACTAAGAAAACAAGCACATATTGTTTTAAAAATTTAGAAAAAATGATACATAATTCATTTGTGACATGTAATAATTAACTACACGTCAATCTAACACACGATATTCCTGGTATGACTCAAAGTGTGTGTTTTCAATATAAAAGTGTCATTTTAGTTTAAAATGCACATCATATATCCAAAATTGATCAAACGATATTGGATTGTTTTAAAAATTTAGAAAAATTATTTATAATTCATTTTTTATGTTTAGGAATAAACCATAAATCAATATAACATGCTATGTGACTGGTATGACTCAAAAGTACATGTTTTCAATATAAAAGTATCATTTTAGTTTAAAACATGCACCATATAGGAAAAACTAATCAAACAAGAACATATTGTTTTCAAAATTTATAAAAACAATTCATAATTTATTTAAGACATATAGGAATTGATTTCATTTCAATCTGACATATGATGTCGTCGATATGACTCAAAGTGTGTGTTTTCAATATAAAAGTGTCATTTTAAATTAAAACATCACCACATAGTCAAAACTGACGAAACAAGATCATATTATTTTCAAACTTGAGTATAATGATCCACAATTTATTTGTGATATCTAGTAATCAATAAAATGTCAATCCAATACACAATGTTGTTGATATGACTCAAATTTCATGTTTTCAATATAAAAGTGTAGTTTTAGTTTAAAACGCACGTCGCATATCCAAAACCAAGAAAACAAACTCAAATTATTTTCAAAATTTATAAAAAATCCATAATTCATTTGGGATGTATATAAATTGACCACACATCAATCTGATACACGATGTGGTCAGAATGAATCAAAGTGTGTGTTTTCAATATAAAAGTTCCATTTTAGTTTAAAATGTGCATCACATTGTCAAAACCAAGTAAACAAGCTCTGATTGTTTTCAAAATTTATAAAAATGGTATATAATTTATTTTTATCATGTATTAATTGACCACACATCAATCCAACACACAATGTGGCCAATATGACTCAAAGTGTGTGTTTTTAATACAAAAGTGTCATTTTAGTTTAAAACATGTGTCATGTTGTTAAAACCAAGTAAAAGAGATAAAATTATTTTCAAAAGTTAGGAGAACTATCCATAATTAATTTTTTGCATATAGTAATTTACCATGCATCAATTAGACACATGATGTACTTGGTATGACTCAAAGTTCATGTTTTAAATATAAAAATTTCATTTTAGTTTAATGATATAATTATTAATAACTATTTAAGTAATTAAGATAATTAATAACTGATAATATCATTAATATATTCAGTAATTAACAATATAATTTATAAAGATTAATAAGTAATAATGTAATTAATAATTCATAATCTGATTCTATTATAGAGTTGTTGCAAGGCAGCATGTTTTACTAGCATCTACCCTAACATTTATCATCGCTAACAAAAGTGATGATAAATATTTCCTTTATCAATAACTATATATTCCTAATACATGACATTCTCAAACAAAAAATGATCATCTATGAAAAAAATATGAGAAATGGTAGGCCCTTTCTGATCTGTTCGAACCCCATAAAGTCACCCTCTAGCTACTGTTGCCTTAATCAAATGTGAAAACACATCCACAACAATAATAAATAAATATAGATATTGTATATCACCTCACCACATTCCCAAAGTATGAGAATTATAACCATCATACATCTAATGGGCTTTATATGATCAAAATATGACTATCTGTAATGGAATACAACCCAAACATAGGAAGATCTATCTTCAAGAATCAACACCTAAATAAAACTGTAAATACAGTGTACCTAGAAAACACCAATAGAAACAATCTTCTTCGTCTTCAGTGAAGGATAATGTTTGATAAAGATCACAAAGCAATGAAAAAAATCACCTTACCTCTAAGGGAGAACATTATCCAATGGATCTGTGATCGTATTTTGAGGATACCTGAATGAGAAAGGGGTGTTGGCACCTTCATCTCAGTCGATGAACATTAGTATGGATGAAGAGAGAATTGAGAGGATTTCTCCCTCTCGGATGTCCTCAACAAGATGGATCACATCACTTTGTATATCCATCCATAATGCATTTCATTAAATGAAATGAATTGGCCATATTTATGTATCCATATACATTTATTCATATTAAAATTAATTCATTTAATCCTATTTAATTAATATTCAATCCATTTATAATGAATTGATAATAAAACTGCTTGGGAGAAATAAATAAATAAATATATATATATATATATATATATATATATCATGTGCATATATTTATTATTTCATGTATTTAATACATGCATAATAATACCTGCATTGAATTCATGTATTAAATATACACTTATATATATATAGTTCATATCTAACAATATCCCACTTGCACTAAAATCACATAAGGACTTTATGGATAACTTTACAACTCTTTGTGAATTCATCCAAACGCTTTTGAATATGGTTTTTCATCAAACTCTTCATTTTGAACAAATACTTTATCCAAAATTTTATCCTTATCCAATAGTCTAACTATGTGACCCCATGGGTCTTAGCAGTGTTGACAACAACTATGAAATCTCTATTTCATAGATGTGAGAAAATAGCATCCTCTAGAAAAACATTGGTGTTACTCAAGTTGTTAAGGGGTTTGGTGTGATCTCCATCAAACATAATCATATCTCTATATGAACATTTCCAACACAATATGTATCATATAAATCGTATATATCTTTTGCGATCCCTTTTTCCCTGATGTCGAGTGACTACTAGATATGGAACGTGTCAATCTAGTATAGGCCTCTCATCATTTTCTTGATTCTCTAAAAAAACTAACTATGTGGATAAATGCATCACATGTAATTCATCTATCTAATAATCACATCACATGTCACTTATCCAATTCGTTGAATACATCATATATGAAACAACTAATCATGGTCATGAATTTCCTTGATCTAATTCAATCAAGGGATATATGTCTTTTCTTGTCATACAAGTGGAAAATCTCATCTTGGTTACACTCCAACTGACGACATGATCAACAACAAACCCAACCACCCCTTGATTAGCTAAGTTCATATGGTGACTTTTGTAAGTAGGGTATCAAAGTATAAAGTTTATCATGCTAAGTATCTCACCAACCTCAAGTAATATAGACTGATAATAAGAAAACACCCCTAAGTATATCCATGAATATATGAAATTCCATGATATATAATTTAGTGGATCATTCCAAGTAATAAGTATCTACTTATTACCTCAAGAATCTATTCTTTAATAACTCATATTTAACCCTTTACAATGGGTGAAAGAATCTATTCAAGCTAACCTTGACATATCATTACAACCCATTATACTCCATGATGATCATCAGTTAGGGACAACTCAAAGTTTGTACTTTGAGGGGATATTTATCATTTAACCTTTCATATAAAGTAAAGTTTCAACACACATGAATGAATGATAAATGAAGATTGAATTTATTATAAATAAATGATATGTTTACAACCATTAAAACCAATATATTATAGAGATATAACATGGCTCTCATGTTGTTGTTGCAATAATGGATTTTGAACATTACATGTAAATTTAATTCCTATCACATTTGTATGTGACCATATAATAAAATACTCCCACTAACCTCTTAGTGAGTAACATTTAAGAAGTAAACTAGTTTGAATAATGGTGAGACATAGGAATCATATTCCTTAATTTCAACTCTTTAAACTTATATTCAAACTTTTTAACTTCATAAAATTAAATTTTATAATGTTATTTTTTTGTCTACTTATAACTCTTTATATGTACATTATCATCATCCTTGAAACCCTTTCCATCAAAATTTTTCCTTGAAATATTTTGTAAATAATGTTACTCTTTACATTATCACTTTACCATCACATCCTAAACTCTTTTACGATAGAGTGATATCAACCTTTCCATGATAAAAAATGTAATTGTTTAAATTTTTATTTACCATCTTACCCAAAACTCTTTTAGGATAAATTGATAAAACTTTGTTACGAAAAATAATGTAACTCTTTACATTTTTCTTTACCGCTATACCCTAAACTCTTTTAGGATATAAATTGAAATACTTTGAGTATTAGCTGGTATAATCCTTTATAGAATAGTGATGTTCACTTATTATGGTAACTAAATGTAACTCTTTTCATTTTTCTTTACCACTATATCCTAAAATATTTTATGATATCAATTGAATTTCACTTTGTCACAATAACTAATATAACTATTTACATTTTTTATTACTATCATATCCTAAAACTTCTTTTAGTATATCAATTGTAATTCACTTTCTTATGATAACTAAATATAACTATTTATATTTATTTATCATCATATATCCTAAACATTTTAGGACATTCAGTGAAGAATCACTATAATATCCTACTAGTATAATACTTTAGTTAACGGTAATATTCACTTTCTCACAATAACTAAATATAACTATTTACATTTTTCTTTATTGTTATATTCCCTAACTCTTTAGAATATTAAGCGAAAAATCCCTCAAAATCAGATTGGCGCAATCTTTTATTTGTTAACTTTGAACTTTCTCTAAGTCTATACATTCTCCCACTATCCTCTTAGACATCATATTCTCTTCATAATATCTTTTTAAGATTCATCACAAACTACTTTGTGTTTTAGGAAATAACATTTATTTCCTTTTAATATGAATATTAAATGAATATAATATTGTTTCCATATCATATATGGTATTCTATGTGTTTGGAATCTTTATTGAAAATAAGACTTTATTAAAATATCCCACCAATGGGTGGAAGGAACACATTCCCATATATTTTAGAAAATATTTGGATAAACATTTTATCCTGGATAAAACATTTTTATATATATCTTCTTCTCAAAACATGTTATAGAATCCAATGAATCATAAATCATGTGTGTAAATTTAATTATCTCATAACAACTCTGTTATCTAGCATTCTTATCATATAAGAGAAGTGAGATGATGATACACTTTCTTTACTTAGATTCACTTGAGCTTTATAAAATCCTTTACATTCAAATTCTAGATGTGGTAACTATTTATGTCTTCTCATGAATATAAGCTACAAGCCCGGTCAATTCTTCATTTTATTTTGAGGTCATGTATATTTACAACACTTTGTAAAATATACATTTGATATCACATGCCCTTTAAAAATCAAAGAATTAATTTCTATAACATCCTTACCTGATATAGACATTCCATGGAGTTTCATAAACTCCCTCAGGTATATCTTCAATAATCCAATCATATTTAATTATTATTATTCCTTTCCTAATAACCCCAAGTTTCAATGACCTTGATTTAATTCTTGAAGAAACATTGCTGAAATTTTCAACTAACTTTCCTCTTCTAATTTGAACTTATAGCCACTTGTACTGTATATATATAGTATCAGAATCCAGACATCACATGCCCAGTTCATCCATTCTCAATGCTTTGATAATATCAGGTAAATATTTTTCATTGAATTTAATCATATTATTGGAACATTTCCATAAATTACAATAGGATATATTCCCAAACCAAAACAAGCAATTTTAGTCTCCTCTTTAAATTAAGTTATAAAATTAAATTAATCATAAACCATGTGTAAAAAACATCCATCTCATTTTATTTAAACTACCATTATTTTTAATCTCTTTTAAAGATTTAAATGAGATAAAATACACATTTTATGATGAGTTTATCCAAGCTTGAAGCATCCAAGTTATCAATGTAGTAACTCCTTTAATCCATTACTTGAAAGCAAACTTCAAGCTTTAATTATTTCTAAAATTTTAACTTTTTGTATATTTACATAACTTAGTGAAACATACAACTGATATCATATATATTTCATAATAATATAATTGATTTCTATAACCAATAAAGTTTTAAGGAAACTTTATTCTTACCAAGTCATAGAAATATTCAATTATATTGAATATTACTTGACATACCCAATCATATTAAGTATATGAGACTAAAATCATTGATGTGCCCAATCATATTGAGTACATTTTTTGTAACGACCCAAAGTTTCATTAATGGAAAATCCCTCTTGATCCAGTTAAATGTTTCTTTATGAAAAATGTTTTTATAAGATGTCAACTTCTTTAGTTTTACGTTAAGATTTGTGACCGTTACTTTTTAGCCGTTGAGCAGTGATCATCTGACTAGTATAAATATAAGTCTTTAACGAACCCATTTCTACTCAGACAAAGGAAGCGATGGCCTCATCCAGTAGAATTGCCCCTTACGAAGCCCATTTGTCAAAGCTCGTAAAAGAGGTGGTGTCTTTGGGATTTTCCCTTGACCAAGCCCAAGCTGATCTTCATCAAGTCAATCTCGAACGTGATCGTCTACGGGAAAAGTGGAAGTTGATTGAAATTACCACTCGAGCGATGTTATCCAAGCAGCCCCAAGAGTCTGTCACCATCGCACACCTTACCCTTAGGTCTTATGTGGCTATTTTAAGGGGTTATGTAACAAATAAGTAGCACCATGTTCATGTACATTATTTTTTTATATAATAATGAATATAATTTCTAGTCATTTTTGATACATTGTAATTAGTTTTTAAAGTACAAATGGTGTTTTTAGTTATTATTTAATTAAGAATTATATTTTACTAAATTACAGGATTTTTGAATTAAATAATATTTTAATAAAATATTATTATTAATATTAAATTAATTTTTATTAAATATAAATGATCTTATAATTTTATGAATGCAATTAAAAATTTTATTAAGGTTTGAAAGCCATTTCTGTCAAAACCCGTGAATTTTTTATAAATGTCGGTTTTTATTTTAAAAATGAAAATTCACATATTTAGAAAATTATTTAGATAAAATAAATATTATTTTTGTAATCAGGACCTCGAAATTATCCAACGGTGAATTTTTCATAATTTTCTGAGACAGTCAAATTTTTGGGTAAAAATTAAATACCATTTAAATATATAATGTGTTTTATGACATCATAATGACCCAATGGTGATGTAATAAAATAAAATAATCCTTATGTTCGGCCAATATGTGTTTTGTCATTAAAATAATGATTTTTTGGGTTTGTTTGACTTACTTTTCAAAGCATTAATGGAGCCCTCAAGACTTATTCAACACTTTGCCTTTTTAAATTAATTTCCATGGGAGTGTGACTCACCTCTACATAAGCAACCCTAATTTTTTAATAAGTTCGGACCTTGGCCTTGTAAAATATTTTTTTCCTCTTTCCTTTTCCAGAAACCATGGGCAAATACCATGGGATGGTTTGTGGTTTGGATTATTTTAATATAAGGGGTCCCAAACCTAAATAATAAAGAATTCTCTCACCTTTCCTATATAAACCCACCCAAGATCCCACTTCCTCCTCACTAAAATCCCTTGGAGTTCGTCCAACCTCTGCCCTACTCTCTCTAGAATCCTCTCAAGGTGCCCCAAGCTCCCAATAAGCCTCTCACAAGCCTCTCTCTAGCCTTTGGAAGCACACTTCCAAGTAAGGGTTTTTTCTTCCTTTCTCATTTTTGTCAATTTTCTTTAAGTTGTATTGCCCTTTTAATTTCAATTATGAATGTTGGGGTATGGTTTCTCACCTCCCCCATACTGCCCTCTTATTGTTTTAATGATGGTATAACCCTTTCTCTCTCATTAAATGCCTCCCATGTACACCCGTTACTATGCCGAAATTCCGAAAGGAACTTCTCTCTCTTCTTTTACATTCAAGTAATACTTTTGTATCATGAATTTAAATTCCATTTCAATTGTTGGGACATGTATATATATGACCTCCTTACTTTCCATTACATGTAAATATGATGAGGAACCCCTTTCTCTCTCATCAAACTTTTTTATGAATTCTTATGTCACGCCGTTACGCTGCCGAAATCGCACCGATTTTCTAAGCCAATGTCATTGTGTAGTGAATACCATGCCCGTTTTTCCATCAAGGGTATTCACCTTTATGAACATTTACTTATTGATTGTAAAGTTTCATGTGTGAATTCCACATTCCTTCATCGTGGAATAAATGATTATGTTTTATGAATCCATGTTTTATGATCCATGTGGCACACTTATGCATGAAATGAAATGTTTAAGAAGGGTGCGCCCTTATAGTGCTCCAATGCATTGGGTAAAGTATAGTATCATGATACGTCATGTGCAATGATTGTTGACTCATGCTAATTCAAGTGCAATGAGGGTTTACTCATGCTTCAAGTGCAATGAGGGTTTACTCATGCTCCATGTGCAATGAGCCTTGGCTCATGCTAATTCAATGTTAAGTGTTGTTGCCACATTTCCATGTTATGGTTATCATGCTTTATCATGCCTTTATGTTCATGTTACTCTAATTATCTATTGATATTCCTATTTCCTAACATGTATTGTACTCCTCATGTTATTCATTGTGTACTCCATTACTGGGCTTTATAGCTCACCCTTTTCTTATGCATGTCCTCAGGTTATCACATGCAATGCTAAGTACGAAGGAATGTAGTGGTCATGTAAAGGAAGTTTTCAATAAAGATGTTGTATTTAAAGTTTAAAGTTTTTATGTAATGATCCTAATCCCCAAAGACACTAAACCTATCGATCTTCTTTGTTGTATCAAGTGAAGTTTTATGTAATAAAGCATGCTTAAGTTGTATTAAAAAGCAGGGTTGTCATAGTTGGTATCAGAGGATAGGTTTAGTTATTTTTGGGATTAGGAAACCCTAGTAAATCCTTAGATACAAGACTAAGCATAATAAAAACATCCCTAAGTTTTGGTAAATACTAAGTAAGTGGTTTATCAAACAAATACATCCCTGTCTGGATACGAGCAGGTAGAGGCGGCTCTGGCACAGATGTATCCTAGGGGTAAAACCCTAAAACACCGCTTTGAGCTAGACTCGAACAGGAACTGGTGCACGACAACGGGCCTTGCTGCACTCTTGGTTACGACACTCCCGGGGGATATGTTTTGATAAATTCACAATCTTAGTATGAACCCTTATTAAGGGAAAAATTCCCCTAAGAATATATGTTAGAAGGAAGATCATGAAAATCTTGGATTGAATCCTATAGATTCATGAGTTAAATAGATTAAAGTTTATTTATAAGTCATCAACTTTTGTCTTTGGATTACCCTTTATGTGTTACCTCTAACTTTCCTTTTCTTCCAGCCAATGGCCGGTAATAGGAGAACTCGGGATAACAACCGTTGTGAAGATCAGTGTGATGATTGTACTAATGAGATGCCCAATCCAATGGGAGCGGGAATCGCGAACTTTGTCACGCTTCTCTCTCAGCTAACTCAATTTTTGAATAAAAACACGGGTCAAAAGGAATGTTCAACCCCCCCCTAAGAAAGAACAGGTCACTATCGAGAGCTTCATGAGACAAAGGCCTCCTACTTTTAGTGGATCATCTGATCCCACGATCGCTGAGCAATGGATCAACTCCATTGAAAAGATATTATCTATCCTTCAATGTTCTGAACAAGAGAAGGTTCTCCTGGAAGCTTATCGTATGGAGGGTGAAGCTGATCAATGGTGGACGTTGATTAAAAATACGAAGCCTGAGGAGGAGATCGAGGCTTTAAAATGGAAGGAATTCCGGAAGATGTTTTTCGATAAATATTTTCCGCGCACCCTCCATCTTAAGATGGAAAGGGACTTCCTTTCCCTCAAGCAGAAAGATGAAGAATCTGTGGGAGCGTACGAGGCAAACTTCACAAGGCTTTCACGATACGCTTCCGGCTTTGTCGTTACCCCCGAATGCAAGGTTGACCGCTTCTTTGGTGGGCTGAATCCTAGCTTGGGGAAATCATTAGCGATCTGTGACTTCGACAACTATGAGGAAATTGTCTGATGTTCCTTCAAGGTTGAAATGGAGATCGGAGAATCACAGGGGTATCATGGGGACAAGAAGCGTAAGGTGGACTTCAATGCTGGTGGTCCGATGGATAAATCCAACGGTGCTAAGAAGTTCCAGCACCCCACTTGCCAAAAGTGTGGAAAGAAGCACCCTGGAAATTGCCTTAGGGGGACAAGAAAATGCTTCAGGTGTGGAAGAGAAGGGCACCTAGCTGTTAACTATCGGCAAGAAGGACCCGCGGCTACGACAGAGGAGAGGAACGCTCCGTTCGAACCTCAACGCATTTTTCAATGCTACAAATGCAAAGAACCGGGTCATTTTGCGAATCAGTGCCCTAATCCAAGGGTTATCGGTGGCAACCAATAACCTCCAAGACAGCAAGGAAGATCTTTTTCCATCACTTCTGCCGAAGTGAACCCCGACAACGAAGTGGTGACAGGTACGCTAGTTATTCATTCAAGAATAGCGAACGTACTTTTTGATTCAGGTTCTACGCATTCTTTTATATCTCTAATGTTTAGTAGAACAATTCCAGCACCACCACAAATCCTGGAAGTAAAGATGTCGGTGAGTACGGAAAATGGGGCAATCATTACATCCCATGAATATAAGTCCTCCCCTGTTATAATCTGTGGATTGAATTTACCGGCGAACCTCTTCATACTCCATTTGGTGGAATTTGATGTAATTCTTGGCATGGATTGGCTTTCCTTATATATATCCAACATAAATTGTCGGGAGAGGGAAATCACACTCCATATGGAGAATCGACCCCCGATTCTTTACAAGTGTCAGGAGGAAGATGAATCTCCTTTAGCTCCATCATCTCAAGCATGGATATTACTACCTTATGAGCACGCATATCTGGCTCAGATGATTGAGTCCAAGGAAGAAACCACCCTTAAAGAAATGCCTATTGTGAGGGAATTCGCTGAAGTATTTCCCGAGGAACTTCCTGGTCTTCCTCCAAGAAGAGATATTGAGTTCTCAATTGAACTTATACCTGGGGCGCTACCAATATCCAAGAATCCATATAGAATGGCTGTTGTTGAGCTTGAAGAGATGAAGAAACAACTACAGGAGAATCTGGATAAAGGGTTTATACGCCCAAGTGAATCACCATGGGGTGCACCAGTCCTCTTCGTCAAGAAGAAGGATGGTTCAATGCGGCTTTGCATCAATTATCGTGAACTTAACAAAATCACGATAAAGAACAAGTATCCTCTCCCAAGAATCGATGATTTGTTTGATCAGCTACGTGGAGCACAATACTTCTCCAAGGTGGACTTGCGGTCAGGATATTATCAAGTAAGGGTGAAGAAGGAAGATATCCCCAAGACTGCTTTTCGTACAAGGTATGGGCACTATGAATTCATAGTAATGCCTTTCGGACTCACTAATGCTTCAGAAATATTCATGGACTTGATGAATAGAGTCTTTAGAGATTACCTTGAAAAAATTGTGGTAGTCTTTATAGATGATATTCTAATATACTCCAAAACCAAGGAGGATCATGAGGAGCATTTAAAAACTGTACTAGAGACTTTGCGCAAGGAGAAGCTCTATGAAAAGTACAGAAAGTGTGAGTTTTGGTTGAAGTAAGTCTCATTCTTGGGTCATATAATCACATGAAATGGGATATCTGTGGACCCCTCCAAAACAAATTCAATTGAGGGATGGCTGAGGCCAACATCAGTAACGGATATCCGTAGCTTCTTGGGGTTAGCTGGATATTATCGACGATTTGTGAGAAATTTCTCACGATTGTCCAACCCACTTACCAAGCTAACTCGAAAGGGAGTAAAGTTTTCTTGGAGTGATGAATGTGAAGAAAGATTCAATGAGTTGA
The DNA here is from genome assembly GCA_963277665.1 of Viscum album. Lineage (NCBI taxonomy): Eukaryota > Viridiplantae > Streptophyta > Magnoliopsida > Santalales > Viscaceae > Viscum > Viscum album. The sequence continues at coordinate 562,429,627 of OY728142.1, read as the reverse complement.
AAAGGAGACTTATCACTACACCCGTGCTCACTTTACCCACAAGTGGGGAACTTTTTGTGGTATTCAGTGATGCCTCAAAGAAGGGCTTAGGATGTGTGATAATGCAGAATGATAAAGTGATATCCTATGCTTCAAGGCAGTTGAAAATCCATGAGCGAAACTATCCAACGCATGATCTGGAGTTAGCGGCAGTGATCTTTGCCTTGAAAATCTGGCGGCATTATCTCTATGGAGAGAAATGTGAGATATATACTGACCACAAGAGTCTTAAATATATATTCACACAGAAAGAGATTAATATGTTCCAGAGAAGATGGATAGAGCTCATCAAGGATTATGATTGTTCAATACATTACCACCCTGGGAAAGCGAACAAGGTGGTGGATGCCCTAATTAGAAAGGATCCAGCTATTCTATCAATGATGAGAATTGAGAAGGATCCAATCTTCTTAGACTTGATGAAGATGGATGTGGGAATCATAAAGAAGGGAACATCATAAATCCTTTCACAAATGATTGCTCAACCATCTCTTTTGGAAAGGATAAGGGATGCTCAAAAGGATGATGCAGGAATCCAAGAAAAAGTGGAAGCTATCAAAAAGGGAAAATCCTCAGATTTTAATGTTAATGAAGAAGGAATTGTGCGGTTTGGGAAAAGACTATGTGTTCCATCAAGTTCGGAGCTGAAGAAGGAACTTTTGGATGATGCACATAGTTCAAATTTCTCTATTCACCCAGGGAGCACAAAGATGTATCGAGATCTCCGAGAAAACTTTTGGTGGGATAATATGAAGAAGGAGATCGCTGAATATACATCAAAGTTCCTGGTGTGTCAGCAAGTGAAGGCAGAGAGGCAGAAGTCTAAGGGGATGATGCAACCATTGCCCATACCAAAATGGAAATGGGAGAACATCACCATGGACTTCGTCACTGGACTTCCAAGGACATCCAAAGGCAATAATGCAATCTGGGTTGTTGTGGATCGTCTTACAAAGACTGTACACTTCATTGCTATTCGAGAGGATTTCTCTTTGGATCAACTGGCACGGATATATATCAGGGAAGTGGTACGGTTGCATGGAGTACCACTATCTATTGTGTCTGACCGAGATCCAAGATTTACCTCTAAGTTTTGGAAGAGTCTTCAACATTCTCTGAATACTGAACTGAACTTCAGTACGGCCTATCATCCTCAAACTGATGGCCAATCCGAGCGGACTATCCAAACACTTGAGGATATGTTGAGAGCGTGCTCAATGGACTTTAAGGGAGGATGGGATCAACATCTTCCTCTAGTTGAGTTCTCTTATAATAATAGTTTCTACTCGAGCATCCAAATGGCACCATATGAAGCCCTGTATGGGAAAAGGTGTAGAACACCGGCATGTTGGGATGAGGTCGGTGAACGTAAGCTGCTTGGACCAGAAATGGTCGAAGAAATGGTGGAGAAGGTGAAAACCATTCAGCAGCATATCAAGGCAGCCCAAAGTCGACAGAAGAGTTATGCAGATAATCGTCGACGAGACCTTGAGTTTAAAGTCGGAGACATGGTGTTTTTACGCATATCTCCGTGGAAGAAGGTCATGAGGTTTGGAAAGAAAGGGAAGTTAAGTCCAAGGTACATCGGCCCCTTCGAGATTCTTGATCGTGTTAGGGTTGTGGCCTATCGACTAGCACTTTCACCTACTATGGACAAGGTGCATGATGTCTTTCATGTATCCCTCTTAAGTAAGTACATACCGGACCCTTCACATGTACTCTCTTCCGAGGTGATACAATTGGAAGATGATATTTCTTATGAGGAGCAACCAGTGAAGATCTTAGATCGTAGAGAAAAAGTTCTACGAAATAAGACAATGCCCCTCGTCAAGGTGTTGTGGAGAAACCACAAGTTTGAAGAAGCAACTTGGGAGTTGGAGGATATGATGAAGCTGAGTTACCCACTTTTGTTTTAGTGTGGGAAAAGGAAAATTTTGAGGGCGAAATTTCTTAGGGGGGGAATGTTGTAACGACCCAAAGTTTCATTAATGGAAAATCACTCTTGATCCAGTTAAATGTTTCTTTATGAAAAATGTTTTTATAAGATGTCAACTTCTTTAGTTTTATGTTAAGATTTGTGACCGTTACTTTTTAGTCGTTAAGCAATGATCATCTGAGTAGTATAAATATAAGGCTTTAACGAACCCATTTCTACTCAGACAAAGGAAGCGATGGCCTCATCCAGTAGAATTTCCCCTTACGAAGCCCATTTGTCAGAGCTCGAAAAAGATGTGGCGTCTTTGGGCTTTGCCCTTGACCAAGCCCAAGCTGAGCTTCATCAAGTCAAGCTCGAACGTGATCGTCTATGGGAAAAGTGGAAGTTGATTGAAATTACCACTCGAGCGATGTTATCCGAGCCACCCCAAGAGTCTGTCACCATCGCACACCTTACCCTTAGGTCTTATGCGGCTATTTTAAGGGGTTATGTAACAAATAAGTTGCACCATGTTCATGTACATTATTTTTGTATATAATAATGAATATAATTTCTAGTCATTTTTGATACATTGTAATTAGTTTTTAAAGTACAAATGGTGTTTTTAGTTATTATTTAATTAAGAATTATATTTTATTAAATTAAAATATTTTTGAATTAAATAATATTTTAATAAAATATTATTATTAATATTAAATTAATTTTTATTAAATATAAATGATCTTATAATTTTATGAATGCAATTAAAAATTTTATTAAGGTTTGAAAGCCATTTCTGTCAAAACCCATGAATTTTTTATAAAGGTCAGTTTTTATGTTAAAAATGAAAATTCACATATTTAGAAAATTATTTAGATAAAATAAATATTATTTTTTTAATCAGGACGTCGAAATTATCCAACGGTGAATTTTTCATAATTTTCTGAGACAGTCAAATTTTTGGGTAAAAATTAAATACCATTAAAATATATAATGTGTTTTATGACATCATAATGACCCAATGGTGATGTAATAAAATAAAATAATCCTTATGTTCGGCCAATATGTGTTTTATCATTAAAATAATGAGGTTTTGGGTTTGTTTGACTTACTTTTCAAAGCATTAATGGAGCCCTCAAGACTTATTCAACACTTTGCCTTTTTAAATTAATTTCCATGGGAGTGTGACTCACCTCCACATAAGCAACCCTAATTTTTTAATAAGTTCGGACCTTGGAATTGTAAAATATTGTTTTACTCTTTCCTTTTCCATAAAACATGGGCAAATACCATGGTATGGTTTGTGGTTTGGATTATTTTAATATAAGGGGTCCCAAACCTAAATAATAAAGAATTCTCTCACCTTTCCTATATAAACCCACCCAAGCTCCCACTTCCTCCTCACTAAAATCCCTTGGAGTTCGTCCAACCTCTGCCCTACTCTCTCTAGAATCCTCTCAAGGTTCCCCAAGCTCCCAAGAAGCCTCTCACAAGCCTCTCTCTAGCCTTTGGAAGCACACTTCCAAGTAAGGGTTTTTTCTTCCTTTCTCATTTTTGTCAATTTTCTTTAAGTTGTATTGCCCTTTTAATTTCAATTATGAATTTTGGGGTATGGTTTTGCACCTCCCCCATACTGCCCTATTATTGTTTTAATGATGGGATAACCCTTTCTCTCTCATTAAATGCCTCCCATGTACACCCATTACTATGCCGAAATTCCGAAAGGAACTTCTCTCTCTTCTTTTACATTCAAGCAATACTTTTGTATCATGAATTTAAATTCCATTTCAATTGTTGGGACATGTATATATATGACCTCCTTACTGTCCATTACATGTAAATATGATGAGGAACCCCTTTCTCTCTCATCAAACTTTTTTATGAATTCTTATGTAACGCCGTTACGCTGCCGAAATCGCACCGATTTTCTAAGCCAATGTCATTGTGTAGTGAATACCATGCCCATTTTTCCATCAAGGGTATTAACCTTTATGCACATTTACTTATTGATTGTAAAGTTTCATGTGTGAATTCCACATTCCTTTATCGTGGAATAAATGATTATGTTTTATGAATCCATGTTTTATGATCCATGTGGCACACTTATGCATGAAATGAAATGTTTAAGAAGGGTGCGCCCTTATAGCGCTCCAATGCATTGGGTAAAGTATAGTATCATGATACGTCATGTGCAATGAGTGTTGACTCATGCTAATTCATTTTCAACTAGGGTTTACTCGTGCTTCAAGTGCAATGAGAGTTTACTCATGCTCCATGTGCACTGAGCCTTGGCTCATGCTAATTCAATGTTAAGTGTTGTTGCCACATTTCCATGTTATGGTTATCATGCTTTATCATGCCTTTATGTTCATGTTACTCTAATGCTCTATTGATGTTCCTATTTCCTAACATGTATTGTACTCCTCATGTTATTCATTGTGTACTCCCTTACTGGGCTTTATAGCTCACCCTTTTCTTATGCATGTCCTCAGGTTATCCCATGCAATGCTAAGTACGAAGGAATGTAGTGGTCATGTAAAGGAAGTTTTCAATAAAGATGTTGTATTTCAAGTTTAAAGTTTTTATGTAATGATCCTAAGCCCCAAAGACACTAAACCTCTCTATCTTCTTTGTTGTATCAAGTGAAGTTTTATGTAATAAAGCATGCTTAAGTTGTATTAAAAAGCAGGGTTGTCATATTTTTGGAGACAAATATTCCTTTGTTAATTTATCATCTAATTCCCTTGAAACCTTAAATGAATCACTCTATGCTTCCATGAGCACCTAGATTCACTTATTAAACAATTACAACACTTGGTTACTAGGGAAGGAATTTTTCTAACAAATAAAATATTTCTCTTGCTCAAGAACTTTTCTTAAGCTACTAGTATTAGGATCTTCTTACTTTAAGATTCTCATTTCAAGGATTAATATAAATTTTAGTTTAATGATGATGATTCGTTTATATAAAAAAACTTTTTATCATATTAATATCATGTATTAAATCTTTTCATACAATACTTTTAATGAAATTCCTCCCACTAAAATTGATGACCTCATATATCATATTCATTTAGTGAGTCAAGATCCATATTTCACTAAACAATGATTCTGCTATGGAGTTTATCTCGCCAATTAGTTATTTAGGTATGGAATCATCCTGATCACAATAGTTGTGACTCTTAGATAGTTGAGTGGATATCCCTTTATCCAAATCTATTATATGGATTCACTCAACTCTATTCCTCTGGTAACCTAATCCTATTAGGGTCTCTTGACTAGTGTAACCCAAAGAAAATTCCAAACATAGGCTAAAAAAGGTTAATCCAAGGGCACACTATTATGGCATGACATACCCAAGGATATTCCAGTGCCACCCATTACTTGTTTTCCTTACATGAGATAATCCATGGGCACCCGACTATGGCATGACCTACCCAGTTGGATGATTGAGGTCTTGACAAGTGTCTCTTTGGAATGAATCTAACACTTAGTATTTGAGGGGTTTTCATTTTTAAAGTCTCAGTTATTTAATATACATCGTATACATATTAAATTCAAAATCATTACATCCTATGTAATAATTATTTTTCTCCCTTTTGTGTATACATGCTTATATTTGTTTATTTTTGGAACCTTTATTCTAACCACCAAATTAATGTGTTCACACCATATTAATGTGAAACTCTTTACACAACCCAAAAGTTTGTGTTAATCACCCCAAAATAGAAGTCAAGTATATTCATATATATCCAAATGGATCATATGCATAAGGTACATGAACACTTCATGTAAAGGCATAGAGTTATATGAGATTGATAAACTCCACATGAGTAATCTTGGAGTGATAGATCACTAGCCACATTTACTTTCCTAACCAAGGAAAGCATCATGGAAAGTATATGGTTCGACCCCAAGTTCCTTTACCCAGATAGGCTTTACTCAAGAGAGAATTAAATTCATGAAAACCATAATACCTAATATGCACAAACTATGCCCAAAAATTATTCTCAAACTCATAACTCCAATTGCAAACTGAGGTTAATGTGGATGAAAACTAAATTTTATGATATCAAACCTAGCACGATATGTAAGGCTCTATCCTAGAAACAATTTATCTTACAAGTCATGGAATACATACATTCATAATATAAACAATTTATAACTATGAATTAAATAGGGAATAGCCTTTAAATAAATGAAAAATTCAAATATTTAAACATGAGACAAACATTTAAGAACAATTTCATAATGAAAATCTACACTACTACAAAAGTGGATTTTAACAGCGCTAGAATCTATTAGTGCTTTATTTTTAGCACTGATAAAGGTCCAGAATAAAATAAAATAATTAAACAAATAAAAAAAATATTAACAATTTTATTAATTAAATAATTATTTTTAAAAATAAATAAATTGAATATACATATATATAAATTATAAAAAATAATAAATAGTATATATTAAATATATAGATATGTAAAATGAATAAAATGAAATAATTAAACAAATAAAAATTAAAAATGAGTAAATTAAGAAAAATATTAACCATTTTATTGATTAAATAATTGTTGATAAAAATGAATAAATTTAATATACATATATATAGATTATAAATATTAATAAATAGTATATATTAAATATAGATATATAAAATGAATAAATTGTAATAATTAAACAAAAAAATTATAAATGAATAAATTACAAAATTATTTAAAAATTTATTAATGAAACAATTATTAATAAAAATGAATATGTATAATATATATATATATATATTATAATTAGTAATAAATTATATATATTAAATATAAATATATAGAAAATGAATAAATTGTAATAATTAAAAACATATTGATGGTTTATTCATTTTTAATGTTGTTTGATTTTTTAATTTCACATATATCAAACGTTGTGTGTTACATTGATTTCACATACATATATTTAATTAATGCATTTTTATATATAATTCACACACACAAATATTTACATAATTAATGAAATCTTATATAGAAACACATACACCTAATATTTATGCAATGTATTCAAATTTTAGTATATTTTAGAATTTCATTATAACATGATACATTTAATATATTATTTTTTTTAATCATTCAATTTTATTTATTTATTTTTAATATTATTATAGTTAGGTATTATTTATTCATTTTTAATATTTTTTATTTTTTATTTTTTATTTTTTATTTTTATTTTATTTTTGAATTTGATTATTTTCTATTATTTATTTACATAAAGTTATTTACTATGTTTTAGTATTTTCAATATGTATTCATCTTTACTTCAATGTATATATATATATATATTTAATAATTTATATTTAATTAATTAAACTTATCCATTTTTTTAATATTTTTAAAGCGTACTCATTTTGAATTATTCAATTTCACTCATTTTTAAAATCCATGTATTTAAGATTATATATCCATTAATAATGTTAAAAATATATATTTATAAATAAATATTTATAAATAAATATATTTATAAATGTATATTTACTATTTTTATAAATTTATATATTTATAATTATTATAAATAAATAAATATTATTTTTTAAAAAAGTGTTTATATAATTATAGATAAATAATTATGTATATTTAAATAATTATAAAATTATAATAAATTTATTAAAATAATGTACTCGGCAAAACTTAAACTCAAGACCTCATTTAGACCCAAAGGGGAAGCTACCAATGAGCTACATCCTAAGGGCTATATGTATATAAATATATAAATATATAAATATTATTTTTTAAGTATTATTCATATATTTATAAATAAATAATTATAAAATTATAATAAACAAATATAAAATTATATAAAAAAATTTACAATTTTTTTTATTTATAATTATAATTATAAATCATTTATGATCGCTAAAGTTTTAGCACTGATAAAGGTTCATTCTATCAGCATTTTTTTAGTGCTGATAAAGATGTCTTTTATTAGTGCTTATCAATTTAGCACTGATAAAAGAACTGTTTATCAGTGAATTTTTGAAAGAGCTGATAAAAGTGTCACCGATCACTTTAAAAGAACCATGACCATGTCTCATTCAGTCGCGATTATCAAACTCTCACGGAACTCCTCTACTGTCGACGCTACTCCTCCATGTTCTCTCAGACGAATCAAATCTAGAATCCAATGTACGTTATTTTCTCATTTTCCTCTCTTGTTGTTTGATTTTTTGGGTTATACGGTTTTCATTTTTGAACTGTTATTAACCATGACGAACCCTACATCTCATATCTCAGTCTCTCACTCACTCACTTATCTATACCTACACAATTCCACCCCTACTCTATAAACTCATTCCAACTTCATATGAGACCACTGTGAACTGTATCTCCATCCATTATTGCAGTTGATGATGATTTTTTTTATGTTTCCATTATATTGTTTCTTGTTACCTTTTAGATAGTGTGGTTTGTCATTGTTTTAATCTTATTTCCATAGTATGACATGCACATGAAGATGAAAAAAATTAACATTATATTGGACTTATTTTAAAGGGAGTATTTTTTGATATGAATAATATAAAGTCGGTTAATATACATATTTTTTAAATGTGAATGGGTTAATCTAATTCAGGGAACTAAAGTTTAAATTTTCCAGTTTATATTGGTTAACATTATCAATATGTTATATATATATATAATTTAATAAGGAACAAACTATTTAAATTTTCATTGAAATCAAAATAAGCATACTTTTTCGGTTTTTTATTTGATCCAAACTCAAAATTTATGATGTATTGTCAATAAGAGGTGTGTTTATAATTGATTGATAGGTTATTAATATTAGTACATTTATTGAAAAATATATTAACTAAAACATTACAGTTATGAGAGAAGATGATATTCAATGTTTAGGGAGATCATTAAAGGAGATACCATTTATTTCCATTATCAATGAATAATTTCCAATAATTTCCCATGTATTTTAAATTTATAACTAGTTAAAATAAATTTTGATTTTTTATAAACTAATAGTAAATAGATTTTATGAATTTACTTTATTTTACATTTATAAATGAAAACATGTCATAGCACAAAACTTTTTATTAGATTCCAGTAGAAGATTTTCCATGTGTAGTGTCATCTATAGAAGATGTTATATATGAGTTTACTTTTCTATTAAATTATTTTATAAATAAATTCCACTCCAAGAATGAATTATTTTTTGATGAATTGACATGATTTAAGAAAATTTCTTTTCTTTATTTGTGTGTTTGTGTTATCTTTATCAATAAATTTATCTTTTATAAAACTATAACATCACAATATAGTCCAACTATTCATAACCTGACCTAAGTTGAATCAAAATTTTACTTAGCCCTTGGAACCATCAACCAACTTCCAAAGGATTGATAATAAATATATAGAGTTCAACATGATCCATGAGAAATGGTTTCAAAAACCTACTCACATGACAAGTGCATCTATGTAAAATAGTACACAATAGAATCCCATGAATATAAATGCCTAAAGGAATAAAAACAATAACAATTTAATAAATCCTAGGTAAAAATAAAACCCTATACAAATAACCAACCTACCATTGATGAAACAAAATCCACAAGTCTCCACTAGCTATCATTTGATACTATATCCCTTCCAATAAATAATCAATCCTTGCAACCTTCAACCCAAGGGAACATTAGTTACATGTGCACCAAGATACACATAAAGTGGTTAAGTAAAGTAACTAGGTAAGTTTTCTCTGATGATTTTTCATACCCCTAATCCACATGAAAACCATGTATCTCATTTTTATTTTATGAAAATATTACTAATGTGTGATAATCGAAAAAGCATACAACACATAATAGTCATAAGCAACATAAATAACTTTTCATAAAAAGTACCACGGGTTTCACAAATAAGGTTGTGTAAATAAGGATTCATTTTGGTAAGATAAATTTACAATACAATACACTTCATGAATAAAAGTCCACATTTTCATGCATCTTGCATGAAAATTATTATTGTTTTGAACATAGATATAATAATTCAATACACCGATACAACTAACTTTCACTACCTTTATTTAATATGTCCTTTGATGTATGATTTCCTTCCATCTCTTGATGATGGATTAGACTCCCTCTTTCAAACTATCCTTACTACCATCATTGTGGTTCTATAGTTCCTTGATGACATACCTCTCACTCAGATTGTATTCATTAATCTTCGTCAAAGCTGCTGCCATAGCTTTGAATATCGCATCTCCCAACTCATTATTCAACTCTTTCAGTCTTTTATCCTCCTCATTTATAACTTCCTGAGAACACAAAAAATGACACTGAAATTTTAATCAAAACATGATGAATGAATTTGTTTGGTTTATTGATATACAATTTTTTATACGACTCACTCAGTTACTTTTGAAAACACTTCATCAAAAACTACTTTTAATTTGGGTGCAGTCACATTGGATCCTATTAGAACTTCATAGTTAATCATACTTGGATGATAATACTACTATGATGGGTGAAATCCTAAAAATACTCATGTTGCGCATTTTTTGTGAAAAAAAACATGCCAAGCGCACCTTTTGATTATCTTCCCCTTCAGCCTTGATAAATTTAAAAGGGTTCCAATTTGACTCTCAAAGGTATTCCTCCCATAATGAGCAGAGCTCTCTGGCCCTGCTTTTAGCTTCATCTTCAAGATACTTTCTCTTGGCAGCTTGGAGAAATGCTCAATTTTCAAGCTCTCTCATCTACCTCACACCAATAACACCACAAGTTTGTGTCTCCTCTAATCCATGCCAAAAAAAGAAACATTTCAGAGGAATTGGGAAACATTAAATGTTCGTGAGTGGAATTAAATGACTGTGAGTGGAAGTCATGTGGATTTTAATTTTCATTCCTTCATTTTTTAAATGTAATATGTTAGAATCCATAATTAAAATTTCATTTAGGCTATTTTTGAACCTCAGTGGATATAAAGATCTTATATTTGAGATACATGTGAGGGAAAAGAACTAGTAACATAGGTTATAATTTGTGCATCTTAGTGGGGATGATTTGATGTTCTCATGGTAGTGCCAAGGACCTTTCATCTCCCAAATATTTATTATTTCATTTTGTTGCTTGAGACTCATCCCCTATATCTTCTATGTTGTTTGAACTACTCTAAGTAGTAGTCGTCTAAAATAATCACCAGTACCTAGTATGGGATGACTTTTGGTTAGAGTAGTTCAATCAACATAGGTGGATGTCTATAAAATATGAGGGATGGGAATCAAGAAACAAAATGAAATAATAATTGTTTGGGAGGTATTCCATCAAGGAACTTTGTAACCATAACTATGGGAGGAAGGCTAGTTTTAAAGAGAGAGTTTAATCCATCATCAAGAGATGGAAGGCATTCAAGCGTCTAAGGGCATATTAAATAAAGGTATTGGAGGTTAGTTGTAATGGAGTATTAAAGTATTATATATTTGTTCAAGACAATAACAATTTTTATGCAAGGTGTATACAAATGTAGACTTTTATGCTTGGAGTGTATTGTATTGTTGTTATTCAAGAAAAACTAAATGTTTGACTACTCATGCAGACAATGTCTTATGCACATGATGATGTTACCAATCCTGAGGAAGAATATGTTGTTGATGATGAAAATGCAGAATTATTAGTGGATAAACAACATGTTGATGAAAAAAACAACAACGATGCAACATCACAGTGTAGAATAAAATTATCAAGGAAAGAAGTTAGGGTATAAAATTTGAGGTTGGTTGGAATCAACGCGACTAACCTATTGACCCCAATTAGTCAATGTTTATTAGTTATCTTAGGGTCACAATTAGGATGAATGTGATGATTGATATTGATTCATGGAACTACGTCCAACCTATAATGAAGGAAATCCTTTGTAACGATATAACAGTAATGTTACAATATACTTTCTCTATTTTACTGAAAATTTTATAATGAAATATTGATTTAATTTTCATTATTCCTTGAAGAGTTCATTTATTTTAGAATATTTCTGTAAAAAATTTGTTGGAAAATCCCATAGAGTATTATGGACTCTTCTTACGAAGTTACATCTTAGGGATGCTGAGGTGAAAGTAAATCCACACCCACTAGTTAGTTATACACACATTGTAAAGAAGGAAACATGGACTACTTTCATCAATCATCGTAATGAGAAATCATTTCAGGTGCATTGCAGTCAATAATATATTATTTTACATTATTTATTTTATCCAACTTGATTCAAAATTATTAATTTATGAAACAACAAAAGGGTGTTGAAAATAAGGAACGTGCATCAAAACCAGTGTACCCCTATCGCAAAGCAAGGATGGGGTATGCTTTATTATAGAAGAAATTGGTATGTGTTTTAAATAAAAAATAAATGTTTAATTATGTGATATGAAACAACATATGTTCCTTTGTTTATATACAGATTGACAAATCAAAAGTTGAAGTCACTTTCATCCCACATCGTGTTCTATGGAAGGAGACTCATGTAAATAAGGAGGGTAAATTAGTTGATAAAAATACAAAAACAGTATGGGAAAATGTGTAAGTATGAAATAATTGTAATTCGTTATGATTTATAACAATATTACATAAAAAATATCTATTTATGTTCATATTTTTTTATATGGTTTAAACACAAGAATCAGCAATGACTATACTAGAAGAAAAGCTACTTTTAGTAGCTTTGAAGTTTTCTGAACAATATGGTCGCGTAAGAGGATTAGATTTTGGAGTCTCTCCTCGAACATATTTCGAGAAGATAAAACCACATGAAGATACATATAATATGGTGAGGTTATTTTAGATGCAAATACTAACTGCAAGATATTATTTTTCGGTCTGGTTTGGCAGACCAATGTATGAGAAAGAATCAAACAGAACTAGTGGTGGAGAAAATATCTGCACATGATCCAAATAATTCCACTAGTTTTGAAGCTAGTCATTCCCCCCAACCGCATACCTTAACTGTGGTAATCAATTTTGAAATTACTTTTTCTCCTAAATTTGAATCAAACAAATTTTGATAACTTTATATTACTAAAATTCTGTAGGGTACAGTTGTATGTTATTTGTATTTGTCAACACTCACGCACCACCATGTTGCGATGGGTACAATGTATAATATCCTGGGAGATAAGATACACCATCAATACCTCCCAAAATATCACATGAGAGTGGGGATTGAGGTAGCTCATGAGTCGACTACTAAGTTGCATGTTCCACTTAATGGTCCAGATATTACAATGGTCAAAGATGTTATTGGATCTTTCATAGCATGGTAGTCTAATCTTATAAAGATACATGATGTATGTATTTAAAAAAATCATATGAAAAACCTATAATGTTTGATGATAAAATCTCTAAAGTGGGGTATGATATTATATATGGATAAATTAGTGGGTAAATGGAAGGTCGAATCAAGAAAATCTAGTGAATAGACCAAGAAAACAAAACGACCTTTCGAGAGTACCTTCTCCCCATTAGTTCCAGAGAAACATTTATCATCATTACAACTCCATGCAGAGACCACATTTAAAGATAAAACTATTACATTGAATATGAAGAATAAATATATGAAAATTCCTTGACAGATAGGATTGGTCTTAAGACTCTAAATGAGATTCTCAAGCATGAATGGTTGTGTGTCTCAATTGGGAATACATAAATAAGGTACATTTTCATAATACATTTTTCCAAATAGTGAGCTAATATGTTTATTAAAGTTAATAACTATTCATATTTTCTATAGGCGTTTATATTACAACTATATAAAAAGAATATCGTGCAAAGTTTGATTTAGATTCATTAATACCTATATCATTTCTATGGAAAAAATTACTTTGGATGATAGAGAAATTAAGAAGAAGAAAAATGAGTTACTCGAAGCATTTAATAAAAAAGTATCAGACGAAAAACTCTTTTGATTCCTATAATGAAAAGGTAAAACTCTACAATCTAATCACATAAAATATATTTTTAATTTTTTGAAATACCTAATTGTTTTTGTTTTTTAGGGTGCACTGGATGCTAATCGCAGTCAATTTGGACACCCTAGATGTTTATTTTTTGGATCCAATACATGGATATCCACCCAACTGACCACACATGATGTGTATTGTGAATTTTTAATACACTATAATCAACATTTTATAGATAAACTTTGAATTATATGTTTCGGTCTGTGTTTTAACAAGAATTTTATTATGATAGGGAAGTTGTTAAATATAGGCTAAATCATGGCATGAAGTCGGTGTCTGAAGAGATAAAGTATGTGTATTACTACAAATTGAAAAAAAAATTAAGGAATATATAGAAATATTTAACTATCAAAACATTTCAAAACAATTTACTTATTTTGTTCAATGTTTCTACAGTGTCTAAAATAAGACAATGACATCTGGATATTATGTTTGCAAATTTATGAGAGAGATCATAAAGCTTGAAAAGACCAGCATCCCCCAACAGGTAATTTTCAAAAATAATTACAATTTCATTAAATATATTTCACGATCATTTGTTTGTCTATATTTTCTCAGTACTATCAAGATTTTCGATAACCTAGATACTCAAAAGAAGAAATAAATTTTTTTAGAGACAATTGGGAAACATACTTTTTGTTAGAATGCATGTTGACAACAAATTTAAGCGATTACCTGCTATTTTTGTGATCTCATATGAGTTATGACCTTCAAAATATATTTGGGGTGTGAAACATTAGTATCATAATGCTTATATATTATTTTTTATCTCTTTATCAATGAGAAGTATAATAGACGAAATCAATTTTTTTAGACTTGTTGACCTACAAACAATAAAATTGTTAAGAAATGGCAGAGGCGAAGGCGGAGTCGGAGTCGGAGACCGGCGTGGAGGAGGAGGTGGAGGTGGAGATCGAGGTGGAGGAGGAGACAAAGCGCTGACTTGAAAACAATAAAATTGTTGGGCAATGAAGTAGAATGAGGATCATAGCAAGATTATGTTTGAAAACAATTGTTGAAAAGTGCACACAACACTTGTCACTTAAGATAAGAGCCATTGTGAAAGTGTTTCAGGTGGCTTATTGAAATAATGTTTTTCACCACTTGTTTAAGTGATTTTATACAGGGTAGTATTCCACGTGTAAGATCATTATGTGTTGGAAGCTCTAATTTCTCCACTAGTGTTATTGAAGTAAAATATATACAACTCCCAATCATCAAACATGTGTATAATCCAACTTAAATGTTGGAATAAATATGTGTGTAATCAACCACCAAAGTCAGTAAGTGTATGAGAGAACTATTGGAGGAAAAACAGCATTGATATAGCGTTGTCATCGAGGAGAGCTGGTGTCAAAGTGTTCGTTGTTAGTTTAAAGTTGACATTTTAATACAAAAAAATGCCACTCACTGAAAACCAAGAAAACATGCTTGTATTGTTTTGATAATTTAAGACAATGATTCATAATTCATTTGGGATGTGTATGAATCAGTCTCATGTCAAACCTACACACTATGCGACCTATATGACTCAAAGTGTGTGTTTCCAGTTTAAAATGACATTTTAGTAAAAAAAACTCAAGTGGCATACTCAAAACCAAAGAAACATATTTGGATTGTTTTGATACTTTAGGATAACAATCCATAAGTCATTTGAGATGTGTATGAATCAATTACATCTCAATCTGATGTATGGTGTGACCGGTATGACACCAAGTGTGTCTTTTTACTCAAAATTGACATTAATTTTAGTAAAAAAACAACTGACAAACTCAAAACTGAAAAAAAATGCATTCAATTTGTTTTGGTACTTTAGGAAAGCGATCCATAAGTCATCTGTGGTGTGTAGGAATCATCCGCACCTCAATCTGATATACGATGTGCCCGATATGACATAAAGTGTCTGTTATTAGTTTAAAATTAATATTTTAATACAAAAAAGTGGCAATCACTAAAAATTGAGCAAATGCGTTTGGATTGTCTTGATAATCTAGGAAAACAATTGATAATTCATTTATGATGTGTATGAATCAATCTCATGTCAAACTCACACATGATGCAACCTGTATAACTAAAAGTGTATGTTTTCAGTTTAAAATGACATTTTAGTAAATAACACAAGTGGCATACTCAAAACCAAGAAAACACATTCAAATTATTTTGATACTTTAGGACAACGATCCGTAAGTCATTTGAGACATGTTGAAATCATTCACACCTCAATCTGATGTACGGTGTGACCGGTATGACTCCAGGTGCATCTTTTTATTCAAAATTGACTTAATTTTAGTAAAAAACAACTCACATACTCAAAACCGAGAAAACTCATTCAGATTGTTTTGGTACTTTAGGACAACGATTCATAAGTTATTTGTGATGTGTATGAATCAACATCACTTCAATATGATGCATGATGTGCCCGATATGACTCAAAGTGTCCATTATCAATTTAAAATTGATATTTTAATACAAAAAAGTGTCACTCACTAAAAACTAAGGAAACATGCTCAGATTATCTTGAAATTTTGGACAACGATTCATAATTCATTTGTGACGTGTAAGAATCGGTCTCATGTCAAACTCACACACGATACAACTTGTATGACTCAAAGTGTATGTTTCCGGTTTAAAATGACATTTAAGTAAAAAATATAAGTAGCGTACTCAAAGTTGAGAAAACACATTTAGATTGTTTTGATACTTTAGGACAATGATCCATAAGTCATTTGGGATGTGTAGGAATTAGCAACATTTCAATCTGATGCACGGTGTGACCGGTATGACTCCAAGTGCGTATTTTTATTCCAAATTGGCATTAATTTTAGTAAAAAAAACAACTTACATGCTCAAAATCGAGCAAACACAATCATATTGTTTTGGTACTTTAGAAAAATGATCCATAAGTCATTTATGACGTGTAGGAATCGGTCATACTTCAATCCGACTCACGGTGTAACCAGTATGTCTCCGAGTGCGGCTTTTTATTCAAAATTGACATTAATTTTAGTAAAAAAACAATTGACATACTCTATAATAGTGCTTTTTCCTATATTTGTGTTCAAAATTTTATTTCATTTAAATTCTGTTTTTGTATCTGATTTTGCTAATTTCTGTTGTTGTTTCTGGTGATGCAGTGTGTTGTTACACCACACCGCATGCCCTGTTTTCTAGTGCTGCAGTGTGTTGTACCATTGCACTGCAGTATTCCCCTTTATTAGCGCTAAATAAATGTGCTGATAAAAGTGTGGTTTATCAGCGCTTTTATTTGCATTGATAAAACACCCCTTTATCATCGCTTTTTTGAGGATAATAAAAGACTTGGCTTTTTAACCGCGTTGTGGTAGTCAACGTTTTTTTAGCGTTGATAAAGATCTGTTCTAACGTTGTTAAAGACCTGTTTTGTAGTAGTGCTAATTATAAATTGTTTTCTAATGTCAACTTTAACAATATGAACATTCCATAATTTTGAATATAAACTCTTTATATTCTTTCCAATGTGAACTCATTCATATGTATCATTGTATGACGTTTACTTTTAAAATATATGGGGTGATATGAATTATAAACTATTTATAATTAAATTTCTATTATGAAAACCTTTTACATAATCTAAATATCATATATTTAATTATTATTTAAACATTGATCATATCAATTATCAAAACACTTTTTTATGCGACTTAAATAATGTTAAAAAAGAGCCCTTTTAAATTTGAACAATTTTAAATTAATTGATTATGAACTAGATGTGAATATCAAAGGAATTTAACAAATAAATAAACAATTTATTTATTTTTCAAAACATGCAACATTTAGGAACCATTTATAAATAAATGCTAATTTTAAATATTTTATAAATTAGGCATAATATAAACATTTTATATTCAATTCAATATGAACCCCTCATATTTTATATTATTAAGCGGCTCACACACGCTACAAAGAAGGTGGACCGAGGACTCTATCCCTCGACCATCACCCTAAACCCCAACCCCCCTCGACACCCCAGCCGCTTGTGGGGGGCTATCCTTCACATTTTATATTAAATGACATTTATGTGATATTTCATGAAGTATAAATATTTTATAATTCTATATTTATTATATATTTTTATATATAATCTAAATATCATATATGTTGTAATTTATAAACACTTTATAAATCACATTTTATGATTTTTAAATAAACCATTTTATCACAAAGCATGTCATTTAATTTGTCAAAAGATATTTAAAAATATTTATCAATTAGCCGTAAACATTTTATATAAATAATTTAACACATGGTGTCGTATGTGTAATAAAAAACAAGGCATTATTAATTTTGTAGCGATGTAAGGAAAAAAACATAACAAAGCAAGAATTTATAATAAATATAAAATCAGTTTATTAGATGCAGGTGAATAGACAATATAAACGCTTTTATTAGATACAGGTGAATGGACAATATAGACACTACATTTAACAAAAAAAATGAGGATGAAAATCATATTAAAACAAACAAAAATCTAACAAAAAAACTAGCTTAAATTAAAACTCAAAATAAACTAAAAAAATAGACATAAATTTGAATTAAAAAAATTAACATGAAACAAACTTTATCACAAATAAATGAGTACAATAGAAAAAAAACAGATATAGAACGAGAATCATCAACCAAGAGGGATCACATCCACTTTTTTCGAAGGAAAAGGTAAATTACTGATCAAGGAAACCAGGATTACAAAGCCAATCAGGGAATGAGTTCACCCAACAATGATCACCCCAATATTTCGCAAAACGAGCCAAATGATGAGCTTTCAAATTACTATCTCTTTTGATGAAATAAAATTTGCATGCATCGAAACCATCAGCCAGGAATCAGATCTTCCTCAAGATGAGGTCATAAGGCTAGGAATCCTCATCTTTTGTTGAGAGAGCGTTCACCACTTCGAGGCAGTTGGATTCTACCAGAATCTTGGGTCAAAATTTTGAACGGGCAAAAAGAAGCCCCTGGAGTATGGCCGATGTCTCTGTCACCACAGGGCGCCATGAGTTAGGCACTGCCCTACACTGAGCTTCCACAATCTGGCCAAAACTGTTATGAGCAAGGAGCCCAATACCGACCCTTGAATTAGCAGAGACAACAACATCTGTATTAATCTTGATGAAACCCTCAGGGGGGGGGATACAAAAAAGGAGCCGCTCGTTGAGTTTGGCTCAAAGAATGCCCCACATCACTTTTCTTCCAACCATTCATCCACTCCAAAGCTCTATCCACCCATAGGTAATCAGGGGCCACCTTCATCTGGAAAATGCATTCATTCCGTTGAGTCCAAACCAACCAAGCAATTGTGCATATCAGCCCTACCACTCTAGGTTCCAGAGAAGACACTCATTTAGAAAGGTTTGGAACCAACCAAATTGAAAGATCAAAGAAAATACCAAAATCCGGCCTCCAAACCTTCCACACCCCTTCCACCCCCTTACAGGAAAGAATTGCATGCAAAGGGGATTCCACTTCATGGAGGCACAAAGGACAAGTGTCGTCTTCCGCCAAATGTCACTGCACCAAAAAGTCACGGGTTGGAAGAACCCCAGCACATACCTGCCACCAAAAAATTTTCACCTTAGGGGGAGCGGTGAGGGACCAGAGGCACTTCCACCGATTATCGGTAAAGACCTGGGCCAAACCTTGAACCCTCATTTTGTAACCCAAACGAACAGATTATCTCCCATGAGGTTCCCCAGTCCAGCAAATCTGGTCAATACTCATTCCTAATGTAAGAGGGATACTCAGGATGAGCTGACGATCCACCTCGTTAAACCAGTAGCAAAGCTTCTCCCGATCCCACTCCTCAAGCGAGTCATCGAGCAGGTAACGTACCCTTGCATCTTCGAATCCAGGAACAACCGGTGAGGAAACCTTATGATTGACGTCATCTGCCAGCCATGGATCATTCCAAATGTTAATATTATGCTCATCAGCAATTCTCCACACGCAGCCCAAATCAATGAGAGATTTTGCTCCCCAAATGCTCCTCCACATAAAACTCGGTCATGACCCCAATTGGACATGCAAAAAGTCAGAATAAGGGAAGTACTTAGCTCGCATCACCTTTGAGAACAGAGCATTTGGGTGGGATAGAAGGCGTCATCCTTGCTTCGTCAAAAGAGCCTCGTTAAACCATTTGAGATTTCAGAAGCCGAGGCCACCACAGAATTTTGAAACACACAGCTTCTCCCAAGACATCCAATGGGAATTATGTTTGCCCTCATGGGAGCCCCACCAAAAATTGGTCAACTGAGAGTGGATTTGATCAACGAGAGTTTTTGGGAATTTAAACAGCGACGTAGCATAAGAAGGGATTGTTTGGACCATTGACTTCACGAGAACTTCCTTTCCCGCCTTGGAAATCTTCATACTAGACCAAAAACAAATCAGATTATCCACCCTATCCACAATTGCGCCGAAAACTTGTTTCTTCGACCTACCAACCAGGGTCGGGAGGCCAAGGTACTTAGGATGCTTATCAACCAGCGGAAACTCACACATTCGCTGCAAATCCTCTCTCTTAGCTTATGGGATGCCTTTACTGAAAGATAACTCTGATTTTGACGCATTAAGACGTTGCCCAGAGGCCTTTTCATACAGATTGATGATATTCAGCAGTGCACTGCATTCTTGCGGGGTAGCACGCGCGAAAAGGAGACTATCATCTGCAAAGAAGAGATGATAGATAGGGGGGCCATTTCTACATACCGTAGCACCGTGGATAACTCCTTGATCCGCCGCCTTCAGGATGAGATGAGAAAAGACATCTGCCACCAGAATGAAGAGGTAAGGTGACAGGAGGTCCCCTTGTCTCAAGCCTCTTGACGGTTTAAAACTCGCTGAAGGGACCCCGTTAATATTGATTCTGTAGGAGACATATGTAACACAATTCACAACGGATTGATATATTTATTCTTATTGACATTGATTTATTGAATCATATTCAATGAATATTCAAGTCATTTAATCAATTCACACCGGATTGATAATAAAAAAAGTTTGGGAGAAATAAATATATACATCATATATATATATATTTATTATCGCATGTATTTAATACATGCATAATAATCCCCGCATCAAATGCATGTATTAAATATACACTTTTATATATAGTGCATATCCAACATATACTCTTAAACTGTGGTGAGTACTCGTGAGTCTTGATGAGGTCTCAAGTTCGAGACTCGTCGAGTAATTTCTTACATTTGTATGTTGCATGTTTTTTTTTTGTATTGTAGTATATTTCCCCCGAATCGATGTAAATGCAATACATAATACGAGAGTTAAAAACAGAAATATATGAAAATATTCTATATAATATGACAGTTATGCACACTGCAAGAAACAAACGGTTCGGAGACTCAATCCCACGACCGGCGCCAACCTCAGCCCCCTGCCACCCCAGTCGCCGACAGGGGCAAAGTCAAGGCATTATTAACTTTGTAATAGTGTAATGAAAAAAACATAACAAAACACGGGGCGACCAGTTGGTTGGGTCGTTCGATTGACTCCTCAGAGTTGGGGGTTCGATTCCCGCTGGTTGCAGGTTTCGGCCGAGGTAATTTCATGCCGTGCGATTTAACGCCTCGATAGTGCAAGGCAACGCGGGGAGGCAAATTTTACCTAGTCGGGGTACAATTAGCATTCGAGCCCCGGAGCCTGGTACACTCAGAGGAACAGGCTTCACCGAGAAGAGCATTAATTGTAAATTTCGATTAGGGTTTCTGTTAAAAAAAGCATAACAAATCAATAATTTAAGATAAATATAAAATCAGTTTATTAGATGCAGGTGAACATACAATATAGACACTCTTATTAGATACAGGTGAATAGACAATATAGACACTACATTTAAAAAAAAAAAAAGAGGACCACTAAAATCATATCAAAACAAACAAAATCTTAAAAAAAAAAAACAAATTACTAAAAAACAAAAAGCTACCTTAAATTAAAACTCAAAATAAACTAAAAAAATAGACATAAATTTGAATTAAAAAATCAACATAAAACAAAGTTTACCGCAAATAAATGAGTATAGTAACAAACAAAACAGATATAGAACGAGAATCATCAACCAATCATTCAAAAATAATCAAACATAAAATTCGTATAACAAACTTTCAAATTATATGGCTGCGTAATCATTAGAGGGATTCATGCACGCTACTTCATCGGTTGAGTGGATTCAAGAATTCCGTAGGAGAGAATCGAAACGCGTTTCCAACCTTCCTTCAGAATTTGGGCTGATACAGCATTATCGCAGATGAGTGTGAACGGAGTCATCGTCTTGTTTTTTAGCGCGAAGTTCTGGCTTATAATCTATATGCAGATACCGGAGGGAGAAACGAAGGAGCTCCCGGGCCTACAGTGTAAGGCAGAGGCTGTCAGTAGTAATTTCTCTACGCATCTTTTACAGGGACGAGCGGATGTGAGGCCCAGAAAGGATCGCTGACAAGTTTCTGAATTCAAGAACAGAAAGCAATCTGGCAGCGCATCATATAATTCATGAGAGAAATCGGCGTGGAACCACACGGACCAGTGAGGGAGATGGTGAAAGGGTGGGGGAGATGGGGTACGCAGATCAAAGCTGCAATGATGCTGCGCTACTGATCTGAAAGAGAGAGGGTGGGAGGAAGGAGAGAGCGGTCTGTGTTATTGCAGATTTATTTCAGGGTTTTGGCGGTGTGTTTTTAACTTTATCTACACCCATAATTCTCTCTTTATATCTCCTCCCCACCCTCTCTGTTACGACCATCTCCGTCCTCGCATCTCTCCTCCTCTCCTCTCTTGTACGTGTTGGCAGCATCAGTAAATGCCCACTGGTCCTGTTATTAAAGGATGAGGCATACAAAGATAGGGTGAGAGAGAGAGAGGGAGGTATCTCTGAACGATGAGAGAGTAGCAGCATCAGCAGGGCAATGAGAATCCCATCCATGGAATCGAAGCCGCTCTGTTTTATCGATTTTTCATCCAAGGGACGTTTCCTGTAAAAAGACTCCACCGCTTATGCCGTATTCTGAAGCTCGCGAAAATGGTTGCTCGTCCCGAGTTTCTCTTCCTCCTCGCGCTATTCATCACTTGTTTTAGCGTCGATCCTGTGGAGTCGGACGATGGTCAGTTCATATTTTTCCCCGTCCCCCCCCCCTTCATCATCCTTCCACAGGCTTACAGTGGATTCTGGTTTTTTTATTTTACTCCGTTTACTGTTGTCATTATTATATTCAAAATCGCCGCCACTTCCCCTGGATTCTTTAATGCTTTTGGTTTTTCAATCATTCCATCTCCATCCATCCCTCGGGTTTAACGTTCTTCCATTCCTGCGGATGGTACTGACTTACTCTGTTTCGTTCCTCTTAAAAACTCGAAGGCGCGACGCTGGTGAAAATTAAGAAGTCGTTTCGGGACGTGGGCAACATCTTGTATGATTGGACCGAGTCTCCCTCTTCTGACTATTGCGTATGGAGGGGCGTCACTTGTGACAATGTCACCTTCAACGTCGTTGCACTGTAAGAGCCTTTGCTTTTCATCTTTCTTCTCCACGGGAAGGTTTCGATCTCAATCTCTTCATCGTTTCTTGCGCGAGTGTTCTTGCGTTTTAGTTGTTTGGATTTATCCCTGTTCATGCGGCGTGGTGGTATTTGATCATTTGGGGTTCCTGGAAAAAAATTGCAGGAATCTTTCAGGTCTGAACCTTGATGGGGAAATCTCACCTGCCATCGGAGATCTCAAAAGCCTTGTCACCATGTACAGCTACTGAACTTTTAAACCTGGAGCTCTGGCTCCTTTTTTTTTTAGTTTTCTTCGATTGTTAATCCTTTTTACTTAGATTCACATGAGTGTTTATAGCCATGGAACACGTTTAAACTAATTAGAAATCCCTTGATTTTGTTTTCAACTTACTGCAATATAATTCAGGGAAATGGATAATAGGAAATGGAGAATGCTTTCCATTAACCAAGCCTGTGACGTTTTTTTTACTAGCATTAATTTATCACTTTCTATCTTCTTTTACAGTGACTTGAGAGAAAATCGTCTTTCTGGACAGATCCCAGATGAGCTCGGGGGATGTTCATCTCTGAAAAATTTGTATGTTATTAAGCTGGACTCTTAGGAGACCATGGAACACTTGAAGCGGTGTAACTGGTTTTTTTGCCATTTTAGATTCTTCTTCTGATTTCTACTGCGATGACTCGATCTTACTTGGTTTTGACAGAGACTTGTCCTTCAATCAGATATCTGGAGACATACCTTTCTCGATTTCAAAGTTGAAACAGCTGGAATGCCTGTATGTATCTTTTGCTCAAGCACTTTTGTTTTTTTAATCATTCATCACCCACCTGTTTCTTTCTATTTGGGAATATTTACATTTTTTATTGTTCATGGTTGCTAGAATTCTCAAAGGCAATCAATTCAGTGGGCCAATTCCTTCAACCTTGTCACAGATTCCCAACATGAAAATTTTGTATGTTGAGTTGTATCTTCTAGAGTGGAGTTTAGTTCTTTTCAACTGAAGGTCATCTAAATTTTTGTCTGCGTTTTTCTAGAATGTATTAGAAAATTTGTTAGAAAATATTAAGATGGCTGGAGAAAAGAAAAAAGTACTTGATTTATCTATTCTTATGTTTTTATTTCCTAGAAAACATGTAAAAAGTATTTTTTTTTTGTTTTTCAAGTATCAATTCTTTTATTCGTTTTCTAAAAAATATTTTTCATTTGCCTAATTTAATACATTTTCTAATACACTTTTGAGAAACCAAGACAACAAATGTTTTCCAAAACTGAAGGCAACCTTGATTTCTCTAAAATAATTGAAAATTCTAAGAAAACACCTTTCTGATGAAGAGTTTCTTTCTCATAACACTTGTTTCAGGGACCTATCCCTGAATAAATTGAGTGGGGAAATACCAAGGCTGATATACTGGAATGAGGTTTTGCAGTATCTGTGAGTGCAGCTATATTTGTTATTGTCACATTGCCAGTTTAGATACATGCTCTTAATTTTCTCTACTAGTTTGTCATATTGATCAAGTGATACTCAGATGGATCATTATTGTACTCAGCTTTTTTTCCAATCCAATCCAATCATTTCCCAGTCACAGTTAGTTTGACAGCACTTACTGAAAAAACTGTTCATACCACTTACTCCTTATGATAAGCAGTTTGAAAAAATAAGTGGCATTTGTTCTGTTTCTTAAAAAGCACTTGCAATTATATTCCAGAAGAAAACCATTTAAGTACTATAAGCGGTTTTCAATAAATGCTGTCAAATGGGCCCATGGCCATATTTACACAACTGACTACCTAGAATCTTGTGGTTCTAATGTATTTTTTGTTGTGCCCCCTGAACATAGGGGTTTGCGAGGGAACAATTTAGTCGGCACTCTCTCTTCAGATATCTGTCAGCTTACAGGGTTATGGTATTTGTAAGTATTTACCTCCCAATTCAGGTCTCCTGCAGAATCCCTCTTGCTTGGTGAATTATTTGCAACATTTAGATGGTTAGATTTTTTTTTAGTTTTCTTTCATTGCTTGCAGTGATGTGAGAAATAACAGTTTGACTGGCAGAATTCCTCAAAACATAGGCAACTGTACTTCCTTCCAGGTCTTGTATGTGCTTGTCTCGCTCCCTCCAGTCTAGTTTCCAAACTTTGCATGCTTAACCTTTGCTTATAATGTTTCCTCTTATGCTGTTAGGGACTTATCTTATAACCACCTATCAGGAGATATTCCATATAACATTGGCTTCCTGCAAGTTGCTACGCTGTACGTAATTATTTTTGTTAAAATTTAAAGAATGTGATTGATGATCCTTTTTCTGCCTTGATTTTCTTCATGAATCATTGATTTATTTTTTAATTTTTATTTTTATTTGTGTTTTGCTAGGTCACTGGAAGGAAACCAGTTTTCTGGGAAAATCCCACATGTAATCGGTCTAATGCAGGCACTGGCAGTTCTGTAAGTGCCATTACAACACTTGATCAAAACTGTTTATGACACTTATCGCTCATGATAAGCGGTTTGAAAAAAGGTGTTGTTTGTTCTGTTTCTGAAAAAACAATTGCACTTAAATTAGTAGTAGAAGAACACTTCTTCAATAAGCAATATGGAAACACATATACATAAGTACTAAACATAAGTGATCTGTGATCTATGCAGTTTTCAAAAAGTTTTGTTAAAAGGAACCTTAATCTTGAGTAAATGATTATGAGTTTCAATTTTTTTTTGTAGTTTAGATCTTTCTTTCTTTGTTATTCAGTGATAGGTCCCTGCCTTTGTGCCTTATGCTGCAGCAATTTATTCCTTATTTGTGTACATTTCAGGGATTTGAGCTTTAACTTGTTAAGTGGATCCATTCCACCAATATTAGGAAATTTGACATTCACAGAGAAATTGTAAGTACGTACTTGTGCTTGTTGCCATTTTAGCTCTGTAAATTTCCAGCTATCATGTTCTACAGAAATAATTTTGAGAAAAGGAATGGGTGTTCGTTGCTTAAGTTTTTCAATGTGATGTTCATATGACAAAGGTACTTGAATGGGAACAAACTAAGTGGATCCATCCCTGCGGAACTTGGAAACATGACAAATCTACATTATTTGTAAGAATGCTTATCAATATTACTTTATGCTCTTTTGTTCCTGTAGTTTACATCATGTTGGTTTACTTGATGCGTCCCTTGAGACACAGTTTGCTTGACCTCCAACACATTTTCTAATATATTTTTAGTAGATAAAAACAGAACATTTTCTAAAACCTAATGCAGCCGTATTGCTCTGTTCTCAAATTATTGTGGAATTTTTCATTTAATTTGGAGGAATATAATCAGAATACGACCATGAAGAAGCTATGCTCTAATAAAAACTTTTCATTTGTTTCTCAGTTGATTTTTTGTAACATTTGCAGGGAATTGAATGATAATTTTCTCACAGCGCGTATTCCGCCAGAACTTGGGAAACTTACCGATCTGTTTGTGCTGTATGTCCTCCCATTATGCATAATGATCTTCAAAATATTCTCCTTGTAATGCTTTATCACTGGCTTCTCGTTCTTGCAGAAATGTTGCGAACAACAATCTTGAAGGACCGATACCTGCAAAACTTAGCTCTTGCACTAATCTCAACAAACTGTAAGCCTGAAACTCAAACCTCTCCCTGTTCATTAAGATTTATAGCTATGTGAAGATGAAGGCTATGGGTATGATGACAGGAATATGCATGGAAACAAGTTGGGTGGAACCATTCCACCATCTTTGCAGAGGCTGGGGCCTTTGAACTATTTGTGAGTCCCACCATTCAGTCTTTGTTGGCTTTCTAACAATTGCTCATGAATGCTTAAAGCTTCAGTTTTTACTGGAATAGTCTTTTCATTTTTATTTCTGTTTTTTGGGTATGAAATGGCGATGTTGAGTGATGACTTGTGTGTTTTTCTTTCTTAGGAATCTTTCTTCCAACAACCTTAAGGGTTCTATTCCTGTAGAGTTGTCGAAGATTAGTAATCTGGATACCTTGTAAGCTTCAACCTTTGCTTTATCCATTGTAGCGTCATTTAGGCTGTGTTTGGTTTTGAAAACCTTTCCTGTTTTCATTTTTTAAATATGTATTATAAAATATGTTAGAAAATGTTTTTGAAGGTGGAGGGGAAAACAAGGAAGTATAGGAATTACCCATCCAAATGTTTTCATTTTTTTCTCTAAAAATCTACCATTTCCATTTCCGGTTTCTGACAAAAAAAATCATTTAAAGAATCCAATGCAGTTTATAATGCATTTTTGGAAAATGAAAATTGATAATGTTTTGCAAAACCAAACGAAACCATATTTTATGGGTTTCTGGTCAGATTTTTGAATATCTATTTGAATCCAGGGACATTTCTAACAACCAAATAATTGGTGTTCTACCAGCTTCCTTCGGTTTCTTGGAGCACCTTCTGAATTTGTATGTTTCGTGATCCTGTAATTTGTAATTCATTACTTCATTTTTCTCATCAAAACCCTTCTGTTTTGCAATAGGAACTTAAGCAAAAACAACTTGAGTGGATTTATTCCATCTGAATTTGGTAATCTGAGAAATATCCTGACAATGTAAGAAGGCTTCAACAACAATTTCTATGAATATGATGAATTTTGGTGTGGTCATTCTATGACTATGAGTCAAGTTGTTGTATTGCAGAGACCTATCCTGTAATGAGCTTTCTGGTGTCATTCCTCAAGAGCTTAGTCAGCTTCAAAACCTGTTTTTGCTGTAAGTTCAAGCTCGATCTCTAAACAATTTTGTTTTAATTCGATGTAGTGCTCTTTGCAAGCCTTACCTGTGCCATTATCATTTTACTACCTACCTTGGAGCATCCATCTACCATTTGATCATTGTAGTAGTAGATTGACAAACTAAAGACTTTGTCAGGTTTAAGCTCTGTTTGATAGCACTTATTGAAAACTGTTTATGACACATTGAAAACTGTTTTCTAGACAGCTTATGATAGCTTTGACAGCACTTACCGAAAAGTGTTTATAGCACTTATCACTTATGATAAGCAGTTTTAAACAATAATTGGTGCTTGGTCTGTTTCTAAAAAACCGCTTACATTTAAATTCCTAAAGAAACCAATTTAAATGAATAGCGGAAAAGAACTTTTTCTAAATGCTATCTGGAAACACTTAAACGTAAACATGTAGTCGCTCCACCTCCCTTTTCCATGGATTGGTTGCCAACCCCATTTTGTTATTCTTGGATTGATGATGCTCCTTATTTTGTCAAAGGGGGTCAAAAGATTTATGTGGCTAAACTCACCAACCTAGGAGCTACAAAGGAAGAGCAGGGGGCGGAGCTTGCTTATAAAAGGGAGCAGTCCCCATTGGTTCATTGTCAATGAGTTCTCCCATCTTCCGTTTTATCCTAGTGTGTGTATTTGTGAGATGTTTTTTCTTCAATCATTCAAGAGAAATATTTATTAGGTTTTCTTCTTGTAAAATTTTAGGAGTTCACTTTGTGTGTGAGTTGTATTTGTTGTTAGTAGCTGTCAATGGTTATCAATGAAATAGAAAGATTTCATTGATATCAATATGTTGAAGAAGTTACAAAGAAACTGTTGTCGGAAAATTTGTTTAAAGCATCTAAGCTTGGTAACAGAGTTCATGTTGCTTGGATGAATGAATGAAGAAGCATGAAAGTGCTCATGTCTTATTATGTTAAGAAAGACGAAATTTCTTTTGAAGGATTTGAGTTTACGATTGGTGAGTTGATCTTAATGTCTACAACATGTGCTATGATTATTGGATTGTTGGAGAAACACATTTGTTATCAACATTATGAAAGTTTTCCTTCAGAAGTTTGTGAAGCCGAACATACGGAGATAGCGAAGACGATCGGACAGAGGCCAGCGTACCGAGGTGATCGGACAGAGTCGATCGTACTAAGGTGATAAGACGAAGTCGATCAGACCGAGGTAATCAGATGAAGGTATCCGAGTAGCACCATCAGACAAAGGTTTCTTAATTGTGCTATTGAACGAAGTGTCCAATGCATGGACTTTTATGAAGTCTTAATTATAGAGGAAAGTCCAATCGGACGAACCAACATGTAAAGTCCAATCCGGCAGAGGAAAGTTTGGGAAACCACTGAAGGAGTGTTCACAAAGACATTGGACTGATGTGAAGTCGATCAGACGACAGATGGAAATAAATGTTTGTCCGATTACATTCATAGTTACATCAGACAGATAGTGACCAGACAAACCATATCAGACTTTGCGAAGTGATGTGTTTCTTATTGATCAAACATTACAATGCCTTGTAGCTGTGATTAAAGTTGGAGTTTAAACGAAGAGAAAAGTCTCTGAAATTGAGTTTAATCAGCTTTAGTTCAAATGGGAGATTGAGGAGCGGCTGTACAATGTTCAACTGAACACCCATAAGCTCCCATGGTTAGCAAGATTTGCCGGCACACCCCTAGGGTACTTGTTTTATGCTCGTCGCCCAACTTCACAATTATTCTTCTAGAAGCGAGAATTACTAACCGAAGTACTTTGAACAATTTAGGACTAATGAAATTGTGGGAAGCCCCACTGTCGAGTAAAATCGGGATGAAAATTCCCCCAACATTGCCCTCAATCTTCATGGTTGTGATGGATTCTTCAGGTTGAGGTTGGGCACTACAAAAATGTCCCTCAGTTTTGCAACTCTGCTTCTTTGCGTTCGACCTCCAAACATCCTTCCACCAACTCCTGTTGTTCATCCTCATCATTGCTCTGGAGTGCAGGCTTAGGAATCTCCTCTTCCCCAAGCAGCAACACTCTCATTTTTGGGTCAGAACATTTGTGCATAGGGTTATAGGGCTTTCCGCAGTGGAAACCCAACCCCTTCTTTCTTTTGTCGTCCCACTCTTGATTTTTCAATTGTCTAATTCTCTTTCCCCAATTGAAGTTGATCGGGGTGCCTCCCTGCTGGCCCCTCCCAGCTGCTCCCCTTCCCTCCTCATCAGTGGAGGCATAGATCCCATCTTCTGTTTGAATCCTATTGTGGATGAATATTGCCAACCCCCGCCCCCATATGTGCGTGCCCCTCCATCTCGAGATTGCGGTCTTACCCCCTTGTCAAGAGCTAACTCTACATGTCATGCCAATCGCATCACCTGTAGTCGGGTCTCGGGATTGTGTACGCGAACCCAACTCCGAACTTCGCGCAATCCATGAAGTATCTGATGTATTGGGGTTCCGATTGGTGAGGAACGAGGGATGCCAGGAACTTGAACTGTTCAATGTACTCTTGTACTGTTTCGCTCTATTGAATTGCTGCCAATTTGTTGTATGAATTCTGTATTTCTAAACCACTGGATTGTTCCATCAACTTCTCTTTGAACTGCTGCCACATTAAATTTGGGTGCACCTCCTCCAACACAGTGAACCAATGGATATCCACCCCTTCCATACTAACCCGTGCAAGTGAGATTTTGGAATCTTCTGTTGTCTGATTAATCCGAAAATACAGTTCAGCTCGGTTAATCCATCCCTGGGGATCATGTTCGTCATGCACCGACAATTCTATCCAATGACCCCTTTATTTTCCGCCTCCATTGTCCCGTACGTCCCCTCCGCCAAATTCATTCTATCGTTTGTTCTTGATGAATGCGCTCCCGACTTGATGTGTTTTGAAATCATCACTTTGTCCTACATGGGCAACTTTTCCATTTGTCGCACCAATCCGAACATTGACTTTTGGAGTTCCATAAAAAAACTAGAGATCTCCTGCTTGAACGCCAATCCCGTCACAATCGATTCCATGCGTACCATCCATTGGTCCACCCCAGGCTCGATGCTCTTCATATGTTGTTCATGCCCTTCGAGCCGAGCCTATAATCGAGTATCCATTGCTCAATCCTCTCGTTCTCCTTTCGCCCGAGGAATGATTTCGGCAGGCCAAACCAAATAATAAGGTCCTCACGCCAAATCAAACCATAAGATGAGGGATCGTTTGTAGAGATAAATATATTATAACCAATAATACATTATGAGAGAGAATAATAGCAGAAGAATAACAGAGGAGTATTTTGGACGCCCCTGCGGCTCTCTCGCCCAAGCCCAAAGGTCGATGTATGAACCAAAACAGAAAGACTCCCCCCTAATGATGCACCCCCTCCCCTCTTATTCTGTTCTGTTGTGCGATAACAAACTGCTTTGCGTCCCATGTGACCCTCAACGAACTCTTCCCTTGCACATCCTTCCTCCTAGAATATACCTGCCATGTGCCATTGTCCCCTCGAGCTTTAACATGTTTTTTTAGAGGGTGGACCCAATACCCAAGATACCTCCTAAGGGAGGTCTTGATATTTATTTATAATGATTAATAAAGATCACATAATTCCTCAACTTCAATGTTGGACTCACATTCTCTAACACCCCTCCTCAAGCTATGCGTACTTAGCTTGGATACATATGAAAGCAAAAAGAAAAATTCCCACTCCTAATACCCCCCCTCAAGCTGGGCATTCCCAACTTGAATGCATAAAAAATGACTAAAAAGAATAGCATCCTCGTATGCACTGTCCGCTTGGTTTGCTCCGCCTGTTGCGCCGCTGTCCATGGGTGATAAAGAATAGATGATCATCATAGAACTTCCATGTTCTCATGCTGAGAAAGGCTATTGCTTGAAGATGTCGGATGAAACAAAGACCGAAAAACTACCTCAAAATCATTGGGTGAAAATGACGTCCGACTCTGCAGACCCAAATTGCCGAGGTGAAACGGCGTTCAACTCCGTGGACCCAAATTGCCGAGGTGAAACAGCATCCAACTCCGTGGACCCAAGCAGGTTGTGCGCGAGCAAGAAGCAAATATGGAGAATCTGATCAGGGAGGGGTGACGCCTGAGTTGTGCGTGCCTGGATCAGGAAGGGGGTGTGTGACACGCAAGGGGGAGCCGTCACAGAGGGGGTGAGTAAGGACTAAGGGTCGGGGGTGGGGGGCGGCTGGCGAAAATGAGAGCCTTTGGCCGCGAGCTGCCCGGACCCCTTTTGGGGGGAAAATCATAGGGTTTTCTCCAAGACAGAAGAGAGAGAGAAGGGAGCGCTAGGGTTGGGGAACCCGCTCTAATACCATGTTAGAATGGAGAAGAGTGGACCCAATACCCAAGATACCTCCTAAGGGTGGTCTTGATGTTTATTTATAATGAATAATAAAGACGACTTAATACCTCAACTTCTATATGAGACTCACATCCTCCAACAATTTACATTAATGGAAGAAAAACTATTTTGCCTTTTGGTTCATCATGTTTAATCCTATCTTCATGGTTAGGGAATTGATTTCTGTACATCCTCATGTCATTATTATTCTGCTTTATTGTTCACAGCCACCATTTTTCATGGGATGACTTTCTACTAGTTTACTGTTTGAGTCTTTCTGAAATAGTTTTGGTCTTGAAATGATGTTATCGAATAGGACTCCAACTTTAGCAATTTATCTTTATTTCTTCAGCAATGTATCTTACAACAACCTAGTTGGGAACATTCCTTCGAGCAATAATTTTTCAAGGTTTCCACCGAACAGGTGAGACTCTTTTTGCGTCTCCTTTGATTTAGCTACGTGTTATTGTTGATTGCATTGATTTTTTTTGTGAATGATTCTTATGTCTTCTTTATGAAGCTTCATCGGAAATCCCGGCCTCTGTGGTTATTGGATGGGTGCTTCTTGTTACAATGTTAGATCATCCCAAAGAGGTAAATAAGATGTTTTCTTATTCAACTATTTATCTTTGTTTGATTTGTTCTTTCTTGTCCCATTTGTGATGTTTATGCAGTCACACTATCTAAAGCAGCCATTCTAGGGATTGCTCTTGGCGCCCTTCTGATTCTACTGGTGATCTTGATTGTCATGTGCCTCCCACAGTATTCAAAACCCTTTCCGGATAAATCACTTGACAAACCAGGTGAGTTTTTTTTGGTGAAAATCCTATCCAATGCTATGCTGAATAAAAATTTTAAGCCTCCCTTTGACAGCACTTTTTTGAATACTGCTCATAGCACTCATCACCTATCATAAGTGCTTCAGTATATCTGTTTCAGAATTGCTTGTTGAAAAACTGTTCTTCTGCGGCTTATTTAACTGATTTTCTTAGATAATTCAAGTCTTGTGTTTTTTCAGAAGCAGAACAATCAATACTTGTTTTTTGAACTCTGTATCATAAGTGAAAAAGTTCTATAAGCAGTTTTCATTCCTCCACTTGTAATTTGCAGTTAGGTACTCGTCCCCGAAGTTGGTGATACTGCACATGAACCTGGCGCTTCATATTTATGATGACATCATGAGAATGACGGAGAACTTGAGTGAGAAGTATGTAATTGGCTATGGCGCATCGAGCACGGTATACAAATGTGTGTTGAAAAACTGCAAGCCAGTGGCAATCAAGAGACTGTATTCTCACTATCCACAGTGCCTGAAGGAATTTGAGACTGAGCTTGAAACCATTGGAAACATTAAGCACCGCAACCTGGTCGGCCTCCAAGGATATTCCTTGTCGTCATCTGGGCACCTTCTCTTTTATGATTTTATGGAAAATGGCAGCCTCTGGGATCTCCTCCATGGTAAATTCTTATGTAAATGATTTTTTTAGAAAATAAAAATGAAAATGCTAGTATTTTCATTTTTAATTTTAAGAAAATCAAAATGCTTAAATAAGTTTTTTTTTTCAGAATATGTTTTAACATATTTTCTAATACATATTTGGAAGATGAGAAATGTTTTCCACAACCAAACACAAGCAATCACGATGAAGCCATGCATGGGCTTCAAGTAACAGACCTATTTATTATCCGGGCCATAAAAGTTGAGCCCAATAATATTTCTTTTTTATAAGGCTGGGCTTATCGGGCCAGGTGGGCCTCTGGGTCCATGTACATCTCTAATTGTGATTTAGCATCATAGCCGGTTAATCTTGAAGTTGTGCCAGGTCCTGCGAAGAAGAAGAAGCTGGGCTGGATGAGCAGGTTGCGGATAGCTCATGGTGCAGCTGAAGGGCTATCATATCTTCACCATGATTGCAGCCCTCGCATAATCCACCGGGATGTCAAGTCATCGAACATCTTGCTGGACAAGGATTTCATTGCACATCTCATTGATTTTGGCATTGCGAAAAGCCTATCTACAGCCAAGTCCTTCACGTCCACCTACATCATGGGAACCATTGGCTACATTGATCCCGACTATGCCCGGACGTCTCGTCTCACCGAGAAATCTGACGTCTACAGCTATGGGATTGTTCTACTAGAGCTGTTGACTGGGAGGAAGGCAGTTGAAAACGAGTCCAGTCTCCTTGATCTGATCTTATCCAAGGCAGCCAACAATGCTGTCATGGAGACTGTGGATCCTGAAATAATGGCCACGTGCAGAGATCTGGGAGCCGTGAAGAAACTCTTTCAGCTGGCGCTCCTCTGTGCAAGGCGGCAGCCATCGGGCCGCCCCACGATGCATGAGGTGGCGAGGGTGCTGAGCAGTTTAGTGGGGGAGCAGTCGGCCCTGGCCATGGCTGCTGCTGCTGTAGGAGCTTCAGAGGCCGCAGCAGCAAATGTGGGATCTTACAAAGAGCAGTATGATATTGCTGGGGCGGTCCAGCTGCCCAGCTCTTATCCCATGAGCACTTCTGATGCTCAGCTGTTCCTCAAGTTTGGGGAGGTGATTTCTCACAATAGTGGGTGAGGATGGGGTTTTTTTGGTTGATTTTCATCTGGATTTTTTGTCGATGGATGGATTTGAAGATTTGGCAGCGTGTGATGAAAAAGATTATCCAACTTTGTACATAAACTTTTACGTTCATGGCCTATATAGACATGACCATTGGACCAAGTTTTCAAACCTGGCTACTGGACTGATGAGTCATGTTAAAAAACTAGATCACTCCATTGAACCAAGCATACCATAAAAACTAAGAACTTGGCTACATCGAGCAAAAGACCTTTATTGCTAATATGGGATGGGTTGGATTTAAGGCTTCATTCTCTAAATCTACTCATAAACTTGGATTGACACCACTCCTGTGTTTGACTTGATGCCCAAGTCATCATGTCACGACCCGCCACCACTGGTATCCCTCTTGGGTCGACAGTACAATGATCTCCTGAAGCCTGACTTCAATAGGTCATAGTTTGATGACCAGCATTGAAGCTATCATACATTCAAATGAGAGGTATTACCCTCGATAATCATAAGAATAAAGAAACTTCCACCAAACAACTCCATATCATAAATAACAATCCACAAAATCTCAAACAACTCCATATCATAAATAACAATCCACAAAATCTCAATACATGTAAGTAATGCAATATAAGTAGAAAATAAAATAAAACTTAAATAATCCGTGGACCACTCCTATGGCAGCGACTATGAACTCCAACAACTCGCGATCAATTCATGAGCTAGTATCTCTCAGCTTGATCACCAGCTCCCATTAGGTAAACTAATTTCTCAGTTTCACTAAGTCCCACTCACCAAGTAACACATAGAATATGAAAACATCATTTCAAATCATATATATAAAGGAGGATATCTCGCTACCACATTCCCACTGAACTAGTCACCTTAACCGCAACAACTCATGTTCTGGTGCTCTCATCTTTTCCTAAGCCATCCTGCCCAAATCTCGTGCATCCACTTCATACCCTGCATCCCATGCAGCACATCACCATATCACCCTGCACCCCATGCAACATGTCACACCCACATCATCCGCATAGTAATCCGGTTGTATTTCCAGAAGCCACCACAACTAGTGTATCATGCATACACCAATAATAACCACAATTATTATAGGGGTACAAGCATATGCTAAAAACCTTAAGCCGCCACAACCCGCATATACAAGTACAGTGCAACCGAGATCCATCACAGCTCGTATGAACACATACCCTAAAACAGTAAGCCATCACAACCCGAGTAGGTCCATACATAGTCTTCTGAGAGGAGAGAGTAGGTAGGGGGAGTTGTCAGCCATCTGTTCCATCGACAACCTAGATGTTGAGATACACCCGAAACCCAAGGCTAATATAAACGTCAACCACCCCAATCAATTCAGGTGGTGGAGCCTAATAAATCACATAACATAAGGATAAATATAACACACAACCATAGTAGGGGCACCTACCTACCTTAGACCTGAGCTATAACTATTGTCCCTCATGACAACTCTACTGCCACTGCTAGGACTAGAAGCTAAGACTTGACTAAGAGCACAAGAAACCAGAATTCATCTTCACTAATTATTTAGCGATTAATCATTATCAATTTCTTATAAATCGTCATCATCAAATATTAACTCAACCATTTCAATGGTGTGTGTGTGTGTGTGTGTATATATTTCAAATGAATCTGGAAAACCTGCAACAGGAGGAAAGTGAATATTTCAAGAAGGAATAAGCAAGCGAGGAAGTCCAACTCTCAACCCACTACTACAGAATCACCATTTATCTGCACTCAAAAAGGGCATTGTGTAACATCTTGATATTTTATGAGATAAATTCTTTTTAATTTCTTTGATGTCTTGTGTTGTACGCTACACCAAGATTAACTTGCGCAACACGCAAGACCGGCTTAGCTTGCGGTATACGCAAGTCTATGTTTGGCTTGTGTTACACACAATTTCAAGTTCTTAAAATTAATTTCATATAAGACTGAGTATAAGTAAACAACTAAATATTATAACCTAGCCATTATAATGGCGGGTATGAAAAATATTAACTTTCTTTTGAAAAACCATTTAAATGAAAATAAGTGAGTCTATAAAATAACAAAATCACTCTATAAATTTTATCAATGAAATATATATATAATATATTCAATATAATGTTTAAAATTCATCTTATATGTTTTCTAGACAAGATATAACAACAAATTCAATATTTCGGATAAAAGAAGTATTTTTCAAAAAATGCAGTTCTGTCTCCTTTTGATGACACACACATTTTAAATCTAGTTTTTGACACTTTTATAGATTTTATTTAACAACATAAACATGTTCTTTGGAATCAGGATATAAAAATTTACTTTCGATGAATTTTTGATATTTTTCTGATAACTTTTCTATTTTGATGAATAGTAAAAATACGCTAAATTTTAATTGAAAACAATTTTTTTCATCAAAATAATTTATATGGTTAAATTATAGTATTGAATGGTTTTAAAGTTTAAATAGAATATATTTTTATCATTCAATATAATGTATGTCATTAGCATTAATTTTACATTGAATTTAGATGTAAAAAACATTTCAATCTTTTGCAATGTTTTAGCTTTTAAAACCTGTTCTTTCTTTTCCGAAAATGTGATTAATTTTAAATTAATTACTGCAATTAATGTGTTTTTCATTTGGAAAAACGAATTCCATATTTGGAATCAGAAGGCCCAAATTGTGTAAATAGATTCCTTTTATTTTTGGACATTATAAATAGTAAATTTGGTAATTTTTATTTTCCACGGTTAAAGGTAAATCGGTTAAATTAGGGTAACAAATAATATGATAAGGATAATAAAATTATCCTAACACCTGCCAAAATCATATTAGATGAATAAAAGTTGACCCATATCACTTAAGGGTCGTAATTGATTCATTTAATGGACTTTTGTCCATAAAAGTGATATGATTATTATTAAAAGAAAAAAAGTGACAACATGTCACTCTCTTATCTCTTATAAGTATAATAATTTTAATGTAGTGACAAACTTGATGAAAGATCAAACATAAATAGTCTCCATAAAGCTAATGAAATTATCTATATAATGGAAATTTATTTTGAATTTTTAGAGATTAAATAATTACCATAAATATTGACACAACAATGATATATTAATTATTTTATTAAGAGAAATATCAAATAAATGATATTATAAATATTATATGACATAAATTATGCCATCCATGAATTTTCTAGATGACCATGACATATTAAGATTGAGTTAATGTATTTTTTTGAAGCAATCAAGTTATGAATTTTGAAAAATCAAGTATGAATAGTGTCAAAATTGACATAATTCACAACTTAAAATATAAAATAGTTTATTAAATGTTATAAAATTCTAAAAAATCTAAGATTCGACCAAATGGTTAAGATAAGTCCAAATATATCATAAATTTTTTTTGTTGGTCGTTTGAAAAGTTATGATAATCACATTAACACACAAAGTGTAAATAACATGATATCATGGTAAGATTAAAAAGGATAAAATAAGGGTTAAACCAAAAAAGATAAGGATTAAAAAATATTCAAAACTTTTCAAAAATTATTGGATGATTTTATTTCAACCCAAAATCATCTTATCTTCGAAATAAATGAGTTTTGGACCATTAGAAACTGAAAATCAATTTATAATAAATTAATATTTCAAGACTTTCCTAAAGTGCCCCTCAACTCTCCTATAAAAGGGAACTTCTCCTTCTCTTTTGATCACACCTCTAAAGCCCTTTTGCTCAAACAAACCCTTCCCATTTCCTCTCCCAACTTCTCTAACTTCATCCTAGAGATCACACTTTAGGTATAAATCCATCCTATGGAGACCTTTTGTGCAAATCAAAAGGAGATACTCGAAAAAGAGGTAATTGTTTTATCACCTCTTTCAAAATTCTTTTCTTCTTCTACTTCCTCTTCTTATGTTGTTTCCATAATAAAGTAATAAATCTAGTATCTTCTACATGCTGATATGTTTTAATAATTATGGAACAACCTTACATATCCTTTTATCCATACTATGAATAACAATATCACCATGCGTGCGTATGTACGACTTACCGTCTCCACGCCATGGTGTAATTTGTTATTCAACAATACTTTATTTGGATGGGTATAATGATGAGTATAATGGATTTAAATAATGAATATAAAATTATAATTATTCTGTATACTTAATACACCATCCAATTCTATACCATTTAACCATTAAGTGAATGATATCGTCGCTCGTACGTACATACAGCCTACCGTCTCCACAATGCGATGCGATTCATTCTACACGATCTTAATTAAACCATGATTATATACATGAATGGAATGAATAAATATGATATATATTATACTAATATCATTATGTAAGTGATATAACTATAACTTAAGAAGTGGGACATGAACTTATCTGAAAAAACATGCATAAAAACATAAAGCAGTTAATACCTGAATAACGAGTAACAATGAGATGTTACTAACAAACTGATGAGAATATGATCATATATGATATCATAAAAATGACTATGATTCTGGAATAAGTCAATAACATTATTTAAATCATTATACAAGAGGTTCGAATACATACAAAACATATCAGACCTAAGGTATGGTGTTATTTTGTCTCACTTTTATTCCTATGGGACATATGCCTTATACACCACCTATTTCTTTTGTGCGGTGTTTATTCTTCCCATGAATGTTTTATGATTCTTATTATGAAGGTTATGATATCTACTTATACATATAATTTTCTTTATTTTATGAGGCATATGATTTGATTGATAATAATTGGTAAGGGATAATTTTTCAATCTCATTATTTTATGAGATTGTTTATACATAAGTATTTACTAGGGTATATTTATCATCCACATCCATGTTTCCTAATTATGTATTCTATAATATTCTTTCTATTCTTATACAATTGTTTAAAGTCAATTTTACCCATTGGTGAATTTTTATTAAGTGGTATGAAAGGAATCTTTTGTCATTTTCAAATACGAGGTACATTTTGACTTTTCCAGCAAATGTATGAGAAGAATATTTTTTTAACTTATACGACATGAACATATTTTTACGCTTTCATAACGCCTGATTTCCATGAAGCTTCCCTTAAAAGTTTTCAAGGTTATTTTTTTAAAAGAAATTATTTTATTTTAAAATTGTACGACATTTTAAGAAAATGAAATGTTTTTGAAGAAGAAATGATATTTTTCTCAAGAATCAATTTCAAGTGTTTTATAAAAATTATTTTCCATCTAAGATGAAATTATTTAATAAGGTTATGTTTCAAGTATACTATCCCTAATATTTCTATGGTTGGTTATGTTTATGCTATTTATGACATCCATTCACTGTTCCTGGATTATGTTTTGATGGAATGATGTTTAAGATACCCATTTTATCCCTTGGGTTATACTATGATGAGTGATTTATGTTTTTGTGTCACACGTAAGAATGATTTATTTATGAGATGGGTGAGACCTATATCTCCCTCCAGTGCATTGGGTAAGAATGAATAACTCATGAGGTATGTATGTTATGCGTGGACCTGATTTCATGTTTACAATTCTATGTGTGGACCTGGTTTTCATGTCCATAATTTTATGAGTAGACCTGGTTTCCATGTTCATATGTTTA
Organism: Viscum album; assembly: GCA_963277665.1. Classification (NCBI taxonomy): domain Eukaryota; kingdom Viridiplantae; phylum Streptophyta; class Magnoliopsida; order Santalales; family Viscaceae; genus Viscum; species Viscum album. Next base: position 562,388,808 of record OY728142.1, on the reverse strand, counting down.
TGCAAGGGCCAGATTTCATGTCCTTAATTTAATGAGTGAACTTGTTACTATTTATACATGCTCAAAAAGTTATAAGTTTATGTTTATGCCATAATTTTACGTCTTATGTTATAATTATGATCTTATGTATTATGATCCTTGATTTTCCTTATGATTCAAGTTTTCCCTTTATATGCAGGGTATGATCTTCTAATGTTTTGATCACATTCTCATACCCTTTATACTCTTGTTTATGTTTACATATCACATTTTTTTTACCCTTACTGAGCATCTGATCTCACCCCTTTTTTATGTTTCTTTTCCCCAAGATTTGAATAAGGGTATTAATTAAAATGTGTCAAAACGGGGTTTTAGTTATGAAGGATAAAACAGGAGATGATGTAGATGTTTTATGAACCAGTTATTTATATTTCCCATTTTACAAAGACACTAAACTAATAAGGTATTTGGGAATCTATTTGTGTAATGTATCAAGTATTCCTCAAAATAAATGTAATGTCAATGTACATCAAGCTTGAGTCGTTAGTGTTGGTATCAGAGAGAAGGTTTAGTCAACCTTTGAAAACTAGGATTCAATAACTTTAGCAAGATCCCTAGAGATATTTCTAAGGGTATGTCTTGGGATGTCCTAAATATAAGTCTAATTATAGGTTACAATCCTAGGGTTTTTGTGATAATCATGACCAACCTAGGGTTAAACTTAAGATGTCATAGATTGAAATATTATAAGTAATTTACCTTACTTATGTGTTTCTAATCTCTAATATGTATTTCTCACACTTTTCTTTCTGGTCTTAGTCAATATACAGAACTACATAAAACATAGTTAACCATTTAATGTTTCTGAGGTGGAAATTATGGGAATTATGAAGATCGATTTTCTAAGTGGAAATATTATGAAGAGAATCATGACGATAGTATGAGTATTGGTCATATTAATGAGGATAAAGAGATTGTAAAAGACATGTGAAAGGTATGTGATGTTCTTCCAGTATTGTTTACATTAAACCTAAGAAGCTTAAGGTTGAGGATCCTTAAGACATGATTCATATTTTAGGAAAGACTAAGATGATGGATCCTAAGTAATATTTTAAGAATAAATTTGGATGATTGAGGTGTATATGTTTCGGAATTCAAAGATTATGTAATATGAATGATGAAATAAATAAGTTTTTCAGTATACATTTTTCATTAAGGATTGGAAAGGATATATTGAATAGTTCTAAGGACTTAGAAAAGTGATTTAAGGTTAAGGTGATATACTTGGAGAAAACATGATTAAGAAAAATATAACCCTTAATATGTCCCTTATGTTAAGATAATGATGTTTGGATAAAGATATGTTGGATCTGAATAAGTAAATTGGATTATACAAGATCCTTGGGAACTAATTATGGATTTTTTATCAAGAGGGTTATGTTATCATGGATGAAGTATACAAATTTTTAGGACATAATATATATATCCAATAAGTTTTGGAATAATAAAACATGCATGTTTTCAAAAAGGATATATTGTAATTCAGGTTATTACCATGACTCAAGAGAATACATGATGAAGGTGTTAAAATGTTTTCAATGTGACCAACAAGAGCCACCTCATGATATATTTGGGATAAATGTTAAGCCGAGTTAGTGAATTTTTTTATAATGTTTTGGATTTTCATCTTTTAGAAGGATTTTAAGGTGATAAATTTATGGAAAGTTTAAGTTAAACTCCAGATGATGTTTATTAGAATAAAGTCTTATCTCACCATAGGTGTACTTATGAATATTTGATAACTTGTTCTAATTTTTTTGTGATAAAGACATATGGAATTGCATGTCATTCTATTTATGAACCTCATGATCTACTAACACTTTAGGAATGAAAATTTCAACTTCATTTCTTTGAATAAGATATGAAGTGAAAATTGTTCAAGGGATGACCAACAGTGCGATTGAACTGAAATCAAGTAAGTATTACTTCTCATGTTCTTCAAATTTAGGGAAATGATCTTGAAAACCTAAAATTTTATCCTAGTATCTTTTTATCCAATGAATCAAATAGTCCCTTAAATCATTATAGACTTATGGCTTTCTGATTTTTAACTTTTTCCTAACCTTGTTCTCCATCACTCTCCATTAGAACTTGATGGTTAGATTTTTTTCTTCTATATCCATGTTTTCACTCCCACCTATGTTCTTCTACATGGAAACCCAGTGAGGAGTTACTTTGGGTAACCGTTATGTTTCCATCTTTCCTTTTTAAAATGAACTTTTAGTATTCCTTTTTACGATGTGGGTTTCTATGAAAGAAACTTTCAAGTAGTAAACCTTTTATAACCCCAAAGAATTTTGAGGGATAAATTAATTTTAAGGGGGGTAGAATGTAACACCCCTATATTTTATGATATAGATTCTTTTTAATTTCTTTGATATCTTGTGTTGTATGCTACACCAAGATTAGTTTCCACTACATGCAACATCGACTTAACTTGTGGTATATGCAAGTCTATGCTTAGCTTGTGTTACAAAAAATTTCAAGTTCTTAGAATTGATTTTATACAGGATTGAGTATAAGTTAACAACTAAATATTATAAGCTATCCATTATAATGGCGGGTATGAAAAATATTAACTTTCTTCTTAAACACTATTCAAATGAAAATAAGTGAGTCTATAAAATAATAAAATCACTCTTTATAGATTTTATTAATGAAAAAATACATATAATATATTATATATAATGTTTAAAATTCATATTATTTGTTTTATAGACAATATATAATAACAAATTCAATTTTTTGGATAAAAGAAGTATTTTTTAAAAAATGCAGTTTTGTATCCTTTTGATGTCGAACCCATTTTAAATCTATTTTTAACACTTTTATAGATTATATTTAACAAAATAAACATGTTATTTGAAATTGGGATATAAAAATTTACTTTGGATAATTTTTTTATATTTTTCTGATAATTTTTCTATCTGATGAATAGTAAAAATACGCTAAATTTTAATTGAAAAAAACTTTTTTCATTAAAATAATTTATATAGTTAAATTATAGTATTGAATAGTTTTAAAGTATAAATATACAACATTTTTACCATTCAATATAATTTATTCCATTAGTATTAATTTTACATTGAATTCAGATGTAAAAAACATTTCAATCTTTTGCAATGTTTTAGCTTTTAAAACCCATTCTCTCTTTTCTGAGAACGAGATTAATTTTAAATTAATTATTGTAACTTTTGTGTTTTGAATTTGAAAAAATGGATTCCATATTTTGAATCATAAGGTCTAAATTGTGTAAATAGATTCCTTTTATTTTTGGACATTATGAATAGTAACTTTGGTAATTTTTATTTACCGCAGTTAAAGGTAAATCATGTAAATTAGGGTAACAAATAATATGATAAGGATAATAAAATTATCCTAAAACCTGTAAAAATCCTATTGGATGAATAAAAGTCGACCCATATCACATAAGGTCCGGAATTGATTCATTTAATGGACTTTTTTCCATGAAAGTGATGTAATTATTATTAAAAGAAAAGAAAGTGATAACATGCCACTCTCTTATCTCTTATAGGTATAATAATTTTAATGTAGTGATAAACTTGATAAAAAATTAAAAAAAATAATATCCAAAAATCTAATGAATTTATCTACATAATGTTATTTTATTTTAAAATTTTAGAGATTAAATAATTACCATAAATATTAACACAACAATGATATAATAATTATTTTATTAAGAGAAATATCAAATAAATGATATTATAAATATTAAAATAAATATTATATGACATAATTTATGTCATCCACAAATTTTATGGATGAATATTACATGTTAATATTTAGTTAATGTATTTTGTTTGAAGTAATCAAGTTGTTATGTTTTTTTGAAAAAGTCAAGTACGAATAGTGTCAAAATTGACATAATTCATAACTTAAAATATAAAAAAGTTTATTAAATGTTATAAAATTCCTACAAATATAAGATTCAACCAAATGGTTAATATAAGTCCTAATATGTCATAAACACCACTTTTTTGGTTTTTTGATAAGTTATGATAATTACATTAATACACAAAGTGTAAATAACATGATATCATAGTAAGATTAAAAAGGGTAAACCAAAAACACAATAATTAAAAAATATTAAAAACTTGTCTAAAAATTATTTTATGATTTTATTTATACCCAAAATTATATTATCTTCTAAATAAATGAGTTTTGGACCATTATAAACTAAAAATAAATTTATAATAAATTAATATTTCAAGACTTTCCTAAAGTGCCCCTCACCTCTCCTATAAAAGGGAACTTCTCCTTATATTTTGATCACACATATAAAGCCCTTTTGCTAGAAAAAACCCACCCATTTACTCTCATAACTTCCCTAACTTCATACTACATGCCACACTTTGAGAAAACATCCATCATAGGGAGACCTTTTGTGAAAATCAAAAGGAGATACTTGAAAAAGAGGTAATTGTTTTATCACCTCTTTCAAAATTCTTTTCTTATTATACTTTCTATTACTATGTTGTTTCCATAATAAATTAATAAATCTAGTATCTTATATATACTGATATGTTATTATAATTATGGGACAACCTTATATCTTATTTTATCCATACTACGAATAACAATGTCACCATGCATACATACGTACGACTTACCGTCTCCATGCCATGGTGTAATTTATTATTCAACAATAATTTATTTGGATGAGTATAATGGATTTAAATAATCAATATAACATGATAATTATTTTTTTATAATTAATACACCATCCAATTTCATACCATTTAACCATTAAGTAAATGATATCATCACTCGTGCATACGTACGACCAACCGTCTCCACGATGCGATGCGATTCATTCTATATGATCTTCATTAAACCATGATTATATACATGAATAGAATGAATAAATATGATATATATTATACTAATATAATTATTTAAATGATATAACTATAACCTAAGAAGTGGAATGCAGACTTATCTGAAAAAACATGCATAAGAACTTAAAACAGTTAATACCCGAATAACGAGTAACAATGAGATTCTACTAACAAACGGATGAGAATATGATCATATATGATATAATAAAAATTAATATTATTATATAATAATCCAATAAAATTATTTAAATCATTATATAGGAGGTTTAGATACATACGAAGCATATCAGACCTAAGGTAAGAGATTATTTTGTCTCACTTTTATTCCTATGGGACATATGCCATATACATCACCTATTTATTTTGTGTGGTGTTTATGCTTCCTATGAATATTTTATGATTCTTATTATTAATTTTATGATATTTACTTATGCATATAATTTTATTTATTTTATGAGGAATACGATTTGACTGATTATAATTGGTAAGGGATAGTTTTTCAATATGATTATTTTTTGAGATTGTTTATACGTATGTACTTACTGAGGTATATTTATCATCCATGTCCATTTTTCCTAATTATGTATTATATAATATTATTTATATTCTTATAAAATTTTTTAAATTCAATTTTACCCATTTGTAACTTTTTATTAAGTAGTATGAAAATAATCTTTTGTCGTTTTCAAATATAAGGTACATTTTGAATTTTCCAGCAAATGTATGATAATAATGTTTTTTAACTTATATGGCATGAATAGATTTTTACACTTTCATAATTACTGATTTCCATGAGCTTACATTACAAGTTTTAAAGGTTATTTTTTTAAAAGAAATTATTTTCTTTTAAAATTTCACGGAGTTTTAAGAAAATGAAATGTTTTTGAAGAAGAAAAGATATTTTCATCAAGAATAAATTGCAAGTGTTTTATAAAAATTAGTTTCCATCTAAGATGACATTATTTAATAAGGTTATTTTTCAAGTATACTATACCTAATATTTATATGGTTTGATTATGTTTATTCTATTTATGACATCAATTTGTTGTTCCCAGATTATGTTTTGATGGAATGATGTTTAAGATACCCATTTTATCCCATGGGTTATACTATGATGAGTGATTTATGTTTTTGTGGAACACGTAAGAATGATTTATTTATGAGATGGGTGAGACCTATATCTCCCTCCAGTGCATTGGGTAAAAATGGATAAATCACGAGGTATGTATGTTATGCATGAACCTGATTTCATATTCACAATTCTATGTATGGACCTGGTTTTCATATCCATAATTTTATGAGTAGACCTGGTTTCCATGTCAACATGCTTATTCGAGGGCCTAATTTCATGTCCTTAATTTAATGATTGAACCTGTTACTATTTATACATGTTCAAAAAGTTATAAGTTTACGTGTATGCCACAATTTCATGTCTTGTGTTATAGTTATGATCTTATGTATTATGATCCTTGATTTTTCTTATGATTCAATTTTTCCCTTTATATAAAGGTTATGATCTTCTAATGTTATGATCACATTATCATACCCTTTATGATCTTGTTTATGTTTACATATCACATTTGTTTACCGTTACTGAGCATCTTAGCTCACCCCTTTTTATGTTTCTTTTCCCTAGGATTTGAAGAAGGGTATTAAGTAAAATGTGTCAAAAATGGGTTCTAGTTATGAATGATAAAGAAGGAGATGATGTAGATTTTTTATGAACCTGTTGTGTATGTTTCTCAGTTTCCAAAGACACTAAACTAATACGATCTTCGGGCGTCTATTTGTGTAATGTATTAAGTATTCTGAAAAAGAAATTTAATGTACATGTACGTCAAGATTAGGTCATTAGACATTGTTAGCACTAAAAAAGTGTCGATGTGCTAAGAAATGATAAATCTGGCCACTTTTATTAGTGCCAGAGAAAGTAATGATAAAATTACTCTTTATCAGCATTAAAAAAAGTATTTATAAATCTAGAAAAATATATTTTTCAAATATTTATGAACTCCGCTCAAAACCCACCCCCTTTGTCAATGCTCCCCATGTAAATGATCACCTACCACCCCCTCCTTATACACGATACCTTCCATCCCCCCTTTTGTCATCTCTCACCCCCCATTTGTCATCACTCACCCTTTTCCCCCTCTATAGTGACCCAGGTTTTTACCTGAGTGGGAATCAGCTTGATTTTGAATTTTTAAGTCTTTAGACCTTCCCAGAGGTAAAATGGTCATTATACCCTTGCTGTTGACCCCAATTTTTTTTTTCCAAGGGTTCTATTTGTTGTAAAAGTGGGTGCCCTATAACCAACTTTATCAGTACTTTTAGATTACCATACCACATATACAGTGATTTATACATGATGTATACCTACCATTATAGTGTTGATATTTCCACATCCACTATTTAAATGGAAATTTCCATAGATTATTTGTCATATGAAAAGGCTATAGTTATTCCCAGGCTATAATGAGAACCTTGAGATACTATGAAATTAATCTTAAACATATGTTCTATGATATAGATACATCATACTGACTAAACACAATTGATGTCTGACTATCAGGTGCTGAGGGATCATAAGCATTGATACTTATTCTCATGAAGTTCACACTTAATGATCTCTAATAGGCGAGATCATGAGGCTAGACCCACCAATAAGAACACCATATGTTTTGGGTGTCATTGGATGTTCCTATCTATATACGTGTTTATTGGTCTCCTGACTTGGGATCACTATCAATGTGTACCACTTGATCACGTACTTTGATGCAAGGAAAAAACCATGAAATTGAAGTTGTGGTGAGGTAGCTTGTGTTGAGTGCTTCATTGGTGGCATGACATTAGTTGAATGAGAAAGATATAATTTTTCATTTATGAGTTGAGGAAATAATATATAGATCCCAGTTGATCAGGACGACAATACCTTTATAAATCCTTAACCAAGGTAGTCGAAGGTAATTTTTTCCAGTTAGATCAACAAACAATAAAGAAATAAAGGACAATGACACAAATGTGCATCCTACTTTATGAGATATCAAAAGAAAAAGAGATTATATTACACATTGTGCGTTTGTAGAATGATTTCCATTGCTATGACTATTCCTTATCTCTTTAGGGGTCTTGATGGGTTTCTAGACTCTGCTCTTGGTCTGTGAATACTATTCATTACTATCAAGATAGGGTCCTAGAGGGTCATACATAATAGTGTATTCAATAATCTTCTCTATTATGGTGAATATGTATATAGGACATGGTGGGACCCTCCACAGGGTCCGAGAGTTGTCCAAGTAATCGATCACTAAATAATAAATAAATTCATTATTATTTGAGTATATAATAATTGGGTTGAATTTATTTATTAAAAGTATTCACAAGGTATTAAGTGAATACGTGGAAAATATTATACGAACAAATATTATTTTAATATTCAAGGTTCATTTAATATTAGCGAGAATTACGAGTTGAGTAAATGACTCGGTTTTATCACATGAGATATTTATTATATATTATAAGTATGTGATAAAATATAAATAATATTTGTGATGCAGTTAGTTCATAATAACTATTTATTGATTCCTTATTTATTGGGTGTTTTATTCCTGGGGGATGGGGAACCCTAACCAGGTATTTTAGACACCCATTATATAAATAGGAGAGGAGATCTATTCCTTAGACTATTCATTCCAATAAAATGAGAGCTTCTCTCTCCTCCCACATCTTAGAGAGAGAAAGTATCTTTGAGCGACCGATCTAATAATGCCTTCAACGGATCAAAGGGACAAGATCGAGGTGATCATCATGACACTGATGGATTTGTTGGAGCTCTATACTAGCACCTAGAATTCGACGAACAATGATCGTGAGGATTCTTGAAGCTTGTGTAGAAGATCTAGAGGGGTTCGACTTCAGATATTTTGAGCAATGGTCACCAACGAAGAGATGGAGTTGAGTGCGCCTCGATTTTAACAATTTAACCATTCAATTTAATTTTTGTTCTTATTAAATTCATGTGAGATCCTCAAAACTCTATTGGTGCTTAGATCATCAAAGACGATAAGTTTTGTCATTCCGATGATAAAATTTTTTAAATCCTTGGATCACTAGCTTCCGCTGCATGCCCCAATACCTTAGATTGAAATTATAGGTATTGTGTGAATTTTTTGAGCCAAAAAAATTAAAATTTCATTAAAATATGTAGAGAGTTTTAATTCGGTCCCAATGGAATAGACAACGTGTTGATCTGATTTCATATGATCTAGTTATGGCCATCCAAACATTTTGATATGAATTTTTTGCGGTTCATTTTTGGGAATTAAAATTGAAGAACATATTACACACACACACACATATATATATATGTTCATGTGTGTGTTATTTTACAACGAAATATTGATTTTTTTTAGAAAAAATTATTTCAAACATTTTTGATCGTTTTCTCCCGAAATTTCATTATCTAGAATTATTCCGGCAAGTATCCGATAGTCCAGTGGTCGGATTTTATCGGGCCGGTTTTTTTGAATTCAACACGATAGTGTAATTTCAAAACAAATTAAATCCTAATTGATTAGGCTTTTTTACATTTATCAATTTAAAACAAAAAATGTTTGTTTTTATTCTTAAAGCCTATTTTTGGCATAATATTTAAAAAAATTAGAGGTAAATGGATGGTTGGGCGGTCTGACTTTTTTTTTAAAAAGGCATGGGACCTTGGCACATATTCCTTTCATGTGAAGCTGGCCAGGCTGACCTCCTCCACCACTCTGCATGTATACCTCCCCTCGCCGATGAGAACTAGCGACAATCACCTCCCCACCTCTTCTTTGTCACAGTTTTGATGGGCCGATCACTGACCTCCCCATCAGGCTTCCTTGTCACTGTCACCCCAAACCCTCACCTCTGTCCAAGGTTGCCATTTCTGGGGCCGTCGCACAACCTCCACTCAGTCGGATCCCACATCTTCATTGTGACTAGATCGACGTATGGCTTCCCCATAGTGATGCCACTCACCGGACTTCTTACCTCGACCCTCGCTGAGAGTCCCCTATAGAGCCAACCACCCAGATCTGGCCCACTTGACCGCGCTGTCGCTTCTACTCGTCAGCTTCTACCCTGAGAAACACTACCTTTGGACATGACCCAACCTCTAGATGCACGTCTCACCAAATCCATGACAACCGCTGCAGGTTTCCTCCTCCCATCTACCACCGGTCGTTTTTGCCTCGGGTTTCCAAGCCACCATCGACCGACAAGCTCCTCCACCCATGGCGAGAGCTGTGCTTTCCAAACCCCCTACCTAGTCCCAATCGGGCTCCCATCGGACTCCGTAGGTACCATCTGACTCTATTTTCCCCACAACGGGCCTAAGCGGGCTGTCGGACCTGAAAATGGTTAGGGAAAGTCCATCTGACCCAAAAAAGCCCTGTAGGGGGACTGTTTGGTCCGGAATGGACCTGCACAGGTTCGGCCCAACCGACAATGGGTCCGGGCAGGGTTTCAGGGCCCAATTTTTTTAAATATAATCAAAATTAATTTATTAATTTTGGATTATAAAATAATAATTTTAATATTCTGAATAATTAATTTAATTTTGGTTCTAAAATTAAATCAATCAATTAATTTAATTTTGGAATAAAAATTAAATTAATAATTAGTGTGAATTAAATTACATTATTTGAATTTAAATAATTTATTTAATTTATTTAAATGTCCACATACTTAAATTTATTGCATTTAATGTTATAATTTTTTTAATTTACCCTTAGACTATTCTTGAGTATTGACCGACCATGTGTTTTATTTATTTAATTATTTAATAGCGTGTGATACATGTAATTAATTATTTAAATAAGATGGTCTGCGCATCATCATATTTTCTTTTTTAATATTTATAGGGGTTCGTGTGTCTAAATAAAAGTGATTTATCTACATTTTTCACTCCCGATACCCCCTCGCCTGCATGTGAGTACATTTGTATTATCATGATGATGATGTATGACATGGACTACGCCAAGAAGAGGTGAAAACCAAGATGAGATATGGACACACTAAATGGGTGAAAAGCTGCATCATGAGTTAAGACCTGACTCAGGTATGATTCCCCTAGGTCACAATTGACCCATTAAGTTTAAATGGATCAACCAATAGTATATGCTCAAAACCAATTGGGTAATTTATTTCCTTTATGCATTGTTTATTATTTTATGCATTTGTTTGATAGTGGTAATCACATAAAATAATTAACATAAAAATGCATGAAGTGATGAATGTATTCTATTAATGTTCAATTGTTTTCATGACAACATAGTATGATCATATTTAATAGAAAAGGATTATATTCATCAAGAAATATAAAAAAACCCTCAAAGAAATATTAAGTCACTAATGCCTTTCGTTGTTTGAATTTGAACATGACCAGGTGTTCGGGGTGCTCGTCAGTTATAGTTGAGGTCCTTAAGGCTTTCGGGCCACCCAGGACTTCGGATTAGTAGGGCTTTTGGGCCACCTTTAAAGCCTTCGGGCCACCTCAAGGCTTTTGGGCCACATGTAGTTGCCCCAGACAGACTCTAGAAAAAATAAGTAGCCCTAGAAGAGGATTCAGAGCAGGTGCAATCACCAGAGTAGAGCCAAATGGATTGTCAGAATGAGAGGGTATGGCTATGTCATCGGGACCAGCCTATAATTGCACGGGAAGCCTAGCCAGACGACCATGCGAAGGTGTAGAGCTATGATAGTGCAAATATTCGTTCTTGAATATTAATTCTATTATTGATTTTTGCCTTGGTAAAATTATAATAATCTCCCTCCTCTAATTTCTGGTTTATATACGATGGAATAGACCAGGGATTAGTGGTGAAGTAATCGACGATCGTCAGTACATGTAAAAGGGGTAGTGAATGTTCTTGATTGTTTGGGATAAACAAGACCTGATCGAGTATTTCTCATGTCAATTAAGGATATTCAATACAACTATTTTTCACATGGAAGGAGAGTTGACCAAACCAATATCTTGGTAAGGTTTTCTCTCACAGTCATAATTTCACCGAGTAAGTGAGAGGAAATGATTGTAGAAACTCACTTTAATCAACAAAGAATAAGAGGATTGAATTAAATTGAACAAGGATAACATTAAAATTAGGAAACTGACCCCGACCTAATCACCCTTTTTAATATCATAGTTTTTCAATCATTTGAATTTTAAATTTCCTTTAAAAAAAACATTTTTACCCTTATTTAAAAGTGACAAACTAATTTTGTGTGCACTCCTCTTCGGGAGACTTCCTAGGGTTAATCACTAGACTACACTTAGGAAATTTAAAAATTGTTTTACTACGCCCTACGACAGGCATGCGTCAACTTAGGAAATTTAAAATTCAAATGATTAAAAAACTATGATATTAAAAAGGGTGATTAGGTCGGGGTCGGTTTCCTAATTTTAATCCTATACTTGTTCAATTTAATTCAATCCTCTTCTTCTTTGTTGATTAAAGTGAGTTTCCACAATCTTTTCCTCTCACTTCCTTGGTTAAATTATGATTGTGAGATAAAACCTTACCAAGATCTTGGTTTGGTCAACTCTCCTTCCATGTGAAAAATAGTTGTATTGAATATCCTTAATTGACATGGGAAATACTCGATTGAGTCTTGTTTATCCCAAACAATAAATAACATTCACTACCCCTTTTACACGTACTGACGATCATCGAGTACTTCACCACTAATCCCTGGTCTATTCCATCGTATATAAACCATAAATTAGAGGAGGGAGATTATGATTATTTTAACAAGGAAAAAATCAATAACAGAATTAATATTCAAGAACGGTCACACTTGATAATAAAATCTTCTATAAGAAATTGAAAACAACTTTGAATAAGAAAGAAATTTATTCAATTACATCCAAGAACTCAAGCATTACAATGTAGAAAACCAACCCTTCCCCAATCACTCAAAATGTTTACCCCACCATGGTAAGGGTAATAGAGATGATTGGGGAATAAGAAGGAATTAAAAAACTATGAAAAATAAAATAAATAAAAGATAATTCTGAAAAGTTCTCCTCCTTGGTGTCCCATAATAAATGGGATGGAATGAGAGATGGTTTGAGAGGGAGGACCTCTCCTCCTTTTATAGCCAGAATTTGTCCCCCTAATGTTGACGCGTTTTAGACCCATTAAATGATATCTTCACGTGTTAAAACATTCTTAAATGTTGTTCATAATTATCTTGGGAGTGTCCCCTAAAAATCTCATCAGATTTGGATATGTATTCCGAGAGTTATGGCCATTTTACTCTGATAATTTATTCTGTCCAGTCGGACTCTCCAAATCACAAACCTCCGGATTAGGGTGATTTAATGACCCCTTAAACGGCCAATTCACGCACCCTTTCCTTCATTAAATATTATCAAAAACTCCTTTCTCGTCCCCCCACCAAATTTCACAACATTTGGGCCTACCATGAATGAGTTATGGACCCCACACCAAAAATCGGCAGAACTATGAACAATTTTCATGCTCCCACTTGTGAGCTTATTTTGAGCTTCCATATGGCCGATTCAGCTTTTAGTCCAAAAATAATAAATAAAGCCTTGGATGTTTAGAATCTGAAAAAGAAATAATTTTTCAATTTTTATTAGTGTAGAATATGTTATGTCCAAACTACAGAAATAATTTAAAACAGTTAAAAATATGAAATGGGCATTTTTACTGTTTATCTCAAAATAACACCAATATCATAAAAATTAAGCAATTCATCTTAGGGTAACAATTTTTTGGGTTTAAAACAATTAAATTCAATGTAAATTTAATTGAAAATATTTTCTCTATCAATTCCCCCACACTTAGCACTTGGACTCCTGGACAAGTAAAAATCAAATCAAATCAAATCCAAAACACATACTAATGAGATCTACCAAATCTATACTAAGAAACAAAAAGATATCATGCCTCATAAAAAAAATTATTCCAAGTTCTACATTTTATATTTTAATATATTTCCACTTCATTTATTATCCCATGCACACAAAACACCTACCTCACATGAATTTTCTCTCATCTCACAAATGTAAATGCTGAACAAGGATTTTCTCATCCAAACTCACACAAGAGTCACCATAAGCTTGATAAATTCCTTTGTATCCACCTGATGTGAGTCAAAGACATGTGTTTCTCATGAGGACTTTTCAGGGTTGTTCTGTGGCTTTCGGTTGGTAGGATTTATATGTTAAAAAATTATGAGGCCAAAAAAGGAGGGCTTGGCTCTTTTTGAAGAAAAATTGAAAGATTCTAATTTTCACTAAAATATGGTATCATTCTCTTCACCTTTGTAGAAAATAGGCTCCATCATCATTCAACCATCTCAGCAGCAAAAATTTCAATCTTTTCAAACTTGATCTTTCTTGAAAGCTCCAGATAGGCACATCTTTTTTTTACATCGGAAGCTCCATAAAGGCACAACTTCTCTTATCATGAAAGCTCCAGAAAAGGCACAACTTTTAACAAAATTAAATATTCATCAGCTCTTCAACATTTTATATTCCACCAAAAGTATCACCAAATGAGTTAGTACATCACAAGTCATCTTCCCCCACACTTAAGTTCAACTAGATCATTCAATTTCACTTCAAGAGTAGGTTGGATAGGGAAAATTGGCTTATAATGTGGCTAACCTAATAGGATATTCATAGATACTAGGGGATAAAATAAAGGATAAATGTAAAGGTGGGCCATAATGAAAAGGATTATTTTGAAAAGGGGGCTTAAAACTAAATAAATGCCTCAATCATTTAAAACACATGTACCCCAAACCCTCAAGTTTTGAAAGGAATAAATCAAATTCTAGTTTAAGGAAGCATGGTCTGGTTCTCTCAAGAAATGAGGTGAATGAAAAGAATATGAAAAAAATGGTTTAGAAGCCTCACAGTAAAGTGATTTCAATGATATAGACAGTGAAATATGGCATGGGATTCAAAAATCAGTGTACTTTTCTTGAAATTCTAAAACATTTGAACTTGAAATAAAGTCATTTCAGTATTCATTTAAGCTTTGTTTTAGGGAATAGATTGGTTCACTCATTGACATGGGTTTAAAAAATGGTAATTATAATAATTTCAGCTCAAAAATTTCAAAAACACACCAAAAATTGAAAAATAAACACACAAAAATACGAAAACATGAAATTAAAAAAAACAAACACAAAAATGAAAATCCTAACACTAAATGAAAATACTAAACTAAAAAGGTTCCCTCCCCCTCACTTAAATGACGTAGTGTCCTCAATGCATTCAAGTGGATTTAACATGTAAGCCAATTTTAAAATGAATCACAACATCAAGAAAGTGTAAAGGAGAGGTATGACTTGACTTATTGGCAATGCAACGTTGAGTTTCGCTCCTAAGTGTTGCTCTTTGAAAACCTAAAAAAAGTAAAAACATAAAATAAGAAATTTATTAAAAGAAATGAAAATAGAAGAAGGATAAATCCTGGTTTAATCCCCCAAGTGGGCCCTGGGTTTTGACTACCTCCAGAGGGGAAGTTATAATCGGTTATCCTCAATATGATGGTGGGTGAGGTTTCTTGCTCATGAACCAACAAAAATTCTTCTTTCCAGCATGTACCTGTTCCTTTTTGTTGAGGACTCCATGGATATAGAATACAAAGTCCACACCCATTGTAGTGAGATACAACATGCATGGTGAGGTTTGAACAATGAATGAGTCCTCCAGTTTCATAGTTTCTACTTGCATAATTTCTTCTTCGTTCACCAGTACTTTCTCAAAATATGCTGCATCAAGGGAATAATCCAAAGAAATTTCAGATTGTACGTCTATTTGAACAAAATAAAATCATGAAGAATCAATATCAAATGAATCCCCTTTAATGTGAGTATCATGCATCTCATTCTCCTCAGGAAAAGACACTTTTTCATCCTCTTGAACTCCATCTGATATGTGTTCAACAAGCTTAGGGGGCTCCAGATGATCTTCATCAGGTGAATCTTCTTTTTCTTCCTCAACCACCAAGGCAATAGATGTGTTGACCGAATCTGAAAATTTAAAACAAGGGGAGGTGATAAAAAATTCAGTTTTAACAAGATCAAAAGATAACGAGTTAATTAAATGATTATCTCCCTGAGTTTGTACATATTCAGTCTCTTATTCATTTGAAATCACCTCTTGGAGTTGAGTAGTAGAAGATAGAGGAAGGTAGTCAGGATCCTCTATTTGTTCTTCAAATTCCACTATGTTAGTGGTTTCTCCCTTAAATGGTTCTAAATCTTCTTCTTTTGGGAGGCTAAGTTGTTCTTTATACTCGTTCTAAAATTCATTCAAATCATGTTGATCCCCACCTTGTAGCTCAGGCTCTGATTTCTCTTGGGTAGAATGGACATATTCTTTTATCATTTCTATTTGACCCTTTAGTCCTTCTATGGCCTCTTTGAGTTCCTTCACTTGAGATTTTTTATACTCTAAAATATCTTTTTCTTCTTGATGATGCACCTGTGAATTATCATTTTGTACCTAAACTATTTCTTGATAAAATTATGTAAAATACTCTTAGAGTTCAATTAATTATATAGCCAAACCCTCCAACACGAGGTATTCAAGGTTCCCTTTAAGGTTTTGAATTATAACCTTGAATTCATCCTCCTTGATGATTTGGATTCGAGATCCCTAAATCTACTTATCCAAGAAAGAAATACTATACTCTGTAGACCATGGTGAGTTAGAAACTTGTTCTTGCACTTGTGGGTATGTGTTCTATGAATTAAAGAAATAATCATTTGAAAACAACATGGCAAATGTTTGTTTGTTTGTTTTTTTTTAATTTGAAAAAGGTCAAATATTTACAATTTGATTGTGGCACTACCTCCCCGAAAACGACGCCAAGTTTTGATGCACACCTATCATAGGGCGTAGAAAAAGCAATTTAATTTTCCTAATGCAACACAGTGGCTGACCAGGGTCGTCTCACTTGAGGAGCTTTCTCAATCGTTCACTTACTTAATCTAATTTAACTAAACTAATTATTTTTGGTTGTTTTTATTTAATCTAGGAATCGAATTCAATTTAATTTAAATAAAAGATAAAACTAACATGCAATGGAAAAAATGAAATTAATTGAGAAATAACTTGGCCTTTATGGGGAGGTATGTGGAAATTTCATTTATTCCGTGCTTAAATTCCGATGTTTTATTAAGTTTGTGATGAGAAAGAGTGATGTGTACAGGTGTGGCGATATTTCACCACGACACTGATCTCAAACTCATTTCTATTATTTTATTAAATATTTTCTCTCCCTTATACTGGATACAAGCTCTTCATACGATGGAGTTGAGCCATTCAGTGGTTGAAATGGCACACGATGGAGCTAGGTCTTGGAAGATGTCACACTCTCGATTGATGTGTGCCATCAACCTTGATTATAGGAGGAGGTGAAGTTAAGATTGCTAAATGCATTCAAGATTTCACACCAATAAATAAAAGAATAATAATTCATGAATGAGATCTCATAATTGAATTATCAAACTTAATTTAAATACCAACAAGGAGAATGATGGAACCCACATACCACCCCATAAAGGCCAAGTTCTTTCTAAATTAATTGCATTTTTCTATTGCATATTAGTTTTATATTTTATTTAAATTAAATTGAATTCTATTCCTAGATTAAATAAAAACAACCAAAAATAATTAGTTTAGTTAAATTAGATTAAGTAAGTGAACGATTGAGAAAGATCCTCAAGTGAGACGACCCTGGTCAGCCACTGTGCTGCATTAGGAAAATTAAATTTCTTTTTACACGCCCTACGGAAGGTGTGCGTCAAGCTACAATCACAATGCAGATGGTGGGGAGGGGCAGTTCCTTGTAGATAGTCTGGTTGAATTTTCTAAGACCTTCAGGTCATGTAATCTCCTAAGCCTATGGTCCTTGTAATATCTGATCCTACGAGCCTTGTAAGGGTTCCCCCTCATCCCTTGAAATGGGGGTTATCAAAAATCAATAAAAAAGAAGGCCTTCAGGCCATTCGGGTGACTACTAGGGATTTCTTATGAGAATTATGGATTGACTTAACTAAAGTTGGCAGCAAAGGAATAACCATAACTAGTTTCTTGCAGCTTCATAAGTAATCATTAAGTAAATCATGTTTATGATTTTAGAAGTTGAGACTTCATTCAAGAAATCAAGGAGCCACGAGTTAATGCGGTTGGCTAGTCAGATGCCTATTTTGAACTCTCCGAGAAGTGGCGTAGCCATAGCTTGTAAACTTTAATGCCTCATTATCTTTCTATTAGGTATATTTTAACCTTTGTTTTGTTTTTCATTTTTTGTTGGTTGGATAAATTCCAAGAAGGAATTGGGAGGATACATGTAATGGTGAATTCAGGGATTTGTTGGAATTT
The DNA here is from genome assembly GCA_963277665.1 of Viscum album. NCBI lineage: Eukaryota > Viridiplantae > Streptophyta > Magnoliopsida > Santalales > Viscaceae > Viscum > Viscum album. Next base: position 562,370,499 of record OY728142.1, on the reverse strand, counting down.
TCAGCATTTAAACTTGTAGTTTTTTTAGTATGCTGGGGATTTACATGCCGTGTAATGCAGTTACATGATATATAATCATCACATAGAATATTCTGTGAAATGGTCATACAACATGCAAGTTTATACATCGTGCATAACTTACACATCATTTATTAATTAAAAATCATATTTTTTAATAAAAGGCGATGGGTTTTATGGTGTATGTGGGCCTCAACAATTACATGATGTGTTATGGGGTTACATGCTATGTAAAATCCTAAGTGTTGGTTTTAAGCAGGAAAATCAGCTAAAATCCTCATTCTATTCCTATAGGATTCCTTTCTCTCAACCTAGAGGCTAAAATTGGGTGATTTTGTAGGTCTCTAATCCCTCATAATCATCCATTCAGTGATTTATCATTGTGTTTATTGTAATGTATACCTTTAGGTAAGAGGTATTACTATATATTTCATCTCTATCTATTTTCTCCTTGGAATTTGACAGCTCATCTTGGGATTTATGGATCTAAACTCCTTGTTGTTGAATCTTGATTTTATGTTGTGTTCCTAGATCTTCGGTGCCTTTGTTTTCTATTGGAAAGTCCTATTATGGGCGTTGTGATTCCATGGAAAAGGTAGGTGGTTCTATTTTAGATTGGCCAATTGATTAAACCTTAATTTTCTTGATTATTTGAAATTTCTTTCATTTGAATTGTGAAAACCCAATTTGATGAAAATTGGAATTGGAAATCGATATGATATAGATTTTTGGGAAAAAATACCAATTCCACTAGAATTGGAAATTAGGGTGTATTTTGAAATTGATGGAAATTGTGAAATGATTTTTGAAATGATTTTGAGAAAATAGATATAATTTAATTTATGAAAACCTATTATTGTTTTTATTTAAAAAATTCATGAAATTATGAAAAAAACATGATTTGGTTTTGAATGTGAATTGGAATTTTGAAAAGGAAAACTAGGCAATTGAATTGTGAATGATGATTTATGTGAAATGAAATGATTTTACCTTTTTCTATTGATTGACTGAGCACATGAGAACCTCAATATTTAGTGGGTTATTTGGGACAAACATGATAGGATAGTAATTCCCTAGCAATGGATTTATGATGACAACTTTAACAAAAATCTAGTTCAACATGATTATCCTCGATGGGATATTGATGAGTCTTATTCAGCATGAGCTCAAGGGATGTGTGCACACATGTTTAGCCGTAATCACTAATTTAAAAAGTGTGAGGATCCTATAACTAGAAACTATCATACCATAAGGAAGATGAATATGGTGCTTATTATGACTATTTTGATTGTAAATTACATTTATTTTGAAACTATTTTACTCATGATTAGTGATTTATATAAACTGTTTTATATAGTGTTTATTTAAGGCATTGTTTGAAATGCTTTCCATTATTTTAAAATAAAAGTATTTTTTGTTTTAAATATGAAAATATACTTCCATGACTGTTTTATTTAAAATTAAAAGAAATATTTTGTTTATTATTTTGGCATCTTATTATGAAACACTTGGTGAGATCCTACTTGGATTTTTTTTCTCACACCCTACCTTTTCATTTGGGTGTTTCTAGATTTTATCCTTCCAGGTCCAAGTAAAGGGAAAGCTCCTCTTGGATGAGGTGGTTGATCTTGATCCTTTAGGGCTTGGAGTGATATTTCCTTTGATATGTTGGGATTATCTTGTCAGAATTTGAGTAAATTTCTGATGTAATTTTTGGGGTTTTGATATACCAATTTGGTTTTTGGTACCATCTCATTGAGGAGCTTTGAGCATATTGATATATATCTTTATCTTCCACTGTATTTGTGGAAAATTCATTCCCTCTTTTATCTTGTATGATGCTAGGTTCTAGTCACCAACTCATGGTGATTAGGAACTCCCTTCATGCTATGTCAGTTCTGGATTAGGTATGAGGGTACCAAGGTATCTGAGATGGTTCATGACCAAGCGGTATCAAAGGTGTAGGTTTAACATCTTTCCTTAATGTTAGTATGTAGTTTGGAATATCTTTTCGAGACTTAGGAGGTATTTGTGAGTGAGTTCTTGGCCAATTATCACCATAATGAGCCTTAAGACAATATGGGTGGTTTGAGAAAGGCATATTGAGGATTAATTCTAGTCTTTTCCTTGATTTAGATTTGGATATTTAGAAATTAAAATTTTGTTTTCTTATCTGATGGGATTAATTTCCCCACTACTCTTTTTTGAGTATTGATCTGAGAAATCTTCTGATGTATTCAATGTTTATTGATTTTGTGTAGCATCATGCCTCTAAGAAGATGTGTGAATATGATCTAGGAGGATGTTTCTGATGAACCACAATGAGAAAATCCTCCCATGGACTAGAATTTGGTTGAGGTTGTTGTGCGTGTTGTCCAAGCTCTGGGACAAGCACCTGAACCCATTCTCGTTCAGGCTTTAGTAGTGGAACCCCATAAGAATGAATCTAAAAATCGTGATCAGGAGTTCTTTCACTAGAATCCACCAGCATTCCAAGGCTCTAATTTTCCTTAATAGGCTAAGGATTAATTGAGAAATATTGATCTTTTGTTTGATTTCTTGGAAACTACCAAAGCTATTATGGTAAAATGTTTTACCTTTAAGTTGGAGGGCCCTATAAGGAGATGGTGGGATTCAATGGTGATGGAAAAGAAGAATGGGGGTTTATATGGAATGAATTTAAGGTTCTTTTCACTGAACAGTTCTATCCAGAGTCTATGATACTGGATAAAGATATGAAGTTTTTCAAACTTGAGCATGCTGACAGGAACATGATGGGATATGAAAATTTATTTGCTAAGATTGTGTAGTTTGAACATGAGATTGTATCAAATGTGAAGATGAATAATTTATGGTTTGATATGGTACTTATATCTGATATTCATTCTAATGTTTTATTACTGAATCTCTCTTCTTATGCTGATGTGCTGGATAGGGCATTAATGGTCGAATTTGATATGGTTGGTAAGTCAGGGTTTATGGGAGTTCCTTTTTCTCCCAGTGGAAGTTTTGTGAGTTCCCATAAAGGGAAGATAAAGTGTGATGATTATCATGGTGGATCTAGAAACCAAGGTTTTTCTAGACCTCCTATAGTGCCTGGTAGAGGCCCTTTGACTTGCTTCCATTATGGCAAGCATGGACATTCGAAATGAGTTTGCACTGAGGCACCTAAGATATGTGGTTTCTACAGACGCTCTGGTCACTTGAAAAAGTTATGTTATATCTTTTCTACTCCACTTAGTGGAATGAGATCATAAACACCAAAAAATAATATAGTGAAATCATATTCTTCAAGATCTAAAGGGTTCTGTAAGAACCCGTGTTTTGGACCGGGTGGTTTTTACGAGGGTTTTTGAATTTTTAGAAATTACTAGATAAGAAAAATTTAAAACTAAGATTTGGAATGAAGTTCCATGATTTGGAATCTTTAAAAGTGATTTTATCAGTCTTGCGTAAAGGCTCGATGAGTTTCCTAGGTGGTTTGAAGGGTTTCAAGAGCGTCAGACTGGGAAAGGTAGGTTTTTAAGAACCTGTAGAGGGCGCACGGTTTGTGCACAGTCTTTCAAACTACGCAACCCGTAGCAAGTAACCATGCAGTTTATTTTTTGGGGGACAGAGGCTTCCATATTTCCTATTCATGGTTAGGCTAACTGTTTGGGATAACTTGTGCGAATGAGGTTTCTTAAATAGAGGAGTTCCACACGGTTGGTGCATGGTTTTCCAAACCGTGCGTCTTAACAGTGCGCGACACCCAGTTTTTAAAAATTTAATTATTTTAAATTAAATTAAAATAAAATTTAACTAATCTAACCCTCACCTATCTCCCCCATATATGAAAAGATACACCCATTGGGCTCTCCCTCTCATGCGCGATGGCCCCCTTTTGGCTCCCTATTCGCGGGCCAGATCATGGTGGTTCCTTCATGATTTATCATCGGATCTTCAAGGTAAAGTCTTCTCCTCCATTCTCCTCCCTCGTTTCGACTGATTTTGGGAATTTATTCACTATATTTCACTCAGATGAAATCCTAGGGTTGATCCAATGTTGTATTTTCATGTTTCTTCTAGTTCTAGGTTGTGTAAGGGGTGTCTCAAAACCTGATGGTATGTGTTCCAGAAACCACTGCCAAAGGCGAGGTGGTTCAGGTGATTTCAGTTTTCTGGTGTCGGTTTGAGGTGAACTTCCATACCTAATATTTGGTTTCACACTCATTTTTTGATATTCTTATGGTGTTTATGAGTTCTTGATGTGTTATATGTAGTATGTTGAACTCCATCGTGTGGTTTCAAGTCAACGAGTCTAAGGCGACTCACCTGCATGTGCATAGGTAAGTATGTATATATATGTGGGCTCCTCCATTATGTGTATAATCATGCATGGTAGTGATTATACACATATGGGGATTGGTGTTCCCATGTATATATATAAAAATGCATACGTAGGTGAGTGGAGATGGGTATATGCACATAATAATATGTGTAAGGATCCCCTTACACATGCTCATGGCCATGTGGGTGTGTGCATAGGGGTTAGGTATCATTGCACGTGTGTGAAGGTTTATATAACTAGTGTAGGAGTAGAAACTTTTAGTTAGAAATCACCAAGGGACGAAGTGGATAGCTTGGTTCCACTTTGAGGTAGGGTCCTAACCTTGGATTTTATTTAAGAATGCATTAGTTGGTTATTTAATGCCTCTTGATGAGTTGAATTGATATTTTGGAATGAAATGTTAAATGAAGATAAATTATTTATTTAATATCAAAGTCATGTTTTTATAATAAAACCCCTCCAACAGAGGTGCGCTATCTTCAAGATAAAAACTTAGTGAGTAGACTGTTTATGTTACTCATATTGTTGATGTGTGTTTTTCCTATGCTTACCTAGTTAGATGAAGCTATTGAAATTAAAGGAATATGCTTGCTTAGATAGAAGAAGTACTGACTCCTTTTCATGTTAATGCACTTGAGTTATATGATTCTATTGAACTAGGTATGGACATGTGGATGGGTGAACCCATGTGGTATGCTTGAGGGAAATTCATTAATTGAGTGGGAATACTCAATAGTTTGGCTCAAATTGTTGAAAGGGTTAGTTAAACAACGATGAGTAATGAGGGGGTATACTCATTACATGATTTGAAGGGTAAATGGATAAACGAGTGGGTAGACTCATAGGATGTATTTAAATATGAAATTTCAACATGAGAGTGTATGCTCATTGGTTGACTTGTAACATATTCAATTATGAAATGGTGGCATATGGGTGGGTATAACCATATATCTTGTTTAATGTAAATGGAACCCATGAGTGGTATACTCATGTTGTATGTGATATATGTGAGTGGGTATACTCACTAGGGAAATTTCTATGGTTATAAGGGTGGGTATACCCTTATGCTTGTATTTAAATCCTTTTTTGGAATTGTGATGAATGGGTGGGTAAACCCATGTTTTATATGGAATGGAATTGTTAAATGGATTATATGAGTGGGTATACTCATATGTAAATTATGGAATGGTTTATATTAGTGGGTATATTCATATGTTTTGATTTGATAAATGGTTTGATAGATTCCATGGACTGCTCTCTATGGATCTGGAACATGGTAGTGGACGCCTTGGGTTGATTATTCCCCTTGGGTCTTGATTACATGGGATGCCTCTGGCCTTGCTACCCCATGGATACAGATTGCTTGGACTCACATAAGACATGTCGGTACACATGCTCCTAGGACTCCAACCAGTTCCTAGACTGAGTTTCCACTGGGATACCCATGGGAATCGATGTGGATTCCTTGGATGAGTTCCATGGATTTGTCTCTTCATGGTCTAGATTTATTATATGGATTCCTTAGACGAGTTCCTTGGATTCGGCCCTTTGTGGTCTACATTTATTTATACAACACGACTGTGAGGTATATAATATGCTCGAATATATGGCTTGGCCATGGTAAATGGTGATATGCGGTTATACAACAAGGCTGTGATGGTATGACAAGTTTGGATGAATGGTAAGGCTATGTTATTTATTTGTAAAATACTTATAGTTGACTTGTTATATAAGCTTGACCATTTTGTGAAGGGAGCCTTGTGAGGATAATTTGGTATAAATTTCTTAGTAGTTTACATGCCTTGTTCATTTATTAATTTCATTTACCACTTATGTATTTACCTGCACACTTCCTATTTTACTTATTACACATATTGATCTGGGCAAGACGCATTGGGTGTCGACCTACTGAGATGTTATCTCACACCATGCTCAGGTACCATTGGTAACCGAGTAGACTCTTTTTCACAGGGATATGGATCCATGATTGTGCTCTTTTCACTTGTACCTGGGTGTTAGGAGCAAAGGATCGAGCTGGATCTTGGGATGCTCATGGTGATTGCCTTTGGGCTTTGATGTCTTTATTTTATTCTTGTGCTGAAATGTAAATCATGTTGTATTGTTTAATAATTTAAAATTATGTATCATCATCAAAATGCATGCATTTTATAATCTGGTGTTGTCCATATTTCTATATTCATTCGATATTAAAATTGTCTTCCACTGCTTTAATTATTTATTTACACTACTTCCACTGTTGTTTAAGTTTTTCTAGCTGTTACTACTACACACTCTGAATATGAGTGTATAGTCCCCCCACTAATTACCTCCTTTCTTCTAGTCGGTAGCCTCTGGAATATAGGTAGATGCGGTTTAGGTCATGTGGAAACTGGTCCAGCTACCGGTTTAGTGGTTAGTCGGGATGGGACATTAGAGGTTCCAACCAGAGGCATCCGGAATGAAGATTCTTCATGCAATGAAAGAGTCTCCAGAGGAATTTTATATGGATCCAGTGACTGTGAGAGGTACCATCACTATAGATTCATCTCTAGTGATAGCTTTATTTGATATTTGTGAATCTCATTTGTTTATATCGACTCATATTGTGAATATGATAAATCTCCCTATAGAGATTTTATCTTATGTGATGGATACTACTACACCCCTCAGAACAAAGAGAGAGTAAGGTCTCCATTACCTTTCTTGCATGTTCTCTTTATCAAAAATTGATCTTACTTGGGATTTTATGTTTCTCGACATGAAACCTCTTGATTTAATTTTCAATATGGATTGGATCATTTCTAATAAAGATCAAATTGATTTTTATCTTATACGGGTCTTCTTTACTATGACCGATGGGGTTTGTCGTATCTTTCTGGGAGAGTGAGACCCAAGTTCAATTAGACCTAGAACTTCTTATCCAATATTAGAAAGTAATATGAGTGTTTTATTTTGATATGAAGTGGGGATATTTGAGAGTTAATCTCCCTCCAAGGATCACCGAGTTCCCAAATTTTTTTCTCCTAACTTCTCTAGTTTGTCACCTGTAAGGGAGGTAAAGTTTTATATTAATTTAGTACCAGGTACTCAAACATTATCAATTAATTTTTACCACATGTCACTAGATGAAATGAAAGAGTTTAAGAATCATTTGGATGATTTTTTAGAGAAAGTATTTCTATGCCTAAGTGTGTCACCTTGGGCTATGTTAAAAAAAAAGCTGACAGAACACTTCACCTATGCTTTGATTAATGAAAACTCAACCGAGTTACAGTAAAGAAAAATTATTCTTTACCATAGATTAATGAGATATTTGATCATTTAAAAGGGTATAAGTGGTTCTAAAATATTGATCTTTGATCTGGTTACCACTAGTTGAGAATAAAGGAATTTGACATTCAGAAAACCACCTTTCGGAGAAGGTATGGACATTATGAGTATCTTATCATTCCATTTGGTCTAACCAATTATCCTGTAGTCTTTATGGATCTAATTAATATGATTTTCCACAATTATCTTGATACGTTTTTGGTGGTATTTTTGGATTACATCCTAGTTTACTATAAGAATGAGGAGGATCATGTGTGTCATTTTAGAGTAGTTTTAGAATTGTTGAGAAGTCACAAACTTTATACCAAGATATTGAAATGTTATTTATGGATTTGAGAAGTGTAGTTATTAGGAAATGTGGTGTTAGAACATGATATCTCAGTTGATTTTGAAAAGGTAAAATCTATTATGACATGGGAGAAACTGCGTAATGTTTTTGAGATTCAGAGTTTCTTAGGTTTAGCTGGATATTATCACTGGTTTGTAAAGTATTTCTCGAAGTTGGATTCTCTAATGACCAATCTCACTCGAAAGGGGGTAAGACTCATTTGGGATGAGAAATTTTAGAGTTATTTTGTTGATCTAAAATTTATTTTTATGTCTATGCTAGTGTTGACTCTTCTAGAGGCCGGGCATGGCTATGTGGTTGTCTATGATGCATATGGTTTAGGTTTGGGATGTTTTATTATATAGGGTGATATTGTCATTTCCTATGGATCTCAACAACTTAGGCTAGATGATAATAATTATCTGACCAATGAACTTGAACTTGAAGCTATGATGCATGTTCTTAAGATTTAGAAGCATTAAAATTTCATAGAAAGGTTTACCGTGTATTCCAAACACAAGATCTTGAGTTATATATTCTTCCAAAAGATTTGAATCACTTACAGTGGTGTTGGGTGAAGTACCTAAAATATTTTTATTTCTATATTTACTGTACCCCAAGGAAAATGAATTTTTTTACTGATGTGTTGAGTAGGAAACCTTGGACCCATGCCATAAAAGAGTCATCAAAAGAGTGTAACTTGATAGATCTTTTTAAACAGTTGCATTTAGGAGTCTGGGAAACAGGGGATGAGGTTGTCTTGGATAATTTTCAGTCAAACTATACTCTTCTTGAGATGGTTCTCTAGGAACAATAGCTTTATGATGAATTTCATAGCATTAGAGATTCTCTTTATTGTGGGGACACTATTGATGAGTGGTCATTCTCCAAAGAGGGTATTATATGTTTTCAGAATTGGTTTGTCATGATATTAAATGATAGAAAAGTTGTGATGGGGGATTTTTATAACTCCTAATGGTCTGTAAACCCAAGAACCACAAATATGTTTTATAACATGTAGTGATGATTCTGGTGGATGAGTATGAGACTATAAATTGATGACTTTGTTTTATGCTACTATACTTTTCAACTGGTCAAGGTTGAGCATTAGAGACCTTAGAATTTTCTTCAGCCACTTCTAGTTCCGAATTGGAAGTGGGATGATATTTATATAGAATTTGTGGTTAGGTTTCCACATACCCATAGAAATGATAATGCGATATGGGTTGTGATCGATAGGCTGACCAAATTAGACCACTTTATACCCATTTTAGATACAACCAAAGTTGAGGAGATGAAAAATATCTATGTGTGAGAGATTTTTTGTTTTCATGGAGCTCCATATGTTATAGTCTCAGATATAGATCCCCATTTTACTTCTTTATTTTAGTGAGGCCTTCAGGTGGCACTAGGATCTTAGGTTTTTTTGAGTAAGATATACCATCCACAGACAGATGGATAGATAGAGAGATCTATACAGATTTTGGAGGATATGATTTTTTTACATGTACTCAAATTTAGTGGGGATTGGGATAACCATTTGGGGCTGGTTGAGTTTTTTTTATAACAATAGTTACCAGTCCGTGATCATAATGGCTCCGTTTGAGGCCTTGTATGGATGACCATGTAAATATCCATTGTGATGGTCAAAGATTAGTGAAAGTTACATGGTTGGACCAAGCTTGGTCTAAGAGACGACATCAAATATTCAGTTGATTCATCAGATAATGTTGATGGAACATATCTGATATAAATATTATGCTGATCATTGGTGTAGACTGTTAGAATTTTCAGTTGGTGACTATATGTTCTTGAAAGTTTTACCTTGTTTAGGTCATCGACAACTTGGGTGGTAAGAGAAGATTTATTCTCATTATGTGGGGCCTTTTGAGGTTATTGAGCAGGTGGGGAGAGTGGATTACCATTTAGTACTTCTACCATAGTTGACATCGATACATAACATTTTCCATGTATCACACCTATAAAAGTATATTTCTAATCCATATCATGTTTTTAGTTTGAGTGATCTTGATGTTGATCTTGATTTGCCTATGACTGAGCATCCAATCGGGATAGTTGATTCTGAGACCAAGGTACTTCGTAGGAGGGTGATACCTTTGGTCTGTGTTCTATGAAAACATGATTATTATTTACATGATACACGTGAGTGTGAGGAACTAATGAGAGAGAATTGGTATCACCTTTTTGATATGGAAGTTTCTTGATAGGATTTCTAGGGACAGAAAGTTTTTATGGTGGATAGGTTGTAAAAACCCATTACCTTTTTTCCAGGTATGTTTTAAATTTTTTTTGGCTTTCCATTTTTTTGGTTGGATAAATTCTAAAAAAAAATTGGGAGGATACTTGCAATGGTGAATTCAAGTATTTTTTAAAAAATTCAGCATTTAAACCTATAGTTTTTTCAATATGTTTGGGATTTAAATGCCATGTAATATGGTTGCACGATGTGCAATCATCGCTTGTAAGATGCTGTAAAATGGGTACACAATGTACAAGGTTACACACTGTGCATAGATTATACGCCATGTAATAACTAAAAATTGATTTTTTTAATAAAATGTGATGAGTTTTCAGAATATGTGGGAATCAAAAGTTACACAACGTGTAATGGGATTATACACCGTGTAAAATACCAAGTGTCAGTTTTAAGTAGGTGGATCAACTGAAATTCTCATTATATTCATAAAGGATTATTTTCTCTTGACCAATAGGCTCTTCCTAAGAAATTTAGAATATCTATAATCCATCTGAATCATCCATTAAGTGACTGATCATCATATTGGTTGTAGTACATCTCTCCAGGTAAGCATTCTTCCTATCTCTTTCCCCCATGTCTCTCTTTTCTACTTTAAGTTTGATAGATCATCTTGGGATTTATGGATCTAAACTCTATGTTATTGAATCTTGATTCTTGGTTGTGTTCATAGATCTTATATTCCTTCATTTTCCATTGGTGAGTTCTATTACGGGCATTGTGATTCTATGGAAAATGTAGGAGGTTCTGTTTATGATTAAAAAATTGATTAAACCTTGATTTGATTGATTATTTTAAATTTCTTTCAATTGAATTATGAAAACCCATTTTGATACAAATTGAAATTGGAATTTTATATGGTATGGATTTTGGGAAACCCCCCAGTTCCAATTGAATTGGAAATTGGGGTGTATTATGAAATTGATGGAAATCTTGAAATGATTTGTGCATTGATTTTTAGAAAAATGGATTAAATTGAATTTTTTAAAACCTATGATTAGTTTTATTTGAAAAGGCATGAAATGATGAAAAACCCATGATATAGTTTTGAATGTGAATTGACATTTTGAAAAGGGAAATTTGGAAATTTAATTGTGAATGATGATTTATGTGAAATGAAATGATTTTACCTTTTTTTATTAATTGATTGAGCACATATGAGCCCGGATAGTTAGTGGGTTATTTGGGACAAACATGCTAGGATGGTAATTCCTTGGCAATAGATTGATGATGAAAACTCTAATAAAAACATAGTTAGGCATTATTATCCCTAATGGGATGTTTATGAGTCCTATTCAGATTGATTCTGAGGGATATACACACACATGTTTAGCCATGATCACCGATTTGAGAAGTGTTAGAATTCTATAACTAGAAACTATGGAACCACATAGAAGATGGTCATGGTGTTTATTGTGATTATTTTGATTATAAATGTCATTTATTGTGAAACTATTTTACTCATGCCTAGTGATTTATATAATCTGTTTTATATAAAGTGTTTATTTAATCCATTGTTTGAAATGTTTTCCATCATTTGAAAATAAAATCATGTTTTGTTTTAAATATAAAAATATACTTCCATGGCTGTTTTATTTAAAATTGAAATCATGATTTTTTATTATTTTGGAATATTATTATGGAACACTTGGTGAGACCATAATGGAATTTTTAGCTCACACCCTACCTATGCCTTTGTACATTTTTAGATTTTCTCCATCCAGGTCTGAGTAAAGGGAAATCGCCTCTTAGAGGAGGTGGTTGATCTTAATCCCTTAGGGCTTGGAGTGACGTGTCATTTGGGATGTTGGGATTGTCTTGTTAGACTTTGAGTACTTTAATGATGTACTATTTTGGGTTTTGATATACCTATTTGGTTTCTGGTATTATCTCATTGAGGATCTTTGAGCATACTGATATGTATCTTTATCTTCCATTTTTTTGTAGAATTTTTTTCCCTATTTTATCTTGTATGATTCCAGGTTCAAGTAACCAACCCATGGGGATATGGAATGACCTTTGGGATATTTCAGTGCTGACTCGGGTATCAGGGTACTATGGTATCCGTGTGGTTTGTGACATAGACTATGAGGAGAGTTTTTATGGATTCTTTTCACTAGAATACTCAAGTAATAGAGTATTATGATTTTAGTACAGAGGGTTGCTAGAGTTTGATAAAATAGTGGAATACATTTTATGATTAGATTAATTAGTAATCTCTAATCTATAATAAAGATAAAATTACCAATCTTCTAGATTTTATTTTTTTAAAAAATGACAAGTAACACCACAAGTACACTATGATAACTATTGGAAAAAGAAAATGTCCAATCTGGAATGAGTTTTCAAAAAGTAGTATAGGTGCTTGCGCAAAGTACTATGATATTGAAAATTCAAGGTTCTGAAGTCCCAAATACCTTTTAAGACTCCTCAAGGAGAGAGGGTGAGAAAAATTCTTATATGAGACTCATGAATTACACATATTATGATTATGTCATAATTCTATCATCAATGTTTGATGTGATTTTTGGATACAACATCAGGACATGGATGATTTTGATATTTCCCAGCCAGGATCAATGTATCACTAAGATGGAGAGGGTTGAATTAGTGATATATTTTTCTTTTAATTTTCTGTTATTTTGAAACAACCTTTGCCTCCTGTTAAAGATTTATCACTTTTCTAAAAACAAAATAATCACACATCTATATTAACACAATAATTTACAAGGTTCACTACTCAGTAAGAGTATTTCTACCCTTGGCATGGTTTGGAAAAAATACAATAGCACAAAATCCACTAGAAAATAATCATTTTGTATGGATAAAAACAAGTAGGATATACCCTTACACTTATGTAACACCTTGATCAATACAAAAATGAATGTTCTTATTCTAGAAATAATGATGTAATAAAAGTTTTTATAACAAGTAAAGAAACTTTCACGAGTCTCTTATAAACAAGTTACTATACCGCCTGATAAAATTTCACTTTTGATAATATTCAATACAATTATTAACTTTCCTACCTAACAACATATAAAAATTTATATAGACTTTGTAATGATACCCAGTCTGATGGCTCATTTTGATTCCTCTATCCAATACCTCATTCTATAAAAAAGATAAGAAATAATACCCTAGAAACAATTCTAAACCACCCTAAACCTTCCTTGGAATTCTATATCCAATTGATCAGTCTGATATAGTAACTTTTACTACTAACTTCCTTCTTATTATGTCCAGAAAACCTCATTAGTAAAGCTTGGTCCAGAAACTTATTCTCTCTAAAACTTTTAGCACCTTTCTCTCTTATTCACACATGAATAATGTTCTAATCAGCCAGAAAGTACAATGTACTTTCTCTTATTTATAGAAGAGAAAAAGTGAAATGGGTGGGAACTTAATTTCATTTTACTGATCAACCAAATATCCTTACCCATAAATTTTATTTACATTTAGACTCCATATTTTACTCATTCAACACTTCTCAAATCTTCTTGTTTATTCTCGAAGGTTCTCAAATATTCTCAAAACAACAGCCTGCTTTGATCATTATAACTCTTATTCAATCCGATATGTAAGTCATTCCAATTTCTTTATTATTATGAAAACATATGTAAGACTTCAGATTACTCATTATGTTGCTCTGTACCAACTAATTGTAAAAAAATATATGTATTCTTTTTGTGATTCTTCATACTAACTGAAGAACATAAAAATTTTAAAACATTCTACCATAAACATAGTTGAAATTCCTGAAGCATTCAAAACCCCCTTCAACAATACTTTGACAGAAAACATCTCTTTAACAACACATAGGAAATTTCTTCAAGGTATTTATTATTTTTCTTTGAATACTCAAACCGATGATCCCATGCCCAATGAAGTTTAACATCCGATGACTTATCAGAGTCAACATGCGTATGATGGATCAGTCTATGACTTACGCCGATGTATTGGTGTCAATGCTAGTCTGATGAATCGACACCACTTCTTGTTTGATAACTCTTGACCCAATTGACAAACAATTCAACCCGATGAAAATGGTTGATAACATTGTTGATCATCATCAGATTTATTGGTCCCAATAAATCCCACCTTAAATTTTCACAAGTCCCTATAATCTATAATTAAAATAATTCCACCTGTGATAGATTAGTGGCTACACTGAGTCCGATGAACCAATTTCAACAGTTGAACAATCTCTGAATTTATAAATTTCTAACTTCCCCAACTTTTCATCCTCCACAAAATTCTGCTTATAATCATGAATTACTCATGAATTTGAGAACATTTTGATCAATATATAATCATCTAAGTCATATTGGAAAGTTTTTATTAATTTTCATTCTTTCAACATATTTCTATCTTTCCATCCAAACCTCAATCTGATTGCCAAAACTCAAACACCGTTTCTCCCTTTATTTTAGAAGTCTTGAATCATAATTTTCCCAGACACATTATGATTTATGAGAAATCCAAGATCGAAAAAGCATCATCAGATTTAGTATGGATATTTTCAAACTATGATACACTTTCACATACCATTCAAAAATTTCTTTCCATACACAAGGCGAGTTCTTAAAAAAAATCCATTCACAAAAATTCTTTAGAAGAGAAAACTGAAACCAAGGAACTTTCTTATAAAAAATGTGTTTGATTTTTTGATTACTTTTAAACCTATAATTATTTTTGTTTGATCATAAAATCTTACAAATTAAGGTGATTTATTTTCTTTATATATAAAAAAAATAATCATTATAAACTTATTTCAGCATCCAAAAACACTTTCAGCCAACTTGGTCCCAACAATCCCCCCATTTGGATTTTTTTTCAACCAAGGTTCAAAAATCACTAAGATTTATAAACTCAATTAATGAATTACTTATCAATAATTCTAAGAATATATTATCTAACTAATTATAGGAAATAATAATTATTGACAACAAAACCATGCTATCCAAAAGTAGCGACTCATAAAACTTCTTCATCTTTACAACTTTACTTTACTTCTTTCTTCACTTATTTCACTTACTTTTAAACCCAAGTTTCCTACAACCAATCCAACAAACTATTATAATAGTTTACACACTTACATGCTGAGATCACAACTTATCCACAACTCACCCTACATACATGCTTCCTTAAAAGGTTTAGCACATAGCAATGGATAGATTTATGAAACATCCCCCCTGAAAACACTATCTAAATACAAGATGAGATAGGTGAAAAATACACATACCTCAACCTTGGAGAGAAAGAGGTTGGACACCTATGTTCAACCTCATATTGAAAAATTCTTCCTTCAGTAAGGGTTTTATGAATATTTTAGAAACTTGTTCCGATGTAGGAACATACTTCAAATTTAATTCATTCTTCTCCACATGATCTTTTATGAAATGCTATTTTATATCAATATGTTTTGAATGAGAATGTTGTACTGGGTTTCTTGTAAGGTTGATGGAACTATGATTATCAGGAACCAAGTTCAAGGGTAACTTTACATAAAAAAGTATTCTAACTAAGTATTCATCTATATAAGTTGGGTAGAATCTTGAGTGGAAATAACATACTTAGCTTCATCCATTCTAAGAGTTACTGAATTTTATTTCTTTATATTCCAACTTACACAACTTTAATAAAAAAGGAAATTCCACCATATTTGGATCTTCTATCATCAATACTTTCTGCCCAATCAACATCTGAATACCCAAACAAGTCAATTATTTTTGAGATTTCATATTTGATTATGAAATCTTTTATTACTTTGATACATCTAATAATTATTTTCTCAACCAATATGTGTGATTCTTTTGGATCACTTTGGAATATTGCATATAAGGTAACAATATAAAAAATTTCTAGTGTTGAGGTAGTAAAATATATCAAACTTCCAATCTAATTCCAAAAATATTTGGAGTTAACTTCCTTTATATATCCATCTTTAGTCAACTTGGTTCCCACTGAAATTGGTGTGGAAACAGGTTTTTAATTTTTTATTCCAAAATTATTATGAAGTTCCTTTGTATACTTTTCTTGAGAAAGAAATACGAATTTATTCTTTTTTGATATTTTTAACCCAATAAAATATTTCATTTATTCAATCATGGATATCTCAAACAACTTTTTCATTCCTTCATAGAGTCTTTCACAAGCTCTTTCATCATTATTAACAAAAATAATGTCATCATCATATACAATTACAATGAGGGAAATCACCTAAATTTCATTGATGTATAAATTACTATCGACCCTTACTTTATTAAAATTAAAATTTCTTAGGAAAGTATCCAATTTAGAATACAATTCCCTTGGATCTTGCTTTATCCCATACAAGGCTTTCTTCAGCTTGAACACATAACTTTCATCATTAACAATAATAAAGAAACATGGTTGTTCAATATAAACTTCATCATCAAGTTCAACATTCAAAAATTATAACTTCATCCATATGAAGAATATTGTAACTTCATTGTGCAGTAATATAAAAAAGATTATAATTATTTCTAACCTTTACAAAGGAGTAAAAGTATCATCAAAATCGATGCATTCAATTTGTGAGTAACCTTTTCACACCAATCTTTATTTGTTTCTTATAACTTCACCATATTCATTCATCTTGTTTCAAAACACTCGCTTTGTACCAATAACATTTTTGTATTTTGGTTTAGGTATGATTTACCAAGTATGATTTTTTTCAATCTATTCAAACTCTTCATTCATAGCATGAATCCATTCTAGATTCTTAAAAGCTTCATTAACATCTTCCGGATCAACTTTTTAATATAAATTAGTATGTGTAATAACTTTTTATGTTCTTCTTATTTAATTTTTTTGATATTGATTACTAATTTTGTTTTGAGCTTCCACTTTCCTCCTCAGCCTAGGATGAGATGTTTTAGATTCTTCCTCATCACTAGAAACAACTGAGTCTGATTCTTCTTCTTGTGTAAGATTATAATTACTTTCATCCTTCTCATAGCTATTAGCAAAAATTATTTCATCTTGTTCATCTTCGTTATCTACATGAGTTTGTTTAGCATCTTCCTCAACTTTTTCAATAACTTTCAAATCAACCGAGTCAAATAATCTTCCCATCTCTTTGTTGAAACATCTATATCCTATTCCATCTAAATCATATCCAAAGAAAGATTCCATATACACCTCTTTGATCAAACTTTACAAGGTATCCACCTTTATTCTTTATGATGCAGGGACTCCCAAAAATTATTAAGTGTTTCAAACTTGGAATTTTTTCATAAAAAATTTCATAAGGAGTCATATCGGAACTTGGATTATAGAAACACCGATTCTGGGTATAAACATCTATACTCATGGATTGCCTCCAAAACTAATGAGAGTGACCATTTTCAAGTAACACAATATTCCCCATTTCAACTAAACTTATATTCTTCCTTTCAAAAACACTATTTTATTATGGTGTGTATGGTGTTCTAAACTCATGCTGAATTCCATGTTTTTTAAGATAACTTCTAAACTATTCATTATTATACTCAATACCATTTTCTGTTCTTAGCTTCTTTATAAAATACCCACCTTCCTTATCATCTTTTCTCCTTAAACTTTTAAACATATTTAGAGTATCTAAATTATGTTTTAAATACATAACACAAGTAATGCAAGTAAAATCATCAATAAAAGTAATGAATTACTTATATATATGAGTTTATTTCTTTCTCATTATCCCAAAAATATATTAATGAATAAGTTCCAGGGGCCATGTTAAACTAATATCAACTTTCTTATGCACATATTTTTTAATCTTCCCTTTCTGAGAAATTGTGAAACACCAATATCTTCTTATTGACATACCTGGAATACCATAAAAATTGTCTCACTTTGATAAATTGCACATGTTTATATGAAATATATATACCATCCTTTAATGACAAAATTGATTTTCTTTTATCATGATTATGTAACATGAGTTTTTCAATTCACCAACTTGAAACAAGTTTCCTTTTGTGCATTTTCCTCTTGTAACAACTTTTCTATCTTCTTCTATTTTAAAAAAACCCATATTTTCTAAATGAAACTTTATTAACTTCATCAAAAAGTTATGAAACACTTAATAGATTGTGTTTCAACCCATCAACAAAAAAATATTTCTTGGATTTGAACTTTTCTTCCCCAATAATACTGGATATAACTACTTTGATTCTAAGGCATTCATTATTTCCAAACGTCATGGTTCATTCTTTTAAGTATTTCACATTCTTCAAAAATTTCAAGTCTCCCATCATATAAGAATAACAACCACTATCCTAGATCCAAGGTCGTTATCCTTTTGTATCTTTGAGATCATTTTCTATAACAATAGATTTTTCTTTCTTCACCTATAGATTATAAGAAATGTTATAAACCTTTCGCTGTTCCAGTAACAAAACAACAATTTTTTTTTAATATTTATAGTTTGTTAACATCTTTAAAAAATAGTTTCCAAAGGTTTGAACCTATTTTCAACTTTCATCACATCATTCTCAGATTTATTATTTTGATAGGATTGACTCTCCCTTGAGTTTTTACTTCTATAACTCGTGGAATAATTGTAATGTTTTTGTTTAAACCAACACATATTTTCTATATTCCCAAATCCATGACAATACTAGTAGTACCCATAAAAAATACTTTCCTCTGTAACTTCCATAATTTCTGGAATTGTGACTATGCTTCTTTGTAACCTTCTTATCTTTCACATGAGAAATTTTTTTAGTCCTAAACTTTCTATCATCGATCAAAATATTCTTCTTCAATTTGGATTTATTCCTAGGATTATCAAAAATAGTAATTACTTTTGTTTCAGACTCATAATTTTTAGAAACTTCTAAGTTCTCCACTTTGTTGGTTTTGGCCATATACATGACTTTCCCAACTTTATTCTTCTTAGAAACATATTAAATTTTCTTTTAAAACCTTGAAGGTAAATTTTTATCCTTATTAGGTTCAAAATTTCAATAACTTTCACAAACTTCAAAGATAGAATTCTTGAAGCTTGTAACTCTCTAATCATCTTTAGAAAGTTTTTGTTAAACAAATTCTAACTTTTCTTCATTTTCCTTCAAATAAACTTCAATATTTTCATTTTTATTCTTTTCTTTATCAATATACTTCTTCAAAAAATAAAATTATTTGAGTAACTTAACTTTCCCTTTAGAAATAAGTTTTTTATTGTTTGTTATAGGACTTTCATTCTTTAAATTATTGATATATCTTTCCAGTTTAAAAATATTTCTCAAACATTATTTTAGTTTTATCTTCAGATGAAATTCTAACTCGGTTTATTCATCTTTAGAACTACTACTTCCAAACTCTTCATCATTAACTATTTCAATGAAAGTTTTTTCTCCAGCAATATCAGTAAACTTTTCATATTCAACTTCAATATCTTAATCTTCATCATCTTTAGAAAAAAAAATTCTCATTTTGGATTTGTATAACCTTTTATCCTTTCCATTTAAAAAGTATTTGTACTTATCACCATGTTTCTTTGAATACCTTCTCTTAGTTATATCATCTTTATCACTATTGTCTTCATTCTTTCTTTGGGGGAAATTCAAAAAAAAGTTCCCAAAAACCCCACATTAATTTTTTTTATGGAAGTTTCCATTTATACTTTCCTTCACCCCTTTTCACATTTTTAGAAAACAAGGATAGAAAATCATCAAGATTATTACATACCTCATTTTCAGATTCAAAATCACCATATTATTCTTATTTAAGAATATTTTTAGACTTTTCTTACTTAGAAACCTTGAAGAAAATTTCTCGATAAACTTTTAATTTTACTTTCATAACTTTATCCCTTCTCATATCATAAGTAATGAGAGTACTATGAAGATCATCCAAAGATAGAGTTTTAGGATCTCTATCGTCCAAAGATGAAACTTCAGAATCAAAATTATTAGAAATAATTCTCAATATATATTCAAAAATAGTTTAGTCTTATATATTTTCACCAAGAAATATTATAGTGATAACAATATCATTCACCCTTGTAAATAAGTCAACAATAAATTCATACTCACCCATTTTCATATCTTCATACTTTAACTCTAGATTTGTAACTTTTCTTTCTTTACCTTTGTATTTCCTTCATAAATGTTCTTTAAATTTTTCTAAATGCCTTTATCAGTAGAAACTCCCTTTACTCTTAGAAACTCACTTTCAAAAAGTGACGAGAGTAAAGAATTATTAGCTCTTCCATCATTCTCATGATTATTCTTATCCATAGATGTGAGAGGAACTTTTTCATCAATATGAGGAAACCCATCTATTGCTTCTTCTAAAACATCATACCCAAGAGACATAAGATAAGGAAACATTTTATATTTCCAAATATGACAATTATTATGATCGAATACCATAATCCCCTTACCATTCACACAATTAATATTCTACATAATAACTTATCATCAATAACTTTAGAAAATATTCAACTAAGGGAACCTTAAAATTCAACAAAGATTAAACGAAGGGAACCTTAAAATTCAGAAAAGATTAAATTAAGGGAACCTCACTCTGATACCAATTGATATTTCCTAGCTAGGATCAATGTATCACTGAGAGGGGGAGGGGGTAAATCAGTGATGTATTTTTCTTTTAAGTTTCCTTTATTTTGAAAAAAACTTCACCTCCTGTTAAATATTTATCACTTTTTTGAAAACAAACTAATAACACATCCATAATAACGTAAAAATTTACAAGGTTCACTGCTCAATAAGAGTAGCTACGTCCTTGTCATTATTTTGAAATAATTCAATATCACACAATCCTCTATAAAATAGTCATTTTGTGTGGATACAAACAAGTAGGACATAACCTTACAATTTATTAGAACTATGATCATAAAACAGTGCATGTGCTTCTTCTATAACTAATTATGTAATACAAGTTTTTTTAAAAAGTAAAGAAACTTTCACTAGTTTCTTCTAAACAAGTTACTATACTTTATTATCCACTTTCTATTTTGATAAAATTCAAAATAATTCTTCAATTTCCTACCAAATAACAGATAATAACTTCTATGGACTTAATAATGATACTCAGTTCAATGGCTTAGTCTAATTACTCTATCTGATACCCCAGTCCTGAAAATAGATAAGAAATAATAAACTGGAAATAATTCTAAGACAATCTAAATTTTCCCCTAAAACCCGTGTTTGATTTATCAGTATGATCTAGAAACTCTGATTACTATCTTCCTTTTTATTCTTCTTCTGTCAAGAAAACCTTGTTAGGAAATCTCGATCCATAAACTTCTTCTCTCTGAAACTTTCATCACTTCTCCCTCTTTTTCACACGTGAATAGTGTTTCAATCAGTCAGAAAGTATAGTGTAATTCTCTTATTTATAGGTGAAAAAAATCAAAAAGGGTAGTAACTTACTTTCATTTTCCCACTCAACCAAATTTCCTTATCCAAAAATTTGATTCACATTTGATCTACATCTTTGACATTTTCAGCGCTTCTCAACTCTTCTTGATTCTTATTGAACCTTCTCAAATATTCTCAAAACAATAGCCTACTTCAATCTTTCTAACTCTTATTCAGTCCGATACGTAAGTCATTTCTATTTCTTTATTATGATGAAAACATATGTAATAATTTAGATTCCTTATTACATTGCTCTGTGCCAACTATTTGTAAACAAATAGATGTCTTCTCATTATGACAATCCATACTAATTTAAGGACATACAACTTTGAAAAAATTCTTCCATAAACATAGTTAATACTTTGGAAGCATTAAGAACCCCATTTGAAAATACATTGGAAACAAAAATCTCTTTGATAACACATCTGAAATGTATTTAAGGTATTTATCCATTTTTTTTCAAATCCTTAGACCAATGATCCTATGTTTGATGGAGTTTAGAATCTGATGAATTATCAGAGTCAACATGCGTCTGATGGATCAGTCTCTGACTTACTTCAATGTATCAGTTTCAACACCAATCCAATGAACTGACACCACTAATTATTTGATAACTCTTGATCTAATTGAAAAACAATCCAACCTAATGAAAATGGTTGAAAACATTGTTGACCATCATTTGATTGACCGGTCCCAATAACTCCCATTTTAAATTTTCACAAGTCCCTAAAATCTCCACTTAAAATAATTCTTCCTCTGATATATTGGTGGCACACTGAGTCTGATGGACCAGTTTCAACAGTTGAAAAATCTTTGAATTTAACAACTTACAAATTCCCCATATTTTCTTCCTCTAAAAACTTATGTTTGTAATCATAAATTCCTCATGACTTTGAGAATATTAGGATCAACATAGCATCATCTAAATTTCATTAGAAAGTTTGTTTTACTTTATATCCTTTTATTATATTCTTTCATTCTATCTAAACCTCAATCTAATTTCCAAAACTCAAAAACCTTTTCTCTATTTATTTTATAAGTATTGCATCACAAGTTTACTAGAAAAATTATGATTTATGAGAACTCTAAGACCAAAAAAGAATCATCAGATTTAGTATGAATAATTTCAAATTCTGATACACTTTCTTATACTAATCAAAACTTTCTTTCTAGACACAAGGTAATTATGAAAAACTTATTTCACAAAACTTCTTTAGAAAAGAAAACTAAAACCAAGGAACTTTATTATCAAAAATGCATATGATTTTATGATTACTTTGAAAAATTTAATTCCTTTCATCCGATCATTAAAACTTACAATGTAAGGTTGTTTATTTTCTTAACAAAATAAGAAAAAAACAATCACCAAAAACTTCTTTTAGTATCCAAAAACACTTTCATCTAACTTGGTCTGAATAGATTTCACTTTTTGTTTCATCTCTAAAAAGCTTACATGGAGAAAGTGAAGCAAGATATGAATAAGATAATGGTTTTACATTGGACACATATAAATATTAAATAAATATCATGATCTTTCAATACATATCATTCTAACATATTTTTCAACCAAGTACTCTAGTTTTGTTTAAGATTATAAAACATATAGTATGGAAAAAATTCTTTGTTACCTTTTAGGTAAGGTTCACCAAGTTAATAAGAACTTACAAAAAGTTTGAGTTCTTATGGTGAATAATTTGAAAGACAAGGAGAAAAATCCAATGGAAATAGAAATTTAAAAGGTACCTTTTCAATGTACTTCAAATAAAATAAGTATTAAACATGAGGTTATTTTATTCTCATACCATGAAATACATATATGGAAGTTTAAATGTAATGAACTGAATTAAAGAACCAAGTAATCAGTTATTCTTTAGGTATATTCATCAACTATGTGTAATGTTTTTATAATAATTTTTGGGTATTTAATACAATATTCCTATCACATATTTTTATTTGAATATAGTAACCAAGTAAAGAAAAGTTACTAGAAGTAAGGTGTGTTCTCCAAGTAGCTGAGAAAGGGTGGATCCTAAGTTAGCAATGAGAAACACACAACTTCTAATTTCCAAATAAATGATTCTAGTTGAACTATTGTTAATTATTACCAAAAAAATTATCTCATGTGTCCTTTGGACATAAGGAGGCATTATTCTTGTTTTGGAATGAATGTTTTTTGTGGTGTTTAATAATCAAACAATAGTTTTTCAATGCTTGAATCATTGGTAATATGTGATGAGTATAAAATATAAGACTTATATACCCAGTTGTGGCAAGATAATAATTTTTTAATAAAAACTAAATAATTTTCAAGGATATACCCAGTATGGTTTTAGAATCTTTTGAGTTAAATACATTAGATATTATTGACACACTTATGTACTTAGTTTTGGAAAAATAAACCTTCAGAAATAACAGTAAATCACAAAGCTTTCAGAATTAGTTTAGCTAGAGTGCGTGAACCATTTCAAGGGTAATATAGTGATAAATATACTTCATTTGATTCCTTTTAGTGGTTATTAAGAAATGTGAAAGTGAATTATAGAATATGCATGGTCAGAAAATATACGAGTTGCTTCAGGCCAGTGTTCTGAAGAGTATCTTGACCAAACATTCATCAATCAATATAATGTATCATTGAGTAATTATTAAACACACATTACCTTATCCACATAAATTCTATGATGCTAATAATAAGGATCGATGATAAGTCTTATATATTAAAATTGATCAAAAAAATGTTGCATGGAGTAATTCCTAAATGCACATTTAGTTGTACACATTAGAGTCATGATTTATGTGAAATGAGTATCAATGTTGCAAATAATATCCATTATATGAAATTCCATTATTTTTCAAGACATGAATCATAAATAAATACATTATCCCATAACAAAATTAGAACTATTATGAAAAATGGATATCATATTATTTATAGTATGATGGAAATCCATTATTTTATAAGAACATGTGTTTTAATGAATTTTTTTTGTTAAGGATACAAACAATATTTCATCAATAAAAACTTAAAGTGAATATTTAGTAATTATCCTAATGTTAATTAGAATGTTACAAAAATCCTTATGATAAAAAATATGTAGTCAAGTGATAGAATAAATTTATATAAAAAGGATGCATATCTCTACATGAGATAGTAGGAGAAATATTTACTTGAGTTTAGTCAATGGAGAAGATGCATAAGTAGTTGGTATATGAATGAGTTCTAGAAGAGGTGTGAAAAATGATTATTCCAAAGACAAATACTGCATAGGAAGGTTGAAACTATAGTGATGGTTTTATATTCACCATGGATAGGTATACATTATTTATTGAGAATAATAATTACTATACGTAAGTATTATATGACAATTAGATAAAATTAACAAGACCAATTAAAATTCAATAATGGATTCCATTTATCAAAGAATAAAGGATTATTATTTTGAATACTATGGTGAGTATTCAAGTGAAACTATACATGGATGGTAAAAGTATGGTACCAATAAGGATCAATTGGTTATACCAAGTTGTTATGTCTAAATACATTATAATTTTACTTATCATAGATATTTACTATGATAATTATATTGGAAATTGACTTTCAAGACCACCAATCATGGAAGGTGACACACCTGCACGAATCGTTGGTTTCGTGCGGGCTTTGGTAAGATTATATTTATTGATTTCTAAAATTTCAATTACTACTCAAGTGTAGAATAGTGATAGTTTAGGGTCTATTCCATAGGGAGGAAGCTGGATCTTTGAGTTTTTAGGCTTGATACCCTTTAGTTAGGAGTCCTTTATAATTTCTTTTAGTTTATGAGTTACTAAATCTATGATAGTTGATGGTTTATTTAAATGATTAAATACGAGTTAGGATCAATTTTGAGTATTTTTAAAAAGGATAGTCTTAATTATAATCTTGGTAGGGTCCTAAAGTTTAGGATATGAAGTAAGTAGAAATTGTTAATTTACTTAAGTCAATTCAAATGGATCTACCTAGGAGGAAACTATTCCTTGATCAAGGGATAACGACAACCTTAGTGCATTAAAATTGGATTTTATGGAAGAAAGTATCTTAGTCTAGTGGTTATAACCTAATTTACTCCAATCAGGATAGGGTCTTCCACTTGGATATCTCATGGTCATGGGAATTCAAATGAATTGGGAAGACATTTATCTTTTATCCCGATTACTAATTTTTCAGGTTTACCAAAATTAGAATTAAATATTTATTATGAATTCAGATACATATACTCTCGATCTATACCCCTGGGTGGTTTTAGACACTCATGGTAGGAGGGGATATAAATAAATAAATAAATGGAACTATGGTGAACATTATAAGAACTTCTGAATGTAAATAATTCACAATCATGAAACAGTTTAAATTCAAAAATGGGGATGAGCATGCAATAAGTAATTAAGAAATAAAAATCAGAACTAAAAAATGATTACTTTTAATAAAAGAAGAACTGGATTCCACACAAGTTTGATGATGAGAGAATGTAAGTGATATAATGGAAATTAGAAGGAAATGAAGAAAACAAAATCCACATCTCTTGAATTGAAATAAAATATGAAATAATGTAGAAATTTGAGTTTGAGAGGAAAAAGGATGAAGGAAATTCAAAAGGAACAAAACAAAGAGAAGTCTTTGCTCTAGAATTTTCTGAAATGTACTACTGAGGTGCTGTATATATAGGTGAAATAGTTCACGACATGTAATATATTACATGTCATGTAATACTGATCCACATACTTCTCTATGGATTTTTAATCTTGAACATATATCATGCATATCTTGCCTGAAATCTAAGGTTTGACCATTTTACACATTATGTACTGATGAATCACGACGTGTACTGGACTTCCAGATATTCCACCAGAGTGGATTTTTTATTCAAAAACTTTGACTGGGATCACATCGTGTATGACCCACTCATGATGTGTAATGGATTATTTCTCTTCATACTTCACGAATTGGTTCACAGATTGGATCACGACTTTCTGGATGCTGTGAAATCCTATTACACGGCGTGTATGACTGGTTCATGATGTGTAATAGGAGAATTCTACAATTTTTCAACATTTATTCCTTTAAATCCTATGAAAGACTCATTCCTAAAAAATTAAGAACATACCATGTGCATTATCAAATAAATTAATGAAAATCCTTAAGAAAATGACAGCAAAAAGTATATATGAATTCGACTAATCAAAATCTCCCACACTTGAATAATTTCTTGTCCTCAAGAAAAAAATGCATCAACAAAGATCTCAAAAATAGAAGACATTTTTAAATCAAGAAACATTCATCATGTCTAGTCAAATAAAACTATGTGTAAGTAAAAAAAGTTAATTCCCAACATCACCCCTTCATAGAAAACCAGTCATGCCTCATAGATCAGTTCCTTAAAAAAATTCTAATTGTTTAATTACAATATTTTAACTATTCCTTGAATTCTATACCCATTTTTAATTTACCTCACAATGAATTTTCTCTCATCATTTAGGGTAAAATGAAATTGGAGTTATTCTCATACCTTGAGTACATGCTTCTAACCATAAGTTTGAATTGGTTTTATCATTGCCACTTTGTAAATACAAGTAAAAAATTAATCATGAGGGATTAAACAATTAGGTTCTATTTTCTCTAAGGATGTGGGTAGGTGGGTAAAATGTGAAAATAAAACTCAAAATGAGGGTAAGCTCTAAATCATAATGCATGAATCTCAACATAAGTGTAATACAATGCCTCATCCTAGCTAATCAAGTACACACTCAAGTAGCTATGGTTGGATCCATATATATGCTAAGTAAGCACACAATGAGTATTATATTCCTTTAATTTTTTCTTTTGTATTTCTATTTTCTGAAAGTCGTGTCTAGGAAAGATCTCATATCCATCCCCTAACCACATATGACCCTTCAAGGGATTCATCGGTCTGGAAATGGTGATTTTTGACCTTCCTAGTACACAACCCATGTAAATTTTTCTTTTCTTTTGTATTTTTCAAAGTAAAATAATAAAAGTGAAATGATACAAAGTAGATATGGATTGAAACCAAATAGTATGATAAGTACACCATGCATATCTATAAATAGAAACATCCCATACTGTCTGAATGCTCCTTCCACACTTGTTTAATAGTAACATCTTGAATTATACAAGGAGCAGGGTAGGAAGGGAAAATAGGTTTGTAATAGATTAATCCTAAATTTAATTCATGGAAAATATGGGATAAAGAAGGAAATATGTAAGGTGTGTCTTAGGAAAATGTGTCTTACATATATTTCCTCAATCATTTTAAATTTTTACCTATTTAGTAAAAGAATTAATAAGATTTAAATGAAAGTTCTAATAGGTTGACATGTCCCAGGTATCACTTAAGAAATATAATCATAAAATAGTATTTAATTATAGGCTTAGAGTCCTCTCAGGTAATGAGAATAAAAATAGAAACTAGAAATCAAAAAGGGTATAAAACTAAGTAGCAAGTAAATTAATCATAATTTAAAAAATATTAAATTTGAATTAAATATTTAAGATTAGAAATCATTATAAAAATTATAAACAAAGAAAAAACATAGATTTTATCTCCTTCCAACTTAACTTTTTCTTTTATTTAAATGGTAATAATGTTTTTCAATTTTAAAGCATGCTTGAAATTTAAAAAATGTATCCTAGAAGGGTGAGAAAAAACAAAAATTCAAGTGTATCGATAGTGAAAATTATGAGAAACTATCCCACAATGAGAAGGAGACAGTGTCCTCATTGTCCATGAATTTTTGGTGGAAATGTTATAACAAGTAAATATCATAAAAATGGAAATTTTATTTAATAATTTAAAATTAAGGGAATCGAGAGATCCCTAGATAGAATCATGCCATGAGGGAATTCATGCTATTTGAATTTTGAGTTCAAGTCACCTATAAAATGGGTTAGATAAAAAATCCTACACTAGATAAAACATTAGTACATAGGTTTAAACATTGTAATAAAATAATAATAGGTAGGTGCATAGAATAATAAATAGTGATAACCATTTTTATTCAATTGTTTGAAATTTTAACAGTGAAGTTAAATAAGAGACTCAAATGAAAATGAAAAAATATTCAACTAGGAAAACTCAATATAGAAGAAATATTAACTATGGGTTGCCTCCCATAAAGTGCTAATAGGATGTCATCATCTAGACAGATGGACCTAAATAGCTTGCAGTGGGTCTATCAGCATAGTTTCTCCTTTTCCACTTACAGATACTAGTTACCGTGTCTTCCAGCTCTCAAGGTTTCTTGACCGGGTTTATAACTTTAGGGGAAGTATCATGAGCGTGAATAAGATGTGGCAGGAATGGAATCATATCTCTAGGCTGCTACTGCTATGCATGGATCTCTAACATCAATTCCTGAAGTTGTCGTTCAATTTCAACGACTCTATGGGAAACTCTTTAGACTAGAATAGAGGGTGGAATGGGTCCATTTACAACTATAAAGGATGAATAGAAGCTATAAACGGATATGTAACAATAGAAAAGAAATGAAAATCAAGCCCAAAAATAGTGAAAAAATAAATATCTATGTATATATCAATAATCAGTACAAAAAGAGGGTAAAATATATGAAAAAATGTAATGAATAGCCCTATCACAAAAATTCTACAACCCAAAAAGAAACATACATGACATATCAGGCATCAAGGACAAATATCTCCTTTATTGTCAAGCCACCAATGGGTGGTGTGGGCGATGGGCTTTCACAATTGGTAGCAATGGCAGTAGTAGGGATAATGAGAGCAGTGACAGATGGAGGAGTGGTAAAGCTAGGTAAATGGGATGGGGTGGGTGGTGGAGAGGTCCTGATTCGTAACGAGGATATGGGTATGGAAACTGAATCAATGAAAATGACCTCTAGGGATGCAGCTATAGAGTCAGTGGACAACCCCTTGCCTCTCTGGGCCAACTCCGTGAAAAACTCCTATCGGGTGGTAGGATCAATGATGTCGGTTGGTAGGCCAGGATGGGATCTGGGTGATGTGGGGATGGTATGAGAGGAGGAGATGAAAGGGGTGGGCAAGTGGTGGTGTGGTGAATTCCTTGATCTCAATTAATATAAGATGCAGGTGAGTATAAATATGGTGTAGGTTAGCCAAGATTCACTACTAGTTAACCCAGATATCAAAAATGGTGGGTAGGGTGGGTGTCAAAATGGGTGGTACAAAGGGAGAGGTGGTGTGTAGATCAATGGGTGGGTCTACCTCTACTGCATGTGGTGCTGACTCCTATGGTGCTACTGGTAGTATGGACTCCTGCACTCTTGGTTCCAAACTATAGAGATCATCTTCTTTCACCAGTAGCTGTATCTTGCGCATCATTACAAAGTCGATGAGCTTGATAGTTCTGATTGAGGTGATGGGAATACTGTATCGAACATGCCATGGTACCTAGCCATATGTGTAATGAAATATACACCCATCAGATAACTGAACTACCTCTGGGCATGTTCCTTGCAACCATGTTGATGGATGGGTCACCCATGGCTGCTGCAAGAATCAACACATTCATCTGAATAACGCTCCCATGAGACTCATCTTGGGAAAACCATCCATGTTTCATGAATCTATGAAGGATATATAGTATGGGGAACCGTAGACGGGTGGAATTCATGAGTCATGGGTCATGGTGAAATTGAGGATCTCATGTAATCATTTCCCAAAGACCCTAAGAGTCAGCTTAGGGTGGATCTGGCTGGAGAGTTAGATAGATATCTGATGTGACAAACTCTTTGGTGTAAATTCCAAGATCGATACTTAATTCTGCAAAATAAAACTCATGGGTTGATGAAGGTAATGCATAAGGTACATTAGTTAATGCAAATGAAATGCCATGGTGATTCTTGGCCAGTGGTTTCTCTTCGGAGGCTGAGGATGAGTAGGAGGAGGGATGGGGTCTATTGGTTCATGCCACAGTATAAGGGATGGAGGGTGTGGGTAGTGCATTCTAGCTGCAAAAGAGGGGGGCATGTGGGTGGTGGTTTGAGATTAGTAGAGGGGGGAGAGTGTAGGTGGTGAGGCATAGGAGAAGGGAGGTGCAAGAGTTTAGAGAGGAGGATGAGGATGTGAGGGGTTAGGTGAGGTAGGTTGTGAACCTAGGGTTCATGACTTACATATTTTTTAAAAAGCATACCCAAAGGACTACACGATGTGTACCAGTGGTTCACGTCATGTACTGGTGAATTTAAATGATTTTTTTACTGAAAGGTTACACATCATGTAATTGGATTTCATGATGTGTAATTGGAAGGTTTACTTAGAACGTTGTTCAGTACTTGCATTTGGTTCTTGGCCTACCTAAAATTTTTCCTAAGGATATCCTAATCTAAATAAGGCTGAGATGTCCTACCCTGGGCTGCCACCTAGTCAGCTCTTCCTTTTAAGTCAAGAGTTTGACTCCATTAAAGCTTAATTGAATTTTAGGCTGATGATACAACCCTCTTGGAAAGGTTCTTAGAAAAATTTTAATCTTTTACCATTCAATTTTAATGGTGGTCCACATTCTCTCTGAATTTAAATGGTCTCTTAAGGAAGGACTTTCACAACTTTAAAAGGGCCTAACCATCGAGACTATATCTTACCAAGGAATAGTTTCAATTGTGAATTGAATAATATGACCTTATTCCCAGGTACAAAGATATTCCTAACAATGTGCTGATCATTCCATTTCTTTGTATTTTCCTTATAGATCCCTGTATTGTCATATGCTTCTCTTCTAATCTCTTATAACGTGGTTAACTATAACATCCTGGATTATCCAGCCTTCTCAGAATCTAGATTCAGTTTCTTGATCTCCCAAAACAAATGATTCTCTAGATCAACTGTGAGATGGAATACTTTCCCATAAAATAGTATGAATGATGTGGTGCCTATGATTGTCTTGCAGGCAGTTCAGTATGCCCATAGTGCATCATCCAGTTTGATACTCCAATCGCTCAAGATTTTATTGATAGTCTTTTCCAAAAAAAATTTATCTCCCTATTTGATAGTTCCACTTTCCCACTTGTTTGTGGGTGG
Source organism: Viscum album (assembly GCA_963277665.1). Taxonomy (NCBI): domain Eukaryota; kingdom Viridiplantae; phylum Streptophyta; class Magnoliopsida; order Santalales; family Viscaceae; genus Viscum; species Viscum album. The sequence goes on along the minus strand of OY728142.1, from coordinate 562,338,753 downwards.
TAGGGAGTTTCTGTGTTGTATCTGATCCCATACTTATCTAGAAATTCTCCCCCAGTTTGTTTTTTAAAATGTGTTCCTCAATCACTGATGAGTAATCTTAGAAATCCAAATCTTGCAAACACATTCTTTTTTAGAAATTCTATAACATCTTTTGTTGTGTCATGTGAAGTTGCTTCAGCTTCAAATTTTTTTGAAATGTATTCAATGCCAACTAGAATGTAGGATTTACCATATGATGTGGGAAATGGTCCCATGAAATCTATGCCCCAAACATTGAATATTTCAACTTATATAATGGGATTTTGTAGCATCTGAGTTCTTTTTCTAATGTTTCCAGTCTGCTGGAATCTATCATATTTTTGGAAAAATTACCTCACGTCTTGGTGAAGTGTGGGCCAGAAAAATACACTTTGTAGAATTTTTACTATTGTATGCTTGGGTCCATGATGTCCACCAATTGGTGATGTGTGACACATATCAATCACATTGTGGGTTTCTTCTTAGGGGATGCGGCGTCTTAATAAGAAATCATCATAACCCTTGAACAAAAGTGGTTCATCCCAATAGTAATGCCCAATATTTGAAAAAAATCTTTTTATCTGTTGTTAAGAAAGATCTTGATGTAAAAATTCCATGTCCAGATAATTAGAAATATCATAGAACCATGGTTGGACTTTGACACTAAACAAGGTTTCATCTGGGAAGTCTACTTCAATGTCAGTCTCCTTGTCTTGTTTAATAATGATTAGGGGAAGTATAGATAAATGATCTGTAAAAACATTCTCTATGACTTTTGTATCCTTGATTACGATATCAAATTACTACAGTAGGAGGATCCAACGTATTATCCTTATCTTTGAATCCTTCTTTTTCATTAAGTATCTGAGGGCAGTATGATCAGTATGTACTGTATCAGTACTATAGCAGGAACTGTAGTAGGTACTGTAGCGGTGCTGTAGCAGGCACTATGTAGAACTGTAGCAGGTACTGTAGCGGGACTGTAGCAGGAACTGTTTGGCACTGTAGAAGCCGAGAATATGCCCCCGTTTGGGCCTTCAGGACACTGATTTGGTCCCTGATTCCTTTAAGGCCTTCGGGCCACCCAGGACTTTGGGTCAGTAAGGCCTTCGTGCCACCACAAGGCCTTTGGGACACCTTAAGTGCAGATACAAACTAGACAACCTACAAGGAACAAACTTCAGAAGGAGGAGGAGCAAGAAGCTTTCACCATAGTAGAAGCTAAATGGATTGCAATAATGAGAGGATATGGAACCTGCCATCAGGACAATACTGTGCATGCACAGGAAATCCTATCCAAATAGCCATGCGAAGGTGGAGAGCTGATTTCACGATGAAGATGCTGGGGAGGAGCAGTTCCAAGTAGTTAGTCTGGGTTTCATGTAATGTTTGAAGCCTACAGGCAATGAATTCCTCTAAGGCCTATGGTCCATGTTATACTTACACCCATGGGCCTTTTAAGGGTTCCACCTCACCCCTTGAAAGGTGGATTATCAAAAATAAATAAAAAATGAAGGCCTTCAGGCCATTGAAGAGAATAGAATTTCTCAAAGGAATATAAAATAGCTAAGATTTCTTTATCTACAGTCATGTAGTTGACTTGAGCTTTACTTATCATGTGGCTTTCATAATATATGGGATAAAAGGTGTGTCCAATGTGTTGTCCTAATACAACACCAAAAACAAGGTCACTAGAATCACACATTAGCTCAAATTCCTTATCCCAGTTTGGTGAAATGGTGACTAAGGATGCTATTAGACTTTATTCAATGTATTTAAATATTTCCAATATTCCTTACAGAACTCTAAAGAAACATATTTTTACAATATACGTGTTAATGGATGAAAAAATTTAGAAAAATATTTCACGAATCATCTGAAAAATATGGCATGTCCCAGAAATCTTATGATACCCTTTACTGATGAGGTTTCAGACAGATCCTTGATGACTTTGATATTTGCTGGATTGACCCCTATTCCTTCCTTGGAGATTCTATGACCAAGGACTATTCCTCCCTCTACCATTAATTGTCATTTTTTCCAATTAAGGACCAGACATTTTTCTTCACAGCATTGGAGAAATAATTCCAGATTGCTTAAATAGACCTCAAATGATATTCCATAGACCAAGAAGTCATCCATGAATATTTCTACAAACTCTTCATCCATGTTATGAAAAATATGTTCCATGCATATTTGAAATGTTTTTGGATCATTACACATTTCGAATGACATTCTCTTGTAGGAAAAAGTACCAAATGGGCATGTGAATGTGGTCTTTGGGTTATCAGTGGGGTTGGATGCAATTTGGTTGTATCCTAAATATACATCCAAGAAACAGTAGAATTCATTCCCAGAAAGTATTTATAAAATATAATCCATGAAGGGTAAAAGAAAATGATCCTTTCTAGTGGCTGCATTCAAGAATCTATAATCTATGTAGACTCCCCATCCGGTGATGGTGTGTGTTGAAATAAATTTATTTTCATCAGTTTTATATACTTTTTTTCCTCCTTTCTTAGGAACAACTTTTAGGGGGCTCACCCATTCACTATCTGATATGGGAAAAATTATTCCTACATCCAATACTGTTAGTAATTCCTTTTTTAAAAATTCCTTAATTGGTGGTGTGAGCCTCCTTTGAGGTTGTCGTTTTGTCTTTGTATATTCTTTGAGTAGGATCTTATAAGTGCATTCAGTAGAATTGATCCCCTAGATGTCTTCCACTCCCCAGACAATTGATTTCTTATGTCTCTTCAAAACTAACCAATTTATCTTTTTATTCCTAAGATAGTTCAGAGTTGGTAATAATTTGCATAAAGGATTACACTCCTAAGTATGAGTAATTTAGGGTGTTGGGTCAAGGTTTTAGTTCCAACTGGGATGATTGAATGATGGAGGGAATGAAATGTGGCACAAAAACCCTCATAAAAGGTTTAATGAAGCTTATTTCCTCAAAATATCTCTCTTATTCACTCTCCAAGAGTGAATATTCACTTTATTCTTCAATAGACATGTATTTATCCCCATTTTTGGAGTGAGAGATAGAATTTCAATCCACAACATCATTTGATTATCGAGCAGCTTTGACCTGGTTGAACACTACTTGTTCTTACCCAAATCGAAAAATTAGACATCCTTGATCCACATCAATCAAAGCCTTTCCTATGGATAGGAATGGTCTTCCAATTGTAATGGGGATATAGCCTTCTTCTTCCATGTCAATAACTAGAAATTCTTCTGGAAAGATGAATTTTCTGACTTGAACCAAAACATCTTTGAGTATTACCCTAGGGTACTTCACTGATCTGTTGGCATGTTTCAGTGCTACTCTGGTTGTTTTCAGTTCTTGGAGTCCTAGATTGTGGAAAAAACTCATCGGTAATAAGTTGATTCTGGCTCAAATATCACACAAGGCTCTTCCAAACTTTCATTCTCCTATAGCATAAGGAATTTAGAAACTTCCAAGATCACTCATTTTTGGTGAAATTTTCGGCTACAAAATATCAGAGCATTCTTCATTTAATGAGATGACCCCAAGATCTTCTATTTTAATTTTGTTGGATAATAAATCCTTGATTTTTTTACATAAATTGACATCTAAGAAATGGATTCTTAAAATGGTAGGTTGATGTGAAATTGTTTGAACATATCTAGAAATTTCTTATGTTATGCCTCCTGTCTTCCTTGCTTTTCTTTTTCTAGAAAGGGAAGAGGTGGCTTGTATGGGGGGGGGGGACATAAACTGCTTCCTTTTTCTACTCATGAGTTTGGTTCTTCTAAGCTGGTACTTCTTCTTGAGGTGTGGATGATGTAGTATTATCAACTTATCTATCTTATACTGGTTGCTTATTAGGCTCTTATTTTTTCCTTTCATATCTTCTTCTCAGTTGTTGAAAGTACAATATCTTCTCGATTCTCATCATTACTGCCTTGTCTTCCTCCCTTGGGTATATCTCTATGTTACCGGGTATGGTACCTGGAAATATATTGGACAAAGTCTTCAATATTTGACCCATTTGGATTTCAATATTCCTTAAATAATCTCTTTGGTTTTGCATTTCCATCTCCTCAGTTTTCATTCTCTGATCTGATTTTTGGACAAAAGTACCCAAGAGACTTTCTAGGTTACTTTGAAGCGGAGGAGGTGGTCACTGAGGTCTTGGTTTGGCAGGTTGGAATTGTTTCTGAGGTCTCTATGGGAAGGGATTTTGTTGCATATGCTACTGAGTTTTTGGCACTGGATTTATCTGTGGATACCCTAGTGGTCCTTGATTCTGAAATGGTACTTGACCGCTTTGCTATTGAAAATATCCTTGGTTATTCTGAGGCTGCTGCTGAGCAGGCCTATGCTGTTAGAATTGTTACTACTTTTGAAAAGGGGGGTTATTTTTATCATAATTGATATAAATAAAATATTAGGATTGTGAATCATCAACTCCTACTTTGTATTCTTGGTAGAGATGTGGGCCTCCGTACATCTCGTAAGATTGTATTTCCGTTATAGGGGTAAGAGAGGGTTTTATAGAAGGCATCTGAAATGATTCTAGATTCTTTATGAGCACTTTGACTTATGCTTCTAATCGGGTGCTCTCATCCACCAGGTAGATACCACATCGAGGTGTTACATTATCACTTTGTCACAAGCTAACATTTTGTGAAACATCATCAAGAATATCTCTCCCAACTTCTAGGGTTTTAAAAATTATCCCCCATCAACAGTAGCATCAAAAACAGTTCGTGTAGCTGGCTGGAATACTTGGTAGAATTTCTGCAACTGAATCCACATATCCAGTCCATGATGTGAACATTTTATCATTAGATACTTGAATAGATCCCATGCTTCCCATGCTAATTCTCCATCAGTTTGAAAAAAGTTCTGAATATCATTCCTAAGCTTCTAAGTCCAGATTGGTGGAAAGTATTTGACTTATAACTTCTTAGAAAGATCATCCAAAGTCATGATTGACGCAAGAGATTGACATTTTAGCCATTATTTAGCTCTGTCTATTAAGGAAAAGGGTAAGATGTGTAGTCTGATTGCATCTGAAGAAACCCCATGGTTGCGAAAGGTATCAAAAATTTTTAAGAAGTTATAAATGTGCTCATGTGGGTCTTCTCTCTAGAGACCACTGAATTTTCCCATGTTCTGGATCATGTGAATGATTCCTAGTTTAATTTCAAATGTGTGAGCTTGAATGGGGGGATGAATGATGCTTGGTGTGGTACCATGTATTGATGGCAATACATAATCCATGATGGTACTTTCTTGATACATCAAGTGTTCTCCTGGTATAATTTGATGAAGGTTCAGTAGGTTGGGTCCCACTTGGTGGTGTTGATCAGCCATTACTGACCCACGATGTGAAAAAAGGTACCTTTCAATCTTAGGATCTAAGGTTAAAGGCTCTTCTGAATCAAGGTTCCTTGAACAAGTCAAAGGACCTTGGTACATACAATATACAATATAAAAAGGGTATGCAAGGGTGTCTCAAAAGGAAATAAGGTAAAGAGGGTCAGGGAAAGGCAATCCCAGGTCTTTGGGCTAGAGGCCTTGAAAAGCAAAACATTGCATCCGCATCAACGATGAAAAAATTTGATGTGCCCACACACGTTGTTGGTTTCATATGGTCTACGGTCATATTAGATTTATTGATTTCACAAACTTCACTTACTACTCATGCGTAGCATAGCGATAGTTTGGGGTCGATCCCATAGGGAGGAAGCTAGTTCTTAGAGGTTTTATGCTTGAGACCCTTAGGTAGGAGTCCTTTCTAGTTGCTTTTTGTTTGGGAGTTACTAAATCTAGGATAATTGGTGGTTTCTTTAAATTATTAAATAGGGGTCAAGATCAATTTAGAGTATCTGTAAGAAGGATTATATTAATTCTAATCTTGGAAGGGTCTTAAAGTTTAGGTTGCAAAGCAAGCGAAAATCACTAGTTGACTTTGGTCAATTCAACTAGCTCTACATAGAAGGTAACTATTCCTTGATCGGGAGATAATGACAAAGTCAGTGCATTAAGATTTTCTTATATGAAAAAAAGTATCTTAGGATAGTGGTCATAGCCTAATTTACTCCAATCAGAATAGGGTCTTTTACTTGGATATCCCCTGGTCAAAGAAATTCAAATGATTTGGGTAGACATTTATCTTTTATCCTAATTACTAATATTTTATGGTTACCAAAATTAGAATTAAAGATTTATTATGAATTCAGATACATCTACTCTTGATCCCTACCCCTGGGTGGTTTTATCCACTCATGGTTAGAGGGGATGCAAATAAATAAATAAATAGAACTATGGTGAACATGATAAGAATGTCTGAATGTAAATAATTCAAAATCATGAAATAGTTTGAATTCAAAAATGGGGACAAGCATGCAATAGGTAGTTAAGAAATACAAATCAAAAATAAATAAAATGATTAATTTAAATGAAAGTATAATTGGATTGCACACAAGTTCAAAGATGAGTGAACGTAAGCGATGCGATGGAAATTATAAGGCGATGAAGAAAACACAATCCACAGCTCTTGAATTGAAATAAAATATGAAACAATGAAGAAATTTGTGTCTGAGAGGAAAAACGATGAAGGAAAATCAAAAGGAACAAAACAAAAGAAGTATATACTCTCTAATTTTCTAAAATGTGCTACCAAGGTGCTGTATATATAGATGAAATAGGTCACAATTTGTAATATATTACAAATCATATAACACCGATCCACGCAATTCTATAAGTATTTTGAATCTTTCATGTATATCATGCATATCTCGCCCGAAATATGAGGTTTGACCACTTTACATGTCATGTACCGATGACTCATGACGTGTACGAGCCTTCTAACTATTCCTTTAGAGACGATTTCTTGTTCAATGGGTTTGACTAGGATCACATTGTATATAACCCAATCACAATGTGTAATGGATTCTTTCTCTGTAGAATTCATGATTTGGTTCACGACTTGGATCATAACTTGTTGGATGCTGTGAAATCCTATTACATGACGTCTACGACTAATTTACAACATGTAATAGGAAAATTCTGAACTTTTTTCTACATTTATTCATTTGAATCCTATGAAAGCCTCATTCCTTTAAAATTAAGCACATACCAAGCACATTATCGAATAAATCAATGAAAATCCTTAATTAAATGAAATCAAAAAGTATATATGAATTTGGATTATTATAAGGTATCTATAAGATGCAACCATAAAGAGATGGTGACATCATAGAATGCCAATAAAGGGTGCAAGTTACTCAAATACAGTTTTGGATTGAGGTAAGCAACAAGATCATAGAATATTCATTTGGAATTAATATTTTCCATGTGTCTATAAGAGGTTAGTGGGATAACCACTATTTTTCAAGTATAATACATTTGAAAAAATATGGAAAAAATCTATTGGTCTTATTGTTAGTTAAGACTGGGATGAAATTGAAACTCCAAATATTGACTTCAAGTTTCAACCTACATTCTAGGGAATAAGATATACTGAGAAAGATCTAAAGGTTTATTAGACCAATTCAATAGTATATATACTGAAAAGGTATTGAAAATACAAGTTGGAACAATTCAAGAGATAATTGTTACCAGTGTCACATGGAATATATCTCTCCAAGAAAACATTCATGGGGAATAGGAGGATATTAATGTGGTGAGTTGAATTCCATATGCTTTAGTGATGGATCAATCACATATTCCATGATATATAAGTGATATTTCCATCATATATTATATTCTAGGAAAATATAAATAGTATACAAGATAACTGTAAGGGAATAAATTACAATTTTCCTTGTTTACTTGAATAAGTACATAAGATATGTTCCTGGTATGTGGAAAGGAAGGGATATTAGTTACAAGGAGACACAAACTAGTCTTCATATAGATTGATATGATCTAATATCATAGTTAGGCTAAGGTAATGAGTAATACAATCCCATTCAAGCCAGTGGTATCCATACCTACAAATAACAAGTACATTACAACTTCTTTGGTAGCTAAAGAAGTAGTGTATATTACACAACAATTTTTTCTAGTTCTTGGAATCACACTTAGTAAGTAAATTTTTATCATAATGATAATTATTATATTGGTACTAGATAATATTTCAAGTTTAGATAGTTGAAAAAGTAATATACTTAGAGATATTATCTCTTGAGAAGTCTTACTCAAAGAGGTAAAGTCATATATAATAGAATATACATGTAGTGAAAATGTGGGAAAACCATGAATAAATCTATAACATAGAATAAAAATGATCTTACCATGTGAGAGTTAACAAGAATGGTTAACATGTTGGATCCAGTGCAAGTGAGAGTGTTATAAAAGTGGGTGACCTATAATCAACTTTATCAGTACTTCTAGATCACTATACCATGTATACAATGAGTTATTAATGATGTATACTTACTATTATAGTGTTGATATTTCTGCATCCACTATTTAAATGGTAATTTCCATAGATTATTTTTCATATCAAAAGGTTATAGCAGTTCCCAATCTATAATGAGAATCTCAAAATACTATGACATTGATCTTAAACATATGTCCTATGGCCTAGATACATCATACTGACTGGAGATAGTTGATGTCTGATTATCAGGTGTTGGGGGCTCATAAGCATTGATAATTCTTCTCATGAATTTTGAACTTGGTGGTCTCTAGTAAGTAAGATCATGAGGACATAACTTCCAATAAGAACACCACATGTTTTGGGTGTCATTGGATGTTATTATCTATAAATATGTATATTAGTCTCTTGAATTGATATCATTATCATTGTGTACCATTTGATCACATAATTTTATGCAAGAAAAAACTATGAAAATGAATCCATGGTAAGGTATATTATGTTGGGTGTATCATTGGTGGTATGACATTGGTTGAAAGTTCAAGATATAATTTGTCACTTTTGATTTCAGGAAGTAATATATTGGCCTCGGTTGATCTAGATGGTATTACCTTCAAAAATACTTTTCCAAGGTAGTCAAAGGTAAGTTCATCTAGTTAGATCAATAAAAAATAAATGAAGAAAGGATAATGACACAAGTGTGCATCCTAATTTACGAGGCATCTAAAGATAAAGAGACTCACTACTATAATTTAATGTATTTGCGATGGTACATTTACGATGAACAAATTTCCCATCGCAAATAGTTTGCAGACAACACCTATTTGCGATAGAGGTAGAATTTTGTTGTGGATAGTAACTATTTGCGATGGATTTATAAATCCATCGCAACTATTTTTGGTGGGATTTCCCACCGCCTAGCAAAAAAATCATTTGTGATGGGAATTTTTGATAGATTGAATAATCCATCACAAATTCCCTTTAAGTCGATAATATTTTCGATGAGAATTGAATTTCGTCGCTATTATACCGTCGCAAAAAGTATCGAGTTTTAACTGGCTGCGCCGCTCCTTTCTTCTTCCTCATCTTTTCTTCCTTCATTCCCTCTCCCAAATGCAGTGGAACCCTACCAGTCACCCCACTTCATGAAGCCCTAGAAAGATCTGTTTCTTTGGTTTTTTGGGTGATTTCCCACCAAATCTCCAAGGTATAGACTCTGCTTCTGTCCTTTGTCAGTTTTTTTGCATATTTTCATTAGATTGACAAATTGAAAAAACCTAGGTTTAAAATTTTATCATATTTTAATGATTTATTTGACATATAGGATTAGTATAAACATATTATTGCAAATTTGAGTATTTTGATTACGCCCAAATTGTTTTAATATGATTTACAGTATTTTTCATAATGTTTGATCTTTAAAATGTATAGATTTTTTTGGGTGTTTAGGGTTATTGAAACATTATTATTTTATATTATATGAAATATGATTATTATTAAAATATACTGTAAGTTTTTATTTGTTTGAAAATATACTGTTTTCTTCAACACTTATATTTATTTTAGTTTTCTTCGTGTTTTAAGGTTGCTGGAAATTAATTATAATTTTACCTGTTCTTTGTTGCTTACTATTTTTTTTGGTTTTATTATTCCTTTCATTTGTTTTCTAGTTCAAATTTCTTTGTTGCATGTGCATGTACGTATGTATAAATATTTGTTATGTTAATTTTTTTTGCACACGCACATAATAATAATATTTGTGCGCGCATAATATTTTTTTATAATTATATTTGCATGTGCATAATATTTGTTTACAATAATATTTGTTTATAATATTATTTTTTATATTAATTTTTTGGCACACATGTATGTATGTATGTATTTCTAAATATTTGTATGTATAAATATAATTGATTTATTTTTAATAATGATGATAAAATTAATTTAAAGAAAACATTTTAATAAAACGTTATTTATAAGAATCTTTTTTATAAAAAAATGTTAAAAAATTTTATCATTGAAAAACAATGACAATTTAAAATATGTAATATTTAGTAAGAACTTATTTAATAATAATTAGAACAATTTTTTGTAATATTTTTTTAAAAAATATACAAAATATAAATAATTATTATAAATTCGTAAAAAAATACTATTTATTAAAAATATAGTATTAATTTAAATAATTAGTAAAAATCAATAAATAATTTATAATATATAATAATTAATGATTCTTTATTATTAATAAATTGTAAATATTAGTGATAATTATAAAATTATAATAATTTTTTAAGAAATTATAATAAAATATAGCAACTTTTATAAATTCATAATAATACGTATAGAATATTGTATTAATTAAAATAATTAGTATTAATATTTCATATAAATGTTGTAAAAACACCCTAATCGCACAAATATTATAATTCATCTAGGGCAAAAATTATTAATTCAAAAATTATTAATTCTAAATAATTATGAATTCAAATCAATTATTAATTCAAAAATATGAACTCAATTTTATTTATAAATTATTTATATAAATTATAAATTCAATTTAATCAAATTATATATATAAATATGTTTATATAAATTTGATATTTGTATATTTGTTTAAAAATGAGTTAGAATATATTTGATGTATTTATATTAATTAAGAAATTGTGATATATATAGTAATTATTAAAATTGCAACAATAATTTAAATAAATTAATAATAATCATTACATAATTTATAATAATTTTGATAATTTATTAAATTTTAATAATAATAATCATTACATAATAAAATTTTAATAATAAAATTACAATAATAATTTAAGAAATTATGATATATATATATAATCATTACATAATTTATAATAATTTAAATAATGAATAATAATAATTACATAATAATAATTACATAATTTATAATAATTAATAATAAGTATTAATAATCATTTCATAATTTATAATAATAATCATTACATAATTAATAATATTCATTATATAATTTATAATTAATTGTGATATATATATAGTAATTATTAATTAATTAATAATAATTTCATATAAATGTTTAATTAATTAAAATAGTCCGTATTAATATTTTAATATATATTTATATATAAAAATAAATAATTATATAAATATTATTAATAAAGGATTAAAAATGACACCCCCACGTGTGATGTAACAAAACAGTCGACGCTAACAAATGTTACGTCATGCCTAGGGTAAACCCCACATCCCGAACCCAACGATGATCACTGATTTATCATATGATACATAGTTTGAAAGATATATTGAATTTTTATAATAATTTACAATAAAAATATTAAATTAATTACCCTTTCCTGCAATGTAACTACCCGATGCTCACAAATCTAATGCCTTTTCTAGGATAAACCCCACATCCTAGACCCAGTAGTGATATAAAATTTATCATATGTGACACCGTTCAAAAGATATTCTATTATTTTAAAAAAATAGCATGTGTCTTATATAATATATTTAATATTTTTATTTTTATCTACACCGAGCCTCTACGGGCCCCATAAACTAGTGCTAACCCAATGCCTCACTCTGCTCATATTTCATAGAATATTTCAAGATGGTAACATATAATAATAATTTTCAACTAGTCAAAATGATCAATAATAATAATTATTATTCTTGTTTTTTTTAGATAACTATGGGCTCGAGAATTAGACACCAATATCTTTTACATGATCATGATTGGATAAATAATCAGAAAAATCCAAATGGTTTTGTTTTAAATCCTATCTACAAGGAAGGTTTTAAAGCCTTTATATAATTTTCATTGTCAAATTCAGATTTTGTTTTTGAAGGAATAATTAAATACCCATACAGGGGAAGTTGTAGGCGAACGACATCACCGTATTGTGGTTAGTGATTTTGTTGAACAATGTCATCCCTTCGAGCTCACTGAGGCCAAACAAAATGTCACTTTGGATTCAGGTTTCAATGAGGAGTCTTGGATACTAGAGACTTCACAGAGTGTTGAGAAAGGTCGAGTGATTGGTATTAGTTCTCGACTGAATTCTATGAGTTATTATGGTACTTCTATGATGGCATCAGTGAGCTCGAAGGGAGTTCATGGAGTGTCGTCATCAATGCCTTTGTCCGCTACACATTATGAGTAGAGGTTGAGAGTTTAGGATGAGATGATAAAGAAGATGCAGAAGAATAGGGAGGAGCGTGAGCAGTAGTGTTTGAGAGATGAGGAGATGATGTAGTATATATGGTGACTTGTGCATGGTGTTGGTATGTAGACATATTATATTTGAAATGATGTATTACTTTTATGTGTGTTTTAATTTTTTTAATTTTTTTAATGTTTTTTAAATATTTTCAATTTTATTTATTTACAAATAATTTAATTATTTCTTTAAAAAAAAAAGGTTATTTGTGATATATTATTTATCCATCACAAAAGGGTTTTGCGACGGATCATCGCAAAAGGTTTATAAATAATATTTCGGGTTTTTTTTTGCAACGGACTATATATATATTGAAAAAAAGGTTTTCTATGACAGGCCATCTCAAATAATTATATTTGTGATGCCTTATTCCATGACAGACTATTTTCAACAGACACCCATCGTAAAAAGTCATTTGTGACGTGAATTGGTTGCAAATGCACCATCACAATTATAAGAAATTCCTGTTGTGATTATATTATATAGTGCATATTCATAGGATGGTTTTCATTGTTATGACTATTCCTTATCTCTTTAGAGGCCTTGATGGGTTACTATAATTCACTTTTAGTTTATGAATACTATTCACTTCTATAATGATAATGGCACAGAGGTTCACACATAATAGAGTATTAAAGAATCTACCCTATTATAGTGAATAGGTATATAGGACATGGTGGGACCCACCACGGGGTCCGAGAGTTGTCCAAGTAATCGATCAACGATGAATAAATAAATTCATTATCATTAAAGTATATAATAATTAGTTTGAATTTATTTATTAAAATTATTCACAAGGTATTAAGTGAAGACATGGAAAATATTATACGAACAATTATTATTTTAATATTCAAGGATCGTTTAATATTAGTGGGAATTATGAGTCAAGTAAATGACTCTATTTTATCATGAAATATATTTATTATATATTATAAGTATGTGATAAAATATAAATAATATTTATGATTTAGTTAGTTCATCATAACTATTTATTTTTTTTTGACAAAAAAAGACGGATCCATTAATGATGGAGATCAGCAGAAATACAACAGCATAACCATGATGGAAAATGATTGAACCAAAGCAAATCCTCGTAAGGAGGGCCAATGCCAGCCAACTTGTGAGCGGCTTCATTTGCTTCCCTTTTGACAAAAGAGAAAATGCAGGAATTGAAGCCTTGTCTCCGCGATTGAATACACCGGATAATGGGGCCGAAAGGTTGAAGCCCGCCGTCAGTGAGATTGATGGCATTGATTACCATGAGACAGTCGGACTCGATGTGAATAGAATCCCAACCGCGATCTTTTGCGAAGTTTAACCCAGCAAGGATGGCGGCGGCCTCCGCGACTGAGGGCTCCCAAAGTGTGTAACATGCTTCGTATTTGGCTGCGATGAGATTTCCCAGGTTGTTTCGGGCCAGTAAACCTAGTCCAACTGGGCCATCCTTAGGGAGAGATGCATCCACATTGATCTTAAAAATCCCTTCCGGTGGAGGGCACTAGTGTTGGGGAAGAGGAGAGGGGGTGAAAAGTCTTTGTTGCTCAGGGTGGTTCTGCCAAACCGCAATCCATGACAAAGCCCGGTCAATCCAAAATCTGGGGGGCCTCCAGAAATGATTGAAAATGGCCTCGTTCCGCCGATCCCAGATAATCCAAGTCAAAATGCACAGGGCGCCTGCTTTAGCTGGCGAAAAGGAGGAGCACCATCGCAGCAGAAGAGAGGTAGGATCTGAGGCGACGTCCAGGGACAGCTCGGTAGTTGATCCCCAGCCATTCCAAACCTCCTGGGCCCCGGGACATTGAAACAGAGCATGGAGAGGGGATTCAATCATAGAAGGGCAGAAAGGGCATGAGTTGTCGTATGAAAAGTGTCTGTAGGCAAGGAGGCTCTTAGTGGGAAGTATACCGGTACACACCTGCCACCAGAAAAAGCGAACTTTAGGGGGAACATTAAGCTTCCAAATTGATGTCCAGGGCCTCGCATTTCCTTCTGTAATTTGAGCAGCAAGAGCTCGCCGGTAACCAGCTTTCACCGAATACTCTTCTGAGCTGTCGTTTGTCCAGTATAGATGATCTGGCCCTGCGTCTGGCACACAGGGGAAACTCAGAATAATTCTCCTATCCCTCTCATTAAACCATGAGAAGAGTTTTTCCAGACACCATCTCGCCCCTTGATCATCAAAAAGACAACAGACTGTGGCATGTTCGGATCCTGGATAAATAGGGGATGGCGCCTTCGTGCCTGCCTGATCAAAAAGCCAGGGATCAGTCCAAATCTTGACCGTTGAACCGTTCCCAATCCTCCAGCCAAGTCCTTTCTTCAGAAGATTACGACCACCCCAAATGCTTCTCCAGAGAAAACTGGGTCGATAGCCAAGATGGGAATCCAAGAAATCCTTATGTGGGAAATATTTAGTCCGGAGAACTCGCGAGCATAGGGATGATGGGTTATTAATTATACGCCAACCTTGTTTAGCCAGAAAAGCATCATTAAAAAGAGAAAGGTCCCGGAAACCCATTCCGCCTTCAGATTTTGGTTGGCAGAGAGCAGACCAGGCGATCCAATGGACTTTATTTTTTCCGTCTTTTCGACCCCACCAGAAGTTAGATGTTCTGGATTGAATCTTTGAAAGCACCACATCAGGCAGTTTAAAAATAGACATCAAATAGCTGGGGACAGATTGAAGAGCCGCCTTGATGAGGATTTCCTTCTCGGCCTTGGATATTTTCTTAGGGGTCCAAACTTGTATTTTTCTTTCAATTCGATCCACAATAGCTGAACATATTTCTTTCTTTGACCGTCCAAACACCGTCGAGAGCCCAAGATACTTCTGGAGGTTGGGGAACCCTAATCAGATATTTTGGAAACCCACTATATAAGATAGGGGAGCTCTATTATTTAGACTACTCATTCCAAAAGAATGATATCTTATCTCTCCTCCCATATCTTAGAGAGATAAAGTATCTCATTGAGTGACCAATCCAAGAGCGACATCGATGGATCGAAGTGAAGAGATCGAGGTGATCGTCACAACGTCGAAGGATTTTTTAGAGATCTGTGCTAACACCTAGAATTCAATGAATGAAAATTGTGTAGATTCTTGAAGTGTGTGTGGATGATATATAGGGGTTTAGATTTGGATCCTTTGAGTAACGGTCTCTGATAATGATCCATAGTCAACAGTTCCTCGATTCGAATGAGGTAACTATTCAATTTAACTTTTGTGATTATTAAATTCACATGAGATCCTAAAACCTCTATTAGGGATTAAATATCCAGAAATGAAAAGTTTCATCATTCCAATGATAATTTTTTTAAATCCTCGACCCACCAAATTCTGCAATGGACCCCGGTAACTTTACCATTGGTTCTTGAATATTGGTTTCATGTAAAGACCTTGGCCCTAGTAGCCCAGAGTTAGTGGTTAATTTATTACATTAGCACTAGATACAAATGATCACACCCCAAAGAACCAAATAGTTTAGTAGTCTTGGTATTATAGATACATAAATGATTCATATATTACACTGGAAATATAAAAACATTGCTTAATAAAAATTCTTTCATACTTGAAATCATTGATAACATACTTCTTCATATCCTGGAGAAAGGAAAAAAATAAGGGTGTGATCAGATTCTCAATAAGTGTAATGTACAATAAAATCTATCATGAGTAAATAAGGAATAATTAACATGGAATAATGGATAATAAAAACACATGTTATTCAATCAATAACTTGAGTTCAATGATCATCTATGGACAATATCAACAAAGAAAACACATGGATGCTGAAAAAAGAATTCTTAATAAAGTAAATGCATAATTCTAGACATTCATGATCAAGAACTCTTAACCAATAAATCATGAATCCTACCATTAATGACTCTTAACCAAGACAATATCATTCAGTGAATTACTCTCAACCAATACATTATCATTGTATGGGAAGACATACACCAAATACCAAACTATTATGACATATTTTTACAGCCTCAACCTATACATCATGCCAACCTATTTTGTCTCATGAGACTTATCAATGTATCGAGGAGCTATCTATAACTGGTCCCAACCCATCACTTACATATCCTATGAATTCTTTAAATTTTGAATGATTAGTAAAATTTATTCACGAAATTCCTTAAAAATCATAAATTATCCACATTAAATCAAGAACACGGAACATATATACTTCATCATCATATACCATCCAAATAAATAATAAATATGGTACCATTGTATCATATCCCTAGTAACATAAATGGGTGTTTTCCTAGTTTAAAATACATTTAAAAGGCCATTGAAACATTTCATTGGAAAAAATAACCTTTTCACTTTGAAATCACTTATTAAAATCCAAATATTTCCTAAATATTAAAGAAAAATTTTATTTGAAAATAACCTTTTAAACTTGTAAAGGAATCTTAAAAACATTAATTGGTCATTATGGTGTAAAATTTCATCCACATCGTGTATGTTAAAACAAATATTCCTTTCACATTTTTAGTAAAAAGTCAAAAGTAGCTTGTTTATAAAAAAAGAAAATTATTTTTAATTTTTTTTAAAAAAATTAAATCATGGATAAAATTTACTTAAAAAAATAATATTATAATATTAACAACATTATTTAAGAAATTTTTAGAAAACTTGGATATGGAATAAAAAATATTTTTGACTAAAGAGGGGAATAAAGTTGGTTTTCCTTAAAAATATTCTTTTGGTCTCTTTAGTACTTAAAGTGAGGAAAATGAAATTAAAAACATGAAATATTAAAAAATAACAATAGGAGAATAAAATTAATGATTTTCTTAAGAGATAGATCATAAAATTTCATCATTTTAAACTTAATCATAACAATCTTGATAAACAATGAGATCGTAATATAAATCCCTTACCACTTTGGTAACTCTCAAATTGAAACCTCGTGAAAGAGATAACATTATATGTATATGTAAATAATTATAATTTTAATTATAAGAATCATAAAATACATTCATGTATATTATATTCATCAGATAAAATAAACAAGTAGTGAATATGACATGTGTCTCATAGAAATAAAAGTGAAACAAAAATCCCTTACCTCAGACCCGGCTTTCTTTTCATGTGATTTTATCCTCCTGTATAATAAATTTAAATTTATTATAATTCTATACCAAGAACATATAAATAAATATAATATTATATATAATCCACTTATAACATTTTATGACCCATATATTAATAATTCTTTATTAAAATCATCATTTTTGAGTGTTAAATGTTTTATTTTTTCATGAGAATTTTGGTTTGTTAGTTTTGGTATTTGTACATTGATCATGGTTCCATAAACTCAATAATTTTATTCATGATATAAATATAATAAATATTAATTATATATATATATATTTATATTCATCCATAAAAGGTAGAGATAAAAATTTAATTACACCATTCATAAAGACAGTTGGCCGTATATATGCATGAATGCTGTTTTCACTTTTCAATGGATTGAATGAAAGAAAGGTAAATAAAAATATAACTTTATAGAATCATTATTATGTAATTCATATAATATATATTCATTAAATATATCCTTATTATTATCTATTTAAATCTTAATAAAAAAAAATCACATCGCTTCAGAGAGGTGGTAGTCCGCATGTACACACGAGCGACATTATCGTTTTCCAATGGATAAAAAGGTAAATGGTAAATATGATATTATAATTACAGAAGAATAATTATATTATTAATATAATAAATAAAAATTAAACCCATAATAATAACCATCCATGAAATATGGTGATGAAAAATTAATTATATCGCTACGTGGAGGTGGTAGTCTACACGTACACACGAGAGATACTTTCACTTCCCATTTGAAATAAAAGAGGGTGAATAATGGTATTTGCATAATCATAATAAAATTTTAATATATTAAAGATAATTAATTTATTATTTTATGATAAATACCACAAATTTATATGAGTTATAAGAATAAATAAATTGAAAGAGGTCGGGTAGGAAGATTGCCTCTTCTTCGATAAGCCTCTTCTTGAGGACCCTTGAAATAGTATTTCAAAAAGACTAAAAACTCTAATTAATGTATTGGAGAGTTGAGAAGATAATTTGGAAGGTTTTTTAATATATATAGCTCAAAGTGGTGTAATGAAAAGAGATAGGAGGTTTCCATTTATAAGGGAGGGAAAATGCACACTTCGAATTACCCAAAAGTTAAAAATATAATTAATTCAGTCTCAAGAAAAATGATTCCAAATGGAAAGATATTTGAAGAAAAATAGGATAAGGTTGAAATTTCACTATCCAATTAAATTTATACATGTTTTTATGTCATTTTAAACCTTATCTTTTAGTTTAAACCCTTTGTTAACCAATTTTAACCTTAACCATGGTAATAATTTTTTTAATCTTAAAGGATTTTAATTTTAATTATAAGGTAAAAATTAGCTCATAAATGGAAAATGTATGAAAATTTTGACCAATTATAATCATAATTATCCAATTTCAATAGATGTATGGTTTTTTTAAATAATTTAATGAAATATTATTTTTCATAAAATATCATTAATGTCATTTTTGACAGTATTCATTTACTTTGACTTTAAAGTCATCAAGATAGTCATGGAATTAAAATTTAAACCTTTCACACATCCCTAACATGATATATTTATCTAAAAAACTTTTAAAACACAATAATTTACCCAAATTGTATTACTTTTAATATTTTTAAAATCATTTATTTTATTTTTCTATTAATTGAATAAATATTGTGCCGACATTGCGTAATCATTTAAAGTAATTATTCAATCACTAAAAATTATAAATAAATTACTGTGATAAAAAAATTAATTCTTATTTAAAATAAAAATCTAGAACCAAAATTATCCTCGTTTTATCCTTATGATTTTTTTGCGATGTTAAAGTCAAGAGAGTGACATTTTGGAATTTTCTTTACTTAAAATAATATAAATTTCATTATCAAGGGAAAATGGAACCAGAATTCTATATATTTAAATTTTGGATGTATATGGACAAATTTCTTCCATATAGTAAAATAAATTCAAGTATTTTGTTGATTTTGTGACCTTATCGCATGGTTTTAACCCTGATTTACCTATTTTACCTTTATAAAGGTGAAAAATATTTACCACAATTACTATTCATAATGACCACAAAAGGGACCTATTTACCAAATTTTAAAATCTTGATTCTAAACATGTTATCCATTTTTCAATATCCAATCTCTTGAAGTATAATAAATCAATTTAAATATAAATTTGTAAAATAAAATGAAAAATAGTTTTTAGAAAAATGCGTTTTAAGCATAAAAATTAACTTATTTCAAAATAATGAATATTTATGATTCAAATGTATCATATGTAACTTTAATACCAAACCAAAAATACAATGGTACCTTTAAATTAACTGATTTAATAAAAAAAAGAAAGTATTTGAAAAATCTATATTTTCTCTATTCATTGAAAAATCAATCATTTAAAAAAATATCAAAATTTCACCCTATGTTAATTTTGATATTATTAATTAAAATGTAATTTTTATAAAATTAAATTTCTCAAAGTGATATAAATTAATTATAATATTCTCACAAAACATTCAATAAAAACCATTTTTGAAAAAAACATATTTTTGAAATATAAAATAACTTTACTAAAAATTGAGTACTCTATTATGAGTTAACTAATAAATTTGAATTAAATAAAAAATTTATATATATATTTCATAATATGGTTAATAATATTCATATTCATCAATTTAATTACTATGTTATATTATATCATAGTTTGTTTTAAGCTCAGTGTTGTGTGTCAAACAAGCTATCGAACACTTACAATTTATTTAAAGAGAATCATATTCTAAAATATCAGGGTGTTATATTCTACCACCTTAAATAAATTTTACCCTCTAAATTTTTTATTTTGGTAATTTTTTTTAAAATAATTTGAAAATACTTTTGTTGAAAACCCACATCGTACAAAGGGATAATAAAACATTCTCTAAAAAGGGGAAGTGGGAAACATAATGATTACTCAGAATAACACATAATTATGTATCCTGATAAGGAGAAAATTGGTGGGAATTTAAATTATATATATGTGGGGGAAAAAGACATCCAAATACTAATAAAGAGCGATTTAGAATATGGTTATGATAAATTTAATGACCAAAAAACCATGAATCAATAAGGGATTAAAAGACCACCAATTTATTAGAAATGAAGGTAAAATAATAACATTTTTATTTAAAGACCATTTCCTATTTTATTTTATGTATCATCCACTAATTCCTAAATCCTAAAAAATAAATAAACCTTAAAATAAGGATTATTTCAAATCTATACATAAGTATAATAACCATGTTTGCAACTGGGGAATAATTTTTCATCTTAACATAAATTGCTTAATAACATGATTCATACAAGGTTTCTTGATTAATAATTATTTCATCAGAGTGTAAAGGGATGATTTGATATCCATGAAAAGATAATATAGATCTATAATCAACTAAATCATGAGTTTATGATACATATTATTACAAATTAGTGTATTTCAACTTCATTCATAGTAATTTCATAAAGCTATACCTTCTCCCCTTGGATTATTCAATGGTAAATTCCCTTGATTCTTGGGATATTGGTTTCAAAAATTATCCATCTATTTATATATAAATCATTGGATAACATTGGTTTATTTCTTTACCATGTATTCAAGAGCCTTATGATCCCTTTATTCTCACTTGAAACAAACTTATGTTCCCATTAAGCAAGTACTTGAGTATTTCTTTCCAAAATTATCATACGTGGGAAGTTCTATCCTTACCTTATTTTCCTTCACATCATTTATTTTTTATTATTACTTAGTCATCATATTCTTCTCTTTATTTACTTTGAAAATATATGACTTGGATAATTATTTCTCTGTTCTGATGGCACTTGATATCATATCATCACATGATGAAAACATTTAAGAGACTAGTTCCCTTAAAAGGCTTCTCTTAACCCCATAAAATAAATAGTTAGTCTTAATTTATATATTACATACTTATTCTATAGAATTTATTTATAATATTATAACGTGTGACTCATAATTAGTAATACTTTCATCTTCCTTATGTATTATATTGAGTAATTTCCTTTCCATATCAACTCATTTCTCATGAGGAAATTATTTATCAAAGAATATCACTTTAAAAGTTCTCTATTACATGATTTATATTTCATCAACCACTTTAGTGTTTTTGATCAATGAACACCATTGATAAATGAACACCATTGATCAACATCTCATTTAAAACAATAAACTACTAGAATAACCTTTTCACTTTCATTAATTCCCAAAGTTATGAATTTTTTTTCAAGGGACTTAATCCATTGTTTAGCTGCCAATGGATTAATAGTTCCATTAAAATATGTTGGATTATTTCACATAAAGCAATACAACAGATATGAATCACACTTTGGAACAATATATTGTTCCATATATACAAGGTTATTCATCCTAACTTGAGTTAACTTCCCTAATATGTCCATGAAATGCTCAGTTCCAATACCAACTCTATTGGATTTCTTAGTAGGGAAATATCTAAATTGACTATGGATTTTTATTTCCTTTATTCTATTAGGTTCCATCACTAAACAATGAAACATAATATGTTAGCTTATAATCATCATGAATATTGATCTACAAATAAAAAATCCATATACGGTAGAAGTTCTCAATTACTATAAGTGATTACCACAATTATCATATTAGTTATATTTAATTAAAATCTAGTTCTCATGGTTTCCACTAAAATTACTATGATATTAACCTTAAATACCTTGAACCTAGTAACTCAAAGTCAATGGTTACATTATTACATTAGCACTAGATACAAGTGATTACATCTGAAAGGATCAAATAGTTTATTAGTCTTGGTAAAATAGATACATACATGATTCTCAAAGTATGCTGTAAATATAAAAAATTAACATAAGAATAATTTTTTCACCCTTGAAATCATTCATAATATCATTCTTGATATCCCAAAGAAATGAAAAAATAAAGCGTGAGCTCAGACACTTTGTAAGGGTTACGTAAAACTGAAGCTATCATGAGTAAATAAAAAATAATTAACATGAAAAATTGGATAATAAAAACACATATCATTTAATCAATAACTTGAGTTTAATGATAATACATGACTAATATCAATATTGAAAACACATGGAAAATGAAAACTGAATTCTTAATAAATAAAATTCATAATTATGCACATTCATGATCAAGGCCTCTAAACCAAGAAATCATGAATCTTACCTTAAAGGCTTCTCAACCAAGACATTGTTATCCAATAAATGCCTCTCAACCAAGACATTATCATTGTATTTACAGACATACACCAAATATACAACTATTATGACAGATCTTATAGCGTCATTCTATACATCATGCCAACATGTTTTATCTCATTAGGCCAATTTATTCATTGAGGGGATATCTATAATCGGTACCCACCCATCACTTTCACATACTATTCATTCTTTATATTTTTAATGATCAATACAATTCATTCCCAAAATTCCTTATAAATAAAAAAAATATCCATATTGAATCATGAAAATAGAACATCAACACTTCATAATCATAGACCGTATAAAGAAATAATAAATATGGTATCATTGGATCATATCCATAGTAACATAAACGAGTGTTTTCATAGTTGAAAATTCATTTAAAAGATCATTATAACATTTGTTGAGGAAAAATACCCTTTTCAATTTGAAATCACTTACTAAAATATAAAAATTTCTAAAATACTAAAGAAATATTTTCTTTGAAAAATAACATTGTAAACTTATAAAATAATCCTCAAAACATTGAGTGGTCAAGATGGAGAGAAATTCCATTCATTCCATGTATGTTAAAATAAAGATTCCTTTCCCATTTTCGGAAAAATGTCAAGAGTACCTTGTTTAGAAAATAAAAAGAAGGCTACTTTTAAATTTTTTTGTAAAAAATTCAATCATGGGTAAAAATGAATTTAAAAAATCATAGGATAATAATAAAATCATTATTGAAAACATTTTTAGAAAAAATGGTTATGGAAGAAAAACGATTTTTGATTGAAGAGAGAAATAAAGAAAGTTTTATTTAAAAATATTCTTTTAGTATCTTAAGAACTTAAAGAGATGAAAATGAAAGTAAAAACACATAATATAAAGAAATAATAATAGGATAATAAAAATCATGAGTTTATTGATATATATATGATAAAATTTCATCATCATAATCTTAATCATAACAATCTTAGTAAATAATGAGATTGCATCATAAATACTTTACCACTTTGGTAAAATTCAAATCAAAACCTCACGAAAGAGAAAAAATTATATGGATATTTAAATCCCAATAATTTTAATGATAATAATATTAAAATATATTCATTGTCATCATATAAATCACATAAAATAAATAAGTTATGAATATATAATGTGTCTCACAAAAATAAAAGTGATACGAAAATCTCTTACCTTAGACCCTAATTATTTTTTAAGTGTTTTTAGACTCCTACATAATAAATTTAAATTTATTATAATTTTATTCCAGAACCATTTACATACTTATAATATCATATATTATCCACTTATAACACTTCGACACTCTTTTTTTAATAATTATTTATTAAAATTGTTGTTTTTGATTGTTAATTGTTTCATTCTTTTATGAGAATTTCAGTTCGGTTGTTTCGATCCTATTAATTTTATCATAGTTCATCATATAAAGAGTTTTATTAATGATATAAATATCATATATATCCATTATTTATATATTTATATTCATCCATAAAACATAGAGCTAGAAAAATAAATTACATTGTTCATGGAGACGGTAGACCATATGTATGCATGAATGCTGTTTTCACTTTTTGATGGATGGAATGAATAAAGGTAAATAAAAATTAACCTTTATATAATCATTATTATTTCATATATATCATATATATTCATTAAATATATCCTTTTTTACTGTCTATGTAAATAATAGTCAAAAAATGAATCACATCGCTTCCTGGAGGTGGTAGTCCACACATATGCATGAGCAACATTATAGTTTTACAATAGATAAGAAGGTAATATGGTAGATATGGTATTATAATTAAAAAAGAATAATTATATTATAAAACCATATATAAAAATTAAAACTATTATAATATCCATTTATGAAATACACTGATGTAAAATGAATTGTATCGTTATGTGGAGGTGGTAGTCCACACGTACACACAAGCGATACCTTCAATTCCCATTTGATGGAAAATATGGTGGATAATGGTAGTTAAATAATTATAATAAAATTTTAGTATATTTAGTGTACTAAATTTATTGTTTTATGATAAATTACATAGATTTAAATGAGGTATAAAAAGAAATAAATTTAAAGAGGTTGGGTAAGAAGATTACATCTTCTTCAGTATGCCTCCATTAGATCTCTTCTTAAGGACCCTTGGAATTATATTTTAATAAGGACTGAACCAATAATTCATGGATGGAGGAGTTTATAAGATAACATGATAGGTTTTGGTCAGTATATATGGCTCAAAGTGGAGTAAAGAAAAGAGAGAAGGGGTGTCCTTTTATAAGGGAGGGAAAATACACATTTGGAATTACTAAAAAGATTAAAATATAATTAAGCCTTTATCAAGATAAAATGATTCAAAATGGAAATATATTCAAATAAAAAGAAGATAAGGTATAAATATAATCATCTAATAAAATTTAGATATGGTTTGTGTCATTTTAAACCTTATCTTTTGGTTTAAACCCTTTGTTAACCAATTTTACCCATAAGCGTGAAAACAATTTTTTAATATTAAAGGGTTATAATTTTACTTATAAGGTACAAATTGCCTCATAAATGGGTAAGGTATTACATTTTAGACCAATTATAATTATAATTCTCCTATTTAAATATTTTTAATATTTTTTAATAATTTAATAACATTTTATTTTTCATAAAATATCATTAATGTCATTTTGACACTATTCATTTACTTTGACTTTAAAGTCATCAAGATAGTTATGGAATTAAAATTTAAACCTTTAAAACATCCCTAACATGTTATATTTATCTAAAAAATTTCTTTAACAAACTATTTCACCCAAATTTTATTAAGTTTAATAATTTTAAAATCATTCATTTTATTTTTCTATTAATTGAATAAATAATGTGTCGGTGTTGCATAAGCATTTCAGGTAATTATTCAATCACTAAAAATTATAAATAAATTAAAATTATAAAAAACTAATTATTATTTAAAATAAACATTTATAACCCTAATTATCCTCATTTTTTCCTTATTTTTTTTGAGATATTAAATTCAAGAGAGTGATAATTTAAAATTTTCTTCACTTAAATTAATATAAATTTCATTATCAATGTAAAATGGCACAAAAATACCATATATTTTAATTTAGTATTTATATATTCCAATTAATTTTATAAAATTAAATAAATTTAAGTGTTAGGTTGATTTTGGTACCTTATCTCATGGGTTTAGCCTTGTTTTTCAAATTTCACCCTTACCGAGGTGACAAATATTTACCAGTGTTAGTATTCATAATGATGAAAAATAAAAGAGTCCTATTTACCAAATTTGAACCTAATAATTCTAAATATGTTATCCATTATTAAATATTAATTATCTATAAGTGGCATAAATCAATTTTAATATAAATGCATAAAATGCAATGAAAAAATGTTTTTAGAAAAATGATTTTTTAAGTAGAAAAATTGACTTATATAACAATCATGAATATTAATGATTCAAATGAAAATAATTAGACTATTATAAATCAAATTTATTATATTTCACTTTAATACTAAATCTAAAATCCATTAAATTACTTGATTTAATGAAAAGAAAAGAGATTATTCGAATAATCTTAATTTTTCACTATTCACTAAAAAATCAATCATTTTAAAAAAACCCAAAATTTCACCCTAATTTTATTTTGATATTATGAATTAAATAATTATGGTCTTTTTTCCAAATTTAATTACTAAAAATGGTAGAAATTAATTATAATATTCGTACACAAAATTTTATAAAAACCATTTTTGAAGAAAACATATTTTTGAAACATAAAATAACTTTATTAAAAATTGAGTACTTATATATTATGAATTGGACAATGAATTTGAATTACATAAAAAATTTAAATATATTTTTCCTAATGTGGTTAATCCTATTTATACACATTAATTTAATGGTTATGTTATAATATATCATGGTTTATTTTAAGCTCAGTGTTACATATTAAGAAAGCAATTGAACACTAATGATTTATTTAAAGAGAAATATATTCTAAAACCTAGGGGTGTTATATTTTACCCTAGTTTTAAACCAGCATGGAAGTGTGAGTGTTGTGTGGATTTGGAAATAATATAATAAAAATACTATATTATTTTTATTCCATGCATAAATTTTTTTGATGAAAAACCTATATCTCTCAATCTGGATATTGGGAGGTAAAAATGACCCCATTATTGAGTCCTGAATGGAGTGTTTAGTCTAGGTGTGATGTTAGTTAAGTTTTCATCAGGGTTCTCAGTTGTTCAATGTTGCGATCGGATTAATTAAATAATTAAATAATTAAATTAATTTTTTAATTTAAAGTGAATACCTGGAGCATGTCTATTTAATCCTAATTATGAAACCTTTATAGGGTTAATTGCTTTTGTCATTGAAAAAAACAAGGGAGAGTTGAGGGGAGGGTGAAATGTGGTGGTAGTGATGATGTATCAAGGAGCGAGATCAGATCTGTGATAAAATGTATGGAAATATTTTGATGGAGAAAATGAACAAATCTATGGTTGCGACAATGGGTTGAAGCATCGATAAAACACCATTGAGGTAGGTTTTTTTTAATGTTGGATTCATATAGATTTATTACATTTCATGAACATGTATTTAATTATTATAAATTAAATCCATTATTGCATGTTTTTTAGGCCCTACCAACCTTAGGTTTTTATTGGAGCTGTGAATGTTTTGGACTTTTTTATTGTGATTTTATCACCACCTATTCGATTTCTAAAAATAAGTGGTGACCAAACTGAGAAAGTCCATCGTTGGATCCTAAATTTTGTGTTTTATATATTTTTCCTTCCATTCTACATGCATTCATCACTGGTATTTGTTTTTCTAGTGGTCTAACCATTACTGCAGACTAAATTTATTGTGCGATTGATCATTGGTTATGTGAATCATTCTTATGGGTTCGACTTCATGGATTATGGAACAAAGGATGATTATTGATGATGAAAGAGTTTTGATGATAATGAAATATTTCCAAGGAAATGATGGGTGATGGCAGTTTTCATGAGGTAGGTTTTTTGGATAATGTTAGAGATGTCAAGAATATGATTTCTAAGGACTGGTGGATAGAATCTATCCATAGACTATGTTCCTAGTAGGATCAATGCGATTTGTACACTTAATGGGGAAGTTTAGTGGTGAATTCACCAATAGAGGTGAGAGGATCAGAAGGTTCATAAAAAGTTGAAGATTCTAGAAATTTCTCAACCACATGCTTTGTATTTTTTTAGAACACACGCTATATAGTCCCTTTTATGTGGAACTAGGTTTGAGGAAGAAATAAAATATCACATGACCATGTGAATGATCTACACGTCATGTGACTCCTGCCTGAACATCTTGTTGTGTACTGGAAGTACATGCCCAGGGACCCGTGTGGCCCCACATTCCATGTGTGTTGGGATATACCCCATGTTCCCTTAGAGGTAGGCAACTTCAAAAGGTGAGGTACACACTGGAAACCTCTATAAACATAGAACACTATTTGACCCCTCTACACTTTGTATATTTGGGATGAGACATGCATTATGGGATGATAAAACATGTCCAGGTTACTAACTTGGGATAAAATTCCCTGTGACCATAAGACATGTCATGTACTTCCCCTTGTCCTGGAATGGTTCTGTCAGATGTAAATTTTCCACTCACTATTCCTAGGTGGAGTAGGTATTCCACTCATTGGGATTAGGATCCTCTTAGGGAGTCGGTATTTCACCCATGTAAGCATGTGGATTGAATCCTATACCTACATAATTCGATAGAGTCTATATTTTACCCATAGTATGAGGAAAATATCCTCTATCTATTTAGTCATCATTTCTACCATCTATAGAGATATTATGAGATAGGTATCCTCAACTGGAGTCATTATTTAACCTATAGTCATGGGGATGGGATCCTAAAATATCATATAAGGTAATTACCAAATAGGTTGTTTGAGGTTGTACTTTAGGGATGGAGAATATTTTTGAGGATACATGGATTTATCCTTACCCTTAGGTAGTGTGTACTACCTCAGTGGGCAAGTTAGATTCAAGATTGAGTGGACTACCCTTTTTAGTTTCTTGAGGTTTCATGGCTATTGGAAGCCCGTGAAGTATTTGTTTCTGCAAGGCTTGTAGTTCCTCGATACCTTGTGGGTTTCCTTTGACACACGATGATAAAGATGGTTATCAACATCAGGCTTCATGGACTCTTCAGTGTTCCAATCATTTCCAACTACCCGTTCATGGTGGATTTTGAGAATTAAAGCTATAAATTCCAGGACTTATTAGCATCTCTGAGTCTTCTAGTGTTTGATAATATTTAGAATTCTTTCTAACTTCCTTCTAGCTTCTCCTTAGTGTTGAGAGGATTGACCAGAATTGTTTTTATGATTTCCCTTATTTTCCTTCTCAAGGACACCTCTAATGTTAGGGTTCGAGTTTATTATTTCTTTATTCTCACTTTATGGTTTTTGGGGTGTCTTTCTGAGTATGGTTTTACTCAACCCTATACAGGACTTGGGATAACATGTGTTGTGTTAGTATAAATAATGCATGGATTAGAGATGGTTTTGTGAGAGCAGGGTTGACATAGTATTTTTGGAGTTGATTCTTGGATACCTCAGTATATGTAGTATTTGAAGAGAGTTGGTGGTACCATAAGATGACGACATAAAGAGATATGCATGGGTGAATCTAGCTTACTGTGAGGGCCTTATCTTCTTGTTTTGTCATCAATTCTTCTTTTTTGGGTAGTTGGGCATGTATTTCAACCTTATTACATTCGTTTTTCATATTGGTTATCATGTGAATTTCAGTAGATGTCTCATCAATGTGTTACATTTAGTTAAGTTGATCATTTATGTATATCCTGCTGATATTTATGGTATTTATTACATTGGAGATATGTATCTTTTTTTGGTAATGATAGGATAAGGTCTACTATGTGTGTTATATGACTGCTCAATTCTATCCCCTGACCTATTGGAGGTGGGCATGAAGTGAAAAACTCAGATTATCATTAGTCTAAGTGAGGAACTAGTGGATTGGATCCTATAAGAGTGGAATTATAGTGGGTTTATCCTAAGGAGAGTGATTGGAGTTAGTAGTCATGTGAGGATTCGATTGAGAACTTAGGAAAATGATGTTAATGGGAGTATTGAGTGTGGTTAACAAACCAAGGAAACCAGTATAGTTGTAGTGGTTGATGTATCCTTTATACAAGATTCTTATAACCAGTTAGTCGACCTAAAACCCAAATACATTGATTTTGGGGTACGCGTAAGTCGATACATGCATCATATAGTGTTTATTTATGATATTCTATGTCCTTATTTTTTCATTTCATCCAGATATACTCTAACCCTTGTGGATGAAACCTATTTATTTTAGGGTTCCATCAACTGATATCTATATTGTATATGGAGGTAGGGTTGTGAAGATATCATTCTTATGGTTGGTCCTCTTACTACTAGATAGTGAGTGATGGGGATTTATTTCTTGATTCTTGGTTGAGAGGTGTTATCACCCTCACAATTTAAGGAAGCCTCTCTTCCCTTTCACTTGATGCAGATATTTCTCATAGATTAGGTGTTAGTTTATACTAGGTTGAATTAGACCAATGATATAGTGGTTATACCAAATTCATTCGATGATAGAGGCCTTGTGAGTTTGTGACGTGTGCCTAAACCTTGGGTTATAGGGTACCAGCTAGAGTCTAAGAATATCCTCATCATCTGGTTTATAATTATACTTCTAGATGTTAGTTAATGTATTGAACTTTCTATATGGAACCACAAGCCATTAAAAAGTTATTTATTCCATGAACTCAATACAGAATTACTCCATCATGGTTGGAATTGAGATCTTTTCTAGGATGGAGATATCATCCATATAAATTGGACTTTTTTCAAGATAGAACAACTGTATTTAAGTATACATCAGAACATGTTAGCTTGGTGAGGTGTTTTCCAGGCATGTTTTGTGAAGTAGTTATTTGAGATTGGTGATTTGGGAAGACTCTAACAGAATAATATTTTGGATTTTTTTGAGATTTCCTATATCACCACCAATGCCAAAGTTACTTGAGTGAGCCTTGGAAGATTTTAAATTATATAGGAAGAGCACCCAAACTATGGGAGCATATCATTTTTCACTTGATGACAGACGAATTGGTGTTATGGATGGAATTTCCACATCATGGATGGTGGATTTGGGCATATTATTATTATAGACCTAGATGTTTTCAGAAGTTTTCAGTAAATAATTAGTGGTGTGAGAGTCATTGAAATCAGGTGATGTGTTGATTATTTCCCATGTTCAAAACCCTTGGGTTGGTTTCTAACCGGCATAGAGGGATGACTGCTTGAGTTACAGGATAATGTATGCAGTGGATTCCTATTCTTAGGAGGAAACTGATGTGAACCAAAGTATAACTTGTTCCCATTTCCCCATGTAACCTCATGCTATTTTACATAGTCACACACTATTAAACCGTTTTCACATATCTAGGAGTTTGATATTCTAGTGGAACCTTGGGATATATCTTTTCCATTTAGAAATAATCAATTGATGTTGAGTGTTATTGACTAATACTTATGTTGGAGTGAGTTTACCTATGGTGGAGGAAGAGAGCTTTTTTGAAATTCCTTTGTATTAGAGAAGAGGAGTGATTGTACCCACCTTGGTGTGTTTTGGTTACTTCTATAGTTATCATCAAGTGATTGTATATTATATAGATGTGGTAGGTTTTGTCTGTACTAGTGAGAAATACCCCTCAAATGTGGAAAGAAGATCCAAAACTCTATATATTGAGTTAGTTTCTCCTTAGTTGGTGTGATTTTATTCATGCACTATATTTAGGAAGAAGACATTCCCTCCCTATAAATGTTTTGATTTCCATGAAAAGCTTTAGAGGGGATACCTATTATTGACCCTTGGAAACAAGTTGGTGTATACATCAACCCACATGCTGAGAATTATGAGAACCTTTTTAGAGTTATAATGTACTAAACCAAATATCCCCTTGAGATGATTTCTGATAGAGCCTACCAATCCTTTATATTCTTATTATATAAAACCCCAATTCATATAGTGGCTTGGTACTTCATGAACTAAGGCTTTAGATGCTGTGGATATTAGAGTACCACAACCATATCATGATGTTTAGTGATTTAAAAGAGAAGGAATCCATGTCTGAGAAATGGGGGAAGTATATGGATATTTATATAAAGGATTTTTGTTTCTATTTAAAAAATGTGAGGCATTTCTCACCTTTAGGAAATGGTGGCCTCCTCACACCTTTCTTTTGTGTAAAGGACACTATGGATATGATGATGAAAAGTGATCTTGTATGACTATACGTTCTTAAATTGTAAACTATAAGGGTATTCATTGAAGGTGGGAATAACATTATCCACTTACTTAGGTTAATAGAGATTCTTCCCTGGTGTACATGATGGGTATTAAGATGGAAATACTATTTGTATACCTCTCTTCTCAAGTATGGTTCTTGGTGATTCATGTTCAATGGTTATATTTAGACATACCCATCCCATTGCAAACCTGGTTTGTGTGTAGAAGAAAGTTCCATTGGGGAATTATTTATTCTTTTCATTTATGAAGGCTATTTATTTGGTTTTGGAACTGAAAAAGTAGGGTTATCTGAATGGTCTAAACCATATTCTTTGAATAGTGGAAGATTGGGTCACTTGATTAGTAGTGGAGTGGTGTTGTTCAGTTATTTGGGGAAGTTTATCCAACTGATGTACTCATTAACATATTTCATAAACAAGTGAAAACAACCCTATTAGGATGTATTCGATTGAGGATGTGATTTGATTAGATATTTTGATGTGAAAGAGAAACAACTCAGGAATACTAGTGTTGAGGTTTGATTGGAAGGCTCATGTTTACCCTTAGGCTACAAATTAGAGATAATGGAGCCTATACCTTATTGGTAGTTTGTGGTAGAGCTTAATGATGCAGATCTGGAAAATCATTCAACCTTTCAAGTTTTATAATATCAACATAGAAAATTGATTAGGTTCCCAGATTAGTTGTGTAGTGTATATGAGTTTTCCTCTATTATAACCACCAAAACACTCTTTAAAATATAGGGAGTGTGGAACTCCCACCATGGTTGATATTTTTGGTGATATTTTGGGAGTGATAGTTGAAGACTTGTAGGATTCATCTCATCCCATGAGTTGGTATGACTATCAAATGAAATGTAGAAGTTGATTAAGCAATGCCTTTGGAGGATACATTCCCCTGTTTCTTCTTGATTTGAGATGGACTGAGGGAAATATATTTATTGATGAGTTAATGGGTCCTCAATCATAAAAAAATACATAGTGAGTTCAATTAAAGTTATCATATCAATGGTGAAGGTATTGCATATGATAGTGTGTATTTTTCATGATTTCAATCCTGATATTTTTTGTTCTTCAGAACTAAATGTTTTATTTTCAATGATGAAAAGTTTTAAGATGGGAAGGATATAGTGACTCATTTTTTGACTTGAATGGGACTCAAATTGATTTTGATTTTTGATGGTTTGGGACCCTCCTAGGGGTAAAATAGTCATCTTAACCTAGTTATTGACCCCCAATTTTTTTCTAAGGTTTTCTCAGTTATGGAATATAGGGTTTACCCCAGTTTTGAGTTAGTGTGAAAATTTGAGTACTTTATGGCCATAGAAAAAATATAATAAAAATATTATATATTTTTTATTTTTCATGAAATATTTTTTAATGAATTAATTTTATCTCTTGATCGGGGCATCAAAAGGAAAAAATAAGACCATTATTGATTTTTAAATGATATTTTTATCTTAGGTGTGATGTTAGTTTAGTTTTCATCAAGGTTCTTGGGTGTTTGTTGTTGTGATTGAATTATTTAAACCATTTAATTATTTAATTAATTAATTTAATATATGGAGAAACCCTAGGCCATATCTATTTAATAATACTTATACATACTCTATATGGTTATATTCTTTTGTCATTGAAAAAATATGGAGAGAGGATATATGAGGGTGGAATGTGGTAGTGGTGGCCACAGATCCAGGAGCAAGATCAAATCCATGGTGACATTTATGGGTGAATTTCAATGGTGAAAACGAATGAATCTATAATAAAAAAATGGGTTGAAGAATCAAAAATTTAGAATCTATATAGGAATTTTTTGTTATGGGATTTATACCCATTTATTCCTTATCATGAACGTGGATTTAATTCTCCTAAATTAAATCCATGATCGCGAATTTTTATGGGCCATGATAGCCTAAGGTTTTTATGGGAGATGTGAATTTTTTGGCCTTTTTATTGTGATTTAATATTAATATATTTTATTTCTAACAATAAATGGTGACTAATATAAACACAAACATTTTTGGAATCTCACTTTTGTGTTTTATGCATTTTCCCTCTTTTATATGTTTGTTCATCACTAGTATTAATTTTGCCCGTGATTCGACCATTGTTGCAGAACAAATTTATTTTGTGTTCAATAATTGGTTCCACAGATCATTCTTATGGGTTCAAATTCATGTATTGTGGAATAATAGAGGATAATTTATGATGATAGAGGTTTGAATATGATGAAAAATTTCTGAATAAGGTTTGGGTGATGGAAGTTTTCTTGAGGTAGATCATGAAAATGATGCAAGAGATGTCGAAAACATTATTTTTGGGGGTGGGTGGAGAAAATATGGCCACTGACAATGTTTTTAGTATGATATATGCGATTATAAGACTTAAAAATAATGTTTATTATATAATTCATCGAAATAGGCGAGGAAATAAAAAGTCCTATTGCAAGTTGACAATTATAGATATTTCTTGACTACACACCATGTAGTTTAGTAGAACAAAAGCTGTATAATCCCTTTGATGTAGATCTAGGGTTTAAATTGAAATAAATTATAACACAACCATGTTACGGATCCACATACCATGTGAACTCACCCTGACTATCTTTTCATGTTCCATAAGTGCATTCCTAGGGACCCATGTGGCCCTGGATGCTATGTGTGTTGGGCCACACACATTGTACCCTGAAAGTTACATGACTCAGATAAATGAAGAACATTCCTTGTACCTATATATACATAGAAAACTTAATGACCCCTCTAAATTCTATTTAGTTGGTACGATACATTCTATTTGAACAAAATAAAACAACCAGGTGAACAAATTGGGATAACATGCCCTATGACCATAGGAAACGTCATGTACTTTCCCTCATCCTAGAATGGATTAGTCAAATGCATATTTTTTCCTTAATATTTCTATGTGGAGTAGGTATTCCACCCCTTAGGATTTAGATCCCACCAGGGAGTCAATATTTCACCCATTTAAGAACGAGGTAGGGATGTTCTATCCACGAAATCAGATATAGTTGGTATTTCACCCATAGTATGGGGTATGGATCCTTAATCTATAGAGTTAGTATTTCAACCTTCTATAAAGCTCGTACAGGACAAGGATCCTCTTTGGAGTTATTATTTCACCCATAATATTGGGTAAGATATCCTCCAAAATCATCTAAGGGAATGAGCGTGTAGGTTTATTGAGGCTGTACTATGGGACTAGAGTATATTTTTGAGCATATATGGGTTTATCCTTACTCTCAAGAAATTCATATAACCTCATTAGTTGAGTGAGATTTAGGGTTGAGTGGAATCCCCTTCCTGGATTCTAGAGGTGATGTGGATTTTGGAATCCTATACAGTGCTAAATTATGTGAGACTTATGGTTCCTCAACACCCTAGGGGTTTTATTTGAACATGATGTTGTGGATAGCTATCAAATTCAGTATTTATGGGCTCTTCATTATTCTAAGCACAACTAGATACACATGTGTAGTGTATTCTGAGTATTGGAGGCATGATGATAAGGACTTCTCAGCTTCCCCAAGTACCATAGTGTTTGATCATATCTATACTTCTTTCTTACTTATTTTCAGTTACTACTTAGGGTCGATAGCCTTAGACTAACCTTTTTTTCTAGTTTTCTTTATTGTCCTCCACCTGGACACCTATAATGCTAGGAGTCAAGTTAATTATTGCCTCATTATTACTTTATGATTTTTAGGGCATCCTTCTATGTATGTTTATACTCACACCTACATAGGCCTTTGATCTACAAATGTTGTGTTAGTGAAAATGATGTATAGGGAAGAGGTGGTTTTTTGAGAGTTGGGTTGATATGGCATGTTTGAAGCTGACGCCTAGTGACCTTAGAGGATGCGGTTTTAGCAGCGCATTGGTGGTATTGGGAGATGATGGTACTAGGAGATATTCATGGTTGGATCTAGTTTTCTATGAGGAAATCTGCTTATTGGCTTGTAGTCAATTATAATTTTTGGGCATTTGGGCATGCATTTTTACCTTATTACATTCATTATTCATACCAGTTATCTATTGGATTTCAGTATATGTCTCATTCATGTGTTACATTTAGTTTAGGTGAATATTTATCTATATCCAAATGATACTGATAGTATTTGTTATATTAAATATATGTATATGTTATAGGTTATGATAGGGTAAAACCTCCCTTATGTGTGATATGTTAACTTAGTGCTAGTCACCAACACCTAACCTATTGAAGGTAGGATTGAGGTGGTAAACTCATCTTATTGTCAGTCTAGGTGGGACCCCTATGGTTTAGGTCATGTTAGAGTGGTATCAAAGTGGTTCTTTCCTAGGGATGGTTATAGCAACTCTGCTTTTTCTTACATTACTATTACATCATTTTAAAGGTAAACAATATAATAGAGTTACAAAACTAGGATACAAAGGTTTCATGTCTTGAGAAAATTAGAACCAAACATAACATTTACATAATAAAACATAAAATGTATTTAATTCATTATTATATAGATTCTCAGTGGCCCTCATGTACACCTTAGTATAAGTAGTCTCCTGAGGATATACATCAAATAAAGGGGTAAGCTAAAATTCCAGTAAGAGGATAGATAAGAAAATGAATCAATATAATATGAGTGAGCATAATCATCATCATCATAACATAAATACGGGATCAACATCATAACTATGAGAGGAAGAATTGTATACAGTCAAGGAATGTGGAAATACATAAAAATGAAACATCATGTCTTAGTAGTCAAATGCCACACATAGTTGTGAACAAAGCTAACATCATGTTCACGCATAACATATGCGCATAATTATAACATAATCACTGTGAACAAAGCTAGAATAATTTTGAAGCATATTGAAACTTATCTCATGGGACACATCACATTACCCTATTCATTGGAGTGATATATAATTTTGGACACACCCATCACATCTTAACATTTACATAATCATGCATGCCACATAGAATGCATATCAATCTTAGACATAAAATAACCCATGGAAAGGAAATGGGCTTCATGAGAATTTCATAAATCATACATTAATGAATAAATTTATTTGTTCCCAAAATAAAAAGGTAATAACATACTTGGTATAAGAATCATTAATCTCGAGTTAATAAGAAACAATCTCAAGAGAAGTAAAAATGTGTTTTTAGAAAGAAGAGTTATTTTAGAAAAATATTTTCATTTTTCATAAAATAAGATTGAAATAATGTGTATTATAGAAATTAAAAGTTAATGAAAATGATATTATGTTTTAGGAATATTATAATAACATCCACACCGAAATTTAGAATGAAGGAAGAATAACCTAAAGAAAAAAAGTTGGGTTTGAGAAATACCCATACCTTATGTCTGAATTATTTCTTCAATTTAATATCCTGGATAATAAAATTATATTCATTAATAAATAAATCCATAACCTATTATACATGTATTTTATTTATTATAATTTTATTAAGTTAAGTTATGGTCATTATAATGATTTATAGAGTTCAATTTCATCATTCAGGAGTGTTCATTTTCTTGGTTTTCATGATATGTTCACTTGTATACATGTATGAAAGATCATGTAAAATGGGAATGATTCTATATAATTGAAATTATATGTTATTAGTGAACTTACAAAAGTTTAATTGGTATTATATATTATTTTCTTTCCAGATAAGAGTCTGATTCATTAGATAAAATGTTAATAATAACTGTTTAGATTAATTTTGGTGATTTTCGATCACAATGAACTTGTTTTGTTTTATTATTTAATATTATGTATGTATGTTAGTTAAATAACATAAGAAAGGTTATAAAATAAATTTTAAAATATATTTCAACCATTATAATTGTTTTATGACCAGCCTTGAAGCCAGTAAAGGATAATGAAAACCTGTCCTCCTCGAAGGTAATAAATCAACACCTCATAGAAGACATTTTCATTTTTAGAATAAAAGGAAGAGGAGAAGAGGTTTTATGATAGACTATTATGTTAACATAATAAAATTAAAGTATATATAATATAATAGAGTTAACATGCCACTTGTATAAGGGGATATTATGAGAGAATAAGAAAATAAAATAAATTGAAAAGAAATCAAAAGAAAAGAAAGATGATTTTACCTTTTGAATTATTCTCCTTGTGAACCTCCTTAGGGAAATTGTATTTGGTATTTTGTTGAGACCAAAGTATCCTAGACATGTGTTAGGGGATTGGGAAGAGTATTGGGTATAAATTTGATAAGCTTCAAGGCTTGTAAGGTGTGAGGATAAGAGGTAGTATTTATAGGAGAAGAGAGGGGTGTTTTTTGATTATTTTATTCATTAGTTTATTATTTTTGATCAATACTATGAATAGTTTTGATTACCACGAATAAATATAGTAAAGGTATAATTATAGTTCTATATTATGGTATTACATCATCCATACATCATTTATGACTCAATAATTCATGCATTTGTTAAATAACTTAAATCATCATATTATACTATTCACTAAAAATTCTGCTATTTTATAAAAATATAAAAAATTAATGCTAACCATTTTTTGATGTGTTGAATTAAAAATGGTCTCCATTTCATAGAAATAATTTTCTAAATATAATAAATTTATTTTTTAAATAAAATCACCATTTATTCTAAAAATAATGATTTTAAAATTATAACTGATTTTATGACACTTTGAAAAATCACTTAAGGTCTCATAAATTTTATTTTAATAATAGGAAAAAAATAATAATTTATGAATACATTTTATGAAAATAAATTTTCTTTTAAATAATTATATTAATTATAAAATTGTAATTAAAAATCTATAACTTAAAAAAAATACCAACACTTAATTTATCATTTATAAAACATTTATTTACTTATACCATGAAATAAATATATCATATTTTAATTAATAAGATAACTAAAATTTATTTATAATTTCATAGGTGAGGTTACTATTATATTTTTATAGGTTCCTTAACTTCTATAAAAACCTATTATTCCATTAATTCTTCATTTATAAAGTTTTTATTGTGTTCTCTATGTGATTTTATGTGATTTATTCTATATGGTATAATTATAAGAAGGTAATTTCCATTGATAAAATTTTGGGTTGTTAAATTCTGCCCCCTTATGAAATTTAACCCATGTAATTTCATTTTACATAAATAGGTGAGGGTATTTTTCCTTCATCACTTCCTCCAGTTCCCATGTCGCCTCTTCATACTTATGGTTCCACCATAGTACTTTTACCCAGTGAGTAGTTATATTGTGTAGAACTTTATCTCTATAGTCTAAGATATTCACTTGCTGCACCCCATAAGAGATATCATTTTCCTACTGTACCACCTCTGGATTCAATACGTGTGAGGGATTTGGTATGTACTTCTTCAAGAGGGATACATGGAATACATAATGTACTTCATACATGGTAGGTGGAAGTTCCAGTCGATAGGCCACAACTCCAACACAATCAAGAATATTGAAGGGGCCGATGTACCTGAGACTCATCTTTCCTTTCTTCCCAAATCTCATGATCCTCTTCCATGGACATATTTGGAAGAATACCATGTCTTGAACCTCAAACTCTAGGTCCTATCGATGATCATATGCATAACTCTTCTATCGACTTTGGGATTCCTTGATGTACTAATGAATGATTTCCCCCCTTTCCACTATTTATTTGACCATTTTATGTCCTAGAATCTTATGTTCACGGAATTCATCCAAGCATGATGGTGTTATGTATATTTTCCCATAAAGGTCTTCATATAGAGCCATTTGGATGCTCGAGTGAAAAATATTGTTGTAAGAGAACTCATCCAGAGGAAGATGTTGGTCCCATCCTCCTTTGAAGTCCATAAAACATGATCTCAACATGCCTTCTAGTTTATAAATAAATTTCTCATATTGGAAATTAGTTTGAGGATGATAAGCCGTACTAAATTTCAGCTCAGTGTTTAGATCATGTTGAAGACTTTTCCAAAATTTTTAGGTGAATCTTAGATCTCAATCAGATAAAATCAGTAGTGGTATTCCATGTAGCCTTTTCACTTCTCTAATGTATCTCCATGAAAGTTGATCCAGTGAGAATTCCTCTCAAATTATGATAAATTGAGCTGTCTTTGTGAGATGATCCACAATAACCCATATAGCATTGTTTCCTATGGATGTATTTGGAAGTCTGGTGACAAAGTCTATATTGATCTTTTCCCATTTCCATGTTGGTATGGGTAATGGTTACATCACACCCTTATAATTTTTCCTTTAATCCTTCACTTGCTGACATACCAGACACTTTGATGTATATTCAACAATCTTATTCTTCATATTGTACCACCAATAGTACTATCAGATATCTTAATACATCATTATGCTCCCTGGGTGAATAGATAAGGTTGATATTTGTGTGTCACTTAGAAGATCTTTATTTATATTTGGATTGGATGGTACACATAATCCTGACCCAAATATTACAACTCATTCCTCATCAATTTTGAACTCTGAGGATTTACCCTTTCTCATGGCTTCCACCTTATTTTTAATTTCCACATCACTTATTTGAGTATACTTTATTTTATTCATGAGGGATGGTTAATCAATAATTTGATATAGGATTGATGATGTTATTTCCTTAATGATTCCCATGTACATCCTTTAAAAATATAAGAATATTGGATCCTTCTCAATTCTCATCATTGATAATGTTGCAGGATCATTTCTACTTAGACCATCCACCACTTTATTTTCTTTACCATGATGGTAGTGTATTGAGCAGTCATAATCTATGATGATCAATAACCATATTTTATGGTGCATATTAAGCTCCTTTCAGGTGAATATATACTTGAGACTCTTATGATCAGTATATATTTCACACTTATCCCCATAGAGATAATGCTGCCAGATTTTCAATGTAAAGATCATAATTTCCAACTCCAAATTATGTGTGAGACAATTTTTCTCATGAATTTTTAACTAACTTGAGGCATAGTCTATCACTTTATCATTTTTAATAGTACAAAACTTAATCCCTTCTTTGAAGCATCACTTTATACCACAAAGAGTTCCCCACTTGTCGGAAGTGTGCATATTGACATAGTGATAAGTTTTTTTTAACTCTTTAATGTAGTATTCACAATCATTGGTCTATAAAACTTTTCTCCCTTATGATTCATATTGGTTAGTGGGTTTAAAAATCATAATTAGTTCTTCAAAAATATCTGTTAATACCGAGATTGACCAAGAAAACTAAGAATCTCTATTATAGATATTGGCCCAGGACACTCTTTGATTTCTTTTGTCTTAGAAGGTTCTATAGATATTCATTTTCTGGTGACAATATTCCTCAAGAATGATACTTCCTCTATCCAAAACTCACATTTACTATACTTTTCATAAAGTTTTTCCCTTCTCGAAGTCTTCATCATAGTATTAAAATGATCCTAATGTTCCTCCTTTCTCTTAGAGTATATTAGAATATTATCAGTAAAGACTACCAAAAATTTGTTGAGGTAATCTATAAAGACTCTATTCATTAAGTCCATGAATATTTTTGGAGAATTAATGAGTTTGAAGGGCATCACTATGAACTCACAGTGTCCCTAACTCATTCGAAAGGCTATCTTGAGAATATCTTCCTTCCTAACCTTTAATTGGTGATATCCTGATCGAAGATCCACCTTAGAGAAATACACGGCCCCACACAATTGATCTAACAAATCATCTATCCTTGTAAGGGGATACTTGTTCTTTATCAATATTTTTTTGAGCTCACAATAATCAATGTAGAGGTCCGTTGATCCATCCTTGTTCTTGACGAAGAGGATAGGTGCACCCCATGGTGAAGCACTCAGGCCTATAAAACCCTTATTCAGATTATCTTGTAACTTCTTCTTCAGTTACTCCAATTAAATAGTGTCCATTCTTCAGTTACTCCAAGTAGTTAGTCTGGGTTGTATGTAATGTTTGAAGCCTATGGGAAATGAATTCCTCTAAGGCCTACGGGCCATGTAATACTTATGCCTACGGGCCTTGTAAGGGTTCCACCTCACCCCTTGAAAGGTGGATTATCAAAATCAATAAAAAAAATAAATGCCTTAGGGCCATTGGAGGAGGATATAGATATAGGAATAAGTTCAATCAATAACTAAAACTATCAGTCAGTAGGATGACCAGTCAAATATTCATGGAATACATCAGTGTAGCTCCTTATAATAGTAATTTATTCAAGTATGATTATCTCATTTGAATCAACAATTCAAGCTAGATATGATTTCTCATAAAGAAATAATATCCAAAATTAAGATAATTATTTTGAAGAAGATTAATCCTTCCCCTTATACTTGTACAGAATTAGAGGATGGTTCATGATGTGAATATTGATCCCCTTTTCCCAACAGTTGATGTTGTCTTTGTATAAATATAGAAAATCCATTCCCAATATAACATCAAACTCAACCAAAGGAAGTAAGACAAGATTTTATAAGAGTTTCAGTCCACAAACATTAACTGGGGAGGAGTTATATACTTCAGATGCAACAATTTCCCCATTTACTATTCTCACATATAACTCAATCTCCATATTTTGAGGTGGTGTTCATATTGTTCTAATAAACTTTAAAGATATTAAAGAATGCATAGAACCAAAATCAAATAGTACACTAACTATTTTTGAATGAATAACTAGTATAACTGTCACCACATCATTTTTGGGATCCACCTTAGTATTAGTGATGGAATAAGATTTCCATTACTCCTTTGTATTTAGTGGCTTCTAATGCTGATTACCCTCGAATACTTAAGGTTTAGTGAACTAGCTTGCATAGTTCCCTTAACCCCTATAATTTAAGCATTAAACCATGGGTGGTTCTCTCCTTTCCTCCACCATATTATCTTGCTACCTCATGTCTTTTCTACATTCATGATCTTGGTGTCCTTCTCTCCCACACTTGAATCATTTCCCCATCCCTTTGAGGAAATTACCATGATGCTTCTTCCCATATTTTTGACATGTGATTGGTTGAGTTTTATTTAAACCTTTGTCATTAGACCCCCCATCTTGAAACTACATCTTTAATTTCTTATCTCCATAGCCATGAGACCATTCTCCAAACTCAATCTCCACTTTGAGAGCACATCAAATAACTTATTCATAATTTCCAAAGTCTCGAATTTCTAAAGGATTTGAAGGTTTGGTTTTAAAACACTAAAGAATATATATATTTTTCTATCATTATTGATAAAAAAACTGAGTCATACCTTTAAATCCTTTTGAAATTCACTTTATAAGCTTTGAAATATTCACCTTCCTTTTTCTTTAGCTCTATAAATTCTATATCCATCTTTGTATGAAGAGTTCGATGGAAATACTTGTTAAGAAATATTTTCTTAAAGTATTCACAATCTATATCTTTAATTTCATAATTTTTCTTGGTGTTCTTAATCAACACCCACCATTGATTGGCATCTCCATCTAAATGATAAATAGATATCGTCACCTTCTCCATCTCAGAATAGTGAATCACAAAAAAGTTCTTCTCCATTGAGTTGATCCACTATTACATGACTAGTTGATGAGAAGATACACTAAATGTTTATGGTTGCTACCTCATAAAAGACTCAATAGACTTCTTCTACCTCTTAGGTGAAGGAGAATGTTTCACATTATTTAGGATATTGTTCATAGCCTGAGACAGCTAGGTAAGCATC
Organism: Viscum album; assembly: GCA_963277665.1. NCBI lineage: Eukaryota > Viridiplantae > Streptophyta > Magnoliopsida > Santalales > Viscaceae > Viscum > Viscum album. Next base: position 562,294,718 of record OY728142.1, on the reverse strand, counting down.
ACTATGAATTTTTTAACACCACCTCACAAGACATTGGGGATGTCATTTAGGAAATTGATGCATTGTATATCAAACATATTTTTGGCCTGATTTCTCCTCATTCCCACAATTTTATAAAATAGAAAATGTTTGAAAAAAACATAAGTCAACAAGTCATGAATAAATAAATAATTCCTTTATTCAATTAAATTTAAAGGCATATCTTATGGGATCCCTATGTTTAGAATTTTTCTAAGGAAAATCTTTTTATGTGATTCAATATACTTAGACTAATACTAAGGGTTTTAAATAATTTTCTCTAATCCTAATTCCAAAATTAACTAAACCATGATCTTATACCAACTATAGCGACCTGACTTTTTCTTACATTACTATTACATAATTTTAAAGGTAAATAAAACAATAGTGTTACAAAACCATGATCCAAAGGTTTAATGTCTTAGGAAAATTAGTATCAAACATAAAATTTACATAATAAAACTTAAACTTTATTTAATTTCTTATTCTCTAGCTTCTTAGTGAACCTCATGTACTCCTTATTATAAGTAGTCACCTGAGGATATACATCAAAGAAAGGGGTGAGCTAAAAGCCCTGTAAGAGGATAGTTAAGAACATGAATCACTATAACATGGGTGAAAATAATCATCATAATCATAAAATAAATATGGGATCATTATTATAATCATGATAGGAATCATTAGATAAAGGCATGAAATGTGTCAATTCATAAAAATAAAACATCATGTTTTAGTGGTCAAATACCACACATAGTTGTGAATAAAGCTAGCATCATGTTCACACATAAAATATGTGCATAATCATAAAATCATAATTATGAAAAAATCTATAATGATTTTCAACATAATGAACCATAAATCATGAAATACATCACATTAACCAATGCATTTGAGTGCTATATAATTTCAGGCACCTTGTCACATCATAACATTTTCATAATCATGGATGCCATATAGACCGTATATCAATATTAGACATAAAATAACCCATGGAAAGGAAATAAGTATCATGATAATTTCATAAATAATACATTAATGAATAAATTTTTTGTTTCAAAAAATAAAAGGGAATAACATACTTGGTATAATAATCATTAATCTTGATTGGAGAAGAAATAATTTCAAGAGAAGTAAAACATGTGCTTTTAGAAAGAAGAGTTATTTTAGAAAAATATTTTCATTTTTCATAAAATCAGATTGGAAGCATGTATGACAATAAAATTATTTTTGATTAATATTAGAATAAAATCCACACTGAAATTTGTAATGAAAGAGGAATAACCCAAATAAAAGGAGTTGGGTTCAAGAAATCACCTTACCTTATGCCTGAATGATTTATTCACTAGAATATCCTAGATAATAAAATTAGATTCATTAATAAATAAATATATAACCTATTATACATTTATTTTATTTATTATAATTTTATTATGTTTACTTATGACCATTATGATGAGTTATAAAGTTCAATTTCATTGTTTAGGAGTGTTCATTTTCTTGATTTTCATGATTGGTTAACTTGTATACATGTGTGTAAGATCATGTAAAATGTGAATAATTCTATAGAATTTAAATGATATGTTATTAGTGAAATTAAATAATTTTAATTTATCTTATATATTTTTTTTCTAGATATGAGGATTATTTATTAGATAAAATGTTAATGATAACCATTTATATTAATTTTGGCGGTTTTCAATCACAAAAAACTTGTTTTGTTTTATTATTTAATATTATGTATATATGTTAGTTAAAAACCCTAAAAAGGTTATAAAATAAATTTTACAATCATTTTAAACCATTATAATGGTTTTATGACCATCCTTGAAGGTGGTAAAGGATAATGAAAACTTGTCCTCCTCGAAGGCGATAGATCAACACCTCTCAAATTACATTTTAATTTTTAGAATAAAAGGGAGAGGAGAAGAGGATTGATGATGAATTATTACATTAACATAATAATATTACAGTATATATAAGATACTGGATTTATCATTCAAATTTTATAAGGGGAGATTATGATATAATAATAAAATAAAAGAAATTGAAAATAAATTAAAAGAAAAGAAAGAGAATTTTACCTCTTGAATTATTCTCATTGAGAACATCCTTAAGGAAATTGGATTTAGTATTTTGTTGAGAAAAAAGGATCATATAAATGTGTTAAGGTCCTGAGAAGAGTATTGGGTAAAATTAGACAATATTCATGGATTGGAAGCTATGAGGAGAAGAGGTGGTGAGGGGTGGTATTTATAGTATAGGAGAGGGGTGTTTTTTTATTATTTTATTCATTAGTTTATTATTTTGGATAAAAAAATATGAATAGTTTTAATTATCATGACTAAATATTGTAAATATATAATTATAGTTCTATATTATGGGATTACATCATCCATACATCATCTATGACTCAATAATTCAAGTACTTGTTAAATACCGTAAATTATCATATTTCGCTATTCTCCAAAAATTCAACTATTTTAGAAAAATCCTAAAAATTCACCCTATAAATTTTTAAATGTGTAGAATTAAAAAATGGGATCTATTTTATGGAAATAATTTTATAAATATAAGAAATTTATTTTTTAAATAAAATCATCATTTATTCAAAAAATAAGGATTTTAAAATTATAACTAATTTTATGACACTTTGAAAAATTAATCTGGGTCTCATAAAATTAACTTATAATAATAAGAAATAAAACTAATTTTTGAATAAATTTTATGAAAATAAATTTTCTTTTAAATCATTATATTAATTATAAAATTTTAATTAAATATTTATAACTTACAAAAATACCAACACTTAATTTATCATTTCTAAAACATTTATTTACTTATACCATGAAATAAATATATCATATTTTTATTCATAATATACCTAAATTTTATTTATACTTTCATAGGTGAGGTTACTATTCTATTGGTATAGGTCTCTTAACTTATATAAATACCTATTATTCTATTTATTCTTTATTTATAATGTTTTTATTGTGTTTTCAATGTGATTGTATGCAATTTATACTATATGGAATAATTATAAGAAGTTAATTTCCATTGATAAAATTTTTGGTCATCACAACAGTAATTAGAGTTAGTATTCATGTGAGGATTGGATTGTAAACTTAGGGAAATGATGTTAAGGGGTCCTTGAGTGTGGTTAAAAGACTAGGGAAACCAGCATAAGTGTGATGGATGATTTATCCTTTCTCTAGGAATCTAATAAACTCTTATCCAAACTAGAACCCTTATACATCAATTTTGGGGTGCAAGTAAGTTGATATATACATTATATATCATCGAGTTGTGATCTTCGATGTCTTTATTATGTCATCTCATCAAGATATATTCTAACCATTGTGGGTGTAACCTATTGATTTTAAGGTTCCACCCATTGATAACTATCTCGTATATGGAGGCAAGGATGTGGAAATATCATATCAATGGATAGTCTTATCACCACCAAATAGTGTGTTATGAGGCATTGTTTCTTAAAACTTTGTTGAGAGGTGTTCTCACCCTATGATTTGAGGTGGAATATCTTTCCTTATGCTTGATGGAGATATTTCTTGTAGAGAAGATGGTATTTTCTACTAGGTTGGAAAATACTATTGGTATATTGGTCATGATGTATGAGTTTGATGATAGAGGCCTCGTGAGTTTGTGAGGCGAGCTTGACCCTTGGGTGATAGGGGATCAGCTAGAGTCTGGGGTTCACTACTTTATATTGTTCAAACTTATATTTCCTAATGTAAGATCATGTATTGAAATTCCTATATGGTACTATGATTCATTATAGGATGATGTATTTCTCAAACTCATGATGGGACTACTCTACCATGGGTGGAGTTTTAGCTCTTGTCCGGGATGGTGTTATCATCAGAGGACATAGAACCTTTTTCAAGGCAACATGATCATTTTTAAGTACATGTTAGAGCATGAAATATTTGTATGGCATTTTATGGGAATGTTCTGGGGAGTAGTTGTTTGATCTTAGTGATTCGAGAGGACTCTAGAGCAAGAGTATTTAGTATGTGGTTGAGCTTTATCACGATTCTATGCCAAAGTCACATGATTAAACTTGGACAATTAGAAATCTTAGCCTAAGTGAACCCTAGCTATGAGAGAAGGTTGGGTTTTTAGCTGAAGATACCCAAAGTGGTTTTGTGTATGGGTTTTCCATGTCATGGATACCGAATCAGAAATCTCCTCATTATATACCAAGATATTTTTTGAATGTTTTGGGTGGATAACTAGTGGTGAGATAATTTATGGAATTTGGGTGAGGCATTGATTATTTACCTTGGTCACTACCCTTGGGTTTGTTTTTGACCAGTACAGGTGCTTGAATTCTTGATTTTTGGTATTACTTTCATAGTTGATGCCTATGCTTGAGTGGAAACTAATGTGAAATTAAGTATGACTTGTGCCTATTTACCCACAGACCCTCATGCTGTTTTGTATAGGAACACACTATTCACATAGTTCCATTTATCAGATAGTCAGATATTCAAATGAAGACTTGGGTTATATCTTGGTCATCTATAAATCATCCATTGATGTTGATAGTTATCCACTCATCCTTATGGTGGAGTGAGTTTACCTCTAGAAGAGGAATGCAACTTTTTTGAAATTCCTTTGTAATAGAGAAGAGGAGTGATGGTACCCACCTTGGTGTGTTTTGGTCACTGCTATAGGTATCATTAGGTGATTGGAAATTGTGTTTATAAGCTAGGTTCTATCTGCAGTAGTGGTTATTTTTTCTACAGAAATGAGAAAGACCCCTCATATATGGAAATCAGATCTAACCCTTTATATGTTGACTTAGTTTCTTCTTTTTTGGTGAGTGTGGATTTGTAAACTATTATTGCGGAGAATAAATTCCATACCTATGAATGTTATGGTCTGCGTGAATGCTTTATAGGGGTGATATATGATTGAAACTTGGAAAGAAGTTGGTGTGTGCATCAACCCACATATTAGGAATGATGAGTGTCTTTTTGGAGTTGAGATGTAGTAAACCGAATCTCTTCTCAAGTTAATTCATGATATAATCCATTTAGTCTTTGAATTTTTATGGTATGAAACCTAGATTCATGGAGTGTCTTGGGAATTCATGAACTAGGGCCTTGGATGCTGTTGACATTAGAGTATCACAGTCATTTTACGATGGTTGATTATTTCTAAGTGAAGGATTCCATGTACAAAAAATGGAATAATTATATGTATAATTGTCTCTAGGATGTTGGTTTCTATTTAAAATAAGGGATATGTTCCTCACATTTGGTCAATATTGGTTTCTTCACACATTTATTTTGTGTGAGAGATGCTATGGGAGATATTATTATTAGTGATATAGTGTGATTGAATATTCTCAGATAGAAAACCAGGATGGTCTTCCTTGAAGATGGTAATCACATCATCCACTTATTTATGTGTATATAGATTCTTCCCTGATGAACATGATGGGTATTGAGATAGTCATCCTAATCAGAGACCTGTAGGTTCTGGGCATAGCGGAAGCACGTTAATGGGTTTGACCAACTTTGATTTTAGCGTTAAACAACGTTCGATATAAAACGTCAGATCTTCGGAATAAAATGAAGAATGAAAAACAAAAAAGAGGGAGTCCCAGAACCATAGAGATAGGATCATCATATGTTTGTTATAATTAATTTAATTAATTCACAAGAATTACCTTGGTGGAATTCTTTCTTTGTTTATGTCTCCGGTCATGATCTTGTGATCTGTTGTTACATTGTAGAATCCAAGTGTAGGATTCCTCTAGCGGTGATCCACACTTGTGGCATGTATCTCTAGACATCGCCGAAGGGATCTCTGAGTGCTAGAATAGAAGAACCTTCACTTTTGATGTCCGCCTTCGATCTCCTTGATCCGATGGAGGAGGATCTCTCTTGGTCTTGAGAGCGTTCTTAGAGGAAGTAGTTCTTTCGGCCTTGAAATAATTCTCCCGAATTGTTGTGCACAATGATTCTATGTGGAAAAGTGTTGGGGTTGTGAGGATATTTATAATCGGGTTTGAGGTTATATAGTTATGATAATAAATAAACACATTATATGTTTTATTTATTTCATTAACTCTTATTGAAAACCCCCATGTCTAATTATTAATTCCTTGACATGCGCCCACGCTGATTATAATAAATATCATTTAATAAAACAATATTATATCCTCAAAATCCCAACTGGAAAAACTACACGGTGTGTAATCATTAATACACGACGTGTACTTGTTTTCCATAAAACTACATGGTGTGTATATTTAATATACACGACATGTATTTTTATTTTACATTTTTCCTTTATTTCATCCACCACATTTATTAGTCCTTGAGTAATAGATATTTATTTCTTAAATAAATGTAACTGCATTACTCGCTAATAAATATATATTATTTCGTTCACAATATATTCTCTCGAATAACTAGTGTCAAAATAAATGCGATCAAGCATCTTTAAATAATTATTAAACCACAGTCAGGAATAATATTTATTTAACTTGTTAAATTAATATTTAACTGAGATACATGGACATACTTAGTGTGTGACCCTCTAGGCCTCTTTCTTAGTGGCATTAGGTGGAGCCTGCCTAAAGTCCAAGGTTAACATATAGCAACATGCCAAGGCACCCATAGAGAAAGAAGTTAACGCCGCAATGATGTGTCACATCATACAAACGCTTACCGTGTAATATAATCCCTCTATCTCGATATATTTAATCAAGCGGGTTTCATGCTAGTGCCATCAACCCATGTGCTCAATTATTCTTTCTTTGAATTTCCAGAATTGAACTTGACCATTCCTTACCATGTCCATGGATTTACTTAGTCTATATCAATTACATCAAAGGGCCTAAGATATCTACTTCCATTATGGAACAGAAGGGACAAATCCTTTCTCGCATTATCTTTTAATGTAGTATTACTCGTGACACACCCAACGTATCCTACCTCACTGTGAATAGTGCATCATCACAGTTTTCATCAATACATCTAAGTGCGCGAGTTGTAATACCCATTAATTATAATCTTAAAGTCTAAGGACCAATACACACGTCTGCAGATAGGAACATCCAATGACACTATGAAATGTGGATTTCCTACTGGCGGGTCTCATTCTCATAATATCCTCCTGGATATTACCAAGGGCGCACACCATGAGAAGCTGACTTAAATTTTTATGAGTCCTCACCCCTAATGACCTGTATTATTTGTGTCCCTCAAATAACATCATCCGACCATAGAACATATATTCAAGAATAGTGTAATGGAACTTCCGGGTTTCCATCATTGCAGGGATCCGCTATGACCCTTTAATGCAACATCTATCCTTAGGAAATTATCAAATGCATTGTCATGCAAAAGAACAATCAATATGTGATAAGGCTCTTATTAATGAATAAAGTAAAAAGTAGTTGGTTCTAGGACACCAACTCCAACAGACTCCCACTTGGACTAGAGCCAACCGCTAACAACCTTTAACCCGCTAGCTCTCACATGATATTCATGCTTCTGCTGAGATAAGCCTTTAGTCATGGGGTCCTCCACGTTCTCTTACGTGGAAACTCTAATCACTACAACTTCAACCATCTGATAGAAATACTTCAAGAGGAGATACTTCTGGAGTATGTTCTTTGTCCATTTATGTGACCTTGGTTCTTTTGAAAGAGCCACCGCTACAGTATTATCACAATACAATGTGACAAGGTCTTTACTGTTGGGCACCACATCAAGCTCCTGGAAAAATTTCTGAATCTAGACGGCTTCCTTGGCTGCATCAGAAGCTATTATATATTCAGACACCTCTGTAGAATCGGCGAAAAATGGATGCTTTGAACTCTTCCAGCTCATAGATCCTCCATTGAGACAAAAAACATATCCAGATTGCGATTTCAGATCGTTCATATCTGTCTGAAAACAAGCATCATCATACCCTCTGATGACAAGCTCCTCGTCTCCTCCATACAACAGGAACATATCCTTAGTTCTTCTTAGATACTTAAGGATAGTCTTAATAGTAGTCCAATGCTGTTCTCCTAAATCTTCTTGATATCTGCCTACCATGCTCAGTGCATAGGCAACATCAATCCTGGTACATAACATGATATACATGATGGATCCTATAGCCTAAGTGTATGGGATCTTACTCATTCTATCTTTCTCCTGTTGTGTCTGGGGACACATTTTCTTAGAAATATGTAATCCATGTGACACTGGAACCAATCCCCTCTTAGATTGTTCCATACTAAATCTCTTTAGTATCTATTCAATGTATGTACCCTGACTTAGTTCAAGCAACCTCTTGGATCTATCACAAATTATCTTGATCCCTATAATGTAGGCTACTTCTCCCAAGTCCTTCATGGAGAAACACTTGTTCAACCAGTCCTTAACTGACTGTAGGACTGGTACATCATTTCCAATAATCAATATATCATCAACATATACTACTAGGATAACGATTACATTCCCATTAAACCGCTTATAAACACATGGCTCACATTCATTCTTAATGAACCCAAATTCTTTTATGGCTTCATCAAATCGAATGTTCCATGACCTGGATGCTTGATTTAGTCCATAAATGAATTTATACAACTTGAAAACCCATTTGGTTTCACCTGGTGTCACAAACCCTTCTGGTTGTGTCATATAGACATCTTCCTGAAGGTTCTCGTGAAAGAATTCCGTTTTGACATCCATATGCCAAATCTTGTAGTCATGGTAAGCTGCTATGGCAAGTATGATTCTTATGGATTTAAACATTGAAAATAGAGAGAAAGTTTCATCATAGTCAATTCCTTGATGCTGTCTGAATCCTTTAGCCACTAGCCTTGCTTTATAGGTGCTAACTTGACCTTCCATGTCCAGTTTTCTGTTGAATACCCATTTTCATCCAACATGATTTACATCAACTGGTTCATCGACCAAAACCCAGACTTGGTTATGATACATGGAATCTATCTCAGAATTCATAGCTTCTATCCATCTTGCATCTTTTGACTTTCTACTACTTCCTTGTACGAGAGAGGTTCATCATTGTCTAACAATAACGATTCACCATCCTCGGTGACTATGAAACCAAATCTCTCTGGTTCCCTCACCTCTCTTGAGCTCCTACGTAGTACTTGTGTTTCTGGAACCTCTTCCATGAGGACCTATGGAACTTGTTCCTGTACCAAATCCTATATATCTTGAGCATCAACTTCGTCGAAGTCAATCTTGCTCCCACTATCCTTCTTGAGGTTGTTCTCCCTCTCAATAAAGATGTCTTGTCTAGCGAAAATAACTTTCTTGTATGAAAGGTTATATAGTTAATATCCTTTTATTTCCTTGGGATATCCTAAAAAGATACACCTCGTGCCCCGGGGTGCTAGTTTGTTGCCTGATAAGGCCTTAACAAATGCCTCACATCCCCATACACGTGTGTGCGACAAAGTGGGTTTCCTTCCATTCCATAACTCGGATGGAATTCCATTTTCCGCCTAAGTTGGTACTCGGTTTAATGTGTATGCTACAGTTTGTAATGCATATCCCCAAAAGGATAACAAAAGATCTACACGACTCATCATCGACCTCACCATGTCCAACAAGGTGCGATTCCTCCTTTCACTAACACCGTTCCACTTTGGTGTATAAGGAGGAGTGAGCTGAGATAGAATCCCATACTCCCATAGAAGATCGATGAACTCTTGGTTCAGATATTATCCACCTCGATTCGATTGAAGTTTCTTTATATTTTTACCAAGATGATTCTCCACTTCATTCTTGAATTCCTTAAATTTCTCTAAGGACTCTGACTTATACCTCATTAAGTATACATAGCCATATCTACTCAAATAATCAGTAAAAGTAATGAATTAAGAATATCCACCTCTAGATTCTACTGGAAATGGTCCACACACATCCATGTGTACCAATCCTAGAAGCTTTGTGGCCCTTTCACCCTGTCCACCAAAAGGCAGCTTGGTCACTTTTCCTTGCAAACAATCATGACATATATCAAGTGGTTTTAGCTCAATAGAGTCTAAATATCCATCTTGGAAGAGCTTTGTCAAGTGCTTCTTGTTTACATGACCGAGATGGTGATGCCACAACTGGGTGATGTATGAGTCATGTGAGTTTGTTTCGTTATCGATTGCCAACACTTGGTTTTCGTAATTTAATACTTACAAACCATTATTTAAATGTGCCATACCATAACATATGTTGTTCTTAAAAAAGAGACAACCCTTATTTCCAAACTTGAAAATAAATCCATCCATATCCAAAAAAGATACAGAAATTATGTTCTTGGTAACACTAGGCACATAATAACAGTTTTTTAAAACCAAAATCATGCCAGTTGGAAATGAGAGGTGGTAATCTCCAATAGCCAACGCAGCCATCCCTGCACCATTGGAAGCTTGAAGATCCACCTCTCCTCTGGAAATATTTCTAAATCTACTTGGTTACTTCATTTGAATACAGATTTGAGCCCCAAAATCTGTATCTAATACCCAATGTGTAGAAATATAAAGATTACACTCGATAACGAACGCACCTTTAGCGTCCCCACGCTTCTGGGTACAGTTCCTCTTCTAGTGGCCTTGATTTCCACGTGAAAAACACACCGCATCCCATTCCTTGCCCTGACTCTGGATATTCCCCTTCTTAGAGGGATGACGCTCAGGGGCTTCAAACCGTTTATAAGTCTTTGGCCCCTTTGCCTTTTCCTTCCTTTTATTATTCACCATAAGGACTGTGGGTTTGTCACGCCCCATGTCTTTATCTACCTGGTGAATTAGGGTCAGAAGTTCCAATATACTCTTCTCATTATTGCTCATTTTATAGTTGAAAATAAAGCTTGAGAAGGTCTTGGGTAGTGATGATAGGATGAGATCTATATGCAACTCATCCGGGAATTTAATCCCTAAGATGTCAAAGTGTTTGATGTAGCCAATAAGCTTGGTTACATGTGGCCCAGCTGGCGCAGACTCTCCAAGATTAGTTGTAAACAAATCATTTGAGATATCATATCTCTCTTGTCTCGCCTTATCTTGGTATATATCATTAAGGTGAGACATCATTCTATACGCGTCCATGTTTTCATGTTGCTTCAAGAGATCATTAGACATGTACGATAGCATGAAACATTGGAAACCTGTGGCATCATCCATATGTTTCATATAAAGAGATAGTTCCTCATCACTATCCTTGTTTCCAGGCGCAACTAGAATAAGATCTTCCAGCATATACAATTTTCTCTCGTGGCGAAGGATGACGCGTAAACGCCTCTACCACTCTTGGAAATTGGTGCTGGTGACAAGGTTTTCCTTCACGAGTATGGTTCACAATGATATGTTTGAAGTCATTTTCTTTCCATTTCTAAAAATTAAGATGAGAAAAGGTTTATTAATTTATTACAAAACTGAGACAAATAAATAAATTAATACTTATTAGTCTCCCACTATTTTATCAAAATCCAATATCCCTCACCATTGACTTCAGAATATTCTGTTGCCTAAATATTCTAGTGGAAATGATCTATATTTCCCTTAAAATTACCCCAACTAGGGTTAGTCAAGCAACTTGAAGTGTTTTAGGTAGGCATTACAAATGTCAACCGTATTAAATCGCAGCTCCTTGATCCGCTTAGTGGACTCCCCAATCCTAAAATCCTTTTATTTTTGATTTCCTCAACCTTTGCCTCTTAGTCACACCAAGTCTTGATGTGGCAGTCAACCCTTGATGCAAACCATGTCAAGTCAACCCAAAAACTTGAATTATAATTCCCCAATAATTGAAAGTACCCCAACTAGGGTTGGTCAAGCACTTTGAACTATGGTTCTATTCTAACCAAGATTATGGAAGGCTATACCAACTTAATATTTCTTTGAGGGATTTTATCCTTATACGTAAATTTCCATTTTATTATCTTTGATTACATGCTTGTTAATATTAAGTGGGATATACTTAAGTGATTAACCATGTCTAAGATAATATTTACGCATAAGTCGATATTTATTTTAGTTTCATCTTGTATGTTTGTTTAATTCATTAATTGTGTGATCATGAAAACACACCCACAATAAATAAACCATGATACTGACAGAAATAAAATAAATGGTATGATCATGTGCTTGTTCTATTGGTTAGTTTACCTAGCAGTTGATAAACTAACCCAAGACCTAGGGGAGAAACACCTTGAACCTTTCGGGTTCATTTTTATAGCTTTCCACCTGTCCACCTTTGTATCTCCTTGGATTGGTTTCACCTTGGCTCCTGACTTGAGCCGCCCCCACTAGCTTGGGAGCTCCATCCATTACATATGCATTTATGTCACACACAGGTGAGGGGTAAAAGGGGTTTTTACATAAAATAATACTTGGGCGCGCATGCCCTACATATTAATGAGGATAAGGCTCACAGGCCAACAAATTTAATTTAAATAAATAAATTAAAAGAAACCATTCACATACAAAGGTCTTGGTCTAGCTCATGATCATCCATACATGCAACGATATTTACACATAAATAAAACTAGCATTCAATTATTCAATTGGTCTTGTTTAAGATAAATCACGCTCAAATCAATTAATTATCTTTAATTAATCAATCCTTTTATCTTAAACCATTTTCTGAATTTCCTTGAGATTCTCATCCATCATAATTTTAAATAAATTAAAATTATCCTTGTATGTAACTTGTACCTTATAGGCAACCTAGTGAATTCCCATTCATTACGTAGATGTTAAATTAAACACATATATATAAAACACCTATCATGTGTTGTGCCTCAGCTTTACGCCTACACCATGGTACACGTATCAAAGGTTTGTATAATATAATAATAAATTTTAATAAATCTGCGTAATTTGGGTGAGTACACGGCGTGTAGTTCCGAATACACGATGTGTACTTTTCTTCACCGTCCATCTGAAGTACATGCTCAGGGACATGGCGTGTTAATGTACTTCGGAATTTTTTTGAGTACACGGCGTGTTCAGTGGGACACATGCTGTGTAGTTTCCGTGTTACACGGTTTCCAGCTGGGAAAACCGTGTATAGGGTACACGGTCCAACCCTAACCTGAAGGGAATACACGCCGTGTTCATTGGACCACACGACGTGTAATCCGGAAATCGTGTGCCACCTATTCCTAGTCAACACATAGTGTCATATATGACTTAGATAGGATCAATACACAACCTGATTTGGCAGACCAGTCCGATGCATGAACCAAGACTACACGACGTTTACTTCCAAATACACGCCGTGTATTCTTGTGTTGTACGACCAGGAACGATTGGATCCTCCGGATGAGATCCTCTATTTTATTTTAATCAAAAATTAAAAGAAAAGGTCATTTCTATATGGTGAACGAGAAATGATAGAGGAGGAACAGATCTCTAGATTCAGATTTAAAGAACGATTAACTTGAATTGAAACAACTAAATTATTAAATGCGTAAATCACCAACGAAAAACTAAATAATTATAATCAACGATATGACCCCTATAATACCACTTGTAGGTTCTGGGCGCAGCGAAAGCGCGTTAGTGGGTTTTCCCAACTTTGATTTTAGCGTTAAAAAGCATTCAAACTGAGATCTGTCATGATATAAAACACTGGATCTTCAGAATAGAACGAAGAACAAAAAACAAAAAGGAGGGAGTCCCAGAAACATAGAGATAGGATCATCATATGTTGGTTCTAATTAATTTAATTAATTCACAAGAATTACCTTGGTGGAATTATTTCTTCGTTGATGTCTTCGGTCAGGATCTTGTGATCCATCATTGCATTGTAGAATCCAAGTGTAGAATTCCTCTAGCGGTGATCCACACGTGTGCCACGTATCTCTAGACGTCGCCGAATGGATCTCCAGGTGCTAGCGTAGAGGAACCTTCGCTTGTGATGTCCGCCTTCGATCGCCTTGATCTGATGGAGGATGATATCTCTCGTTCTTGAGAGAATTCTTTGAGGAAGTAGTTATTTCGACCTTGAAAGAATTCTTCAGAATTGTTGTGCACAACGATTCTATGTGGAAAAGTATTGGGGTTGTGAGGATATTTATAATCAGGTTTGAGGTTATAGAGTTATAACAATAAATAAACGCATTACGCATTTTATTTATTTCATTAACTCTTATTGAAAACCCCCATGTCGAATTATTAATTCCTTGACATGTGCCCATGCTGATTATAATAAATATCATTTAATAAAACAATATTATATCCTCAAAATCCCAACTGGAAAAACTGCACAGCGTGTAATCATTAATACATGACATGTACTCGTTTTCCATAAAACTACAGGGCGTGTATATTTAATATACATGGCGTGTACTTTTATATTCCATTTTCCCATTATTTCCTCCACCACATTTATTAGTCCTTGAGTAATGGCTATTTATTTCTTAAATAAATGTAACTGCATTACTCGCTAAAAAATATATATTATTTCATTCACAATATATTCTCTCGAATAAATAGTGTCGAAATAAATGCGATCAGGCATCTTTAAATAATTATTAAACCATAGTCGAGAATAATATTTATTTAAATTGTTAAATTAATATTTAACTGAGATACATGGACATACTTAGTGTGTGACCCTATGGGACTCTTTCTCAGTGGCATTTGGTGGAGCTTTCCTAAAGTCCAAGGTTAGTGTTTAGAAAAACGCCTAGGCTCCCATAGAGAAAGAAGTTAACGCCGCAATGATGTGTCACCTCATACGAATACTTACTGTGTAATATAATACCTTTGTCTTGATATCTCAAATCAAGCGGGTTGCATGCTAGTGCCATCAACCCATGTGCTCAATTATTCTTTCTTTGACTTTCCGAAATTGAACTTTCCCATTACTTACCATGGACATAGATTTACTTAGGCTATATCAATTCCATCAAAGGGCCTGAGATATCTACTTCCATTATAGAATAGAAGGGACAAATCCTTTCTCGCATTATCTATTAATGCAGTATTACTCATGACACACCCAACATATCCTACCTCGCTGCGAACAGTGTGTCATCACAGTTTTCATCAATACATCTAAGTGCACAAGTTGTGATACCCATTAATAATAATCTTGAAGTCTAAGGACCAATACACACGTCCACAGATAGGAACATCCAATGAAACTATGAAATGTGGATTTCCTACTGGTGGGTCTCATTCTCATAATATCATCCTGGATATTACCAAGGGCACACACCATGAAAAGGTGCCTCAAAGTTTTATGAGTCCTCACCCCTAATGACCTTTATTATTTGTGTCCCTCAAATAACATCATCCGACCATAGAACATATATTCAAGAATAGTGTTATGGCACTTCTCGGTTCCCATCATAGCAGGGATCCGCTATGACTTTTTAATGCAATAGCTATCCTTAGGACATTATCACATGCATTGTCACGCAGAAGAACAATCAAGATGTGATAAGGATTTTATTAATGAATAAATTACAAAGTAGTTGGTTCTAGGCCACCAACTCCAACAATACCACTCTTCTCAAGTATGGTTTTTGGTGAGTCATACCCAATGGTTATGTTTATATATAACCAAACCTTTGTGAACCTAGTTTGTGTGGGGGAGGAAGTTATGTTTGGGGATTATTGATGGTTTCACTAAGGAAGGTTATTTATTTGGGCATAGATCTAACAAAGTAGGGTTATCTGAATGGTTAGGACTTTCTGCTTCAGATAGTTGCATATTAGGTCACCTAACGAGTATTGGAGTGGTGTTGATCAATAATTTTTGGTAGTTATTGTGATTGATGTACTCTTTTATAGATTTCTAAAATGAGTGATGACGACCCTATTAAGATATCTTTAACCAATGATGTGATTCTGTTGGAGATCATGAAGCGAAAGGGTAAAAACTCAATAATGTTGGTGTTGAGGTTTGAGTGTAAGGCTCATATTTCCACCTATGATACAAGATAATGATTATGGAGCCCATGTCTTGTTGGTAGTTTGTGGCATAGGTTGCTGATGCGAATCCTAAAAATCTTACAACCTTGCAAATTTTTTGATATCATCATTGAAAATTGGCTAAGTTCCCAGTGTGGTTGTGTAGTGTAGATGAGTTTCCATCCACGATGACCATCTATAACTATATTTAAAAGGTATGGAGAAGGGAAATATCACTAGGGTTGATCTTATTAGTGATCATATGGGAGTGAAAGTCAGTGAATCATGGGATTCATCTCATCTAATGAGTTAGGAAAACTATCAAATGAAATGTAGAGTCTGAGTAAATCATTCCTTGGGTGGATGAGTGATCCTATTTATTCTTTCTTTGATATGGTTTGAGGATAGTATCTTACATGGTAAGGGAAGGTGTATTCCCCAAATATGTAATAAGTTCACTTAGAGCTCGCATCTCAAAGGTGAAGGTATTTCATACAATGGTGTGAAGATTTTTCAAGAGATCAATACTGCGATTTTTTTATTCAACCTTAGTTTTTTCATTTTCGAGGTTGAAAAGTTTTATAGTGGGGTGGATGTAGTGACCTAGGTTTTTACCTAAGTGGGACTCAACTTGATTTTGATTTTTGAAGTCCCGGGACCTTCCTTGGGGTAAAATAGTAATTTTAAATGAGCTATTGACCCTAAAAAATTTTATTAGTGTTTTTTTGGTTTTGGAATATAGTTTTACCCTAGGGTTGAGCTGATATGGAAATATGAGTGTTTTTTGGCCTTATAAATAGTATAATAGGAATATTATATTATATTTATTTCATGCATGTGCGTTTTTGATGAAATGATTGTATCTCTTGATCAAGGAACTAAAAGGAAAAAATGACCTATACTGAGTCTATAATGGGATTATTACACTAGGAGTGATGTTATTTTTGTTTTAATTGGGGTTCTCAGGTGTTTGTTGTCACCATTGGATTAATTAAATAGTTAAATAATTTAATTAATAATTTTAATTTATGGAAAATCCATGGGCCACATATATTTAATCCATCTTATGAAGCCTCTCTAAGGTTATCCACTTTTATAATTGAAAAATACAAAATAGAGGAAATGAGAGGGTATAATGTGGTGGTGGTAATGATGGATCGAGGTACTTTAGTGGACCTTCGATGATGTCTATGGAAAGATTTTCATGGAGAATGAATCTATGGTCATGAAAATAGGTCGAATCCTTGGAAATTTTACATTAAAGTAGGATTTTTATATCTTTGGTTTCATCCTTACTTATTCTTTTTCATGAACACAGATTAAATTCTCTAAAATTAAATCCATGATTTCATGTTTTTATAGGCCCTGCTAGCTTTAGGTTTTTATTAGAGCTATGAATTGTTTGTCCTTATTTGTTTTGATTTCATCCACATCTATTAAATTTAAAATAATTAATGGTGTCAAATATGAACATGACCCTATATTTTTTATGGATTTCTATCTCTGTTATACATGTGTTCATCACTTGTAATCATTTGGCTAGTAGTTCAACCGGTACTTTAGACTAAATTTGTTGTGAGATCGATCATTGGTTTTGTGGATCATTTTTGTGGGTTCAACTTCATGGATCACTACATAGTGGAGGATCATTAATACTGATAGACATTCAACTACATTGAATGATTTCCAAGGAAGGGTCATATGATAGTGGTTTTTGTGAGGCAGATCCCACAAACAACATAAGAGATAGTGGGAATGCGATTTATAAGGATGGGGGGCTAGAATCCAGACACTGGAGATGTTCATAGTACAATAAATGTGATTGGTGGAATTCAAATTTTTATCCATTAATTCATCTATATATCCAAGGATATCATAAAGAACATTACAATTTGAATATTCTGGAAAGTAATCGAATATATGCTATGTAGTTTAGTAGAACACATGCCGTATAATCCCTTTGACGTGGCTCTAGGGTTTTGGTTGGAATAAACTATCACACGACCATATGACTAATCCATAAATTGTGTGACCCCTACTTGATTAGCTTGACATGTAATAGAATTACACTTTTAGGGACCCATGTGGCCCCAAACACCATGTGTGTTAGAACACACCATATGTATCCTCAGAGGTACATGACTCAGACAGATGAGGTATACACCAAGTATCTATACAGACATGGAACACCATGTTATCCATCTACACATCATGTAGTTGGGCTGATACATTCCATGTGGGAATAAAAAACACAACCAAGTGATTGAATTGGGATAAAATTACATGTGACCATAGGAAATTTCATGTACTTCCCTTTAGCCCAAAATGGTTTGGTCAGACATGGATTTTCATATCACTATTCTCAAGTGGAGTAGGTATTCCACATGTAGGGATTAAGATCCTCATAAGGATTTACTATTTCTCCCATGTAAGAATGGGGATAATTTCCTTTAACTATGAAATTATAAAGAGTTGGTATTTCAACCAAAATATAGGGAAAATATCCTCTTCCATGGATTACATATTTTACACCTCTACAGAGATCATACAGGATAAAGATCCTCTACTGGAGTCATTATTTCACCCATAGTTACAAGGAAAGAATCCTTGTAACACCCTGAGATTTCAGAATATATTTTCCCTTAAATAAATATTAAATCTATAGAATGTTTCACATAATATACCAAAATAAAATAAAAAACCTTGATATATATATTTTGAATATTAATTATAATTTTTAAAACACAGCTATTAAATTAGATGGTATAAATTGAAGTAAACATATCAAAAAATCAATAAAAGAAATGGCATTTGAAAGTGGAAGTATTCCTTATGAGGCCCATTTTTTTGAGATAAAAAGGGAGGTAGCTTCACTATGGGTTTAACTTGACCAACAAAAATTCAAACTTTAACAATTATGGTTTGAGAAAAACCATATATGGTAGAAGTTCAAGCTCATAAAGATTTCCAAATGATCCATGCTAGTTAAACCGCCTCCCAAAACCAAAATAAGAGTTTATTTGATGATTCAGTATTATGTAGAGATCATATGGGGTTATTTAAAATTAGGATTGTATCAATATGTAATAAAATATTTATATTTATTGATATATTATGAATTTTTATACTTTTCAAAAGATCGTTTTTTCTCAACTCACTTTATTGTTTAGAAAATATATTTTTTTAGAAATTAGAAAATTATTTCAATGAACTAATTTTATTATGATTGAATAATAAAAATATATATTTATTTTATAAATAATAAGTTAAAACTATATTAATTATTAATTTATAGAAAAAAGGATAGTTAATATACCAAAAGTCCTTTTCCTATAAAATTAATTTTTCGCAATTTTTTATGTTTTTAAATAAAAATAAAATTCATAAATTTTGGGATGTGAATTTTAAAAAATTATCTTCATTTTTGGATTTATCATGGAAATATTATCTTAATATTAATTTTTTTTATTTTTCTAAAAAGATTAATTTTTATGTGAATAGTGAAAACTACCATTTTTACAAATGACATGAATTTTATGACATTATTAGTATGTAAGTAAGAATTTTAAATTCATGAAACCTTTTTATAAGACCAAACATGTATTTTATAAGATAATTTATAATTTTAGAAAATATGGTTTGAATTTGTAAACCCATATTCTACATTTTAGAACTTAAGTTATATTTTTTGAAAAATTGTTTTTAATACATTATACATTTATTATTTTAAAATTAACTTTTATCACATATATAAATTTAATATTATTTAATTAATTTTAAATTTTGAATCATTATATCCAAATTATTTAAAATTTACCATTTTATTTTTGGGCATAAAGGATAAATTACATTAGGTAAAAACTAGTTATCGCGATAAAAGCTAAAGTGGAAAATGTAATAATCTAAGAATAAAAGACCACAAACATGTTTAAAAAATGTGTAGGAATGTGGTGTTAAGGTCATTATCTACTTTATAACTCATCCTCTCTATTATTTCTCAAATTTTGAGCTACTTTCCTTGAGATTTACCTCCCATTATTGAAAAGTTTGGGGTATTTACAAAAATGTCATGTCGTTTCACTTATAAAAGGGGAACTCATATCCTCAATTACCCTTACACCAAGACCCCCTAAGATCAAAAAAAAATCTACCCAATACTCTTCTCAAAATTACTAAAAAACTTAAAGATGTTTTTTACTTTTCAAAATACCACCCATCAAATGTTTAAGCCCCATCACAAAGGAGATAATCCAAGTAGTGAGGTATAGATTTCTAACCATTCCTCCCTCTTAATTTTATTTATGTTCATTTAATCTTCCTAAAATTTAATTTCACCATATTAAAATGATAAAATTAGTATCATTTTTAAACTCATATGTTATTATAATTATTTCACAATCTTTAACTACATTTAACTTTTCTATTAAAAAAACATAACCATTATTCATGTGTGGTGTGGACTACCACCTCCATGAATAAACATGTTTTGTTTTACTTAAAATACTAACATGGATAGTATGATTGGGAAATTTAATAAATAATTATTATATATATGAAATTTTTAATAGTATTAAATAAATAACAATATTTCTCTTCTATCCTAATCTATGAAAATAGAATCATCACCCATGCGTATGTGAGAAGTACCACCTCCATGGACTTGTGTATTCCATTTTTCATTACCACCTTTCATATATAGTTATAAGAATGATTTTAAAGTATAAATATGATTTTTATAATACCAATAAGATTATGTAAACAAAAATTGAATAACCTATTAAAAATATGAATGATAAAAATGTGTAATAAAATTAACCGTCTTAAAAAAGTGAACTAGGAAGGAAAAAATTTATTCATAGCATGTAATTGTTCCATACTCATCACTTATTCACATTATTATTTATAATTAAGATATATCACTCTAATAAATACTATTTTAAATAATTATTATATTATTATAATGATATTGCAACTAAATTTTAATGCCCTGATCGAACCACCAGGTCCGAGCCGGAGAGGCATAAGACCTCATGTGAACCTCCCCATATGCAAGAGGCTGTCGACTAAAAGAGAGGGTCCGAAGTCCATAAGTGTAGAGGATATAACCCCTGTATCATATCCTTACACTAATAATATAAATAAAATATAAAAAAACTTAGAGTAATCATGTGTAAAAATATAATATCATATGAAACACATGTCATACAATAAATAAATGGGTTTCCAGTGTGGAAATACAAATGAGACTAATAAGTATTGGTAGGTAAATAAATAAAAAAAGAGATATTATAGAAATCCTCCAAATTACATCCCAGTTATACTACCAACTATATTCACCTCAGATCAACCATCTTCTATGAGCACATTTCCATTGCTTGGATCCCTATACATGAAGTCTACATACCCATCGAGATTCCCATGCATGGTGTGAGTAATAAAACCTAATAGGACACCACCAATGCATCCTTAACATGAGTGGACATGAATAAGAGTGTATGTAATAATAATAAATAAAATTTAACATAATAAAACAATCATACGAAGTGTCTATGTACTAAAAAAGATTCCACGAACCATGACCTTACTCAGTCTGATTCATTTCTGGAAGAATATATAAGTGGTTGTGGAAACATTACAAGAGAAGGAGTCAAACTTAAGGTTTCTCAATAGCTGTATATTCCTTAGGCCGCTAGGTAAGGCTATAATATGTCATCATTCCCTATTTAAATTTCTCTGGTCAATTCATATATACTATCATGAACCCATGTTTCCTCACAGGTTAGATCACATAAGGACAACATGCCCTAAGGTTAGGCCAAAATAGGCCATTATACCCCATTTTACAACATGGTCCTATCATCATGTCATAAGCAGTGCCTAAACACACTCCCCCTCTAGGGAAACTCCCACTCTAGGGACACTCCCCCTCTAGGGAAACCAATCCATTATGAGTTTAACTATCACTTTGGTACTATGAATAGAACAAAAATACAACATATACCAAGTAAAATACATAAAAACATGACATATCATATAGAGGAATAACATTGAAAATCATGAATGAAGAATAAAATCCAAACATGAACACATGTTATGAAACTCATCAGGGTCTAAATTATGCCAATAAATAACATCACATCATTCTAATGATCGTATAAATGATATCTACATGGTAAATAAATTCCTACCTCAAGGTTGTTGGAAAATTTATCCATGGTTTATCAAAGGATTGAAGCCCAAAACATATCACACACCCATGAAGAACAAGCTCTAATATCAAGGATTTCTAACTTAGGTTATTATTTATCAATAAATAGATTTATAAATGAGACTAAATAAGATTACACACCAAGAATAATGGTTATGGAATCACATACCTTAATGAGTCTACTAATAAAACAAATTTTGAGGTATATCAAAGGATGAGTCACCAATTCACTGAATCTGTTATTGATTGAGGAATGATTCATGAATTCCTCATCAATTCTAGAAGAGAATCACAGGTATATATAACAGGCATTTATCCATCATTAATATATAATAAAAAAATGGATTCAATATGAGAATAAAAAATAATATAGTATCAAGATGATATATCTATGGAAATTACCTGGAAACATCTATCCATGAGGAATTTAAATTTTGTCAAAAGGGATTCCATTGACATGCCGAAACAACCACCGATATAGAAATGATTCAAGAATTAATCATTAGTTGGAATTAAAATTCATATATTGTGCATCAATATTAAATATCTATGAATCATATAAATAGAAAAGAGTTAGGTCAAGAAAAAACCTAAAGAATAGAGGGTTTTACATCACATACCTAAATACTTGATTTTTAACCAACTTGGATTCTACAAAATATATATTTGGAGGAGAGAAATTCATCAAGGAATTCCAAAAGAGTCTAAGAAATTGAGGAGAGATTTATATACAAATATGAGAAGTTAAAAATGGAATATTAATGGATATTAAGGAGGAATTTAGATCTTTGATTTCACATGTGCATGTTTTGAAAAAGTGTATGTCTTTATGGAATTCTGGACAAGCCACAGGGTTTGGATGATCAATTTTTAAAACTATGTTCCAACCATGATGATGGTCACTAGAGCTTACCACATGGTTTTATAGATGATTATACATGGTTTTTCAAACCACCCACCACCCCTTATTCAACCATCTCTAGTTCTATGGTTTTTTTGGAGAATCTGTATGGTTTAGAAAAACCCTGCTTAAACTATACACCCTTTAAAAGGCCTCCAAAACTCTCATAAACCATATGAAAACCCTCAGAACTTTTCCAAAAAAGTTCAGGAAAAAAACATTATATTATTAAAGGATTAAATTAACTTGTAACACACCTAAAAAATAAAAGGCTATTACATTCCTCAACTCTAAATATTGTTTATCCTCAATAAGTGTCTCTAGGAATCCTTCTTCAACAAATCGATCCACTGAGCCTAAAAATATACCTATCACTCCCAAATCTTTTCATGTATTCTTCAACATCATCAAAGAATATAGAAAAGTGATACTATCTTTTCTCATAGTAATTTCTTACTCTAGTATAAAATCCACACTGAGCGTTATAAATATGATGTATTAGGATCCAACTCAACATCCTCACAATCAATGACATATGTGGGATCATACATGTACTTCCAAAGTTGAGACACATAGAACACATCATGCACACCTCGGTAAAAATAATGAATATTCAAATAAAATTCCAATTTCCCAACCCATTTAGTGATCTCAAAGTGTCCAAAATAGTGAGGTGCTATCTTTCCTTTCTTCCTCAAACATTGGTGGACATTAGGGGTCACTCTCAGAAAAAACTGGTCACTTAAAAAAACTCAAAATTTATTCTCCTATGATTGTCATATGACTTATGTATTCTCTAAGATATGAACAAACTCTTCTAAATTAGTTGAACTCTCTCATAATCCTCTTATACCATACTAGGCCCCAAAGCTACTACCTCAACTTCCTCATTCCCAAAAAATAGTGAACAACACAACTTACCATAAATATAATTAAAAGGTTCAATACAAATAAAATACTATTAACTATTTTTTATGATAATTTAACCAAGGATAGATGATCACCCCAATATCCAAAAAATATTAGAACAAAAGATCACAGTATATCCTTCAATATCCTAATTATCCACTTTGAATGTTCATCAGTCCATGGATAATAAAATGTTCTCAATATCAGCTAAGTCCCTATGGCCTTATAAAATACCTAACAAGACCACGATATAAAACATGAATCTCTTTTAGATACAATTATCAAGGGAACTCTATGTAATCATACAATCTAAAAAACATACAGCTTTCCTAGATCATCTACTGAGTGACTCTCACAAATCGGTAAGAAATGAGATTTTTTTAATTGATCAATAATAACCCAAATAGCATCATGAATTCTCAAGGTCCTGGGTAACCACATCAAAAATTCTATCATGATATGTCCCCACTTTCACAGGGGAATAATAAATGGCTGGAGAAACCCACTAGGATGATGATGATCAACCTTAATCCTCTAGAAAGTAAGGCATCAATAAACAAATCTAGTATTGTCCCTCTTTATCCCTAGCCACCAGAACGACCACCTGAAGTCATAGTAAATCTTTTTCACTCCAAGATGCACCTCCCAAGTAGAAAGTATATCATCAGAACTTCCCTAATTAAAGAAGGAAATATAGATCTCCCATGAACTAGGATTACATCATCACTATATAATGACCACCCAATTATCAAGTCACCACCTACTAGTTGTTCTTGCCTCATAATACACCTAGGGTCAGTCTCCTATCTAGCCTCTACCCAGTCTACTAAAGAATATGTAACCACTAATGGAGAACATGTCATAAATCCTTGGTCCTTAGAAGCATCCACCATCCATTTGACAAATAAGCTCATTAGAAACCACTATTCCTCGGAAGGCTGTTCCCCAAGATCCTGAGATACCTACATCTTATGGCCAAGTGAATCTACAATGATTCTACATTTACCTGGTGCATAAGCTATCTCAAAGTAATTTTTTTTAGATACTCTACCTGGTGATTATTCCTCAAATTTTAGTCCCGCTAAGTGGAGATATAGTGAAGGATCTTATGGTTCATGTAGGAAAAAAACCTCTCACAAAAGAGATAGCATCACCAAAACTTTAAATCATGAACCAAAACTACTAGATATAATTCATGGGTAGGATAGTTCCACTCATTAGGTTATAAGTGATGTGACCCATAAGCTACTACTCGCACCCTCTACATCAGTATTGCTCCAAAACTAACACTTGATGCATTATAATATACAATATACCCAAATCCTGGATCGAGAAGTATCAACATTAGAGCTATAGTCAACAACCTCTTTAGTTCAACAAGATCCTCCTCACACTAGTCTGACCAATGAAACTTCACTCCCTTATTTTCCAATGTAGTCATGGGTACTGATAAACCAGAGAAGTCCTATATAAAATGATGATAATATCCAGCTAAACCTAAAAATATTATGATATCAAAAACATTTTTAGGACATGTACAAGACATTACTGCCTCAATGTTCACCTGGTTTATGGATATACTAGTCTCAAATATCATGTAACCCAATAATTTCACCTCATGAATCCCAAAGTAACACTTAGATAGTTTATAATAAATCTAATGTTCTCAAATCATACTCCAGACTATCTCAAGATGTCTAGCATGCTTCTCTGAAGTCAGTGAGTAAATGATGATGTCATCAACGAACACCATGATGAATGAGTCGAGATATGGGTGGAAAATATTATCCATGAGATTTATGAAAACTTACAGTGCATTTTTCAATCCAAAAGAATCACTAAGTACTCATATCACCCAAAATTGTTTCAAAATAATATTTTTGAGATGACATCCCCTCCTTTAACCCACAACTGGTGATGGAATGATCAAAGATCAATCTTGGGGAACCACCAGGCTCCTTGTAACCAATCAAATAGATTTTTGATCCTAGATAAGGGATATATATTGTTCACCATAACATGACTTATATTATTATGTTCTATGAAGATTATAATACTAATATAAAACTTCTTGAAAAAAAAAATGGTGCACCCCACAGTGATGTACTCGGTTTGATAAATCCCTTTCGCTCAATATCCTCAAGCTGTACCTTGAGATCCTTCAACTCATATAATGACATATGATAAGGGGGTATCAAAATGGGATGTGCACCTAGCATGATCTATATATAAGACTTAACTCCTCTATCAAGGGTAAGTCCTATGAATTCATCTATAAAGACATCCTAATAGAGATCCACTGCTAGAGGAAAAGATGAGGGGGATTACACTGATCTAGATGAAAGATCCAAGCTTGTAATATGTACTATAATCCTCCCAAGCTAGATCATGTCTAGAACAAATATACCTACCCCTAACTGCCATTCATCAGTCATCACAAAATTATCTCCCTTGGGTGATGTAAATGTTACATCTCTTCTATAGAAGTAGATATGGTCTTGAAAATTGGTTAGCTAATCTATGCTAAGAATCACATTGAAACTCATCATCACTAGAATCATGAAGTCCCACAAATTTCCATAACTAACAATGATTATAGTATACTCTAATCATCACTGAAGATGGTATATTTTCATTCAAAATAGTGTATTGAGGGAAAGTAACTCATAAGTTAACTTTACTGATAATTGAAGTCCATTAATAACTTGTGAAGATATTAAGGAATGGGAAGTACTAGTGTTAAAAAAGGCGGTAGAAAAAGTATATGTGATCAAGACCATACCTCAAATAGTATACGATCACTCACCACCATCCAATGAAGTCTTATACATTGTATATAATCAGTCTTCCTCACCTCTATGACCCTTTCCCTTATATTCATGACTCACATGAGTCATCCTTGTCTATTGGGTCTGAACCTGCTACCAAGGACCCTAATTTGTCCCATAACTCAATTCTTATGTCTAAATCAAAGCCCCATGATACCTCATTCATGATTCCTTTGAGTATAAACACTAAAAATTCCTCTTATTTACACATAAATGACACTTTATATGAGGTTTTGGTCATAAAATATGATAATACCACCACTTTATATAGTTAAAGCACTGATAACCTCTTTCCCTAAAGAATGCACTGAAGAACCTGTACACATCTCTAGCTATTTTCTTCTTCTCTAACATGAAACATTTTAATTCCTCTTCCTACCAGTGGAAGTATCACTAGGAAGTGCACTGAAGGCTGAGAGAAGACCCTTATTTATCATCAAGGACTTTCAAAGTACCTAAGAACATGTCATCATGTTGAAGTTTCTGACCTGGTGTCTCAACTCTGGTCGAATCCCAATTTTTAACCTTTTGGATTTATTTTATTTATCCCCATATAAGAGAGGATATAAAAGTAGTAACTATATGAAAAATACTAAGAAATTAAACACCATCATTATCCTCTTAAGAATATCCATGAACTCCTTTGATTAGTAAAAATTCATCAAATATGAGAAGAAATCCTCAATGAAAAGGTATTTTAATTTCACCCACATGATACCGTCAAGTATTATAGCCTAAAGTATAATGTCCCACTAGCATTCAGTAGTGCCTCAAAGAATAAAGGTTGCAAGATTAACCTTTTAATCCCTCAAGGTTTTTTACTTGGTCAAATATTCTCTCAATGATCCACATACATTCATCTTCATCTTATAGGAATTTAGTGACTTATAAAGATAGAGGATTTTAGATTTGGAAGTATCGAGCATAGTTAAACATAGTCTTGGAAAATTCCCTTCCTTGTATAGGCACTAAAAAAAAATATTGGATGAAGTAGTCCTTCCGCCTGAATCACTAGAGTGGGTAAGAGAGCATTCTCTCATATGACTGGTGGTAGGACTGAAAAATACTCCCTCATGGGGTCATTCCATCCTACTCCACCAAGTGTTCTAGCCAAGAATCTCTATAGAGAATTTTTTTCAAAAATTAAGGAAACATTTAGAATATCTAATCCATTAGTTCAATATAGATCCTAACCAGTCTATGGGATTGCATAAAGGTTCTATTAGAAGTTTACCCATAACCATAGGTATATCCCTCCTATCACTAACCAAGGTTTATATCCCTAACAACTATTCATAGTCATATATATATATATAGAAAATAACAACATGATCAAGTATAACTAATTAATGCCAATAGATATATCACACCAACATGGAAAATATATATATCAATCAATCAAAGAATACAAGTGTATCCTGAACTAATAGTACTATAAATTCCTTAAATTAATTTACTAGTATATAGAACACAAAATTTTTATATATGGAATTTGATTCTATATTTCTATTCATGATGTATAAACACACCCAAATCCCATAAAGTTATAACATCAATCCCATCAATGGTTACTCGAATTTCCATTACACATGAGCTATCTAGACACATGAAAACTTTCCTACCCAATTCCCATAAAACCTATCTTATTTCTACCATGTACTAGAATAACCAAGAAGAAAATAAGAAAATTGTGCTCTGATACCATTTTTTAATGCCCATACCCAAAACACTAAGCCCAATCTAAATATCCAAAAGACCTCATGCACACATCCCCATATGAAAGAGGGAACTAACTAGTAGTGTGGGTCTGAAGTCCACGAATGGAGAGACTATACCCTCAATATCACATCATTTCACTTATAATATAAATGAAATATAAAACAACTCAAAGTAATCAAGTGGAAAATTTTAATATAAGATAGTATAAATGTCATAAAATAAATAAACAGGATTCTAGTTTTGAAATATAATCCATAGTAATAAGTGAAGGTAGGTAAATAAATAAATAAAAGTAACATTCTCTAAATCCTTTAGAGTCCATCTAGATTCTTCTACTAGATCTATGATCTTTAGTTCAACTATCCACCATGGGTCCCTTTCCCTTGAATGGATCCTTATAGATGAAGTTTTCACATGTATTGTGATTCCCATGCAGGTTGTGAGTAATAAAACACAATATTACACCACCAATGCATCCTTAACATGAGTTCACATGAATAAGAGTGCATGTAATGATAATAAATAAAAGAGCATAGAATAAAAAAACCATACAGAGCTTCTATGTGATAACTAAGACACCATGAACCTTGGCCTTACCGACTTTGTCTCCTTGATAGAATAATATCTAAGTGGTTATGGAAACATCAAAAGTGAAGGAGCTAGCCTCGAGGCTTTCTAATAGCTGTACATGCCCTATGCCTCCAGGTCAAGCCATTATAGGCCATTATTCTCTATTTCTGTCTCTCAGATTAGGTTATATAGACCATCATTCTCCCTATTTACTCATGGGTCATATCACACAAAAAAATCATTCCTCCCCATATTAGGCCACACTAGGGCGTCATACCCCATTATCCAACACCATCTTGTCTTCATGTCATAAGAGGTTCCTAAATGCACTCACCCTCTAGGGCCACCAAGGAATAACGATTTCACCTTTCACTTTAGTATTATGCATAGAATAATAGTACATTATATACCAATTCTAATACATGTAAATGAGGCATATCATATAGAGGCACAACATAACATATCACGAATGAGGAAAAAAATCAAAACCCGCACACATGTGATCAAACTCTACATGGTCTCAATCATACCAACACATAATGTTATATCATTACAATGATCATATACATAGAATATACATAGTAAGTAACTTACTATGTCAAGTTTTTTGGAAATTTTATTTAAGGTTAATCAAAGGATTGATTACTGAACCACATCACGCACCCATGTAGAACATTCCCAGACATCATAAACTCCTAAATCTGGTTCTAGTTCATCTAGAAAGAGGTTTATAAAGTATAATTAAGAATATTACACTCCAAGAGGTATTTTTATAGAATAAAATACCTTAAGGAGTCCAATAATATAAAAAAATTGGAGATATGTCGAAGGAGGGTTCACCAATTCACTAGATCCATTTTTGATTGAGTAATGGGTCATGAATCCATCATTGATCCTAGAAGAGAACCTTAAGTCTATCCGACAAACATCAATCCATCATAAATCCATCAATGGAAAAGGGATTCAAGATGAGAATCATGAAGAAGAGAGTACCAATATGATTGAACTATGAAAAATTTCCCAAAAACATCTATCATTCACGAGGAATTTAACTCTGAACAAAAGGGATGTCATTGACACATCGAAACCACAACTGATTTAGAACAAATTCAATAATTTATCATTTGTTGGCATTAGAATTCATTGATCGAGAATTGAAATACCAAATATATGAATCATATCAATATAAAATAAGTAGATCAAGATGAAACCTAAAGATAATAGGGTTTTACATCACATAAATCAATTCTATATCTTTAACCCACTTGGATTTTCCTAAATCTAGCTTTGGAAAAGAGGAATTTGTTAGGGAAGGATAGAGGAGTCTCATAAATCGAGGAGAGATTTATTTACAAAGAAAAATGGATAAAAACAGACTATAAAAAATGTTAATGAGTAATTTAGACCATTAAATTCACACATTCATAGTTTAGATGCACATTTTTACAGATAATTTTCCAACCATTCACCCTTTATGGGATTTTGAATTAGTATCATAGTTTGGATATATTATTTTTTAAATCGTGTGCCAATAGTGATATTGGCCACCAGATCTTACCACATGGTTTAATAAGTGAGGAAACATGCTTTTTAAAACTATTCACCTTAACCATGCACTAACCCCTGAGATACAACCTCTAGTTTTATAGTTACATGGTGAATCCACACGGCTTGGGAAAACCATGCTTAAACCGTGTACCCTTTAAATGGCCTCTGAAACTCTTCAAAAACATCTAAAAAACCCCATAACTGATCCTAAACAATTCATAGATCAAAAAAATATGATTAAAGGCTTAAATTAACTCATAAAATTCCTTAAAAATCTAAGGCTGTTATTTAAATCACTTCATAATCATCCATTAATCACGGTATATCCATGTTTGGGTCAGTTTGGCCACCTAATTGAACAATGATAAAAAAATATAGAATGTATGAATATGAAAACATAATTAATGGAATAATATTATATAAATATTTAAATATTGATTTTTTTGTTTCTATAATGGATATATTGATATTTAACTCAATAATTAAGAAAACACCTTTCGTTCGTTAAGAAAATCACCGAAGTGTTCTTATTATCAATTTAATCTTCATGGATAAAGAATGAAACACTCATAAAATAAAATAAAAAATTCATAAATCATTATTATTTATTCATTATAGTAACTTTAATGATCTTGTAATGATAAATTTTGTAAGAATAATGAATATTGACACAACTAACATGAAGCTAGTAAAAATGGTCAAAATGATAAACACTCGATGTAAAATAGATAAAAACTAACTAATATACATGTAGATAATGATTATTAGTGAAAATTATAAATATTTATATATATTAATATGGTTATTAAATTATTTATTAATATAGTTATGTTTTTTATATAGGAGGTTAAATTACTTCTATAGAAATCAAGAGTAAATGTAAGGGTTTCTCTTCCTTACTATCAACTCCATGGGACATGTTTGATATTGTGAACCAAAATTTATTTTATATGGTATATTAAATTATATATTGATTTAAAATATTAAAATATATTCCATTTTATGATATTTTGACGTCCATTTCATGATATCCCTCTTAATATCCTTTGATTCTTATGTTACCAATACCATATATGTTTCATCGACTCAATTTATGATTTATTGGGTCATAGACTTTATTAATTGAATATAATCATCAAGTTTTATTTGAGAATAATATTACACTATTTTATATTTTATTTCCTCCTATTCTCTAGGAAATTACTTCCCATCATTAATAACTACTTCTTTAATAATTTTGTTTTTAAAAATTAAAAGTATATCATGGTAAGAATAACCCCCATTCTTACCAATGAATCTTTTTATTCCATGTATATGTTTTTCCTATAAAAATTATTTTATTTAAACAAATAAAAATATAATTTTTCTTTTATATTACTCATATTTTCATTTACTTATTTTATGAAATGAAATTCTTTCAATGTTTCTCTTATGTGATTTTTCTTTTAAATTGACATAAAAGGATTAATAAAGGAATTTATTTTCATTATTTACCACTATAGATTTATTGTCTTGTTTTTTTTAATTTCAAGGATATTTTATTTGGAACTCTTTATTATAAGGTTTTAAAAATTCATCTCTTTTCTTCTCAATTTTTTTTGAAAGTAATTTTACCCTCATCTTTTGTAGCAACATTTGATTTTTTTTTGTGAAAACTTTTGTATTTTCGCTTATATTTTTCCTCCATGGTTTATCTCTAATAAAGTAATTTTTTTATCACCCTATATACGTTATTATGATATTATTATTTTTATAAAATGATATTTTTTATATCCTCTGATTTTTTTGTTCATGTTATGAGGTGTTTTTGAAAAGTTTAAGAAACCCTTTTATTTTTCCATGGGTTCCTTAAGATATGATGATGATTGATTTTAAGGGGTACACATATGTATATATGATGATGAGTGGGTCCCAATATTGAAATAAAATTATTTTTTTAAGTTCATATATCATGAGATAGTCAGGTGTGGGTCTAATGATTTTTTTACACAAGCATGGGAATAATGGGTTTGCTCAAATTTTTAGGCGTAGACATAACTTTCTTGTTCACATAGGCATGGGAATAATGGGTTTACTCACAAAGTTTTTCCTATGATTATGGTTGTGCCACATTTATAAGTTTCTTATCAAGTTATGACACATTTTAAAGATTTATTTAACTTCCATTAAATTCCTTTTTTCATGATTATGCCTTATTTTTAAATTATCCCACACTTTTATATCATGCTCACCTGTTTTATGATTATTGATATGTATTTTGATACATGAAATAACTTTTAATATTTCTTAATGATTTTATTTTGATCTTATATTGCTATATCATATTTTATGATTATCATATAAGGTTTTATGATATTTTATAAAGATATTTATGTCTTTATCATGTTTTACTTCAGGATTATAATTTGATAAATTATGATATGTTTTCACTTACTGAGCATCTAATATCACCTATTTCTTATGTTTTCATACCCATGTTTATAAAGATTATTATATCACATAATATTTCTAGAAGGGTATATAGTAGAATTATTATGGATAAAAGTTTTCAAGTGTTTTAAAATAAGTTGTTTATGTAGAAAATCTTTAAGAAACTAAACCTTCCATTCCTCTGGTTCTGGGGATATTTGTGATATGTATTATATAAAACATGAAATTAATGTATTATTTAAGATATGTATAGCTTGGGTTACTATAGTTGGTATCATATTAGGGTTTATTTGTTTTTGAAGATTATTTTAGAAAATTTTAGTGAAATACCTAAGTAAAAGTATAAGGGATAAGTTTAAGTATAGGATAACATTATGAAATTTTTGTAAAGTAGATATTGTGCAGTTATCTTAGAAATTTTATCCCTATCTAGATACCACAAGTTGATATAGGATATAAAATAGATGTACTTAGGGGTAATAAACTTGAAAATGGAAGATTTAGTATTTACTTGATCCTAACCCAGTGAATGAAAAAGAGGCCTAACTGCACACTTGGTTTGAAACACCTAAGGGATGTGCTTTGGTTGATCATATTATCTTTATGAAACAATATGAAGGATCAATTTATTAGTTACTTTGAGGTATTAGGTTGATAAATATAAGATAACCCAACTTAAAGTTATGTAGGTTGAACCAAGAGGGTTATTGGATGAACCAAGTATGAAATAATTGAAAATAAAGTATCATAGGTTGAAATGAAGGTGTTATTGAAGTAGAAATATTAGGATTGAGCTTTCATACTCATATAATCATTCAATATGATTCTATTGGACATTATCATAACCTTTTTGGTTGGAAATGAGATAATGTAAATGAAGTTGTGAAATATATGTTCCTAAGAAATCCTAAGAGTCTAATTTGGGATAAATAGTTTCCAAGTCTTACCAAGGATAATGAGGTGGATATCTCAATAGAAAATATATCTTGAGTTTATCATGGATCCCTTATATTTTTACTTTAGTAAATGATAGTTAAAATTGTGATGACAAAATTTATTTAAGGGGGGGGGGGGAATATAACACCTTGATATTTCAAAATATATTTAACCTTAAGTAAACATTGTATCTATAAAAAGTTTCACGCAATAAACTAAACTAAAATGAAAAATATTGATATATTTTGAATATTAAATATGATCATTAAAATATAGCCTCTAAATTAGATGTTATAAATTGATGTAACCATATCAAAAATCCAATAAAAGAAATGAAATACAGAAGCATAATTCTTCCTTATGAGGTCCATTTATTTGAGATCAAAAGGGAGGTAGCTTCACTAGGGTTTTCCCTAGGCCAATCACTATCTTAACTTAAGAAATTATTGTTTTAGAAAAACCATATATGAGATAAGTTCAAGCTCGTAGAGATTGAAACAAAATCCATGATAGCTAAATTGCCACCTGAAACTGAAACCAGAGGTTATCTTATTATTAGGTATTACATGGATATGATAAGGTATTATGTGAGTATAAATTAGGATTATAGTATTATGTAATAAAATATTTATATGTATAGATAAATCATAAATTGTTAAACCTTTTAATAAGTCATTTTTGTTCAATTCACATTATACTTAAAAATTGTATTTTATAGAAACTGGAAATTTATTTTAAGGAAAAAATTTTATTATTATTTAATAATAACAAGATAAATTGATATTATAAATAATAATTTAACATTATATTAATTATTAATTTATAGCAAAAATAATATTTAATATTCCAAAAGTCGTTTCCTATAAAAAAATTTCTGCTATATTTTATGTTTTTAAATAAAAAATAAAAAAATAAATTTTATGTTATGAATGTGAAAAAATTAACTTCAGTTTTTGGTTTTATAATAGTAATTTTAGTTTAAGATGATTTGTTTTTATTTTTATAAAAATATTAATTTTTTGGTGAATAGTAAAAAATAATGTTTTTATAAATAATATGACTTTTATGAGATTATTAGTATATAAGTAAGAATTATAAATTCATGAAACATTTTTATAAGGAAAAATATATATTTTAATAGTGACTTTATAATTTTTTGGAATGTTGGTTTTAATTTATAAACCCATATTTGACATTTTAGAACTTAAGTTGTGTTTTTCAAAAATTGTTTTTAATACATTATGAATTTATTATTTTGTAATTATTTTTTTATCACTTATAGAAATTTAACCTTATTAAATGGATTTAAAATAAGTAATAATTAATTCCAAATTATGTAAAAATAAATATTTTTTGGAATAAAGGATAAATAAAATAGGTAAAAGCTATTTATCGTTGTAAATGCTAAAATTGTATAAGTAAACATCTAAGAGTAAATGGCCACAAACATATTTAAAACATATGTAGAAATTTTTTGTTGAGGACTTTTTTATCTTATAACTTATTCAATCTAATGTTTCTAAATTTTTGAGCCACTTTCCTTAAGTGTCATTTCCAATTATTGATTTTTTTTGGATATTTAGAAAAATATCACCCCCTTTAACTTATAAAAGGGGCACTCCTCAGTTCACTTCCACTCACACCAAAACCCCCTAAGTTCATACCAAAAATTTCTAAAACCTATTCCCAAAAATCCTTGACACCTTAAATAGATTTTCTTCTACTCAAAAGTCCATCACTCAATGGTTCAACCCCCTTTACATTGGAGAAAATCCAAGTAGTGAGGTATAGATTTCTAACCGCTCCTCCCTTTTTTATGTTTCTTTATGTGTGTTATTTATTCCTAAAATTTTATTTCACCATATTAAAATTATATCAATAGTATAATTATTTTACTAGAATGTTATTATATTTATGCTACAATCATTAACCACCTCCCCCGTTTCTATTAAGAAAAAATGACACCGTTATTTATTTGTTGTGTAGACTACCACCTCCACAAATAAACATGTTTCATTTTCCTCCACCTCCTAACTTGGATTGTATAAAAGGGTAATTTTATAAATAATTATGATATATATTAAATGTTTAAAATTATTAAATAAATAAACATATTTTTTTCCCCTATTCCATGAAAATGAAATCATCACCCATGCGTACGTGCAGACTACTGCCTCTATGGAATAGTGTATTATGTTTTTCATTACCGCCTTTCATGGATGGTTATAAGAATGGTTTTAAAAGATTATTTTTATTATTTTAATAAGAATTTGGTAACAAAAATTAAATAAATATGAATAATATTAATGATAAAGAATCATTATAAAATCAACTGTCTTAAACAAGTGAACTAAGAAGGAAAAAACAATTTATTAATACTATGTAATCATTTAATACCCATAAATTACTATCCTAATTCTTTATAATTTTTATATATAACTATAATAAATAATATATGTAATAATTATGCTACTGGTATACTGATATTGAAACTAAACCACCTCATAATCATCCATTAATCATGGTATGTTAATGTTTGGTTTGGTTTGACCACCTACTTTAATAATTCTATAAAATTATATCATGTATGATTATGAAAAAATAATTAATTGTATAATATGATATAATTATTTAAATAATATAATTTTTCTATAAATGATACATCGATATTTAACTCAATAATTAAGGAAACACCTTTCATTGGTTAAGGAAATCACCAAAGCGTGCTTATTATTGATTTCATCTTTAAGTATAAAGAATAAAACACTCATAAAATTAAATTGAAACTTAATAAATCATTTTAAGTCATAAATTATAATAATTTTAATGATATTTTAATGATGATTTTTTAATAAGAAGGAATATAAACACCACTCCTATGAAACCAGTACAAATGATTAAAACTATATACACCCGATGTGGGAAAATAGGTAAAAACTTACTAATATAAACGAAGATAATGATTATATATGAAATTTATAAATAGTGTAAAGTGTTAATTTTTTTAATTGGATCCCTAATCTAATTTATTAATATTTTAAATATTTTCAAAAATTCTAATAAATCATAAAGTGACCCTGAGAAGTGACCTTGAGAAGTGGCCATGAGAAGTGACCCTCAGTGAAAATTTGGAAAAAGTATGGAAGTTACCTTGAGTGAAAAATTAGAAAATTATATAAGTGACTGTGTATAAGGACCCAAACTTATTACATTATATAATCTTGAATTTAGAATAAGACTCACTTCCTTTAACATTGAGGATTTTTCTAAGTTTAGAGATTTAGAGAATTGGGACACAATACATTCATAACATTCCACATTAATGTAGAGTGGATACCATTAAAACAGTATTCATTTCTTCCAAAATATAAATCTTTTCAAATAAAACATTTTTTATTAAACAAATATTCATAAAATTTAACTTGGATTCCTTCTTTGTCTTATATATCCATTTAAAAACTTGGTATGAGCACAAAAATCTCATTAAGGTATATAAAAAGTAGGAAAGAACACATTAGTCCATGCATACTTGTAATGTATGAAATCATTTTAAAAAAGTCATACTTGTCACCCATATATACTTAATTTGTGAAACTTGATATTTACACAAGATTAAAACAAAACATAAAGAACATAAATATAACCATAAATGTATATTGGGGCATTACTTACATAATCTTGTAACCCTCTCATCTACCTTATAATTTGTAACCCTTACCTTACAATTTGTGTAACCATCGCAATTACACTTGGAGTAACCATACTGACGACCTCCAAATTACATATACCCAATGAATTTTATAAATATATAGGTTTGACCATTCATCATAAACAATTACCAATAACCAAAACATAATCATAAAACATGAATAATTGCATAAAAATATTACTTTTGAATTTTGTAAAATAGAATTTTGAAAGAGAATTTTTAAAGAAAACCCCCTTAAAAATATCATATAATTGATGTGATAAATTAATATAATGAAATAAATATGTGTATAAACTATATATAAACAAAATAAAACATAATATAAAAAATTCATCACACAAATAATCTTGGTGCCATATAATTAATGAAGTAGAAGGTTAACCCAAAGAATGGAAATTGGGTTAAGAATTCCCTTACCTCAGGTTTGTATTACTTAAAACTCATTTAAAACTACTGTATAATGGTTAAAATAGTATTATTAATATCTTAAAGAAACATATTCATGTTTATAACACCTTATATGATCATTTCATAACATTATTTCACCCTTTAATTATTAGTATTT
Source organism: Viscum album (assembly GCA_963277665.1). NCBI lineage: Eukaryota > Viridiplantae > Streptophyta > Magnoliopsida > Santalales > Viscaceae > Viscum > Viscum album. Next base: position 562,256,455 of record OY728142.1, on the reverse strand, counting down.
TGTTCCTTCCATTGTTTTGGATGCGTTCTTTACATGATTTTCATGATCAATTCATGATGGATATTCTTGTCGATTGGAAGTAAAACTCCAGAATTGGAATGGAATAGTATCTACATATTTAAATAACCATAAATTATACCATTTATTATTTTTAATAATTACATGAGGATGATTCATAAGTTAAATAATTATTGATATTTGTTTAGGTCATTTTGGCATTTTTTCGATCGTAATGAACTCATTTTGTTTCATAAATTAATAAAATATGTAAAAAATGATTCTAGAACATTATATAAGATATAATAAATAAATTAAAATCTATTTCAACCATAAAAATGGATTCATGAACAGTCTTTAAGGAAGTAAAAGAAATTTAAATCACATCGTCCATGATGTCGGTAAATTGACACATCATAGACGATGTTTTAATTTCTTGAATAAGTGGGAGAAGAGAATAAGTATAATGGTGAATATTCCATAAACATGATGAAATGAAGAATATATAATATACTGGATCATTCATGCCTCTTGGATAAGGGGAGTTGAGGAAATAAGAAGAAGAGAAAATAAAACAAAAAGAGAAGAAAGAAAACAAAAAAGGATGTTTACCTCTTGATCTCTTATCCTTGAGATCCTTCTTAAGTCCCTTGGTTTTGGCCTTTTGGTGTGACCAGAAGGTCTTGGACGTGGGGAAGGGTCTTTGGAGGATTATTGGGTAGAGATTAGGCAAGTATAAAGGCTTGATATGTGTGAGAGGAAGAGGGGAATGAGGGTGGTATTTATAGTGGAGGGGAGGAGGGATTTTACATTATTTTAATATTTTTGCTTAAGACTGTGAATAGTCTTGATTAATGTGACCAAAAATAGTAATAATGGAATTTGAGTTCAAACTAAGTGGGGTTACACCACTTATGATTTCATAAATAGTGTATTTAACTGATAATTTTAATATACAATATTTTATCATATTTCACTATTCATAAAAAATTCAAGAATTTCATAAAAATACCAAAAATTTACCCTAACCATTTTTTGACATGTATTATTAAAAAATGAACTTCATTTTTTTGAAAATAATTTTCTAAATATTATTAATTTAAATTTTAAATAAAATCATAATTTATTCAAAAATAACAATTTTAAATCTATAACTCATTTTTTAACACCTTGAAAAATTAATCAAGTTGTCATTATCTTAAAGACTTGATAAAATAAAATAATAATACAATTTAATATTCATTAGGGTATTATTACTATTTATATTACTATTCATAAGGGTATGTTACTATTCACCAAAAATCAAGTTGGTTCCATTAGACTCCAAGTGACTTACTGATCAAAATTATAGATGACCATTTTTCGAAATTCAAAACATAGAAGTGGAAAAATTATGTTTAAAGGATAGTTATAAATATCCACTTAAAAAAAGTTTCATGCATTTAAATTTATTTTTAAAACCTTGGGGTTTTACCTTATCCCCACCTTCTGAAAATTGCACCCTCGAAATTTTATTTACTCATTAAACAAGTGATGGTACCTTTCCCTCATAGAATTTTCATATTTACATGTTGCTTATTAAACCATGTGATTTCTCCACAAAACCTTTACCTGGTGGATTACCTTATTCTACAATACATGTTCCCTTAGATCAAGAATATGAACTGGTTTCTCTTTGTAAGAAAGGTTCTCTTCCTACTGAACTGATCTAGGCTCAAGACATGTGATGAATCTAGCACATACTTTCTCAACATCGAAACACGAACAACATTGTGTACCTGAGATAAACTCAGAGGAAAATCTAATCAGGAGGAGACTGGTCCAAATTGTTCCAAAATTTCATAAGGTCCGATAAACTACAGACTTATCTTTTCTTTCTTACCAAAATGCAAAAAACTTTTCCATGGTGAGATTCTAAGAAAAATATGATCAGCTACCTCAAAATAAAAGTCTTTCCTCCTATTTTTTGCATAACTTTTTTGTCTGCTCTGAGCTGTCCTCATGTGTTGCTGGATCATATTCACTTTCTTATCCACTTACTCTATCAATTATAGTCCCATCAATTTCCTTTCCCCGAATTCATCCCAAAAATCCGGAGTTCAACACCACTTCCCATACAATGCCTCAAAAGGTTCCATATGTATACTGGAGTGAAAATTGTTATTATAAAAAAAACTCAACTAAAGAAAGATGTTGATCCCAAATTCCCTATTATTCCATTGAAAAATCTCTAATCATATCCTCTAAAGTCTAAATCATTCATTCTAACTGTCCATCTGATTGAGGATGAAAAGTTGCACTAAAATTTAATTATTTTCCCAATGACTTCTGAAGGCTCATCCAAAAATTATAAGTGAAACTGGGATCCCAATCAGATACAATGGAAATAAGAACTCTATGTAACTTGAAAATATTATTGAGGTATAGTCGAGAAAGCTGATATAAATACATTGCATCTCAAATAGAAAGAAAATGTTCATATTTTGTTAGACTATCAACAATAACCCAAATTTCATTGTTACCTAGAGAAGTCTTAGGTAGTCCCACCACAAAGTCCATGGATGCATTCTCCCATTTCCACTCTGACACTGGAAAAGGCTGAAGCATCCCCTTTGGTAAATGACACTCTGCTTTAACTTATTTACATGTAAAACATTTCACAGTAAAATATGAAATATCTCTTTTCATTCTATCCCACCAATAATACTCCCGAAGTTCTCTATACATCTTAGTACTATTTGGATGAACTGAAAATGGAGAACTATGAGCTTCACACAACAAATATTTCTTCAACTGGGAATCACAAGGCACACACAACCTTTTACCAAATCTTAAAACACAATATTTATAAATGTTAAATTTAGAAACCTTACCCATTTTAACCAATTCTACCTTTTTCTATAGCTCACATTCTTACTTTTGCGCTTGCTTCATTCTTTATGATAACGATGACTGAACTGAAACCTGAAACAAAATAGAGGTATTTACTGCACCAACAACTTCTAAGACAAAAATTTATCAAATCATTAATCAAGGGATCACGTTCCAAATTTAACATAGTTAATGATGCATGATGTTTTCGACTCAAGGAATCCGCCAATTTGTTTTCTTTTCCCAAATGGAAATTGATCATGCAATCATAATCCTTTATCAGTCTAAGCCATATTCTTTTCCTCATATTTAATTCCTTTTGAGTGAATATATACTTTAGACTTTTATGGTCAGTATATATTTGACATTTGGATCGGTAAAAATTATGCCTACAAATTTTCAAAGAAAAAACCACAACTGCCAATTCCAAATCATGTCTGGGATAATTTAACTCATGAGATTTTAGTTTTCTTGAAGCATAAGAAATTACTTGATCATTTTGCATCAGAATAAAACCAAGTGCTTTCAATGAAGCATCAATTTAGATGAAAAACTCACCATTTTGGGAAGGCAAGGCCAAAACTAGAGCATTCACTAATCTATTATTCAGTTCTTGAAAAAACATCACATTCTTATATCTAATTAAATTTAACCCCTTTTCGCATTAACTTAGTTAGAAATCTAGATAACCATGAAATTTTTTTAACAAACCGTCAGTAATAACCAGATAATCCAATAAAAATATGAATCTCTGTAACATTCTTAGGACTTTTCCATTCATCAACTACTTATTTTGGAGGGATAAACTATTATTCCATCCTCATTTACAATGTTCCCAAGAAAATAAATCTGTTATAACCAAAAATCACAATTTCTGAATTTTCCAAATATTTTCTTTTCCTTTAGGGTTTTCAAAACAACCCTTATATGTTTTTAATGATCCTCTTTAATCTTATAAAATAACACAATGTCATCAATAAAAACAACGAAAAAATTATCCAAAAACTCATGAAATATTATATTTATAAGATTCATGAATATAGCAGGTGAATTAGTTAACCGAAATGGTATAAAAACAAATTCATAATGCCCATATCTATTACGAAAAGCTGTTTTTGAGATGTTATCCCCCTTTACCTTTAGCTGATGGTATCTGGATCTCAAGTCAATCTTGGAAAATTAATGAGCTCTATGAAGTTGATCAAACAAGTCATAGATGTAAGGAAAATGATACTTGTTTTTAATAGTGATGTTATTCAAGGCTCTATAATCAATGAAAAGTCTCATGGAACCATAATTCTTTTTAATGAACAAAACAGAAGAACCCCATAGTGAAGTTCTAGAATGAATGAATCCTTTATCAAGCAACTCCTGCAACTGATTTTTCAGTTCAATAAGTTCCATTTGAGCCATTCGATATGGGGGTTTTGAAATTGGATCAACATCAGGAACTAATACATTTGTGAATTCAACTTCCCAATCAGGTATGAAACCAGGTAACTCATCAGTAAAATCATCAAGGTATTAATTTACCACTGGAACATCATTAATATGAACACTTCCATTGTTTTTAACAATATGAGAAAGGTAACATTCATTTCCATACTTCAATAGTTTCTTAGATTCCTGATATGTTATCAATTGTATGGGTTCGTTCATGTATAAAAACTGAAACTCTTTCTAAAAAACAACTTCTTTATCTCTATAGTTAATCTTAGCATGATAAATAGAAATCCAATCCATTCTTAGAATGACATCAAACTCTAATAACGAAAAAACAAAAAGGTTTGTAGGTAACATATTTCCATAGACCACAATAGAAAGATTCTTATAATTTATATTTTCTATAATATTCCCCCTGGTGTTTTAACAATAAGTTTCGGTCTTAATTATTGAGATGATATTTCTAATTTACTAGAAAATTGATTAGAAATAAAGGAATGTTTAGACCCCGTATCAAACAAAAAATTAGTAAAATATGAGTAAACAAACAAGGTACCTAATACAACTTCATTGGATGTTCCGACATTTGATGATGTAGTTGAAAAGGATCTCACTACACCTTTATGCTTATAGTTTAGCTTCTTTGCATCATTCAGATATCTCTTTGGGCAGGAATTTGCATAATGACTCATCTATCCACATTTAAAACACTTAAAAAAATTTCTTATTAGGATTATTATTTGGATCATTTTCATTACAATATCATTCCATATTTCCAAACATACAAAATCTAAAACACTTCCTAGTTTTGGTAAGGCATTACCTAGGGTGATTCTTGCCACACCTTTCACAAATTGGAAACTAGATTTTCTTACCATCAGATTTATTTGAATGATTATTACCCATCGCTTACCATATGGACCTCTTCTTCTCCTTATTGTCAAAGTGCATGTGATCATTATAAAATACATATCTATCCTCTCAGTACATCAGAAAAGTATTTCATAACTTTGGAATTCACAGGAGGCCAACGCCCTTCGATACCTTGGATTCAATCACGAGTAAAAGCGGTTGATTTTTCTATCAAGATCTAGAATAAGATTTGGATCATACCTCACCAGTAGGGTGAAGTTCACTTCATACACAACTGTTTAATCTTCCTCCTACTTCAATTCAAGTAATTTCTTCTCCATCCTAATTCGAACCACCTTTGGAAAATATTTTTCAAGGAAAATACTTTTAAATTTATACCACTCTAAGGCATAAACATCATCTCTATCCCTGATATTCTTGACCATTGAACACCACTGATCAACTTCACATTCAAAATGATAAATGGTAATACTTACCTTTTGATCATCTAAACATCCCATAACATCAAATATCTTTTCAAGGGCTTTAATCCATCCTTCAGCCGCTACTGGGTCAGAAGATCCATTGAAAGTAGGAGGGTGTTGTCTCATAAAATGTTCCACTATCATCATGTTATGTTGTGGTACCTATGGTTATTCTCTTTCAAGGATAAAACCACCATTTATAGCCTGTGTTAGCTGAGAAATTACTATCACAAACTGCTTGGTTCCAATCCCTACCATTCAGGGCTGCAGATTCGGAAGGATATCATTCTGTCGGTGCCTCTCCTCTTCATCTTCCTTGTTTATTATACAGGAAACCATTCTGAACAAGCATATCTTAGTTTAAGAAACGTGGTAATCTTTAAATTATATAAAATTTCAAATTAATCATAGAGTAAAAATAATTTATGGTATTCTATTAACATCATCCTAATCACTAAAGTTATCTAAACCATCCTCTGATACCAATTATAAGGACCCTTCCTTGTTACATTACATAATCTTGAATTTAGTCTAAAACTCACTTCCTTTCACATTGAGGATCTTTTAAATTTTAGAGATTTAGAGAATTAGGACATAATACATTCATAAAATTCCACATTAATACAGAGTGGATACCATAAAACAATATTCATTTCTTCCAAAATATAAAACTTTTCAAATAAAACATGATTTCTTATAAAAATATTCATAACATTTAACTTGTTTTCCTTATTTGTCTTAAAAATAATTATAACCTATGAAAAGCATTAAAAAACTTGGGATGATCACAAAAATATTAGTAAGGGATATAAAAATAAGGAAAGAACACATTAGTCCATTAATACTTGTAATGTATGAAATCATTTTCAAAAATTCATACTTGTTACCCATATATACTTACTTTGTGAAACTTTATATTTATAAAATATTGCCAAAAAACATAAATAGTATAAATATAACCATAAATTTATCTTGGGGAATTACTTACATAATCTTGTAACCCTCTCGGCTACCTTATAATTTTCAACACTCACGACTACCTTACAATTTGTGTAACCATCGCAGTTACACTTGGAGTAACCATATGGATGACCTGAAACTTACACATAACCAATGAATTGGAGGGAGATATAGGTCCCAAAATCCATCATAAAATATTCCCAGTAACCAAAACATAATCATAAAACATGAATAATTTCATAAAAACATTGTTTTTGAATTTTGTAAAATAGAATTTTGAAATAGAATTTTTAAAGAAAATTACCTTACAAATATCATATAATTGATGTGAGAAATTAATATAATGAAATAAATACATGTATAAACTATAAATAAACATAATACAACATAATATAAAAAAAAATTCATCACAGAAATAATCTTGGTACCATATAATTAATGGAGTAGAAGGTTAACCCAAAGAATGGAAATCGGGTTAAGAATTCCCTTACCCCAGGTTTATCTTACTTAAAACTTGTTTAAAAATCCTTTATAATAATTAAAAGGGTGTTATTAATATCTTAAAGAAATATATTCATGTTTATAAGACCTTATATGATCATTTCATAACATCATTTCACCCTTTAATTATTAGTATTTTGTTCCTTCCATAGTTTTGTGTGCGTTTTTACATGATTTCCATGATCAGTTCATGATGGATATTCTTGTCGATTAGAAGCGAAACTCTACAATTATAATGGAATAGTATTTACATATTTATAGAACCATAAATTATAACATTTATCAGTTTTAATTTTGATTTGAGGATGATTCATAAGTTAAATCATTATAGATATTTGTTTATGTAATTTTGGCGATTCTTCGATCGTAATGAACTCATTTTGTTTAATAAATTAATAACATGTGTAAAAAATGATTACATAAAATTATATAAGATATAATACATAAATTATAATCTGGTTCAACCATAAAAATGGTTTCATGAAGATTCTGGAAGTAATTAAAATAAATTTAAATCACATCATCCACGATGTCGGTAAATCGACACATCATGGATGGTGTTTTAATTTCTTGAATAAGTGGGAGAGGAGAAGAAGTATAATGGTGAATCTTACATAAACATGATGAAATATAGAATATGTAAGATACTGTATCATTCATGAAACTTGGATAAGGGGATTTGGGGAAAGAAGAAGAATAGAAAATAAAATGAAAAGAGAAGAAAGAAAACAAAAGAGGATGTTTACCTCTTGATCTCTTCTCATTGAGATCCTTCTTATGGCCCTTGGTTTTGGCCTTTTTTTGTAAACATAAAGTCTTGGAAGTGGGGAAGGGTCTTGGGTGGAGTATTGGACAGAACTTAGGCAAGGATAAAGGCTTGAGAGGTGTGACCGGAAGAGGGGAATGAGGGTGGTATTTAAAGTGAGGGGGGGGAGGGATTTTACATTATTTTAATCATTATTTTAATATTTTTGCTTAAGACTGTGAATAGTATTGATTAATGTGAAAAATAGTAATAATGGCATTTGAGTTCGAACCAAGTGGGATTACATCACTTATGATTTCATAAATAGTGTATTTAACTAATAATTTGAATATATGGTATTTTACCGTATTTCATTATTCATAAAAAATTCAAGAATTTTAGAAAAATCCCAAAAATCCCCCCTAACCATTTTTTGACATTTATAATTCAAAAATGAACTCAATTTTTTGAAAATAATTTTCTAAATATTATTAATTAAATTTTTAAATAAAATCACAATTTATTCAAAAATCATAATTTAAATCTATAACTCAATTTTTAACACCTTGAAAAATTACTCAAGTTGTCATTATATTAAAACCTTAAGAAAATAAAATAATAATAAAATTTACTATTCATTAGGGTCATATTACTATTCATAAGGTTATGTTACTATTCAACAAAAAAATAAGTTGGTTCCATTAGACTCTAAATAACTTACTGATCGCATTATGAAAGCTCAGAGTGGGAATCGACTACGGCTGAGTAAGAAATTTATAATATATGTGATGATGGTTATGATTTCTATGAGTTGTAGTTATTTTTTCTACCTTATTTTACTTTCTTGATGCTTTTTATTTATTAATAAATAGTCAGAGGCTTTCCTCTGACTGAGCTTCCTGGTTAAATAACTTACTGATCAAAATTTTACGTGACCATTTTTATAAATTCAAAACATAGAAGAAGAAAAATTATGTTTAAAGTCTAGTTATAAATATCTACTTAAAACAAATTTTCATGCATTTCAATTTATTTTTAAAACCTTATGGTGTTACACCGTGAGTGAAAATTTTGAAAAGTCTAGAAGTGTCAGTGAGTGAAAATTTGGCAAAGTCTGGAAGTGACAGTGAGTGAAACATTGGAAAACTCTAGAAGTAACAAAGAGTAAACAATTGGAGAAGTTTAGAAATTATCATGAGTAAAAACTTAAAAAATTCTAGAAGTGATTTATTGAACAAAAATAAAGTGACCGCACAAATAAAAATGAAGTTATTGCATGAACAAATATGAATTGACTACATGAAAAAATGTAGTGATCAAAAGTTGAAATTTGGAAAAGTGTTGATACTACCTTATGAACTATCTATGTTTAATTAATTTTTACATTTTTATTTCAAAACATGCTCTCTTTTTATTTATAATTTTTTATTTGAAATTATTGCATGTTTATTTCAAAAGTTTATCTTGATTTAATTATTCCTTATATACTTATGAATTATTTTAATTATTAATAATTTTATTTGGATTAATTTTATATAGTATTAAATTCTCATCATTTGGGTTGAAGTTTCAAACTTTTTCTTGGGAAAACATGAGTTCCAAATTTAATGTGGCTGTAATTTGAAAAGTTTATCTAACATACTTTATTGGATTTTTCCATTAGGAATTTAATTTTGATTATAATTATTTGTTGGTACTTTATTAATTATCATAATATGTTATCAATTTTCATTATATTTTTAATTTTACATATTATTTAAGTAACCCATGTGGGTATCTGTTTCTTGTACATTTAATGAAGATATCACTTGTAATATTAGGAAAAATAAACTATAATAAGTTTCATTATTTGAATCTAATATATATAAAAGAAATATATATATATAGATTTTAACATATCTATGTTGATATATTAGGTTGAGGATATTATTGAACTCTACAACTGATAAATACTTTAGTGATTAACTACTAATCTCATTCAAACTATAATCATTTGATCCTTTTCTACTGGAGAGCTTCTTACTACCTCGACTCGCAGACCATGAAGCTTTCATCTGGTTATGTGGATTTAATTCTTTCTATTTCTTTCCATGTGTGTAATTTTAAAGGGTTATACTTCCCATTAAAAGGTTGGATTGTGGGTTGGAATATCACCCAAAATATAGGCATTTAGTTGTGTCTCTAGGTGGGAAAAGGTAGGATTTTTGGGTTGTGCTTCCAAGTAGAAAAAGCCTATTCTATTTGGGTTTAATCCTCCAAAAGAAAAAAATATTTGTAATTGGGTTATTAATCCCGGTGGAAAAAATTCGTTGTAAGATTCCATTATAGTGGTTATAATAGGTGAAATCTCTCTCACTTTGTGAGAAGGGTGAAGAGTAGAATATGATCATTTAGATATGAACCACTATAAAAACATTCTATGTTCTTTTTATTATATTTCTAATGCACAAAATTTAGTTTTATAACTCTGATATCATATTTTTTAAATACATTTTTAAAATTATAATTCAATTCTATCTTGTCTATTTTTTCATCTTAACTCCAGACCAAAAATTGGTATTAGAGGACTTCAAGATCAATAATTATTTTATTTATTTGTGACATCCATTTCTTGACTTACCATCAAGGGGAAAAGATCTATTTAAGATATAGGTAATTTGTTTAAATGATGTATGGATGCCTAAAAAACCACCTCATTTATATGGTACTAATTATTAATATTAGAAATATTAGATATAAGTATTCTTAAAAAAAAACTTAAAATTGATTATTAGATGATCTTGGATAAACCATACAAGCTAATATAAGGTGAAACTGAATCATTAATTGGAAATTATGTAGCAAAGTATGTTTTAACTACAATGTGATGAACATTTTATATTTTTAAATAAATAGAAATGTGTATAGTAATGTATCTGTTTGTAAAACTGCACATGACATTTATAAAATTATACCATACACACATCTTGGTTCAAGTAAACTTATTAGAAATAACTTGGGTATATTAAGTGATGAATATTAAGAATTTAAAATGGGTGAAAAAATAACTATTAATCAAAATTTATATAGATTTACTAGTATTTTAAATGGTATGAGTTCTTTGTGATAAAATATTGAAAATCCCATTCTTGTTGAAAGTGTACTTAGAGGACTTCCTAATAAGTGGAATTATAAAAAGGATTCTATAGATGAGAGTAAGAAATTAAAGGAATACACTCTTGATGAGATTATTTGATCATTATTACAATATGATTTGTAACTTAAAAACCTTTCTGAATTGGATACTTTAAAGAAAAAGGGAATTTCATTTAAATCAAATTTATCGACTTACTCTTATGATTTTCAGTTACAAAGAAGTGATAGGAATGATATAGTATATGTTACAAAAGGTGGATATTTAATAAAAAATATTACCCAAATATTTCTACATAATAATTTTCTAATGACGATTATAAGGAGAAAAAGAAAGGTAATCTTAATTATAATGATGTTCAAGATGTAATTTTTTATGAGTGTAGGAAATGAGGGAACATCAATCTTAAATGATAAAATATTATTGATGAAAAAAAATAAGAGTAATAAATAAAATAATGAAAATAAGGAAATGGTATCCATATGGAGTTTTACTAAAGATTCAAGTATTGTTAAAGATTTTGGTTTTGAAAAGATATTGAAATCTTGTGCTTAATAAACTCATCAAATCAAGAAAGTGACTCTACTTATTATTCATCTTCTGGATATGATTCTAAAAAACCCACCATTGAGGAATTAATTAAATATATTGAAAGAATTGATCATAAACTTTAAAAGATCACCAATTTATATAAGAACCTTAAGAGTCAACATAAATATGTTCTTAAGAAAAATGAATAGATGAATAAATCAGTCTAGGATGAAATAAATTTTGTATATACGGATTTGGAATCTACTTCATAAAAACTAAATCTTTCTCTTATTGAATATGATAAATTAAAAAGATAAGTTGATTTTATATCAAAAACTCATGAATCCAAAATAAGTAATTCTGATAATATTCTTAAAGATAATGAACAACTCAAAAATAAAATTGAAAGTTTAAAGTAAAATCTTTCTATTTTTGTTCAAGGTTGAGAAAATTTTGATAAAATGATGATTTTCAATAAAATGAACAAATTAATATCTAGTCTTAGTTATAATAATAATTGACCCAAAATATAAAATACTTTCTTTATTAACATTACTAATTGAAGTACACCAACTACTTTATGTTTTAGATGTCATCTGAAAGGTCATTATGCAAATTATTATTCTTTCAGATTTAAAAAATATCTTTTACATACTAAGGCTTTAATTTATAAATCACTATCTTATATATTTTATGTAAATAAGTGTTTTAAATTAGTTTGGGTTCCCAAGAATTTGTATGCTAATCCCATCTAACATAAATTTTCATGGGTAGTAAAACTTTCTTAAATATGTTTTTGTTGGAAATATGTATTGGGAGAATCAAAAGGGATGTTTGATACATGGATAGAATATTCTCAAGATATATGATTGGTGATATATCAATATTTTTATCATTCAATAAATGTGATGGAGGTAATGCTACTTTTGGTGATAATTCTAAAGGAAAGGTAAAAAGTTTCGGTGAGGTTGGAATTTCAAATTTTGTTATTATTCCTAAAGTTTTACATGTTGTAGTATTAAAAGATAATTTAATAGTAATTTCAAAACTATGTAATGATGTAATGTTTGTTAATTTTCAAAATTATAAATGAATTACATTTAAGGATATATTTGTTTTTTTATGCAAATATGAAAGACAATATTTATTCAATTAATTTTTCTAAATTAACTAATCAAAACATCCAAGGTTTGAATTTTTTATAATTTGATAAAAATTTGTGTAACAAGAGGTTGATAAATTCTAATTTTATGCTAATCTAAAAATGTTTTTAGAATCAAATAGTTTTATAGTTACTGAAACTTAAAGTGGACAACACCTTTACTTCTGAATCTTATTTGAAAGGTAAATGATATAAAAGTAGTTTCAAGACAAATAAAGAATTAAAAATAGTAAGTCATATTGATCTTATTGATTTGGATTTATTTGGACCTATCAAACTTGATAGTTTATGTGGTAAGATATATTATTTTGTTATTATTGATAATTTTTCTAGACACACATGGGTTTATTTTCTTACACTTAAATCTAAAACTTTATCCATGTTTATCATTTTTGGTAAATTATTTCAAAATGAGAAAGGAAAATTAATTAAATCAATTAGAAGTGATCATGGTGGTGAATTCAGGAATATGGAATTTTTATATTTTTGTGAATAAAATGGGTATTTTCATAAATTTTTATCCCCTGGAACACTATACCAAACGGTGTTGTCGAAAGAAAAAATAGAATGATTCAAAAAATGACTAGGACTATGTTAAATGAGCTTAATATTAATATATATTTTGAGGCTGAAATTGTGAATACATATTTTTATGTTACCAATAGAATTATTTTTAGATATTTTTTGAAAAATACACCTTATGGAATTTAGAAAGGTTGAAAACCTACAATTATATTTTTAGAGACTTTGGATGTAAAGTTTTTATTATCAATACAAAGGATGCTTTAAAAAATATGATGAAAAATCTGATGAAGGAATATTATTATGAAATAAAAATAATAGTAAGTCATATAGGGTATACAATAAGAGAACCATGGTTTTTGAATAATCAATTCATGTTAAGTTTGTTTAAAAAAACATTGAATAAAGGGGATGATGATATTGATCAACTAGAGGATTAATTTAGGGATTTTAATTTTAAATAACAATATCCTCAAGATAAAGATTTACATATTGAGGGGGATAATATGTATTCTCAATCTGAACCTATTCATGAAAAATCTTGGAATACTCATGGAGACCATCCTATAGATAATGTGATTGGTAATACTGAATCAAATGTTCAAACTAGAAAATATGTTATGAAAATTTGTTCCTATCGGGATTTTATTTTTAATTTTGTACGAAATAATATTGACGAGTCTTTATATAACACTAATTATATATTTTCTATATAAGATAAATTATATCATTTTACTTGAAATAATTTATTTATTTTGACAAATAAATATGATATATTAATCACGGAAATCAACAGAAACAAAGACATACAATCAAGTAGGAAAATGATCAAGCCATAGATGATTCATGCCAGGATGGTCATAGGAGCCCATATGGTGGGATGATTCATTTTTTCCCTTTTGATGAAACAAAAAGAGAAAGATATGGATCATTGACTGAGATCCTATATTTTTCTAATGAGGAAGCCAAAATATTGGATGCCACCATCATCAGACCTGATAGAATTGATGATGGTGAGACAATATGATTTAATGTGAATATCTTCCCTTCCCAGATCTTTTGAAAAATTCATCCTGGAAAAGATAGCAAAGGATTAAATAACAATGGGCTCCCATAGAGCATAGTTTGATTCATGTTTGGAATCAATAATTTGGCCATGATGGTCCCGGGGCAAGATTCCAATTATAACAAAACCATCCTCAGAGAGTGACACATCAAAATTAATCTTAAGGATCCCTTTTTGTGGAGGGAACCATCATGTAACTGCTATGTGAGTGACTTGGAGTCCATACTGATCAGAGTCCCGATTCCACTCCTCAATCCAAGAGGTAGACCGTTCGGTCAAGAACCTGAAAGGCTTTATTGTGTGATTAAAGATGAAATCATTTTGTCAAAACCAGATGATCCAATCCACGATGCACAATGAGGAAAATTTATCAGTACAGAATGAAGAAGAAGACAACATCAGCAGTGATGGAAGGCCCAACACCATATCAAGTATAAGATCCATAACAGAGCCCCAAGAGGTTCATATCTCCTCCACCCCCATGCACTGGATGATCACATGTAGAGGAGATTCCAGAGCACTCGAGCAAAGGGGACATTGCTTGTTATTCGTAACATGGAGGAAGGAGAGGAAGTCCATGGTGGGAATAATACCATTGAAAATCTACCACCAGAAAAAGAGGATTTTTAGGGGGATATTAATATTCCAAAGAGTTTTCTAAATCCCCCTTTCCTCAGACTGAGCATCAAGAGCAAGCCTATATCGTGACTTCGCCGTGTAGGATCCAGAGACGTCGTTACTCCAAAAGAAACAGTATTTCTCCACATACATCACAAAATGGATGCTAAGAATAATCCTTTTGTCCCTTTCATTGAACCATGAGTTGATTTTATCCATACACCACCTAGTACTATGATCGTCAAACAAGAAATGAACAGAGGCATTATCATAGCCCAGAACGGATGGGTAAGTATCTCAGAACCCATATTTATCAATCAACCAAGGATCATTCCAAATGTTAACTTTCGTACCATCCCCAATCCTCCAACCTAACCCTTTATTAAGTATATTTCTTTATCGCCACATACTTCTCCATAGAAATCTAGGGTGAGGTCCAATAGAGGAGTTATGGAAATCCTAGTTGGGGAAGTATTTTTCACAAAGAATCCATGCACACAGAGAAGATGGATGAATCATGAGGCACCAACCCTGTTTGTCCAAAAGGTCATCATTAAGAAGACAGAGGTCCTGAAATCCCATTCCAACACCTATTTTAGGGGTACAGGGTTATTTCCATGTAATTTAGTGTATTTTGTTTCTTCCATTATTATCACCCCACCAGAATTTAGTAATACGATAATGAATTTGGTCAACAATGCACCAGGAATCTTAAACAGGGACATGATGTAGCTGGGGATAGACTGAAGAGCAGCCTTGATGAGAGTTTCCTTACCTGCTTTAGAAATTATTTTTGGAGTCCACCCTTGGATTTTTTTCCAATTATATCCACCATAGATGAGAAAATATCTTTTTTTGATCGGCCGACTAGCATGGGAATCCCAAGGTATTTGTTTTTCTTATCGAACATTTGAATACTAGTAGTGAGACAAATCTCTGATCTCTTGTTCGGTGGGACACCCGTACCGAAATATATTTCCAAATTTCCATGATTTATTGCTTGTACATAGGCCCTCTCATAAAGGTGGATCACACAGCAGATAGTGAGACATTCATTATGGGTATCTCTAAAGAATAAAAGGCTGTTATCCGCAAAGAAAAGATGAAAAACATGTGGGCTGACTCGACAGACTTTTTCCCCATGAATCAAATTATAGGAATTTGCAAAGAAAATGAGGTCAGAAAAAACATAAACCACTAATATGAAGAGAAAGGGGGAGAGGGGATCTACTTGGCGAAGGCCTCAGGTGGGTGAGAATCATTGGGTGATTCCACCATTAACATTGATCCAAAAAGAGACAGATGAAACATAGTATATAATAATATCTGTCCATTTTGAGAAGAAATCCATTTTTTCATAAAGAACCAGAGAAAGTACCATTCCACTCTGTCATAATCCCTGGTCATATCCAGTTTCTAGGCCATATTACCTCTTTTCAAAGCAGATTGTGTTTTCATAGAATTAAAAACTTCATAAGACACAATGTCATTATCTATGATAAGCCTCTTTGTTACAAAGGCACTTTAGTTTTCATAGATAATGAATGGTAACCACATATGAAAATAATTGACCAAAATATTTGAGAAGATATTGTAGGGGACATTGCAAAGACAAATTTTCCTAAAGTACGAATCTAAGAGGGGTTTCTTAATATTTGGGATGATGGTAAGAATTGTCTTGTTAATAGATAAGTGTTTGATTTCCCCAGATCAGATACCTTTCATAAGAGTGAAAATGTCAGAGCCGAGAGTGTGCCAATATTTCTTGAATAAAAGAGCATGAAATCCATACAGACCTGAGTTTTTTTTGAAATGGATATGTTTAAGTGCCTAAAGAATCTCATTATCTGAGAAAATTTTTGTGAGATGACAGTTCATCTCATCAGTGATTACATGTTTGATGCATGACTCAACCTCAGAAGAAATGGTGGAATCTCCTTCAATATATAGTTTCTAAAAATAACATAAAATAATATCATGTCGGACACAGTTTTTCAATCAGGGTGAGAGAGGCACGAAATATTGTTTTTGCGACTCCTAGAAGAAGGTTTCTAATGAAAGTATTAGGTATTTTCATCCCATTATTTAACGTGGGTTTCATGCATGTGCATTACCCAGAAGCTTTCTTTAATGAGAAGAGCCGCATCAAGTTCACTTTGAATAACACCAATTCTGGAGAGAATACCATCAATTGGGGAATGTGAAAGTAGGGTGTTAAGCTATCTCTTTAAAGAGTCATAGTGTTTATCGGGTTGACAGAATTTTTTATTCCTCCAAGACCTCAGATTAATAGCCAACTTCTAGAGGTTAAAACCAATGTCTACATTTACACCCATCGAGAAAGATAAGATAACTTCTTCACACTCACTATCTTTTAACCATAAGCTTTCAAACCTAAAGGGATTCCCATATCTTGGGTTGCAACCACTGTGAGAGAAGTCGATAACAATTGGGCAGTGGTCTGAACAATTCTGCGCCACATGGGTGATATGAAACATCTTGAACATGTTAGTCCATTCCATCGATCCCAAAAATCTATCCAGACACTCTGCAATGCGTGTGTCTTACGTGTTCCCCTTAATCCAGGTAAAGGGAATACCTGCATAGCCTAGGTTATCCAAATATTCCCTAGAAATGGAATCCCTAAAGCCTAACATCGAGGCAAAGGACTGACATGATCCTCCAAGTTTTTCATTCTAGAATAGAATCTCATTGAAATCACCACCAAAGAGGATAGATCCAGACATTCCTTGTCACATTGAATAGAGAAGATCCTAATATTTCCATTTATCATTTTGTGATGGACATCTATAGAAACCCACAAAAGTCCATGGCAGAGAGAGGTCACCATAGATGGATTCAACCACATGGTTCGAAGAGTACGAGATGATTCTGATGTCAAATTTATCCTTCCAAAGAAGACATAGTCCCCCTGAGTGGCCTTGGTAGTAGACCGAGGAGCATACCTGAAAGTTGTATTTGTATGAAATACAATTGTTGTACTTATTTTCCAATATGGTTTTGGATAGAAAAACTATATCAGGGAGACTTTGTGCACAATGGCACTAGAGCATCCAAACCAATCATGGGTTTCCAAGCCCCCAACAGTTCCAACATAGGGTTTTCATAGCTCTAGGTGGGGCTAGGACATACCAGCCTCTGCCTCTGTAACTTCAAATAATTGTCTGTCACCTATCACTTTCCACCTTTTTGGAAGGATTTCAGTCAACTCATAAGCCTCCAATAACCATTTAAGCTCACCGGGCTTCACATTAATAGTAAAACCACCCCTATCTCCACAATTCATCCTTTTTCATGTCCGATGGTTAAAAGGACCTGATGATGTTATCCCAACCATATCAGTTTCTTCATGGGAGGTGATCTCTGGAACAATAGAACTTAGACCATGAGAAACCTATGGTGGTTCGATACATAGTTGATAGGGCTCAGGACTTGGGTCTAGTGGTTCCTTACATTTTTACATCGGCCTAAATGGTGTTAAGGAACTTTCTTTCTTTGAAGAAGGAACCCAACATGAGATGACAGTCAGGTCTATATTCGGACTCACATACTTTTCCCCAGTTTTAACCATGTCCATTGCATTGCACAAATTCCCTCATTCCACTCACTAGTTCACTTTATTTCCATCAGAAAAATTCAGTGGTCCAAGAATTATGACATTATTGTGTTCTGGTTCATCCCTATTAGAGAGATCCTTCGCAAGTCGATCTCGATCCTTTTGTTTTTCCACTTCAGAAATGAATGTAGGTCCTACATTTTTTGTGCGAAGCCAAGGGCTGTATTGCAGTATGATGTTGCCTTGTTCATTCTCCTTCTTCGAGTCACATAATTTCTCTTGGTTTCCAATACACCGGTAGTAAAAATAGAAAATTGGAATATTTTCAAACTCAAAAGATATCCAGGTGTTAGAATCTTCAATTGAAAGGAAAATACCCCTCATTAGTGGCTGTGTCACATTGACCAAGGCTCTGATCTGCACCAAGAGTTCCCAGTGAATTAGATCAGATCAATCCCAATCCATAAATTTACTAATGATTTCTCCAATTTCCCGCATTACACATTCTTTTCTACCATGAAACGAGATTTCTTTGATTCATATCTAGAAAGGTGAGCAAGTAAAGTAAATTTTTTGAATATCGTATCTACCTTTAAAGTCATCCAAGAGAATGAGATGGTTATAAAAAGACAATATACTAAATTTGAGAACCTTATCTATATCTTTATCATTAAATAATTTGAAGGAAATAAATCCTTCTCCCACTTCCTGAATGGAAACTCCATCCTACAATCTCCATAAATTTTGCAGAGTGTTTTTAAGGGCCCCCTGATTTAATGAACATTTTTCTAAAAATTTCCCAACCACTAGAAGCGACATGTGATGTGATAGAAAGGTATCTTCATATTTTTGTGTGGCAATCAAATTTTTATCTTTATCATTCAATGAAATATTCTTCCATCAATTCATTAGGTCTTCTTCCATGACAAAAAAAACACAAGGACAACCCTCCATGAACACACCCCTTCACGTACAAAAAACCCCTTCACAAGCAAACCCATTATGTGTACAAAAATACCCTACGTGTCCAAAGATTCCCTACACAAACCGAGGAAAACCCCCCCTTCATGGGTAACACCTCTACGGACCGGCCCGTCTACCTCCTTCTCATATAGGGCCTCTGTGAACCGTGTGAGATGAGAAACTTAAGGAGCATTATGTGGGACACCCATTGTGAACCACACCTTCACCAGATGTGAAGAGAAGAACAGAATGAAAGAATCCTTTGCATACTGTACATCCACTAACCACAAAGGGCGGATCATAGAAACCTTTTTGGGTAGCACACCCCGCTTCCTGCTGAAGAAGGGTTCATGAAAGCGGAATGACAAGATCAATAGATCTTGACCGGAAACTTGGGACAAGAGCCGTGAAAAAATGAATAGACGAAGGTCTTGAATAGTCACAGATCTTTGAAGCAAAAGATGATGCCTTTGACGATTGCGGGCCAAAAACCTTGAAAGGGGAGGATACCACAGATCTCGAATAGATAGAGGTCATCAGGGGGAAGGAGGCTGGGTTTGAGATGAAATAACCTAGAAACCGAATGAAGGCCACACCCGCTGAAGGACTAACAACCTGGAAACACGAGGGAAACCTAAGCTGGCGCCGATCTGGGGAGGAGGGCAGTTGTGAGAAGAAACCAGGGAACCACCAACCTTAGGAATATCTAGGGAAAGATCTCTCAAAGTGGGAGAGAAATAATTTATTTAATTTAGTGGTTCCACCAAATGATTTTCATATTATTGGATCAAAATAGATCTTTAGAATAAAACTTGATGAATCTATAAATATAATTAAAAATAAATCAAGATTTGTTTCTCAAAGATATGGTCAAGAAAAAGGTTTTTATTTTTAGGAATATTTTACACTTTTTTCTAGGTTATAATCAATTAGGATATTATTATATTATGTTACTTTTAATTGTTTTAAATAATTTCAAATGGATGTCAAAACTAATTTTCAAAATAGTTATATTTTTTAAGAAGTATATGTTAGAAAACTCCATGATTTTAAAAATGAAAAATATCATGATTTTTTTTAATTTTTATAAGGATTTATATTATTTGAAACAAGATCCTTGAACTTCTTTTTAAAGGTTAACTAGTTTTCTTTTGAAAAAAAACATTGTTATGGGAAAGGTTGATCCCACTTTTTTTATTAAGTAAAATTATAATAATATCAAGATTGTATGAATTTATGTGGAAGATATTTTTTTGGATATTCATGTGAAAATATTTTAAATGAATTTTCATAATTTATGACTTCTGAATTTGATATGAGTATGATGGGGGAATTTAAATTCTTCCTTAGTTTGAAAATATTTCAATTAAATGATTGTATTTTTATAAATCAATACAAGTATGATAAAGATATATTTAATATATTTGGTTTATATAATTATAAAATTTAAAATAATCCCATGATTACTACATGAAAATTATATTTAGATAGATCTAGAAAATATTTTGATGTTAAAACTTATAGATAAATGATTAAAATTTTACTATACTTAACTACTTCTATGTCTGATTTAATGTTTATAGTTTTCATGTGTGTTGGATTTAAAACTAAGAAAATTAAAATTAAACACATTAATTGGATTATTATATATCATAAAGGATACTTAGATATTGGTTTATTTTATCCTTTTAAAACTAATTTTGATTTGACAAGCTACTCTAATTATAATACCTTGAGATTTTGTGAAATATTTTTTCCCAAATTAATTTAATCTTTTCAATGTTTTGCATTATACACAACACCAAGTTTAGATTTCATTATACACATCAACGAGTTTGGATTTCATTACATACAATATCTAGTTTATCTTGCATTACATGCAACACTATGTTTAGCTCAAGTTACATATAACATTGAGTTTAAAAGAAATGTGCCTTATTATTAAAATATTATTATTTAATTTGACAGCTAAAACCTAGAAATTTGAATGGAGGGTATGAATTGGATTAAATAAAATATCAAAATATGATTTAAACATGTATATAAAATTATTTTGTAGTGACCATTTATTTAAAAATTAAAATAAAGGAAATCTTTTCCTGAGAAACTATATTTATGAAAAAAATGCGTTTCACCTAATTAAATTAAACAAACCACTTTTGGTGATTAATTTAAATTAAATATATATATATATATTCAATTAAATAATTAACATTCATCTTATATGTTTTCTAGAAAATTTATAGGAGTAAATCCAATTTTACGCTTAAAAACTGTATTTTTCAAGAAAAGCAGTTTTGTCGCATTTTTTGGCGCACTTATTTTAAAACTAAATTTTTAACTATTATAAAATGAATTTTATAAAAAAAATAATTTTTTAAATCATAATATAAAAATTATATTAGGGTTAATTTTTGGGATTTTTCAGAAATGTTTCATTTTTTGATGAATAGTGAAAAATACTAAATTTTAATTGAAAAATGCCTTTCATTTAATTTATTTATAAAGTTAAATTATATTTTAAATTTATTTTAAAGTTAAATTAGTTCAAATATATATCTATTAATCCAATTTAGTTCATTTTAATAAATTTTATATTAGTTTTTATATAAAAATGTTATAAATTTTTGAACATTTTATCTTAAAAAAACCTGTTTTTTCTTTGCGTCTGCGAGATTAATTTTAAATTTAATTTTTCCACTTTTGTGAATTTAATTTTTAAAAATGGATTATATATTTTTAAAAATTATAATTTATATTATATAATAAGTTTAAATTAATTTTTAACCAAAATTAATAGTGAATGAAGTAAAAATTAATTACCGTAGTTAAGGAAAAAATGGGTTTACGGTTAAACTAAAAAGATAAGGGTAAAAATGGCCTATAAACTTATCTAAAAACTATTTTATAGAAATATTTAGACCATTAAACATATAAGGTTCTAAAATTTTCCATTTTTACCCTTTTGAAATATGAAAAACATGGGATCACTCAATTTTTTTTAAAATACCAAATGCGTCCTATCCCCCACTTATAAAAGGGAACCACTCTCATCTCTTATCCACACGTTGAAAACATTTTGGTTTAGAAAATAAATTACCAAATTACATCCTAAATTCAATAAATCATCCTATAATCCTTATTTTTTACTGAAATTTATCCTAGGAAGGCTTTTAGTGAAAACCTAAGGAGGATACCCAAAGAAGATGTGACATTAATCAATGAGCATTTTTGTTTTATTTATTCCTCCACAACATTAAATTATTATTATACCACAAAAATATAATAATATAAGTGTATTTAATATACTTATATTTTTTTAGGTTAATTTCATAACTTACAACCATCTCCACTTCCATAAAATGGGTTATGAAATCATCATTCATGTGTACAGTGTACTACGGCCTCACGAACCGATGTTGTTCGTTTTTCCATTACCACCCATCACAGTTGGAAATAATTATGTGTTTATTGTTTATATATGATATTTATGATATTATTATGATTTTATAATTTTATATAACACATAAATTCACGTTATCCATTTTGTGGGAATATGTTATCATTGCTCGTGTGTATGGAGGACTACCGCCTTGAGAAGTAATTTGATTCATTCATGCTTTATATAGAATTTATTAAGGATGGGTTTAATGAAAATATGTGATATATATGACATATTTTTTTAAATGATAATATATATTTTAATTTTCTTTATTTTAATTCGAAATGAAAATGGTAATAGTGTTCATGCGTATGTATGACCTACAGTCTCCATGAACGATGTATTTCATTTTCTGTCACTAAATTTTATGGAATACTATAAAGGTGTATATAATGAATATATATTACATTTATATAAAAATTATAGATATTATGGAACCTTTATTGAATTAAGGTGACCAAAAATAAAAATACAAAACATACAAGAAAAACAAAGTAGTTATTACTCAAAACATGGCATTAACATGGAATTGTTAATAAATAGGTAATAAAATTTTATAAGAAAATAATATATGGTATGATATATATGAATATGGTTATATAATATATCTGTAATAAACTTATATTTATTATATAAGAGGATTTAACATGTACAAAGGAATTAAATACTTAAGGTAACAGATTTCTGTCTCACTTTTTTACTTTCATGTGACACATGTCATATTAATCACCTATTTCCTTTATGTGGTGTATATATTGTTGGAACCAAGGATATTATTTAATGTAGCTAGGTTTTTTTTTCAATCCATAATTGGTTTATCATGAATTTTTTAAGTAATGCTGTGTTATGGTTCAAACCGAAAATAGTGTTAAATGTGGCGTTATTTCCCAATGTTTTTCAAATTTTTGGGTCCAAAAATTGGAGAATGGAGAAAGTTAATTTTGGAAAAGTAAGTTTCACACAATATTAAAGGTGGTTTGGAAGGTTATGTGAAATTCATGTTTTGATATCATCACTTCAAGATATTGAAAAGGAAAAAATCACGCGAAGGATTTAAATGTGCATGAAAAAAGAGGTTGTGGGAAAAAGAGTTACATGCCCGATGAGATGCCAAAATGGTTTTAAGGGCTCATAAAGAATCTTAAGCACAGATAGGTAGGAAAATCAGGATATTATGTGTAGGGTCAGACGAGACTATAAATATATGTATAACCTCAAACAGGACTAAGAATTTTTTTAAATTGTAGATCCAGTGTCTCTGAGGTGCGAAATAGTTGCGCACAAGAGACTTACACGTAGTAAATCTTATATGCAGAATGATCCTTGTAACGACTCAAACAATTATAAATAAAATTACCTTATAATTTAATGTATTATTATATAATATTGTTATATAAAACACATGAAGTTATTTTTTTTTATTATATCTAATTGGATTCAAAATTCCATTAAGAATATTTACCATTGATAATATAGTTGTTAAATAGTGATCACATGCTTAGTGTAAATATAGGGATTTAACGAATAAAATTATCATAGACAAAGGAAGTGATGAACTCATCTAGTAGGACTGTACACTACGAAGACCATTTATAGAGATTATTAGGGAGATAACATCACTGATATTTTCCCTTGACTAATCCCAAGCTGAGATCCATTAACTTAATCATGAGTGAAACCATTTACAAGAGAAGTTCAAGATCATCGAGATCATGACCCAAACCATGTTCACCGAACGACCCCATAAAAGTCTCACCATCACACACCTTACTCTTAAGGCATATGCCGGTGTAACAAATGGATATCTATCAAAACCTCAATAATATGAATATTTATATTGTATAGAATAATGAATTTATTTTTATTTTTTATTATTACTTTATAAATGATTTTTATTTTGATTTAATTAAAAACAAATTGTATTTTTGGGTAATATTTAAATTCAATTAAAGAATTTATTTTGATGAATTAATGATTTTTTAAATAAATATTATTTTAATAAAATTATATTATTAAATAATGTTTATTAATTATAAATGGTCATATGATTTTTATGAAGTGAAATGTACTTTTTATTAGGGTTAAAAACTTTTATTTCCAAAAACCTGTCATTTTCAATAAATACCAATTATTAATTTTAAAAGTAAAAATAAAAATATATAAAAAATTATTTAGATAAAATGAATATGCTTTTGGAATTATAATGTCAAAATTATCCAATGGTGATTTTTTCATAATTTTCAGAGACAGTAAAATTTCCGTGTAAAAATTTAATACCATATAAATATACAATGTGTTTTATGACATCATAATGATCCAAAAATGATGTAATAAATACTAAAATGGGTATAATTGAACTAAGATATATTTTAAACTTAATATAATGTGATTTTATATTTATTTGATTATTTTTATTAAGCCTTTATGAATCCTACAAAACCATTAATATATTTTAGAGTTTTAAATTCATTTATTTAAAAGTGTGACTCACATCCTCATAGGAAAGGGAATTATTTTAATAAGTTCATAAAATTTACTAATAAAATAATTAAAAACACTCTCCTTTGGCAGAAAACATGGGAAAAACCATGGTAAGGTTTTTTTGTTTTGAATATTTTATTTTATAGAGTCCAAAATCTAAGTATTAAAGAAACATCACTCTTTTCCTATATAAACCCACTAAATATCCCATTTATCTTCACTAAAAAAACCTTTTAGAAATTCCTTAATCTTCCATACTCTCTCTATAATCCTCAAAAGGCACCCAAATATCTCAATAATCCCCTTTTCAATCTTTTGGAGTCACACACTCAAGTAAGGGTTCTTTCCTTTATCCTCTTTATTCAAGTTTCTTTATTAGGTTATGACTTCTATTCTCTATTTACTAATGTTGGGATATTTATATACATGTACCTATTACTATCCAATTCAGGTCAAAATTATGATATTCTCCTTTTTGTATTATTAACCCATTTTATAAATTTTTAATTGACGCTATTAGGATTCCAAAATTTCATAAGGGAACCTCTCTTTCTTCCCTTTATTCATGAATCCTCTTCATTTTATGCCTTTTATTTTTAAATTTCTAATTAAGGGGTCTGTTTTTGAACCTTCCCCATACTTCCTTATAATTTATAAATTATTATTGATCCTTTTCAATCTCATTATGTCCTTCCATGAATATTTACACTTACCCATTATGCTGTTGAAATTTCACCACGAGAATCCATGCCAAAACAATTTTGTAGTGAATACCATACCCAATTTATATCAAGGGTATTGAAATTTATGAACTTATAATCATTATTATTTTATATTTATATGTATTTATTTCACACTCCATGTTCTTGGAATAAAATATTATGATAAATTAATCCATGCTGTATAATCTATGTGGCACACTTAACCATGAGAATGAAATGAAAGTGATGGGTGTGCCCAGAATTATATAGCACTTAAATGAATTGGGTAATGTTTAGTATCATGATAAGTCATGTTAGAAAAAGGGTATAACTTATTATTTTATGGGATTTTTCCACTATTAAGGATTTTCAGTTTATCCTTGACCTATGTTTATGATGCAGTGTTTTAAGTTGTTTCAACATTTCCCATGTTATGATTATCATGCTATATGATGCCTTATTATTTGTGTTTCTTTATGCATCATTCATATGCCTTGTATGACATGTATTATTATCGTCATGTTATTCCATATTTATTCCCTTACTAGTATTTATGTCTCACCCCTTTATTATGTATTTCCCTTGGTTATCTAATACAATTTTAAGCTCAAGAATTTTAAATAAGTTTTCAATAAAGATGTTGCAATTTATGTTTAAAGTTATTATGCAATGCACCTAATTCTTAAATACACTAGACTTATCAATCTTTTTGGTTTTAGTAAGTGTAATTTTATGTAATTAAATCATGTATTAATGTTTAATAAAGATAAGGGTTATTATATTTCATACCATAGTAATGGTCTAGAAAACATTGGAGATTAGATGTTGTCAATAGAGTAAATAAGTTTAGCAGTGCTAGTTTTTCTTAATTATGAATATAGAAATTAAGAATTTTTTTTGATTCTAATGAATGAATTGCGAGGAAAAAATTCTTTCAAGGGAGGAATATTGTAACGACCCAAAATGGTATAAATAAAATTCCCTTATGATTTTATGTTTTATTATGTAATATAGTTATAGAAAACACAAGCACTTTTTTTTGTTTTATTATATAAAATTGGATTCAAAAGACTATTAAGAATCCTTACCATTGATAATATTTCCATCAGATAGTGATCACATTTTTATTATAAATATAGGGCTTTAACGAATCCACTTGACATAGATAAAGAAAGTGATGGCCTCATCTAGTAGGATTGTACCCTATAAATCCTTTTTATCAGATTTTATGAGGGATATAACATCACTAAGATTTTACCTTGACCAAAACCAAAATTATATCCAATAACTTAAGCATGAGCATATACATTTACAGGAGAAGTTCAAGCTCATCAAGATCACAACCCAAACCATGTTCGCTGAACAACCCATGAAAGTCTCATTATCACACACCTTAGTCTTAGGCTGTATGATAGTGTAATAAAGGGATATGTATCAAGAACTTAATAATATGAATATTTATATTGTATAGATTAATGAATTTATTTTCATTTTTTATTATTACTTTATAAATTATTTTTATTTTGATTCAATTAAACACAAATTGTATTTTTATGTAATATTCAAATTCAATTAAGGGATTTATTTTGATGAATTAATTGATTTTTGAAATAAATAGTATTTTAATAAAATTTTATTATTAAATAAGTTTTATTAAATATAAATGGTCTTATAATTTTTATAAAGTGGAATGTAATTTTTATTAGGGTTCAAAAATTATTATTGCTTAAAACCTGTCATTTTTAATAAATATAAGTTATTATTTTTAAAATTGAAAATACAGATATTTAAAAAATTATTTATATAAAATAAATATTTTTTTGGGAATCGTAACATATAAATTATCCAATGGTTACTTTTTCACAATTTTCTGAGATAGTCGAATTTTCGGGTAAAAATTAAATACCGTATAAATATAAGGTGTGTTTTATAACATCATAATGGAAAAAAAATTATGTAATAAATAATATAATGATTATCATCAGCTAAATATATGTTTTACCCTTAAAATAATTTTATTTTATGTTTATTTTATTTTTTTATTAATACTTTATGAATCCTCTAAAACCATTAATTTATTTTAGAATTTTAAATTCATATATTTAAAAAGTGTAACTCACCTTCACATAAACAAGGGAATTATTTTAATAATTTCAGATCATTTACTAATAAAATAACTAAAAACACTCCTCTTTGGTAGAAAACATGAGAAAAACCATGTTAAGATTTGTGGTTTTGGATATTTTATTTTGTAAAGTCCAAAACCTAAATATTAATGAAATCTATCTCTTTTCTTATATAAACCCACCCAATATCCAATTTATTTTCTATAAAAATTCTTTGAGCATGTACTTAATCTACCCTCCCATATAAATAATCCTCAAAAGGTTCCCCAAGATCTCAATAATCCCTTTTTAAATCTTTTGGAGTCACACACTCAAGTAAGGGTTTATTCATTTCTCCTCTTTATTCAAGTTTATTTATTATGTTATGACTTCTATTATTCATTTAATAATATTAGGATATGTATTTCCATGTACCTATTAATTTCCAATTCATTTAAAAATTATGATATTCTTTTTTCTCTCTCATCAACCCTTTTTATGAATTTTTAAGTGATGCTGTTAAGTTGTCAAAATTTCATAAGGGAACCTCTCTTTCTTCCCTTTTTTAAAGAATCCTCTTCATTTTATGCCCTTTAATTTTCAATTCCTAATGATGGGGTATGTTTTCAGAAATTAACCATAAAATTTCTATTATTTATAAATTATGAGATAACTATTTCACTCTCATTAAGTCCTTCAATGAATATTTATACTTCCCCATTTCACCACGGGAATCCATGCCAAAAAAAATTTATACTGAATACCATACCCAATTTATATCAAGGGTGTTCAATTTAATGCACTTATAATAATTATTATTGGGGATTTACATGTATTTATTTCATACTCCATGTTTGTGGAATAAAATATAATAATTAATGAATCCATTTTGTATGATCTATGTGGCACACTAAAGCATGAGAATGAAATGAAAGTGACGGGTGCACCCAAAATTATATATAACTTCAATGAATTGGTTAATGTTTAGTATAATGATATTTCATGTTGGGATAGGGGTATAACTAATTCATTTATGGGACTTTTTTCTACCATGAAGGCTTGGTGGTTTAGCCTTGACCTATGTTTATGATGTAGTGTTTGAAGTTTTTGCCACATTTCTCATGTTATGATTATCATACTATATCATGCCTTATTATTCATATTCCTTAATGCTTTATTTATATTCCTTGTATAACTTGTACTATTATATTCATGTTATTCCATGTTTATTATCTTACTAGGCTTTATGAATGACCCCTTTCTTATGTATTTTCCCAGGTCATCCAATGCAGTTCTAAGCTTAATCATGTTAAAGAAGTTTTCAATAAAGATGTTGTAATTCATGTTTAAATTTGTAATGAAATGTACCTAATTACCAAATACACTAGAATTCTTGATCTTTAGGGTTGTATTAAGGGAAATTTTATGTAATTAAATAATGTATTAATTTTTAATAAAGATAAGGGTTGTTATAGTTGGTATTGGAGGAATGGTCTAGAAAAATTTGGAGATTAAATGTTGTCGATAGAGTATAGAAGTTTATTAGTACTAGTTTTTCTTAATTATAAAGATGGAAGATCATAATTTTTTTGAGTTTGATAAATGAATTTTTAGGATGCAATTATTTCAAGGTATAAAGATTGTAACAACCCGAACTGTTATAAATAAAATTCCCTTACGATTTAATGTTTTATTATGTAATATTGTTAGAGAAAACACATGAACTTGTTTTTTTATTATATCCAATTGTATTCAAAATACCATTAATAATATCTAATATTGATAATATAGCTATTAAAAGGTGATCAAATGATTAGTATAAATATAGGGATTTAGCTAATCCAGTTGAAATAGAAAAAGGAAGTGATTGCCTCATCCAGTAGGATAATACCCAATGAAGCCCATTTATCAGAGCTTCTGAGGGAGATATAATTAGTGGGATTTTCCATTTACCATTCCCAATATGATAACCAACAACTTAATCATGAGAAAAACCGTTTATAGGAGAAATTCAAGCTCATTGAGATCACGACCCAAACCATGTTCACCGTACGACCCCATGAAAGTCTCACCGTCGTGCACCCTACTCTTAGGGTGTACACTAGTTTAATAAATGGTTATATATAAATATATTAATAATATAAATATAAATATTTTATATAATAATTAATTTATTTTAAAATTTTATTGTTACTTTATAAATGATTTTGATTTTGATTCAATTAAACACAAATTGTATTTTTATGTAATATTCGAATTCAATTAAGTGATTTGTTTTGATGAATTAATACATTTTTTAAATGAATAGTATTTTAATTTTTTTATTATTAAATAAATTTTATTAATTATAAATGTTTATATAATTTTTATGAAGTGAAATGTACTATTTATCAGGGTTCAAAAACTATTACTTCCAAAAACCTGTAATTTTTAATAAATATCAGTAATTATTTTTAAAATTGAAAATATAAATATTTATAAAATTATTTATATAAAATGAATATTGTTTTTGGAATCAAAATTTCAAAATTATCCAATGGTGAATTTTTCTTAATTTTTTGATACAATCAAATTTTCAGGTAATAATTAAATATCGTATAAATATATGGTGTGTTTTATGACATCATAATGACCCAAAAATGATGTAATAAATACTATAATGGGTATAATATGAAAAATATATTTTTTTACCTTAATATAATTTTATTTTAGGTTTATTTTATTATTTTATTAATCCTTTATGAATCCTCTAAAACCATTAATATATTTTAAAGTTTTAAATTCATTTATTTAAAATTGTGAGTCACCTCTACACAAGAAAGAAAATTATTTTTAAAAGTTAGGCCCACTTCCTAATAAAATAATTAAAAACAATCCTCTTTTCTAGAAACCATGGCCAAAAGACATGGTAAGGTTTGTGGTTTTGAAAATTTTATTTTGTAGAGTCCAAAACCTAAATATTAAAGAAATCCATCTATTTTCCTATATAAACCCACCCAATATCCCATTTATTTTAACTAAAAATACTTGGATCACGTCCTTAATATTATATCCTCTCTTTATAATCCTCCCAAGGCACCCCAAGCTCTCAATAATCCCATTTTAAAGCTTTTGTATTCACACACACAAGCAAGGGTTATTTCCTTTCTCTTATTTATTCAAGTTTCTTTATTATATTATGCCTTCTATTAACCCTTTCCTAATGTTAGGATATGAATTTCCATGTCCCTATTAATTTCTAATTAATTTTAAAATTATTAGAATCTATTTTCTCTCTCATCAACTTATTTTATGAATTTTTAAGTGACACTGTTAGGATGTTGAAATTTATAAGGGAACCTATATTTCTTCCCTTTATTCAAGAATCCTCTTCATTTTATGCCCTTTAATTTTCAATTCTTAATGATGGGGTATGTTTTATAAACTTCAACATACTGTCCTTATGATTTCTAAATTATTATATACCCATTTATCTCTCATCAAGTCCTTCCATGAATATTTACACTTCCCCGTTATGCTGCTGAAATTTCACTGCTGGAATCCATGAAAAAATGATTTTATAATAAATTCCAAACCCAATTTATATTAAGGGTGTTCACATTTATGCACTTATAATCATTATTATTAGGTATTTACATTTATTTATTTCACACTCCTTATTTGTGGAACAAATTATGATGATGAATGAATCCATGTTGTATGATCTATGTGGCACACTTAAGTATGAGAATAAAATGAAAGTGACGGGTGAACCCAGATATATATATATCTCCAATGTGTTGGGTAATGTTTAGTATCATGATATGTAATTTTGGGATATAGGTATACCTTATTAATTTATGGGACTTTATCCACCATGAAATGTTGGTGGTTTATCCTTGACCTATGTTTATGATGCAGTGTTTTAAGTTGTTTCCACATTTCCCATGTTATGATTGTCATGCTATATCATGACTTATTTTTCATGTTCGTTTATAAATAATTGATATGTCTTGTATAACATGTATTATTATCTTTATGTTATTCCATGTTTATTTCATTACAGTGATTTATGTATTACCCCTTTCTTATATATTTCCACAGGTTATCCAATGAAGTTTTAAGCTTAAGCATGTTAAAGAAGTTTTCAATAAAGATGTTGTAATTAATGTTTAAAGTTTTAGCGCTATGTACCTAATTCCCAAACACACTATAATTCTTATGTATTTATATAGGTTACCCAATACTCGTTGGTTTTTTATCGAAACTGTGAAATAAATTTTTGTTTTACTGTGTACGACATGAACAAAGCTTCCCATAGGTATGACCATTATTTTATTTGAAGATTCCCATAAATGTTTTCAATGTTGTTTTCAAATAAAAGTATTTTCATAATGTTTTATGTATTAAAAAGTTTTTTTCAATGAAAAAAGGATATTTTCCTCAATACATGTTTTAAATTATTTTAAATATTTCTTTATAAGTTTTCAAATTTATTTTCAAAGAAAAGGATTATTAAAATGGTTTATGTTTTAAAAATTATTTTCAAAGAAAAGTTATTTTCCTCAAGAAATGTTTTACATTATTTTGCAAAATATTTTATATTTAAGATGAAATACTTTGGTGTTACCTATTATTTAATGGGGATATGAACTAAGGATACCATTCTTATTATTTATCTGAATGGTTCATTATGAAAAGATGTTTATGAAACTTTTTTGTATTCCACAGGTTATACCATGATAGAATTATTATAAAATACACTTCTTTTTCACAGGTTATTCTATGATGAAATGATAAAATGATTATGAAACCTGTCTCTTTTCCATAGGTTATGATATGATGAAATGTTTATGAAATACATTTCATTTCATGGATTATGATATGATGAATTTTTTATGATCGTATGGCACACATATGTTTGATTTTCGTTATGTGAAGGTGGTTATGTTATAACTAAGGATTTTTTTTATACTATAACGAAGGAAGGTGGTTACGTTATAACTACGGATACTGGTTATGTTATAAAAAAATATTTGTGGGACCTATATCTCCCTCTAATGAATTGGGTAAAGATTTATACCTCATGAGATAGACAAGACTGAAATGGGAAGTGAACCCGATTCAGTAAGGGACTTTGTCTTCTATGATGGTCTTGGGAGCGAACCTTGACTACTATAATGGGTTGGGGAGTGAACTCACTCCACTATGAAGAAAGTGATTCCACTATATATAGTGGTGTGTCTCGCCCAGTAGGTATTACCACCCATAGAGTTCCCTTATAAATTTTGGGAATGAGCCTTGACTATTAAGGAAATAATTTTTTATGCTTATATGCATGTTACAAATTTATGTCTTATGAAAATGTGATGCTCTGATGGATCATGTTCTTTGATTATTATATGATTCATGTCTTATGTACTTCCAATATTTATCCCATGACTCGAGATTATGATATTTGATATCTAGGGTATGGTTTTCAAATGTTATGATCATGTTCTCATACCCTTATGTTAATGTTATGCTTATATATATATTTTTTTACCCTTACTGATCATCTAAGCTCACATTTTTTTGTGTTTAATTTTCCCAAGTCATGAATAAAGGTTTTAAGTAGGAGTACTAATGGGGAAGATAATTATGGGATACATTGAATATCTTTCACCAAGTTAGAATATTGTGTACCTAGTCTCTAAAGACACTAAATTATTATGGTCCTCAGGAATGTGTTTCTGTGGAATATTTAATATTCATTTAAAAATATGTAATATCCATGTATGAGAAGCCTGATTTTCTATACTAATTCTAATTTTTGTGGATATAATATTGATAGAAAAATCACTTCAGGTATGTGTCATTTACTTGTAAAATATTTAGTTTATTAGGATTAAAATAAAAAAATTATATGGATCTTTCGACACATGAATATAAATATAAAAATCCCATATATTATTGTTCTCAATCATTATGTATTAATTAAATAATTTATAATTTTGATTTTGATTTTGATAAGATTCTTATTTTTTGTGACAAAAATTATGATAACTATATTTATAAAAATACCTTAAAATATTCTAGGAATAATCACATTGATTTTGAATATAATTTTATTAGATACCATGTTCAAAAGGGGGATATTAATCTGGAATATATTTATTTAGAAGAAAAGTTAGAAGATATATTTACTAAACCCATGGATTTAGCTAATTTAGATAAGATTAAATTCTAACTTGGAATGATGGGAATTTAAATATAAAATATATATATTTTGGGGTATTTTGACTCAAATTTTGAGATAAAAATTTAAATGTGTTCCATTTTCTCACGTTTAAGGCCTTCAGGACACCTAAAGGCCTTTAGGCCCCATGATCAGTGCAGTTTCCCCAGACAGACTCTACAAAAAATGAGCAGCTCCAGAGGAGTTTTTTAGAGGAGGTGCACTCACCAGAGTAGAACCAATGGATTTGGAAGAATGAGAGGGTATGAATACACCATCAAGACCAGCCTGTGCTTGCATGAGAAGCTTATCCAGATGGCCATGTGAAGGTGGAGAGCTACCATCATGATGCAGATGGTGGGGAGGGGCAGTTCCTTGTAGTTATAGTTTGGTTGAATTTCCTTAGACCTTTAGGTCATGTAATGTCTCATAATCCTACGTGCCATGTAATATCTTAGCCTACGAGCCTTGTAAGGGTTCCCCCTCATCCCTTGAAAGTGGGGTTATCAAAAATCAATAAAAATGAAGACCTTTGGGCCATTCGGGAGAAGTGAACTTGAGTGAAAATTATGGAAAAATTTGAAAGTGACTATGAGTGAAAATTTGGAAAATTTTAGAAGTGACCAAGAGTGAAAATTTGTAAAAGTATGGAAATAACCATGAGTGAAAAGTTAGAAAATTCTATAAGTGAAATTGAGTAAAAATTTAGAAAAGTATGGAAGTGACCACAATTGAAAATTTGTAAAAGTCTAGAAGTGACCGTGAGTGAAAATTTATCATTATGTATATGACTGAATGAATAAAAATGAAGTGAATTCATGAAAAAATGAAGTGAATGCATGAAAAAAATGAAGTGACCACATGAAAAAAAATAACTGACCACATGAAAAAATATGAAGTGACCACATGAACAAAAATTAAGTGACCACAAGTTGGAATTTGGAAAAGTATTGAACTTACCATATAACCTATCTATGTTCACTTAATTACTTTTCCATATTTTATCTCAAAACATGCTATATTATATTTATACTTTTATATTTTTAATTACTACATGTTTGTTTCACATGTCTATCATGATTTAATTATTCCTAAAATACCTATTAATTATTTTAATTATAAAGAGTTTTATTCAGAAGAATTTTATGTTGGATTAAATGATCATCATTTGGGTTGAAGTTTTACATTGGTTTCTTCGGAAAAAAGAAGTTCCAAATTAAATGTGGTTGGAATTTGAATAATTAATCTCATATACTTTATGGTAGTTCTCCAAGGAAATTTAATACAGATTATAATTATTTTTTGGTACTGTATTAATTATTCTAACATATTATAACTATATTTTTTTTAATTATATATATTTTCAATGAAAACCATGTGGGTATGTGTTGTATTCAAATTTAATGAAGATATCACATGAAGTACTGGGATAGATAAATTAAAAGGAGATTTATTCTTTGAATATAATATGCATTAAATAACTCTATATAGGGAGTTAGAAATATACATGTAGAGATACAAGGTTGAGGAAATTATTGAACTATATAACTGTGACATACTTTGGTGATCAAATACTACTCTCATTTGAACTATAATGGTTTTATCCTTTACTGCTAAAGAGATCCTTGCTATCTCAACTCAAAGACTGTGAAGCTTTTATGTGGTTTTGAGGATTTACTTATTTATAATTATTTCTACGTTTATAATTGTAAAGGATTATACTACCCATTAAAAGGTAGGATTTTGGGTTGTGACTCCCTTACACATTTCAAGCATTGTGTTGTGCCTCTATGTGGTAAAAGGATGGTTGTTTTGGTTGTGCCTATATATAGGAAAAGGTTGGTGTGTTTGGGTTTAATCCCTTAGGGAAAAATTGATTTGTAATTGGGTTGTGAATACAAGTAGGATAAATTAATTTTAAAATTCTAATATAGTGATTATAGTGGGTTCCATATCTCTCATTTCATGAGAGAGTGAAGAGTGGAATATGATCATTTATATCTGAACCACTATAAAAATATCATGTTTTCTTTTTATTTTATTTCCTCTGCACTAACTTTAATTTTAAAAATATAATATGCTATTTTTTAAATTAATTTTTAAAAGTCTAATTCAACCCACTCTTGGATAATTTTCCATATTAACTTCCGAACAACGTGAATATAGTTCTAAAATTTTCTATTAAGATAGATATTTTTGTTATACAAAATGTAAGAGAACTTTTGTGTAAATCAAGAGTAAAGGTAAGGGTTTTTTGTCTCATTTTAAATCTCCATGAGACATGTTAGATATTTTTCACCATAATTTATTTTATATGGTGTATTCACTTCCCTATTACTTTCAAATATGAAAATATCTTTCATTTTATGATATTTTAATGTCAATTTCATAATATTTCTCTCAATATCCTTTGATTATAATGTTACCAATACCGTAAGGGTTTTATATACTCAATTTATGATTAATTAGTTTATAGAATTTATTACTTGAATATAATATTAAAGTTTTATTTGATCTTATAATTACATTATTTTAAATTCAATTCCCTCTTTTTCTATGGGGAAATTATTTCTCATCATCAATCATCACTTCTTTAGATTTTTTTTCTGAATAAAAAGTATATTATTATTAAGAATAACTCCCATTATTACCAATGAATCTTTTTTCCTTCCACATCTATGTTTTTAATATCAAAATTAATTTATTTAAATAAATAAAAATATATGTTTTCTTTTATATTCTTTATATTTTACATTAATTCATTTATGAAATGAAAGTATTTTAATTTTTCTCTTATGTGAGTTTTTCTTTAAAATGTCATAAATTACCTAATAAAAGATTTTATTTTTATTATTTAGAACTCTAAATTTATTAGATTGTTTTTTTTTCATTTTAAGGAACTTTTATTTGAAACTCTTTATAATAAGGTTTTCAAAATTATTATCTTTCCTTCTCAATTTTTTAAAAAAATTAATTTGTACTTCATCTTTTGTAACAACTTTTATAAGGTTTTGTAAAAACTTGTGTATTTTCACTATATTTTTCCTCATGTTTTATCTATTATTAAGTAATGTTTTGATCACCCTATATGTGTTATTATTATATAATTCATTTTGGAAAATTAAATTTTTTATATCCTTTGATTTCTTAAGTTCATCTTATATAGTGAAATGTTTAGGAACCTATTTATTTTTTCCTGAGTTTTGTAAGATATAGTGATGATTGATCTTAAGTGGCATGTATATGTATATATGATGATTTATATGATCCTATATCTCCCTAAAATGTATTGTTTTATGTTTATAACTTAGGATACGGTCAGGCTGTAATGATGATTATATCATGTGAGATGTCTAAAATGGCCTAGAGGAGCACAATTATGGATTATATTTGTCAAGTGTTGTAAAATAATTTTTTTTGAGATAATATACAATACAATAAACCATTTAATCCTCAGGTTGTGTGATTATTTTTTATATGTATTATCTAAAATATGAAATTAATTTATCATTTAAGTTATGTTTATCTTGGGTCTCTATACTCCCCCAAAATCATATTTGGGAATAAACATATAGGTTTCTTGTGGTTGCACTCTAGGATTAGAGAATATTTCTAATCATATATGGGTTTATCCTTACCCTCAGGTAGTGCATGATACCTTGATGGGTGAGTGATATTTGGGGTTGAGTGAAATCCCCTTCCTGGATTCTAGAGGTGGAATGTCTATTGAAAGCTTGTGCAGTGATAGATTCTATGATACTTTTGGTTCCTAAAAACCCTTAGGGATTCCTTTTTGACATGATATTGTTATTGGATATCAACTATAGGCTCTATGGAATATTTATTTTTCTAATAAACATTATCTACTTGTGTGTGGTGTCTTTTTAGTATTTAATAAATAATGACTGGGACTTCTTAGCATCCTTGATTCCTATTGTGTTTGATAATATCTGAAGTTATTCCTAACTTCCTTTCAGCTAATTCTTAGTGATGGGATCCATGAAATGATTTTTTTTCTATATTTATTTATTATCCTCCTCCTAGAGTGAAATTATAATTATTAGAAATAATTTTTGTAATCAAAACCCTTATCTAAGGATCTCCATGAAGGATGATATAAAAAATGTGCATCAAACTGAAATTAATAAATACTATAAATATAAGTGTACCATTCATCAAATAGCCACTACATTATTTCCTCACATTTTAAAATCTTAAAATGTTCTTGATAAAGCTCACAAGAGTGTAAAACAAAATAATCCCACCTACGTGGTATATCTATAGGCTAATCTAAATCACATTTCATGCAAGAGATACTCTTTACCCTACATGATGTGATAGCATCTCATATTCAATGGAATATGAAGAAAGAAATATTTTGGTTTTAAGGTGGTTTGGCCAAGGATAATCCATATAGACATCATCGTATGGTATTGGGATTTATAAATCCATTTATGAAACTCTTCAATAGTGTAATAATTAATTCATGTGTTAAAATGCATGTATAAATGAAATGTAGAGTTGATGCATCGCATGTATTTACTTCCTTTAAGTTTTATATAAATATGAAACAATTTAATTTAATGATATCTTATAAGATTAAAACAAAAAATGATAACTATTTATAATTTTTATTCAATCACATATTGCATAAAATAATATTCCCTTATGTGCATTAAAATCACAATTATCATGATATATATATATATATATATAATATAAGGCTTTAGGGAATATCTCCATCAATCTCCCACTTGCACTAAAGCCTAAAAGTCTTTGTGCCATTTCACCTTATATTGTATCATACATAATAACTCATGAAACCATATCCAAAACCCTTTTTGGATATCTTCAAAAACACTTTGTAATATTATCATTAACTTTAACTTGTATCACATCATATGGAATACCTTGTAAATACGCATCCAAAATACTTTTGGATTAACTCTAATACACTTTTAGATTAGGTCTATGGTTCAAAATCAATCCCCATTTAGTAAACCACAAAGTGTGACCCAAAATTACATTATAGTATTGAAAAAATATTAATGTCCAAATACATATATGTAAGAAAAGAGTGGCCTCTAGAAATCACCGATGTTACTCAATCTATAAATGGATCTAGGGTGATCTTCATCGAACACATGTATCTATATACTTGTTTTCACCAGTATGCATCATATGAAAATATGAATTCTCATATTTCCCCCTTGTATAATACATTGAGTGACCATGGTAAATGGAGTATGTTAATCCTATATAGCCAAATCAATTGTTATCAATTCTCTGAGTGTAGACTGCTCTAATAGATGAATACATCACATGCCATTCATCCTTATGGATAATAACATCACATGTCTATTATCTAGATAGATATTTAATATCTATATTTGACCACACAATTACACAATCTATCTTAATCGAGGGATTGGATGTCATAATCACCATATAATAGGAAACATCCTATATTGATTAAGCTCTAACTGATGACATGACCATCAACATACCCAACCACCCTCGTATTAGATAATTTAATATATAGAATTGAATAAGTAGGGTATGAAAGTATTAAGATTCCCATTCTCGGTATATCACCAACTTTAGATCATGGGGACTCAAATATAAATCATTTACCCCTAGTATACCAAATAAAGTTGTATGACACTCCATGTGGTATACTTTTTTGGTCAACCAATGCACACAAAAAGTTCCCTATTTTGTGTCTCAGGAGAATATTATATATCTCTATACAATAATCATACTCATTCTAACCTTAATAATTCATCATAACCTATAATACTTCATAAAAAAATTGGTTATGGATAAAATCAAATTCACACCTTGAGAGGTTAATTATCATTACACTTTATAAAATGTATATCTATATATAAATTTATGTATCCAATGTGAAAGAATGATAAAATATAGGATTCCTTTAATATGAAACATTTTAATATTCTTAAAATATTTAAAAATACTTAACAAAACAACATAATCTCTGGTTTAACATATCATATATGATAAACTTCTAGATTATCCTTTTATTTGCTACACTTTCTAGGTTTTGATAATACATTACATCATATGTAATATATGTAACATATCTATGTGACCATATAATAAAACCCTCCCACTAAAATATTTAGTGATAAAAATCTATGAAGAAATCCAGTTTAAATAATGGTGAGATTTGGGAATCATATTCCTAACTATTTAACTTCTTGAACATATTTAAACTTATGAACTTCATAATGTCAAATGTTAAAATTTCAACTTCTGTTTTCAACTTAGAAATCATTCTAAGTTCATCATCATCATCCTTGGAATCCTATTCCGTCAAAATTTTTCCTTGTAATAATGTAACTAATTACATTATTTTTTAATAATACTTCCTAACTTTCTTAGGTTATTAAGTCAAATTCACTTTAAACTTAGATTGGTGTAATTATTTTTTTTAACTCTGAAATTCTTTAATTCTAAACATACCCCCACTTGACTATTAGACATTATATTATCTTTATAATATATTTATAAGATACAAAAACCCTTGTTTATTAGGAAATCACATTTATTTCCTTTTAGTATGAATATTTAACAAATAAAATATTGTTTTTATATCATATATGAAATTATATGCATTTGAAACATTTTATTTGTAAATAATACTTTATTAAAATACACCAATAATGGGTGGTGGGAATATATTTCCATATATTTTAAGAAATACTTGGATAAATTTTTTATCCTGGATAAATTTTTTTATCCATATATTCTTCTAAAAACATGATATAAAAATTGATGAATTAGAAACCATGTGTATGAAATTAATAATCTCATTTTGTTAATAAAAAATCTTTATTATCAAACATTTTATCTAATCATATAAGAAAAATGAGATGAAGATACACATTAATTACTTAGACTCATTTGACCTTGATAAAATCCTTTATATCCAAATCCTTGATGTAGTAACCATTTAATACATCTCATGGATATAAACCACTAGATCAATAAATTATTCCTTTGATTTTGAACTCCTTTATATTTACAACACTTTGTAAAATATACATTCGGTATCACATACCTTCCAAAATCAAAGAATTAATTTCTATAACATCCATACATGGCATGGACATTCTATGGAGTTTCAAAAACTCCTTTAGGTATTCCAGATAATCCCATTATATATAATTTTTATTCTTCCTTACTGACAATACTATTTTTCAATGAACTTGATTAGATTCTCAAAGAAATTTTTTTGAACTTTTCTACAAACTTTTCTTCTTCTGGTTTAAAATTTTACCCACTTGTTTTGTCCATAAAGCACCAAAAATATGGACATCATATTCCCAGTTCATCCATTCTCAACACTTTGAGAGTATTGGGTAAAATTTTCTTGAATTAAATCTTATTTTTAGAAAATTTACATATATGATAATAAGATAAATTCCCTAACTAGATCAAGCCATTTTTTATCTAACACCATTGAAACCTTGAATAAATTACTCTATGATTCCATAAAAATCTAGATTCACTTGTTAAATAATTTCAACACCTGGTTACCAAGGGAATAATTGTTCAGATGCATCGAATTTTCCTTAATAATTTTCCTTAAACTACTAATCTTAATTAATAAATTTTCTTAAGATACTAGTCTCAAGATCTACTTATATTAAGTTTCTCTTTTTCAAGGATTAATTATAAAGTTTATCTTGATGATGATGATAATGATGATATTATCTATAAAAAAGATTTTATCATATTATTATCATGTATTATTAAACATTTTATAAATAACATTATTAAATGGGCTCCCACTAAAATTAAAACCCCTATTTGAAAATACATCATATCCATTAGCTGGCCAAGATCCATATTTCATTAAGTAATGATTGAAATATAGTGTTTCTATCATGAATTAGTTATTTAGGTATGGAATCATCCCAATAATATCATATATGAATATTGGATAATTGAGTGGGAAACCCTTCATACAATCCATCACATGGATAAAATCAACTCTAATCATTTGGTAACCTAATCTTATTAGGGTCTCTCGACTAGAGAAACCCAAAATAATCACCAAGAATAGATAAAAAGGATAATATAGGGGAACCCAACTATGAAATGAACTACCCAAGTATGATAAAGTGTCACACACCCTTTATTTCTTTAAAAAATATAATTTAGGGGCACCCAACTATGACATGAACTACCCGGTTGGATGATCAAGGTCCTAAAAAGTGCCTCTTTGGAAGGAATATCACACCTAGTATTTGAAGGGGATTAAATCTCACCATCTTATCTCATGTTATTTCCTTTTATATATGCATACTTTTAGTTATTTAGTTTAAAATAATATTCCCTCCACCTAATCAATATGTTCAAACCATATTGATGTGCAACTCTTTACAAAACCCACAATTTTGTGTTACTTACCCAAATATAGAAGTAAGACATATTCATACATATCTTAATACATCATATGCAT
Organism: Viscum album; assembly: GCA_963277665.1. Classification (NCBI taxonomy): domain Eukaryota; kingdom Viridiplantae; phylum Streptophyta; class Magnoliopsida; order Santalales; family Viscaceae; genus Viscum; species Viscum album. The sequence continues at coordinate 562,213,613 of OY728142.1, read as the reverse complement.
AAGGTGAATTAACAATTCATGTAAAGGTTTATTATTCTACAAGATTTAAAATCTCCACATGAGTAATCCTGGAGTGACATATAGCCAACACCATTAACATTTTCAGACAATGCATAAGCCTATAGGTAAGTAGGTAGTCATCCCCCAAGTCCCTCTACCTAAGGATACTTTATTGAAGAGAGAATTCAATTCATCATAACTATAAAACATAATATTCATAAACTATATTTAAAAAATAAATCCAACATAATAACTTCAATTTCAAACCAAGGTAAAGGTAGATAAAAAACTAAATTAAATATCAAACCTAGTATGAAATGCAGAGCTTTATCCTAGAAGTAGTTTGACATTTTAAACTAAAGCATACACAATATTCATATTTCTTAAATAATTTACTAAACATGAATATAACCAAGAATAACCTATTAAAAAAAATGAGAAATTAAAATATTTAGACATGAGATAACCATTCACGAACAATTCATAAATAAAAGATAATTATAGACCCTTTTATAATTTCAGCCTTAACATTATGAACATTACATAATATTAAATATAAAAATTTTATATTAATTAAAATATTAACTCTTTCATGTTAATAATTATATGGAATATATATTTTAAATATATGATATTACATTATTTATAGACAATTTAAAACCCAATTTATGTTATATAAATTTTTTACATATTCTAAATATCATTAGTTAATTATTTTTTAAACCTTGATTATATAAATCATCAAAATATTTTTGACATGGCTTAAATAGTATCCAAATAATCCCCCTTTTATTTTGAACAGTTAAAAATAATTAATTATGTATAATTAATAATTTAAATATAAACATTTTAATTTTTTCCTTATTTAATAATTTATAAAACTTTATAAATTATTACTTATGATTTATAAATAAACAATTTTATTTCTAGATCATATTTCATAACATATAATTTGTAAAAGGTATTTTAAACATTAACATTTAATATTTGGGAATAAAATTCTTTATAAATATTTAATTAATTATGAAAAAATTATAATTAATTAATTTATAATTATTTTATAAATTAAAATATCCAAAATAACTTTCATAATAATTTATAAACAATTTATAAACTATATAAATAATTTTATATGTTAAAAACATTTTTTAACAATTTTAAAGCAATTTTGATTACCCTTACGCATATGGGTATTCCTGTATAAGTGTAAATCCTTCTAACCTTACACAGGTCTTCTAAAAGCCCTTACATAAATTTAAGTCACTATATACCTTTACAGAACAAAAATTTAATGTGATGCATCATGTTAATATGAAGATTACCTTTATACAACTCATTCTATGTAATGGTATAAAGGAAATAACCTTTATGTGAATGCTTCATGTAAGGGTAGGTCTTAGTTTACCTTTATGTGACCCTTAGGCACTACTGTATAAGGGTACTGGATTTTGTAAGGATATGACCTTTACATATTCCAATTTCATACAAGGTTAAATTGATGATTACCTTTACACGACTTTAGGAAAACCATGATTACCCTTACATACGAGCGTATCATGTAAGGGTAAATAGTTTCATACCCTTATGTAACCCATTACACATAAGGGTAATATCATGTGACCCTTACATATATCGATCAATGTAAGGATATTGTGAGATGACCCTTATAAATACCACTCCGCATGAGGGTAAAGCCTTGGTTTCCCTTATGTATCTAAGCTGCTTAAGGGTAAGGTCTTGGTTACCTTTATAAAGCTGAGCTATGTAAAGGAAATCCATTTTAAAAATTGAATTTCTATAAACTCTAAATACTACTATGTTTTTTTCTTAATTTCATAAAATGATTTCATGAAACTATTACATACACATGATTTAATACCATTGAAGGGTTTTATTATAATTTAATAAAAATTATTAAAAACATCAGAAGAAATCAAAACCATTATATGAGGACCTCTATGCAAGATGGTATGAAAACTTCATGTAAAATTGAAATAATAAATACTATAAATGTAAGAATACTATTCATTAAAGAGACACTACAACATCTACTTCACCTTCAAAAAATCATCGAATGTGATTGATAAATATCAAATGAGTGGAAAAAAGCATCCCACCTTCATGGTGTATTCATGGGATAATTTGACTTGCATGTTGTATATGTGGGACTATTCATCCTCCTTGATGTGCTAACATCTCATATAAAATGGAAGAATAAGAAAAAGATCTTATGGTTTCAAGGAGGTTTGACCAAGGATAATCCACAGACACATCATCATATGGAAGTTGAATTTATAAATCCCTCAGGGACACTCCTCGATATTTAAAGTATTAATTCATGCATTAAAACAAATGTATAAATGAAATAGTCTCTTCATGAATCATATGAGTTTACTCCATGTATTTTTAATATAAATATGAAATGATTTCATTTAATGATAGCTTATATGTGTGAAATAAAAAATAATATTTTTTTATCATTTTAATACAATCACATATTGAATAAAATAATATACCCTTATGTGCATGAAAATCATAATTTTAATGAAATATATATATAATATATATAATGATTTAGGGATTTTTTCCATCACAAGATTCCTTTATTATTTTTGAGGTATTATACTGAGTATGTTTATACTTAATCCTATATAGAACTTGGTTCTACACATGTTGTGTTAGTACAGATAACATACATGCCAGAGATGATTTTTTTTGAGAGTGGGGATGATTTAGCTTGTTTGGAGTTAAAACCTAGCGACCTTCGAGGATGAAGTATTGGATGATCATTGGTGGTATCCAGATTTTATGGTAGTAGGAGATGTTTGTGGTTAGAGCTAGCTTGCTGTGAGGTCCTCCTCTTCCTGTCTTTTAATCAATTATTTTTTGGGAATATAGATATGCATTTTCCATTATTACATTCATTTTTCATACTGTTTATCTTTTGTATTTTAGAAGATGTCTCATGCATGATTTATATTCAATCCAATTGATCATTTATGTCTATCCTAATGACATTGATGGTATTTTTTGAATTTGAGATATGTATCTATTGTAGGTTATGATAGGATAAGGCCTCCCAAGTGTGTGATATTACTACTTGGTGCTAGTCACCACCCCTTATCCTATTAGAGGAAGGCTTGGGGTGGAACACTCGGCTTACCACTAGTCTAGGTGGCCACCTAATGAGTCAGTTCATGTCACCATCCCTATTTAGCCACATGCACCTAGATTTGAACCTGGAACCTCCATGTGAAAAGAAAACACCCTTGTTAATGCTCTATCCTATTTTCTTCTATATTTTATTATATATTAATTTATTTATATATATTTACATACATATTTTTATCAAAATATTTATTTACACACACACACACATTATTATTTTTAAATAAATTTATAATCGAAACAAGTTGAGGTCTATCCTCTTTATTAAAGGAAAAATGAATACCCATTTTTCAAGTGGGTTAAGTGGAAACCCAAGCATAGAAAGAAGCCCACACCATACATGGAACAACCCAAAAATAAATTGGACTAATAGACCAAGAAACCGAAAAACAACCTAATTTTATTAGGGTTTCACTACGGACAATGATCATTAGTGGCCACCGCCACAACTCCTCAACAGAAAGGCAGATCCACCATTGCAACCACCAGATGAAACTCACTAACACTGCGTATCTTTAAATACATTTATAAAATATCTGTTTTCTGTGTGTGTGTTTACACACATAAATGTATATGTGTGTGTATATATATATATATATATTTAAAATTATTATATATTAATATTCATTGACATATATTAGAATCTATACATAAATACATATCCATTTGTTAATAGAGAGATAGACACACATATATTTATATATAAATATTATATATACATTTTTATAAGTATATACATATTCAACATCTCATGGAATTTGAATGTAAAACCAAATAAAAAGTTATTACAATTTGAAGTTTAATCCCTTTTTCAACTTAAGATATTAATTTATTAATTTTTTATATCATGAAATTGCTGTTAAATTTATATCACCCGATAATAATTAGAAAATTATTAATTAATGCTAATTTTTCATTATTTTATTAACTATTTTCACTAAATATTTTCTATATTAAGCGTAAATACATATTTAGTAATATATAAATCATATTTAGGAAAATATTATATATATATAAATATAAATATATTATTATATTAAAATATGATATTTAATATATTTATTTTTTTATTTTATCTATGCCTAAAAAGTGTTGATAAAGGCCGATATTTATCAATACTATTAAAAATAACTAATAAAAGGAGTCCATTATCAATTCTAAGAAAAAGAGATGATAAAAACCAGACTTTATTAATACTAAACAAATCATCGATAAAGGGTGACCTTTATCAGTGCCTTTAAATAGCATAGATAAAAGTGTAGAACTGAATAAACCCAATTATATAGTAGTGAATCGTGCTAACCATTCTTTTATAATTACATATGATGCCCTATTCAATCATCACATTATCATTCACATAAATCCACCTCCAAAATGACACACAACAACCCATTTATTAATCAAATATCCAAACCCACTACTACAAAACACACCTTTAACAACGCTAGAATCATCCTTTATCAGTGCTAGAAAAGCACTGACTACCTCAGTGCCATTAAAAGGATAAGACCTTTATCAAAGCTGATAAGGGGTTGATTTATCAGCACAAATAAAATCGTTGATAAACAATACTTTTATTAGTGATTTTAAAAGTGCTAATAAAATACACCATTTATCGGTGCTTTTATTTAGAGATGATAAAGAGTCCCTTTATTAGCACTTTTAAAAGAGCTAATAAAGATTCCTTTATCAGTGTTTTAAAAAGCATAGATAAAATTAGGACTTTTCAATGCTTCTTTAAGCACTTATAAAGAACCCCTTTATAAGCACTTCTAAAAGTGATGATAAAGGTATATTTATCAGCACTTTAAAAAGTGATAATAAATATATCCTTTATCCACGCTTTTATAAGTGCTAATAAAGATACCTTTTATCAGCGCTTAAAAAAAGCAATGATAAAGGATTACATTATCAGTGCTTATACATGAAATAATAAAGGATACCTTTATTAGTTCATTAAATAGCACTGATAAAGGCTTCATTTATCAACACATTTAGTAGTACTATTAAAGGTGAAAACTGTAGTGTGAAACCACGATACACTACATCACCAGAAATATGTGCAATGTGATGTAACAACACACTATATCACTAGAAATAGAAATAAAAATTTCCAAAATAAGATAAAAATACCGAATTTAAATGAAATAAAATTTCTAACACAAATACAAGTAAAATAAAACACTATTATAGAGTATGTCAGTTGTTTTTACTAAAATTAATGTACATTTTGAATAAAAAGGCGCACTAGGAGTCATAATGGTCACACTGTGAGTCTAATTGAGGTGTTACTAATTAATACACATTAAAAATAAATTATGGATCATTTTATTAAATTAAAAAAATAATCGTAATGAGTTTTCTCAGTTTTGAGTATGTCATTTGTTTTTTTGATTAAAATTAATGTTAGTTTTGAATAAAAAGATGAAATTGGAGTCATACTGATAACACTGTGCATCTAATTGAGGTGCATATGATTCCTACACATAAAAAATGATAGATGAATCATTTTCATAAAGTAACAAAATAATCTGAATTCGTTTTCTCAGTTTTGAGTATGTCAGTTGTTTTTTTCACTAAAATTAATGTCAATTTTGAATAAAGACATGCAGTTGGAGTCATAACAGTCACACCGTGCATTGAATTGAGGTGAATCTAATTTATATACATCCCAAATGACTCATGGATTGTTTTTATGAAGTATCAAAATAATCATAATGTATCTCTTTAGTTTTGAATATGCAACTTGTGTTTTTTACTAAAATGTCATTTTAAACTGGAAACATGCACTTTGAGCCTTAAAGGTGGAATCATGTGTGGGTTTTACATGAGGATTATTCATAAAAATAATAAATGAATTATTAATCATTTCCACAAATTTTGAATACAATATGATCACATTTTCTCAGTTTTCATTGAGTGACACTTTTTTGTATTTAAATGTCAATTGAAACTGAAAACAAACACTTTGACACCATACTAGTTACACTGTGCATCATATTGAGGTGTTACTAATTCCTACACATCAAAAATGACATATAGATAATTTTTCTAAATTACTAAAACAATCCAATTGTGTTTTCTTAGTTTTGAGTATGTCAGTTGTATTTTTCACTAAAATTAATGTCAAATTTGAATAAAAAGATGTAGTTGGAGTCATGCCGATCACACTGTGAATAAGATTTAAGTGATTATAATTGATACACATACCAAATGACTCATGGATAATTTTTCTAAAGTAAAAAAGAAACAATCAGAATACATTTACTCACTTTTGAGTATGCCACTTGTGTTTTTTACTAAAATGTCATTTTAAACTAAAAACACTCACTTTGAGCCATACAAGTGGAATCGTGTGTGGGATTGACATGAGACTGATTAATACATGTAAAAAATTAATTACGAATCATTTTATGAAATTATCAAGACAATCCAAGGATGTTTTCTCAGTTTTTAGTGAGTGATGCTTTTTTGTATTAAAAGGTAAATTTTAAATTGATAACAAACACTTTGACACCATAACAGTCACACCGTGCATCAGATTGAGGTGAAGATGATTAATAAACATAAAAAATTAAATATGGATCATTTTTATAAAGTACCAAAATAATCTTAATGCGTTTTCATAGTTTTGATTATGTCATTTTTTTTCACAAAAATTAATGTCAATTTTTAATAAAATGACACACTTGGAGTCATACCGATCACACTATACATCAAATTAAGGTGATAATGATTTATAAATGTACTAAATGACTCATGGATAATTTTAATAAAGTATAAAATAATAATAATGTTTTTCTTTGGTTTTGAGTACGTAACTTGTGTTTTTTACTAAAATGTTATTTTAAATTGGATACATGTACTTTGAGCCATACATGTGGAATCATATTTGGGTTTTATATGAGAATGATTCATACACATCAAAAATGAATTATGAATCTTTGTAAAAAAATATCAAGATAATCTGAGTTCATTTTATCAGTTTTTAGTGAGTGACTCTTTTTGTATTAAAATGTTAATTTTAAACTAATAATGAATACTTTGACACCATAACGATCATACTGTACATAGTATTGTGGTTAATATGATTACTATAAATTAAAAATGAAATATGGATTGTTTTTATAAAGTAAAAAAACAATCCTAATGCATTTTCTCAGTTTTGAGAATGTTCGTTGTTTTTTTCACTAAAATTAATGTCAATTTTGAATAAAAAGATGTAGTTGGATTCATGACGGTCACACCATGTGTCATATTTAGATTAAAATTATTTCTATACATCCCAAATGACTCATGGATCATTTTACTTAAGAATAAAAATGACCATAATGCGTTTCCTTGGTTTTTATTACGACACTTGTGTTTTTTACTAAAATGTCATTTTAAACTGGAAACACACACTATGATCTATACAGGTGGCATCATGTGTGGGTTTTACATGAGACTGATTCATACACATTAAAAATGAATTACGAATCATTTTAATAAATTATCAAGACAATCCGATCACATTTTCCTAGTTTTCAGTGAGTGACACTTTTTTGTATTAAAATGTCCATTTTAAATTGATAACAGACACTTTGAAACCATACTGGTCACACTATGCATTATATTGAGGTAAGGATAAATATTAAACATAAAAAATGAAATATTGATCATTTTAATAAATTACCAAAATGATCCAAATTATTTTTCTTGGTTTTGAGTATGTCAATTGTTTTTTTTCACTAAAATTAATGTTAAATTTTAATATAAAGATACAATTGGAGCCATACCATTCACACCGTGCATCAAATTGAGGTGAGGCTAATTTATACATGTCATAAATTACTCATGGATCATTTTCCTAAAGTATTAAAACAATAATAATGAATTTCCTCAGTTTTGATTTTGCAACTTGTGTTTTTTACTAAAATGTCATTTTAAACTGGAAACACGCACTTTGTGTCATACAAGTGGCATCGTGTGTGGGTTGACATGAGATAGATTCATACACATAAAAAATTAATTATGAACTATTTAACCAAATTAAAAAGACAATATGATCATGTTTTCTCTGTTTTCATTGAGTGATGCTTTTTTGTACTAAAATTTAAATTTTAAACAGATAATAAACACATTGACACCACATCAGTCACACTATGCGTCAGATTGAGGTGATGTTGATTCCTACACATCAAAAATGACATATGGATCATTTTCCTATAGTAAAGTTATAATCTGAATGTGTTTTCTTTATTTTGAGTATGTTAGTTTTTTTCACTAAAATTAATGTCAATTTCGTATAAAATATTCAATTGGAGTCATACCAGTCACAACATGTGTAGAATTGAGGTGATGTTAATTTTTACATGTAATAAATGACTCATAGATAATTTTAATAAAGTATAAAAACAATCATAATGAGTTTCCTTAGTTTTGAGTATGCCACTTGTGTTTTTTACTAAAATGTCATTTTAAATTAGAAACACACACTTTGAGCCATATAGATGGCATCATGTGTGGGTTTTACACAAGGATGATTCATACATTTTAAAAATTAATTATGAATCCTTTTCCCAAATTATCAAGACAATATAATTGTGTTTGCTTTATTTTCACCGAGTGATGTTTTTTTGTATTAAAATGTCAATTTTAAACTGATAATGGATACTTTGAAACCATAACGGCCACACCATGTGTCATATTTAGGTTTGACTGATTCCTACATGTCAAAAATGACATATGGATCATTTTCCTAAATTACCAAAAAAATACGAATGTGTTTTCTCAGTTTTGAGTATGTCAGTTGTTTTCATCTAAAAAATTAATGTCAATTTTGAATAAAAATATGGAGTTGGAGTCATACTAGTTACATTATGAATCCGATTGAGGTTAGTATGATTTATACATGTCCCAAATGACTCATGGATCATTTTCATAAAGTATTAATATAATCAGAATGCATTTCCTCATTTTTGAGTACGCAATTTTTTTTTACTAAAATGGAATTTTAAATTAGAAACACGCACTTTGAGCCATGCAGGTGGAATCATGAATGTGTTTGAAATGAGAATGATTCATACACATCAAAAATTAATTATAAATAATTGTCCCAAATTATCAAGATAATCCCATAAAATTTTATCTATTTTATGTGAGTGAGGCTTTTTGTATTAAAATGTCAATTTTAAATTGATAACGGACACTTTGACACCACGCTGATAACATCGTGTGTTATATTGAGGTGTTTATTATTTTTAAACATCACAAATTACATATGGATCATTTTAATAAAGTACCAAAACAATATGAACATGTTTTCTTGGTTTTGAGTATGTTAGTTGTTTTTTTCACTAAAATTAATTTCAATTATGAATAAAAAGATGAAGTTGGAGTCATATCAGACACACCGTGCATCCAATTGAGGTCAGGATAATTCACACACATCCAAAATGACTCATGGATCATTTTACTAAACTAGAAAAACAATCATAACGTGTTTCGTCAATTTTGAGTAAGCCATTTGTGTTTTTTTATTAAAATGTCATTTTAAAATAGAAACACGTACTTTGATCTATACAGGTGGAATCGTGTGCGTGTTTTACATGAGAATAATTTATACACATGAAAAATGAATTAGGAATCATTATACAAATTTATCAAGACAACGAGATAATGTTTACTAGGTTTTATGTGAGTGACACTTTTTTTATATTAAAATATCAATTTTAAACTGATAATGGATACTTCAACACCATGCCAGTCACACTATGCATTAGATTGAGGTGAGGATGATTACTATATGTCAAAAATGATATATTTATCATTTTAAAGTAATAAAACAATACAAATGTGTTTTCTAGGTTTTGAGTATGTTATCTTTTTTCACTAAAATTAATGTTAATTTTGAATAAAAAGATGCACTTAGAGACATACCGATCACACCATGAATTAGATTGAGGTGTGTATGATTGATACATGTAAAAAATGACTCATGGATCATTTTAATAAGTTATAGAAATAATCAAAATGTGTTTCCTTAGTTTTGAGTACACCACTTGTGTTTTTTTACTAAAATTTCATTTTAAACTAGAAACACACACTTTGAACTATACAAGTGGAATTGTGTGTGGGTTTGACACGAGACGAAATTATACATGCCAAAAATGAATTATGATTTTTTCCCACAAATTATAAATATAATCTGAGTGTGTTTTCTCATTTTTTAGTTATTGACGTTTTTTTGTATTAAAATGTCAACTTTAAACTAACAACAGACACTTTGACACCATACCGGTCACACCATGCATCAGATTGAGGTGTGACTAATCGATACAAGTAAAAAATAAAATATGTATCATTATACTAAATTAACAAAATAATATGAATGCGTTTACTCGGTTTTGAGTATGTCAGTTGTTTTTTTCACTAAAATTAATGTCAATTTTGAATAAAAAGATGCACTTGGTGTCATATTGATCACACCATGCATTATATTGAGGTGAATCTGATTGATATATGTCCCAAATGACTCATGGATTGTTTTACTAAAGTATAAAAATAATTAGAATGAGTTTCCTCAGTTTTGAGTATGCCACTTGTGCTTTGTACTAAAATGTCATTTTAAACTAGAAACATGCACTTTGAGCCATATAGGTGGCATCATGTTTGAGTTTGACATGAGACTAATTCTTACATGTCAGAAATGAATTATGGAACACTTAAAAAATGGATCTTATCTTATGTTACAAGTTTTTTTTGCACTTTTAAATAATTATTCTCAAACAAAATCATGCTATGATCCTCATTCTACTTTATTGCATAATAATTTTATTATTTCATATTTATTCACCTCTGTATCTTCCTCCACGTCAGTCTCTAACTCTGACTCTACCTATGACTCTACCTCCACCTACTCTTCCACCTCTACCTCTTCCTCTACGATGTCCCAAAAATTTTATTCTTTATAGGTAAGCGCTTCTAAACCAATTGATTTCCTCCATTATTATTATCCTTGAGAAAGAGATCAAAAATAATATATAAGAATTATGAAACTAATTATTAACACCCCAAATATATTTATAAGGTCATAACGTATACTATATCATAAACATAACAGGTAATCACCTAAATGTTTTGTCAAGATACATTCTAATAAAAAGTGCGTTTCCCACTCATCTCTAAAAAAATTGATTTCTTATTTTGAGTAACTTGGTTTTCAAAAATATTGATAGTAATAAGAAAATTTAAACAAACAAATGATTATGAAATATATTTAATGAAATTTTAATTACCTTTGAAAATTACCTACTGGGTGATGCTGGTCTTTTCCTGATTTATGATTTCTCTCATAAATTTGAAAACATAATATCCATAATCGATGTCATCATATTTTTTTGGAAACTATAGAAACATTAGTCAAAATAAGTATTTTTTATCAAATGTTTTGATAGTTAAATATTTCTATATATACCCTGATTTGTTTCCATTTGTAGTAATTCATAGGCTTTAGCCCTTCAGACACCGACTTAATTCCATGATCTAGCCAGTATTGAGCGACCACTCTATTATAACAATATTCTTGTTAAAACATAGAATAAACATATAATTCAAAGTTTATATATAAAATATTGATTTTTTTTGTATTATATATTCACAATAAACATCATGTGTGGTAAGTTTGTTTCATATCCAATCATTTGATCCAAACAATAAATATTTAGGGTGTCCATATTGACTACTATCAACATCCAGTGCACCCTAAAAGAACAAAAAAAATTAAGTAATGAAACAATTAAAAATATATTTTATGTGATTAGATTTTAGAGTTTTACCTTTTATTTTTAGGCATAAAAAAGAGTCTATCATATGATTATGTTTGATAAAATTCTTGGAGTAACTGATCTTTTTTCTTCTCAATTTCATTGTTCTCCAAAGTAAGTTCTGGCGTAGAAATGATACAGGGATTAATGAATCCAAATCCTGCTTCACATGATCTTCCCTTTATATATTCGTGATGTAAATTCCTATAAAAAATATGAATAGTTTTTAACTTTAATAAACATATTAGAACACTATTTGGATAGAAATTTTATGAAAATGTACCTTATGTGTGCATTCACAATTAAGACGCCCAACCATTCATGCTCGAGAATCTCATTTAGACTCTTGAGAACAATTATGTCTGTCATGGAAACTATATATATTTTATTTATTTATATTCAATGTAAGAGATAGGTTCATATTTAAATGCAGTCTATAATTTTTTTTTAATAATAATAAATGTTACTTTGGAACTGGAAAGGTGAAGGTACTCTTGGAAGGTAGTTTTGTTTTCTTGATCGAGTCAGTAGATTTTATCGAGTTGACATTTCATTTCTCCACTGATTTATTCATCTATAATATCATACCTCACTTGATATCTTTTATCATCAACTGTTACATGTTTTTCATAAGAAATGTTTTGTTAAAGATGTAACTCATGTATATTTATAAGACTATACAACCATGCTATGAAATCTCCAATAGAACTTTAGACCATTAAAATATCCAGACCATTAAATGGAACATGAAACTCAGAAGTTAGCTCATAAGCTACCTCAATCCCAACTCTCATGTGATCTTTTGGGAGGGGTTGATTGTGTAGCTATTCTCCTAAGATATTATACATTATATGTAACGACCCAATCTTTTTGAGTAGTATATTAACTTACTCTTATTGATTTAATAAGATGTTAATGGTTAATGCAGAAAGAGGAGTCGATGGCTTCATCCAGTAGACTCAACCCTTATGAAGCCCACTTATCAGAGCTTGGGAAGGAGGTAGCATCTGTGGGCTTCGCTTTGGACCAAGCCCAAGCCGAACTCCAGCGTGTCAAGATTGAATGGAAACGCCTGCGGGAGAAGTTCAAGTTAGTAGAGATTACTACTAGGGCAATGTTATCTGAGCCTCCCTCAGATTCTCTCACCATAGCACATCTTACACTCAGGTCTTATGCCGGTGTTATAAGGGGCTATGTGACGAGACCCTAGCTTCCTTGTGTAGTCCTTTCGGGTGAATAAATTGAGATTTCTTCCTTTAGTGATGTTTGTGAAATTTCCAATGTCCGGATAATTTTAGAATGTATTTTATTGATGAATTTTGAAAAAAGGGATATTTTGAAATATTTATGTAAACCCAAAATAACTAATGATGTGTAATGATTTTCAAAAAAATGGTCTTCTAAAAAAGTGTTCAGTAAGGAATTTGGAGTCTAATAAGATCAACTTAATTTTTGATGAATAGTAAATAGTGAATAGTGATTTTACGCTTAGGATTAGTAATGTGACCAAATGGATTAGTAATCTCACTTAAAGAAAGTTTTAAAATAATCTAGGCACCTTGATTAAGTAATGTGATTCAATAAAATGGGTAAATAACAGTTTCATAAATTATTATTCAAGTATTAGTTTTTTCGTATGAATAGTGTTTTTAATTAAAAATTTAATTAAAAATAATTAGAAAATTATTTTTATAAAAATGACTTTATTTTTGAACTCAGAGCATCGATATTATGTTATGGTAATTTTTGGGGATTTTTCTGAAAAAATGAATTTTCGATGAATAGTGTATTTATTTAAAAATAAAATTAAAAATATTTAGAAAATTATTTTTATAAAATGGAGTTCATTTTTGAAATCATAGCGTTGATATTTGGTTAAGGTGAAATTTTGGGATTATTCTGAGAAAGTTGAATTTTTGGTGAATAGTGAAAGTATAGTTTTTAAGTTACGGGTGTTTAATGACATCATTAAATGATGTATTAAGTATATATTCAATATGGTCGAATTATGAATAGTAAGATAAGGTGTGAGGTGTCCCAAGTGGCCAATACCATGGGCAAATACCATGGGCAAGCCCATGGTTTTGCCAAAACCACTAGTGAGGTGTCCCTTGGCCATTAATGCTTTGTCCCCTCACTTTCCCTATAAATACCCACCCTTTCCTCCCTTAGTTTTCACTCCCAACTCTCCCCCAACGAAGTTCTGGTCTTCTTACCTTCCAAAGAGTCCTCCCAAGGTGCCCCCAAGCTCTCAAGGTCCAATCCTTTGAGTTTCAAGAGTCACGTTTTAAGGTAAGGGATCCGACCCCTCTCTTTCTTTTCATGTAATCTCTTTTATGTCATTCCTATTATGCTCCTTGTTTTTATGTGAGAGGTTGTTATTTTATATTCCTCTTACTGCCCTTTCATGTTTATATGATGAGAGATCCCCTATTACTCTCATCATTTCGTTTTATGAAAGTTTAAGTGACGCCGTTAGGCTGCCGAATTTTTAAGGGATTCTTTCACCCTTCTCATTTTTCAAGTTCGATTTTCATGTCAAGTCTTTCAAGTTCCTTTTTATTATGTTGGGGTATGATCTATATATCTATAATACTGATCTCTTATGATCATATGATGAGGGACCCTATTTGATCTTGTCAAATCATTTTCTTTTGAAGTTAAGTGACGCCGTAAGGCTGCCGAATTTTCATAAGAGAAATCTAATCTTTTTTCCTTCCATGTTTTTTCATTTCAAATGGTATGTCCCTCAAATTTCATTTCCATGTCCATATGTCCTTCTTACTCTTTCACCCTACTGTTTTATGGATCATTTATGAGTGGGTGACCCATGTCCCCTCTCTTTTCAATGTTTTCTAAAACCCCAAAACATAGCCGTTATGCTGCAGAATTTTCGTCTCAAAATGCCTCTCCCTCTTTTCTCAAAATTATTTTATGTTATAAAGTGAATACTCAAAGCTCTTATTTATACAAGGGTATTCACATATATATCAAAATGTTCTATTTTAAATTCTGGGATTTACATACATGAGACCCACTTTACCTTCTGTGGGTTTTAAAGTGATATAAAGATCACGTCTTTAAAGCAGTTTTTAAAAAGTTATGATTATGAAATGAAACCCATTTCCTTTATGCTATATGGGTTATTTATGAACTTTTTGATGATGATATATGTGGCTCACATGATAATAAAGGAAAATTTAAGGGTGCGCCCTGATAGCGCTCCAATGCATTGGGTAATGATGTAACCACTAGAGATTACAATTTTCACGATACCTTGGTGAATAACCTTGGTAATTTTCAAATGACACCTTGGGGATGGACCTTGGTGATATGTTCATGATTGTCTATGTTAAATGATGTAGCCACATCTTCAAGTTATGAAAAATTTTATTTTTATTATGAAATGCCTCATGATTTCTTTCTCATGCCTTAAAGTTCTTTTCATGTCCTTATTGAAGTATCTCAAGTTCACATGTAAAATGTTCCTCTTATTTCCCTTACTGGGCCTTCTGCTCACCCTTTCTTTTGATGTATGTCCCCAGGTTATGAGATGCAATAATGAACCTAGAATGAACTTAAGGAGAAGCCTTTCAAGTGTTTAAGAAGAATGTTTTATGTTGTTTTCATGTATTATGTTCCTGGTTTCCAAGACACTAAACCTTAACGATCCTCAGTTTTGTGTAATGTAATGAAAGTTTATGTTATAAAATGGCGGGATGCCATAGTTGGTATCAAAGGATGGTTTAGTTATTTTTGGAAATTAGGATATAAAAACTTTAGGAAGAACCCTATAGAAAAGTTTAAATATAGGAAAACTTCCTGGTATTTTGGTAAGTATTGAGTAAGTGGTTTATCAAACAAATACATCCCTGTCTGGATATGAGCAGGTAGAGGCGGCTCTGGCACAGATGTACATAGGGGTAAAACCCGAAAACACCACTTTGAGCTAGACTCGAACGGGAACTGGTGCACGATAACGGGCCTTGCTGCACTCTTGGTTACGACACTCCCGGGGGATATGTTTGGTTAATCACAAGCTTTTTATGAATCATTATGAAGGAATTATAGAAAAGTGTAATTGTATAATCATGAAGTCTTAGTTAAAAGATCCATAAATGAAATAAGTTTCTCACTAAGGTTTTATTCTTTTAGAAAATGGCGGGCAATAGGAGGAACCGTGCCGATGGTGACCGCAATGCACCATGTGCTGAAGGCCCTCCGATGGAAGCCAGAATGGAAACATTCATGCGAATGATGAACCAACTGACTCAAGTTATGAGTAATAACTTGAATCAAGCTGAGAGGCCGACCTCACCACGAAGGGAACAACTTTCTGTTGAGTCCTTCATGCGTCAAAGACCACCAACATTCAGTGGATCTATTGACCCATTGGTTGCGGAACAATGGAAAAGCTCCATTGAAAAGATCTTTTCTGTACTTCATTGTTCGGAACAAGAAAAAGTCACCCTTGCTGTTTACCGCCTAGAGGGAGAAGCTGATCAGTGGTGGTCACTGATCAAAAACACAAAGCCACGAGGAGAGATAGAAGCTATGGAGTGGGAAGAATTTCGGGGAATATTCTTTAATAAGTATTTTCCTCGTTCGATGAGAACGAAAATGGAGAAAGAGTTTCTCGAGCTGAAGCAAAAGGAGAATGAATCAGTTGGAACCTACGAGATGAACTTCACAAGGCTTTCCCGTTATACCTCAAGCTTCGTCATGGACCCTAATGGGAAGGTTGATAGATTCTTTGGTGGACTACGACCTCATATGCGGAAGAATCTAGCCAACAGGGACTACGATAGCTATGAAGAAATAGTTCGAAGTGCTATGAAAGTTGAACTAGAGTTTGGGGAGACACAATGGTCTCACAAATCTAATGAGAAGAAGAGAACTCTAGAACCAAGCCTGGGAAGAAGTTTTGATCAGGAAAGAGGTGGAAAGCATATGCAACATGCCACATGCAATAAATGTGGGAAGAAGCATCTGGGGAACTGCTTGATCGGAAGTGGCAAGTGCTATAGGTGTGGAAAAGAAGGCCATATTTCTCGGAATTGTCGTGGTGATGTGAAGCCTCAACTTCCCAACACTAACGACAGAGGAAAGATGGTTCTGGCCCTACCCGAAGTCACATGCTTCAAGTGTGGACAGCTTGGGCACTTTGCTAATCAATGTCCAAATCCGAGGGCGGTGGAGGGGAATCACCATCAACCTCAGCAGAGGCCAAGGGAGCAAGGTCGTGCTTTCGCTATCACAACAACTGAAGTTGAAGTTTCGAACGATATGGTAGCAGGTACTCTTGTTGTCCTCTCAAAACTAGCAAGTGCTTTATTTGATTCTGGTTCTACGCATTCCTTTATTTCTTCCAAGTTTGCAAAGAATATAGAATCAATCCCCGAATTGCTTGAGGTAGAGTTGTCAGTCAAGACTCCAAGTGGGATTATCCATGCATCAACAGTGTTTAGAGACTCTAGTGTTTACTTTGGTGAGCACAATCTTATCGCAAATCTAGTAGTCATTCCCATGATGGAATTCGACGTTATACTAGGGATGGACTGGTTCTCAAAGTATAATGCTAAGATCAAATGCAGAAGTAAGGAAATCTCAGTAGTCTTGAATGAACGACCTATAGTTATCTTCCAAGGAGAGATATCCCGAACTGATCCCTATCTATAAGCACCTCCTATAGCTTTCATTATGGAGTTAATCGGTGATGAGGAAGAAGGGAAAGGGAGCATACAAATTGAAGATGTTCCGATTGTTCAGGAATACATGGATGTATTTCCTGAGGAGTTACCTGGACCTCCCCCAGAAAGAGAGGTAGAGTTATCCATTGAACTCGTACCTGGGTCTCAACCGATATCAAAGACTCCGTATAGAATGGCAAATGTGGAACTAGAGGAGCTAAAGAAACAACTCCAAGACTTGTTGGAGAAGGGGTTTATCCGACCGAGTGTGTCTCCTTGGGGAGCACGAGTTCTCTTTGTGAAGAAGAAGGATGGATCAATGCGGCTATGCATTGATTATAGAGAACTGAACGGGATCACCGTGAAGAACAGATACCCTCTTCCAAGAATTGATGATTTATTTGACCAACTTCGTGGGGATCAATTCTTCTCTAAGATTGACCTTCGATCTGGTTATCATCAACTGAGGGTGAAGAAGGAAGATATTCCAAAGACTGCCTTCCGATAAAGATATGGGCATTATGAGTTTACTATTATGCCCTTCGGCTTGACTAATGCTCCTGCTATTTTCATGGATTTGATGAATAGAGTCTTTAAGGACTACCTTGATAACTTTGTGGTAGTTTTTATTGATGATATTTTGATATATTCAAAAAGTCGTGAGGAGCATGAAAATCATCTGAGGGTTATTTTGAAAACTCTACGGAAGGAGAGGCTCTTTGGAAAGTTCAGCAAGTGTGAGTTTTGGTTACAACAAGTGGCTTTCTTGGGGAACATCGTAACCAATGAAGGAATCTCGGTTGACCCTGCAAAGACAATGGTTGTGGAGGAGTGGCCTCAACCCACAATAGTAACTGAGATTCGTAGTTTCCTTGGTTTAGCGGGATATTATAGGAGGTTTGTGAAAAACTTTTCACGGCTTTCTAATCCACTAACCAAGTTGACTCGAAAAGGGGTTAAGTTCATCTGGACAAAGGAATGCGAGGAAAGTTTCCAAGAGCTGAAGAAGAGATTGGTTACTACACCTGTGTTAACACTACCCTCTATCGGAGAAGGATTCGTTATTTTTAGCGATGCATCTCTGAAAGGGCTTGGGTGCGTCCTCATGCAAAATGACAAAGTAATTGCTTATGCATCTCGACAGTTGAAGATTCATGAGCAGAATTATCCTACGCATGATCTAGATCTGGCGGCAGTTGTTTTTGATCTAAAGATATGGAGGCACTATCTTTATGGGGAGAAATGTGATATATACACTGACCACCAAAGTCTAAAGTATATTTTCACACAGAAAGAATTGAACATGAGACAAAGGAGATGGTTGGAGCTTATTAAAGACTATGATTGTTCAATACACTATCACCCTGGAAGAGCAAACAAAGTCGCGGATGCATTAAGCAGGAAAGATCCTGTTGTCCTGGCAACAATGAGGATCTTAGGGGATCCCTTGATTAAAGATCTAGTAAAACTGGACATGGGAATTATAAGGAAAGGGACATCATCAACCCTATCCCAAATGATTTCCCAACCATCATTACTAGAGAAGATCAAGAAGGCTCAAAAAGAAGATCCTTTGCTGTAGGAGAAGTTCGAGGCTGTAAAGGATGGGAAGTTCCCTGATTTCAATATTGATCAAGAAGGTGTATTGAAATTTCGTACAAGACTATGTGTTCCATCTATTCCGGAGATAAAGAAAGAACTGATGGATGAAGCTCATAGCTCTACTTTCTCTATACATCCGGGAAGCACTAAGATGTATAGAGACCTTCGTGATCATTATTGGTGGGATAACATGAAGAGGGAGATTGCCGATTACACTAAAAGGTGCCTGGTGTGTCAGCAAGTAAAGGCATAAAGACAACTTCCTAAGGGGGTATTACAACCGCTACCCATACCAGTATGGAAGTGGGATAATATCACCATGGACTTTGTAACTGGTCTCCCGAAAACATCCAAAGGAAACAATGCGATATGGGTTATTGTGGACCGTCTCACCAAGACAGCCCATTTTATCTCTATTCGGGAAGATTTCTCTCTGGATCAGCTTGCCAAGATATACGTGAAGGAAGTGGTAAGGCTACATGGGGTACCACTATCCATCGTATCTGATCGTGACCCAAGATTGACATCAAAATTCTGGAGAATTCTTCAGCATGCTCTGAATACTGAATTGAATTTTAGTATGGCCTATCATCCTCAAACTGATGGCCAATCTGAAAGGACTATTCAGACACTCGAAGACATGTTGAGATTATACTCAATGGAATTTAAAGGTGGATGGGATCAACACCTCCCATTAGTGGAGTTCTCCTATAACAACATCTTCCATGCGAGTATTCAGATGGAACCCTATGAAGCTCTGTATGGAAAGCGGTGTAGAACTCCTACTTGTTGGGATGAAACTGGTGAGAGGAAGCTTCTTGGGCCTGATCTCGTTCAAGAAATGACAGAATAGGTTCATGCCATCCAACAACACATAAAAGCTGCTCAGAGTCGGCAGAAGAGCTATGCTGACAATCGTCGAAGGGACTTGGAGTTTGGTGTTGGTGACAAAGTCTTCCTTCGAATTTCTCCATGGAAGAGAGTCATGCGGTTTGGGAAGAAAGGGAAGCTCAGCCCTAGGTACATTGGCCCCTATGAAATCCTTGATCGCATAGGAGCAGTGGCCTATTGTCTAGCACTTCCACCGAACCTAGCTCAAGTTCATGATGTCTTCCATGTATCTCTCTTGAGGAAGTACATACCCGACCCTTCGCATGTACTGAACCCAGAGGTGGTACAACTTGAACATGACCTCTCTTATGAGGAGCAGCCAGTGGAGATCTTGGACCGTAGAGACAAGGTTCTACGAAACAAGACTACCCACCTTGTGAAAGTGTTATGGAGGAATCATAAATATGAAGAAGCGACTTGGGAGCCGGAGGAAACAATGAAGCAAAAGTACCCTCACCTTTTCGACTAAGCCTCAAGTATAAATTTCGGGGATGAAATTTCTTAAGGGGGGAAGAATGTAACGACCCAATCTTTTTGAGTAGTATATTAACTTACTCTTATTGATTTAATAAGATGTTAATGGTTAATGCAGAAAGAGGAGTCGATGGCTTCATCCAGTAGACTCAACCCTTATGAAGCCCACTTATCAGAGCTTGGGAAGGAGGTAGCATCTGTGGGCTTCGCTTTGGACCAAGCCCAAGCCGAACTCCAGCGTGTCAAGCTTGAACGGAAACGCCTGCGGGAGAAGTTCAAGTTAGTAGAGATTACTACTAGGGCAATGTTATCTGAGCCTCCCTCAGATTCTCTCACCATAGCACACCTTACACTCAGGTCTTATGCCGGTGTTATAAGGGGCTATGTGACGAGACCCTATCTTCCTTGTGTAGTCCTTTCGGGTGAATAAATTGAGATTTCTTCCTTTAGTGATGTTTGTGAAATTTCCAATGTCCGGATAATTTTAGAATGTATTTTATTGATGAATTTTGAAAAAAGGGATATTTTGAAATATTTATGTAAACCCTAAATAACTAATGATGTGTAATGATTTTCAAAAAAATGGTCTTCTAAAAAAGTGTTCAGTAAGGAATTTGGAGTCTAATAAGATCAACTTAATTTTTGATGAATAGTAAATAGTGAATAGTGATTTTACGCTTAGGATTAGTAATGTGACCAAATGGATTAGTAATCTCACTTAAAGAAAGTTTTAAAATAATCTAGGCACCTTGATTAAGTAATGTGATTCAATAAAATGGGTAAATAACAGTTTCATAAATTATTATTCAAGTATTAGTTTTTTCGGATGAATAGTGTTTTTAATTATAAATTTAATTAAAAATAATTATAAAATCATTTTTATAAAAATGACTTTATTTTTGAACTCAGAGCATCGATATTATGTTATGGTAATTTTTGGGGATTTTTCTGAAAAAATGAATTTTCGATGAATAGTGTATTTATTTAAAAATAAAATTAAGAATATTTAGAAAATTATTTTTATAAAATGGAGTTCATTTTTGAAATCATAGCGTTGATATTTGGTTAAGGTGAAATTTTGGGATTATTCTGAGAAAGTTGAATTTTCGGTGAATAGTGAAAGTATAGTTTTTAAGTTACGGGTGTTTAATGACATCATTAAATGATGTATTAAGTATATATTCAATATGGTAGAATTATGAATAGTAATATAAGGTGTGAGGTGTCCCAAGTGGCCAATACCATGGGCAAATACCATGGGCAAGCCCATGGTTTTGCCAAAACCACTAGTGAGGTGTCCCTTGGCCATTAATGCTTTGTCCCCTCACTTTCCCTATAAATACCCACCCTTTCCTCCCTTAGTTTTCACTCCCAACTCTCCCCCAACGAAGTTCTGGTCTTCTTACCTTCCAAAGAGTCCTCCCAAGGTGCCCCCAAGCTTTCAAGGTCCAATCCTTTGAGTTTCAACAGTCACGTTTTAAGGTAAGGGATCCGACCCCTCTCTTTCTTTTCATGTAATCTCTTTTATGTCATTCCTATTATGCTCCTTGTTTTTATGTGAGAGGTTGTTATTTTATATTCCTCTTACTGCCCTTTCATGTTTATATGATGAGAGATCCCCTCTTACTCTCATCATTTCGTTTTATGAAAGTTTAAGTGACGCCGTTAGGCTGCCGAATTTTTAAGGGATTCTTTCACCCTTCTCATTTTTCAAGTTCGATTTTCATGTCAAGTCTTTCAAGTTCCTTTTTATTATGTTGGGGTATGATCTCTATATCTATCATACTGATCTCTTATGATAATATGATGAGGGACCCTATTTGATCTTGTCAAATCATTTTCTTTTGAAGTTAAGTGACGCCGTAAGGCTGCCGAATTTTCATAAGAGAAATCTAATCTTTTTTCCTTCCATGTTTTTTCATTTCAAATGGTATGTCCCTCAAATTTCATTTCCATGTCCATATGTCCTTCTTACTCTTTCACCCTACTGTTTTATGGATCATTTATGAGTGGGTGACCCATGTCCCCTCTCTTTTCAATGTTTTCTAAAACCCCAAAACATAGCCGTTATGCTGCAGAATTTTCGTCTCAAAATGCCTCTCCCTCTTTTCTCAAAATTATTTTATGTTATAAAGTGAATACTCAAAGCTCTTATTTCTACAAGGGTATTCACATATATATCAAAATGTTCTATTTTAAATCCTGGGATTTACATACATGAGACCCACTTTCCCTTCTATGGGTTTTAAAGTGATATAAAGATCACGTCTTTAAAGCAGTTTTTAAAAAGTTATGATTATGAAATGAAACCCATTTACTTTATGATATATGGGTTATTTATGAAATGTTTGATGATGATATATGTGGCTCACATGATAATAAAGGCAAATTTAAGGGTGCGCTTTGATAGCGCTCCAATGCATTGGGTAATGATGTAACCACTAGAGATTACAATTTTCACGATACCTTGGTGAATAACCTTGGTAATTTTCAAATGACACCTTGGGGATGGACCTTGGTGATATGTTCATGATTGTCTATGTTAAATGATGTAGCCACATCTTCAAGTTATGAAAAATGTTATTTTTATTATGAAATGCCTCATGATTTCTTTCTCATGCCTTAAAGTTCTTTTCATGTCCTTATTGAAGTATCTCAAGTTCACATGTAAAATGTTCCTCTTGTTTCCCTTACTGGGCCTTCTGCTCACCCTTTCTTTTGATGTATGTCCCCAGGTTATGAGATGCAGTAATGAACCTAGAATGAACTTAAGGAGAAGCCTTTCAAGTGTTTAAGAAGAATGTTTTATGTTGTTTTCATGTATTATGTTCTTGGTTTCCAAGACACTAAACCTTAACGATCCTCAGTTTTGTGTAATGTAATGAAAGTTTATGTTATAAAATGGCGGGATGCCATATTATACCCATCTTAACACGGTGGTACATGGGTATTGATAAATACAAATCAAATACAACTATACCTTGTAGAATTTTAGTAATATAAAGTTATTAGAAGTTGTTTGATTAAAATTTAGGAGAAATATTAATGAAAAATTTATTACTCTAGTTAAGGTACTTAGTTTGGGGAAATGACTAGCCTCAAAGCTAGTGGGATCATTTGGTTCATGTGCATATCTTTGCTTCACCACCAGTTCACTTTGATCATTTCTTATACATTGGTCTGTAAAACCAGAACGTAAAATAATATCTTGTAGTGAGTTTATTTGTGTTTACAATTATCTCATAATATTATATATATATTTACGCGGTTTTTTCTTCTTGAAATATATTCTAGGAGAGACTCCAAAACCTAACCCTCTAATGTGACCATATTGTTCATGCCACTTCAAATCTACCGAAAGTAGTATTTCTTCTGGTATGGTCATTGTCAATTGTTATGTCTAAACCATATAAAAAAATATGAACATAAATTGATATTTTTATGTAATATTGTTATAAATCATAAATAATCACAATTATGTTATACTTACACATGCTTCCCATAACACCTTTTGTGTTTTCATCAACTAATTTACCCTCCTCATTTACATGAGCCTCCTTTTATATCACATGATATGGAATGGAAATGGCTTCATATATTTTGATTCATCAATATTCATATAAACAAAGGAACATATTTTCTTTTATATCACATAATTAAAATTTTATTATTGATTTAAAATATATACCAATTTCTTCTCTAATGAAGAATACCCTATCATTCCTTTGAGATAGGGGCACATGGGTTTTGAGGCATGTGGATTATTTTTTGCACTCTTTCTATTTCATAAATTAACAATTTTGAATCAAGTTGGATAAAATAAATAATGTCAAATAATATATTATCAACTGAACTTCACCTAAAATGATTTCTCATTGCGATTATTGATGAAAGAAGTACATGTTTTTAGCTTTATAATGTGTGCATAACTAAGTGGTGGGTGGGGATTTATTTTCCCCTCAATATACCTAAGATATAACTTCATTAGAAGAGTCTAGAATCCTCTATAGTATTTTATATTGGAAATTAAGAAAAATTTCTTATAAAAATATTCTAAAATAAAAAAAGTGTACAAGGAATAATGAAAATTAAATCAATGTTTGATAATATAATTTTTTAGTAAAATAGAGAAAGTATATTGTAACATTACTATTGTATCTTTCCAAAGGATTTACTTAATTATAGGTTTGACATGATGCCATGATTCAATATTAATTGGAACATTCATCCACATTGTGACCCCAAGATAAATAATGAATGTTGACTTTTTGGGGTCAATAGGCTGGATGCATTGATTCCAACCAACCTCAAATTTTACACCCTAACTTCTTGCCTCGATAATTTTATTCAAAACCATGATGATGCGTTGTCATTGTTTTTTTTCATCAATATGTTTTTGATTCCATAATAATTATATAGTTTCATTATCAATAGTCTATTATTACTTAGGATTGGTAACACCATCATGTTCAGAAGATATTGTCTGCATGAGTTGTCAAACATTTAATTTTTCTTGAATAACAACAATAAAATACACTTCATGTATAAAATTCCAAAATTGCATGCATCTTGCATGAAAATGTTTACTGTCTTGAATAGAGATATAATACTTCAACACTAAAGTATAAATAACCTTCACTACCCTTATTTAATCTATCCTCGTATGATTGATTGTCTTCCATCTCTTGATGATGGATTGAAATTCCTCTTTCAAACTAGCCTTTATCCCATGACTGTGGTTCCAAATTTCATTGATGAAATACCTCCCAAATAGTTATTATTGCATTTTGTTGTTCGATATTTATCTCTCATATTTTGTGGACATCCACCTATGTTTCTTGAACTACTCTAAAAAAATTCATCTCATACCATGTACTGGTGATAATTATGGTTGACTACTACTCAAAGTATTTTAAACAACATAGAAGAGATGGGGGATGAGTATCAAGCCACAAAATGAAATAATAACTGTTCGAGAGATGAATTTTAAGTTGCCACTAAGGTTAAAAAATAACTTAAATGAAATTTTAATTATTCTTTCTAACATATTAAGAAAATGATAAGGATGAAGTGTTTTCAAAAGTAACCGAGTGAGTCGTATAAGAAAATGCATATCAAGAAACCAAAAAAATCATTCATTATGTTTTGGTTAATTTTTTTGGTGTCATTTTTTGTGTTCTCAAGAAGTAGAAAATGAGGAGGATAAAAGGATTAAAGAGTTGAATAATGAGTTAGGAGATGCGGTATTCAAATCCATGGTAGTGGATTTGGTGAAGATTAATGAATACAATCAGAGTGGGAGGTATGTCATCAAGGAACTTTTGAACCACAATGATGAGTGGAAGGGTAGATTGAAAGAGGGAGTCAAATCCATCATCAAGAGATTGAAGTCAATCAAGTGTCTAGGGATGAATTAAATAAGGGTAGTAAAGGTTAGTTGTGTTGTAGTATTGAAGTATTATATCTCTGTTCAAGATAGTAACAATTTTCATGCAAGATGCATGAAATTGTATACTTTTATGAATGAAGTGTATTGTATTGTATATAAATCTTAACAAAATGAATCATTATTTACAAAACATTATTTTTGAAACTTGTGGTCTTTTTTATGAAATATAATATACTCATAAATAAATAATAGGAAGCTTCTGTGTCCTAATAACATTAAAAAGAGTATAATATACCAGGATTTTACCTATCACTATAGAAAAACCCTACCTAGCATCATCCATATTCTAATCAGCCATAAATAATATAACAATAATATCTAATGACTATTCCTAGAAGAAATATCTCAAAATAACCATTGGAGGTTCCCCAAATAACTACATTAATATAAATGTTTCACATCAAAGATCCAATAAGGATTAAAGTGTCCTAGGAAGCTACATTGATGGAATCACTCAAAAAGTCTCCTCAATCGAAGAGGAATTAGAATACCTCCACTATAATGGTCTTGAAGAAATGAATCTCACCCCACTTACATTTGGCATTAATTTTATCTACTCAAGGATTCCTCAACATCCAATTTTTGATATTTTTTTAATCCACCATAAGAGCCCTCCAATAACATACATCCGTTTAAAGGGTGAATTTTTTAACTTATTCTCAATATTGGTCTAGAATTTTTTTACTCTTATAAATGAAATCAATCTATTCAATATAATCATAATTTTATTATTATAATACCTTACCATAAAATATTAGAGGAACGATAAATACCTCCTATCACTGAAAATTATACCACATTTCTTGAAGTAGATCTACAATTATCTCTAGGTTATGAGGATAAATATAAGTTCTACCATATATAGTATGTTCATTGGATCATTCCTATAGAGATATAGGGGTCATAGTGGTGACATATTCTATATTAATGTAGAGATTCACATAATTTTTCCCCTCCAAAAAATGATCTTTCAGAAATAGGCATAAAATAATCTATATTAAATGTGAACCCCATTCCCCCCTCTCTCTTTCATTTCCATTTAAAAAAATATTTTCATACTTTATATATAATTTAAAATATGTTAGAATAATTATTTTAAATATAAGTATGAAACAACTAACTAATAGTATCGATAAATGGTGTTACTAAATAAACTCAATCAATTAATAAGTTATATATACATAATAATCACTAATAAGTAAATAAGAATACACTATTTATTTATTATTCATGTTTCTATTAATATAAATTTATAATTGATTTTAGAAAAAAAATTAAACAAAGTCACATAAGAACATGAAATTTTATATATTATTACTGATTCCTACCAATAAACTCATAAATAAGAGGCATGCAACTTGAGAAGATAGGTCAAGGAAAAAATAAACAAAAAAAACTATAATTCATATGGTAACTCAAGTATCCAAAATAATTATTCTATCCATCCATATTTATATATTACTTCTTATGTCTCGAACGTTTTTTATTTTTTGGATATAATCAATATGAATATCCCTAGTTTCACTCTGATTTCATTTTGTAACATTTTTGACCTAGTATACCCAAATAGTTCCCAATTCAGGTTATCACATAACCTCAGACACACTTCCCAATCACTAAAGTCTTGTGTCAATTATAAAGGATATAGATAACATGTTTGAGAAATGGGTTAACCTCTTCAATGTTTAACTAAACTCAATTTGATCATGCTATAAAGCCATCATTACCTTTATAGTAGTGTGTGGTGCAAAATTTATTTTATTTATCCATACGAGCCCATACACATATGTGGACTAACCTTACCATATGAAAACATCCTTATCTTTATTTGAAACCATTTTCTATAAAGGAAAAACATGAAATAGAACCGCTCATTTTATTTCAGTATCGAAGAGATGAGATGTAGGGTTCTTCATGGTTAATAACAGCACAAAAACACAAAATACAGAACCCAAAACATTAAACAACGATAGAGGAAATGTAGAAAATAACTTACATTGGATTCAATCCTTGATTAATCTAAGGGAATGTAGAAAAGTCATGCCAGCAGCAGAGGAGTTCTGCAAGAGCTTCAGAATCATGAGTGACTCAGTCACGATTAGGGTTCTTTAAAATAGATCGAGGACACTTTTAACCACGCTTTCAGAAAAGAACGGATAAATATCCCCTTTATCAGCATTAAATTGATAAGATCTAACAAATATGTCTTTTATCAGTGTTGTTTTAGCACTGATAAATATCCCTTTTATCAGCACTAAAACTTTATCACTGATAAAGGTTTTATAATTATAATTATTTATTATAATTTTATAATTTTTTAAATATATATAATTAATTATTTATAATTATATAAATAATTATTTAAAAAATAATAAATATTTATTTATAATAATTATAAATACATAAGTTTATAAATTTAGTAAATATATATTTATAGATATATATATTTATAGATATATTTATTTATAAATATATTTTTGACATTATTATTGGATATATAATCTTAAATACATGTATTTTAAAAATGATTGAAATTGAATAGTTCAAAATGAGTACACTTTAAAAATAATGAAAAATGGATATATTTTATTAATTAAATATAAATTATTAAAAAAATATAGATATATGTATATATATTGAAGTGGATGAATACATATTAAAAATACTAAAACATAGTGAATAAATATATATAAATAAATAATAGAAAATGAAAAATTCAAAAATCAAATAAAAAATAAAAAATATTAAAAATGAATACCCTAAATATAGTATTAAAAATTAATAAATAAAATCAACTAATTAAAGACATAACATATTAAATGCATCATGTTATAATGAAATTCTAAAATATACTAAAATTAGAATAAACTACATAAATATTAGGTGTATGTGTTTCTATATATTGCGTAAATATATTTGTGTGTGTGTTTTTATATACAAATGAATTAATTACACACACATATATATATATGTACATGAAATCAATGTAACATACGCTATTTGATATTTTCTAAATTGAAAAATGAAACAACATTAAAAATGAATAAGACATTAATATGTTTTTAATTAACATTTTACTCATTATATATATATTTATATTTAATATATATTATTTACTAAAATTTATAATATGTTTATATATTATACTTATTCATATTTATTAATAATTATTTCATTAATAAAATTTTAAATAATTTTTTAATTTATTCTTTTTTAATTTTTTTCTTAATTATTATAATTTATTCATTTATATATATATATATATATATTTAATATATAATATTTATTAATATTTATAATCTATATATATGTATATTAAATTTATTCATTTTTATCAATAATTATTTAATTAATAAAATGTTTAATATTTTTCTTAATTTACTCATTTTAAAATTTTACTTGTTTAATTATTTTATTTTATTCATTTTACATATCTATATATTTAATATATAATATTTTTATATTTTTTAAAATTTATATATATGTATATTTTTTTATTCATTTTTAAAAATAATTATTTAATTAATGAAAATTTAAATTTTTTTATTTTTTAAGTGTATAATTTTTTATTTTATTTTGTGCCATTATCAGTGCTAAAAAAGTGCTGATAAAGGGAACTCTTTATCAGTGCTAAAAATAAAGCACTGATAAATGGTACCCTTTATCAGCATTAGAAATAAAGCACTGATAAAGGGTAACCTTTATCAGCTTTAAAATAAAGCACTGATAAAGGTTATCTTTTATCGGCACTAAAAAAACACTGATAAAGTGTGCCCTTTATCAGTGCTTTTTTTAGCATTGATAAATATGGACTTTATCAACGCATTTCTCTAGAACTGATAAATTCTAGTGTTGTTAAAGGCATGTTTTGCTATAGTGACCATATAATATTATATAATTTATATCCTGATATTCCCTGAGAGAGGAGGGGTGAATGTGGGTGTCCCATTTTTCTTTTTTACTTTGAAAGATCTTTTCCCTATGTTGTTAGGTGCTCGTTCAACCTTTATGATTGAACTGCACATTCACTAAATCCACAAATAGAAAAATAAAACAGTACATAATTTTTTTTAATTGGTTTACCACTAAGGTCTAATCCAAGGAGAATACACCGAAGATGTGTCAGTTATATCATAATCCACAAAGTTTCATTATATTTTGTGTGTTACAAATGTTTGGCCATATTCACTCTATGTCAGGAGAACTACCTTTATAAATAATTCCAGGATAGTTCACCACCCCCCTTTGATCACTCCCATCAATTCCAGCTTGCTTATTGCGTTGGATGGAGTCTTCTTTAGATTAATGAATTGAAGGTTAGTTCATCATTATTATAAATTTTTTGAATATATTTCATTATGAATACTAGAATATAATGCTCCAATGAACTCCATGATCTTTATAATAAACACTATAATAATCTATATAAAAATCCAGATCTAGAAATTTCTAAGAAACAAGTGCATCATGGTTTACTATTTAATACACACAGTGCTTCATGGACCACCCTATATGATATCAAATCAACCTTATTCTTCATGGTATATTGATTCATGAACTATCTTTTTTATGTGGTCTAACCTTGCTATGCATACTACCTTGAAATGTGAAACACCCTAGCTATGTGGTCGACCCCTGATATGCATATGCAGTCAACCAAACTTCCCTGATTTTCCAAAAACTCTCTAGATATTCTTAAAGTACTCTTTGATTCTTAATATCAGTATTAATGGTTTATTTATATGAAAATATAACCACAAAACTTTATAATCAATAAAACTACACTAAATAATCTTCGAAGACTGGTGTAAAAGCATTGTGGTTGAACCTAGGAAATTTGTCCAAAACACTTTTACCTACGAAAAACGACACACACTATGTGAGTTTTATTAAAAAAAATTATTTTTAGTGGTCCCAAAAATACAACCGTCTCAAAAAATGACAAAAATCATATATAAAATCCTCTTTTCATTTTCCCAAAACATAATACCTTTATCCATAAATGAAATTTTTATGTGGCCTTCAAAAACGACCTTCTGTTCTATTTAGGAAACCTTCCTTTTCCAAAAATTGAACATGGTTCCTCATAATTTTTATGTGAAAAGTCAACCCTTGAGTCTACTCCTTCATGAAATTTCACTAAAAACCCTACTTTTTCAAACCCACAAATTTTAAAAACACTAGAAAACATTTTCATTTTAAATTTTTTTCTAAGATTCCATTTTCTTTCAAAAAATATACCTTATATTTCAAACTCCTTGATTAATATAAAAAGTATTGACAAGAAACACAACACACCATTAATATCCAACATAGTTCACCTTGGTTCAAACACATAATGACCTCAACAAGGCTATGCCATTATAGAGCATATATATACAAAAAAATAAAAATTTAATATTATTTCATACATAAGGGAAACCAATTCCAATTCATAAGGCACACAAGTAGTAAAAAATGTTGGATTATAGCATAAGCCTTAACATTTTAATTACATCAAAAAATATCACTCATTTTCATCTTTGATTAAGTAGTTAATTTTAAACAATTCCAAAAAGGAATTTATAAACAAAAACTATTAAAGCTTCACCTTATGAGGGTAAATTTAATAAATATTACCCACACTGAATAAGATTTTATGGGGAGAAAAATATATTTTTATTGCCTCATCAACACCCACTTTTCATATTACCATTTTTCATTACTTTACCTATTTTTAGAAAATCAACATTATTAATAATTAATCATAACATTAATAAATATAAACTAATACTTATAATTTTAATATTTAAGTATACCAGTTATTAACTATTTCATAATTAATTTGGAAGCTAACATTTAAATCCATATTTATCATTAGTTTTTTATCAATTCAATAACCTCAATTAATCTTCAGAAAGTTCCATCAAGTATTATTTTTAAAACTTCTCAAAAAGTATGATGATTTTTCTAATAAAAGAGAACAAACATAGAAGTTTCATCATCAACATAACATTATTAACCAAAATGATACCCTAATCTTTCTTAATAAATAAATGGTTTGAATTCATATGACATTCAATGTTTAATTCTAATAATAATCTCTATATTTTATTATCTTGTACATACCCATCAATCATAAATGAATTTAACATGTAATCTATTCAACATCAAGCTAAACAATTTCCACCCTTATTATTTTATGTGATCAATTGACATGAAAATTATATTTAAATATATTATGGGGAAAAAATAATTAATATGAAATATTCTAGTGCCACCAAATTGTTTAATAATTTGTAAGATAAGTATAAATATATTTATTTATTAATATCTATGTTTGTGAAACAAAAATTATTCTTGCATCTCATGAGTTAAGAATATATTTTATTAAATCATAAAAACTTTAATTCAACTGAAATAAGTTATTTATAACCAAGACTCAATCAATAATAATCATTTTATGTAATTCTAAAATGAAAAGCAATTCACCATATTTAAATTATTATATATCCTATTATTTTTAATCACTAATGGCATGAAAGATAGAATGATATTATTATATAAGTGTAATTCCACACTATTTTGAAAATAATAAGAAAATAATAGTATATTATGTGATAAACTCTCCCATTTCATGCCATTAATTTCTATACATGAATTAAAAATTATCCTCCGCATTCAATAATTTCACCATGAAAAATAAGTTCAATACCATAGAGATTCTCTAATAATTAAGCTACATGCAATAATACTATCTTCTACTTTAATTTCCTAGTATTAGAAAAATAATCTCAGCATGTGATATAAATTTACTTCTCTTTTATTTTTAATTTCTAATTACTATTTTATTGCATTTAATTCCATATATTTATACAAGGAAACTAAAACATGATTTCATCACACCTGAACAATGAAAAAGTGAAGTTTAAAATACCCTATCTGGATTCAGAGCTTGGATATTTTACTGTGATATTTTTATTACGATACTCTAAACTCATTTAGGGAGAGAGAAAAAGGTTCAAATCACCTTAATATTTCAGGGAAACTTGAATCACATCAATTAATAATCATAGTGTTCGTTCAAATAAAACTTATAAAACCAAAAATTATTTATTGATTGCCTGCATCAAAGAAACACGAATACTTAATGGTCACTCAGTTTTTGGGAAGAGATAAGGAATCAAAAGGGAAGAAATATTCTAATTTTAAAATGTAGAACATTAAACAAAGATTCATTTAGAACACTGCATGTATGAATGGTGAAAAGCTAGATGTAGTTCTCATCTAAATTAGATGACCCTTTATTCCTATTTTCCCTAGGTGTGATTTTCTTTTTTAAATTGATGGATTAAATTCCAGGGTAGATGGATTCAATAAATTCATTTCTATTCTCAAGTTTTAACTTATTAAATTATTTCATAAATCATGGTCTCACAGCATATACTGAAAAGGGAAACTATAATCGTATATTCATTTATTTCTCATGTTTCCTCCTTTCTCTCTTTAACCTTTTTATTTCCTCCCCTTAAATATTTCATAAACGTTATATTATATTTTTTTTAAATGTTAACATTTTTTCTCTCTCAAATTAATTCTACTTTAATTCATGTACATTTTGGATTATTAAAACCTCTTTATATATATATATATATATATATTCTGATGCATATATATGTAATTATATATATATATATATTATAACATTTTATATCAATATAATATATATAAAAATGTAATATATATGTATAAATACATGCATATATATATATATATATTTGTGTGTGTGTGTAACATTTCATACCACACATATTTTTACAAAATTCGACCACAACGTAAAACATGTAAATATATATATATACACATATATAATATTTTGCATAATGTTTAATATGTCACACCTAATTAAAATTTATCAAATAGAATTAAGCCAAAAAATAATTAATCTAAAAAACTATTGGATCGAGTTATACCAAATATGCACAAGAGGGGGGTGAATTGTGTATTTTTCAATTTCTTTGAGAATCATGATTCACTACCAAAAAATTGGGTTTCCACAGTGCCACCCTTTATCAGTGCTAAAAAAAGCACTGATAAAGGGGGGGGGGGGGGCTTTATCAGCACTAAAAAAAGCACTGATAAAGGGTACTTTTAAAAGCGCAAAAAAAGCGCTGTTAAAAGTGACCATTTATCAGCGTTTTTAGGGCTGATAAAGGCCCCCTTTATCAACACTTTTTTTAGCACTGTTAAAGGGGACCCCTTTATCAGCACTTTTTTAGTAGCGCTGATAAAGGGGGGCTTTATCAACACTTTTAACTAGAATTGATAAAGTTTATATTTAAAAAATATATTTCATGAAAAATAATATATTGTTATATAAGTATATTTATATTGATATAAATATAATATATATTTTTTAAATATGTTTTAAATAAGTATAAATAGACTATTACATTTAATATATAATAAATTTAGTAAAAATTGCTTTAAAATAGTTTAAAAAATATTATTAATTAATAATTTTCTAATTATCATTGATTAATAATCATTTAATAACAATGTGAAGATGCAAAAAATCAAAAAAAATAAAATAAAAGATCTAAAATAAGTTAAAAATGCAACTCAAACTTCAAACGACCATAACGTTTGATCCGGATGTCCGTTTGAGCTCTACAATATATCAAATCTAATCTTGATAAGATATATACATTTTATTGACTAAAGGAAACCTTTTGTCACATTTTTTTGAGGCCCGAAAAGGCCTAGAAGGCCTCCAAAATTGAGTTTTTAGTCGAGATACCACGATTTTTTAACATTCAAACAAGTATAACTTCTGATCCAGATGTATACTAGGCCTTTAATGCATATCATATCAAATATTATTTCGTTTTCTTTGATTTTACTGGTTGTGGAGTTAAAACAGACTCCTGGATTAGACATTATGGTCGTCTTAACATTCTATGGCTTTTCAAATACACATATATATGTATTTATTCGTATATATATATATATATATATATATATATATATATCTGTGTGTGTGTGTGTTGTATACATGTATATATTTATGTATGTATTTATTTATAAACACACATAAAAAACATATTTTATAAATGTATTTAAAACTAATCTTATAAATATATATTAATATACAAATAAATACACAGATACAAAATTATAACTAAATATATATATATAAATAAATATAAATATAAATTAATATATGAATAAATATATATATACTAATATATGAATAAATATATATGTATTAATATAACTAAATATATTTATTTTAATACGAATCTATATTAATATATGAATAAATATAACTATATATATAAATAAATATAAATACATATTAATATATGAATATATATATTTATATATTAATATATGGATAAATATATATGTATTAATATAACTAAATATATTTATATTAATATGAATCTATATTAATATACGAGTAAATATAACTATATATATATATATATAAATAAATATAAATATATATTAATATAAAAATAAATAAATATGTATTAATTTATGAATAAATAAATATATATATATATATTAATATAACTAAATATATTTATATTAATATGGATCTATATTAATATAAGAATAAATATAACTATATATATATATAAATAAAAAGATATATCATTAAATAGAGAAAATAACTAAATATCTTAGTGGTAAAGGTGCAGGCGCACAAGGGGGGAGGTCTCGAGTTCGAGTTTTGGGTGGAAGTAGGGAGGGGTGCACGGGCATGTGGGGGATGCGCGAGCAAGGGCAGTGCACGGGAGAGTGGGACGGGGTCCGCCTAGAACTGATGGGGGGGGGGGGTCAAGCACTGTTAGAATCTTCCCCCACATTATATATATTTTTTTATTTTTTTATTTATTTTTTTTGGCTTTTATCAGTGCTTAAAAAAATCTCTAATAAAAGGGGTCTTTTATCAGTGCTAAAAAACACTGATAAAAGACCTTTTTATCAGCTCTTTTCCGAGCTCTAATAAAAGGGACCCCCTTTATCTTTGCCTTAATTAATAGTTCTTTTTTAGCACTATTAATGAACTTATCTAGCGCTAATAAAGGCCATATTTTTAGTAGTGATGATTTCCAAAACGGTCCTTTATCTTTACCATAATGTTTATGCAGTGGAAAATAAATAAATTGAAGGACGCACAGATGTATAGTGGTTTGGGGAATAGAAGTCCCCTAGTCCACTTCACCAACACTCTTTTCTATGAGCTCGGTGATTTTCACTAACTGGTCCTTTTATCAACATACCATCCACAACTGAGTGCAGGCAGTTGACATCTTTACAAGATAAGTCTAAAACAGAGCCTTCTGGTTCATATATAGAACCAAATACACAACTTAGTATGAGAAGTCGGTTACTCAAAATAAAAAGAGTATCTGTCTAAAAATACTTTTCATTTATTCTTCATAGTTGTAGCAGTATGCAAATGATAGTAGATGGATCGTCATCTTCATAAAATATGTTCTTCTAGTAATAGTAGTTTTGATTTGAACTAGTTACAAATAGATCTTTAAATAAAATTAGAAACTTTAACAACAAAAGATTCACAATATATCTTCAATTTAGAATAAGAATCTTCAAGGCTTTCTCTTTTTTTAGAAAAACAGAGTCTCATAGATCTTGGTAGCTGCAGATCTGTGTGACTTGTAAATCTCTATAAAAAATTGTAGTAAAAAAACTCAAGAGCTTGTTCTTCTAATATTTTTCACTATGATTCATCTCTCAATATGTAATAAAAAATAACACAGATATATATATAATAAATATGAGCATTTTCCTTTTAAATTTATATCAAAAAATGTCTCCTTAAGAATCGTGATATTCAAATTTTTGAATAACATAACAGACGTAACTTACCTTAATAATTGACATGAAATCATACTCTTAAATTTATCCTTTGAATCATTAATAAATGGTTTTAAATTAGTCAAAGATGTTCTTTAATATCAGGATTTGAATCTGTCATGAAATCAGCCTGATATTCTGCATAAAGACCATTGCATGATAAAGTCGTATTTTAAATCTCTGATGCTAAATGTAGGGTTGGTGATCTATTCTTAAAATGTAAGGTTTATCTCAAATGTAAGGTTGATCATCCATACTTTTCTCTTCATCTTTCAAACGTATAGTATATTATCCATACTTTCCTCTTTAGAAAAATGTAAGATACATGATCCATACTTTTCAATAGAACGTAAGGTTCATTATAAAAGTAAGGTTAATGATCCATACTTTTGTAAAGAAAATGTAAGGTTCCATATTATTTAAGGTTCTTTTTCCATAATTTTCTGATATTACAAACGGAAGGTTCCTTTACCAAATGTAAGGTTCTTTTACCATAATTTTGTAAACTCTTGTAAAGTAAACATAGAATTTTATCCTTACACTACGCTCTTCAACATAGGGTGTGAAAAGTGTTTCTAGAACATTCTAAAATGGTTTACAAACGATTTTTCAAATATTCCATGTGGATTAAACGCTTTAATATTATTCCAAAATAGAAATATAAGGAATATTAATTTTCTGAAATATACCAAAAGTAAAATCATTATAATTACAAACAAGGGTATTTTTGATCATCAAAATCATCATAGAAAGATGGAGTATTTTTAAAACAATAAATGCTCAACAATATCCCCTAATCATAATAGTATAGATTATTATTGAAAACAACACTTGATCAACAATATCCCCCTTTTTATGATCACAAATCCCAGGAAATAACCCATAAAATTAATTTCATATAATATAGAATTTTGCAACGATAAAATAATATTTTATTTTAACATAATTATTTCAACAAGAAATAAATAAAGTGTTATCCATAGTTCTCCCATATATAAAGAAAATATATTTTTTTAAATTTATTTAAGAAATTTATCCCCCTTTATATAGTAAAATAATTAAAATAATATGTTGTGTTTATCCAAATTTCTCCAATAAAGGTAAAACCTAAAAACAATATAAAATGTTGTATTGCATCCAAATTTCTCCCCCTAAGAAAAATATTTATCCATTTTCTTAAAATAAAATGTTGTGTTTATCCAATTTCTCCCCTTTTTGTGATATAAAAAGAATGATAGAATAAGGAATATAACGCATTTAATGTAGCACTAAACTTAAGTAAATGTTATCATAAACAGTTTGTCAATAATTGATTCTGGATTTTGGCATTTTAACATAGACATAATAGTAAAACAAATAAAAAACACATAAAAATGAGATTCAAAAATATTTTATTGAAAATATATGTACAAGTAAATAATTGATAAAAGAATCAAGGTTGGGACAAAAGGGTTGAAAATGAGTTTTAGCACCTCTGAACAACTTCCTTTAGCTCTACTAACTGCATTATCAACCTCTTCATCAGTCCATCTCCTAACTGAATTATCAGATCTATTACTTCCTGAGTCAAATGAATATCTTCAATCAGATTAAATCTAAAAAACTCATGCAATATTTCTTCCTTTTCCATGAACTAATTTATCTTTTTAGTGAACCTGTTCAGTAACTCTCTTACTCCTGGTTCAGCTAATGTAAGCTACTCAACAATATGCTTTTTATTATCTAACAAAATAGATAGTGGGGCACTATTACATTGTAAGTACTATAACCTGCCATTCATATTGCTCATTATACTTGTAATGGCCTGGAATCTCTTGATCAGATCTGGTGAAGTACCTGATGTAATTTCTTTACTGTCCTTGAAAATTACAAACTGTTGTTCCATGAAATTTTTGAATTCTACCAAATCTAAT
Organism: Viscum album; assembly: GCA_963277665.1. Lineage (NCBI taxonomy): Eukaryota > Viridiplantae > Streptophyta > Magnoliopsida > Santalales > Viscaceae > Viscum > Viscum album. Next base: position 562,174,750 of record OY728142.1, on the reverse strand, counting down.
TTCAGTACAACTTTAGATTTTAATTTTCCAAATTCAGCTAACATCTCCTTCTTAAAAACTTCCACTTCCCTTTTTAAAACTGAACTATATTTCAATTTCTTAAACTTCTGTCTCTCTTTCTCTAATTATCTTCTCAAAGATTCATTTTTAGGTTTAATTATATTAATTTTTTTGATTAACTCCTCCACATGATTATTCTTAGAATCAGAGGCACCCTGTGCTTGATTCTCAACTTGATTTATCAAAATTAAAGGTAATGATTGAGCATCAGATCTCTGATCTGTATCCTTTTCCACTGATTGCACAACCTATTTTTCCACAGAGTCATGAACTGAATCATCCATAGAAAATTTTCATTTAAAACTTCAGTATGAACTTCAGATAGATTCTCTACTTTGTTCACATTTTCATCAGGTTGTTGTTCCTCATGAGCATCTCTATTTACTTCCTCTAAAATATGTTCTTCTTGAAATCCTTCTTCTTGAATAACTTCAGTAGGTTGTGTAGACTATTTTTGAAAAGATTCAACTTGATCCACTTTCACTTCTCCAGGATCTGCCTCTACCTGAGGTACAATTTCCTATTGATTTTGAGGTACCACCTCAATATGAGAAACAATGTCTCTTAAAAATCTATATCTTAAAAGATCTCCAGTTGTAACAACATTTGTTTTAACATACTCCTTGCCAGCTTGAGCCACTCTGTGTCTTTTCCTCTGAAATACCTCTTGACTTCCCTCATCATCAAGTGAAATTACTGATTCAAATATAATTCTTATTGATTTTTTTGAAACATCACTTTTCCTTGATTATGCTATTCCTTCTTTGGTTTTCCCAGTTTTCTCTCCCTCAATAGACTCCTGATCTTCATCATCATCAAAAGGCATAATATTTCCTTTCATAGTGCTCTAGAAAAATCTTTTTTTTCTTAAAGTTCCAACTTTGAACAAGTTATTGTGATGGAATCACACTATGGAATCTATTAATCTCAGCATATCAGACTTAAAAAATAATTTTTAAATGAAACTCCCATAGGGATAAAAGTTCATTCTAGCCTTTGGTTGGCATTAATAGCTCAAATATCTTATCATATAACAAGGAAAATTCAACTTGATGTCACTTAGAAATAGAAACATAAAATACATATCAGGATATAAAATCTTCACCATTTCAGACATCCTTGAAAAAATACATGTTTGAACAAATTTACAATAATTTTCCGATCTGGCTCCAAATCCTTGACTAACATATTTCTGATATATGTAGAACCAAATAAAATTTACACAATGTCCTCTGACTTATGTTAATTATTTTCAATTTATTTCAAATCAAAGTAATAAACTCCCTCATGAGGGAGGTTTAAGATTCTAGCTATTTCCACAGACGAAATAGAAAAATCACGATCTTCAATTTTCACGAATATGGAGTACTCTGTATCTCCAAGACTTAACTGAATAGATTTAAATAAATTTCGCAACTCTACCTTGTACAATTTTTTTTTTGTTTTCATCACTAAACATTTGTTTGAGATTCTGAAAATCCAAATCTTGCTTTAGCGTTAGATTAGTCTGGTACAACCATTCCAAATCAATTACTTTTCCCTGTAAGATCTTCCTTCCTATTGAATGTTGATGACTGGAATTAAGATTCTCCTTCCTCTATTATCTTTGTCTTGTACATTTCTACCTCAAAGTTTTGAAGGATCGAAGGTTTAGGGTTTTGAAGGTTCAATCAAAGGTAGACAAAGGCAGTAAGGGTTTCAATGTTTCGAAAGGTTTTAAAAAAATTAACGGGTTTGGAATTTGAAACAATTTTGGAATTTGAAATGGGTTTTGACAACCTTGATTCCCATATCATTACGTATATAATAATCATTACATTATTTATAATAAAGTAAAAAAAGCGTATGCATCAAATTTTTTTTATAGAAGTACAGACGGAGTTTTAAATTATTCTAAAAACAAATAGTTAAATTATTTAAAATAGTGAAGATTAAAATAAGAATTAATATAATCAAATAAGTAAAATTAAAATTAAATAATCCTAGCCCCCCTTAATAAAATCGAACCTTGTAGTGGGAAGTGGTTTAGTAAAAATATCAGATAATTGAATTTCAGTACTTAAAAATTCTAAGAATATATCCTTTTTAAGAACATGATCTCTTATAAAATGATGTATTATATCAATATTCTTAGTCCTAGAATGATTAATAGGATTTTTTTGAAATATTTATTGCACATTTATTATCACATAAAATGGGTGTATTATTAAAATTTAGTACAAATTCCATAAGATTGTTTTTCATCCACAACACTTGTACATAGTAAATGCCTGCAGACACATATTCTTCCTTAGTTGTTGATAAGGAAACTGAGTGTTGTTTCTTTCTAGACCATGAAACTAAAGATTTTACTAAAAAGTAACAAGTTCTTGAGGTGCTTTTTCTATCCAATCTGTTGCTTCCAAAGTCAGCATCTGAATATGAAATTAAATTAAAATTAGATGTTTTTGGATATAAAAGATATTGAAAAACAGTTCCTTTTAAATATATAAAAATTATTTTAACAACACTTAAGTGAGATTATTTTGGATTTTATTGAAATATTTCACAAAGGCATACTAAGTATATTATATCTAGATTTCTAGCAGTAAGATATAATAAACTACCAATCACACCTCTATATAACTTTTTGTCAACTGATTTTCCAGTTTCATCGAAATCATGTTTTATATTAGTACACATAGGAGTTTTATATGTCTTGGTGTTTTCAAGTCCAAATTTCTTTAGTAAATCAGTAATGTAGTTTCTTTGATTAAAAACATTTCCAAAATCATTTTGATAAATTTGAAGTCTTAAAAAGAAATTTAATTCTCCCATCATACTCATTTCAAATTATTTTTGCATTACGTTTGAAAACTCGTGGCAAAGTTTTTTGTTTTTTGATCCAAAAATTAAATCATCAACATAAATTTGAACAAATAAAATATTAGAGTTTACAGTTTTCTTAAATAATGTTGTATCTACCATTCCAATAGTAAAATCATTTTTCAAAAGAAAAGAACTGAATATTTCATAACAAGCTCTAGGTTCTTGTTTAAGGTCATAAAGAGATTTAGTAAGTTTTAAAATCATAATCTAGTTTTTGAGAATTTTTAAAACTAGGAGGTTGCTCAACATAATCTTCCTCCATTAAATAACCATTTAAAAATGGAGAATTAACATACATCTGAAATAATTTAAAGGTCATATGATATGCATAGGCTAAAAGGATTCTAATGTCTTTTAATATAGATACAGGTGCAAAGGTATCATCATAATATATAACTTCTTCTAGATTATATCCTTTATCTACTAGTATTGAATTATTTCTAGTTATTATTTATTGATCATCTTGTTTATTTCTAAATACCCATTTAGTTCCTATAACAGTATAGTTCTGTGGTCTTTCAAATAAATTCCAAACTTCTTTTCTCTTGAACTGGTTTAGTTCTTATTACATTGCAATCATCCAACTTTCATCAACTAAGGATTCTTCTAATGTCTTAGGTTCTAATTGGGATAGAAAAGCAGAGAATTCAACAAGATTTCCTACATTTCTTCTAGTTTTTATTTTAGTGTCTAGGTCTCCTATAATAGTTTCTAAAGGGAGATTCTTTAGGGTTCTAGATAGTCTAGGTAATACACTATTAGGTTCATTAGTTTCATGTTCTTCTGAACTGAAATGAATTTTATTTATATCTTTTTAAAAATCATATTTCAAGTTCTCAAGTCTCATGTTATTATTAGAGTCAGATTCATTAATTTGATCTTTTATTTTCTCAAAGGGATCCGATTCATCAAATTTCACATGGATTTATTCTTTAACAATCCTTGACTTTTTATTAAAAATTATATATGCTTTGGAAGTTGCAGAATATCCTAATAAAACTCCTTCATCAGATTTTGGATCGAATTTACCAAGATTTCCCTTAGTGATCAAGGTGTAAACCTTGCATCCAAAAACTTTAAAGTACTTTACTTTCAGTTTTCTGTTATTCTAGAGTTCATAGGGTGAATTTTTTAAAATAGGTCTAATTAAATATCTATTCATTATATAGTAGGATATACTTAAAGATTCTTCCCAGAAATAGGTAGGAAGACTGTATTCATTTAACATAGTTCTAGCCATTTCCTAAATAGTTGTATTTCTTCTTTCAACAACCCCATTTTGTTGAGGTGTTCTTGGTGTAGAGAAGGTGTGTTTAATACCGAAATTTGAGCAAAAGGAATTTAATTCTAAATTCTGAAATTCTCCACCATGATCACTTCTTAATAAAATTATTTTAAAACCTTTTTCATTTTGAACAGTTTTGTAAAAAATTTCAAATATAGTAAAAGCTTCATTTTTATATTTTAGAAAATAAATCCAAGTAAATCTAGCATAGTCATCAACTAAAACATATACATATAATTTTCCAGTGAAACCTAATATTCTTGAAGGTCCAAACAAATCTATGTGGATAAGTTCTAGAGGTTTAGATATAACAATTATGTTAACAGATTTAAAGGATGATATGTGCTTCTTTCCAAGTTGACATGCATCACAAAATCTGTTACTATCAAATTTAAGTATAGGTAAATCAGAAATTAGTTGTTTCTTAGATAATTTATGTAAATCATATATATTACAATGTTCAAGTATTCTATGTGAGATCCAAGATTCATTTATCTTAGAAGTTAAAAAATTTAATTTTTTATTACACAAGGAATTTAAGTCTAGAGTATAAACATTATCAGTTCTGGGCGCTCTGAATTTAAGAAATTTATCTTTAAAAATAGAACAACAGTTGTTATAAAAATCAATAAAATAGCCATCATCACATAGTTTAGAGATACTTATCATGTTGTGTTTCAATCCTTGTACATATAATACTTTATTTATTGAGACATCTTTTGGATCTCCAACAGTTCCAATGCCAATTATTTTACCTTTAACATCGTCACCAAATGTAACTAATCCTCCATCCTTTTGAGTTAATTTTTTAAATTTCGATGAGTTCCCATTCATATTCCTGGAGTAGCCACTGTACATATACCATATTTCAGTTCAGCTTATGTGACCTTCTTCCTGCAAAGGTATTCAAAAAAAAAGTTTGTTTTGGTACCCATATTCAATTGGGTTCAACAGTGTTAGCTAGTAAAGATTTGAGAATCCAGACTTACTTTGTTTTTCTATAATCAATAGAATCATATAAACTGCTTGTAACAAAGGATTTCTTAATCCCCCTTATTTGAGGTTTCCATAAATAATTTTTTTTAGATATATGACCTTTTATTCCATAGTAGTTTTAAATTATACCTTTTTTACTTGGAATAAAATAGTTCTTATACAATTTTTATTTCTCAAGTTTACTGCCTATTCTATATCTTTCCTTTTTAATCACATTCTTTCCAAGAATTTTATTTATAGAATTTTCTCCTTTTGTAAAAACAAGAGCTGAATTTTTGTATGTCTCTACTTCTATTTGTAGTGTTTTTATTTTAGTTTCATTATCTTTACAGTTTTTGTTTGATGAGTTATATTTTTCAATTAACTCTAGATGTTGTTTTAGGAGAGTGTATCTTTCTCCTAAAACAGTAGTGTGAATATTTTTTATTGATTTTTGTTTCTTAAATAAAGAATAATATTTATCTTCTAGTATATTTCAGTAGGCTTCAAGTTTATCATTTGAGAAACTATAACTATAATCTGAATCAGATGAGTAATAAGATTGTACCTCATCATCTTATACCATAAAGCACATATTTTCTTTTAGATTTGATTCTTCCTTTTCTGATTCAGAATTTGATGAGCCACTGGAGTCTTCAGAAACACTTCAAGTAGATTTTATTTTTCTTTTGTATTTCTATTCATAATCATTGTTTATGAAAAATTTCTTTTTCTTTTCTCCTTTTAATTGAGGACAGTTAGGTCTTATGTGACCCATATTTTTCCATTCATCGCATCTGACTTCCTTTGATTCTTCTTCATATTTCTTGAAATATTTTCTAAATATCTTCTTCTTTATATAGAATTTACTAAATTTCCTAGCTAATTGAGTGAGTTCCACATCTGAATCAGATGAATTTGAACTTTCTAGGTTTCTCTTGATCTCTTGATTCATATTTTTGCTCTTTATTTGGGATGTTACTTTCAAAGAAGTGTTTTATCTATTGATCAAGAATTTATGATCATTTTATTTATCTTGCATCTCAACTTCATACATCATCAGAGTTCCAATTAATTCTCTAATAGTTAGATATTTGACTGGTGATGATTGCCTAATGGCAGCTGATATTCCATTCCATCTAGGTGGTAGTACTATGAGTACTTTCAAGGCTTGATCTTCTTGTTTGATAGGGTATCCCAAGGCAGTGATGTTGTTGACAATATCTGTAAGCCTTCCATTCATTTGAGTGATGCTTTCACCCTCAAACATTCTGAATGTATCAAGTTTTAATTTTGCTATGGCATACCTCATTTGTCTGACATTTTTAGTTCCTTCATAGAAAATTGCGATTGTCTTCCATATCTCATATGTAGTTGAACATTGAGATACTCGATTGAATTCATCTGGTCATAGACCACAAATGATATAATTCATAGCTTTTGAATTTATGTCATACTCTGCTTTAGTAGCTTCACTCCATGTTTCAAGTTTCTCATGTATTTCATAAGGAGTAATAATTTTTGAGTAGACTCTGTATCCAATATTTTTCAGATAGATAATCATCCTCAACTTCCAACATCCATAGTTTTCACCATTAATGTATGGAGATCGAACCATTGACATTCCATATTTTGTATCACCCATTGTGATCTGAGTATAATCCTTTGAAACTTTTAGCTTGTTATAGATTTATCAAAATATATCCCTACCTCTGATACCAATTTTTTGGATCGGGTTATACCAAATATGCACAAGAGGGGGGTGAATTGTGTGTGTTTCAATTTATTTGAGAATCATAATGATTGCCAAAACTTTCCTTTATCTTTATCAGAATTTTTATGCAGTGGGAAATAAATAGATTGAAGGACACACATATGTATAGTGGTTTGGGGAAAATAAGGCCCCTAGTCCACTCCACTAACACTTTATTCCATGAGCTTGATGATTTTCACTAACTGGTCCTATTATCAACAAAATGTCCACAACTGAGTGTAGGCTGTTGACACCTTTACAAGATATGGCTAAAACAAAGCCTTCTGGTTCATACACATAACTGAATACACAACTTAGTATGAGAAGTAGGTTACTCAAAATGAAAAAGTATTTTTATAAAAATACTTTCCAGTTTTTCTTCATAGTTGCAAAAGTACACAACTGATAGTATATGGATCGTCATCTTCAGAAAATATGTTCTTCAGGTAAGAGAAGTTATGAGTCAATCCAGTTGAAAATAGATCTTGAAATAAAATCAGCAACTTTAACAACCAAATATTCATAATAGATCTTCAATTTAAAATAATAATCTTTAATTATTTTTCTTTTTTTAGAAAAATAAAGTCTGATAGATCTTGGTAGTAGCAGATCTGTGTGACATGTATATCTCTGTAAAAAATTGTAGTAAAAAAAACCCAGGATCTTGTTATTCTAATATTTTTTGCTATGATTCATCTCTCTATATGTAATTCAAAATAACACAGATATATATAGAATAAATATGATCATTTTCCTTTTAAATTTAGATCTAAAAAATTCGCCTTAAGAGTCTTGATATTAAAATGTTTGAATAAAAGAGAAGGCGTAAATTACCTTAAAAATTGACATGAAGTCCTCCTCTTAAATCGATAATTTGAATCATAAATAAATGGCTTAAAATAATTCAAATATTTTATTTAATATCGGGCTTTTAATATAGCTTGAAATCAGCCTGATATTCCACATAAAGACTATTGCATGATAAATTCATATTTTAAATCTTCGATGCTAAACGTAGGGTTGATGATCTATTCTTCAAATGTAAGGTTGATCTCAAACGTAAGGTTGATCATCCATACTTTTATCTTCATCTTTCATAAATATGGTATATTATCCATACTTTTCTCTTTAGAAAAACGTAAGATAAATGATCCATAATTTTTGATAGAACGTAAGGTTCATTATAAAAGTATGGTTAATGATCCATACTTTTGTGAAGAAAACATAAGGTTCCATACTTATGTAAGGTTATTCTTCCATAATTTTCTGATATTTCAAACATAAGGTTCATTTACCAAATGTAAGGTTCTTTTACCATACTTTTATGATCTCCTGTAAAGTAAACGTAGAATTTTATCCTTACGCTACGCTCTTCAATGTAGGGTATGAACAATGTTTCCAGAACACGCTAAAATGATTTCTGAACACTTTGTCAAATGTTACACATGGATTAAATTCTTTAATATTATTCCAAAATATAAATATAAAGATTATTAATTTACTAAAATATACTCAAAGTAAAATCATTATAATAACAAACAAATGTATTTTTGAGCATCAAAATCATCATAGAAAGATAGAGTATTGTTGAAACAATACATGATCAATAATATCCCCTAATAATAATAGTATAGAGTATTATTGAAAACAACACTTGATCAAAAAACTATATGTAATAAATATTCCTCTTATTATTCTAATGATGAAGGGTATGTTGTCAAAGTTGATGATGAATTGAGAGATGATGAGGGATTCAGTTTGATAGTTGCTTCTCATGATACATGGAAAAAATCAAGAGATAATTGGAACCATGGTCATCATTCACATGGGAGAGCTTTGTGTGGAATGGGTAGAAGAAAACATTGAAGACAGAAGGATTTTTCCTGGTATTCATGATCAAAGTCAGAAGGACTAATTCTATGGGTAATGCAAGCATTGTAAGTTTCCTATGCTTTAAGATGCTTTTTGGGTCTTCTTTGATTCCTTTTTGTTGATGTTTTTGGGATTATTTCATGATATTTTGTATTTTTGATGTATATATATTCAATTTATCCTTTTTTCTTATTTCTTAATAAATTCATTTCCTTTTTGTTAAAAAACTAGTTAAGAATGCTGATTTTAACCAACTATTTGTAAAATCAATACCTAAAGATAAAAAATGAAATTAATCATTGATCAACCCAAAATTTTGTTAAACCAAACTAGTCAATTTATATGATTTATAGTCTTAATTAGTTTTAAAAAAATTATTATTATAGGTTTAGGGGATTAAAAACAACAACCACACACAACCAAGGCACACAAGTGGATCATGCCTCATCCCTTCCCACTAGGATAGAAAACAACCACTAGGACCCTTACAATTTGATGGCTCAAAGTACCTATAGTTTGAAAGCCCATTACATGTCCCAAATACCCAAACTATTATACCAAATCCCCCTTATATTAATAATACAACTATATTACCCGCATTTCTATAGTACTTGTGGAAAATCCTCTCAACTTGGGGGTTGTCAGGGGTTGAACCACCAACCTATCAGATGCCAAGTAGGGGTTGATGCCACTTAGGCACCACCTCATTAGTAAAAAAAATATCAGTTAAAAACTAAAATCAAACCTTTCCATCAATGGAATTAAATAGATGTTATAAAAATTTCTGACAATATATATATATATATATAATATGTAAATAAGGCCAACCCTCACAATATATATATATATATATATAATCATAGAAAAATTATTGAGTGAATATATTTTACCTAAATATGGGAAATGAATACAAAAAGATTGTACCAATAAAAAAATCTTACTACTATAAATCAAGGTTTTATCAGTTGTTTTTTTCCATCACATATACATGGTAATAGAAGACAAACCCAAATATATCAGATATATCTTATAAAAAACCAACATATAATATATGAATAACATAAAGTTTCATACCTATATAACCAATTTAGTAATCTTCAATGATTTTTCTTGATAAAAATATTTGGAGAAACAAACAAATGATTCTTACATATGATGGATTATGCGGACCTGTGGATCCTGATCTCAATTGGAGGACTCACGTACACCTTAAGAGGTTTTAACATATTCACCTAGGGTGATGAAAAATCTATGGGAAGGAAGAGAACTTTGATATTATTTTCCAAAAATTGGGTGTTTATAATTGTAGGGATCTCATCCCTTTATATATCCATCCATGAGGCATTTCATTTAATGAAATGCGTTGTCCATATTCAATGTATCCATATACATTTATTAATATATTCATTAGTTCATTGAATATTATTCAATAAATATTTAAGTCTTTTAATCCATTTACAATGTAATATCAAAGAAACCATATGAAAGTTAAATGTACCTAAATTAAATATTCATTTAATTATTTTAGTGTATATTCAACCATCTCCCACCTACAATAAAATCCATAAGGACTCTGTGAAAAACTTCATAGCTTTTTGTGAATCCATCCAAAAATTATTTTGGATAGGGTTTCATTATACACTCTTCATTTTGGAATAATAACTTTGTCTAAAACTTATTCCTTACCCAGAGACCTAAATCTATAACCCTATAGGCCTTACCAACAATGAAAACCAATATGAAATCTATATTTTATAGATATAATAAATGAGTGGACTTTAACAAAGCATCAGTCCTAATTAAGCTACTAAGGGGTCACTTGTGATCTTCATCAAACATACTCATATCTCTATACGAACATGTACACCCATAGATGTACCATATACATAAAATTTGTACCTATATAATCCTTTTTTCCATGACTTTAACAGACCTCTATACATAGATCATGTCAACATCATGTACCCATCTTATCTTTTCTTGATTCTCTAAAAAGTATCGAATAAGTCAAAGAATACATCTCATGTCATTTATCTAACCGATGAGCACATCACATGTCCATCATTTATGTAGTTGGAAACATCACAAGTGAATCGACTAAGAATAGCCATGAATTTACATAGACTTATTCAATCAAGGTCCAAATTTCTCTTCCTATTATATAAGTGGGAAATTCCTATATTGGTTTCACTATAATCGATGACCTGATCAACAACATACCCAACCACACCTAATTATCTAAGTTCACATTTTGACTTATGTTAGTAGGATATTAAACTATAAAGGTTATAATGATAAATATCTTTTTAAACTCAAGTAATAAGGATATAAAATAATCACAAACCCCTAATTATATTTATTATTGTATAACATTCCATGAGATATACTTTAATGAATCAATCCAAGTAAAATACTCTAATTATTACCTCATGAATCAATTCATGCCACTAAGACTCTCTCGAGGCCCTCTGTTATAAGGCCCCAGCCTTAAACCTTACTTAATCTTGAGTTATTACAAGATTACACATTGAGGATCTTTTCGGGTTTATAGTTTTAGAGAATTAGATCATAAAACTTGCATTACATTCCACATATAAACAAAGTGGTTACATAAAGATAGTATTCTTCTTTCCCATTAATGGAAACATATTTAAAACAAAACATGGATTCTTTCTTGACACTTCCTTGACACTATCATCATATCATGTACCTTTCCCTTAACCTGTGAAAAACATTTCAAAAAACTTGGGATGAGCAAAAAAAGCTCAGTAAGGGATATAAAAATATGGAAAGGAAACATGGGTACGTATATACATAAGAATGAAATCATACTTTACCCATAAAACATAAGCACTTTAACATACCTCATCAAATCATGAATAAATCATAGAAATCATAATACATAAAGGTAACTTGAGGCATTCATAACATTCTTATGTAGGGAGTAACCCTCTTGGTTACGTTTGGAATACCCATCACAGTATATTACCTAAATATCTTCGGAGAAACCTTAACGTTTCACTCCTTCGCGTTACCCAATGCATTGGAGAGCTATATCGGGCTCACCCGCCATTAGTTTATCACAGAACCACCCGTCTTCATAATAATGCCCAAGAACCTCAACATAATCGTATCACATAAAACATGCATAAAGGAAACATAACATTTCCAACTTTCAATCACAAGATATCAATACAACACATTGATATAAAAACATTATGAAAACCATTTTCAATACCAAAATAAAAGAAAAGTAAAACATGGTATTTATTTTTCTTTAAAAAAAAGGTAGGGCTTGTAGAGGAAGCCGAAACTCAAATAACAGTCACGGCGGCAGAGAAGTTGTTGTCGCCGCATACGTACGACAAAAACATTCCCTTTTGTCATTTAGTAAAACGCTACGTATAAAAATATTACTTTTGAATAAACATAAAATTCAAAGGTTTTTATACACCGTATAAAATAAGGTTGTGTATAAAATAAAATATGCCTCAATGAAAGGAGATTGAGACGAAGTCCCATACCTCGAGTCCGACTTGACTCGGTCGTTCTTTAATCTCCTGAATAATAAACTTGAGTTAATTTATACTTGTTTAAGAACCTTTTTCAAGTTAATTATTCCTTTTATATCACTTATTTCCATGTCATGAACACTATGTAATTATTTAAGTTAATAACGGCCGTTTTAACGATCATTGGTACTTGAGTAAAAAATAATCCCTTTATAATTACAAGTTGTTCATGTATCAATTATATCCAGAATGGTATTAATGATGTAGATATCATATATGTCATATATATCCAGTACATGCATGCATTTATAATATTACATAATCATTTAGGGGTAAGAAATGAAATGCACCGTTCATGGAGACGGTAAGCCGTACGTACGCATAACGCTACTTTCATTTCTATTTCGTATTTTATAGAATGGAATAATAATGATATAAAGGTATATTATAATTCCAGTATAATATAATATATAATATCATAGTTCCATCCTTTATAACAAAATCCTATTATATTTAAGATACTGGATTTGTTACAAAATAAATGAATAAAAAGTGTTTAGGGGGTTGGAGAAGTAAAATAAAACAAAAGAACACAAGTGAACACATTACCTCAAAATCGGGTAACTCTCTTAGATTTGAGCTCAAAGGCTTCCTTGGGAAGACTTATGCCCAAAGTGAGGCTTCAAGGAGTAATAGAGGTATGTGGAGAGACAAAATGATCAGGGTTTGGCCGAGCCAAAGGCTTTGGGAGTGTGGGTAAGGAGGTAGAGGTGGGGGCCTTTTATAAGAGGAGAGGAGGGGCACTCTTGGAAAGTAAAGAAATGTTACATTATTTTAAAATGATTTTCGGATTGAAAAGGCCCCAAATTGATATAATTCTAGTATAAGGTGATAAGGGTTCTAAATCCACTCATCCAATAGGTTTTGGACATATGTAGGTCTTAGATATTACATTATCTTTCCATTTTATTTAAATCGTTAAATAATGAGGTAATCGCTGCATTATCATGATGTCATAAATAATTTAATTTATTTAAAGTCTAAAAATTATAAAAAAATACTATTATGTAGAAAATCCTTTTATCTTTCCAATGACTATTTATAATAAAAAATATGACTTGTATAACCCCATTTAAAAATTGTTTTAGTAAAACATATCATGTTTGTGTCAGTTTTACTTTATCATTAAATAAAAAGATATTTATGTCATTTCCCAACCAAAGTGGCTCCATGGGGTCCCCAAGTTGAACCATGGATTTTCTTGGTTGTACATGACACATATAATAAGGGTAGGACATGTTTCAATCTCATATCATATTATTAAAACATTATTTTTACCTTAAACTACACTAATTACCTCTAATCGTGATTAAGAACTTAAAAGTTACTATTCACTAAAAAATTATTTTAATCTCATTGAACCGCATTTTATTTCTTAATGAAAACCATGTATATCGGATTTTTGAAAATCAAATCATAGAAGTGAAAAAGTTTCATTTAAACGAAAAATCAGTTTCTTTAACTACCACTTAGTGGTTTCACTATTCATCAAAAATTGAAGTTTTTCAGAAAAAACCAAAACTTCACCCTAAGCTATATTTGATATTCTGAATTCAAAAATGATGTCTATTTTAAAAAATTCAAATCATATAAGTCACATTAATTAATTTAATAATTAATTCCCGCTGTCATGACAAAAAGCGCGTTTTTATGAAACAATAAGTATTAAAAGATTGACACCAGTTTAAGTCCAATTTCAAAGTGAAATTGATTCCAATGACCACCATTGGATAAAATGGTAAAAATATATTCTAATTTCACTTCAAAACCAATTCAAAAGATAATCTAATCATATAAATAAATTAGATTAAAAAGAGTTTTTGAATTAAAATACAACATTTTTCACTATTCATTAAAAAATGAACTTTATCAGCAAAATACCAAAAATTCACACAAAGTAAATTTTGATGTCCCAATCATAAATAATAAGTTTATTTCGACAAACATAGATTATAAAATTGTCAAAAGTTTGATTTAAAAATATTTTTCCCTCAAAAGGCAGTAAAACAATCTTTTAAGAATATTAGTGTATTCCATGCATAAGATTGTATTTATTTTCATTTTAAGCCTATAAAACACTATCTTAATCATTAATAGACATAGATAAAAATATTTATTATTCATTACTTACTTGGGATGTTACATCCTTCCCCCTTTAGAAAATTGCGTCCCCGCAATTTATTTACTTATCAAATAAATGAGGGTACTTATCCCTCAATGCATTTTCAGATTCCCATGTTGCCTCTTCCATCATGTGGTTTTTCCACAAAACCTTTACCTAATTAATCACCTTATTTCGTAACACTTGCTCCCTGTGGTCAAGAATCTGGACCGGTTGTTCCTCATAAGATAGGTTCTCTTCCAGCTGAACTACCTCTAGACTCAAAACATGAGATGGATCTGGCATATAATTTCTCAACATCGAAACATGAAAAACATTGTGTACCTGAGATAAACTCGGAGGTAAAGCCACCCGATATGCAACTGATCCAAATCTCTACAAAATTTCATATGGTCCAATGAACCTTGGACTCAGCTTTCCTTTCTTAAAAAATCTCATCACACTTTTCCATGGTGAGACTTTAAGAAAAACATGATCACCTACCTCAAAAGAGAGATCCTTCCTCCTGTTGTCTGCATAACTCTTCTGCCTACTCCGAGCTGTTCTCATGTGTTTCTGTATCATCTGAACTTTTTCTTCCAACTCTTCTACCAATTCTGGTCCCATCAACTTCCTTTCACCCACTTCATCCCATAAAGCTGGAGTTCGACACCACTTCCCATATAACGCGTCAAATGGTGACATCTGTATACTGGAATGAAAATTGTTATTATATAAAAATTCAACCAAAGAAAGATGTTGGTCCCAAATTCCCTGATAATCCATCGAACAAGCTCGTAGAATATCCTCCAAGGTCTGAATTTTTCGTTCCAAATGCCCATCTGATTGAAGATGAAATGCTGTACTAAAATTTAATTCAGTACCCAACGACTTCTGAAGGCCTTTCCAAAAGTTAGAAGTGAACCTGGGATCACGATCAGATACAATGGAGAGAGGAACTCCATGTAACCTGACTATCTCTTTAAGATGAAAACGGGAAAGTTGATCTAGGGAAAAAGTATCTCTTATAGCAAGGAAAAGAGAAGATTTAGTCAAGCGATCAACAATAACCCAGATTGCATTATTACCTCGAGATGTCTTCGGTAATCCCACAACAAACACCATGGATATATTCTCCCATTTCCACTCTGGAACTGGTAAAGGCTGAAGCATCCCTTTCGGTAACTGCTGCTCTGCTTTAACCTGTTGACATGTCAAACACTTCACAGTAAAATCAGCAATATCTCTTTTCATTCCATCCCACCAGTAATACTCCCGCAGATCTCTGTACGTCTTAGTACGACCAGGATGAACTGAAAACGGAGAACTATGAGCTTCACATAACAACTCTCTCTTCAACTGTGAATCACAAATCACACACAATATCTTCCCAAATCTCAAAACACAATTACTATCAATGTTGAATTCAGGAAACTTACCCTTCTGAACCATCTCTACCTTTTTCTGCAACTCACTGTCTTGCTTCTGTTCTTGCTTGATTCTGTCTGATAGAGATGATCTCACTGATACCTGAAACAAAACTGAAGAACTTCCTGCACCAACAACTTCTATGCCAAAGTTCATCAAATCCTTAACCAAAGGATCACGTTCCAAACGCAACATTGCTAACGAGTCATTACTTTTTTGACTCAAAGCATCAGCCACTTTATTTGGTTTTCCCTGATGGTAATGAATTGTACAATCACAATCCTTGATTAATTCCAGCCATCTCTCTCTGTCTCATGTTTAACTCTTTCTGAGTGAATATATACTTTAAACTTTTGTGATCAGTATATATTTCACACTTTACTCCATACAAATGATGCCTACAAATTTTTAAAGAAAAAACAACAGCATCTAATTCCAAATCATGTGTAGGGTAATTTACCTCATGAGTTTTCAACTGTCATGAAGCATAAGCAATTACCTGATCATTCTGCATTAGGACGCAACCAAGTCCTTTCAATGAAGCATCACTGTATATAACAAACTCAACATTCCTGGAAGGTAGTTCCAAAACTGGAGCATTCACTAATCTTCTTTTCAACTCCTGAAAACAATCATCACATTCTTTTATCCAGATAAACTTAACACCCTTTCGAGTTAGCTTAGTCATTGGACTAGATAATCGTGAAAAATTTCTAACAAAACTTTGGTAATGTCCTGCCAAACCAAGGAAGCTACGAATCTCAGTTACATTTGTGGGTCTTGGCCAGTCTTCCACAACTTTTGTTTTTGCAGGATCAACAGTTATCCCATCTTTAGAAACAATGTGACCAAGGAAAGAAATTTTTTGCAACCAAAACTCACACTTGCTGAATTTTCCATACAGTTTATTTTCTTTTATGGTTTGCAAGATAACCCTTAAATGTCTTTCATGCTCTTCTTTACTTTTAGAAAACACCAAAATATCATCAATGAAAACCACCACAAACTTATCCAAGAACTCATGAAAAATTCTATTCATTAAGTCCATGAATACAGCAGGTGCATTGGTTAGCCCAAAAGGCATTACTACAAATTCATAATGGCCATATCTTGTACGGAACGCAGTCTTCGGAACATCTACTTTCTTTACCTTCAGCTGATGGTACCCCGATCTCAGGTCAATCTTTGAAAAATACTAAGATCCCTGGAGCTGATCAAACAAATCATCGATATGAGGAAAGGGATATTTGTTCTTAACAGTGATGTTATTCAAGTATCTATAATCAATGAAAAGTCTCATAGAACCATCTTTCTTTTTAACAAATAAAATAGGAGCACCCCATGGTGATGTGCTAGGTCGAATGAAACCTTTCTCTAATAAATCTTGCAATTTCTCCTTCAACTCTAAAAGTTCAATTTGAGCAATTCGATAAGGGGGTTTTGAAATTGGATTAGCATCAGGAACTAATTCAACAGTAAACTCAACTTCCCGATCTGGTATTATTCCAGGCAACTCATCAGGTTAAACATCAGGATACTCATTTACCACTGGCACATCATTAATCTGAACAGTTCCTTTATTTTCAACGATGTGTTCAATGTAACATTCATTTCCATCTTTTACAAGTTTCTCGGCCTCGTGATATGTTATCAAAAGTAAGGGTTCATTCTTGTAAACAAACTGAAAGTCTTTCTAAAAAGAAACTTCTTTAGCTCTATAGTCAATCTTAGCATGGTAAATAGAGAGCCAATCCATACCCAAGATAACATCAAACTCTACTAGAGGTAGAACAATAATGTTTGCAAGTAGGTTCTTTCCATAGATAAGGATAGGAAGATTCTTATAAATTCTGTTTGCCTCAACATTTCCCCCAGGTGTTTTTACCAAAAGTTCAGGAGTCATTTCTTGAGATGGTATTCCCATTTTACTAGAAAATTTTTCAGAGATGAAAGAATGTGTAGACCCCGAATCAAACAACACACTGGCATAATCTGAAAAAACAAACAAAGTACCTGATACAACTTCATTTTATGGCCCGACATCTGCTGAAGTAGTTGCAAAGGATTTCACCACCCCTTTCTGCTTGTAGTCTAACTGCTTCCCATCACTCAAGCTCTTTGTTAGACACTTGTTTTCATAGTGACCCATCTCATTGCACTTATAACATTTCACTAAATGTAAATCAAATTTGGTCTTACCTTCACCTTGATCCTTTTCAGTGCAATCACGAGCCTTATGTCCCATCTTACCACATCGGTAGCACTTTCCAGAATTCAGAAGACATTCCCCATCATGCCTTTTTCCACATTTATCACAAACTGGAAACTTAGTTTTCTTACCATCAGACTTTTTTGAAGAATTATAACCTTTCTCCTGCCACCTCGGTCTCTTATTATATTGGTTGTTATAGAACACTTGATCATCAGCAAACTCCATTTCCACCTTCTCAGCACATCGAACAATCTTTTCATAACTTTTAAACTCACGAGAAGCTAATGCCCTTCGATATTTTGGCTTTAATCCTGATAAAAAATGATTGATTTTACTATCAAGGTCTCAGATAAAATTTGGAGCATACCTTTCCAATCGAGTGAACCTTTCTTCATAGGTAGCCACTGAGTCTTCCTCTTGCATCAATTCCAAGAATTTCTTTTCCATCCTAAGTCGAACAGCCTTATGAAAATACTTCTCAAGAAACATACCTTTGAATTCATCCTAGTCAAGAGCATCAATCTCATCGGCGTCCCTAATATTTTTAACTATAGACCACCACTGATCTGCCTCACCCTCCAAACGGTAAATAGAAAGAATAACCTTTTGATTGTCTGAACACCCCATGACATCAAAAATCTTCTCTAGTGCTTTAATCCACCCTTCAGGTAGCACATGGTCAGATGATCCTCTGAATGATGGGGGATGTTGCCTCATGAAATGTTCCACCATTGACATGTTTTTATGTGGTTGATCTAGCTGATCTCATGCATGGATACCACCACCATTTATCGCTTGAGTCAACTGCGCCATTACTGCAACAAACTGTTCAGTTCCAATTCCGACCATCTCAGGATGCTGATTCAGAAGGTTATTTCCTTCTGTATTTCTTCCTAGAACTGCTTCCCTATTTCCTCTACGGAAAACCATTCTGAACAAACATGTCTTAGATGAAGCAACATGGTAATCTTTAAATACTATATCACATCAATTTGACCATAAAAAAAATATTTTTGGATAATCATTTAATAGAATTATAACTCCTAAAGTTATCTAAACCGACCTCTGATACCAACTATAAGGCCCCAGCCTTAAACCTTACTTAATCTTGAGTTATTACAAGATTACACATTGAGGATCTTTTAGGGTTTAGAGTTTTAAAGAATTAGATCATAAAACTTTCATTACATTCTACATATAAACAAAGTGGTTACATAAAGATAATATTCTTCTTTCCCATCAATGGAAACATATTTAAAATAAAACATGGATTCTTTCTTGACACTTCCTTAACACTATCATCATATCATGTACCTTTCCCTTGACCTGTGAAAAACATTTCAAAAAACTTGGGATGAGCATAAAAAGCTCAGTAAGGGATATAAAAATATGGAAAGGAAACATGGGTACGTATATACATAAGAATTAAATCATACTTTACCCATAAAACATAAGCACTTTAACATACCTCATCAAATCATGAATAAATCATAGAAATCATAAGACATAAAGGTAACTTGAGGCATTCATAACATTCTTATGTAGGGAGTAACCCTCTTGGTTACGTTTGGAATACCCATCACAGTATATTCCCTAAATCTATTCGGAGAAACCTTAACGTTTCACTCCTTTGCGTTACCCAATGCATTGGAGAGCTATATCGGGCTCACCCACCCTTAGTTTATCACGGAACCACCCGTCTTCAAAATAATGCCCAAGAACCTCAACATAATCGTATCACATAAAACATGCATAAAGGAAACATAACATTTCCACCTTTCAATCAAAATATATCAATACAACACATTGATATAAAAACATTATGAAAACCATTTTCAATACCAAAATAAAAGAAAAGTAAAACATGGTATTTATTTTTCTTTTAAAAAAAAGGTAGGGCTTGTAGAGGAAGCCGAAACTCAAATAACGGTCACGGCGGCGGAGAAGTCATTGTCGCCGCATACGTATGAAAAAAACATTCCCTTTTGTCGTTTAGTAAAACGCTACGTATAAAAAATATTCCTTTTGAATAAACGTAAAATTCAAAGGAGTTTATACACCGTATAAAAGAAGGTTGTGTATAAAACAAAATATGCCTCAATGAAAGGAGATTGAGACGAAGTCCCATACCTCGGGTCCGACTTGACTCGGTCGTTCTTTAATCTCCTGAATAATAAACTTGAGTTAATTTCTACTTGTTTAAGAACCTTTTTCAATTTCATTATTCCTTTTATATCACTTATTGCCATGTCATGAACACTATGTAATTATTTAAGTTAATAACGGTCGTTTTAACGATCATTGGTACTTGAGTAAAAAATAAGCCCTTTATAATTACAAGTTGTTCATGTATCAATTATATCCAGAATGGTATTCATGATGTAGATATCATATATGTCATATATATCCAGTACATGCATGCATTTATAATATTACGTAATCATTTAGGGGTAAGAAATTAAATGCACTGTTCATGGAGACGGTAAGCTGTACGTACGCATGAACGCTACTTTCATTTCTATTTCGTATTTTATAGAATGGAATCATAATGATATAAAGGTATATTATAACTAAACTATAATATCATATATAATATCATATTTCCATCCTTTATATGTCCCACATATGGTATTTAACGAATCAAATCACTTTGAGGGGGCGGTAGTCCGCACTTCCTTAAATGAAGATATCGCGTTTACCCATAATGGAAACCATAAATGTATGACCAAAATGAAAAATACAGAAGCTTAAGGAAAACATAAACATATTATATATCATATATAAATATAGTGTCATCTTAATGGCCACCTTTGAAGGTGTTAAAATAATTTTGAACAATCATCATTTCGGGAGGCATAAATTCACCATCCACGGAAACAGTATGTCCTTTAACCATTAGATATAGGTGTGTGTAAGTGTAGCTCGAATACTTATTATAAAAAAAATCCTAGTATATTTAAGATACTAGAGTTGTTACAAAATAAATGAATAAAAAGTGTTTATGGGGTTGGAGAAGCAAAATAAAACAAAAGAACACAAGTGAACACATTACCTCAAAATCGGGTAACTCTCTTAGATTTGAGCTCAAAGGCTTCCTTGGGAAGACTTATGACCAAATTGAGGCTTAAAGGAGTAATAGAGGAATGTGGAGAGACAAAATGGGTAGTGTTTGGCCGAGCCAAAGTCTTTGGGAGTGTGGGTAAGGAGGTAGAGGTGGGGGCCTTTTATAAGAGGAGAGGAGGGGCACTCTTGGAAAGTAAAGAAATGTTACATTATTTTAAAATGAGTTTCAGATTAAAAAGGTCCCACATTGATATAATTCGAGGATAAGGTGATAAGGGTTCTAAATACACTCATCCAATAGGTTTTGGACATGTGTAGGTCTTAGATATTACATTATCTTTCCATTTTATTTAAATCGTTAAATAATGAGGTAATCGCTCCATCATCATGATGTCATAAATAATTTAATTTATTTAAAGTCTAAAAATTATAAAAAAAATACTATGATGTAGAAAATCGTTTTAGATTTCCAATTACTATTTATAATAAAAAATCTGACTTGTATAACCCCATGTAAAAATTGTTTTAGTAAAACATATCATGTTTGTGTCATTTTTACTTTATCATTAAATAAAAAGATATTTATGTCATTTCCCAACCAAAGTGGCTCCATGGGGTCCCCAAGTTGACCCATGTATTTTCTTGGTCAGCCATGACACATACAATAAGGGTAGGACATGTGTCAAGCTCATCTCATATTATTAAAACATTATTTTTACCTTATACTACACTAATTACCTCTAATCGCGATTAAGAACTTAAAAGTTACTATTCACC
This sequence comes from Viscum album, assembly GCA_963277665.1. NCBI lineage: Eukaryota > Viridiplantae > Streptophyta > Magnoliopsida > Santalales > Viscaceae > Viscum > Viscum album. Next base: position 562,152,784 of record OY728142.1, on the reverse strand, counting down.
AAAAAATTATTTTAATTTCATTGAACAAAATTTTACTTCTTAATGACAACCATTTATGTCGGATTTTTTGAAAACCAAATCACAGAAGTGACAAAGTTTCATTTAAACGAAAAATCAGTTTCTTTAACTACCACTTAGTGGTTTCACTATTCATCAAAAATTGAAGTTTTTCAGAAAAAACCAAAACTTCACCCTAAGCTATATTTGATATTCTGAATTCAAAAATGATGTCTATTTTAAAAAATTCAAATCATATAAGTCACATTAATTAATTTAATAATTAATTCCTGCTGTCATGACAAAAAGCGTGTTTTTATGAAACAATAAGTATCAAAAGATTGACACCAGTTTAAGTCCAATTTCAAAGTGAAATTGATTCCAATGACCACCATTGGATAAAATGGTAAAAATATATTCTAATTTCACTTCAAAACCAATTCAAAAGATAATTTTATCATATAAATAAATTATATTAAAAATAGGTTTTGAATTAAAATACAACATTTTTCACTATTCATTAAAAAATGAACTTTATCGGAAAAATACAAAAAATTCACACAAAGTAAATTTTGATGTCCCAATAATAAATAGTAAGTTTATTTTGACAAACATAGATTATAAAATTGTCAAAAGTTTGATTTAAAAATGGTTTTCCATCAAAAGGCAGTAAAATAATCTTTTAAGATATTAGTGTATTCCATGCATAAGATTGTATTTATTTTCATTTTAAGCCTCTAAAACACTATCTTAATCATTAATAGACATATATAAAAATATTTATTATTCATTACTTACTTGGGATGTTACATCTGTATCCAGAGTATGTATTGAAATAGATGTTTCACAGCATCTACCCTCGGCCATATGGATACAAAGTGAGGACTTTGGGTTTTTGCAGGAGGTAGTATATGAAAGAGTCCCGGATTATTGTAATTTGTGTTTCAGGCTTGGGCACACTTCTATTAGTTGTGTAAAATCACATAATTGTTCTAAAAATGTGACTTCAAAGTGGATAGAAAAATGTAGAGAAAAACACAGGGCTGAAGCTGGACCCTCTGATTATTTTATCAAAGAAGGAAATGATGGGGTTAAAGGGGAATTGAATTATCAAGTACCTGAAAATCAAATCCCATACTTTGTCAATGAAGTTCTGGCTGTCACTGATAACTCCACTCATGGATTCACCAAACAGCAAGAACACTCCAAAGTTGAAAGGAATGAGTGCACCCACCCAATCCTGCTTAATGAGGAACAAAATGAACATAGGGAACCAGTGGGGGATAAAAAAAAGATCAGGAGAATTCAGTCTCTAGTGATACCTCAATTGAAGTGGAGGATCAACATAGATAAATTGAGGAAGATTATTTGAAATCCATGGCAAGGAAAGGTAAAAATCCTTTAGTGGATGATGATGGTTTCATCACACCACACCCCAGGAAAAATAGAAAACCCAAGGACTACTCACAGATTGAGAGAACCATTGTTACATGTTCTCTTATTCCTTCTGGAAAAGAAAACGCTGAAACTAATCGAGTTGAACTACCTGCTGACATGTCATACAAAGAGATTGACACACCCCAACAGGTGGAGGCACATCAATATAATTAAGGGATTGTAAAATAGGATTTCCCCTGTTGTCAGGAACCTGAATCTTCGGAGAAGCATTGAGATACAATCCTTTTTCAAACTTTTATAAAAGGGGAAATATCGAAGAACACTTATCTTGACATTAAGCATGACATCTTCAAGGAAAGATTAAAAAAGGAGTTCCAAAGATCTCCTTAATTTCTCTTTGTCTGATATTTCCCCCTGATTGCAGGCTGTAATTGATTGCTTCAGCATCTTGATGGATTTTATCTCTGATTCTGAATTTATGTTTCTGTTTTTGTTTGGATTATGCTTTGATGCATCTATGCTTGGATCTTTCTTCTGGAATCTTTTATGGACTGTTTAGGAATCTATTCTGGTACTGCTTTCTAGACAGAACAAATGTATATTCTGCTCTATTGATGGAATTTGAAGTTTTGTGATCTAGCCGCTCTCTGGATAATTTGAAAGGAAATTTCAAACTGCTTCTTACTACGGTCTCTAAAGTTTCAATTTGTATCTGGAAGATTTCTTTTCTCTTTAGGAGGGAGGTTCCCACTACATTTTCTGGAATCTCGGCTGTTTTTTATCTTTGATTTTGTTTTTTCTTGAGTTTCATTGTTCTCCCTATTAATCCTCGCTGGTGTAAGTACATTACACCTTGTGTTTATAATGCATCTTTTTGAATTTAATAAATTCCTTTTGATGACATGAACCAGGAAACTAGTTCATGTCATCAAATTTCTTAAAAAAAATCATAAACCATAATACTCCCTTATGATTATCAATTAGGGACAACTCAAGTTTTTTTACTTTGAGGGGATATTCATCATTCGACCTTTCATATAAAGTAAATTTCAACATACAAGAATGAATGATAAATTGAGGTTTCCTTTATTACAATTACATGATATGTTTACAACAATTACAATAATATCTCAAGTATAGAGTACCTAGAGACACAACATGACCTACATTTTGTTTCCCCATTAATGTTTTTTTTGGAAATTACACCCATATTTAAAACCTGTCACATCCTTATGCGACCTTATGATAAAAAAACTCCCACTAAGATCCTAGTGAGTAATATTTATGAGTAAATCCATTTTGAATAATGGAAATACTTAAGAATCATATTCCTAACATTAAACTATTTTAACATATTCAAACTCATTGACTTCACAACATCAAAGGTTGTAATGTTAAATTCTGTTGTCTACTTAAAAGCATTTATATTTTCTTCTTTATCATCAATTATGAAATTATACCATCAAAATTTATCCTTGAGGTCAATGTAACCATTTACATTTTAATATATCATATCCTAAACTCTTTTAGGATAAAGTCTTTTTAGCTTAATTATGGTAGAAAAATAACCATTTACATTTTTTATTATAATTATACTATAAACACTTTTAGGATATCAAGTGAATTTTACTTATATAAATAAGTTGGAATAGTAGCGATATTCACTTTCTCAAAATAAATAAATATAACTCTTTACATTTATTTATTATCACATATCCAAAAATTTCAAGGATATTAATTGAATTATCACTTTTAATCATAGAATGGTATAACACTTTAGTTATAGTGATATTCACTTTTCTACAGTAACTAAATGTAAATATTTACATTTTTTTTACTATCACATATCCTAACTCTTTAATATATAATGTAAATAATCACATAAACTAAATTTGGTATATATTTTTTTTTATTTTTTTAACTTTTAACTTCATTAAGTTGAAACATACTCTCACTAGCCTTTTAGACATTATATTCTCTTAAAAATATCTTTCTAAGACTCAACACAAGATTCTTTATGTTTTAGGAAATAATAATTATTTCATTTTAATGGGACTATTTAACAAATAATTTATTGTTTTTATATATCATACGGTATTCTATGTTCTTGGACTGTTTTCATTTTAATAGAAGAATTCATCAAAAAGTGTAACTTATGGGTTGTAGGAACATATTTCTTATATTTTAACAATATCGATAAACACTTTATCCAAGGTAAAACGTTTTTATCCTAATATTCTTCTCAAAATGTGTTATATATTCTGATAAAACATAAACCAAGTGTATAAAATTATTCAACTCTTATTATTCATAATAACTCTCTCTTATCATATAATAGAATTGAGCTGAAGATAAACTTCAATTACTTTGATTCATCCATATTGGTAAATATATTTACATTCAAATTTCTGATGTAGCAACTATTTGATTCATAATTTTAATGTAAAATATAAGCTCTTAAAATTATTACTATGATCTTTAACTCCCATATATTTATAATACTTGTTAAAAATACAATTGAGATCATATACCATTCAAAATTAGTGAATTAATTTTCTATTACATTAATACCTAACATAGAAATTCCCGGAACTTTACTAAAAATACTTTAGGTATTCTGGATAATCCCATCATATGAAATTATTACTCCTCTATGAAAACCCTATATTTCATTGACTTTGGATGGATATTTTTAGAACCTTCAACTTAATTTTCTTCTTTCAGTTTGAAGTTTTACCTTATTTTACTTTCTATATAGTAACAAAAATTAAACATCATATGCCTAGTTAATTTATTCTCTATACTTTGAGAAAATAGTTGAAATTTATCCTGAATTCATCCATATTGTAAAAAAAATTCATTGATGAAAATACAAGTAATTCATTAACTAAAATCATTCTTCATTCCCTCAAATAATATTCAATCATACTGAATATTATTGGAATTACCAATCATATTGAGTACATGAGACCAGAATTCCTTAGGTCAATTATTATATAGTTCCTTTGATACCTTAAATGATTTTTTTCATACTACTATAAGAATCTTGATTTTCTTGTTAAAAAACTTCAACAATTGGTTACTCAGGAACTTTTATATCACATAGAATATTCCTATTGATTTATTTTTTTATTTTGTTAATATTCTTAGGAGTTTCTTACTTTAAGATTCTTATTTCAAGGATTAATTTAAAAGTTTAGTTTGATGATGAATATGAATTTATCTAAAACATATTTTTTTATCAGACGAGTATCATGGTTTTATATGTTTTCTTTAAGGACTCTTAATGATAGTTCTCCTTCTAAAATTGATAACCCAATACATCATACCCATTTTGTAATCCAAGATCTATATTTCACTAAGTAATGAGTCCGTTTTAGTGTTCATCTCACTGATTAGTTATTTTTGTTAAGATTAAACCCAATCACAACAGTTATTATTCTTAGATAGTTGAGTGGATAAATATTTATCAAAACCTTTTATATAAATATACTAAAACATATTACTATGGTATCCTAACCATTAGGGATTACCAACTAGTGTAACCCAAAGAAAATTCCAAAAATAAGTTAACCAAGGACAATCTAGGGGAACCTGACTTTGGCACGAAACTACCAGATAATGCAATCCATAGTCACTTATTAATTTATTTCATTACACAAGATAATATAGAGGCACTATAATTTGGTAAGAATCTACCAAGTTTGATAACTAAGTTCTTAACATGTCACACCTAACTTTTTAAAATTCTTTATTTTATTATTTTCTTGGATTCAGATAACATGGTTGGGGGTTCCGGTTGAGTTCCAATTTTAATTTTTGAGTTTTTATTTAAAGTGAGTGTTTTAGGCTTGGTAGCATCCGGATCATGGGTAGAGCATGATTTGGAAATTGTACGACAATGCCCTGGTCACCATGTGGCCTGCCCGATATTCAAAATAAATTAAAAATTTAAAAGAACAATGAAACGAAGTTAAATGAGAGTTAAAAAAATTTAAATCTAATTAAAAGTACTATTTAATAACAATAATAATGATAATATTATTATATGGGATTATTATTATTATTATTATTATTATTAAATATTAAATGAATATTATTATTATTTTTATCATTGTGTTATTATTATTAATTATTATTACTATTATGTTTTTTAATACAAACTAAGACATGAATTGGAAATCCAATTCAGGTCCCAAAGAAAATTATTAAAATGAAAAATAAACAATAAAAACATGAGGTGTAATAAGATTACACCATCAAGGGATTGAGGGGAGTATAATTTTCAGAGACATAAAGGTACAACAAAAATCGTAGCTATCAACATATCCGTACCGAAGAACATGCACCTGCTTGACATTCACAAATTCAGAGTAGAAATCTATCTGTCCAAGCCATGAATCTGCCTCTATCATGAACCCCAACATGTAGGAACAACAACCATCATGAAAAAAATAATGAAACCTTTCAGATAAAACAATGTATGAGAGCAGAGCTAGGGATCTTTAAGTAGAATAAGAGAGAGCGAACAAGTTAGAAAGAGGCACTTCATCATAGAAGTCAACTAATCCATGAGTTCGTGAAGGTTTCTCAATAATATAAACAAGGATACAAAAGAAGAGCATTCCATATTACATAGATAATAAAATAGAAAGGAACAGATTCATTGCCATGAAATTTCCTTGTAATTGAAGTCTACATTTCTTCTAAATTCCTCCTATATTTTGGAAAGAATTATTATTATTTTTTGATTTGATGATATGAATCCAAAATTATTTTTCCATACTTGTATTATTACAGAAAGACTTCATATTGTTCTTCCATCTAAGATAAAAATTCCTCTGTCATGCCAGTAGTAACCCTATATGCATCTTTTAGAGTAGGATCAGTATCCTCATAAAAATTTAACTCTTTTGTATCATCATCATCAGCTATTGTGATAGAAATAACAACATCATTATGATGATAAGAGTTGATATTTCATGACCTGAAAACATCAAAGGACCTAATGATAATTGTTCTTTTAATGTTAGATTAGTCTTTTTATTTCTGAGTCTTCTTGGGATGCAGTGTGATATAAACATATTGATCAATCATTATATTTTTTCTTTTTCTATAGCTTGACTTCAAATAATCTTCCTCAAGTTGATAGCCTTGATTATAGGTATCAGGTAAAGATTCATTACAGTTAGAGTGTGTACTTTTTTCCACCTCTTCTTGCAAGGTTTCAGAAGGATTTCTAGGTTCCACCTAATCTCCCACCTACGTGGAAGGGAGTGAAGAGGCACCTAGAGATATGTGAACAAAATCCACAAAATTTTCAATATAATTTCCCATAGGTGTATTTCTCTTTGGTTTCCCAGTCCATTTTTTACCACCTCATGAGCCTCGAACTCATTCGACTTATCAAAAACAATGTTTTGACCTCGAAGAGAATTATGAATCCCAGAAGAACCAGGAGAAACTATTTCGATTTTTTTTTGACCTTTTCTATCTATTTATTTTTTTGGACCAGTGAATAATCTGTTTTAGCACCAAAATCCTCTTAGGAGTGTCCTAGTTTAAGGAAATCATTGCAATAAATAGGGATATTTTCATAATCCACTTATTGAAAGAATCAAAAGTTACCATTTTGGATCCAAATATGGGAATGAAGAACTTGTGAGACGTCAACCTAAATACACAACCTAGAAACTGAGGTTCTTAAGATATTCCTCATGGAAGATTCCAGCTTGAGAGGGTTTCCAATAAGGCCGGAAATCAGAAATGAAGCAAATTTTTTGAACAAATGCAGTGGAAGTCCAAGAAATCCAATCCAAACCAGAACAATAGAGGATTCAATTCAAGGATAAAATTATAGGGTCCCTCCACCCGATGCGGCCCTTGGATGACCCTCCTATAGCCATGCGGCCCTCATCCTATAATGCCTTGCCGGTACACGGTCCCTCCAGTCACCCCCTACCGGCACATGCAACCCCCTCCAGTATTTCATTTCTCCTCATTTCCTTCTTCTTTGTAACCCTAGAGGCCATGTTGGATGAATTTACTTCCTAGGTTTTCTTTATTGATGGGTATTTTGGTTGTTTAGGGTTATTTTTCATATATTTAGGGGTTTGAAACTCTTGTGTAGAAATTTCGGGCATGCATTTTCATTTCTCCATGGATTTGATGTAGGATTTCCATGCACTTGCCTTTTAAAATTTAAGAAAATTTGATTTAATGGTTTTAGAACCATAAATATGTGATAAATATTGTTAAAAAACCCTTGGATCAAATTATTTGGTGTGAGAATGATGCTTGAAGCCTTTCTTTGTGATAAATGGACTTGTTTTGCAAAATTTTTCACACCCAATTTTTGTTTAAATACCCGTTTAGATTTTTCATGTAGTTTAAATTTTTTTGAATAAATTTATTAATTCTTGAGTTGTTTTAAGGAATTTTTAAACATTATTCACAACTTCAAAATAACCTTAATTAGTTGGTTATAATATTTTTATATTTTTAGAACATGTTAAAACAGGTTTTAAAATGATTCTTTGCATATACCTATATGAATTTATACCAAATGTGTTTGATAAAATTTAATGTTTGAAATTATTGTTCATTTGGTATTTTGTAAATGAATTTTTGGTTATATATATATAAGTTTGTATTATCCAAATTCTCTTGACCTTTGAAAATATATTTTAAACTTAAATGGCGATTGGTATTCCCAAAATGGATTTCTAAAGTGGTTCGACATGAAACTGTTTATATTTTGTGTGAGTGTTTTTGGTATAATTTTTTAGAAAAATGTTTTTATAAATTATTTGAAAGGTGAAAACCTTTTTTTAAGGGAAGTTAAGGTGAAGATGAATTTAGAATGAGGTTTTAAAGGAAAATGAAATACTTGACATGTTGAACTTGATGTGCACTTTTTTAATACGAATTGTAAAATTTTAATTGATGAGGGGACTATTTTGGAATTTAATTTGTATTATACATGGATTTATAAAAATGGATTTCTAAATTGTTTGGTTTTATAAAGGATGTGTTCATGGTTATTCATAAAATATTTTGAAATGTGGAAATGTTGTAAGGCCCGTTTGGCATATTTGAAACAGTTTATTTTGAAAACACTCGAGGAGTGAGTCTTTCCTTGTTGGTTGACCATGGGGCATGAGTGTCCTTGGTATGGGATCTCCCTTGTATGATTATTGTTTAAAGGAAAGGACTACTCCTCGAGGTGGCTGGGGTAGTGGTGATTTGTGTGTTAGGTGTGATGGTGTATATATGGATTGTTTCTTGATATTCTTTGGAACACCCCTTTACGAATACAACATGGGAACCTAGCATAGATAAGAGGATAACTAAGAATGAAAACTTCACTGGTAGTTGACATACTGAACAATGTCCCATAGTAGGTGTATTTATCTTGGTTCATTGCTATAGTATTGGGCCCCCCAGTCTGTCCCGAGTTAGGGTGGCCGAGCATTTGGGCATTTTGATTTAATTGTGTGTGGAATGATACCGGGGATGGGGTCTCATATATTAGTACGTTATGGTTCTCATTTGAGTTCCTAGAATTTACTATGTTTCTTCGATACTAGTACCCTTAGTTTCATTCCCCTCATTATGTGGAATCATGATCTTGTGCTTGGTTTGGTATTCTTTTGGTAAATTGTGATCATGTGTTTTTTAAAAAGGATTTAAATAAAAATATTTTGGAAATAATATTCACTCTCCCCTTTGTCACTTTTATGAAAAATAAGTCTTTCCTAATAGGTTCTCTTTTTTTACTCCCCTTAAACCTTGTTTTAAATCAAGTGGGAAGTGGAATTTGATTATTTGTTTTAAAATGAAAGGTGTGGAAAACCTATATTTATAATTTGTAGTTAAAACTTATAAATCAATGTTTATTTTTTAAAGCATGGGAATTGGGAATAGAATTAGTTGGGCATACCTATGGAGTTTTAATACTCATGCCTATACTGTTTTCTTATTTTTAGTTTCTGGTGTAATGTTTCATCTTGAATTCGATCACCTTAAGCAATAGTTGGTTTTGGTTTAAAGAGTGGCCCTCGGCATCACATGGGGATGTTTTGGGTGTTAGGTTCAGTTTGGATTTTCTGTTTTAGTTTTTTATTTCTTTTATTACAATTATAAACAATGTGAACTTTTGAAAATGATTATTTGTAGTTTGGTTTGTTCTTTCAATTATTCAGTTTAATTGTTTATTTTTATTTGGTGAAACTATTCCCACTATCTCTATTGATGACCTTTTCACTTATCACTATCCTAGGAGGATCGGGAACACCTCTTGGGTCTTGATCTAGATCGGCTCGGGTGACTAGTTCAGGTACAACCCATGTTGGTTTGTGAAGAAATGGTATTAGAGCAGGTCATTTCTTTAGCAGACCTTAATTTTTAGGGTTTCCATTATTATTTGTGGATTTCAAGGTAGAAGGAGTAGGATTTTCCAGACTTTAGGTGTAGGAACGAGAAGGATTTCATGAACCCTTGATCGTTCCGAACCTTGAGTATCTATGGGATGTCCAGGTTTTTTAGTGTATTTTGGTTCTAGTGGTTTTTTTGGTGTAGGAAAATGTAAAGAGAGTTGGAAAAGTGGCCTATGTGAGCACATAGGGATTGGAAAGCAATGTGGATCCAGGGACACACTCATAAATATCTTCTTGTAATGGTGGTGTGATTGGAATATCACTTCCAACCATATGGACATGTCACTTATCAACATTTATTTCCCTTTGTGAACCATTTTGAGTTTTCATTAATTCTAGAAAATGGTTAGGAAAAGTCTTGTTTTGAATTGTGAAAAGTTAAATTTAAAATGGTAATCACTTTTTTTTGATCAAGATCTTTATTTCTATGTTTCTTAGTGTTATCCTCCACAAAGATTCGATAGATCCCCAAGGTGGAGCTTTGGGTGGTGCATATTTAGAAAACACTCTAGTTAGTCAACCTATATACTACATCTTTGAGTTTTAGAAGTTAATCCCTCATCTATTTTATGGTCAAGTGGATACTCTTGAGGTGGAGGAGTGGATGCAGAATATTGAGAGAAACTTTAGTTTCCTTGTGCTTCTTGAGTTATTAAAGGTAAATTTTTCTAACTTTATGCTCGAAGGTCCAACCTAGAAATGGTGGAAGTTTGTGTCTTGAGGAAATTTTTTGTAAGATCTTACCAAGGAGTTCTTTAAGTCATTATTAATTTAGAAGTATTTCTCTAAGATGATGAAGGTGAGAAATAGAATGGAGTTGTGCAATCTTTAGTGGGGTGTTGGATCAGTATTAGAATTTTATTGATTTTTTTGATCTAGTTCCATATGACCCAGGGTATGTTGCAAACGATCTCACGAAGGCTCGACATTTTGAGTTGGGGATCCATCCTAAGCTACAGTTGAAGGTGGAAGAAATCAACATAACCACCTTCTCTGATGTGGTGAGATAATCCTTTCATTCTGAAGTTGAGTTAGTAGAAGGACTTAGGATAGATAATCCTCCTAAATTTTTTGGAAGTAGTGCAGAGGGTACAGATAAGTAGAATGGGAAGAAGCCTGATGATAGTAGTGTTAATAGGGGAATTAAGAATCCCTCAGACCTCTAGTTAACTTCTCCAGAACATAATGCCATGATATGTCATCAGTGTGGTAAGAAGGGTCATAAGAGGCTATCATTCCAGAATTCTCTAATAATCTTCCAATCCTGTGGATACATGGGTAACTTGAAGTGGTTCTGTCAGGGTGTTTCCAAGAATCCCTGTGAAGTTAGACCCATCCCTTTGTATAAAACCCCATCCCATTTGTATGAGTAAAGAAATATTTGGGAGTAAGTTCATGGTCTTTATCGTTGTAATGTTCTTTGGGTGTATTAGTCATGTCTGGTGAAATTTTGTGGTGTTTCTTTCTTTTCCAATTGTAGGTATGGTTATTGTCAAACCCTTTAATTTTTTTTAATATAAATATTTTTTGTGAAATTTTGATTTGTGTGTTATGTATGAGAGTTTCTAATGCCTGACTATGATATAGGAGATGCTTCAAACATCAGAGCTCTAGCCATAGGTCCCCGGGTAAAGTTGTCCTGTAGTCAGGATGACCCTAGTGGTGTAAAAAGGCCTTAGTTTAATTTTTGTCCTTAGTGTGGCATGGTTTGTTTTCTTTTATGGATTTGACGTTATTGGTATATTTATGTTTGTAGTTTTGATTCCCTGTTAGTTGGGATCTTCCCTCTCCAACCCTTGAGGTAGGGTTTTTTGGTCCGTGTGGAAAGTTTTTTCGAGTTTAGTTAATATCATCAGTTCTTATGGTGGGGAGACCCATCACTGGTCTTGTTGAATTTAGTGTTAACCTATTTCTTATAGTGGGGAGTCCATTCGGGCCTCATCATGACAATATCTCAGTTTTTTTCTTGATATTTGTTTGGTGGTGGTTGGTCTTGTGCAAAAACTCCTAATCCTAAGTACTTCCTTTGAAGAAATGTATAGATGGGAGTCTTCTGGTGGTTTTGGATGGTATGTGTTCCCCTTGGTGATGTTTAGGATGTTCATGTTTTGAGGAAGGATTTAGTGTTGCGAAAATCCTATTCCGTTTGGACCAATCAATTGGAGGTGTTTAAACTTTTTTGGGGCAGGTGACACTTGTCAGAGATTCCATTCTAGGTCTCCCATGTTAAATTTATAAGTCTATTTATTTGTTTTTGTCTCTTCATATTGTCAATTTTTAGGTATCTCATTAAACTATGGAGGAGTACCAGTTTTTTTTTTGGGTTAAACCCTATTTTGGATTTTATAGTGTAGAAAGCATTATGGTGTGGAGAATTGTCACACCTCTACTTTTTTAAATTCTTTATTTTATTATTTTCCTGGCTTCAGATAACTTTTTCGGGGGTTTGGATAGAGTCCCAGTTTGAATTTTTGAGTTTTTTATTTAAAATGAGTGTTTTGGGCTTAGCGACATCTGGCACACGGGTAAAGCATGGGTTAGAGACCATGCGACAACGCCTTGGTCATCGTGAAACCTACCCATTAATCAAAATAAATTAAAAATTTAAACGAACAACAAAATGATGTTAAATGAGAGTTAAAATAAAAATAAGAATAATTAAATAGAATTAAAAGTATTTTTTAATAACAATAATAATGATAATATTATTATATGGAATTATTATTATTATTATTAAATATGAAATTAATATTATCATTATTTTTATCATTGTGTTATTATTAATTATTATTATTAATATTATTATCATTATTAAGTTAGATATATATATTTTAGGGTTTTATTTTTTTTCCTTTTCCCCTTCTTCCCCACACTCCCCTTCCTTCTACATGTAGCCACCCCCTTTTTCCCTAGCGATGATCTACCCTACTCTTGTTACACACCGAATTCCCTACTGAGACCTCTCCAGTGCCACAACCTCCTACCGACACACCTCTTGCTGGCATAGCCTCCGGTGCCACCACCGACCCTTCCACCCAGCGTGGCCCTCATCTAACTCTCCTCTATCCATTCAACCCTCCTTCAGTGACACCCTAATAGTGAACAGTCCCTCTAGCCACCCCCTTCCAATAGGCGCACCCCCTACGATATTTCCTTTATCCCCACTTCTTTTTTATTCATAACCCTAGATGCCATGTTAGATTAATTTTTTCCCTATGATTTCTAAATTGATGGGGGGTTTTAGTTGTTTAGTGTTTTTCTTCCTAGATTTAGTGTTTTGAAACCCTCTTGGATCAATTCTGGGCATGTGTTTTCATTCCTCCATGAGTTTGAGGTAGGATTTCCATGCACCTACATTTTTAAAATTAAGAAACTTTGATTTCATGCTTTTTTACCATAAATATGTGATAAATATGGTTGAGAAACCCTTGAATATAATTATTTAGTCTGCAAATGATTCTTTAATCCTTTCTTTGTAACAATTGGACTTGTTTTGCTAAATGTTGCACACCCAATGTTCAATTAAATGACTTTTTGGATTTTTCATGTAGTTTAAAATTTTTAGAATTAATTTATTGATGCTCCAGTTATTTTAATGAATTTTTAAACATTATTCACAACTTCAAAATACCCTTAATTTTTTGTTTATAGTGTTTTTATGTTTTTAGAACATGTCAAAAATATGTTTTAAAATTATTCCTTGCATATGCCTATGTGAATTTATACCAAATGTGTTTGATGAAATATTATGTTTGAAATTATGGTTCGTTTGGTATTTTGTAAATGATGTTTTGGTTATATATATATATATATAAGTTTGTAGTATCTGAATTCCCTTTTCCTTTAAAAATATGTTTTAAACTTAAATGGTGATTGGTGTTTCCCAAAATGGATTTCTAAAGTGGTTCGACATGAAATTGTTTATATTTTGTGTGAGTGTTTTTGGTATAATGTTTTAGAAAAATGTTTTTATAAATTTTTTGAAAGGTGAGAACCTTGTTTTTAAGATTACTTAAGGTGCATATGATTTTTGAATAAGGTTTTAAAGTAAAATTAAACACATGACATGTTTAACATGATGTGAGATTTTTTGATATTAATTGTAAAATTTTAATTAATGAAAGGAATATTTTTTAATTTACTTTAGATTATGTATGGATTTATAAAAAGGGATTTATAAATTGTTTGGTTTTAGATAGGATCTATGTATGGTTATTCATAAAATAGTTTGAAATGTGGAAATGTTGTAAGTTCAGTTTGGAATATTTGAAATGGCTTATTTGGAAAACTCTTAGAGGAGTGAGTCTTACCTTATTGGATGACCATGGGACAAGAGTGTCCTCGGTATTGGATCTACCTTGTATGATTATTTTTCAAAGGAATGTAATACTCCTAGAGGTTGTCAGGGTGGTGCTAATTTGTATGATAGGTGTGATGGTGTATATATGGATTGTTTCTTGATCTTGCTTGAAATAAACCTTTACGAACACAACATGGGAACCTAGAATATCTATGAGTATTACTAGGAATGATTTTTATATTGGTAGTTGATTTAATAACAAGTGGCCCATAGTAGGTGGATATATATGGGTTTATTTCTATAGGATTGGGCCCCTCATTCTGTCTTGAGTTAGGGTGGCCGGGTGTTTGGGAATTTTGATTTCATTATGTGTGAAATGCTTCTGAGGATGGGGCCCCATGTATTAGTATGTTATGGTTCTCCTCTGAGTTCTTATGATTTCATGTGTTTCTCTAATACTAGTACCTTTAGTACCATTTCCTTCATCGTGTGGAATCATGATCTTATGATTGGTTTGGTATTCATTTGGTAAATTGTGATCATGTGTTTTTGTTAAAAGGATTTTAAGACAAATGTTTTGGAAATAATAAGTACTCTCCCCTTTGTCACTTTTATGAAAAATAAGTCTTTCCTATTAGGTTCCTTTTTTATACTCTCCTTGAACCTTGTTTAAAATCAAGAGGGAAATGGAATATAATTGTTTGTTTTAAAATGAAAGGTGTATAAAACTTATAATTATACTTTGTAGTTCAAACCTATAAATCAATTTTTCTTTATTTAAATCATGTGTATTGGGAATAAAATTATTCGGGCCTATCTACTGAGTTTTATTACTCATTCCTATAGTGTTTTCTTGTTTTTATTTTATGTTGTAGGTTATAGCTTGAGTTTGATCACCTAAGGTGACAATTAGTTGTGGTTTGAAGAGTTTACCTCTAGGTTACATGGAGATGTCTTGGGTGTTAGGTTCAGTTTATATTTTCTGATTTAGCTTGTTATTCCTTCCCTAGAAAATTGTAAATAATGTGAAGTTTTGATAATGATCACTTGTAGTTTGGTTTGTTCTTTCAATTATTAAGTTTACTTGTTCATTTTTATTGGGAGAAACAATTGCCTTTGTATTTATTGATTCACTTGGAACTTGCTGCCAGCCTGGAAGGATCATGAACACCTCTCAGGACTTGTCGTAGATCATATTAGGTGACCGGTTTAGGGCTGACCTGTGTTAGTTCATGACATAACAACCACCTCTTTGGAAGGTATTTTTTAATTAGTATTTTCGGTTTTTTTTAAAGTCACACACATTTAATATACATCATATTCATATTAAATTTATAATTATAACATCTTATGTAATCATAATATTCTAATGTTTTATTCATTTTTTATGTATGCATGATTATAATTATTTATTTTTGGAATCCCTACTCCAACCGCCAATTAATGTGTTCAATCTATATTAATGTGTAACATTTACACAACCCATGATATGTGTTACTCACCCAAAAATATAAGTCAAAAAATGTTCATACATATCAGAATGCATGATATGCATAAGGTATATGAAATTTTTATATAAAGGCATATATTTATATGAGATTAATAATCTCTACATGAGTAAGCCCATAGTGGATGATATAAAATCCCAATAACCTTTCTTGATAAGGTATAATCCTCCAAGATGAGAGGTGGTTTATCTCTAAGTCCCTCTACCTGAGGATACCTTACTCAATATGGAATTTAGTTCATGATATCTCTGATACCTAATATACAAAAACTATGACCAAAAACTAAATTCAATCTAATAACTTCAATTACAAACCTAAGTCAAGGTATTTGAAAAATAAATTTTATAGAGTGGTACCTAGAATGTAATGAAAGGTTATATCACCTAGATGTAGTTTAACAATTAAAATAAAGCATAAACATTCATAATATAAAAAAATTTATAACTATAAATAAATCAATTAATGAAATTTAAATAAACAAAAAAATTTAAATAGTTAAACTTGAGATAAAAATTTATAAATAATTAATAAATGAAATCTAATTATAAAACCCTTTTTTTAAATTATCTAACATTATGGACATTAAATATTTTTAAATATGAAATATTTTATACTCAATACAATATGAAGTCTTTAATATTATTTATATTAAATGAAACTTAAGTTATTATTTAAACCTTTTTATTAAATCAACTTTCAAAACCTTTTTGATGTATTTTAAAGAATATTTTAAATAATATCATTAAATGAGGTCCCCTTTAAATTTAAATAGTTTCAAATTAATTAATTATAAACAAATCATAATTATTAATAAAAATACATTTTATATTTTGAAAATATTTATGAGATTTATAAACAATTTTATAAATCACTATATAATATTTAAATAAAAAATTTATTTAAATATTTCAAAGATTCCATATGTTTTTTGGTAAAATGGTTTTAATACCCTTTATTATTCTTTATAAAATTTATAAATCATATTAATTAAAAAAGGATATTCTTAATATTAACTCATTAATATTAAAGGAATATTTTTATTTAAGGTTTCAAAAACTTTAAATCTGTTAATTATAAACACTTTATGGTTAATTAATTTATAAAAATTTTATTATTATTATTATTATTATTACAAACATTCCATGAATATGAACATAAACACTTTAATATTATTATTATTATAAATTTTTTATAGTCTTCAATATATGACATTACACTTTAAATATTTGATATTCTAAGAATTATAATCAATTTTATAATCCAATTACCACTATGTATGCACATTACGTAATACAAATTTCATATATTTAAACATTATTTATACCAAAATTAATCATTAAAACCATTTTTTATGTGGTTTAAATAATTTTTCAAAATAAGGCCACTTTTAATTTGAACAATTTCAAATTAAATATGAATAATTAATTAAATGTATTTTTTATATTTTTAGATTATTTACATCATTTAGAAACTCTTTATAAATTAATCTTATGATCTCTAAATTAAATTTTTTCTTCAAGATCACAAGGAATGCTATATATTTAGGCAAAAGGTATTTTAAAAATTAACAATTAATATCAGTAATATTTTTTTGAAAATATTTCATAAACATTTATATATAATTAATTATAAAAAATTTATTATTAATTAATTTATAAACCTTTTATAAATTTAAATATTCCCAAAATACCATCTACTATGGTTTATAAACATTTTATAAACCATACATATTTGAAAAAATATTTATCAATTAACAATAAATATTTTACAGTTAATTAATTTATCATTCACTTATAAATGTTATAAATATTTCAAAATATCTTTTCCATTATTTATAAATAATTTATAAATAATAAAATCCAATTCAAAATTGATTTTTTTTATTAAAAAAATATTTATTTTCAAAAACAAGAATAATAAATATGAACTTTTCAAAATTGATAAGGGACAATTTTTTTATTAATACTGTATTATTAATGTTATTTCAATTTTATTAACATGTATAACATAAAAGAATAAATAACTAAATAAAAATTTTATTTAATTATTGAATATCAATGTGATTTTTTATATTTATTCTTAGGCTTGAAATATCCCAATTTACTATTTGTAAAATGTGTTATTCATTAATCCATTATAATGAACACATTGATTCATCAATGAAGGCTACACTCTGATACCACTGTTGGTTACAAAATCTATATTCCTCATATAGACACTTCCAACCTGACATCTTTATGAACCTATAAAAGAAATTCATTTCCCTAACTGTTTTTGAATGAAACTCTTTACATCATAATGGAGTTCCTAGGTGGAGATCCATACTTCTTCACACTTTCTTGCAAGAGAGTTCCCCAATAATTAGCTAACCCTTTATCCTTTACTTTGATACCTATTTTGGGTTTTCATTATCTATTATATAGACATGTAATTAGAAGAAAAACACAAATATATATGATATATATCAAAAATAATCAATTGGTAATAAATGAAGAACATAAATGTGCGTACCTGGATATCTAATATAATAATCTCCAATGAGTTTTCATGATGAAGAACTCTAGAACAAAAAATAAATTATTCTTTCCACCAAGGGATTATACCAACCTTCAGACCCTGATATTAATCGGTGGACTCCCATACACCTGAATAGGTACTATCATTTTCACTAAGGATGATGAAAAAGCTACTGGAAGGAAGATAACTTTGAGAGGCTTGTCCAAAAATTGTTTGTATCCAATATGAGGGATTTTATCACATTATATAACCACTCATGATGTGTTTCATTTAATAAAACACATAGTCCATATTCAATATATCCATATACATTTATTTCAATTATCATTAATTCATTGAATCCTATTTAATGAATGATCAATCATTTTAATCCATTCATAATGGAATATCAATGAAACTGTGTAGAAAAAAATTTCACCTAAATTAAATATTCATTTAATTATTTTAGTGCATATTCAATATTATCAACACACAGTTTTGGATTTATTAGAGCTAAACAAGTCCTTTTGTTTTTCCAATGCGGATAAAACCTGGGATGTTTTATCGATGCTAAATAAAGTACTGATAAAAATTCTTAATTTCAGCAATGTGACGATTCATTAATATCACCCTAAAATATCCAAATAAATTAAATATAAATAAATTATAAATAAATTTATATTACAAACATTTCAATACATTATAAATGTTTATTAAAACATTTAAAATTTCCAACTAACTAGAAATCAATCCAAATCATTGGAGATTAGGTCTCCATGTATTTTGATTCCCTTGGGGCTCCCTTCCAATAATACCTAATCGTGATACCATTTTTCAAAAACACCACACCTAGATCAAAGAAAAAAATCATGTATCTGTAATAAAAAACAATGCTAATTTTAGTAATACTATAAATAAATAAATAGAACATAAATGTAATACAAGAAGAAATAAAGAAAAAATAAATAAGATATTAACATTATTGATAAAAAATAATACATAAATAAATAGGATAACATAATACATAAATAAAACATATTATAAAGTAATATATTTCTCTGAATGCATTTTCTTTGTTTTTAGTATGTGATGCACATTCAATCATACCGGTCACACCACATGTAATATTGGCGTGAAATTAATTACTACATGTTAACAATGGATAATAAATAACTTTCCTAAAGTATCATAATTATGTTAACATGTTTTCTATGTTTTGACTATATGTAGCATGTTTTGAACTAAAATGTGTATTTTAAATAAAAAACATGAACTTTAAATTATATTAGTCACAATGCATGTAGGATTGAATTTAAGTTATTTTTTACATTTAATAAATAAATAAATAATAATTATCTTGAGTTATTAGAAGAATTAAAGTGTATTTTTTCACTTTTGAACTAAAATGTTACTTTTAAATAGAAACACACACTTTTAGTCATATTGGACACATTGTGTGTTAGATTTATGTGAGGTTAATTACTATATGTAACAAAAAAATTATTGGTATTTTTCATAAAGTAAAAATATAATTCAAGTGTGTTTGATTAGTTTTGAGTATGTGACATATTTTTTGAACTAAAATTTCAATTTTAAATTAAAACATGAACTTTCAGTCATATTGGACACTCTGTACATTAGATTAATGCGTGGTTAATTAATACATGTTCAAAATTAGTTTTTTATATTTTTCCTAAAATATTAATGAATTCAGAGTATGTTTTATTGTTTTTGAGTATGTGACCCACATTTTTAACTCAAATTTCACTTTCAAACTAATAACATGAATTTTCACTCATACTAACCGTGCCATGTAACAGATTGAAGTATGATTAATTTCTACACATTAGAAATAAATTATCAATATTTTTCCAATATTATCAATAAAATCCAAGTGAGTTTTATCATTTTGAGTATGTGACATGTGTTGTAAACTAAAATGTTACTTTTATATAGAAAACACACACTTTGAGTCTTACCATCCACACTGTGTGTTATATTGATGTGAGTTTTAATATACATGTAAAAAATTAATAATAGATTATTTTTCTAAATAATAAATACAACCAAGTGTGTTTTCTGGATTTTGAAAATGTAATGAGAATTTTTAAGTAGGATTTTACTTTTAAGTTGAAAACATAAACTTTAAATCATATCATTCACACTGTGTGTGATGCACACCTATCATGGGGAATTAAAAATATATATTTTTTATTACCTAAGTATAGTTTAGTTGGTTAATATAGGGTTGTATTCAGAAGAGGAGTGCACAAAAAATAGTTTGTCACTTTTTAGAATAGTTTGAGAAAATTAATTTGATTTTATTTTTGAAAAATTGGTTTGTGAAATTTTAAATTTTAGAGTCATATTAAATGAATGATTTTAAATAGTTTATGAAATGTGGTGAGTGGGTAAGGATTGGATAGACCTAGTTTAATGCTGCCATAGTTTCTGATTTTTACCAGTTTTTATACTACTGACTGCTGATCATGAGATTCATCTACCGACCCATCTACATCCCTTGGATAAATGAACATAGAGATAATTTATCTATCTAAAAGCTCAGATTGGTATACCCTTATTCCTATGTGTGTTGTGTTATAGTGGGTCCTCTTGAATAATTATGAAAATCCCTATATAGGTATTTTTGTTCCTTAATAAACCAATAGTTCTAACTTAAAATTCCACACACATGATGAAGAATGTTGAGAACTCACAACCCAACCATAATCTGTTCCACCATATATGAAAAATAATATACTAAAGGGAGAAATGAATCATTAACCAAGGAAATTAAAATTGAGATAATCAAAACCTAAAGTAATCACATTTCAAATTTAAAGCTCAAACTAAATAATTGAAACTAGAAATAAGAAGAAAGAAATGAATTTTATTCAATTTAAGAATACAAACTCAAGCATCACAAAATTGTATAGGATTAACTTTTTTGATCACTAAAAATAACTAACCCTCCATAGTTGGGGTATTCCATTTAATACCAGAGGATGAAGGCATCATATGAATAAAATAAAATAAAATAAATAAACGAAGATAAAATAGTAAAGTAACATAATAGTAGAGTTTCCCCATCCAACACTTACCCTCCTTTAGTCGGCCCCCTTTCAATCCACAAGGCCTCTATTTATATAGATAAAAATTAGTCTTGGGGTATCATTATTCCAAAATAAATGATTCTGGGTCAATCTTGGGGGTTCTTGGTGGTATCGGGGTAAAAAATTGCGCATTCTATCATTATTCACACCAAATCTTATGAATATGAGTCTATCAAGTCACTTCATATAATGAATGACATTAAAAACTTGTAATGTGTGAGGATGAACGTCTCATGACATGTTTCATGATTTAAATACCTATGGACCTAGACCACATGTGTCACATCATTACCATAATTGTCACACCATGACTTATGATGTTATCACCAAAAATTGCATTTTTCTTCTTCACATATTGTATTCAAATCATGAAATCCTTTGTATTTCACATCATGAATTACATTAATGACATGAATTTTTGTTTTCCAGTTGATTTCACCCAATTTAATCCTAGTTATTTAGTTTTGAGCTTCGGTCTTGATTCTTTAATGTTTCTTCATCACAGGATATCATTTAGATTGTGAAATCATCACTTTATTCCTCATTCCCGATCTTGTATTGTATAATTCCATAAAACAATAAAACAACTAAATATCGGTATGTTTAATCACTTAAATTTCATAAAACATATGTTTTTTATTCAAATAATCATTCAAAATATTACTCTATTAATTCCCCCACACTTAGAACTTGTTTTTCCTCAAGTATATAATCTCAAAAAAAATAACAGAGGAACAACATGTTGCCAATATTTAAATTCTAAATAAATTAAATCAAATGATTATCAAGTGGGATAAAACTTTCAAGATCCACATAAAACATCAATTAAACTCCACAATTTTCAAATAAACTATTCAACCCAAGTATTTTAATCTTTCCCATTGAAAAATAGTGGGTCTTATCCTTTAATTCATTCTTATATCGTAATTATTTATAATCAAACAATCCAAAAAATGATTTATCTCATAATGGATTCTTTTTTCTCACCAACCATGATAAAAAAACATGTATAGTTATGCTATTATCATGAATACATGCTCCTTTTCAATAGGTTTAAAAAGGATCTATATTCACTACTTTTTAAATATGAAATTCATATAAAATCATGAGGGATTTTCAAATAAGTTTATGATGAATCTGAGGCATAATGTTAGTAGGGATTTATGTTTAAAATATTAAGGATAAAAAAGTAGTTTTAACCTTCAAATCATAATATATTATATTTAAATTAAAGTGCAATGAATATTTCTCTAGTAATATGACTACTACCACTTTCTAGAACTTAGAGTAAGGTCATGATCAATGTATGTATAATGAAATAATTGAACCCTTCGGAAATATTCTCTATTTTTTTCATTCTCTCTATTTTTTACTTATTTGTTTTAACTTTTTATATTGTTATTCCTGAACAAATATAACATTCACCACCTAACCACATATAATAAAATCATCAGTATGGTAATGGTGATTTTTTTTTCAAAACATAACCCATGTTTTTCAATTTTTTTAATAAGGTAAAATGATAAGTACAATGTATGTAACATGATCTTATCCTAATACCTAAAATAAAAACCCATAATTTTTCCATACATTGTGATGCATCCCTTCAGCCAAGGATTCCCACTCTCCATCACTTAAACTTTAAAATACCATTAAATATAAATAGAGTGGGGAAGGAATGAATATAAATATCTTGTAATGTGGCTCATTCTTAGGACATTAACAACTTTTACTAGATAAAAAAGGTTTGAGTTCATGATGGGTCCAAGGGTAAGGTCTTAACAATAAAAATTTCCACAAACACTTTAAATGTGGTTTCACACAACCATGGATTTGAGCAGTTCCAATGAAAGTTATTATAGGTGACATACCCCAAGATCTCACAAGAAATATGATCAAGATAATATATAAAGTATTTGGTCTATAAATCCTCTTGGTAATGGAAAATATGAATTTTTTATAATATCTCATGACATGAAATAATAACAAATCAATCCCTATAAATATAAAAAAAATTCAAAGTATGAAAATGTTATGGAAATTTCATTTACTTGAATCAATTAATTCCATTAAATCACGAGTTATCAATTCAATATCCATGATTTAATATAATTATTAAATTACCCTTTTTATTATTCAATATCATTATCATTGAAATCTAAAACATAGTATCATGGGATTCATAAGAAATTCATGTCTTTTAGATCAGTCAAGTAAAACAAAAAAGCTAATAGTGGGCATACATTTTTATTTTAAAGTAAAAAATAGACTTAAAAAAAATGAATTAAAAATAAAATTAATGTACAAGAAAAATCCCCTTATAAATTATGATTAATTAGAGTTTCACAGGTACTTCTTTTTATATTATATTATAAAATATTTTTATGGCGTGAACATTTTTCACGGTGTAAATTTTCATTTCATGACTCCGTTTCTTCAGAATTCACATATCATGACTTCCATTTATGATAAAAATTATGTGTAGATAGTGTCCTAAAATTAATCTTTAATACCTTTATTTCTATGTTGATAGACCTGAAAATAATAATAAAAAGAACTAATTGTGCAGGCCTATTCAAATATGATTAAATAGTAGTTAGAGGAAGAGTGGATTGAGGAAAAAAATGCGGGTTAAATCCAAGAAGCACTTTTGTTTAACATCAATTTATCAACTCAAAAGATGGTTTTTTTAAATAAATCCTAGACTATAGGACCCCCACACTTAATTGATTCAGTTCCCTCAATTAATTTTAATTTATTTTTCATATAAGTAGATTTAAAATAGAATTATAATATTTAATTAAATGTAAGGAATGGTATAACCCGGCGGGTCTTCATTGGTAATCATGGTGAAGGAGAGTAATCTACTCCACCAGTTCTCAAGGTAGTGTCCCATGGTACTTCTTCAGCCTCTTCCAATTTACAGTGAATTCATTTTCACCACTTTCCTTTGTAATATGTATCACACTAAGGGGGTATACATAAATATAATTAAAAGGTCTGTCCCATATGGAATGAAGTTTACCTGGAATTAGTTTAAGTATGGATTTATATAATATTCCACTATCTCCATGGTTGAATGTTCTTGGTTGAATTATCTTATCATGGTCCATCTTTGTTCTCTCTTTGTAGATCTTTGAATTTTTAAAAGATTCACTCCCAATTTACTCTAGCTCTTGAAGATTTAATCTCCTCTCTTTTATTGATTTGTCAAGGTCCATATTCATCTCTATTACTTAGTAATAGGATTTGTGTTCCAATTCCAAAGGGAGGTGGTAGCTCTTTCCACAAACCAATCTATAGGGGATCATTCTTATGGGTGTGTTGTAGGTGGTCCTATAATCCCTTATGGTATCTTCTAAATTTTTTCTCTAGTACATCCTGTTGGGTTTAATAGTATTCTCTATAATTTCTTTGATTTATATGTTTGAGATTTTTATGACCATTTTTTGTGTGGATGGTATGGTTTTAACACTTTATGATGCTCACCATAATTATTTAGTAATGACTCTGTATTCTTATTGTTGAAATTAGTTCCTTGACCACTGATGATGTCTCATGGTACTATAAACCTATGAAATATATTAGTCCTGAAAAAATCACAGACAAATTTATAATCATCGGTCGTTATAGATTTTTCTTTGACCAATTTTGAAACATAATGTATATCTAGTAGAATATATGAATTACCAAATGACATTGTGAATGTTCCCATGAATTATATCCCCAATAATTAAAAAATTTCACAAAAGGTAATTAGTTTTTGAGAAATTTCTTATACTTTTAAGATATTAACTAAAAATTGGCATTTTTCACATTTAAAAAAAATCCTAAGCATATTTGAATAAAGTGGGATAATAAATTTTTTCACATAAAACAATTCATGAACATACTCTGGGTTCCAAAGTGGCCTCTATAAGTTAATAGTTTACAAAATTTAATAACCAATACAATTTCACTTTCAAGTAAACATATTATAATTACATGAATAGTTCATATTTTTCAGAGGAATGTGTTTTACCATATATAATATCTGAAGTTAGATTTTTTTTGATGTTGATGAGAGTTTATATGAGTTGGTACCTAATATGTGACTAAATAATTGAAAATTTTGGTATACTAAAAAACTTCTCCTTTTATGATGTTATCCTGATAATTGATCATTGAGGGGGTTCTGACATGGAATCTCTACTTTATTAATGTTGGGTAGTCTTCTAAAATGACCAACCACTTGATTTTTGATTCCCTTATTGTCTTTAATTTCCAAGTTGTACTCTTTTAAGAGAAGTATCCATATTACCAACCTTGTCTTAGAATCAAACTTATTCATTACATACATGAGAGATGTATGATCAAAAAAATGAAAAATTTAGTTCCAAGTAGATAATATGTGAATTTATTTAGAGAAAAAACAACTGCAAGGAACTCCTTTTCTATATTCATGTAGTTGATATATGTGGAATCTAATGTCCTAGAAGCATAATAAATTAATTGATGTTTTTTGTCTATTTTTTGTGAAAGGGTGGTTTATATATCTTGTTTTGACACATCACAGAGTATCTAAAAAGGATGGTCCTAGTTGGGTGGTTGCATTATTTGTGGTCTGATCAACCTTTACTTCAATTCATAAAATGATTTCTTGCATTCTTCATCAACATTAAAATCATATTCTTTTAATAGTAATCTTTATATAGGGAGGTATGTATTACTAAAATATTTTATGAATCTTCTGTAAAATACTACATGTCCTAGAAAGGATCTAACACTTATTAAATAATATAGGTATAAAAAGGAATTTATTACTTCAAATTTTGAATTACCTTCCATAGTTCCCATCTATGAAATTATTTTCCCTAACAAGGTTCCTTTTTGACCATGAAATGACATTTTTTAAAATTTAAAATAATATTTTTCTGAATGCATGTTTATAAAACCTTTTCCAAATTTCCTAAAAAAGGATCAAATGAATTAAAAAAATCATAAAGTCGTCAAGAAATAACTCCTATAAGTTTTCAATATGATCTGATAAAATACTCACCATACACAATTGAAATATACATGGGGAATTATATAGCCCAAAAGGTATCCCCTTGTATGTGGAAGTTCCAAAAAGTAAGGTAAAATTCATCTTTTCCTGGTCTCCTTGTGCAATCGGTAAATAGAAGTATCATGAAAAACCACCTAAAAAGGAATAATTAGTTTACCCAACCAACCATTCTAGAATTTGATCAATAAATAAGATGGGTAATTGGTATTTTTGATTAACTTTATTCAGATTCAAGTAATCTATAAACACCCTCCATTTTTTTGCACTCTCATGAGGATCAGTTCATTTTTTTCATTTTTAAAAGTGGTCAAACTGATTTTTTTTGGAAAACATGGATGAAGATGACCCACTAAGAATATAATACTGGGTAAATGATATCGGCTTCTAGTGATTTTTCTTTCTATTTATTAACAATATCTATAATGGTGGGATTAAGTCTTATTTTTAGTTTTCTCACTAAGAAGGAATCACCTTCTAAAAATATTTAATGAGTGTATGCATTGGGTTTAATCTCTGGGATAAATTATAGACTCCATACTATGGATTAGAGATTCTTTTTAGAAGTTTAGTAAATGTTTTTTCATGGGACTTAGATTGATTCTTTGAAATGATCACCAATAATTTCTTTACTTCTACATAGTAAACATACTTTAAATTACTTGGTAGTGTATTTAAATATACTCTTAGGGGTTGTTCAAGATAAGATATTGAATTGAGGTTTCCTATATCTAAGGCTTGAATATACCATATCATGTCATATTATTTTAATATTTCATCTAAAAAATTAGAAGATTCCTATTCTTCTAACTTGAGATCAAGATTTTGGGGTATTTTAGAATAGGTATTTTCAAATGAAAAATGCTCTCATAATGCTAAGAATTCACAAAGAATACTTAAAACTTAAATTGGTTTTGTAATTTCTTCAAGAGATATTTTATAAAGCGAGTGAATACTGAAAAAATGTTTCATTACATCAATAATGATGAAGTGTGTTGTACTATCTCTAAGTTCTCTGATGAGTGTTCCTTCATAGATAGTAATGATGGTATTTTCTTTCTTTAGGAAATGTCTCCCCATAATGATTGGAGAGTGGACCGGTTTCCTGTCTTATTCCATGGTAAGGACATAAAATTTATCTAGAAGGATCATTTATCTAACTCCTCTGAGTAGATATTCTATAACTCCAACTGGGAAAACTGTGAATCTATTTCCAAATTACACCACCAATCATGTTGGACTCAATTCTCCAATCTGTAAAGCAGAAAACAATGAGTGAGGAATGAAATTTATTAAATTACCCAAATCAAATAACAAATTAATAAAATTTAAAGAGCCAATAGTGTAAGGAATAGAGAATATACATGGATATTAAAGTTTTTATTGTATCAATAATGTGATTAGTGATGATATGATTCTCCCTAATCTAATTTTCTCATTTCCATCAAGTTATATTCTCTTGGTGAATTGTTATTTCAGAATTTTTGAATATTTTAGGATTTTACTGATGACATATAGAAGTGGGATGTTGATTTAAACCTTATAAAAGATTTCTTATATTTTCCACTAAAGTATCTCCTCTTCACCCTTCTCCAACCCAGCAAACACAGAAGGTAATAGTTCTTGGATGTCCTTTTTTTCTATTTATTTCTTATATAAGGGAATTTTTGGTTTCTCTTTTCTGAACCTTGTCCCTGTTACTTTGTTTTTTATGGTCCCCTAATTTTGTATGGATGGTTTGAGCTTCATAATGTTGGTTAGAATCACGAGTTGTACTTTGTTTGGCTGGATGGAGATCTTTTCCACTTCATTTTATAATCACGGTAATTATTTACTTTAGATTTGATATTGTTTGTGCTTGTATCTTTCCTTCATTATTGGTTAAAAAATCAAAAATACTTCCAAATTAGACTGTTATCTTATCTACCTTATTATTTAGCTCTGAAATATCTACTCCTTGTTGGTTCTATTGAGAACCTTTTAATGGTTTTTTCATATAGTTTATGTTGGAAAGGTGGTAGATGAAATTATTTATACTAATGCAGAATATTATAGAGTTTTTGAAATGATAGTGGGTTATAATATTACTACTGCTGGAATAGAGGTTTCTTAGGGTATTGGTTTGGGTTGGATGATCCTATCCGGATTTTCTGATTCTAGTATCCTGGTTAGGCTTGGAGATTACATGGCTGATTTTACTGAAACTTTTGTGGTGGAAAAACTGCAGTATAACTTTTTATCCCATGAATTTCAAGACATTGGTTGGTAAAATCGTTAGTTGAAGATCATAAACTACATAACTGAGTCATTCCATGTTTTCCACTTACATTATTCATAGTTATTTTTTTCACCAAAATAGTTTGTTCACAAATTTTTATTATACATAAAGGTGATGAATCAAATGTTTATACCTTCTGTATACCCCTTATACCCATACCTCTAGTTCCAAATAACTGTGAGTTTTGAGAAATTTTTTTAATTAGACCTATGACATCTACTGGTAACTTGTTTATTAAGGATCCTACAAATAAGGCTTTGAGTAGATTTTTTTCATTATCTAGTAGGCCCTAGTAGAAGAAAATGAGGAAGTGGTTCTCCTCCACAGTTTGATGTGGGAAGCTAGCACAAAGCTTCTTGAACCTCTCCTAGTATTTGTAAAGTTTTTCTTCGGTTGACTGATGAATAACATAGATTTCATTCCTGATCACCGTGCTTCAAGATGTATGAAAAAATATTTTCATAAACTATCTCTTAAGGTCTTACCAATCATTGAATTCAACTATTTTTAGGTTATACAACCATTCTATTTCATCTCCTTCTAGTGAAATGTGGAATTTACTCAACTTAACATATTTTTATGTAACTCATCAAGGGATAAAACTTGAGAATACACATGTGGATTCTTGAATATATATATTCAATTTTTATCTTGTAAGGAAATGGAATTTATGTATAATTTTATTCATTTTAATTCATAAATAAAAATCATTCTATAATGAAGAAAAAACTAATTATTTTTTTTTGGTTAGAAAATTGCAGCACAAAGAGATTCCGTAGGGTTTGGTAGGGATTTCCTACCATATATTCAGGTTCAGAGAAAACAAAAAAAGTTTGACTTGAATTTATGAGTTTTATTTACTTTAACCTTGATTTAAAGTTTATTTTTCTTAATTGGGTTATTTATTTTTCAATTTTTGGATTGAAGTTAATGAATTTATTATTTGTTTCTCTGGTAATTCAATGTTATATTTTTTTGGTTTTTTTGAGGTATTTCCTCCCTAATAATGATTCCAAGTTTGAAACATGCCTATTATGGGGTGTGGAATTATTTTTATTACCTAATTATAATATATTTTGTTTATCTAGGGTTTTCTCCAGAAGAGGAGTAAACCAAAAAAGGGGCTATAAATTTTTTGAATGGTTTGAGAAAAATAATTTGATTTTGATTTTTGTGAAATTGGTTTGTGAAAATTAAAATTTGTACATTAGATAAAATGAACAATTTTAGAAAGTTTATGAGAAGTGGTGAGTGGGTTGGGCTTGGTTGGACCTAGTGTAATGCTATCCTAATTTTCAAATTTTACCAATTTTTCTACTAAAAACTGGTAAGAGATCTATTCATCTACTTATTACTCTCTCTCTCCCTTGGACAAATGGTTATAGATAGAATTTATCTATCTGAAACATTAGGTTGTTATAACATCCCTATTAGCATAGAATTGTAGTGAGTCTACTTGATTAATTATGACAATACCTAACTAGGTGTTGTTGTTACCTAATAAACCAATATTTTCAACTTATAATTCAACACACATGTTGACAAATGTCAAGAACCCCCCACTCAAACCTAATCCATTCCACCGTATACAAAAAATAATTGGGTGGAGGGAGAAATGGATCATTGACCAAGGAAATTAAAACTTACTGAATAAAATCCTAAATAAAACACATTAATAATTTAATACTCAAAATAAATAATTGAGACTATAAAGAAGAATAAATAAAATATCTTTATTCAATTTAAGAATACAAACTCAAGAATCTCAAAATGGTCAATCCTTCCGTTTCTTGACCACTCAAAAGAGTTACCCCTCTATAGATGGGGTAGTCGAGTTAAGGTGGGAGGAAGAAGGATTCGTTGTAATAAAAGAAAATAAAAAGGAAAATAAAATATTAAAGTAATGAAACAAAAAGGTTTCCTTATCCAACAATTCCCCTCCTCGAGTTGATCCCCTTTCAATCCCCCATTCCTTATATTTGAAGAGATAAAAATGATCCTCAGGGTGTCATAATGACCCAATAAATGGGTTTTCATCAATCCCTAAGGTTCTTGGTGGCATTGGGGTAAAAATAGGGTTTTCTTCCATTATTAATATTAAATCTATCAAATTTGATTCTGTAAGGTAATTTCATGTCATGAATAACATTAATGACATGTAATGTGTGAGGCCAAAATTCTCATGACATGTTTCATTCTTTTAAGACTTCTTTGGTCATGTCCCACATGTGTCATGGTGTGACCATAAGTGTTATCCCGTGACTTATGATGTCATTTCCCAAATTTTTTTAGCTTCATGTATTGTATTCACATCTTGTAATACTTTATGTTTCATTTCATGAATGATATTCATGACATGAATTGGTGTTTTCTAGATAATTTCATTTAGTTTCATCTTGGTTCTTCAGTTTTGATCTCCGATATTGTTCCTTCACTTTTCCTTCATAACAATATATCATTTAGATCATGAAATCATCACTTTAACACTCAGTCCTGATCTTTTGTTGTACCCTTCCACTAAATAATAAAACAATTCAATTACACTAAGTTTAATCACATAAAGTGCATAAAAATATGTTTTATATTCAAATAACATGAAAAATATCACTCTATCAGTGTGTTAGATTGATATGAGATTAATTATTACATGTAGAAAATGAACTATCAATATTATTTTTCTAAAGTATCAAGATAATACAAGAGTGTTTTCTTATTTATGAGTATGCGATGCATTTTGTGAACTAAAATGTTACTTTTATTATGAAAATACACATTTTGAGACATATTGGACACACCATGTATTGGGTTGATATGTAGTTTATTCTTATGTGTAAAAATGAATCATAGATCAATTTACTAAATTATCCAAGAAATATGAGTGTGTTTTATTGGTTGTGAGTATATGATGCATGTTTTGAACTAAAATGTAACTTTTAAACTAAAAATAAGAACTTTTAGTAATACTGGCCACACTACGCATCAGATTGATATGAGATTAATTCATACATGTCATCAATGAATTATTGATCATTTGACTGAATTATCAAGATAATATTATTGTGTTTTCTTATTTCTGAGTATATGATACATATTGTGAACTAAAATGTTAATTTTATACTAAAAAGTGACACTTTCATTCATACTGAAAAAACCATGTATAATATTGATGTGAGATTTATTTATAAACATAATAAATTAATAAATAATATTTTTCCTAATTTATAATAAAAATATGAGCACTTTTTCTTAGTTTTAGTATGTGACATGTGTTTTCAACTAAAATGTCACTTTAAAATTGAAAAAATGTACTTTTAGTCATACTAACCTCAATCTATGTCAAATTTATGTGAGATTAATTCCAAAATATAAATAATTAATCATCAATTTTTTTCTAAAGTATTAATAAAATTTGAGTGTGTTTGATTAGGTTTGATTATGTGACACATGTTATGAACTAAACTGTTGCTTTTATAGTGAAAACATGAACTTTGAGTCATACCGACCACATCATGTGTCAAATTAAGATGTGGTTGATTTTTAAAACTTAAAAATGAATCATGTATTATCATAAATCATCACAAAAATTCAATTTTGGTAGCTCATTTTTGAGTATGTGATGTGCGTTTTGAATGGAAATGTCACTTTTAAACTAAAAAAATGTACTTTTAGTCATATCGACCACACCGTGTGTCAGGTTAATGTGATATTAATTCCCACACATCATAAATAAATTATTAATATTTTCTATAATTTTTTTATGATAATCCGATAACATTTTCTCAGTTTTGAGTTTACGATGCATGTTGTCAACTAAAATATCACTTTTAAATGAAAACACACACTTTCAGTCATACCGGTAAAATCATGTGTCATATTTATGTGAGGTTGTATGATATATATAAAAAAAAATTAAAAATCATAGTCTTAAGGTACCAATACAATTAAAGTGTGTTTTCTCATTTTTGAGTATGTAATGCATGTTTTGAACTAAAATGTCACTTTTGAACTGAAAACATGCACTTTTAGTCATATCAACCATACTGGATGTTTGATTAATTCAAGAATAATTCATATATTTTAAAAATAAATTATATATAATTTTCCTAAAGCAGTAAGACAATATGATTTCATTTTCTATGTTTTGAGTAGGCGATACGCATTGTGAAATAATTTTCACTTTTAAATGAAAATATACACTTTTAGTCATACTGACCATATCATGTGTTAGATTAATGTGGTATTTATTCCTATATTTCAAAAATAAATCATAGATAATTTTCCTATATTATCAATATAATTCAAGTTTTGTTTCATTGTTTTGAGTATGTGGCATGCATTTTGAATTAAAATGTCATCTTAGGCCAACCTAAACTTCTTTTAATAAGTGAATTTGTCATTAAGATTACCATATTAATAAATTCATCCCTATAATTTCTTATAACATGTCAAAAAAATATTAATCTAGTCTCAGTAATATTCTAATTAATTAAAGGCACTCCAACTTTCTCTCAAATGCATTCATTATTAATATTATCCGTATTAGTATTCCCACAAGTCCATATTAACATTTTCAGTTCTTCTGCCATCATTATTTATTCAAGTTGTCTTGTAAATGAACAATAATCACTAATATAGAGAATAACTGGTTTAATAACAATATTATAAAATTTAACCATCAATTTCAAGGGAATTTTATTATCACAAATCACCCTAAAATCTTTTATCTATTTAATATATATGGTTTAAATCATATGAGATGCATCTGCATTAATATCTCTATCACATTTTATAAATGAGTCTAAAAATTGAAAAAGATCAAATTTTGATATAACATGGGCTCCTAATCTCACATCCATAACATTATTATATAATCATTTTCGAAAATGACACTCCGTATCCATATTAATATAGAAAACTTTTGATTCTAAAATATATCTCCATAAAAATAACTTAAAATAGTAATAAAATTAACTAAATAAGAATTAAATAAAACAAATATTTATGATCTCAATGAAATAAAAAAATTATAAATGTGATAAGAAATAAATTCTTTATAATTCTTATAAACATTCTGAAACCATGTAAGCTACCCACCCATTCTAAATAAAATCCATTTCTTCATTTAAATATGTCGATTATTGATAGTCCTAGTAGTAATGAAAAAATATTGTTAATGAAATAGTTAATAATTATTTTAAATGAAATTTTAATTACATTAAATCATTCTTCTTTGGGGATGCTAGTTTGGGGATGAAATAAGATATATTTCATAAATTTATAAATGTAACAACCATAATCGATTTGATTACATTGTTTTAGATACTACAGAAACATTGAAAAAAACAATTATTTTATTTTGATATATGTTTTTATAGTGAAATATTATTCTATATAAATTAATACTTATCTAGTTATAGAAATCCATAGGTTTCTCAAGAACTTTGGTCACCCTTACACTATGATTTTGATGATAAATAAATATAACGCCATTATTAAAAAATTATTATTAAAATATAATATAAACCATATAATTTTAAGCTTATTTGTAAAATATTTAATTCACTATGTTACAAATTTAAAAGGGACATAATTTTTGGTCAATTTTTTGTACATCCATGCATTGGATATAAAAAATATATATTTAGAGTATCCAAATTGATAATAATTATCATCTAATGATTCCTAGAAATAAAATAAATAAGTAATGGAAAAAATGAAAATATATTTTATATTATTAGAGTGTATAATTTTAACCCTGCATTATAGGTATTAAGAATATCATGCCTTCTGTTATTTTCTTTTCAATCTATATGGCTACCTGGTGTTCTCTAACTAAAATTTCATCTTTATCCATTGATTTTTTTGTGTATAACTGATATGAAGACTAAACAATCCAAAAAAAATTCGCATCATCTTCCCATTAATTTTTTTGATATAAACACTAATAGAAAATATAAATAATATTAAACTTTAATTACTATAGTAGATAAATCATTTTAAAAAAAATTATAAAAATATACCTCATATATACATCAACCGAGACTCTCAACCATTCATTATTAAGAATTTAATTTACATTCTCAAGATCAATCCTATCAGTAATGACCACTCTATACATTTATTAATCATATTCAATGAAGTACATAATTTTGTCTTGGAATGTCATAACTTCATGAACTTTTAATGTTAATAAATGTGGCAGTGTAATTGGTGGTGTAAAGTTTGTACTCTTGAATGGTCCTTTTAATCTATTTTGACCCTTTAGATTATATTGACTTTAAATCCTATTTCAACTTCTATAATAACATACCTTAATTCAACAATTTTTTCATTATTTGAAAAAAAACTGCATAAAAAATATATGGGAAAATAAATATCTCATCATCATCAATTATCTTTACAAGATTAAATGGTGATGATAAAAAATTTCAAACAGAAAGTTTGACCATGTGAACATCAAGATCATAAAGGGTAATAGGTAGCTTTGTTCTTGGATTTTGAGCTATATGAATCCCTACTCTCATGTGTTCTTTTAGAAGATTTTTATTATTTATAATATCATCTGGGATATTATACACTGTACTAATCACTATAAGATGACGAGTGAGTGCATATAGATATAAATCACTATCATTATGAGAATTATTATTTTTAGTATAATAAAGGTATCTATAGTTATTTTATTTTTATTTCGTATAAATTTCTATGAAAAAATCGATTACCTTCGATAATACAAGCCTTTTAGGGGAATGAATTGCCGCAAAACTAGGGGGTGGATCTTTGTGTTTTGTTTACTGATGTATTAATTATTCTAATTGACCCCTTTGAATATATAGGTTTATCACATCCACCTGAAAACTATCTTTTTATGTTTTAGAATTTATCTATGTTTTTATATTTTTCATTTTATCATCTATATCTCTCTATGTCTTTTCTTTCTAAAATTATTATCAAGGTGAAATTATAAAACCTTCACCTCTAACATAACCATGCTATTCTGGATGCTTCAAATCCACTAAAATTTGTTCTTCATCAGGTAAATTATATGAAAAATCTTATGTCTAAACCCAAAGAATATATAGGAAAATAATTCGTCATTATTGTGTAATACTATTTTAAAGTATAAAAAAATTCTATTATGTAATACTTATACAGTATTCCCATAATTTTTGTGTGTTTTCATCTACTATTTTTTCATTAATATTTACACAAGTCTCCTTTCATATCACATGACATGGGATGAAAATGGATTGATATTATGATTCTTTAATTTTCATATAAATAAAAAAACATAATTATTTTATTGTTTTATATCACATAAAATTTTTACTATATATTTAAATTACATACCAGTTTTTCAAATGAATCATACCTCATCCTTAATTTGAGGTAGGGGTATTGTAGTTTCGATACACATTGTTTATTTTTTTTCACTTATTTATTATTTAATAAATTAAAAGTTATGAATTCAAATGATTAATATATGTAATGAAAAATAAATTATTACTAATTGCAATGTACCTTAAACGCTTCCTCCTCTTGAAGGACAAAAAAATCATCCCAGGATACTTTGTTTATGATGTGTGTGTCCTGGTCAATAGATTTTTAACTTCCCCTCAACATTGCTAGAATGATGTTTCTTAAGAAGTATCTAAAATTATCCATGACCTTTCTAGTGAACATTAATCCAAATTTCATATGGAAATCATATAATATACATGTACTTTTCAAGAGATATTGAATAGTTAATTAATGTCTCATTATTTGAGTGATCAATAAAATAGAGAAAATATATCATAATGTTACCTTAGTGTCTTCTTAAATTATTTCATTCTATGTAGTCAAAACTTTGTGCCACATATCTATATCAATTGGAACATGTATTCGAGTATTGAACCAATGTAAATAAAAACAAGACTTATTGGGGTTATATTTTGACAATGTGAATTCAATACAATGTTGAATTTTATACCTTTACTTCATGCCTTAATAATTTTAGTAACATTATTTCACTACACAAATCTTTCCTTATATATTGTTCATATTTTAATATTTTCTCAATTTCAATATTTACAATATTTTATTACTTAATTTTGGTAGCATCAGTAGGTGGATAATCCATTATCTATACAAGTAATTAAAAATTTAATTTAGATTATATAAATATACCAGTGAACACATAATATTATGAGGGAACACATTATATATAAAAAACTATTTAGAGACATTTTAATTGTTCATTGAAATCTTATTTAAAGTTTAAAGGTATTTTCCCTCTATAGAGTATCAAAATATCCTCTTTGTGGCCCCATCTAATATATAAGTCATTGTATACATTGGGACCACCATGAAATTATTGAGACATCATAATGAAGTGTCATCCTTAATGGAATTTTTATTTGAACCTGCTGTTGTTTTAGTCAAAAATAGAAAAATAGAAAAATTGATCAATTTGTGTTTAAATAATTTTAGGTATAAAATACTTATTTTACTTGTAAATTCATTATGAATGGTTTATCATTATAACCTTACTGAAATTAACTTTCAAGAATCCAAATTCATTGATTTTAACTACCCTCCTATTATCAAACCATTTGAATCGAAAAATCGACACTTGAAATTTTATATAATCCAAATACCTTATTTTTTAATGATTCTAAAGTATTAAATATTCATGTAAATTGGATTTATTTCCTTGGTACTAGATACATGAATTATACTTCCATAAGAACAAATCTACTATTTTTTATTATACCACTTTCATTATATTCCTTTATATAGAATGTATACCTATTAATTACATAACCATTGTAAGATAATACAAAAAAGATTATTCCTATGGATACTCATTAAATTTAATCTTAAATTTAATTTGTATTTTTTGATAACTCCTTAAAACTATAATATTGAATCCATATTATAAACTTTGGATTATGTGTATTTGACATCCACATTTCACCCATTTATTGATTTGAATAACTAAGAATTACTTTTTATGTTTCAAAATATAAACCAACCTCAATACTATTATGTAAAAAATAAAGTTGAGCTTACTCCCTCTATATAATGTAAATTTCAAAATCTCGTTCAAAAATTCATTTATCCACAAGGCATCTGTTGAGATCAGATTTTGGGAGACAAATTCTATCTATATCAGATAGGTAGTTAGTAAAAAATTCAATTGCTTCCTCAACAATCTATATATCTATATAATACAACCTTATGGATGAATTAAAATTTTGAAATACCCTTTTAAAAATTTCATATATCTATCATTGTGGTATATCCATACATAATGTATAGAACCACAAGTCAGATCTCTCTAATTAAGTGAACCATTATATGAAATAATAATGACGGGAATAACATCTAAAATTCAAATAATATGATATAAATTTCATTTTCTATATTTGGGATACTTCCTTGGATCTATAACTTTATTTCATATATATTTTTAAAAGAATAAAATCCTAGTTAATGTATGTCATACATTTCTAGATAAAATGAATCATAAATGCACATTTAATAAATATTATAAAAAAACATGACAATCATATTATTTTAATCCCTTTAACATAAAATCATTCTTCGACATGGTATTCTTGATATTTTATGAATACTAATTTAGAACCTTTATAGCATAAATAAATTTGAAAAACTAAAATATCCCAGTCCTAGAAAGCATATTGGCCGACGTAGGAAGGAAAATCCATTTTCACCCTTCATTTTCACTAACTCTTCCCATATTTACATATCAATCATGTACAAACCATAAATAATGTTATATTTTGTTTTAGAAGGTGAATTTAGTAATATAACAATGAAATTATTATATACATTTTTTCTATGTATGTGAAATCAAGAAAATTTCTTTAATAAAAAAAATTCAAATATGATAATTTAAAATCAAACAGATCACTTTTCCAACTTTTTTAAAGGTTTTCCAAAAAATGTTTACTAAAAATGGTGAAAATATAATTTACTTTTTCAAAATGTTTATCACCTATTAATGGATAATGTGTTGTACCAAGATAAATATTTTTATTGTCTAGGTATATAATTATGATTTCCTACAAACACTATCTTTAAGGAATGCTTCAACTAAACTGAATATATACCTTCTTCACAAATGGGAATGTAAAGACCCGGAAATTTCAAGGATTTTTTTCTTAAATACTTTGGAATTTTACGAGTCTGTGGTTTCTGACGACATCTGATTCCGAGGCCCGGTGTGCCTAGAATCAAATTTTGAAGTTTTGTTCGGGTACGTTTAGTAAACATACATGCGAGTTTTTCTATCTTTTGAACCGGTGCTCAGAATTGAAATTCGAGGGCATTGATGAACTCGCAGCACTGGTATTCGCTTAAGGGGACCTTTACCGCAGTTGCATTTTATGCGGGTTGAAAGTTATATTTTTGGGGATTTATCTTAAATTAAATAAAATTATGGTGATACAAAATTTTACATTAATAGGTGGTTATTTCCTCCAATAGGAAGTTAGGGGTGGGGACCACACCCCACATAACCTCCCATGTGAGGATTTAGTTTGGTGGGGCCCACACGAACCCAAACCTTTTCACCTCCCCTCAACTCCCTTAAACTCCCCATTAACACCCCCTTTATTTATTTTGACAACACCCCTCATTTATTATGGTGGAGCTTCTCCACCTCCCTCTCATTAAGTATGCCAACACAATTAATTAATGACTTCATTAATTAATTTTTGGTGTCAACAATTCATTTGAATTATTTTGAATTGCATGGAAATTATATTATATCTGGGTAGCCTTTCTATTATATGGGTTGGAAAATATTTCATGGTGGAGCCTTTGGAGAATTGGAGGAGAGCTTCATCCCTCACCAACGAAGAACACGAGGAACGATATCCTCTCGACGACCGAGGCAAGAACGTGAGGCAACGCTCACGAGGAACGTCGTCATTCTTATTCTTCTTCCTCCGTGTCAAGGGAGGAGACGCCGTCCGTGAGGAAACATCAACTACACTTCCTCCTCGGACGCACCCTGACGTCAAAGAATCGACGTCGACTTCGGATCCTCTTCCCGAAACATGGAAAAGCGAGCATTGGAATCAAGGTAGGGGGTTTGATATAATTTTAAGTGAATAAAATTATATTTCATCCTTTGTGAATGTTTGTATTGTCTTCAGCCAATTGATATCGCCTAACGCGAAGGGTGTGGGAAGAACAAACACGGCCCAACGAACCTCCGATGGTTTTTGAAATTTTTGGTGGCGGCAATCGGAGGCAATGGTGATTGGAGGAAGCGGCGGCCGTGTGCCGGCCGCGTAGAGAAGAACCGTGGCCCACATCTGCAGGTCGCTTAGCCAAAGAAGAACCGGCTGGCTAAAGCCGGCTGGGCCGAAGGAACCACAGCGCCACGTGGGAACCGCGCTGTGGAAGAACCGAGGCCCAGAATCCGCGGGCCGCTCGGCCAAAAGTGAACCGACCAGCCGTAGCCAGGCGGACAAGGAGACCGTGGTGCCAGAAAGGGCGCCGCGCTGTGGAGGACTACGGCCCGCACTCGGCGGCGAACCGGTCGGCCGCCTGCTGGCAGAGTTGAAGGCCGCGACACCCGCAGGTGCCGCATGGGAGAACCACGACCCACCCGTGCGGGCCGCTCGGCACTTACGGTTTGGGAAAACAGGCTCCCCGCCACCGCTCGGCTCACCGGGCCGAGCCGCGGCCAGCTGCGGCCAACCACGACCAGGCCGATCCATGCTGGGCCGGGCCGCGACCTTGCACGGGCTTTGCCACCTGCCACCGGACCAGGCCATGCCCCATCGGGCCGGGCTGACCCCCCCTGCTGGGTCGGACCCGTTGAACCACGTCGGGTCGACCCGCCAGCCCACTGGGCTTGACGGTCCAGACCCGTTTCACTTAAACGTGAACAAATTTAAGATCGCGCGTCCGATCGACGCACCGTCTATGGCACTGGGATCCTCGTGATGGGACGGTCATTTTGTGATACTATAAGTGAGTTTTGGACGACTTTGGAATACAGATGGGTTTGGAACGAGTGTAATTCCAACCGGGCCCCTAGAACGGAAAAGGAAATGTCTCTCAGACCGGGCATCTGATTGGC
The DNA here is from genome assembly GCA_963277665.1 of Viscum album. NCBI lineage: Eukaryota > Viridiplantae > Streptophyta > Magnoliopsida > Santalales > Viscaceae > Viscum > Viscum album. The sequence continues at coordinate 562,112,109 of OY728142.1, read as the reverse complement.
GTGTCTTCTATCGCGTTGAGTTCCTTTTGACAAAATAGAATTTCGGGATACATCAACTCTAGACTTCGTGATAGTTGATGTATCATCCCCTTGGCTCGAGGAGCGGACCCTTTACAAATCGAGCGTGCTGTGTGCAGAAACCCTAGAGCTAGCTGTAACTGCGATGACTACTGTACTGGAATCCTCTGTGGGTTCGACGACAACAACTGTACTGGAATCCTCCGTGGGTTCGACAATGATGATTACTGTACTTGTATCCTAAGTGGGTCTGACAGTTTGACTTCTGTACTAGTATCCTGAGTGGGTCCGACAGAGTAGCTGGTCTAGTATCCTACGTGGGTCCGACATCTTAGCTGGTCTAGTATCCTACGTGGGTCTGACATCTTAAATGAATCATTGACTACATCTAATCATCTCTATCGCTATACGAAAGATGCATTCTTATGTGAGCTGAGTCTTGACTTTCAATCATTATCATCGATGTGATTGACTTTCTTTCCTATGTGGACTGGTTTGTGCTTGGGCTTGAGAGTTGGAGCCAAAATGGGATTGATAACTTAGGTATATGTATGGGCATATACCTAAGTTTAGTTGGTTGATACTTCGTGATTGTATCTTTTTTCTGTGGTTTGTCCTTCGTGGATTCTGGGAGACCTTCGGGGGTCTCGGGGTCCCTACTGAGTATCGTATACTCACCCCTGCATGGGCTATGCCTGCACTACATTGTGTTAGATGCAGATGACGGACAACACTAATCGAGGTGGAGGCTTGTGGAGATGGATGGTACCCGGAGGTGGAACACTTGGTGAGATGTACACGGAGCGGACGACCGGACACGAGGTGCTGAGGAGGCCATCTGTACCCACCATTCAGGTAGGAATCTCGGAGGATGACTCAGTGGTTGCTATTTTACTTTACTGTAGTTGTACTAGCTTTTCTATTGTACTGTACTTACTGTTGGGCTTGTATTTCTGACCTCTTTCCTTTCAAAACTTACTTTTGTATTCAGTATTACTTAGTGATTTCTTCTGTTGCGTACTCTATTGTGTTTCTTTACTTTTATAAAGGAAATTACTTCCATTTTTATCAGTATTTATGCCTTTGGTACTAGTCTCCAGCCCTTGGCCTATGGAAGGTGGGCTTGGGGCAGTCAAGACACAGGCCCTGAGGACGGGTCGTGACAAATTGGTATCAGAGGAGTCTGTTCTACCGTAGAACTCAGGACTCTGATAATTCTTTTCTATGAAGTAATAGTGTTAAGAGTTTTGAGTGTGGTTTTCAGTCTAGGGAGTCCAGTGTAGGTGCGACGGCCGACGTATCCATACACTAGGACCCTGACCTCTGATTTTCGACTAAGTGCACTAAAACACTGATTGCATGTGTGTTTCCTTTGAAAAGTTTTCTTGTGATTACTTTGTGTCAGCTCACCAGGTATACTATTTTAACCGTGGTGCACGTGTTTATTTTTAGGATGGACCAATGAAGGAATCCATCTAGGGTTCTGAGTTACGTACGAGATGGTAGCCCATTGAGCGACGAGGCCTCGGTGCAGGGCCCAATCATAGCGGAGGCACCAGCGGTACCACTAATAGCTGGGCCACTGATACCACCAGCCTCAACAAAAGAGAGTGTACACTGCCTGAGTTCATTGCCCGAGTTCCGGCACCAGAGGACACCTAGGTTTTGAGGAGAGATGGACCCACATGCAGCTGAGGATTGGCTGGAGGCTATCGTTAGAGTTTTCAGATTGGTAGGGACACCAACAGACATTATGGTGATCCTTTCCGCGAGTCTCCTGCACACAGTAACAGGTAGATGGTGGAGCTTGATGCTCCTAGTGCATGATGAGGAATCTTTAATTTGGATAGACTTAGAGAGTCTCTTCCGCTTGGAGTTTGTTCCAGCCACCCTTCATGCGGTGCAGATTCAAGAGTTACATCATCTGCAGCAGGGCAACATGACAGTAGCTCAGTACTCAAAGAGGTTCATTGATCCCTGACGCTACTTCACAGACATGGTACGAGACCCATTCTTCAGGGATTGGACCTTTGAGAAGGGATTCAGACATGAGATCAGGGCTTCGATGATCTTCCTCAGTATTCCAACGTAGGAGGGAGTACTGGAGCATGCCCTTCTTGTGGATAGCTTTCTTGATGAGCCAACACCAGCTGTGAGACCCACCGCAGGATGAAACATAGCAGAGTCTTCTATAGGTGATAGTAGAAAATTGATGCAAAAGTCCAAGCGGACCAGGCCATCAGGTGGGAGACCTTAGGATACAGGTTCAGTTTTGCGGGGCACACGAAACCGAGCTAGCTATACGAGGAGCAGACAATTCCATGCATGCGGAGGGCAGGGTCACATGGCTTGGGACTACCCGACCCACCATGCGGACGAGCAGCATATAGAAGAGGGACCTCCCAGGCAGAAGCAGAGGTTTAACTGTGGTGATCCACCAGGAGCGGGCAGACGAGGCAGAGGAGGTGGCCGAACAGCGGGTGGTGGACGACGTTTCGAAGCTCTACATCCACCACCATCAAGAGGTCCACCCCGACCACAGGGGGTTGGCGGACAGAGACGAGATCATCTCCAAGAAGTCAAGGTCTATGACCATGGTGCACCTGAGATGATTCGAGGTACTATCTGTGTCTACTCCACCCTTGCTGCAGTACTTATAGACACAGGTGCGAGTCATTCTTTTATTGCTACTACCCTTGTTTGGAGCTCGGAGATTCCGACAGAGCCGTTGACTCGATCCTTACGGCTAGAGACTCCTACAGGAACAGACTCGGCGATTACGCACTGGTGCTGACAGTGTGAGATTACTCTAGGAGGCAAGAGTTTCAGCTTGGATCTTCTTGTAGCGGTGTCGAGGCCTTAAGACGTCATCTTGGATATGGACTGGTTGTCTATATTCCATGCTCAGATCGAATGCATTAGGCGCAAAGTGTGGTGTGTCTGCATGGATGGGACCAGGTTTACCTTCACCGGTGAGAAGGGAGCCTTTTAAGCACAAGATAGACTTACACAGAGGAGAGGGAAGCCGATCACACATCAGTTGTCTAGTCTCATCCTCGGAGCGGTTGATGTGCGGAGTCCAAGTTTTCCTGTTTTGGTGGATCAGTATGCAGACGTTTTTCCTGACGATGTTCCAGGACTACCTCCTCACAGAGAGGTAGCCTTCTACATAGACCTGTACCCCGGGACAACACTGATATATACTCCCGCATATCAGATGTCTCCTGCTGAGCTTCGTGAGCAGCGAGTACAGCTGGAGGACTTGCAGGGGAAGAGATTTATCCGACCTAGTGTTTCACCCTGGGCATCTCCCATTTTGTTCGCCAAGAAGGTGGATGGGAGATTGTGACTGTGTGTCGACTACTGTCGCCTGAATTTGGTGACCGTGAAGAACAAGTACCCACTATTGAGGATTAAAGACCTATTTTATCAGCTCAAGGGAGCATGATGGTTCTCAAAGATAGACCTCAGGTCAGGCTATCACCAGCTCAGAGTTCAAGACAAGGATGTGTAGAAGACGACCTTCAGATGTCGGTATGGCTACTACAAGTTCTTGGTTATGACCTTCGGCATAACCAATGCTCCAGTGATGTTCATGAGTCTCATGATCAGGATCTTCCAGCCTTACCTCAATCGATTTGTCATAGTTTTCATCAACGACATACTGATTTACTCGACTTCTGAGAAGGAGTACTCCTACCACTTGCGGGTTGTACTGGATACACTCCGAGAGAACCCGCTTTATAGTAAGCTCTCAAAGTTCCAGTTTTGGATTTGAGAGGTTCATTTCTTGGGACAAGTCATCTCGGAGGCTGGAGTTGTAGTGGATCCAGTAAATATCGAGGCAGTACTTGCTTGGGAGCCACCCAGGAGCGTGATAGAGGTGCGGAGTTTTCTGGGTCTGGCTGGGTACTATCGGAGATATGTTCCAGACTTCTAGAGAGTTGCAGCACCAATTTCAGCTTTGACGAAGAAGGGGAAACCCTTTGGGTGGTCAGATAGATGCCAGAAGACCTTTCAGGAGCTGATACAGAGATTGACCAATGCACCCATCTTGAGGCTACCAGAGGAGGGAGTTGGGTACGAAGTTTACTACGACATATCAGGGACCAGACTCAGGTGTGTCCTGATGCAGGAGCAAGCGATGATCGCATATGGTTCGCGGAAGTTGGGAAAGTATGAGAAGAACTACGCTACCCATGACCTGGAGTTAGAAGGAGTGGTCTTCGCTTTGAAGATATGGTGGAACTATATGATGGGAAAGCGCTTTATAGTCTACTCTGACCACTAGAGTCTCTGGTACATCTTCTCACAGAAGGACCTGAACCTGAGACAACGGTGATGGATCGTGTTCCTCCAGGACTATGACTTTGAGATAGTCTATACTCTTGGGAAGGGGAACGTTGTAGCTGATGATATCAGCGGAATATGAGGCATTCAACTGCTAGGAGAGGAGACAGAGGAGCTTGCCACGTTGCAGATATCCTTTGTGGATATAGATGGAGCAGCCTTTCTTCAGTATATCACATTAACTCCTCCACTTCTGCAACGAGTCAGGGAGGCACAACATGGGGATGTTGACTGTGAGACGCGACATGCTCAAATATCTACAGGGTAGGCGCCTAATGGATTTTTTGAAGGAGGGTAGCACGTCATCCTCTTCAGGGGATGTACTATGGTACCAGTTTCACTACAGGAGGAAGTGCTGAGGGAGTTTCACACTTTCCCTCTAGCGGTACATCTAGGAGTGGCATAGATCTATCAGGAACTCAGACAATAGCACTGGTGGCCGGGTATGAAGAAGGCTGTAGCAGAGTTTGTATCACGATGCCTCACTTGTCAGCAAGTGAAGTTAAAGTACTAGGTACCAGCAGGCTTGGTACAACCCTTAGAGGTCCCACAGTTGAAGTGGGACGGGATATCCATATATTTCATTATGGGGCTTCCACATACATCCAGAGTACACAACTCTATCTGGGTGATCGTAGAACGACTCACCAAGTTGGCCCACTTCCTACCGATTAGAGAGAAAGGCTCAGTAGAGAGCTTGGGAGGCCTCTACGTTCAGAAGATCGTACAGCTTCATGGTGTGTCATTGTCTATCGTTTCCGATCAAGATGCTCGATTCACTTCTTGGATATGGAAGGGGTTACATGAGGCTTTTGGGACGCAGTTATGTCTGAGCACCGCCTTCCATCCTCAGACGGATGGCCAAATAGAGAGGACCATTCAGACTCTCGAGGACATGCTCTGTGCATGTGTCCTCAACTTTGGTCACAGATGGGAGGATCACTTACCCATGGTGGAGTTTGCATACAACAACAGTTACCACTCCACCATCGGGATGGCCCCTTATGAGGCACTGTACGACCGACCTTGCAGATCACCTCTGTGTTGGACTGACCCAGGGGAGTCATCACTTGTAGGACCATAGATGGTTCAAGCTACGACAGAGAAGGTGCAGATCATCTAGGAGCAGATAAAGACTGCACAGAGCAGATAGAAGTCTTATGCTGATAGGAGACGAAGACCACTGGAGTTCGAGGATGGAGACCATGTATTCCTACGGGTCTCACCTCAGTGAGGGCTGCAGAGATTTGGCCGAGGCTGCAAGTTGTCTCCTTGATTCATCGGAACTTTCTAGGTCCTCAGCAGAGTAGGCGAGATGGCTTACCGCCTGGTCCTTCCACCTTAGTTGCACTGGGTGCATGATGTCTTCAATGTATCTCATCTGATGAGATATGTGCATGACCCACCCCACATCATCGACCACAGGGAGATGAACATCGATGACATGTCGAAATTCATGGAGGTCCCAATGGAGATCAAGGATTGACATGAGTGGGTCCTACGTTGATGGTTGATTTATCTGGTGCGCGTTCGTTGGCAGCACGAGAACCTCCAGGAGAGAAAATGGGAGTGAGAGGCTCGGATGCGTGCTCAATACCCTCATTTGTTTCCCTAGTGTGAGTTGTAGCTTTACGGGGACATAAATCCCTAAGGTGGGGGTAATGTAAATACCCAGAAATTTCAAGGAAATTTTTTTCTTAAATACTTTAGAATTTTACGAGTCTGCGGTTTTTGACGGCATCTAATTATGAGGCCCGGTGTGCCCAGAATCAATTTTTGAAGTTTTGTTTAGGTAAGTTCAATAAACGTATGTGCAGAATTTTCTATCTTTGGAACCGATGCTCAAAATTGAAATCTGAGGGCACCGATGAACTCGCAGCACCAGTATTCGCTTAAGGGTACCTTTACCGCAATTGCTTTTTTATGTGGGTTGAAAGTTATAATTTGGGGATTTATCTTAAATTAAATAAAATTGTGGTGATTCACAATTTTATTTTAAGAGGTGGTTATTTCCTCCAAGAGGAATTTAGGGGTGGGGCCCACACCCCACATAACCTCCCATGTGAGGATTTAGTGTGGTGGGGTCCACACAAACCCAAACCTTTTCACCTCCCCTCAACTCCCTTAAACTCCCCATTAACACCCCTTTATTTATTTTGAAAACACCCCTCATTTATTATGGTGGAGCTTCTCCACATCCATCTCATTAAGTATGCCAACACAATTAATTAACGACTTCATTAATTAATTTGTGGTGTCAACAATTCATTTGAATTGTTTTGAATTGCATGAGAATTCTATTATATTGGGGGAGCCTTTCTATTATATGGGTAGGAAATTTTTTGGTGGTGGAGTATTTTGAGAATTGGAGGAGAGATTCATTCCTCACCAACGAAGAACATGAAGAACGATATCCTCTCAACAACCGAGGCAAGAACGTGAGGCGACGCTCATGAGGAACGCCGTCGTTCTTCTTCTTCTACCTCCATATCAAGGGAGGAGATGCCGTCCGCGAGGAAACATCAACTACGCTTCCTCCTTGGACGCACCCTGACGTCAATGAATCGACGTCGACTTCAGATCCTCTTCCTAAAATAGGGACAAGCGAGCATCAGAATCAAGGTAGGGGGTTTGATATAATTTTAAGTGAATGAAATTATATTCTATACTTGGTTAATGCTTGTATTGTCTTTGGTCAGTTGATATCATCTAACGCGGAGGGCACGAGCCGAACGAACACGGCCCGACGACCCTCTGATGGTTCTTGAAATTTTTGGTAGCGGAAATCGGAGGCGATGGAGACTTGAGGAAGAGGAGGCCGTGTGTCGGACTCGTAGAGAAGAACTACATCCCACATCCATGGGATGCTTGGCCGAAGAAGAACCGACCAGATAAAGTCAGTCGGGCCGAAGGAACCGCGACGGCATGTGGGCGTCGCACTGCGGAAGAACCGCAACCCCCAATCCGCGGGCCGCTCGACCAAAAGAGAAACGGTTGGCCGTAACCGGCCTGACAGGGAGACCACAAAGCCAACAGGGGCGCCGCATTGTGGAGGACAGTTACCCATGCTCAGTGGGCCGCTTCGGCGTCGATCTAGTCAGCCGCCTGTCGACCGGGTTGAAGGCTGTGACACCCGCAGGTGCCGCACGGGAGAACCGTGACCCACCCGTGCGGGCCGCTCGTTTCGGGAAGACCGGATGGATTCGTCTGGATGGACAGGAGGGGCAGCGCCGCCGGTTCTGGAAAATTCCCACCCCCCCCCCCCCCCCCCCCGCACCGATCGGCCAGCCGAGCCGAGCCACGACCAGACGCGACCATGCTATGCCACGCCGGGCCGGGCCACGCTCCACCGGGTCGGGCCGCGCCCCACAGGGCCGGGACTCACCCCACCAGTCCGGGCCGCGCTCCACCGGGCTGGGCCGACCCCCCCCCCCCCCTGTTGGGTTGGACCCGCCGAACTAGGTCGGGCTGACCCGCCAGTCCACTGGGCTTGACGGGCCGGGCCCGTTTCACTTAAACGTGAATAACTTTAATACCGTTCGTCCGATCGACACGCCGTCTATGGAACTAGGATCCTAGTAACAAGACAGTCCTTTTTTAATACTCTAAGTGAGTTTTTGACAACTTTGGAAAATGGACGGGTTTGTAATGAGTGTAATTCCAACAGGGCCCCTGGAACAGAAAAGCCAATGTCTCTCAGACCAGGCGTCCGATTGACGCACCGTCTGTCGCGTTGGGTTCCTTTTGAAGAGAAAAAACTTCGGGATTCATCAAATATGTACTTCATGATAGTTGATGTATCGACCCCTTGGCTCAAAGATCGGACCCTCCTGGAATTGAGCGTGTTGTGTGCGGGAACTCTAGATCTGGCTGCGACTGCAACGACTACCATACTGGAATCCTCCGTGGGTTTGACGACAAAAACTATACTGGAATACTCCGTGGGTTTGAAAGAAATGAATAATGTACTTGTATCCTAAGTGGGTCTGACAGTTTGACTTATGTACTAGTATCCTGAGTGTGTCCGACAGAGTAGCTGGTCTAGTATCCTACATGGGTCCGACAACATAGCTGGTCTAGTATCCTATGTGGGTATGACAACTTAGAAGAATCAGTGACTACATCTGATCATCTCTATCGCTATACGAATGATTTATACATGTGTGAGTTGAGTCTTGAATTTCAATAATTATCATTGATGTGATTGACTTACTTTCCTGTGTGGACTGGGTTGTGCTTGGGAACGAGAGTTGGAGCCGAACCAAGATTGATAACTTATGTATATGTATGGGAATATACCTAAGTTGAGTTGGTTGATACTTCGTGATTGTATCTTTCTTCTGTGGTTTGTCCTTCGTGAATTCTGGGAGACCTTCGGGGGTCTCGGGGTCCCTACTGAGTATCGTATACTCACCCCTACATGGGCTATGACTTCACTACATTGTGTTGGATGCAGAAGACAAACAACACTAATCGAGGTGGAGGCTTGTGGAGCTGGATGGTACCCGGAGGTGGACCACTTGGGGAGACGTAAATGGAGCGGACGACCGGAACCAAGGTGATGAGGAGGCCATCTGTACCCACCCTTCAGGTGGGAATCCCAGATGAGGACTCAGTGGTTTCTGTTTTAATTTACTGCAGTTGTACTAGCTTTTCTGTTGTACTATACTTACTGTTGGGCTTGTATTTCCGGCCCCTTTCCTTTCAACACTTACTTTTGTATTCAGTATTACTAAGTGCTTTCTTCTGTTGTGTACTCTTTTGTGTTTATTTACTTTTATAAAGGCAATTCCTTCCCTTTTTTATAGGGATTTATGCCTTTGGTGCTAGTCGCCAGCCCCTGGCCTATGGAAGGCGGGCTTGGGGTAGTCACAGCATGGGCCCTGAGGATGAGTCGTGACAGGGAAAACTTAACATTCCTTTAATTCTATATACTGATAAATTTATATAATAAGGAAATTAATTTATCATTCAAAACACCATGGATATCAATTTTAAACCTTAAAATATATGAGTATCATATAAAATAACACCTGAATCCCACATCAATATTAGATCTTTGATCAATAGGTCAAGATAAACATCAATATAATTTTTAGCATTTTTGGTCTTGATATAAGTAGAAACAACATAGTGGACTTTTGATTTATGTATAATCATGGTGGAAAGTTATAATTTACCAACATAACTATCCATGTATAATTAGTACTAATTTTTATACCAAAAGGATTCATTCCATCTATAGATAGTGTATGATGATGTTTTCTTGGCTCATTTTGAAATTCAAGATACCCATTCTTTCTATAAGGTGATTCTAGTAGGTGATGATGTTTCCCATATTGAATTATTTTATCTACATGCCATGTAAATTTACATAAAATATTCTCCCTAATATATACCATATAAACCTTGTAAATATTTGAAAGTAACACAAACCTTTTACATGACTTGATTCATTTTTATTGTATCAAACCATACCAAAATTAAGAAATTTTTTAAGTGGTTTATGATCCTTTAAAAATAATATAGAGTCATTTAGACAGGAATTTATTACTTTATAGATCATAAATATTGTGTATGATTTTTTTAACATCATATGTTCAACATGGAAGCTCATTGAATTTTGGTTACATATCATTAATGTGAGAAAGAAGTTCTGTAAAGTGGCATCGCTCCAACCGTTGTCCGATTTCAAATTATATTGCTTCAGTATGACTGATATTCCTGTATATTTAATACAACTAGTATATAATGGAATATTTTCAAATCTCTTCAACTTCTCAAATAAATTTGAATAATCATGAAGTTCATCTTAAACTACCATTTTCATTTCCTCAATACAATTATAATGTCCTAGATTAGGTTGAGGTACAAACCTATTTGATTTTTTTCTAAATTCAGGTCTATTTTTTTGGTTAAATATATATATTTTAGTATTTCTTGGATTTCTATATATGATTTTGTATTCTTAAATGGTGTTTCAGATTGGATATTGGATCGATCAGGTATATTGGGAACCCTTATAGGTGATAGGGGTGTCAAAATTGGTTGGGAATCACGTCTCAAGAGTTCCCCAATATTGGGGTTGGTGTGTGGCTATTTTTTATTTATAGGATAGTTTGGGAAAATACCACAGGTGATGAAATCAATTCGAGATTTTTTGGATAAGTATTATCATATTTTGGGGAGTTAGAGTAGTTTTCAAAAAAGTTAGAAAACTTCCATACATATGGGTAACCATATGTAAGATTCACCTTATTAATAGATAGTCTTATGTATTGGTTCCACCATATTTAAGAGTAACCCCCTATGTGTTTGGAATTTTTTTTTTATTTTTGAAAACCCTATTTACATAAGGGAAATGAAATTTTAAAGGGGTGATAAATAAAAGTAAACCCATTGATGTGTAAGAGTAAATATTTAATGCATAAGAGTTACATTGAAGATATGTAAGATTTATCTTAGAGGGACCCCATATATGTAAGAGTAAACCATCTGTAAAAGAATATATAAGGGTTTTTTAGAAAATTATCTTTGTGTTGATTCATCAAATGATGCATAATGGTATGATTAGTGATACTTAATGGTAACTTTTGGTCATATTTTAATAGATAACGGTCACCCTAGGTTAGAGAAATGGTAGTGTAGGTGTTCCTTGTAATACATACGGGATTTTTTTATGTAAAAGTTTAGAAAGTGGTAATGGGATGATATGTAAGAGTCAATCCCTTGATACTTTATAATATTTATATAGAAATTTATAATGTGTAAGGGTCATTTCAGGGTGGTATGTATGGGTACCATATGTAAGGGTCAATATATATGGGTCCTAGATTTTGTAAAATTTTGAGTTTGATGAATTTTACAATTTGTTATTAAATTTTTTATTTTATTATTTTAGAATTTTTTAAAAGGGGTGTTAGTCCTGTTCAACTGGGAACATAGCCAGTCTACCCTAACTCTTCCATTTCTCACATTCTTATATTCATGAGTGAGATATATCTCATTCTTCACTTGATTTGTGTGTTGTTTGATATGGAATATATCTCAAGGTAAATATATATTTCATCTTCATTTATTCCTCGATTTATTCTCTATTAAATCCTTACTTATTTATTGTGATTTAGGTTAGGGTTGATGCTGATTTCACCAGAGTATTAGAGAATCATGATGATACGATGTGGATTTTTTTCTTTGATAGAGGGAATAATGGTAGGGAAAATGCACTTGGATTTTTTAGTATTTATTGAGGTATTTCATTACCTTGAATTATGTATGGATTTTTTTCATTGGGGAGAAATTGATGATTTAGTTGAGAAGGAAATTGGGGATTTTATGTTTGAGTAGTCCAGGTGGATACTAAGAATAGTGAACCCCCCTTTGATTAAGGATTGAGCCATGGGAGATTTCTTGATGAGTAATTATTTACTTATTCACTAAGTTTTACTTATAGAATTAATATTAGATTAACAAAAAAATAATTATAATTTATTTATATTTAATTTTGAAGATAATTGATGGAGTTAGGGCCTTATGTTGATAGGTTATGGTTGATTGGGCTTGGACGAGCTTAAAATATGTTAAAAGAGGTATTTTTAAATGAATCCATAATAATAAATTCTTATTTACTTAATCATTAATTATTGTGAAAGACTTGGGGTTGATCTATTAGGGAGGCCAATTGTAAATACCCAAACTTGTCATACATAGAAATTAATTCTTTTTAGATGAATATTAATTACATTACCCAAACACATTCTTGAGGATCAAAATGGTATAATGACTTTGGAAACTTAGACACATAAACAACTGGTCCATAAGTGATCTATATAATCTCCCACAGTGTTCTTCATAAATTGAACCATTCTAAGACATATCACACATAATACTTTTTATCATAAATTGGGGAAAGGAAACATAATAAAGGGAGATCTAAGATGTTCAGTAAGGGTAAATAATGTAGATATCAATATATCATGAGTATAAGGGTATGAGAATATAACAATAACATTTGAAAACCATTCCCTACATATCATAGATCTTAATCTTAAGTCATGGAATAAATATTGGTAGTTTATAATACATGAGTTGAAATGTAATCAAAGAACATGAACCATGAGAGAATAATATTGAAAAAATACATATATTTTTGGTATATACATAAGAATAGAAAATTATTTCCTTGGTAGTTCAAGGATAATTTACAAGACTATCATAGTAAATTAGGTTCACACCCCAAACCATCATAGTAGTCAAGTTTAACTACCAGTACTATCATAGTGAACAAAGTTACTTTCTGAATTGAGTTCTATAAGGCCCTAGACCTAGATTCTAATCAACAGTGCCCCGAGTCCAGTTGGCCACATGGCCTCAAAAGCATCTCCCCAAATGCCAGAGGCTGTCGACTATCAGTGAGGGCCTAGGGTGTGTCTATGAGAAGACTATTCCATTTAACCAGAGTGTGACATAGTAGAATATCCAATTACATACAATTAGTGAAAGTAGTATGATAATCCAAAAAGTATTAAACATCCGAAGACTGATATATAAACAATTCCAGAATATATATCATATATAAAATATTGATACATGTCATGTGTCTAGTAAAGTATCCAAAACATGTATACAAGGTGTATATACAGTTCATGGAACAAAATTAAAAAAAGGCCAAAAATGTATAACTAGCATCACAAGCCTCAGCTCGGTCCCATGCTCCCCTTCTCATAAGAAATAATTAAGATCCTGTAGTAGGGAAATTTACATTATCTATACCTTTAATCATATAGTCTATTTGGGTACCCATAGGCGGACCAAATAGAGTTTGAGATATAATCCCAGTAGGAAACCACCCAAGGTCTATGCCATCCAGTCAGTGAATATATATAACAACACTGTGAAGGTAGATGTTTAAAAAGTAATGGAAGTACTCAAAAGTAAACATCCTACAAGTCCAGGTTATCATTTATAATCAATTTTAATTAATAAATTTCAATTTAAAATCAAGACTCTGAATTTATAGTCAATCCTGTGTCATTATAATCAACTTCATTTAACCATTCAATCTCATTTAATTATAATACTCAACACCTACCATAACACTCAACATACCCATGATAAAACGATCAAAGGATGCCTAAATATGCCACAAAAAAGTACAAAAAATACCAAATCTGAGATTTTTCTTTATCTTAGAAGATATGACATATAAAATATTTCATTTATAATTCAATTTAGAACCTGATCCCATCCTTGAAATACCTAAGTTGGAATCCAAGTATCACTCCAAGTGTAATATAAACCAACACCCTATGATATCGTCCATGGATATCCTCAAGAACCCAAATATTTCTCTAGGTGTGGTATAATGTCACTTCCATTTGAGTTTGTCCTTGGATTTCCACTAAGGGATCCCAAGTATCACCCATAGAATTTATTATCAATTCCCTTTGAGTCCATACATGGAATTATCATATGAATCCATGTTTCACTCAGCATATAAGTAAATCCTTAGATTCTATCCTTAATAGTGCTCTATGGGGGTCCAAGTATCACTTAGTCATAAGTAAGGTTCAATCCAATTGAGTTCGTCCTTAGTAGATACAACATATAAAATTTTTCATTTATAACTCAATTTAGTGACTAAGCCCATCCTTGGAATCCCTAAGTTAGAATCTATGTATCACTCCATGTGTAATATAAACCAAAAAACTATGAACCCGTCCATGGAGATCCTCAAGAACCTAGGTATTTCTCTAGGCGTGGTATAATGTTACTTCCATTCAAGTCCGTCCATGGCAGTCCACTAAGGGATCCCAAGTATCACCCATGATATGTATGATAAATTCTCTTTGAGTCCATCTATAGAATTCTCATATGAATCCATGTATCACTTAGCATATAAGTCAATCCTTAGATTCCATCCTTGGTAGTCCTCTAGGGGGGTCCAAGTATCACTTAGGCATAAGCAAGGTTCAATACAATTGAGTCCATCCATGGCATTATTATTTGAATCTATGTGTCACCCATGGCATATCAACATTAAATATCATTTAATAAATTCAATTAAAAAATGTTAAGGCCATCATAAAGAACATTCCATTTATAATTGACCTCAATGGTGACTCAAGGAAAGGGTCAAGCTTAGAAGGATTCCTCTCAAATTACTCACATGGTAATAAGCATTCATTCAATTATTTAATTATTCAAAGGTCAAAACCATAATTAAAACAATATAGAACACACCTAAATAGATGGCTAAAATCATGGAAAATCTTATAAGTATTAGCCTTTAATTATCTCACCTTGGAATTTCAGCTAATAAGGAAAATCAATCTTTGACAAGACATTAAATATACAAGGAAAAAGGCATAGTCATCCATCCCTACCTATTCATTCATTCAATTATAATTCATCTCCCATTGTAATTAAATTCATAATTAAATTCATATTTGAAATCCCAAGAAAAGGGTAAAGGGCACACCCCAAGGCATCCAATTCCAAAAGCCACCCATGGTGCCTTAATTAAATATCAACTCACCAAAGGGGTGGTTATAAATCAAGGTTCATAACCTATAAAAAATCAATGATAACCTATTTAATTACATAGTCTATTCTAAACAATTCAAGGATTTAATTTAATTTCAAGGTGACACACAAAAATTGGGTGTATGACACAATGACATATATAAATACCCCTAATTTTAACGAAAGGCACAAGACCACCTACCATTAGTCCATAGTTGATATTCTGTCCATCATCAGCTCCTAGTTTAGTTCAAATAAGAATAAAATATAAGAACGTATGAAGAACATATTAATAAGGAAAATTAACTTGAACCTAAATAGTGTATCCGATATCCATAAGAACAAATAATGTATAAAAATGAATCAGGATCTTACCAATTAAGGTCTGATGAGATAAACGATGCTTGAATCTGTTACCATATGGAGAAGATCCCTCAAATCCAAGAATAGTCTCCAAAAGTATTTTCAACAGGAGTCTACTGTGTTTTGTAGGTAAAGGAAAATAAGGGTTAGATTTAATAGATTAAGTGGAGGAAATTTTATAATTTCACCCGATTTATAAGGTTGAACGGTTTAGGCGCACGGTTTACAAACCGTACATGATGGTTAGCTAAAGAAGAAGGGAACCCCGCAGAGTTTAACCACATGATTTGACTAACTATACAAAAACTGTGTTAAAACCCACTGTAAAAATGGTAGAGTTTTCTGCACAGCCGTGTGGACCAAATCACACAATTTTTATCTAGCCATGTGGCCTTTAACTCCACACTATACATCCTCGCACATTTTTATCTAAATTTTCAGCATGCCCCACATAATTTTCTCTAACCATTTTCCAAGCTATTTTCAACCCAAAAGTTGGGCTTCAGATCTGAACTAGCCATAGACATTACCAAAACCTCTACTACCTCAAAGGGTATTCAATTTAGGCCACATTTAAACATTTAAACTGAGAATTTATGGAAAAAAAGATCTATACATCAAAGTAGAATCAGGTTATTACAAGCTTACCTCTTTAAAGAAAGTTTTCCCCAAATTATACTTCCAAGGGTGGTGAAACGTGATTTGAGAATAAATCTGACCACTATGATCGTACATTAGCCTCCTAATCCTAGGTCTTGTCCTGTACATGTCTGTGCTACCATAACATCGATATAAGAGAAACATAAAAACCTCAGAGAGCCTTTATTCTATGGTCCACAATGCATATAAAATTCTCCTCAAAGGATACATATTCCTATAAATCAAAATACTCAGGATAAAAAGAATGAGACATGTATAAATGATAACAGCATAGCTGAGATACATGGAAAATGTCATACATGGCTTGTACCTCTGAGATAACTACAAATGATAGGCTATTGACCTGACTCTACCCAAAATATCAAACAACCCAACATATCGTGGTGAAATCTTACCATGTATTCAGATCCTCATATGTACCAACCTTGATGAAAAATGTAATAAAACTCTATCCCTAACCTAGAACACCAGAGGTCATCTACGAAGATCAATGTATGATTTCTAACAAGACTATGTAGTATCCATATAATTTTGAATCAAATGCACCTGATCTGTAGTCTCCTGAACAAGACGAGGTCCCAACATAGCTACCTCTCCTGCCTCTAACTAACACATGGGTGATTGGCATGACCTACCATAAAAATCCTCATAAGGAACCACCTATAAAGTATCCTAAAATTTATTTTTTTAGGAAAATTCAACAAGGGGTATATGCCTCTCCTAAGAGCCCCCAAAATATAGGACACATGCCCACAACATGTCCTCAAGCACCTGAATTGTGCGCTCTGACTAACCATATATATGGGGTGGTATGCTGTTCTCAGAAGCAACTATGTACCTAACACCCTCTGTATCCCTTTCCAAAAGTATTAAGTAAATCGGGCATACTTATCTCAAATTATAGTATACATTACCTCATGAAGTAGTACTATCTCAAAGATAAACAACCTTCCCAAATTATCTACATTGAAGGTTTCCTTGATAGGTAAGAAATGTGAAATTTTTTGAGATTGTCAACAACAAACCATAAAAAATTTCTACCTTAATGTGACCTCAATAAACTAGTCACAGAATCCATTTCAACATATTACCATTTACACTCAGGAATAGGTAATTACTGAAAAAGTCTGACTGGTTGCTGATGTTCCACCGTCACCTACTGAAAGGTGGAACATCGCATGAAAAAACCATCTACACCTCTTTTCATACTTGGCCACCAGTACTAGAAAGCCCATTTATCTAGAGACATTATCAAATTTTATTTTATTTAAACATATTACTGATGGTAATCCTCACCATGGATTTTATCACAAAAGAGGGCCAATTCTGAACCACAGTACCTCCACCATCAGAATTTACTTAAAAAGAACGCCATTAAGCATTCTAGAAGCACTATCAATGTGAAGTATTTAACTAGGTGAACCTAACTACATCTGAGGTCATATCAGGGACCTCACCATAAGGAATGGTTGAATCCTAACTGAACAAACTGAAACTAGTCATATAAGATTTCTTGAAAGACACTACCAACCTTTTCACCACACCTACCTTAAACTGGAGACGTTTTCAAACTAGTTCCTTATGACCGTAAAAAACAAACAAGAAGGAAAAGAAGTTAGGACATCCCATAAAATACTCTTAAAATTCTCAAATTAGATTTCCAACATATTAAAAACTGAATCATAACATCTTCTTCCAAGGGTTCTTTCATTTACCATGAACATTTCCACCAAAGTCCATACCTGAATCCTGGTGACGTTCCTTGGTCAAACCGTCACCCAAAAATTTAAAAATATAATTCATCACCACGAAGAAGGGGGTAACTCAGGTCCATACCACTAAAATATTTTCCCCCTTTAAACACCTCCTTAAATCCCAACAAAATTCTAGGGTAACCTTAGATTTATTAAATTAGAGTCCAGGGAACTAACCCCAGGTAGTCCATACTCCAGGTTTACAAGTGAGACATTAGCAGTAGGCCAATATTTCCACTTAAAAACATTTAATGATACTAGACCGACATGCTCATAGTAGTTAAGTCAGAATAAAATGACTGGTGTCCAAGATTCCATCTAAGGTGTTACTACTTGGGAACCTAAGTATCACACAGGACTAACCATGGCTCGATAAGAACCACACATCAATGTGAAACACTAATAAAACATCCTAGAAATTCCCAAAAGCTTTAAAAAAATATCATGATGTTAGAAATTTTATCTCTGATTTCATCAAGGATGATGTCAAGATATGGGACATGTTCATCCTCAAACAAGAGTACACTAAGAGGATACTGAAAATTTCCCAGTGGATTAGTCGAACCATTATTGATCGAATTTATTTGAAAGAATCTTGACTTCACCTGCTGATGCACTGTCATTAATATATCACATGAATTTACCACCCGAGGTATCCCGTTATCATTCATTCCTTACCACCGAAGTCTATACATGACTAATGGTGTTTCTCATGGGTTATAGAACTATCCAACCACATTAAGTCCATGCTACTATGAAAGCACTGACACATACACTAGAACTGAAACAACACTCCCCTTCTAAGGAGTGTACTAGTTGTTAAAATAAGAGACAAACCATCCATTAATAAGCATGTTATAACATATTCAACATAAACACACTCACGAAACTCCTCATAGTCACACTCACAACATCAAGGAATTTGGAATGAAAACCAAAATCAACTTGACCAGCATGTCAAAACACCTATTGGAATTCATCTCGAGAATTGGGATGAGATTGATTACTTTAACACCCAAGTCACTATACTTTAGAGATGAACCAAGTACACACTTAACATCTCAGGGCTAAACGATTTCACCAAACTCAACTGACTCGTTATATCATTTAGAAACTCGATGGGTACTATGTATATGAACACACAAAACCCCAAGGCTTCATAAATAAGATAAACACCCCCAATACTATCCATAGTATATCCTCCGTATGACTCCAAGTATCAGGTTTTCTAAACAAGATATTTATCCCAGAGTTGTATTTCCCCACAATACCATTAACCTAGATGATGGCATACCAAGTCATCCATCACTACAAAAAAAAGAGGGTCATGAGACTTAGTAAATGGATAACCTTGCCCTAGGAATGTGTAACCTATTGAAACTGAGCATTACTTGATGATCATGACTGTAACAAGGGTCAAGGATACAATGAACACCCGTCCAAATAGAGGTTTCATAAAAAAATATAAGAGTCATACTAGGGACACCATCACCCGAATGGCACTAAATGATATAAACCCACAAAATTCATTAAGGAACATATACTCTAGGGTGCTATCTACCTTGGATATCCCCTTAAAAAACATCAAGTTTTGACCCATAATGAGGTCATGTCTATAAAAGTCCCTAGGCTTAAGAGTTTATCACTTAATCCACTATTAAAAAGGAAATGTCCCATGAAAAATGTGCATGTTTCCATTCAAAGTAAACTCAAGTGAACATTTAAAATACCCTTAAATGAGGGTTTAAAAAAATAACACCACTTAAATTTTCATTTTTAAAGTCATTACTTTGATTCACATTTAATATTTAAAAAGTTAAAATATTTTAAATAAAAAATAAAACACTAACTATAAAACAAAAATACTTGGTACCTGATTTAATGAACACATAAAAGAAAAACAATCAAGTCATTTCAAAATTAAATATTAAATCATTAACCATTTATTAACATTCAGTCATAATTAATAAATATATCAAAATAAATTCATTTCAAATTATTTAATAAAAGACAACTTATGAGGGTCCCGTTAAACCAACCTGGGTTTTAAGAAAGAATCCAAATAGAAGTTGTTTAATTATCAAGGTTATAAACACCCTTAATAGGTTGTACCAAAATAAACATGCACCAACCAACATACTTGGTCCATTTTTTCATTTTTGATGCTAATAAAATGCCTCAGAAATGAAAAAAATAAAATTTTAAGCTTAAAAGAATATGATAAGTAAAAAACATCCTAAAACAAGGTCATACCACATAGAATTCTCCTAAATACATGATTGTAAAAAAAATAGTCACAAAAAACCACTATAGACACTTCCTCTTGCCCACTCAAAGTTGGGTCTAGGTCGAGTCTCCATTTCCAAGTCCACTTTCCCATTTCAATTCATTTAATATTCATTTACATTTAATTTCAAAAATTTATTTATTCAAAAGTTTTAACTAAGGTTTCACCAAGTTCCAATCCATTAGGGACCATAACACCTCATGAATAAAAATGTGTTCCCATATAATTCAAACCATATCATATTTACTTTAAAATATTTAATCAAAAGGTGAGTCAATTTCCAATCTATAAGCACCCATACACATTATGAACTGAGATTTGGAATCAGTTATATATCCACTATAAAAATCTATCAAAATAGTAGGTACAACTATCATGGAACCTATCAAAACAACATGAAACAAGTAATGGATCCTAGATGACATGTCATAATGCTTGTATTTTAATCTATAAGTAGTGAATAAAATGATGAATGAGATGGAATAACCTTTTCTCGATGAGTTGTAAAAAAAATAGAACACATAATAATTTTAATAATAATACACTAAATCAAGTTCATCACCCAATGGTGAAATCAAATCAACTATAAGAGTCGAAATCTAGTTAACATCAATTTAATTTGAGGTAATTTGGATTTCTCCTATATGTGGGGTAGCTATGCCTGGGCACAACACATTACCAAATACCTATTCCTTACTATCCCTATCTATTGTTTCCAAATAATAAACCATAAAGAAAAATCCAATGATACCACTTTGTAATGTCCAAGATCCAGAATCCACTCAATAAAGCCCCGAGCCCGGTTGGCCACATGGAGTGAAGCACATCTCCCCAAATTCTAGAGGATGCCGACTAGAAGTGAGGGTCTAGGGTGTGTCTATGGGGAGAATATTCCCTCTTACTATAGTGTGACACATCAGAATATCCAGTAATATAAAATTAGTGAATGTAGTATAATAATCAGACAAGCAGTAAAAAATGGAATACTGATTTATAAACAATTCCAAAACATTACATATACAAAATTTTGATACATTTTATGTGTCTAGTAAAGCAGCCAAAACATGTATACAAGGTAGGCGTACAATACATGGAACAAAAGTACAAAAAAGACCAAAAGTATCCAGTTAGAATCACTAGCCTTAGCTGGTCCCATGCTCCCATGATCCTATGAAATCCTCAAGAACCTATAGTAGGACACTTTCCTTTATCCATACCTAAAATCATGTAGTCTATTTTGGTACTCAAAGGTGAAACAAATAGGGTGTGAGATATAATCCTAGTAGGAAACCCCCAAGGTCTATGCTATCTAGTTAGTAAATATTTATAATAACAATTTGCGATTAGATATATAAACAGTAAAGGAAGTAATCAAAAATAAACATCCTATAAGTCCATGTTCTCATTTATAATCAATTTCAATTAGACAATTTTATATTAAAAGTAAGTATCTGAATTAACAGCCAGTCTTGTGTCATTATAATCAAATTCATTTAACCATTAATACTTATTTAATTAAAAGTATCAAGTCCTAGAATAATTCCTATCATTCCCATGATAACATGATCAAAGGATTCCTAAACAGGAAACTATAAATTATAAACAAGATCAAATCCAAGCTTGTTCTTTGTCTTGGAAGGCGTGCCATATAAACTATTTCATTTTTAACTAAATTCAGAATTTGATCCCATCCTTGGAATTCCTAAGTTGGAATCGAAGTATTAATCCAAGTGTAAAATAAATCAACACCCTAAAAGTCTATCCATGATGATACTTAAGAACCAAGGTATCGCTCTAGGTGTGGTATAATGTCACTTCCATTCGAGTTCATTATTGGTGATCCACTAAGGGAGCCCAAGAATGACCCATGGCATGTATGATCAATTCCCTTTGGGTACATCCATGCATTTCTCATATGAATTCATGTATAACTCAGTATATATGTCAGGCCTCAGAGTTTATCCATGGAAGTCCACTAGGGGGCTAGGTATCACTCAGGCATAAGTGAGGTTCAATCCAATTGAGTCCATCCATGTAATTTTTATTTGAATCCATGTGTCACCCAAGGAATATCAAAATTCAATATCATTTAATCAATTCATTTAAGACATTTAAATCCCATCACCAAGAACATTTCATTTATTTAACATTAAAGGTGACTTAAGGAAAGGGTCAAGCTTAGAAGGCCTTCCTCTCAAATTACTCACATGGGCATAAACATTCATTCAATGATTTAATTATTAAAAGGTCATTACCATAATAAAATCAATCTAGAAATCACCTCAAAATGTGGTTAAAAGTTTTTATAAGATAATAAGGCTTATAATTTAATTATCTCACATGGGAAATTCACTTTAATATGGAAAGTCAAGCTTCAAAAAGCTATAAACTAGCCAAGGAAAAAGGCATGGTCATCCATCACTCATTATTAATTCATTCAATTACATTTCATATCATATTTCAATTAAATTCATAATTCAATTCACATTTTACATCCCAAGAAATTGGTAAAGGTCACACCATAAGGCATCCAATTCCAAAATCCAACCATGGTGGTTTAATTCAATATCAACTCACCCAATGGGTGGTTCTAAATCAAGGTGAATAACCTATACGAAATAAATGATGATATATTTAATTACATAGGCCATGCTAAAAAATTCTAGGATTTAATTTCATTTCAATGCGATTAACTAAAATTTGGAATGTGAAACAATGACATATATAAATAACCTGAATTTTGAAGAAATGCATGAGGCCACATACCATAGGTCCGTAGTTGATAGATTGTCCAATATCATCTCCTGATTCATCTAAGATCAAGGGCAAATTGAAGAATAGATGAAAAACATATTAATAGGGAAAATTATCTTGCACATAAATAACACAATAGATATTAAAAAGAATAAAGAATGACTAAAAAGGATTCAAGAGCTTACCGATGCAGATCTGATGAGACAGACAATGCTTGAATCTAGTACCATATGGAGAAGACCCCTCAAATCCATTAATAGTCACCAAATGGGGTTTCAATGAGAGGCTACTATGTATTGTATGTAAGGTAAAATAATGGTTAGATTTATTAGACTAAGTGGGAACAATTTCGTAATTTCACCCAATTTATAGTGTTGCATGGTTTAGGTGCACAATTTAAAAACTTTGCATCAACTGTGCTTGGTTAGATATAGAATACGAGAACCCCACAGGGTTTACCCACATATTTTGACTAACTATGCATAAACTATTCTAAAATGAACTGTCAAAATTTTAGAGTATGAAACATAGCTGTGCGACCCAAATCCCACGGTTTGGATCTAACCATGTGGACTATAACTCCCCATTGTCTATCCTCGCATGGTTTTATCTAACCATGCATCATTCCACCACATAGTTTTCTCTAACCATGAACTAGTCTATTTTCATCCCAAAATTTCGGTTCTAGGCTCTAAACCAGCCTCAGACACCCCTGACACCTCCACTACCTTGAAGGAAATTCACATTATGATACATTTAAACATTTAAACTGATAATTGATAGAAAAAAAGGATCTATAACTCAATGTAGAACCAGTTTCTTATAGTTCACTCCCCAATCCAATCCTTTTTATCTCATGAGATATCAATCTTTACCCAATACATTGGAGGGAGATATAAGCCCCACCCACCACATAATGAAAAGAATACAAATGTATTCCATAAGATCATAAAACATTCATCATATCAAAAACCCTGAAATGAAGTGGGTTTCATAAAAATTTCAACATAATATAACCCATGGAAAAGAAATAGGTTTCATAATCATTTTATCATTTTATCAAATCACAACTTGTGGAAAAAGATGCGGGTTTCATATGAATTTTATCATGATATAAACTGCGAAAGATAAATGAGTTTCATAAAAATATTTTCATTATAAACATAAACCATTCAGATAAAGAATAAGAGTGGTATACTTGGATAATATACCTAGTAAATTATAAGTAACATCAAGAGATTTCATCTTATATGGAAATTTATTTTGAAATAAAAATCATTTGGAACGTTTCTTGAGGAAAATATCCTTTGAAAATCACCTTTTATAAAATAAAAAATCTATAAAATATTTAGGAAATATTTTTATTTTAAAATAACCTGGAAAAATTATAATGTAATATTCCAATAAAATAATGGTCATGACATTGGTAAATTTCCATTCATACCGTACACATTAAAACAAAGATTACACTGACATTTTCAGTAAAAGTGAAAGGGTCCTTATTTCAAAAAAGATAAAAATATTTATTTACAAACATTTTTTAAAAATTAAGAGATTTGTAAAAATGAATTTAATAAATTGTCATGAACCATCCCCCGGGGCCCGTGTCGTGACTACCCCAAGCCCGCCTTCCATAGACCAGGGGCTGGAGACTAGCACCAAAGGAGTAATTCCCTAGAACTGGGAAGACATTGCCTTTATAACCTGTAAACACACACAACAAGATACGAAAATGAGTAAATTGTATAACCAACAAGTGAGTAAAGTAAGTAAAAAGAGGTCAGAATACAAGCCCAACTAGAAAGTACAAGTACAACTAAAAAACAAGTACAACTGAGGATAAAAGAAAACAACTACTGGGCCATCCTCCGGGTTCCTACATGAAGGGTAGGTACAAATCGCCTCCTCAACACTCCTTTTCCATTCGTATCCTCCGTGTACCATCACTCCGTATGGTCCAGCTTTGGGTACCGTCTAGTCCTGGTACTGTCAACCTCCATCAGCACTGTCCATCATCTGCATCCAACACAACAAGGTGCGGGTATAGCCCATGCAGGGGTGTGTATAATGATACTCAGTAGGGACCCTGAGACCCTCCGGGTCTCACAAAATCCAACAAGGATAAACCATAAAGAAATCAATAGATAACCTTAATTAGGTATATGCCCATACATATACCTAAGTTATCAAGTAATCCATCTCAATCAAGAGGAAAACACAAAAGTACTGACTCAGCTCAACCAGGATTTTATTCACATTATCAAAACATTGGCTAATAAAGAACTCATGCTCAATTGAGTACAGTGGGCCTGCCGCATCACATAGAGGTGCTTCCCACTAACCTTAGACTTTTTAGGTACTCCTCCTATCGAGTACCATGGGTCTGCTGCGTCACACAAAGGCGCTCCCCACCATGGGTCTACCGCCACACCCAGGCGCTCCCCCTCATAGCCTGCAGAGGTACTCCTCCTGTCGAGTAACATGGGTCTGCCGTGTCACCAAGTGCACTCCTCCTCCGTGGGTCTTCCGCCACAACCAGACGCTCCCCACTGTACCAGTCGAGTCACTCTAAGTCAAACGGCCAGCAGTCATCAAGTCTCAATCAGCTACTAGGTTCCCGCACAAAAGATCGCTCGTCTCCAGAATATCTGCTCCACAAGCTACTAGTCGATGCTCGAAATGTCCCTAAGTCCCACGAAGAAGTATCTCAAGGGTCTGCCACATCACAGGGGTGTTAACACAACAGACAGTGCTTCAATCAGACGCCCGGTCTGTGAGTTATTAGCATTTTAGTTCTAGGGGCCCGGTTGGATTCATGCATGATTAGACTTGACCATTCACTACAGAAAAAATGGGTATTTGCGACGGGGCAATTGACTCGTCGCAAATAACTACTTATTTGCGACGGGGTAGCTTCCCCCGTCGCAAAAGGACTGGCGCGCTTTGCACGCCAAATCGCGGGAAAGTTATTTGCGACGGGCGGTTGCCGCCCGTCGCAAATAAGCGGCGGCGGTAAAAGATATTTGCGAAGGGAATCTACCCCGTCGCAAATAACCGGCGGCGCTAAAAGCTATTTGCGACGGGAATCTACCCCCGTCGCAAATAGTATGTCGGCAGGTTCTTATTCGCGACAGGACCCGTCGTGAATAACTATTTAACCGTTGACCATAATAAATGAGGGCTAAGGTATTTGTGACGGTACCCGTCGCAAATAGACCCGTCGCAAATGATCTAACCTATAAATACCCCCATCAGTTTTTTTTTCATTCATTCTCAAACTCAATCTTCTCCTTCTCTCAAAATTCTATTTTTAGATTTCAGCGTTTCTTTAGTTTAATTTTTTTTTCCGGAGTTGATATTGAAGTTTTCAACAACGATCAGGGATCAACCTCAGATCAAATTTAAAGGTATTTATGTTCTTTTTAATTTAATATTTATTTTAAATTTTTTATTAGTTTCAAATATTCTTAATTAGTTGTAATTTAATCATGTTTACATTGTTTTGTTACTTAATAAATTTAAATTATTAGTATTCTTTGTTCATAGTTAATGGTACTTAGGAATAATTAGTAATAATTTCCAATAATTAAGAATAAATGCTAATAATTAGTAATAAATATCAATAATTAGGAATAATTAGTAATAATTACCAATAATTATCAATAATTCGTAATAATTACCAATAATTACCAATAATTAGTAATAATTACCAATAATTACCAATAATTAGTAATAATTAGTAATAATTACAAATAATTCGTAATAATTACAATAATTAGTAATAATTTCCAATAATTATCAATAATTAGTAATAATTTCCAATAATTACCAATAATTAGTAATAATTAGTAATAATTACCAATAATTAGTAATAATTAGTAATAATTATTAATAATGAGTAATAATTAGTAAAAATTAGTAATAATTACTAATAATTAGGAATAATTAGTAATATTTCTTAATAATTACCAATAATCAGTAATAATTAATAATAATTACCAATAATTAGCAATAATTAGTAATAATTACCAATAATTAGTAATAATTACAAATAATTATCAATAATTTGTAATAATTAACAATAATTACCAAGAATTACCAATAATTAGTAATAATTACTAATAATTTAACAATAATTAGCAATAATTACCAATAATTAGTAATAATTAGTAATAATTACCAATAATTAGTAATAATTACAAATAATTACCAATAATTACCAATAATTATCAATAATTAGTAATAATTAGTAATAATTACCAATAGTTAGCAATAATTAGTAATAATTGCCAATAAATAGTAATAATTACAAATAATTATCAATAATTTGTAATAATTAGTAATAATTACCAATAATTACCAATAATTAGTAATAATTACCAATAATTAGTAATAATTACCAATAATTAGTAATAATTACAAATAATTATCAATAATTAGTAATAATTACAAATAATTATCCATAATTAGTAATAATTACCGATAATTAGTAATAATTACCGATAATTAGTAATAATTAGTAATAATTACCCATAATTAGTAATAATTACCCATAATTACCAATAATTACCAATAATTACCAATAATTACCAATAATTACCAATAATTAGTAATAATTGGTAATAATTAGTAATAATTACCAATAATTACCACTAATTAGTAATAATTAATAATAATTACCAATGATTAGTAAAAATTAATAATAATTATAAAAAATTCGTAATAATTAGTAATAATTACCAATAATTAGTAATAATTAGTAATAATTCGTAATAATTACCAATAATTAGTAATAATTACCAATAATTAATAATAATTACCAATAATTAGTAATAATTACCAATAATTAGTAATAATTACCAATAATTAGTAATAATTACCAATAATTACCAAAAATTACCAAAAATTACCATTAGTTAGAAATAATTACCAATAATAATCCATAATTAGTAATAATTTCCGATAATTATCCATAATTAGTAATAATTACCAATAATTACCAATAATTACCAATAATTAGTAATAATTGCTAATAATTAGTAATAATTACCAATAATTAGCACTAATTAGTAATGATTAATAATAATTACCAATAATTAGTAATAATTAATAATAATTACCAATAATTAGTAATAATTACCAATAATTACTAATAATTAGGAATAATTACCAATAATTAGTAATAATTACCAATAATTAGTAATAATTAGTAATAATTAGTAATAATTACCAATAATTAGTAATAATTACCAATAATTAGTAATAATTACCAATAATTAGGAATAATTACCACTAATTAGGAATAATTACCACTAATTAGGAATAATTACCAATAATTACCAATAATCACCAACAATAACCAATAATTACCAATAATTACCAATAATTACCAATAATTACCAATAATTACCAATAATTACCAATAATTACCAATAATTACCAATAATTAACAATAATTACCAATAATTACCAATAATTAGGAATAATTACCAATAATTAGGAATAATTACCAATAATTAGTAATGATTCGTAATGATTACCAATAATTAGTAATAATTATCAATAATTAGTAAGAATTACCAATAATTAGGAATAATTACATTATTACATTATTATTATATTTTATTATTAATATTAAAATAATATAATTTTTTATATTATATACAATTCTCCTTTCATCTGTGTGTTTTCTGTCTCCACATGTAATATTTGTATGTGGAGACAGAAAACACACAGATGAAAGGAGAATTGTATATAATATAGAAAATTATATTATTTTAATAATAATAATAAAATATACTAATAATGTAATAATGTTATTATTCCTAATTATTGGTAATTATTCCTAATTATTGGTAATTATATGAATAATTACCAATAATTAGGAATAATTACCAATAATTAGGAATAATTACCAATAATTAGGAATAATTACCATTAATTACCAATAATTACCAATAATTAGGAATAATTACCAATAATTAGGAATAATAACATTATTACATTATTAGTATAATTTATTATTAATATTAAAATAATATAATTTTATATATTATATACAATTCTCCTTTCATCTGTGTGTTTTCTGTCTCCACATGTAATATTTGCATTCTTTTTCAAAATTATCAACCTACTCACTAATGGAGAGGTGAAAGTGAATGCAAATATTACATGTGGAGACAGAATGTTAAACACACAGATGAAAGGAGAATTGTATATAATATAGAAAATTATATTATTTTAATATTAATAATAAAATATATTAATAATGTAATAATGTTATTATTATATAATTAATATTTATGAAAAAATAATATTAGTACTATGAAAATAAAAAAAAATTATATAATATTAAAATTATCAATATTTGTAACAGGTTTTGCTTTATTCTCAACATATTCAATTCTTAAAGGGTCAATTTTTAGGTCTATCTCAATAAAAAGTTTGCGTCAGTCGTGTATGATGTAAACTCTATAATTATCCTTGATTGAGTGTTTTTTCTAACAAATTATTCAAAACCAGTAATGCTTTTATATTTTATAGAAAAATATGGAACAACGAGGTCGTCAACAATCATTATTAGGTGACCGCATATGGATAAATCAATGTAGAAATCCAAACGGTTCTGGTTTAAATCCAGTATATGTAGAGGGTGTGGAGACTTTTTTATCATTTACGGCATCAAATCCAGAATTTGTTTCAGAAGGCAAAATAGAATTCCCTTGTAGAAAATGTGCATTGAGAACGTTTGACACGTTTGACAAAGTGGGGGGACATCTCTTGCGTTTTGGTTTTCAATCAGATTATATTTTTTGGTATCAACACGGTGAACGCAGTTCCAATGCAGGTGATACCAACTTGATTCCGGATCCATATCGGTTTCAATATTTAGTACATGATGTTGCAGGTTCATCTGTTCAACATACAGAAACTCCGGCTGATATAGCTTCAAATCCTGAGTTGGCACCGTCTGAATTTTATGAGTTGTTGAGGTCTGCTGAGGATGCATTATATCCTGGCTGCAAGATGAGAAAATTAGAATCAGTTGCAAAATTTATGGCTATCAAATCAGATAACGGAATGTCAAACACCTGTTTTGACCAGATATTTTCTTTGCTTAAAAAACTGTTACCCGAAGGAAATGTTTTGCCTGCAAATTACTATAAGAGTAAGAGGCTGGTTCGAAATTTGGGACTTACTTGTCAGAAGATTCATGCATGTTCAAATGACTGCATTTTATATTCTGGGGAAAATGAGTCGTTGGATAGTTGTCCCACATGTGGGAAACTGAGATATAAAGAAGGACAACATGGGAAGTCTGGTTTGATTCCTATAAAACAGTTGAGATATTTTCCACTTACATCCAGACTTCATCATTTATTCATGTCTAAGAATACAGCGACAATGATGTCATGGCATAAAGAGAATATTTCAACCGATAAAAGCTTGAATCATCCAGCCGATGGTGATTCATGGAAACATTTTGATAGAGTGCATCCATCCTTTTCTTTAGAAGCTAGAAATGTTCGAATGGGCCTTTCCACTGATGGTTTCTGTCCGTTCGGATCTTATGGTAGTCAATATTCATGTTGGCATGTTTTTTTAACTCCGTACAATTTACCTCCATGGATGTTGATGAAGGAGCCATATATCTTTTTGACTTTACTAATTCCTGGACATCCGAAGAAAAATATTGATGATTATTTGAAACCATTGATTGATGAATTAAGTTTATTGTGGAGTACTTGTGTCAGTACATATGATATTGCAACGAAACAGAATTTCATACTGAGAGCAGCATTGATGTGGACAATTAGTGACTTCTCGGCTTATGGGATGTTATCTGGCTGGAGTACACATGGTCAGAAATCATGTCCTTACTGTATGGGAGAGAACAAAGCATTTATGCTCATTCATGGAAAGAAACCTTGTTATTTTGACTGTCATCACATATTTCTTCCAACTGATCATCCTTTTCGCAGAAACAGATCTCATTTCAGAAAAGGAACAGTTGAAAGGGATGGACCTCCAAAAATGATATCAGGTTCGGAGTTAAAATCAGTTGTATTTTCATTACCTCCCATCACTTTTGGTCCCACAATAAACCAACAGAAAATTTCTGGTTTTGGGAAAGAACACAATTGGATTAAACGTAG
This sequence comes from Viscum album, assembly GCA_963277665.1. Lineage (NCBI taxonomy): Eukaryota > Viridiplantae > Streptophyta > Magnoliopsida > Santalales > Viscaceae > Viscum > Viscum album. The sequence goes on along the minus strand of OY728142.1, from coordinate 562,081,243 downwards.
ATTATTTTGGGATTTTCCATATTGGTCTGATTTATTGGTCCGACACATGTTAGATGTCATGCACATTGAGAAGAACTGTTTTGATAATTTGTTTCATACAGTTTTGGATACGCCAGGAAAGAGCAAAGACAATGTAAATGCACGTTTAGATCTTGCCCAAATTTGCAGGCGTCCAGAACTGGAACTGTTTGAGAATGTCAGAACAGAAAGGTTACTGAAACCAAAAGTAGCTTATACACTGTCTAAAGAAAACCGTTTATTTTTTTTGCAGTGGATTGCAGATTTGAGACTTCCAGATGGTTGTGCTTCCAATTTGCGTAGATGTGTAAATAATGGTCATATTACTGGATTAAAAAGTCATGATTGTCATGTTATAATGGAAAGTATTCTATCCATTGGATTAAGAGGTCTGTTGAATTCTGTGATTTGTGATTCCATAACAGACATGTCTCATTTTTTCGGGAAATTTGTGTGGCTACAGCAGATTATGATGCTCTATGCAAACTTGAAGAAGATGTTGTTGTAATTATATGTAAACTGGAAAAAATATTTCCGCCGTCTTTCTTCGACTCAATGGAACATTTGATGTTACATTTTCCATATGAAGCCAAATGTGGAGGTCTAGTACAGTTTCGATGGATGTACCCATTTGAAAGATGCATGCAAAAATTGAAAAGAAAAGTACGTAACAAAGCATCTGTTGAAGGATCTATTGCAGGAGCTTATTTGCAAGAGGAAATATCTTTTTTTCTTCTCCCATTATTTTGAATCTGAGTATCCTTCAAAACACAACCGAATGGGACGGAACGAGAGGAATATTGATGAAATCGACAATCAATTATCTGTTTTCAACCAGCCAGAGCTTGGTTTTTGTGGAGTTTATGAACGCTGGCTTTCGGATGATGAACATCATAGAGCTCATACGTATGTTTTGCTCAACTGTGAAGAGATGACATCAGTTGTACTGTAAGTTTTTATATCACTTATTCTATCATTTATGTTACATTAAATAACTTTGGTATTTATAGGTTGTATGATAATCATATCAAGAAACAAATTCCACAAATTACAGCAGCTGCTCTCGAAGAACGCCGACTGAAAAATTTCTCTCAGTGGTTTCAAAAACTGGTAACATAAATTCTTTATCTTTTAGCAACTCATTCAATGTATAGTTTACTATATTGATAATTATTTCACAAATTTTCAGGTGTCTCGACATGCTGATAAAATTGACAAATGGCTGTGTATATTGAGTAACCCACCTTCCAAACTTGTTAAAACTTATAATGTATATGTGGTGAATGGATTTTGATTTCACACACATGCATACGGGGAATCGAAAAAAACAATGAACAGTGGAGTTAGCTTGAGAGGATCTCATCATCGAGAAAATGAAGTTGACTTTTATGGTATACTTGATGAAATCATTGAACTCTGTTATCTTGGACAACATTACATAACCATGTTCAAATGTCGGTGGTTGGATACAGAGAGAGGCGTGTGTGTTCATCCGACTCATGAAATCATCGATATTAAATGTAAAAGTGTTCTCGTAGTAAATGAACCATTCTTATTGGCTCAACAGGCACATAAAGTTTATTACGCAAAGTACTGTGCTACATCAGGAGACTTGACTGATTGGTGGAGTGTAATAAAAGTCAAAATTCGAGACAATTAGTTTAGTCAAAGTGAATGTGCTTCCACTGATGTGCAAAGAATTGAAGTTTTTCAAGAGAGTCATCAAAATCAATCTTTTTTACAAAGAGACATGAGTATCGATGACGACACCCCACATTTAAGAGTCGGTGATGACGATGATGTTAATGATGTCACATATGAATTTAAAATGGTAAGAGATGAAGCAACTAGAACTCGAATGGATATCAATGATGTTGAGGAGGAATATGAAGATGACATTGACATATATGAAGATGATGATGAAGATGAACACTGATAGAATTCCATGGTAGTTATATACAATCATAATATATATATGTATATATAATAGTAATTATCAATTATTTGCTAACAACATTAACATTTTTTGTTTCAGATGGACGACGATACATTTCGTGAGTTGGCGGATGTTGACCTGCCTTTCGATGCGGATGAGTTGCTAGCAGATGACCCTCAGCATGCAGGCGCTCCAAGGAGTACACGGAGGTGGCGCGGTCTTGTACGATTGATGATTCTAGACCCCGTCCCCGAGCAACGTCCACGTCTTGGGTTTGATCCACGCACACAGAGGTGTGATAACCTGTGTGATAATCTGTGGATTTGACTAAGATTTAATTAATCTATTCACATAATAAATGTTTATTATTTTTTATAGTTTTCCGCATATAGTAGTCGGACAGGGCAGTGCTATTTTGCGCAACTATTTCTCTCAGTCGTGGACCACATGGGAGCAGATTCTCATTGATGTGCAGTAGTCCATGTTCGGCCATTGGTTGGTACGTACGTAAATAAATAATTTTTCTTTTGAAAATTATTTCATTTCTAACTTGATATTTTGATTTATTTGTAGGGTTTATGGTATCCGATCGAGGATACCATGCGCAACGCCATCCACAAGGCATGGGAGGTGGCCATGCGTGATCACTTTCGTCTGTTTTTGCACAATTTAAGAAAAGCTGCCACGAAGAAAGCAGGAGTGTCAGATTTTGACGAGTCGTGTAGAGCACACCGACCAGAGTACATTTCATCCCATGTATGGGATGGATTATGTGAACACTGGTTGAGTGGCGCCTTTCAGAGGAGATCATCGGTGGGGAGGCAGAATCGGGGGAGACAGGAGGTGACTCATCGAGCTGGGAGTCGTTCTTTCAGTACTCATAGACAACATCTGGTACGTACATTATTTATAAATATTTTATATAACTATAAATATTAACAGTTTATTTTTTATTCTTATAGGCTGTCGAGCACCCCAATATTATGGAGTACGACGTATATCAGAGGATGTATAGTGATCCTGCTACTGGGGAGCTCAGAGGTGATCGTCAACATCACATCATGGTCAGTATTATTTGTTTTCAAGTTTAAAAATTAACTGCATATAATATATTCACAATTTTAATTTTAAATTGCAACTACAGGAGTCATATGAGGTCGCAGCGTCACAGACCCGGCCTGAGAGTCAGGCCGAGTCATCAGATCAGACCACTGGCCGTCAGTTTGATGAGGCGGCATGGATGCAGGCCACCCAGTATGCCTTCGAGAAGGGCCAGGTAGTTGGTATTAGCTCTCGACTGACTCCCAGAGATTATTATGGCAGTGCTGCGATGTCGGCGTCCAGCTCGAGAGGAGATCGTGCATCTTCTTCTGCTGCACAGTATGAGGATCAGTTGTGATCTCAGACTGTACTGATAGAGAGTCTCCGACAGGAGCAGGAGCAGATGCGTCAGCAGCAGCAGCAACATGAGGAGGAGCGTCGATGCCAGCAGCAGCTGTACGAGGAGCAGATGAGTCGGTGGCAGCAGCAGCACCAGAAGCAGATGGAGTACATGCACCGACTCACTCATGCTTTAGGGATGAAGTTTCCTCCACCAGCATCTGCAGATCCCCCCTCCCCCCTCCTTCAGATTAGAGTTTGTTTTTACGTTATAAAGTTTGTTAAATCAAAATATGATTTTTTTTCTATTCGTAGTTTCTGTCTCATTATAAAATATTAATAATATTATATTTTGAAATAACAATATTAATATGAATAATAATATTATTTATATTTTATAATATTAAATTATATATATATATTAAAATTTTATAATATTATAATTTAATTATATTTTTTTGTAATATTTGAATTATTTTAATATTTGAATGTAAAATAATTCTATTATTTTTATATTAATTAAAATAACTTATTAATATTTTTTTATTTATGAATTATAATTCTAATATTATTATATTAATTAAATCATTTATTAATATTCTATTATTTTTTATTTTTTAATTATAATTCTATTATTATTATATAAATTACAATAATTTATTAATAATTTATTATTTTAATTTTTGAATTATAATTCTATTATTATATTAATTAAAATAATTTATTAATAATTTATTATTTTTTATTTTTGAATTATAATTGGATTATTATTATATTAATTATTATAATTTATTAATAATTTTTTTTTTATTTTTTTATAGTATTTGAGACGGGATACTATGCCCGTCGCAAATAGTATTATTATACCCATTAAAATAATTTAATAATAGTTTTTAATTTTTTAAAAAAAAAACGTAATTGCGACGGGGCCCATCGCAATTCGTATTTGCGATGGGCCCGTCGCAAATACTTGTTGTGACGGGACCCGTCGCAATTACTATTTTAAAAGTTTTTACAAATATATGGAGTAATATTTGCGATGGGAAGGATCCCCGTCGCAAATAATATCTTTAGTGACGGGCCCGTCACAAATAATTGTTGTTGCGACAGCGTTTTCCGCAACGGGCGATTTGCGACGGACCCCCGTCGCAAAAGGCCATTTGCGACGGGATCCCGTCGCAAATGACCTGTCGCAAATACCTGTTTTTCTAGTAGTTTTTTTTCAACTATAAACCAAACTCTAGTAATGTATACTCGAAGGGACTGTCATGCTCCAAGATTACCAGCACCATTGACGGTTCATCAAACAGATGACCGGTGCCAAAGATATGGCCAAAAGAAAGTAAAGGGTCGTAGTGGGCCCGGGTCTGGTTCGACCCAGCCAGACTAACCCGACCCAACCCATTCTAGGCCAAACTGGTTCAGGTTGACCCAGGCCAACCCGTTGAGTATGTCCCGACCCATTGGGTGGGTCGGCCCATTGGGTTCGGCTCGGCCTGCTGGGCACAACCCAACAGGCCGCGAGGGGCTGCAAAGAGCCGAGAGGGCGCGGACCGGCCTTGAGGGCGCAGACTAGCCACAGGTCAGCATGAGGGCGGTTAGGCTCAGAGGGTGCCACACAGGTGATTTGGCATGGAGGGTGCCACGAGAGTGCGAGTCGGTTCAGCTGGAGCGCCGCGAGGGGCGCGGGAGGTTAGCTCTGTCAGGGTGCTGTAACGGGCGTGGGAGGCCGACCCAGCCAGTGTTCCATGAGGGGCGCGGGAGGCCGGATCGGCCGGGGTTTTGCAAGGGGTGCGGGAGACCGGCTCGACCAGGGAGCCGCGAGGGCGTGAGTTCGGCCGGGGGTTTAGAAGGTCGGCGGCTGGCGTGACCTGGGCGGCTCGAGAGGGCGCCGTGAGGCCGGTTCGGCCGGGAGGCACGTGCATCCGGGAGCCTGGGCGTGGCCAGGAAGTGTAGGTTGGAAGCCAGCAGGTGGCGTGGTTTGGCCCGAGGAGGTGGAGGCCGGTTCGGCCAGAGTGCCAGAGCATCGCAGGGGGAAGCACGATTTGCGGAGGCCGCGGGTAGTGCAGTCATTGCCTTCGTCACCGTCGTCGCCTTCAATGCTGTGCCAAAGAACATCACAAAGAAGAACAACAGAGGGGGGTCAGGACATGTTAGTTTGGCTCGCACCCTCCATGTTTAGGGTGGTAGTAATCAGTTCATTAAGAACATAAACAAAGAACGATCATGGAAGATATCTTAAAATCAATTCCCATAATCCCTCATTAACAATATATTCCCAACCTGTAAGGAAAAACATACTCAGATCAACTTGATAATAAGTTGGTCCATGTTCTTTGTTTTAGAATCAAAGAAAAAAGGGAATAAAAATCATATTCAAATAAAATCCCTACCTTGTTCGTTGTTCATCGACGTTGGCGCGATAAGGCAGACGTCGATTCGTTGTAGACAAACACGTGCTACGTCAAAGGAGTCCAAGGAAGAAGGTCGAAGGAGGTCGTTCTTTGTTGGTGGAGCATTCTTCACCCAGAGAGTGTTCTTCATTGGAGAACTTTATTTCTCCCTAGCTCTCTCCTCTCCCAAGTTCCACCAAAATGAAAATGCCAAGCCAAAATAATAGATTAATTTATTTATTATTTAATTTTTTACACAAAATTCAAAATGGTTAAGTTGGATTAATTAAATGTTAGAGGAGTTGGCACATTTATTGGGATGTGCATTGGCACAATAAAGGTGGAGGAGGTCAAGAGGATCTCTCTCATTTATGAGGGAGTTTAGAGGTTTTCCTCTCCTACCATTATTAGGGGGGTTTAGTCCCAGGTGTTCCCCACACCGTAACCTCTCGTGGGAGGTTAGGTTCGGGTGGGCCCCACCACCATAACCTCTCATGGGAGGTTAAGGTGTGGTGGTACCCACCTTCAACTTCTATATGGTTGGTTATAATAGATAAAATAAAATAAAACAAGCATTTATTTTATTTTATTACTTCCATGAAAACCCAAAAACTAACTTTCACCCTCGACCAACTGCCATCGAGGTGAAAGTCTTTTTAAGAGAATACCGGCACTACAAGTTCAACGATGCCCTTGGATTTCAATTCTGAGCACCGATTAAAAAGGTATAAAGACCCACTCGAACTTTCACTAAATATAACTGAACAAAACTTCATAAATTGATTCTGGGCACACCAGGCCTCGAAATCATGTGCCGTCAATTTTTGAGGACTTGTAAAATTACCATTTAATTAAAAAAAATTACATGGAAATCCCGTGTCTTTACATTCTCCCCACATCAGGGATCTAAATCCCCGTAAGACACAACTCATACTAAGGGAACAAGTGGGGGTACTGAGCACGCATCTGAGCCTCTCGCTCCCTTGTGCTCTCCTAGAGGTTCCCGTGCTGCCAGTAAACACGAACCAGAGGTATCGACCATCCATGAAGGACCCACTCCTGTTGATCCTCAATATCTATTGGAACCTCTATAAAAGTCACCCCATTGTCGATGTCCAGCTTTCCATGGTCGATGATGTGAGAATGGTCATGCACGTATCTCATCAAATGGGATACATGGAAGACGTAATGCACCCGGTGCAACTGAGGTGGAAGAGCTAAGCGGTATTCCACCTCGCCAACTCTTCCGAGGACCTGAAAATGGTCCAATGAATCTCGGAGATAACTTTCCGCCTTATCTAAATCTCTATAGACCTCGTTGGGGTGAGACCTGTAGAAAGACGTGGTCACCATCCTCAAACTTCAGAGGTCTCCATCTCCTATCAGCATACGACTTCTTCCTGCTCTATGTCGTCTTCATCCACTATTGGATGATCTGAACCTTCTTTGTGGTAGCTCATACCATCTCTAGACCCACTAGTGTTGAATCCATTAGGTTAGTCCAGCACAAGGGTGATCTGTAGGGTCGCCCGTATAATGACTCAAAAGGTGCCATTCCTATGGTAGAGTGATAGATATTGTTGTACGCAAAATCCATCAAAGGAAAGTGATCCTCCCAAATGTGACTGAAGTCGAGGACACAAGAATAGAGCATTCCCTCAAGGGTCTGAATGATCTGCTCAGTCTGACCATCCATCTGAGGATGGAAGGCAGTGCTCAAATGAAGTTGTATCCCTAAATCCTCTTACAACCCCTTCCATAGCCAGGAAGTAAAACGTGCATCACGATCGGAGACAATTGTCGAAGGTACTCTATGTAGCCACACAATCTCCTGCACGTAGAGGTGTCCCAAGCTCTCTACTGAACTCTGATATCTGATCGGTAGGAAGTGGGCCGCCTTGGTGAGTCGATCGATGATAACCCAAATAGAGTCATGTCCCTTAGATGTACGTGAAATTCCTATCACGAAGTCCATGGATATCCCATCCCACTTTCACTCTGGGACCTCTAAAGGCTGAACTAAGCCTGCTGGTACCTGGTGCTCCGCCTTCACTTGCTGAAAAGTGAGGCACTGAGAGACAAACTCTACAACTGCCTTCTTCATTCCTAGCCACCGGTACTATCATCGGATATCCTGGTACATCTTCGCCACTCCTAGATATACCACTAGAGGGGATGTGTGGAACTACCTCAACACTTCCTCCTGAAGTGACACTGGTACCATAGTACATCCTCTAAAGAGGATGACATGATCCCCACCTTCAGAAAATCCATCAGGTTCCTGCCCTATGGATATCTAAGCACGTCGCGTCATGCAGTCAGCATCCCCATGCTGTGCCTCCCTGACTTGCTGAAGAAGTGGGGGAGTGACTATAAGAGACTGAAGGAAGGCTGCTCCATCTCTATCCACAAAGGACATCTGTAAAGCAGCCAGCTACTCCATCGCCTCACCTAGTAGTTGTATACTAGATCTCCTACTGAGTGCATCTGCAACAACATTTACCTTCCCAAGAGTGTAGACTATCTTGAAGTCATAGTATTAGAGGAACTTAATCCAACATCGCTGTCTCAAGTTCAGGTCCTTCAGAGAGAAGATATACCTGAGACTCTTGTGATCAGAGTATATGGTAAAAAACTTTCCCATCAGATAGTGTCACCACATATTCAAGGAGAAGACCACTACTTCTAACTCCAGGTCATGGGTAGTGTAGTTCTGCTCATGTTGTCTTAGTTGTCATGAACCATATGCGATCAATGCTCACTACTGTATCAGGACACATCTGAGCCTGGTCCCTGATGCGTCGCAGTAGACTACGTACCCTACGCCTTCCTCTAGAAGCCTCAAGATGGGGGCACTAGCCAACCTCTGCCTCAACTCCTGAAAGCTCTGCTGGCATCTCTATGACCATACAAAGGGTTTCCCCTTCTTCATCAAGGATGATAGTGGTGCTGCAACTCTGGAGAAGTCTGGTATAAACCTCCGGTAATAACCATCCAAACCCAGGAAACTCCGTACCTCTATCACCCTCTTGGGTGGCTCCCAAGAAAGTACCACATCAATCTTCACTGAATCCACTGCAACTCCAGCCTTCGAGATGACATGTCCCATAAAGTGAACCTCTCAAATCCAGAACTGACACTTAGAGAGCTTACCATAAAGCTGGTTCTTTCAGAGTGTGTCCAATACTAAATGAAAATGATAAGCATGCTCCTCATCAGTAGTCGAGTAGATCATAATGTCGTTGATGGAGACTATGAAAAAGAGACCGTGGTACAACTGAAAGATCCTATTCATGAGTCCCATGAACACTGCTAAAGCGTTGGATACACCAAATTTCATAATAAAGAAGTCGTAGTGGACTTACTGACATATGAAGGTTGTCTTTTGCACATCCTCGTCTCAAACACTGAGCTGGTGTTAGCTTGATCTGAGGTCTATCTTTGAGAGACACCGTGCCCCCTTAAACTGATCAAAGAGGTCTTCAATCCTTGGGAGTGGGTACTTGTTCTTCACGGTCACCTGGTTCAAGTGCTAATAGTCAACACAAATCCTCAAGCTCCCATCCTCCTTCTTGGTGAATAGAATCATGGCTTCCCAGGGAGAAACACTGGGCCAGATGAATTCCTTCCCCTGCAAGTCCTCTAGATGTTCCCACAGCTCATGAAGCTCCGCGGGAGCCATTCGATACGCTGGTGTAGATATCGGTGCCATCCCGGGGTACAAGTCAATGTAAAAGTCCACCTCTCTACAAGGAGGTAGACCTGGGACATCATCAAGGAAAACATCCGTGTACTGGTCCACCACTACAGGATAGCTCGGACTCTCCACATCAATAGCTCTGAGGGTAAGGCAAGCCAACTAATGAGTGATCGGCTGCAATCTCCTCCGAGAAAGTCCATACTGTGCTGCAAATTCTCCCTTCTCACTGGTGAAGGTAAATCTGGTCTCATCCGTGTGGACACACCACACTTTGAGCCTAATATAGTCAATTTGACCATGGATTGTAGATAACTAGTCCATACCCAAGATGACGTCGTAAGGCCTCGACGTCGCTACTAGGATATCCCAGCCAAAGATCACACCTCCTAGAGTAAGCTCGCACTGCCATCACTAGTGCGTAATCGTCGAATCTTCTCCCGTAAGAGTCTCTATCCATAAGGATCGAGATAACGACTCCGTCAGAATCTCCAAGCTTCGAACGAGTGAAGTGGCAATAAAAGAGTGACTGACACCTGTGTCTATAAGTACTGCGACTATGGTGGAGTAGACACATATCGTACCTCGAATCATCTCCGGAGTGTTGTGATCATATGCCTCAACTTCTCATACCTGAGCTCTCCTCTATCCACCTGCTCCCTACGGTCAGGGTGGACCTCCTGGTGGTGGTGGCGATAACACCTCGAATCGTCGTCCACCACCAGCTACATGGACAACTCTCCTACCACGTCCGCCTGCTCCCTGTGGACCGAATCAATTGAATCTTGGTGTCTCCCTGGGAGGTCCTTCGACCATCTACTAATCATCCGTACGACGGGTCAGATAGTCACGAGCCATGTGACCCTGTCCGGTGCATGAGTAACACTGTCCGCTCCTGGCATATCTGTCTCCGCTTCGAGTGCCCTACACAACCGATTCTGAGTCATGCGGTCATCCACCAGTAGGTCTAGTCCTCTTGGACCTCTGAGACATCTGTCTACTGCATTTTGAAGAAGAATCTGCTACATGTCGACTGGTGGTGGATCTCGCTGCTGAATACTGCTCAGCAAGGAAACTCTCCACCAAGAGGTCTCTCTCTAACACCCCTACCTATTTCAGGATGCTTTATGAGGCCATCAAAGCTCTAATATTTCGTCCGAGCCCCTGCTCAAAGGTCCGGGCCTTGAAGAATGGGTCCCTCACCATATCGGTGGTGTAGTGTGAGAGGTCTGTGAACCTCGCTGAGTACTAAGCTATATTCATGTTGCCCTACTGCAGATGAATTAGCTCTTGAATGTGCACTATGCAAAGAGTTTCTAGAACAAACTCTGCCCAAAATAGGCCCTCAAAGTCTACCCAGAGAAGAGTCACCTTCTCATGGACCTAGAGCATCAATCTCCACCATCTTCCCGCTGTTTCCTATAGAAGTCTGGCAGAAAGTATCACCATGAGGTCGGTTGGTGTCCCTACCAATTGGAAAAATCTCACCATAGCCTCCAGCCAATCCTCAGCCGCCTGTGGGTCCGTCTCTCCCCTGAACCTGGGTATCCATTGGTGCTAGAACTCATGCAACGTGCTCAAGAAGCGTGAACCATCTAATGATGGGGCTAATGGCATCGGTGGCCCAACATGGAGTGGTACCACCGGTGACTCCGCTGGAAAAGGGCCATACACTGAGGCCTCTTTGCTCAGTGGGCTATCGGTGCGTACAAATCTCGGAACTCTAGCAGGCTGTCTGTGTGGAGGCATCCTAAAATGAAACAGGTGCACTATGATTAAAAATTTATACCTAGTGAGCTGACCTGGTTGAGTTGACTTAAAGAAAACTTTTAAAAACACACCCGCAATCAGTGTTTTCATGCACTTAGTTGGATATCAGAAGTTAGGGTTCTGGTGTATGGATACGTCGACCGCCGCACCAACACTGGACTCCCTGAACTGAAAACCACAGTCACTAAACTTAACACAATTTCTTTACAAAAAAGATCAGAGTCCTAAGTTCTGTGGTAGAACCGAATCCTATGATACCAATTTTTCAAAACCCATCCCCCGAGGCCCGTGCCATGACTACCCCAACCCCACCTTCTATAGGCCAAGGGCTGGAGACTAGCACCAAAGGAAAAATTCCCTAAAACTGGGAAGGCATTTCCTTTATAACCTGTAAACACACACAACAAGATACGAAAATGAATAAAATGTATAACTAAAAAGTGAGTAAAATAAGTAAAAAGGGGCCAGAATACAAGACCAAATGGAATATACATGTTCAACTGAGAAAGAAGTACAACTGAGGAAAAAGGAAAAACAACTACTAGGTCATCATCCGGGTTCCTACCTGGAGGGTAGGTACAGATTGCCTCTTCAGCACTCCTCGTTCGTCCATCTCCTCTGTGTACCGTCACTCCATATGGTCCACCTCCGGTACCGTCTTGTCCTGGTACTCTCAACCTCAATCAGCGCTATCCATTATCTGCATCCAACACAACAAGGTTCGGGCATAGCCCGTGCAGGGGTGAGTATAACGATACTCAGTAGGGACCCCGAGACCCTCCAGGTTTCACAAAATCCAACAAGGATAAACCATAAAGAAATCAAAAGATAAACCTAATTAGGTATATTCCCATACATATATCTAAGTTATCAAGTAATCTATCTGAATCATGAGGAAAACACAAAATTACTGACTCAGCTCAACCATGATTTTATTCATATTATCGAAACATCTGTTGCTGGAGAACTCCTACTAAATAGAGTACAGTGGGCCAACCACGTCCCACAGAGGCGCTTCCCACTAACCTTGGACTACTGAATTACCCCTCCTCTCGATTACCATGGGTCTACTGCGTCACCCAAAGGCGCTCCCCACCATGGGTCTGCCGCTACACCTAGGTGCTCCCCCTCATAACCTGCAGAGGTATTCCTCATATCGAGTACCGTGGGTCTGCCATCTCACCAAGCGCGCTCCTCCAACATGGGTCATCTTCCACAACTAGGCACTCCCCACTGGGCCAGTCGAGTCACTCTGATTCAAACGGTCAGCAGTCGTCAAGTCTCTGCTAGCTACTAGGTTCCCACAAAAAGCTTTCTCGTCTCTGGAAGATCCGCTCCACAAGATACTGGTCGATGATCCAACTATACCAAAGTCCCATGAAGAAGTATCTCAAAGGTCCTCCATGTCATATGGGTCTCAAATCAACAGACGGTGCGTCAATCAGACGCTCAGTCTGTGAGTTATTAGCCTTTTAGTCATGGGGGCCCAGTTTGATTCGTACACGATCCGACCTGGCCATTTCTAAACTATACCCCAAACTCCAATGGGGTATACACAAAAAGACCTTCATGCTCCAAGATTACCGGGTCCGTTTAAGGTTCGTCAAACGGACATCCGGTGCCAAATATATGGCCAAAAGAAAGTAAAGGGTCGTAATGCGCCCGGGTCCGGTTCGACCCGGTCAGACCGACCCGGCCCGACCCAGTCTAGGCTGACCCAGGACAACCTATTGGGTATGTCCTAGACCATTGGGTAGGCCAACCCATTGGGTTTGGCTCGGCCCACTGGGCCCATCCCAGCAGGCCGCAAGGGGCCGCAGAGAGCTGAGAGGGCGCAGATCGGCTACGAGGGTGCGGACCGGCCATGAGGGTGCGGACCGACTGTGGGTCAGCATGAGGGTGGTTCAGCACGGAGGGCGCCTCATGGGCAATTACGCTTAGAGGGCGCCATGAGGGTGTGAGCTGGTTAGGCCAGGGCGCGGGAGAACGAATCGGCCGGGGCGCCGTGAGGGGCGCGGGAGGTCGGTTCGGCTAGGGCGCTGTGAGGGACACGAGAGGTGGGCTCTGCCGGGGCACCGCGAGGGGCGTGGGAGGCCGGCTCTGCCGTGGCGCCGCAAGGGGCACGAGATGCCGGCTTGGCCGGGGTGCCGCGAGGGCGCGGGTTCGGCTGAAGGTTTAGGAGGCCGACGGTTGGCGCGACCACGGTGCCTCGGGAGGGTGCCACGAGGCCAGTTTGACTGGGAGGCGTGGGCGGCCGGAAGCCGGGGCATGGCGCGACTCAAGCTGGTTCGGCTGGCGGGTGGTGCGGCCGGTGGGCGGCGCGACCGGTGTGGGTCAAAAGCCGGAGGGTGGTGCGATTTGGCCTAGGGCGACAGAGGCTGGTTCGGCCGAAGCACCGTAGCGTTGCGGGGGCGGTGTAGGTTGTGGAGGCCACGAGTAGCATAGTCGTTGCCTTATTCTCCTTCGTCACATTCAACACCATGCCGAAGAACATCACAAAGAAGAACGATGGAGGGGGGTTGGGCCATGTTATTTTGGCCCACACCCTCCGTGTTTAGGGTGGTATCAATCAGTTCATCAAGAGCATAAACAAAGAATGAGCATGGAAGATATCTTAAAAACATCAATTCCCATAATCCCTCGTTAACAATATATTCCCAACCTGCAAGGAAAAACATCCGTGGATCAACTTGATAATAATTTGGTCCGCGTTCTTTGTTTTAGAAGGAAAGAAACAAGGGAATAAAAATCATATTCAAATATAATCCCAACCTTGTTCGTTGTTCGTCGACATTGGGTTTTTGTGATTTTTGGGTTCCCTATCCTTTTGCAGTGCATTTTGGATCTTGTTGAGGATAGTGAAGCACCACATGACTGGGATATCCTCTCAACCTGCGGGCATGAGACCTTCTAAAAGTTCATCAAAAGGCCCGAATACTTGGTTCAGTTTGGTCCAGGTTAGGTTTTCTAAGTTATTTTTTATTGGGTTCATTTTTTTTGGTTTATGTCAATTTAACAGGTTCATTTTGTTCGATTTGGGGCTATTCGGTTCAATTAAATTAATTTTCGATCCAATCATGTATGTTTCATTAGTTTCATTTTTTTCATGCTCAATTATGCTTTATTGAAGTCAGTTTTGATTGGTTTGAGTCAGTTTGGTTACATTATTTTCAGTTTGGTTCAGTTTTATCTTTTTCAAAACCATTTGGTTTGGTTCCACTTTACTCAAATTGGCTTGATGATGTTTGATTTAGTTCCAGTCATATTAGTATGTTTTTGATTAGTGTAGTTAATTTGACTTGAAGTTTTTGTATAATACCATATATTAGCATGTTTTTGGTTTTCGCAATTCAATTTCCCCACCTCCTCCCGCTCCCTTCGCTCCTGGCCGGAAGATGCTGCCCACCGGATGTCGCTGGACCGGGCCAACACATCGCGGTCATGCCGCAGTCACACCGCAGTTACGCCGCGGTCACGCCGTGGTAATGTTGTGATTTGGCCCTGATACAGCCACATCCAGCCCACACCACCCCCTTCCACCTTCATTTCAGCCCACTGGCACCGACATTCCAGCCCGCAACAGCCCCCCCTTCCACCTTCGAATTAGCCCGCACCATCCCCCCAGCACCTGCAACCAGCCCCCTTCCACCAGCATTCTAGCCTCCTCCCGCTCCCTTCTCTCCTGGCCGGAAGATGCTACCCTGCAGTTGTCGCTGGACCAGGCCAACACGTCGCGGTCATGCCGTGGTAATGTCGTGATTTGGCCCTGCTCCAGCCACATCCATCCCACACTAGCCCCCTTCCACCTTCATTTTTAAGGTGTTTTATGGTTTTTATATTTTTTTTAGGGTTTTTAGAAGTTTTATGTTTTTTTAGTTTTTTTTTTCAAGGAAAAAATAGTACTATAAATATCAATGAAAAGATGAATTGCAACAGATCACTCAAAGGTGAAACGACAGTTGACCCAAGAACCCAAATTCATAGATCAACCATATCAAGACATGGGAACCAAGAAAAGTTCCCATTAAACACCAAGAAACCAATAAAATAAGCGAACACGAGACCCTACGATGTCCGACCAAACAGAAACCAGATGGCGAGGTTCACTTCCAAACTGGCAAAGCAACATCCACGAATACAGCAAAAAAAAAATAGTAACAAAACCATGACATCATGAAGAAATAACCAAGACTTCATAGACTACAAGAACCAGTAACAGAAACTAGGGAATAAGGGAACATCTAAGAGCCGCCCCAAGCCCTTCCATACTCCAAGAGAGGCAACTAGAATCACCATTAATCACATCCAATAGGAGATGGGAACACACAAAACTAACAGGAGACTGGGTGGATCCCCCTCCCATCCAGTGGAACTCGAGCACTGTAGAGACATCACCTATGAACTCATAGAATGTAGTGACAGAAAAACCCATGAACCCAGAAAGAAAGACCTACAAGTGAAAAGAAGATTTCCAAAAGGAACAAACCAACCAAACTGCAAGCCAAACTCAGAATATATATCAACCAAACCGATAAACGCACACTCTAACACACCACCAACCACTGAAACTACCCAATCCACTCACTCACACACACACTCACACTCACTCATGAAACACCACCCAAGAAATCTCCACTCGAATCCCAATAAAGTAGAAACAAGAAAAGAAATTGGAATCCCCCCAATCAACGACAAGCCCCTAACAACCTATAAGAAACCACTCCCACACACCAGTCCATATGAGCCTGCACCGCACCAAACAAAAAAATAACCGACAAACCAGCTGACGCCCACCCAATAGACTTCTAACCAAACTACTCTCAAACCGTCCTAATCTACACCTCAAACCAGCCAACTCCACTCCTCCATCCATAAACACCCAAGCACCACTGGAAAACTTATCCCACACCAGCCCTAGAACGGACACCAATCAATGACCAAGGAATCCCCAAGAACCTATAGAAAACCTAGGAGAGTAGGCATGCTATTCCCTTCACCCCACCAATCCACGAGCACACTAGAAGCAATCCACAACCCAAATTCTCATAGAAACCTACTCTAAAAAAGACAACATGAAACCTCACTAACCAAGAGGCACACACCATCCACATGCCCCATCAAGAAACCACCTACATCGAGAACCCATCCAAACCATCAACTCAGAAACCATCAAAAAAATATCCAGACAAGAAACATTGCAAAATACTATAGGCTACCCAATGAACTACCATGAAGAAAGAGCAAGCCTCACAACAAGATGCCTAAACCAAATACCATTCAAGGTAATACCACTCCAACCGAGCCTGCATCCAGCACAAGGGCATCCATAAGACCTACAAGAAGAAAACAACAACCAAGGAGGAAGCATTTATCCACAATAGCCCCTTCAAAACTAGAAGAACACACCTCTATGGGTCGGCCACACTAAGATTCAGCAAACATTGACTATAATGAGAACCCAACCAAATATATTCGAGACCAAAACCAGAAAAACAAAACACAAAAACCCATAAAAAACCATCAAATCCACTTCAAGCTGCTCCAAAACTAGCATGATCCATGCCTCGATGAGAAACCGGTGGAAGGATAGACAACCAGTAACAACGGAAGCCAGCAACCAGCCCAAGCATCACAACAGCTGCACCACCAACACATCCCCTCTACCCTGCAGAAGACCCATTTCTAGAAGCACCATTATCTCCGTCCAAGGAACCCAACACCACAAAATCAAGGCTACCTATAACTGGCTGAAGGCCTGATAAGAAGATAGTCCCACAACAAATGAAACCACACCTGCAAGTACCACAAATCCACCCTTAACCAACTCCAACCACATGAAACAATAGACAATGACCTCACGAGTCTAGAAACCAAAGACATAAAAATGGAAGGCACAAAATCAGACTTTACCAGATCCAAGACACTCCATGTACACACATCCAAACCCTACTAAGAAGAGTATCCCAACCCCATCCAACATCACCTCAACAAAAACCTCAAGTCCAACAACCAGAACCCTCACCCAAATCCCAACAACAAACATCTAGTTCCCTCTCAACCCAACAGGGGGGAGGGGGATGTAGGGGGGTGGGCTGTGCAGGGGAGAGGGTGGGGGGTATTTTTTTGGGGGGAGGGGGGCTGTCCAAGAAGGGGGGGGGGGGCTATCTAGGAGGGGCTTTACAGGGGGAGGGGGCTGTCCAGGGGGGGCTTTGCAGGGGGAGGGGGGCTTTAAGGGGGATTGTCTACTGCAAGGGGAGTGGGGGGGGGGATGTCTAGGGGGACTTTGTAGGGGGTGGGGGCTGCAGGGGGGAGGGGGGCTACACAGGGAGTGGGGGGTGGGGGGCTGTGCAGTGGGGTTGGGGGGGGGTATTTTTTTTATGGATTTTCAGACCCTATAGCCACAGTTTAAAACCGTGGTTGTTGGTTAATTTCCACGGTTAAAAACCGTGGCTATAGGTCTAATGCCATGGTTTTAAACCATGGGAATAAAGTGTATCTGTCCTCTTGTATAACCACGATTCTAAACCGTGGCTATAGTGATATTACCACGGTTTGAACCGTGGCTGTATACCTATAGCCACGGTTCAAACCGTGGCTATAGATCTAGAGCCACAGTTTGGAACTGTGGCTATAGGTCTAGGTCTATAGCCATGCCAAACTTAGCCATGGTTCCTCAAACTATGGATATTACATATAGCCACGATTTGAGGACCTATAGCCATGGTTTCAAACCATGTCTATAGCACGAATTTCTAGTAGTGAAAGGAAGAAGGTCGAAGGAGGTCGTTCTTCGTTGGTGGATCATTCTTCATCAGGAGAGCGTTCTTCATTAGAGAACTTTATTTCTCCCTAGCTCTCTTTTCTCCCAAGTTACACAAAAATGAAAATGCCAAGCCAAAATAATAGATTAAGTTATCTATTATTTAATTGCTGACACAAAACTAAAAACGGTTAAGTTGGCTTAATTAAATTTTAGAGGATTTTTCACATTTATTGGCATGTGCGTTGGCACAATAAAGGTGGAGGAGGTCAGGAGGCTCTCCCACATTTATGAGGGAGTTGAGAGGTTTTCTTCTCCCACCATTATTTGGGGGGTTTAGTCCCAGGTGGTACCCACACCGTAACCTCTCGTGGGAGGTTAGGTTTGGGTGGGCCCCACCACTATATCCTCTCATGGGAGGTTAAGGTGTGGTGGTCCCCACCTCAAAATTCCACATGAGTGGTTATAGTAGATAAAATAAAACAAAAGATGCATTTATTTTATTTTATTATTTCCATAAAAGACCCAAAAACTAACTTTCACCCTCGATCAACTGTCGTCGAGGTGAAAGTCTTCTTAAGCGAATATTGGTGCTGCGAGTTCAACAGTACCTTCAGATTTTAATTCTGAGAACCAGTTCA
This sequence comes from Viscum album, assembly GCA_963277665.1. Lineage (NCBI taxonomy): Eukaryota > Viridiplantae > Streptophyta > Magnoliopsida > Santalales > Viscaceae > Viscum > Viscum album. The sequence goes on along the minus strand of OY728142.1, from coordinate 562,062,648 downwards.
AAAGTTATAAAAATCCGCTTGAACATTCACTGAACGTACCCAAATAAAACTTCATAAATTGATTCTGGGCACACAGGGTCTCAGAATCATGCGCCGTCAATTTTCACGGACTCGTAAAATTTTCGTTTAATTAAAAAAAATTACATGGAAATTACGGGTCTTTACATAAATCATTTGGATAATTTTAAAAACATATTTTCATAATTTTTTTTAGAAAACAAGATTTTGGAAGAAAAAGAGCTTACGACTGAAGAGAGAAATAAAGAATATTTTTCTTAAAAATATAATTTTAAACTCATGAATACATAAAGAGTGGAAAATAAAGGAAAAACATGTATTCTATATAAATAAACATATAAAAAAAATTCATGATTTTATTTTGAGATAGATCACAAGCTTTCATTATTGGAAGCATAATCATGAGAAATCCCATTAAACGATGAGATTATAACATAAAACCCTTACAACATTGGTAACTTTGAATCATAAGACCCATGAAATAATAAAGTTAAATGAAACTTAAATTATTAATAGAATAAATAAATTCATGATATTACATGTAATTATTTCTATATATACACCTCATAAAATAAGATATGTGCATCATATAACATATGTCTCAAAAAAAATGAGGCAAAAATGCCTCACCGCATTGGTGACTTCAAAAGTGTAAACCCCATGAAATAGAGATCATAAAATGGATATGTAAATAACCATTATTTTTATTATAATAATCATAAAATAAATTCATTTTAATTATATGTACAATATAAAAGAAACACGGGGTGAATATGACATTTATCTGATAGAAAATAAAAGTGAGACTGAAATCCCTTACCTTAAGTATCAAATTCTTTTGTACACATTAAAACCTCATGTATAATAAATAAAATTTTATTATAAATCTATTATAGATCTATAATTGTATATATCATACCATATATGATTTACTTATGACATTTTATTACCCATTTATTAACAACCCCATGTTAAATTCACGTTTTGGGAAATAATTATGTTTTTCTTATATGTTTTTATTTTTTATTTTTTATCCTATTAATTTGATAAAGTTTACATCATCTATAGAATTTTAAAAATGATATAAATATAATATATATATAATATTTATTTAAAGTAAACCATAAAATTTAGATAAAGAAAATGAAATACACCGTTCATGGAGATGGTAGGTCATACATACACATAAACACTATTTTCAATTTTCTTGATGAGTTAAAATAAAGAAAGGTAAATAATATATTATTATTAAATAATATTTTTTATTTTATATATATCACATATGTTCCTTAAAACACTCTTTATTATCTTCCATGTAAAGCGTGAGTGAATTAAATCGCTTCGTGAGGTGATAGTTCGCCGTACACACAAGCGACATTGTCATATTCCCATAGAATAGAATATAAGAAGTTATATATGATATAATAATTATATAAGTGTAATAATATCATAATTATCTTATGTATTAAAATTTAAACCATCATTATATCCAACTATGAGAGATGGTTATAGAAATCAAATAACATCGGTTCGTGAGGTGGTAGTCCACCGTACGTATGAAAGATGATTTTGTATCCCATTTTATAGAAGTGGAGATGGTTGTAGGTAATAAAAATAACATAAAAACATCTAAATATTATTATATAATCACGTTTTAATAATAATTTATGGATTTGGAGTGATAAATAAAATAAAAATGCTCATTGAATAGCGTTACCTCTTCTCTGGGAAACCTCCTTAGGTTTTCACCAAAAAGACTTCCTAGGTTAGTTTTCTTAAAAAAATAAGGTTTATAGGACGAAATAAAGTAATATATTTGGGAAAGTATTAGAAAAAATATTGTTTTTGAAGTGTGAAGAGGAGATTATAAGGGGTGACCTTTTATAAGTGAGGTGAGTGGAACACTTTTAATATTTGGAAAGAAAAAGGTATAACCATGTTTGTTACATGAAAAAAGGATAAAAAATAAAAAATTATATAGAATTAGAAATTATAGGGTATAACTATTTTAAAAAATTTGTGTTGGAGAAGTTTTTGGTTATTTTTAAGCCATATCTTTTTAGTTTAACCCCCGATAAACCCATTTTACCTTGAGCGTGGTAAATAATTTTTACTATTTTCACTATTAATTATGGTAAAAAATTAAGTTTACCTTATCAGATAATATAAATTATACTTATTAAAATCATGGAATCAATTTTTATAAATTCAATTCAAATATTGAGAAAATTTTAACTTAAAATTATACCCATAGACGAGATGAGAAAGCATTTTTCCAAAGAGAACATGTTTAAAAGTTTAAAAAGTTTTTATATAAAAAGTTAACATTAAAATGATTGAAATGAACTAAATTGGATTAATTTAAAGATAATTTAAATAATTTTACATTAAAACCCATTTTATTAAAAAATTAACCTTATAAATTCTTTAAACGAAAAGGCAGTTTCTAATAAAAACAAGTATTTTTCACTATTTATAAAAAAATAATGTTTTCAAAAAAATCTCAAAATTTTACCCTAGGATAATTTTGACATGATGATTTAAAAAATGAATCTTATTTTATCATTTTTTAAAAGTTTCAAAAATTAATTTTATTATTTTTTCATTAAAATAAATAAAAAATAACATTTTTTTGAGAAAATAGTATTTTTGAAACATATTAAGACTTTACAAAAAGTTAATTATTTTTTTTTATCAATATATTTTATTTTTATAAAACCATTATTCTTAATATTTAATTTATTTATTCTTATTAATTCCACTAAGTTTAATGGACAGGTAATAATTGTATTGTTTAAATAATAATATTAATAGTTTTTTATGGTTCCTTAAAACTTAGTGTTGTGTGTAACACATGCTATCAATGAAATTTAATTTATTTGAAAAAAATATTTCATAAAATATCAAAATGTTACTTTCTATCTCCTTAAAATAAAATTTACCTTGAAATTCTATCACTAATAAATAAAGATGAGGATACTTCTACCTCATCATATCCTCAAGTTACCATATAGGTTCATCAAACCGGTGGTTTCACCAAAAAACTTTAACTAGGTTAGTGGTTTTGTTTAATAGATATTTCTCTGTATGATCTAGAGTCTCCACAAATTGTTCCTCATAAGAAATATCTTGCTCTAGTGGAATTTCCTATGAGTTCAGTACATATGAATTATCATGCATGTACTTACTCAGTAAAGATACATGGAACACATCATTAAATTGAGAGAGTTTTGGTTAATATAAAAACTGATAGGATACCATCCAGATATGATCAAGAATTTAAAAGGGATCGATATACCTAGTATAAAAACCATGCTCTTTATTTCATATTAAATCATGTTTTATTACATAAACTTTCACTTAATACAACTCATAATATCAAGAGGTCTAGTGTCTTTGGGGATTTGGAAAATTATATAACAACTTAAAACATGAAATAAACATCTTTATTGAAAACTACTTTTACCTGACCACAACATTCCTTTGTACTTAGCATTGAATGGGATAAACCGAGGGCATAAATATGAAAATGGTGAGATATAAATCCCAATAATGGAGTAAAAAATTCATAAACTAAATAATACAATACATGTTATACAATAGGCATATCAATGGAGAATAATAGAAACATTAATATAAAGGCATGATATAGCATGATTATCATAACATAAAAATTTGGAAACAATTTGAAACACTACATCATTAAAATAATGGAATTAGGTAAACCACTATCCCAACATGGTGGAAAAAATTCCTATAAAGGAATCAGGTAAAACCCTATACCAAAATTATGTATCATGATACTAAACATTACCCAATTCATTGAAGCATTATCAGGGCGCACCCTTCATAATCATTTCAATATCATGTTTAAGTGTTCCACAAAGATCATATAACATGGATTCATTAAACATAATAATTTATTACACAATAAAGTAATGTGTAATTCATACATTCAAGTCACCATTCTATAAGTATGTGTGCATAAAGTTGAATACCCTTGAGAGAGTAATAGGTATGGTATTCACTACATGATGATTTTGGCATGGAAAATAATGGTGCAATTTTGGCAGCATAACGACATCATATGGAAATTCATAAATTGGGTTGATGAGAGTGAAACGAGTATCTCATCATTTATACATTTTATGTAATGTAAGGGGATCATGGAACATAATATCCCAATATGTGAAATGGAATTTAGATGCATAATATAAAAGAAGTTCTTGAATGGAAACGAGAAGACATAAATCCCTTATGGAATTTCGGTATAGTAATGGGTGGGTTTAAAGGATCATAGGGAAGATTAATGGGATTGAAAGGAAGATACAATCATGTATAAATATAATTTAAATTAAGGTGGTATGTAAGAACATATCTCAAATCAATAAAATGGGAATTAAAAGGCATGACATAAAATAGGTTCTTGAAGAAAAAGAAGAGAGGGAGATCCCTTACTTGGATGTGTGATCCCAAAGGCCCGGGGGAGGATTATTGGGAGCTTGGGGGTGCATTGGTAGGACTATAGGGATTAGGGTAAATAGGTTGGTCGAGCTTCAAAGATATTTAGTGAAGAGAAATGGGTACTTTTTTGGGTTTATATAAGAAAGGTGGGGGAATTGTTTATTATTTTGGTTTTAGACACTACACACTAAATTATGAAAAACCACAATCCGTACCATGGTTTTTTCCTATTGTGTTTGGAAAAGGGTAGTGGTATAAATTATTTTATAAGGATAAGGCCCAAATATATTAAAATATTTCCCTTTCTTATGTGGAGGTAAGTCCCACTTTCAAGGAAATGATTTTAAAATCTTAAAATATTTTATATGTCTTGGAGGATTCACTAAGGCTTTATAAAATAAATAAAATAAACCTGAAATTGCATTATTTTATTTTAAAAACATATATTTTTCCAAATATACCTTATATAATATTTTATTACATCACCATTGAGTCATTATGATGTCATAAAACACATTATATATTTATACAGTATTTAATTTTTACCCAAAAATTCAACTGTCAAATAAAATTATGAAAAATTCACCATTGGATAATTTTGAAATCTTGATTCCAAAAATAATATTCATTGCATCTAAATAATTTTCTAAATATGTGAATTTTCACTTTTAAAATAAATATTGACATTTATTGAAAATTTATGGGTTTTGAAAAAACAGTTTTCAAACCTTAATAAAAATTACATTTGACTTCATAAAAATTATACAGTCATTTATATTTAATAAATTTAATTTAATAATAATATTTTATTAAAATATTACTTAATTCAAAAACCCGTTACATCATCAAAATATATTTCTTAATTGAATTTGAATGTTAACCAAAAATACTATTTGTGCTTTAAAAATCATTTACAAAGAAATAATAATAAAAAGAAAGTATATTCATTATTATATACAAAACTAATGCACATAATAAAAATTATAGGGTCTTGTTACATATCCATTTATTACACCAGCATACTCCCTAAGAGTAAGGTGTGCAATGGTGGGGCCTTCATGGGGACATTCGGTGAATAAAGTTTGGGCCGTGATCTCAATGAGCTTGAATTCCTCCCATAAAAAGTTTCATTCATGCTTAAGTTGTTTTATATTGGCTTGGGATTAGTCTGGACAAAGACTAGAAATACTATCTCCCTCAAAATCTCTGATAAATGGGCTTTATAGGGTATGATCCTACTGGTTGATGCTATAAATTCCTTTGTTTGTGTCAAAAGTATTTGTTAAAACCACATATTTATACTAGTCATGTGATCACTATTAAATGACTATATTATCAATGGTAAGGATACTTAATGGTCATTTAAATCAAATTGGATATAATAAAATAAAAGGAATGCATGTGTTTTCTATATCCATAATACACTTAATTAAAAGAAAGGGGATTTTATTCATAAATATTCGGGTCGTTACAACCTTCCCCCTTAAGAAACTTCTCCTTAAAAATTTCCTTTTCACACATTAAAAATAATGAGGGTACCTAGGCTTAATCATTTTCTCTGGTTCCCATGTTGCTTATTTAAACTTGTGGTTTCACTACAACACCTTAATAATGGGTGTCGTCATATTTCGTAGAACTTTTTATCCACGATCTAATATCTTCACCAGATTTTCCTCATAGGAGAGGTAATTCTACAATGGTACCATATTTGGATTTAGTAAATATGATGGGTTGGGTATGTAATTCCTCAAGAGCGATACATGGAATACATCATGTACTTGAGACAAGTTCGGTGTGAGTGATAGTAAATAGGCCACTGCTCCGATGCGATCAAGGATCTCAAAAGGGCCGTTGTACCTTTAAATAATATTTAACTTCTTCCTAAATCTTACAACTCTCTTATATGAAGATATGTGGAGGAAAACCATTTCTCCTACATCAAACTCTAGGTCTCATCGATGGATGTTTGCATATATTTTTGTCAACTTTGAGAATCTTTGATGTCCTATAGGATGCTCTTAACCTTCTCCAGCATTTCTTCAACCATTTCCAGACCTAAAAGTTTCCATTTCCCAACTTCATCCCAAAATTCCAATTTTCTCCACCTCTTACCATAAAGGGATTCATAAATAGCCATTTGGTTTCTTGAGTGGAAACTTTTGTTGTAAGAGAAGTCCACCAAATTAAGATATTGGTCCCATATTCCTTTGAAGTATATTGAACAAGCTCTAAAAATATACTCAAGTGTCTGGATAGTCTTCTTAGATTGGACATCATTTTGAGGGTGACAAGCCATACTTAAGTTTAGCTATATGTTTAGAGCATGCTGGGGACTTTTCCAAAACATAGAGGCGAATCTTGGATCTTGATCGAACATAGTCGATAATGGTACTCCATGCAGCCTTAACACTTCTATGATGTATATCAATTCTCGTTGATTCAGTGAGAAATCTTCTCAAATCATAATGAAGTGTGCAGTCTTTGTAAGACCATCTAAAACAACCCATACAGAATTATTTCCTTTGGATGTCTTTAGAAGTGTGGTGACAAAGTCCATGGTGATGTTTTACCATTTCCATGTTGGTATGGGTAATGGTTGCATCATCCCCTTAGACTTCTTCCTCTCAACCTTCACTTCCTGACATACCCGGAACATTGATCTATATTTAGAGATATCCTTCTTAATGTTATCCCACCAATAGTGCTCTTGGATATCTTGATACATCTTCATGTTTCCTAGGTGAATGGAGAAATTAAAACTATGTACATCATTAAAAAGATCTTTTTTTAACTCAGAATTTGATAGAGTACATAGTATCAATCCAAAATATCACAATTCCTTTTTTATTAACATTAAACTATGAGGATTTCCCTTTTTTGATAATTTCCATATTCTTATGAATTCCCTCATAATCTCTTTGTGCATCCATTTAAATTTTTATAAGATACGGTTGAGAAATCATTTGTGAAATGATTTATGATGTTCCCTTATTTATGATTCCCTTTTCCATATTCATCAAATCTAAGAAGATTGGATCCTTTTTAATTCTCATCAATGATAGAATTGCTGGGTCCTTTCTACTTAGAGGATCCACCACCTTGTTTTCATTACCAGGGTGGTAATGGATTTATAAGTCGTAATCCTTGATGACCTCTAACCATATTTATTGGAAAATATTCATCTCTTTATATATGAATATATATTTGAGACTTTTGTTATATATATATATATCAAACTTCTCCCCAAAGAGATAATGCTTCCATATTTTCAATGCAAATATCACAACTTACAACTCCAGATCATTCCTGGGATAATTTTACTCATGAATTTTCAACAGCCATGAGGCATAGGCAATGAATTTTTCATTTTGCATTAACACACAACCCAATACATTCATTGAATAATCATTTAATATTACGAAAATCTCCCCACTTATGGGTAGTGTGATCATAGGGGAAGTTGTAAGCTTCTTCTTCAACTCCATGAAGTTTTCTTCATATTCATAATTCTCAAAAAACTTACTCCAATCCAAGTTTTCTTGGTAAGAGGGTTTGAAAATCGTGAGAAATTTCTCACAAATTAGTGATAATATCCGGCTAACTCTAAGAAGTTTCAAATATCTATCACATATGTCGGCCTCAGACATCCATCAATTTATTTTATTTTGTAATTATCCATAGATATACCATATTTTGTGATGATATTCCCCATGAATGGGACTTCCTTAAACCAAAGATCACACTTAATGTACTTTTCATATAGATTCTTGTTTTTAATGGTCTCTAGAACAGTGATCAGATGCTCCTCATGCTCCACCTTGGTTTTGGATTATATTAGAAAATCATCTATAAAGACTACCAAAAATTTATCAAGGTAATATATAAAGACTCTATTTATAAATTCCATGAATATTTCTAGAGAATTAGTGAGTTAAAAATGCATTAATATAAATTTATAGTGCCCATACCTTGTATGAAAATAAGTCTTCTGGATATGCTCCTTCTTCACCCTTACTTGGTAATATCTCAACCGCAGATCCACCTTGGAGAAGTATTGTTCTACACATAGATAATAGAAAAGGTCATAAATTCATGGAAAATGATACTTTTTATTTATCATGGTTTTTTGTGCTCATGATAATCAATGAAAAGATGCATTGACCCATCATTATTGTTGATGAAGAGGACTGGTACACCCCATGGTGAAGCATTTTGTCCTATAAACTCTTTATCCAGATTCCTTTGTAGTTATTTCTTTAGATTCTCAATCTCAAAACAACCATTATATATGTAGTCTTAGATATTGAAAATTCTCCAGGTATAAGATCAATCGATAATTCAACATCTCTTCTAGGAGGAAGACCAGACAATTCCTCAAGAAACACATTAGTGAATTCCATCACAATAGACATGTCTTCAAGGATGGTTATTTTCTTAGAATAAATCATATGGGAGAGATACACATGCTCATAAGTCAGTAATATCAATTCTCGAGATGATGGTGTTAAAGAATAATCCTCCTCCTCCTTGCAATTTCATAGAATCAGGGGTCAATTCACCATACGTAGAGTGATTCTCCTCTAGCAGAAATTTATGTTGGCTATATATAGGGATAGCCAATCCCTGCCAATAATTCAATAAAATTCCACCAAGGGAAGTATGATGAGGTTTTATAGGAATTTCAAACCAAAACTTATGATAGGGGATGATTCATATGCATGGGATTCTATAATTTCCCAATTTCTGCATTTTCGCTGACATATATACTTACATGCTTTGTGGTGGTGTTTGGATTATTGTACTAAACTTTTGGGATATAAAAGAATGTGTAGAAATATGGGTGGTAAACCTAACTTTCACTTTATGATTATGGTTCTACTTTATCCAATATATACTTAGGGATGAGTAATTTTAAACTATTAAATACATAAAGGGGAATATAATGACATTAAATGGAAACTTATAAATTACATTTATCTCCTCAATTTATGAGTTTCTAGGATTCAGTATAAGTTATCCATGAACTATTTCCTAACTTATATTCTTATCGGATTTTTTATTGCCTAATATTATGAATTTACCAAATCATATCCCTTAGGAGCGTCGAACTAAGAGTGCAGCAATGCCCATTGTTGCGCACCAGTTCCCGTTTGAGTCTAGATCAAAGCGGTGTTTTCGGGTTTTACCCTTAGATACATCTGTTCTAGAGCCACCTCTACTTGTTAATATCCATATAGGGATGAATTTTCTTAATAAAACACTTAAAATATAATCAGTAAAATTTAGGGATTATTTTTTTATACCTAGTCTTATTCAAAAGGCTTTCAATGGAGTTTTCTAATCATAATCCCAAAAATAACTAAACCTCTATTTGATATAAACTATAAAAACCTTGATATTTAATTCAAATTATAACATATTTTATTACATAAAATTTTACTTAATATAACTCATAAGTTCGATAGGTATAGTGTGTTTGGGTATTAGGAACATTACATAATAACTTAAAACATGAAATACACATCTTTATTGAAAAATTCTTCTATATGACCACAATATTCCTTCATACTTAGCATTTCATGAGATAACCTAAAAACATACATAAGAAAAGGATGTGATATAAATCCCAGTAAGGGAGTAAACAAGGCATGACATGAAAGATGAAATACATGTTAGGAAATAGTCATATCAATGAATCATAATAGAAACATCAACATAAAGTCATGATATAACATGATTATCATAACATGGAAGTGTGTCAACAACTTAAAAGACTGCATCATTAACATAAAGGAACCAGGTAAACCTCAATACTAACATGGTAGAATAAATTACTATAAATAAATAAGGTAAAACCCTATCCCAACATGATGTATCATGATACTAAATATTACCCAATGCATAGGAGTGCTATCATAGAGCACCCTTCACAATCATTTGAATCTGATGCTTAAGTGTGCCACATAGATCATATAACATGGATTCATTCAATGTCATCATTTATTAAAATTTAAAGGAATGTGGAATTAATACATATAATTCAAAATTATATAATTATGTGTTAATAAATTTGAATGCACTTGATATAGGAATGGGTATGGTATTCACTACATAATGATTTTAGCATTGAAAATCACGATGCAATTTTGGCTGCATAACGATGTCATATGAAATTAAAAAATTGGGTTGATGAGAGAGAAAGGGGTATCTAATAATTTATACATGGTATGGAAAGTAATGTGATCATGGATCATAATATCCCAACATTTTAAATGGAATTTAGATTCATAATATAAAATAAATGCTTGAATGGAAACGAGAAGAGAGAAATCCCTTACTGAATTTCGGTATAGGAACAGGTGGTTTAAAGGATCATAGGGGGGATTAATGGGAGTTAAATAAAGATAAAATCATGTATAAATAAAATTGTAATTAAGTAGGTATGGAAGAACATATCCCAAATCAAAAAAATGTAAATTAAAAGGTATGGCATAAAAGAGGTGCTTGAAGAAAAAGGAGAGAGGGAGATCCCTTACTTGGATGTGTGAAACAAAAGGATTAATGGAGGCTTCTTATAAGCTTGGTGGAACCTTGGGAGGACTCTAGGTAGTAGAGGGAATAGGTTGGTCGAGCTTCAAATAGCATGAGTGAAGAGAAATGGGTTCTTGGGTGGGTTTATATATGAAAGGTTGAAGAATTATTTATTATTTTGGTTTTGGGCACTACACACTAAAATATTAAAAAACACAAACCATACTATGGTTTTTCCCATTATTTCTAGAAAAGGGGAGTGTTATACCTTATTTTATAAGGATAAGAGACAAAGATATTAAAATATTTCCCTTTATCTTGTGGAGGTGAGTCACACTTTCAAGGAAATGATTTTAAAATCCTAAAATATTTTATTTATCTTGGAGGATTCACTAAGGCTTTATAAAATAAATATAATAATAATAAAATTAAATTATTTTAAATGAAAACATATATTTATGAGAATATACCTTTTATAGTATTTTATTACATCACTATTGGGTCTTTATGATGTCATAAATTACATTATATATTTATACGATATTTCATTTTTACCCAAAAATTCAACTATCTTAGAAAATTATGAAAAATTCACCATTGGATAATTTAGACATCCTAATTATGAAAATAATATTCATTTTATCTAAATAATTTTCTAAATATATGAATTTTCAATTTTAGAATAAAAATAGACATTTATTGAAAATTTACGGGTTTTGACAAAACATTTTTCAAACCTTAATAAAAATTACATTCGACTTCATAAAAACTATACGATAATTATTATTTAATAAAATTCATTAAATAATGATATTTTATTAAAATATTATTTAATTAAAAAATCCATTACTTCATCAAAATATATTTCTTAATTGAATTTTAATATTAACCAAAAATACTATTTCTGCTTTAAAAATCATTTACAAAGTAAAAATAATAAAATGAAAGTATATTCATTATTCCATACAAAAATAATACACATAATAATAATGCTAGGGTATTTTTACATATCACTTTATTACACTATCATAGGCCCTAAGAGTAAGGTGTATGATGGAGGGGCTTTCATTGGGTCATTCAGTGAACATGGTTTGTGCCGTTATTTAAATGAACTTGAACTTCTCCCGTAAATAATTTCTCTCATGCTTAAGTTATTGGATCTTGTATTGGGATTGGTTTAGGGAAAATCCTATAAATTTTCTCTCCATAAGAATCTCTGATAAATGGGCTTCATAGGGTACAATCCTACTAGTTGAGGCCATCACTTCCTTTGTCTCTGTCAAAATGATTTGTTAAAAACCTATATTTATACTAGTAATGTGATCAGTGCTCAACAACTATATTATCAATGTAAAGGATACTTAACAGTAATTTAAATTCAATTAGATATAATAAAACAAAAGGAGTGAATGTGTCTTCTATATACATAATAAATTTAATTAAAATAAATGTAATTTTATTCATAAATTTTTAGGTTGTTACACCAAGGGATCTATTTTCCCTTCTTTACAAATCTCAGTACCTTATTCCATGGATAAATTCCTAGAAATAATTTGTTACTAACATAAAATTTCATATCATGTCGATGATTGTTAGTATAAATTTTATTTCGACATTGTATCACCCTGAAGTGTTTTTGAATAGTTCTGACCTTCTCTTTTATTTATTTAGATATTTCAAGTCCTAATATATTTATTTCTCAAACTTTATTACAACACATTAGATATTTATATTTGTTTCCATATAGGGCTTTATAATGATACATTTTAATTCTTGAGTGAATGATATTGTTGTAAGAAAACTCAACTAGAAGAAGGTGTTGATACCAACCACCTTTAATATCTAGAGAATAGGATCTCAACATATCCTATAGGGTTGTAAATTTTCTCTCAAAATAAAAATATATTTGAGGGTGATATGTAATGGTGAAACTCAACTTTGTATTAATATATTACTGAATAATTCTCTAGAACTTCTAGGTAAACCTCATATATTGATTAGACATAATTAAATGTGATACTTAATAAAACCTTACCACTTAATTAATGTATATCATAGAAATATGATCTATAGATAAATATTATCTAATAGTGGTGAAGTGTGTAGAATTTTTAAGATGTCAACTATCACCAATATATCATTATTCCCTTTAGATATTTTGGGGAGTCCAAGTAAAAAATACATGGTATTGTTTTCCCATTTCCAGGTTGGTTTTGATAATGGATGTAACATCCCCTTAGACCATTTTCTATAAGCCTTAATTTGCTGACATATGAAGCAACGAGATAATAACTCTGAAATATCTCTCTTCATTCCATCCCACTAAAAATAGTATTTCAAATATCTATACATCATCATCCTTCCATGATGAATAGAGAATAAAGAACTATGAGATTCCTATAATAACTCCTTAAAATATGGTTTTGATGAAACACATACATAGTTACATAACCATATCATTCCATCATGATCAAGGTTAAACTCATGAATACTTTTAACCTTCTTTTGCAGCTCTACATCTTCATTGTGTTCTTCTTTAATCGTTAGTTGTATAGATAGTTGAAAATTCAATTGATAAAGATAATATTTCTCCCCTTAATTCAAGATTTTGAGATCCATCCTTTGTAAATATAGAAATCTTGGATATTTTGTGATCCCCATCATTGATAAGCTATCATGATCCTTTCAACTCAAAGCATCATCCACCTTGTTCACTTTCCTAGGGTGGTAATGTATTGAGTAGTCATAGTCTTTAATCAACTCTAACCATCCTCTATGGTGAATATTAAACTCCTAGTATGTGAATATATACATTAAAGTTTTGTGATCAATATATATATATATACATATCACACTTTTTTCCGTTTAGATAATGCCTCCAAATCTTTAATACAAAAAATTACTGTATTTTAATACAAATCCTGAGTTGGGAATTTTTTTCATAATCCTTAAATTTTAATGAGACATAATCTATAACCATTCTATTCTTCATAAAAAAACATCCCAACCCCTTTTTGGATTCATCAATATAAATTACAAACCCTTCTCCACTGCAAGATAATGTAAGAACCTGTGTACTGACTAATATTCTCTTTAGTTCCTTACAATTTTCCTCACATACATCCATCTGGAGGAACTTGGATACCATTTTAGTTAACTTGGTGAGTGGATTAGATATTGAAGAGAAATTTTACACAAAAAATTTATAATATCTAGCTAAATCAAGACAACTATAGATCTTAATCACTGTGGTTGGTTTGGGACAACATTCAATTGCCTCTGTCTTTGATGGATTTATAGATATATCTTATCTTGAGATTTTATGATCAAAAAATGAAACTTTTTGTAGAAAAAATTAACATTTTTATGTTTTCATATAATTTATCCTTACTTGGGGTCTTTAGTAAAATTATCAAGTGATATTCAAGCTGTTAATTTATCTTTGAAGATATAATAATATCATCTATAAAGATTACCACGAACTAATTAAGGTAATTTCTAAAGGCTCTATTCATTAAATCTATAAAGATAGTGGGGTAATTAGTAATACAAAGTGAATTCATTATGTATTCATAGTGTACATACCATGTATGGAATTATATCTATGGTATATCCTTCTTTTTGACCCTCAGTTGATGATATCTAAAATGAAGTTCAATCTTGGAAAAGTATTGAGGTCCATGAAGTTGATAAAATAAGTCATCCATATAGTGTCGAGGATACTTGTTGTTGATTGTGATGTTGTTTATCTCGTGATAATTAGTGTAGAATCACATCATTAAATCTTTCTTTTTAACAAAAAAAGGTTCACTTGGATGAACGAATCCCTTGTCAAGATTATCCTAGAGTTGCTTCTTCAATTCCTATAACTCAATCAAGGTCATTATACAAAGAGTCTTTGAAATAGGCATGGAACCAAGTATGAGTTCTATCAAGAAATGAAATTCATGTTTTAGTGGAAGGATATAAAACTATTATGGGAAGACATTAAAAAATTCCAGCACAATAGGCACATCATTTATGTCAAGTTTCTCCCCAACCATATAAGATAAACATACATTGTGAATGGGAATAAAGACCTAGATA
Source organism: Viscum album (assembly GCA_963277665.1). NCBI lineage: Eukaryota > Viridiplantae > Streptophyta > Magnoliopsida > Santalales > Viscaceae > Viscum > Viscum album. The sequence goes on along the minus strand of OY728142.1, from coordinate 562,047,549 downwards.
AAGAATGTGATATCCATTTTATGTTCATACTTATGATTAAATTTAAAGAAAATTATTGGTTGGTTGGTAATATCAAAATGGAATTCACTTCATCAATAATTTATGTGATATGTATGTAGATAAATCCAATCCATTCCTATGATAACATAAAATTCAACTAGAGGAAGAATAAAAAGATTTGCAGGAAACAAATTCCCACAAAAATCAACCAGAGATAAATCATATACTTGAGATGATATCATTATAACATTAGGGGTTTCCAATACTAATTATATATATAATAATTTGGGTATAATCCTAACACCCAAATTCTTTAGAAATTAAATAATGGGTAGATCTATAGTCAAATAAGATATTAGTAGTTCTAGAGTGGACAATAAATATACCTTTCACCACATCGTTATCACACCCCTATTTAGAAATAATGCTCTCAAAAGATTTACCCTTGTAACTTGGCTCAAGAGGTTGGTGAAATCAATAATCATCATTAACAATTGGATTTGGGAACTGGTTGGAATAGTTCCCATACTCGTTAAATTTTAAACACTAGACTATGGGTGGTGCATTTTGTTCAACTTTATCTCTATTAGCATCATTATCTAACTTTTTACCATTAATTTAAAAACAAGTTATTTATGATCTTCCTTCCCAAACTTAAAAATATTTTTTATGCCCCTTAATACAATTTCCTCCATGTTTCCTTCCACATTATTAACATGAAGTAAATATCATCTTCTTCTCTCAATGGGTTTTAGAGTTTCCTTTGAACTCCATCTTCCTTTTATTGTTAAACCCATGATATTTATGGGTAAATATGTTTTCTATTTCCATATTGAGAGAAAATTAAATGATTTATTCATAGCTAATGAATTCCCTTATGGATAATTTCCTCCAGAGACTTGGTTTTAATCCACAAAAGAATCCATCAACCTTATATTCAGGTTGGATGATAATGCTAGAAGCATACCAAACAAGTATTGTAAAATTTTATTTATAGAAACCAAAAAACTCATCATCATTATACTTTAACTCAAGGATTTCCTTTTCCCTTTTTATGAATAATATGAGGGAATTACTTATTGAAAAATAATATGTTAAATTCATACCACTCTATGGAGTAAATTTCATCATGTTCCCTTGTATTCTTGATCAGAGTTCAATATTGATCCTCTTCACCTTCCAAAAAATTGAAAACCAAAATTAAATTTTCATGTTTAAAACAAAGGATAATAGAAAATATATTTTTAGTGGTACTGATCCATTGTTTAGAAATTAGTAGATCAACAGAACCACTAAAAGAAGGTGGATGTTTCCTCATAAAAGACTCAAAAAAATGATGTTCCCTCTTTTTCTCCTTTGGAAGTTAAGAATGATTCATAACTTGAGAAATTTGTGTGACCATATCAATGATATCTTTCATTCATTCTCCCATAAAGTTGGGTTGAACAGGAGTAGAATCATTTCATTATCTGTCACACTTAGAATTAACCCGGTTTCTTCAGGTTCCATCCATTAACTAAAACCAAAAGGCATAGCGTAAGAAACAATAATCATAGAGAGGAACCACATAACCATCAAAAACCACTAATAGGATTTCTAAATAATGAAATATTCTTTTTAATATATGACACCATAGGTTTATCCTAGGTCATTCATAGTCATCATCTATTTGAATCCTTCATGATGGTTCATAAAGAGTCTATGAATTACTAAATTGTATCCCCCAATAGTGTCAAACCATGTGTGCATCAAAGCCCATTATCATGCACCGGGTGATGACCAAGTCCATATCAATGCATAATTTTTAGAGTTATTACCCCTAGGTACCTATATGTCTGATCTAAATCCACTTTTAGTATCAAAATAGGGATGTAATTACTTGTAAACCAATCACTCTATCCTTTACCAAAATTATAGAACCTTTTCTTACAATTTTACTCATCCTTATAATTATCCTTAAACATATCCTTATAAACATCCGTAGATTTCTCACTAAAGTATTCATATCCTAGTTTCAAAAGGTTAACTGAACCAATCCATTGATACCAACTATAAAGACCCAAACTTCTAATAGATATATATTACATATTTCTAGACAATTATTCATTACATTATACAAACACACATCTGAGGATCGTAAAGGTATAGTGACTTGGGAAAATTGGTCATATAAAAAACTGGTCCATAAGTGAGCTACATCATATCCCACTATATTATTTTTAACTATCTCCCTTATTATACATGTCATACACAATAACATTTATCACAACTTGGGGAAAGGAAACATAAGAAAGGGTGATCTCAGATGATCAGTAAGGGTAAATAATTGAGATATCAGCATATCATGAGTATAAGGGTATGAGATCCTGAGAATAACATTTAAAAACTACAACCTGTATATCATAGATCTTAAAATTGAGTCATGGGAAAAATATTGACATTTCAAAGGACATGAATCATAATAGAATAAAATAACTTGAACCATGACAGCATAAAATTGGCATAAAATATAGATTTTTCGAATACACATAAGCATAGAAAATAATTTCATTAGTAGTCCATGGCTTATTTTCAATACTATCTTAGTGGATTCGGTTAACTCCTTAAAACATCATAGTAGTTAAGATTCACTACTAATACTATCATAATGGAAAAATTACTTTACTAAATTGGGATCACTCTGCATTCCAATCCTAGTTATCTAATGATATATTGATCTTTAACCAATGAATTAGATAGATATATTGGTCCTACCCACAATATAATAAAAATAATACATATGTGTGCCACATGATCATAAAAACTTCATCATACAAGAACCCATTAAATAATATGGGTTTCATAAAAATTTAATCATAGCATAACATATATAAAATAAATAGGTTTCATAGTCATTTCATTATTTCATCAAATCATAACCGATGGAAAAAAGAAGCAAGTTTCTTAATCATTTTATCATGGAATAACCTGTGGAAGAGAAATATGTTTCATAAAAATATCATCATCATAAAAATAATCCATTTAGAGAAAGAATAAGAATGGTATCCTTGGATTATATACCTAGAAAAGTATAATTAACATCAAAGTATGTCATATTAAATAGAAAATGGTTTTAAAAGAAAAATATCTCGGAACATTTCTTGAGGAAAATATCATCTATTTGAAAATAATCTTTTTTTAAAATTAAAAAATAATTAAATATTATGGAAATAATTTTTATTTAAAAATAACATTAAAAACATATAAAGTAATATTCAAAAAAATAATAATGGTCATGAGCTCAGGAGAATTTCATTCATGTCATATATATTAAAACAAATATTCCTTTCATATTTTTAGTCAATGCGAAATGGCCCTTGTTTGGAAAAAGACAATAATATTGCTTTATTTTTTTAAAAAAAAGTAAAACATGGGTAAAAATATATTTAATAAATCATTTCCAAAATATTTAAAACAATTTTTTGATTTTTTTTAGAAAACTTGGGTTTTAAAGAAAAATGGTTTTTAACTGAAGAGAGAAATAAAGATGATTTTTCTTAAAAAAGCATATTAAACTATTGAGTATAAAAATAGAGGAACATTATGGAAAGAAATTTATTCTCACTAAGTAACTAGAAGAAAAAATACATGATTTTCTTGAGATATAGATCATAATATTTCATCATTGGAATCTTAATCAAGAGAAATCCTGATAAACAATGCGATTCTAACATAAAACCCATACAACTTTAGTAACTTTGAATCCTAATAACCATGAAAGAATAATGTTAAATTAAACTTATAATATCATGAGAATAAATAAATTCATGAAATTTCATGTCAAAGGATATTCCTATACATCTCATAAAATAATATAGGTGTATAACATAACATATGTCTCAAAGAAGAAAATTTAGAAAAAAAATTCCTTATCACATTAGTTACTTTGAAACCATAAAACCCATGAAATTTATATCCTAAAAAGATTTTTAAATACTAATAATTTTCATGATAATAATTATAAAATACATTCATGTGAATTATATACACCAAATAAAGTAATCATGGGGTGAATATGACATTTGTCTCATAGAAAATACAAGTGAGATGAAAATCCCTTACCTTAAGTATTGACTTTCTTTGTGCACTTTAAAAAAACCTTTATAATAAATATAATTTTATTATACATATATTACATAACCATAATTATATATATCACACTATATATTATTTAATCATGACCTTTAATTACCAGTTTATTAACAATTCCATGTTAAAGTCATGTTTCAGGTAACAATTGCTTCGTTTTTCATGTATGTTTTGATTTTTTAATTTTTGTCCCCTTAATTTGATCAAGGTTATATAATATAAAGAAAGTTAAAAATTATATAAATATCATACATATTCAGTATATATGTATTTAGTGTAATCCATGAAATTTAAAGATAGAAAACGAAACACACTGTTCTTATAGACGGTAGGTCATACATACACATGAACACTATTTCCATTTTCCCGATGGGTTGAAAGAAAGAAATATAGATAATATATTACCTTTAAATAATTATTCTTATTTCATATATATCACATATTTTCATTAAATCTATCCTTATTACCATCCATATAAAATAGGAATCAATCATATCTCTACATGAGGTGGTAGTCCACCGTAAAAAAAGGTATATATGATATAATAACAACATAAGTATAATAATATCATATATATCATATATATAAAAATTTAATCCATCATTATATCTAGTCATTATAAGTGGTTATGAAAAACAAATAACATCAATTCACGAGGCGGTAGTCCGCCATACACACGAATGATGATTTCATATTCAATTTGAGGGAAGTAGAGATGGTTGTAGATTATTAACTTAAAATAAAATAATATTAGTATATTTAGGATACTTATGTTATTATATCATCATGTTTTAATAAAAAATTAAGGAGGTGGAGTAATAAATAAAATAAAAATGCTTGTTGAAGAACATTACCTCTTCTTCGGGTTACCTCCTTAGGTTTGCACCAAAGACTATTTAGGTTTGCTTTATGAAAAACATAAATATTATGGGATGATATTGGGGAATTAAGGAATATATTTTTATAGTTATTGGGTAAAAAAAAAGTTTTTTAAGTATGAATAGAATAGGATAAGGGGTGACCTTTTATAAGTGAGGTGAGTGGAATACTTATAATTTTTTGGAAAGAAAATGGAATATACAATTTTTTTCACATGAAAAAGGGATAAAAAATGGATCATTATAGATATTTATACATTATATAGTCAAAATATGGCTATAAAATGGGTGCTGGATAGGTTTTGGGTCATTTTTTACCCATATCATTTTAGTTTAACCCCCTATGTAAACCTATTTTTACCTTAATCGTGGTAAATAGTTTATAATATTTTTACTATTAATAAAAGTAAAAAATTAATTTTACCCTATTAGATAATATGAATAATAATTATTAAAAATATGGAAACCATTTTTCCAAATTCTACATAATTGGTAAAATCTAATTTAAAACTAAACCCACAGATGCGACAAGAAAGCAGTTTTCCAAAGAGAAAATATGCAAAAGTTTAAAATGTTTTTATGTCAAAATTCAATATGAAAATGATTAAAATGAACTAAATTGGTTTAATTGATATATAAATGAAGAAATTTTAACTTAAAATCCATTATTAAACAATAATTAACCATATAAATTCATTCAATGAAAATGTAGTTTTCAATAAAAACTAGTGTTTTTCACTATTCATCAAAAAATTAATCATCTCATAAAAATACCTTAAATAACATATAGGATAATCTTGATATGGTGATTTAAAAAATGAAATTTTTTTTATCAAAAGAATTTTATAAAAGTTTCAAAAAATAATTATATTATTGTTCATAAAAATAAAAAAAACATTTTTTTGGGAAAATATTTTTTTCAAAACATATAAAGACTTTAACAAAAATTAAGTATTTTTTTTATAAATATTTTTTTTATATAACATCAATATACTTAATATTTAAATATAGTTATTCATATTCATTCTTTCAAGTTAAATGGCTAGGTAATAACGATATTTAAAAAAATATTAGCAGTTTTTCGTGGTTCATTAAAACTCAGTGTTCCATATAATGAAATCTATCAAAGAAATTTAATTTATTCAAAATATTATTTCATAAAATATTAGGGTGTTACACCACTCACACAAAATTTTCTCCCATTTTCAATATTTATATTTAACTAAAATATAATAATAAATGAAGTATTAAAATTATAGGGTTTTTAAATTAAAATAATAAATATATATAAATGTATATATGTGGATGAATGAATTCAAAATAGAAATAAGTTTATAAGAAAAAGGTTCTATCATTGGGAGTTATAGTGATACAAATCATTGTTCTTTAAAAATTAATTAATTATATTTATTATACCCTATATAGAGAGCAAGTCATATCACTCATGTAACGTCCCAGACCCAGATTCCACCTTATATTTCCCTGAGCCCGATTGGAAACATGGCCTCAAGCGCATCTCCCCAAATTCCAGAGGATGCCAACTAGTAGTGAGGGTCTAGGTGAGTCAGTGGTGAGACTATGCCCTTATTACCAGAGTATCACAATGGAATTCAAACATGTAATAAATAGAGAAGTCAAAATAAACAGTAGACAACTGGAAGTAAGACAAGACAAGAATGCATATCAATAACATAAGGGTATCATATATCAAATGATTCGGATGGTATAAGTATCTAGAAAGCAGCTAAATAGGTACATGGAAATACAGTACAATAAAAGTACCCCAAAAAATAAAAAGACCAAAAAGGTATCCCAGCATCGCAAGTCACATCTTGGTTCTATACTCCCCTACTCTAAGGCTAAAATCAACAACCTGTACTAGGGCGATTGCCCCTATCCTAACCTGCAACCATATAATCTGTTTGGGTCCCCAAGGAGGCTCAAACAAGGTGTGAGATAAATATCGCAGTATGAAACCACCATGGTCTATATATTTATAACAACAATTCTATAAAAGTGCTAGAAAGTGTAAAAAACTGGTAAGTAAGTGTGTATGCCCATGGCATAAGTCTACTGTAACAAGTGAAACCAAACAACCATTAAGGATACCTACAAAAGAGAGTAATCTCCTAAAAAAATTTATAACAAGTAATAAGAAAGTCGCATGGCCACTCTGTACATCCATCTATATTAATCAATCACATCTATGTTGTATAAAGAAGTCAAGTATCCCATGACCACACCGTATAGTGAAGTGTAGGCCACAAGGGTTGAATCCTAGGTGTCAATTGACCAAGGCATCTAATTAATAAATATCTAGACCACGAAGGGTCAGATCCAATGAGCTTGTCCAAGGAATCCCATCAAATACCATGGGGATCCTAGGTGGAAACTCGGTTAGGAAATGGTTGGGGTCCTAGGATCATGGAAACAACAAGTCCTACGCGATCCCAAGCATGCCAGATCTATGGGGTAGCAAGGCCCAAGGCATCCCACCGAATCAAGACCCAAGGGAATAGTTAACCCAAGGCATCCACTATTGTGTTTCATATCTATGGAGAGAAGTCCGAAGAATCTATAAAACCATTCATTCAAGCATTCAAGCATTCAAATTAATCATTCATAACCATGTGAGTATACCCACTCACTTGAACATGCATAAGCCACGAGTATACCCACTCATGCAAACCATTTATCTATTGCTAAGAATATTCACCTACCCTCCCATATAGTTTATTTAACATTCCATTAGTCATTTTATATGGGTATAACCACCCATATTATCCATTTAACATGACAAACTATCAAAACTGTTAAGTCATAACATGTTATTCATTAAGAAAAGAGGCAGTACATCTCGTAAACAATCTAATAAATCTATAAAGGCATGTAAAGGCTTCCTTTAACTATGAAATCACATGTAGACACCCCTTGGGTGGTTTAAATAGGCATAAATAAGGTATTTCCTTAAGGCGCACCCCTCGAGTGACCTCAAAACGAGCAACATGTGCCAACACACCTTAATGGAACCCATGGTTAAACTCACTAGGTCAATTTATAGCTACTAGAATCTACTCACTCAAAAAATGATACCTTGTTTGAAAGTACGACAGATGGTGTAATGGTTGAATGCCCTAAAAACACCAAGAAAAGTCGAAAGAAAGTATAGACCACCTACCTCACCTCGGTAGTAGACAACTCATCCAGTATCAAGTCTCAATTCATCCTAGTTTGAAAGAAATATTAAGAACGGATGAAGAACAGAATATTAGGGAATATGATCTTAAATCCAAATAGTACAGTTTTTGTTCTCAAGAATCAAGAATGACCAAAATGGAATGTAAGCCTTACTGATGAGGATCCATATGGACGATCAACAATCAAAATGGAAATCAGACAGAAGAACTGGCTAAAATCCAACTTAAGGTACCTCAAGGGAGAGATACGGGAGGCCTCTTGTGTGTGGGAGAAGAAAACCCAATTTGGGTTTTAAAAAGAAAATTTATTTTTAATTTAAAATTAAAAAAAACACACAGTAGGGTCACACAGTTTACCAGCACAGTTTCCCAAACCGTGCAGAAACCATGCAAAAATCCTTTCTTAGAAAGGACACTTCGCACGATTACCCTGTACGGTTTGAATAAAAGTGCGGTAACCATGCAGAACTGCTATGCCCGAAAACCTACACTTTTCAGACCTCTCGTACGGTTTAGACTAACTGTGCATTCGCTGTGCGTAAAATGTGCGCCAGGTTATTTTTAGCAAAAAACTTGGTTCCAGACTCCGAATAATCCCCGAACACCTCCAAAACACTCGTGATCAAGTTAACTATTCAAATAAGTCCATAAAAAGGAATTTAGAATGAAAATAAATTGAACAATACCTCATACTAAAACCCAAGTTCTTACAATCTTCCCCTCTTATAGCAATTCATCCCCAAATTGATCTATCATGGGTGGTCAAGATTTTTATGAGAACAACTCTGGCCACTGAGCAAGTACGTAGGCCTCCTTTTCCCATGTCTCGTACTATAAATAGCCATGTTACCATAGCAGTCATACTAGAGGAACTGTTCATCCTTAAAGAACCTTCGTTCTCCTGCTAACAACACAAATCATATACTCCTCAAAGGATGCATCAACACGAAGCTAAACCTCATTGAGTTGAAAACATGAGATGATTCTGAGTGATATCGGCATAGTTGAGATATGTAGAATATGAAATGCTTGGATCAGTACCCTTATGGTAATAGAAACTGATTGGAAACTAACCTGACTCTCTCCATAATCTCAAAAAACCTGACATATATCGGTGAAATTTTACCCTATCTCTTGACCCACCTGTGTCCCAACCTCGATGAAGAACACAAGAAAATACGATTCCCGACCTTGAACTCTAAATGTCATTTTCAGCGATAGACATATGATTTTTGATGATACTGTGAAGTAGCCATCTACTTATGAATCAATTGGACTTGATCAGAAGTCTCCAGCACGAGACGTTGTCCTAGTAAAGCTACCTATCCTACCTCTAATCAGCATAGGAGAGAACGAAATGGCCTACTATATAAAGCCTTGTAAAGTTCCATCTGTATTGTCACTTGATAAAAATTATTTTAGGTGAACTCAACTAGGGGAATGTGCCTCTCCCAAGAGCCTCTAAAAACTAGGATGCATGCTCGAAGCATGTCCTCTAGCAACTATATCGTATGATCTGACTGGATATCAGTTTGAGGTTGGTATGCTATGCTCAGAAGCACCTGTATACCCATCAACCTCTAAAAACTCTACTAGAAACGAGATGTAAAGAAGATTCCCCTATCTAAAATGAAAATGTGAAAAACCCCATGAAGTCTTACCACCTCACAGATGTACAAATTTCCAAGATCATCAACACTTAAGGTATCCTTAATTGGCAAGAAGTGTGTGACCTTCGTAATCCTATCAACAAAAACCCACACAACATCCTTACCTAGAGGAAATCTCAGAAACCTTTTTATGAAATCTATCACAACATCATCTGATTTCCACTCTGGGATAGGCAACTGCTGTAAAACTCTAGCTGGTCGCTGATGTTCTGCCTTCACCTGCTGACTGGTGGAACACCTAGTAACCAAACCAGCTACCTCTCTCTTCATTCCCAGCCACCAGTACTGATGTCTCAAGTAACGATATATTTTGGTAACCCCGTGATGCTCTTCCCAAGATGAATCATGAAAATCCCACATCAACTCCTCACTTATATCCACTAGAACCCAAACACGTCCATGGATACACCATATCTCATCATCTCCTATCATCTAACCAGGAAGAGGGTCCTCACATGCCACACCTTCCAATAGAACTAGGACTTCTAAATCCAATATTTTCCTCATCCTTAATCTATCCAACAGGGTAGAGGTAACAGATAAGGATGAAAGAAAATTATTCCTCTATCTGTCTTGCACCTCCAGATGCATCTTAGAGAACAACACCACTAGTTTCCACTCACTAATAGACTACTGCACTACATGTATCTGAGTCCTCCTAATCAGTGCATCAGCTACTAAATTTACTTTACCAAGTGTGTAGGCATGATCAAAGTCAAATGAATATAGGTACTCCACCTACCTTCACTGCCTCAAATTCAGATCATGCTGCATAAAGATATACTTGAGGTTTTTGTGGTCCCTATACACTACAAAATGCTCTCCCAATAAATAGTGCCTCCAATAGCACAACGCTTGAACAACTGCTGCTAACTCTAGATCATACATAGGGTAATTCCTCTCATGAGGACTTAGCTGTTGAGACCCATATGCCACGACTCGATCCACTACATTATCACTTCCCCTAGAACAATACATGAAGCATCACAGTACACTGTGTAACTCTGGACCTGCTCTGGAAGTATCAAGACTGATGCTGATGTCAGTCTCCCTTTCAGCTCTTGAAAGGCCATATCACAATATTCTAATGACATAAAAATCACACCCTTCTTAGTCAATCCCATCAACGGTGCCACTAAGAATGAGAAGTCTTGTATAAAACACATGTAGTAACCAACTAGCCCCAAGAAGCTTCGTATGTCAAAAATGTTCTTGGGATTTCCCCAGGAAACTAAATCTTTCACCTTCTCTGGGTCCACTGATACTCCTGTCTCTAAGATGATGTGACCCATGAAGTGAATCTAATCCATCCAAAAGTGGCTTTTTGTGAGCTTAACATATAACTAATTCTTTCTTAATGTATTCAAAACAATCTCATAATGGTTGGTATGGTCGTGTCAATTGTGAGAATATACCAAGATATCGTCCATGAAAAACACCACAAAATAATCCAAGTAAGGATGGAACACTTGGTTCATCAGGACCATGAAAACTGCTAGCACGTTCATTAGACCGAATGACATAACCAGATACTCATATAACCCATACCTACTATGTAAGGTTGTATATGGTATGTCTGTAGGTCAAACATGCACCTAGTGATATCCTGAACTCAAGTCAATCTTCTAGAACACTCGAGCTCCTGAAAGATAATCAAACAGCTCATCTATCCGTGAAAAAAGATATCAGTTTTTAATAGTTATCTAGTTTAGTTTCTGATAATCCATGCCTAGCCTAAGAGTTTCATCCATCTTTTTCACAAAAAGGACTGGTGAACCCCACAGAGAAGTACTGGGTCTGATAAATCCCTTTACCTCCAAACCCTTTAGCTACCTTTTTATCTCCTGCAACTCTATCATAGACATCCTGTACAGAGGAATGGATATTGGCATAGCTCCTCAAACTAGATCAATGGATAACTCCACCTCTCTCTCAAGAGGTCAACCAGAAATGTCATTGGGAAAGACTTCTATAAAGCACTCAATGAACGGAGGAAAGTCAGCTTGACCGACTACCTGATCATCTAAAAAAAACTAACAATCTGGGCTGTCATCCCGCCCAACCCATGATGATCAGTTCTAGCTATACTCTCTTGGAAAACCCATTCACCCTTCTGAATAAACATTTCACCCACGGTGATGTAAAATCCACCCTCCGATGATAGAAGTCAACGTATGCTTGATAAGACACAAGCCAGTCCATTCTGAGGATGACATTAAACCCTGTCATCTTGAGGACATAAAGATTCTAGATGAAGTGTCACACACCAACCTCAAAGGGACACTCCATAAATTGTCACACACCACCCATTATAACTCCCAATAGTTTGTATAGAGTCAAAACACCCTCATAAAGAAAAACCACAAGCCCAAGGATTTTTACAACTCGTACAGAGATAAAAGTGTGAGAGGGACATGTATCAAAAAAAAGATACAATAGTATAATCTACTAAGATCACACCTCTCACTGCAGACGGTCCGAGATCCTGATCTGGTTAGGTCTGTTTCACTGCATAAGTCTGGCCTATACCATGATCATGTGACCCTGCCTAGCTACCCTGAGCTGATCCGCCCTGATGTACACTACCACAAAACTGGGCAAGGCATGCGCCTGCCTTTATCAGCGCTAACAGTAAAGAGCTGATAAAGGGCCGAGCCTTTATCAGCGCTAACAAAAGCGCTGATAAAGGGCTTATTTATCAGCGCTAAAAAAGCACTGATAAAGGTTGTATTTATCAGCGCTTTTCATTTTAGAGCTGATAAATACACCCTTTATCAGCGCTTTTTACTAACGCTGATAAAGGCTCATGCGGATTTGTAAAAAACCCGCGGGTCCTCTTCCTCCTCCCTGCACCCGGTCAAGCTCTTGTGGAAGCCCTCCTATACGCTGCTGCCGCCGCTGCTGCCGCTGCCGCCGGCGCCTCCTCCTCCTCCTCCGCGGCCGCCGCCTCCTCCTTCTCCTCCTCCTTCTCCTCCTCCTCCAGCCTCCGCCTCCTCTTCCTCCGGCCGCCGCCTCCTCCTCCTCTGGCCACCGCCTCCTCCTCCTCCTCCTCCTCCACCGCGGCCTCGTCCTCCTCCTCCTCCTCCGGCGGTTCCTCCTCCTCCTCCTAGTCCGCGACCTCATCCTCCTCCGGCACCTCATCCTCCTCCGGCGCCTCCTCCTCCTCCATCGGCGCCTCCTCCTCCTCTTCCTACTTCGCTGCCTCCTCCTCCACCGTGGCCTCCTCCTCCTCCTCCTCCTCCTCCTCCTCCGCTGCCTCTGCTGCTTCCGCTTCCTCTGCCCTGCCTCCGCGCTGCCTCCGCGCTGCCTCCGCACTGCCTCTGGTGCCTCCGCTGTCGACACCTCCTTCTCCTCCACCACCGGGTCCTCCTCCTTAAGGTTATTCAAATTTAATTTTCATGAATTAATTATGTTTGGAATGGGTAAGTGTTTGGCCAACTATTATTCATGTTGAATCTTTAGTTTCCATGGGTGTTTTGGGATTGTGGTTATGTTTTGATCCTGGCTATGGGTTGTTTTTATGATTTCCCACTACTTTATTAGATTTATTTATTTATTCTTATGTTTTGGTGTTTTCATTTGGTTCATGTATCTCTTTATCTCCCCACGAATGATTATCTTATGGCTATTAATTTTGAGATGGGTTTGAGGAAATATATCAGATTTATTCTTATTGTTCTAAGTATACCAACCTATTTTTAGGTGTTTCCCAAGGTATTGATATGAGAGGAATATTTTAATTGAAGTATTGGTCTCAATGGTGTTCCATTAATGGGTGGTGTAGGCTCCACTTTTTGAAGGGCTCTTAGTTAAAATAAGAGGCTTCAAATGGTGGAGGATCACATCCTAAAAGAAAGGGGTATTCTTAATACGGAAATGGTTCTATCTATATGATCATGTCGCTATGAGATTTTCCAATTCTGTTTTCAATGAAGTCATATCATAGCCTATTAATTTTAACAGTCTACCGTAGTCATAGCCAGGTGACAGTAATGAATAATTACATATTGCCTATAATTGATGATTTGTTTGACCATCTTATAAGGTTCTATTGGTTTTTTAAAATTTTCTAGAGATCAGGGTACCAACAGTTGAGGGTTTGGGAAGAGGATGCTCAAAAGATAGATTTTTAAAGTCGATATGGAAATTTAAAGTATTTATGAATTCCATTTGGGATCACCAATGCTCTATCTATTTCATGGAACTGATGAACTAGATCTTTAATATCTTTCTAGACACCTCCATTTTCGTTTTTTTAGAATAATTCTTGGTGTATTACAATATATAGGAGGAGTAATCCGATAATCTGGAGGTTTTTTTGGGTGTTTTTAGAGAGCTTTGTCTTTATTACAATATTATAAATTCCCCATATTTTGTTTAATAAGTATTGTTTCATGGTCACATTATTTCCTTGGAAGGAGTTCTAGGTTATCCAGAAAAGGTTCGAGAAGTCATTTCTCCTCTAACCTATATACTCATCCTATGGATTTCAAATAGGATGAATATAAATAAAGAATGGATGAATGAAAATCAGTTGACAAAAGAGTATGAAGAAGGCGTGAAATAATTTATCAAGTTTGCAAAAGATCATGCATGTGACTCTTATCAAATCCTTTGTCCGTGTTTACACTGTTGTTATTCAAAACAAATTAGTCCAGATGAGTTGGAAGTACACTTGATCTGTCACGGAATAGATCAAAGTTATATATGTTGGAATAAACATGGGGAAACAACGAATGTAAGTAGTGACTGGGGTGACACTGCGTTTTATGGATCATCTGATATGATTACAAACATGAACATTGAAGATGACCGTATGGAGGATGTGATTACAGATGTGAATGATGATGAAGATCGTATTGAGAAAATGACAAGGACCTTCTAAGATGAACTTCGTGATTGCCCAAAATTGTTTGAGAAGTTAAAAAGTTGTGTAAAGACTCCATTGTATGCTGGTTTCACTAAATATACAGCATTGTCAGCCATACTGAAGCTGTATAATTTGAAAGAAGATAACGGGTGGAGTGACGACAGTTTTACGAAACTACTTGCCCTCTTGAATGACATGCTCCCAGAAGAAAATGAGCTCCCGAGCCGAACATACGATGCCAAACGAATGCTACTCTCTATGGGTATGATCTCTGAAAGAATACACGCCTTCCTGAATGACTGTATACTGTTTCTCAAGGACCACAAATCACTTAAATAATGCCCAAAGTGTGGTGCTTCTCGATACAAGAAAGATGAATCTAGTCCTACTAAAGTTGTATGGTACTTTCCAATCATTCCAAGGTTTAGACGCCTATATGGAAGTGAGGAGACTGCAGAACAATTAACATGGCATGCAGTTACAAGAATTAAATATGGGATACTACGTCACCTGGAAGACTCTCATCAGTGGAAGAGAATCGATCATGAGTATCCTGAATTTGGAAACGAGTCGAGAAACCTTCATCGTGCGTTATCTACAGATGGAGTGAATCCTTTTGGTTTTCAAAGTAACAGTCTCAGTACATGGCCGGTTATGTTGATAAATTATAACTTACCACCGTGGTTATGCATGAAACAAAAATACATCATGTTATCTATGCTTATATCAGGACCAAAACAACCGAGTAATGATATTGATGTTTATTTAGCTCCATTGATCGAAGATTTGATATTATTGTGGGATTCAGGTGTTACATTGTATGATGCTTACAGAAAGGAAGATTTCACTTTGAGAGTCATGTTGTATGGGACGATAAATGACTTCCCTGCTTATGGAAATTTGTCAGGATATAGCATTAAAGGAACTCAAGGCTGTCCCATTTGCAAAGAAGGTACACAATCAATTAGGTTGAAACATTCATCGAAAACTGTGTTTCTAGGACATCGAATATTTCTACCGTGATGACATAAGTACTGTTCTTGGAAGACATCATTCGATGGAAGTTCAGAAGAACGTACAACACCGTCTCCACTAACAGGAAATCAGTTGTTTGAGAAAGTTAAAAATGTGGACACTACTTTTGGTAAACCGGCTTCGAAAAACCTTACAAAAATCGGTTGGAAAAAGAGATCAATTTTTTTTGAATTACAATACTGGAATTATCTGTATGTAAGACATTTTATTGATGTTATGCATGTAGAAAAAAATGTATTTGACAGTGTTATCGGCATGTTGCTAAATACATCTGGAAAAACAAAAGATGGAATTAAGGCTAGGTTGTACATGGTTGAGATGGGAATATGAGAAGAGTTGGCACTAGTGAAGGGTGAAAAACGAACATTTCTTCCTCCTGCTGATTACACTCTTTCCAGGCAGGAGAGATATCAGTTTTACAACTTCTTGAATGACGTAAAGGTTCCAGAGGGGTATTCGTCAAATATCAGTAACCTTGTGTCAATGAGCGACTTGAAGTTAAAAGGTCTGAAATCACATGACTGTCATGTTTTGATGCAAAATCTCATTCCAATTTCTTTACGTTTCATTTTTCCCAAGAATTTCCACCATACATTAATGAAACTGTGTTTCTTCTTCAAAGCTATATGCAGTAAAGTTATAGACCCGGCAAAATTTACAGCTATGGAAAAAGAAATTGCCGTCATATTATGTGAATTAGAAATGTTCTTCCCGCCTTCATTTTTTGATATGATGGTTCATTTGATGGTCCACTTGGTGAGAGAGATTCGACTATGTGGTCCTGTACATTACAGATGGATGTACCCCATTGAACGGTATAAGAAGATTTTGAAAGGGTATGTCAAAAATCGAAGTCGGCCAGAGGATTGTATTGCAGAGCGATATATTGTTGAGGAAGCCGTTGAATTCTGTACTGAATACTTGTCTGGTGTGGAAAGCATCGGCTTACCGAAATCTCGTCACACTGGGCGGCTTGAGGGTGAAAGAATTTCTGGAAGAAAGGTTGTCAAAATCAATATTACAGATCGGGAGCAGCCCCAACTTTATGTTTTGCATAACAGTTTCGACGTTGAGCCATATGTTGAAATCCACAAAGAAATTCTTAGGCATTTGAATCCATCAAGGGATAAAAAATGGATATCATATACACATAATCGACAGTTTATAGGATGGTTTCGAGATCATATTGTTAAGAAGTCAGATGAAAATCCAAAGTCAATTTCAGAACGACTTCGATGGTTAGCCGAAGGACCAAGTGTGTATGCATTATTCTACAATGCTTATGTAGTTAATGGTTATACATTTTATACTAATGAACATGATGAAGACAGTACCATGCAGAATAGTGGGGTTACACTTGTGGCTGAAGCGATGCATGTTTCCGGTGCTAAGGACAGAAATCCAATTTATGCAAATATGTCATACTTCAACATCATCAAACAAATATGGGAGTTGGATTATACAGAATTTCAAGTTCCGATATTTCAATGCAAGTGGGTTGATAACAGGAGTGCTGTTAAAATAGATGATTTGGGATTTGTGAAAGTTGATTTCAGTAAGGAAGGGGAGAAAGATGAACCATTTATAATGGCATCACAGGCAGTTCAAGCATTTTATGTTCCAGATCCCGCAAACTGAAACTGGTCAATTGTTCTGTTATCGACCAAAACAGCTGAAGGGCCAGATGAAAATTCAACAAAAGATGACCCTTTCATTGGGACTTTGCAATCATTTCGCAGTGGTCCCAATGTAGACGACGTTTTTTATGTCAGAGGAGACCACAATGAAGGGATATGGATAGTTGATAGAGGGGTCAAATCCCTTTAGCCTTTAAAAAAAGGGAGTTCAATAATCAGGTTATTGATTTTTATTGTAATATAGATTGTGTTACATTATGTTATTATCTATTCTCTACTGCTTTTATGTGATCTAAATTAAATTTTAAACCAGTTATGCAGATAATGACTTCTTCACCTGCTGATGCACCCAATCCCGAGACACAACACGTCTCTCAACCTGTTTCAGCTGGTCCCACTACTGACGTACAACAGGTCTCTCAACCTGTTACAGCTGGTGTCAGTGCCAATGCTAGTGCTTCGGAGAAACATAATGATGATGTAGAAACTGAGGAAATGGTAGGCGATGAAACCCCAGTGAAACAAATAAAATAGGTGCACCGTAGTTTGACAGTTTTAGCAAAAATCCTTAAGGAAAAAGCAAAAGGCATCAAATATGAGGTGGGATGGAATAAGCTAGGCCAACATGTAAACCCCAGCAAATACATGTTTAGTAGCTACATTGGAATCGTCACTCGACAACGCGTGCCGATTGACGTAGAGTCGTGGAACCATGTTGTCAGCGGGTTGAAAACATTAATGTGGGAAGAAATTATGATAAAATTATGATATCATCTATTTAATTTATTAAAATAAAATAAAATATTGAAATATTGACTAACCCTTCATCATCTCTTGTAGAGTTCATTTATAGTAGATGTTTTGCACAAAGAATATGTTTTCAGACTAGCAGGAAGGATTCATAGAGGCTTTCGCAGCATTTTAACGAAACATCATCTGAAATATGCCGAAGGGAAAATCAAGCCGCACCCGCCTCCTCTTTATGAACACTTGATATCCCAAGGAACGTGGGATGCGTTTTTCAACCGTCGTGCGGAAAATAATTTTCAGGTACATTGTGTTTGGTTACACGTTGTGTAACATTGCTTGTATTCATCACGTTGATTGATAGGTTTTTATTTATGAAACAACAACTCAGTGCTGAAAATAAATAACGGGCAGCAAAACCAGCGTACCCCTACCGTAAAGCAAGGTTGGGGTACGCTTCAATTGAAAAACAATTGGTATGTATTTTAAAAGTACTGTAATAATTTTATGTGACATAAAACAACACTGTAACCATGTTTCTCTGTTTATATGCAGATTGATGAAGCAAAATCTCAAGTCACTTCCATTCCATGCCATGTGTTATGGAAGGAGGCTCGTGTTAATAAAGAGGGGAAACTGATAGATGAAAACACACAAAAAGTATGGGAAACATGTGTAAGTATGACATAATATAAACTTTTTTGGCTTCAAATCACTATTACATAATGATTCTTACTTATTTTTTCATATTTTCTATTTGACATAGTCACAGGAATCAACAACACCCGCACCAGATGCAGACATACTTTCAATGGCCTTGAAACAGCTAGAACAGTATGGCCGCGTCAGAGGTGTGGGATTTGGGGTGTCACCCCGGATATATTTTCAGAAAAAAACAAGAGGATGAACAAACTAAAGAATTGCATGTAATGAGAGATAAAGTAGCTACCCTTGAAGAACTAATCCAAACTCAGGGAAATATGCTAACGAGTTTGATGGAGGAGAGGCGAAGAGAACAAACAACTCAAGAACAACCCCCGCAAGAAGATCCACCCCTCACCAGATTTGAGGCGAGCCATTCCCCTCAAAGACCTGACTTAACCGAAGTAATCAATGTTATAATATTCGTTTTTGTGAGATGTGAATCACATAGACACTGATACCTTTCATGTAATGATATTCTGCAGGGTGAAAATGACTGTGATTTATATCTGTCAACTCCCACCCATCGCCTTGTAGTGAGGGCTACAGTGTTCAATATGCAGAATGACACGCTACACTCCAGACCACTTCCAACCGGCCATGTCAAAGTGTTGATTAACGTAGCTCATGAGCCGAGCGCCGAGATACCTGTGCCAAATGACGACGATGACATTCATACGGTGGAAAAATCTGTTGGAACATTCGTTGCATGGCCGCTGAATCTTGTAAAAAAACATGTCGAGTAGAAGGTATTCATTTCCAGTTCATTTTTCAAGCAGAACCTTTAACATTAAATTATAAAATGGCTGAACTGATGAATGTTATTACAGAAAGATAAAATGGAGAAGCTAAAACAAAAGAGCGGCTCCAACATTGGATCAACCAATCGATCAAAACAATCTACTGAGAGCGCGTTCACCCCACCCGTTCTATATCCACATTTAATATCATTGCAATCTCATGTGGATACGAAAATGAAATATGGAAAGAGTCATACAATTGTTTGTGAAAAAGATATGTACGGAGAGGAAATAATAGATTTCATTAGTGCAGACGTTGTTTCTGAGATCATCACATACGACTGGCTAGGAGCCTCATTTATAAATGTATACATGAGGTATGTTTTCATGATTTGATTTTACAGAAGCTGATATACTTTGATAATTATGGATAAATACATCTCATTTTTTTCATAGGCATATAAATGAAAAACAATTGAAGGTATTTTCCCATGAATAAAAATTTGGACTCGTTAGTCCTCACACCATTTCTACACAACGAACAGAAATAGATTCTAATTTTCAGGTTGAATTGATGTCAAATCTGCTCAGAACGTTTCAAAGAAGAATTACTACTAACATGCTCTTTTTAATACCAATTATTCAAGGGTAAAACTCTACATTTTAATCATATCAATTATATTTTCATTTCTATCAGTACTTATTTCTTTTTGTGTTTTTAGGGAACATTGGATGCTCATTGCAGTCAATTTGGATACTCCAAAGATTTATTTTCTGGATTCACTGCATGGATATCCAACTAACCGACCATAGATGATGGAGATTTTCAATTTGTAATACACTAGATCCATAATTTTAGAACTAAATATCTAGTTATATAATTTATATTATCTTTTAATGAGGATTTTGTTATGATAGGGCGGTGTATGAATATCGTCTAAAGGCTGGAATGAATCCAGGGTGTAAGGACGAAAATGCCCACAAGATCTACAAATGGAGAAGTATCTAGTTATATATAATTATATTTCACTATCCAAATACATATCAAAACAAATTACTTATTTTTCTTGATGTTTCTGTAGTGTCTGAAACAAACAAATGACAAGGACTGCGGTTATTATGTTTGTAAATTTATGAAAGAGATCGTATTTCATGAACAAAATAGCATCCCTGAAGAGGTATTTTTGAAAATAATTACTACTTTATTTAAAATAATTATTAATCCTTTGTGTATTTATATTTTTTCAGTACTACTATGACTGTCGCAAAAACTCCTATTCAGAAGATGATATAAATTTCTTTAGAAACGAATGGGCATCATACCTGATGGAAGAATGTAAACAAATAGGAAAATGAAGGTGAATTCCTAATACTTATGTTATCTTTATATGGTCATTGATATCTCCCTTTAAACTTATTGAGAATCTATTATCTCCCTTTCTTATGTTTCATATCCTTAGATTAGTGAATTCCTAATACTTAGTTTGAAAATGACATAAACTTTGGAAAACAACACCAATGACTACATCAAACCAAGCAAACACATTCGTATTGTTTTGATACTTTAGGATAACGATCCGTGAGACATTTCTGATGTGTATGAATCGACTGCACTTCAATCCGACGCACGTCGTGACCAGTATGGCTAAAAGTGTCTGATATCAGTTTCAAATTGAGATAAACTTTGGAAAACAACACCAATGACATATGCCAAACCGAGCAAACGCGTTCAGAATGTTTTGATACTTTAGGACAATGATCCAAGAGTTATTTGTGACATGTACGAATCGACCGCACCTCAATCCGACGCACGGCGTGACCGATATGGCTAAGAGTGTCTGATATCAGTTTCAAATTGAGATAAACTTTGGAAAACAACACCAATGACATACGCCAAACCGAGAAAACATGTTTGGATTGTTTTGATACTTTAGGACAACGATATGTGAGTCATTTTTGACGTGTATGAATCAAGCGCACCTCAATCTGATGCACAGTGTGACCGGTATGGCTAAAAGTGTCTGATATCAGTTTCAATTTGAGATAAACTTTGGAAAACAACACCAATGACATACGCCAAACTGAGCAAACACGTTCGGATTGTTTTGATACTTTAGGAAAATGATCCCCGAGTCATTTGTGACGTGTACAAATCGACCGCACCTCAATCCAACGCATGGTGTGACCGGCATGGATAAAAGTGTCTGATATTAGTTTGAAATTGAGATAAACTTTGGAAAACAACACCAATGACATACGCCAAACCGAGAAAATGCGTTCAAATTGTTTTGATACTTTAGGACAACGATCCGCGAGTCATTTTTGAAGTGTACAAATTGACTGCACCTCAATCCGATGCACGGTGTGACTGGTATGGCTAAAAGTTTCTGATATCAGTTTCAAATTGAGATAAACTTTGGAAAACAACACCAATGACATACGCCAAACCGAGCAAATGCATTCGGATTGTTTTGATACTTTAGGACAACGATCCACGAGTCATTTATGATGTGTACGAATTATCCTCACCTCAATCCGATGCACAGCGTGACCGGTATGGCTAAAAGTGTCTGATATCAGTTTCAAATTGAGATAAACTTTGGAAAACAACACCAATGACATACGCCAAACTGAGAAAACGCGTTCGTATTGTTTTGATACTTTAGGAAAATGATTCGCGAGTCATTTGTGACGTGTACGAATTGACCGCACCTCAATCCGACGCACGGTGTGACCGGTATGGCTAAAAGTGTATGATATCATTTTCAATTTGAGATAAACTTTGGAAAACAACACTAATGACATACGCCAAACCAAGAAAACGCGTTCGGATTGTTTTGATACTTTAGGAAAACGATCCCCGAGTCATTTGTGATGTGTACGAATCGACCGCACCTTAATCCGACGCACGGCGTGATGGGTATGGCTAAAATTGTCTGATATCAGTTTCAAATTGAGATAAACATTGGAAAACAACACCAACGACATAATCCAAACCAATCAAACGCGTTCGGATTGTTTTGATACTTTAGGAAAACGATCCAGGTGTGATTTTTGATGTGTATGAATTGACCTCACCTCAATCTGACACACAGTGTGACCGGTATGGCTAAAAGTGTCTGATATCAGTTTCAATTTGAGATAAACTTTGGAAAACAACACCAATGACATACGCCAAACTGAGAAAACGCGTTCATATTGTTTTGATACTTTAGGACAACGATACCTGAGTCATTTGTGACGTGTAAAAATTGACCGCACCTCAATCCGACGCACGGTGTGACTGGTATGGCTAAAAGTTTCTGATATCAGTTTCAAATTGAGACAAACTTTGGAAAACAACACCAATGACATAGGACAAACCGATCAAACACGTTCGGATTGTTTTGATACTTTAGGACAACGATCCATGAGTCATTTTTGACGTGTAAGAATTGACCGTACCTCAATCCGATGCACGGTGTGACCAGTATGGCTAAAAGTGTCTGATATCAGTTTCAAATTGAGATAAACTTTGGAAAACAACACCAATGACATACGCCAAACTGAGAAAACACGTTCGGATTGTTTTGATAATTTAGGAAAACTATTTGCGAGTCATTTGTGACGTGTAAGAATTGACCGCACCTCAATCCGACACACGGTGTGACCGGTATGGCTAAAAGTGTCTGATATCAGTTTTAATTTGAGATAAACTTTGGAAAACAACACCAATGACATACGTCAAACCGAGAAAACGCGTTCAGATTGTTTTGATACTTTAGGAAAACGATCCACGAGTCATTTGTTACGTGTAAAAATCAACCGCACCTCAATCCGACGCACGGTGTGAACGTTATGGATAAAAGTGTCTGATATGAGTTTCAAATTGAGATAAACTTTGGAAAACAACACCAATGACATACGCCAAACTGAGAAAACACGTTCGGATTGTTTTGATACTTTAGGAAAATGATCCAAGAGTCATTTGTGACGTGTACAAATCGACCGCACCTCTATCTGACGCACGGCGTGACCGGTATGGCTAAAAGTGTCTGATATCAGTTTCAAATTGAGATTAACTTTGGAAAACTACACCAATGACATACGCCAAACCGATAAAACGCGTTCCGATTGTTTTGATACTTTAGGACAATGATCCATGAGTCATTTGTGATGTGTACAAATCGACCACACCTCAATCCGACACACGGCGTGACCGGTATGGCTAAAAGTGTCTGATATCAGTTTCAAATTGAGATAAACTTTGGAAAACAACACCAATGACATAATCCAAACCAAGAAAACGCGTTTGGATTGTTTTGATACTTTAGGAAAATGATCCTCAAGTCATTTTTGACGTGTATGAATTGACCGCACCTCAATCCGACGCACGGTGTGACCGGTATGGCTAAAAGTGTCTGATATCAGTTTCAATTTGAGATAAACTTTGGAAAATAACACCAATGACATACGCCAAACCAAGAAAACGCGTTCGGATTGTTTTGATACTTTAGGACAACGATCCCCGAGTCAGTTTTGACGTGTATGAATGAACCGCACCTCAATCCGACGCACGGTGTGACCGGTATGGATAAAAGTGTCTGATATCAGTTTCAAATTGAGATAAACTTTGGAAAACAACACCAATGACATACTCCAAACCGAGAAAACGCATTCGGATTGTTTTGATACTTTAGAAAAACGATCCAAGAGTCATTTTTGACGTGTACGAATCAACCGCACCTCAATCTGATGCACGGTGTGACCGGTATGGCCAAAAGTGTCTAATATCAGTTTCAAATTGAGATAAACTTTGGAAAACAACACCAATGACATACGCCAAACCAGGAAAACGCGTTCGGATTGTTTTGATACTTTAGGAAAATGATATACGAGTCATTTATGACGTGTATGAATCAACCTCACCTCAATCCGACGCACGGTGTGACCGGTATGGATAAAAGTGTCTGATATCAGTTTCAATTTGAGATAAAATTTGGAAAACAACACCAATGACATACATCAAAACAATCAAATGTGTTAGGATTTTTTTGATACTTTAGGACAACGATTCATGAGTCATTTTTGACGTGTACGAATCGACCGCACCTCAATCCGACGCATGATGTGAACGGTATGGCTAAAAGTGTCTGATATCAGTTTCAAATTGAGATAAACTTTGGAAAACAACACCAATGACGTACGCCAAACCGAGGAAACACGTTCGGATTGTTTTGATACTTTAGGAAAACGATCCATGAGTCATTTTTGACGTGTACAAATCGACCACACCTTAATCCGACGCACGACGTGACCGGTATGGCTAAAAGTGTCTGATATCAGTTTCAAATTAAGATAGACTTTGGAAAACAACACCAATGACATACGCCAAACTGAGAAAACGCGTTCGGATTGTTTTTATACATTAGGAAAACGATACACGAGTCATTTTTGACGTGTAAGAATCGACCGCACCTCAATCCGACGCACAGTGTGACCGGTATGGCTAAAAGTGTCTGATATCAGTTTTAAATTGAGATAAACTTTGGAAAACAACACCAATGACATACGCCAAACCGAGAAAACGCGTTCGGATTGTTTTGATACTTTAGGACAACGATCCACGAGTCATTTTTGATGTGTACGAATCAACCGCACCTCAATCCAACGCACGACGTGACCGGTATGACTAAAAGTGTCTGATATCAGTTTCAAATTGAGATAGACTTTGGAAAACAACACCAATGACATACGCCAAACTGAGCAAACACGTTCGGATTGTTTTGATACTTTAGGACAACGATCCACGAGTCATTTTTGACGTGTACGAATCAACCGCACCTCAATCCGACCGATGTACGGTGTGACCGGTAAAGCTTTTCATTATATAAAGAATCATTATTTATTAAATGAGATAAATCAATCAAAAACATATTGATTTTACATTATTCCCTTTCATTGTTATGAAAATGAAAACTTTTGAGTTTAAAATTTCATATTTTAGTTTCACATTTCCATATTAATGTATTCTTTCATATTACTGTTTTAATTTATTTCATTATTGCATTACTAACATAATATTTGTTTTCTTATATAGGTGAATTTTTTTCCTTGAGTTCGGATGCTTTGTTCAGCAAAAAATACCATCGAGAGCGGATCACAGATATCAAAGGATGAAACAAGAATGTTTATAACTGTTGTTGAATAATTGTAAATGTAACCATGTAAAATAATGTTTGAAATGTATATAGCAATGCATTTGTTTGTATTCATGATGTTAAGTAAATGTATATACCGTTGTCGGTCAAAATTTTGGGTGCGGGTGCTATGGTGTGCAGGTGTGCATGTGCTACTTTGTGCAGGTATTCAGGTGTGCAGGTACTGTATTTTTGGTGCAGGCGATGGGGCCTTTATCAGCGCTTTTTTAGTGCTGATAAAGGACACCTTTAACAGCGCTAGAGGAGCGCTGATAAAGGAACCCTTTATCAGCGCTCCGTCAAGCACCGATATAGGAGACCTTTATCAGCACTAAAAGAAGCGCTGATAAAGGGGTCCTTTATCAGCGCTCCGAGAAGCGCTGATATAGGGGACCTTTATCAGCACTAAGAGAAGCACTGATAAAGGTGGTCCTTTATCAGCGCTTTTGTTAGGGCTGATAAAGGTCCCCTATATCAGGGCTTCTCAGAGCGCTGATAAAGGGGACCCCCCCTTTATCTACGCCGGCATTAACAGCGCTTTTATAGCGCTGTTAATGCTGGTTTTTAGCGCTGATAAAGGCCCAGGTTGTAGTAGTGGTATCTGAGAACTCGGGGTCTAGCTACCATGACCATGACAACCAATTCCCTAGCCTGACTAGACTGCACTACTCTAACGCCCATACTAATGTGGAGATAAAGACCCTGCTCCTAAACCCGACGTCAGAGTTGAACCCCTACCATTCGTAACTTGAGGTAAGGTCCTGCAAAACTATTTCATGCGCCCCATCCTTCCACAAGCTCAGTGTAACACCTCAACCCCAGAAGCCCAGATCCGGTTCATTACCTATTACATTTTCTGGATTAAGGAAAAATAAATCCCAAAGGAATGATCATTTTAGTAGTCTTTAAGAAACTAGATACATACATGGAACTCATATTACAATGAGAAAGGTGAACAAATATAATACATAACAAAAACCAATAAAATGTAACAACGAGAACTCAATAAATAGTCTACTCTTCATAACCTGTTGAAGGTAAAAAAATGAAAGGGGTTAGAAAAAATTCTCAGTAAGGGTTACAAATATCGGAAGCATTAATCAACAAGAAATAAATCATAAATAAATTAGCATATTCAATATGGCATGGTGAATAAATGAAAAACACATGCCATTAATAAAATGAGAATGAAACTGCATCCATAGATTTTTTCATAGTGAAAACCTTATGGATAATAATAACTGAAAATCAATAAAGATAATGATTATTAATTGGATTTCATGTATCTAGAACATGATACCACTATACTGTCGAAACGATTTAACTCTGTGGATAGAAACCCGTTTGATTTTTGGAAACAAACTCGAAGGTTTTGTTGCCAACTGATTTGTCTCATGAGACATGTCGATGCATCAAGGGTCTATAGAGGGACACAACCATAATTTCAAGTCCAAATCATCATTTATACATATATTTAATACAAGTAAAATATTCTTTCTCTATATCAATATAGATTAGATAATATAGATTCATCAATATTTCTATAGTTTAAACAACTTTCCAAATTAACACCGTATGAGAAATGGTATACGGCTTAAGGAAATAATCATATCTATGATAAAAGAAAATAGATATTTACTAGAATTATAATTTAAAATGAAAAATGATTTCAAATGGGTAGTATATACACCACATAAGAAATATTAGGTGCACAATACCAAGTAGGTCTCAACGAAATGGAAATTGAGGCAAAGTCACTTACCACATTGTAATCAATTGAATCGTATGACCAAGAATCATTAATCACCAAATTAATCACAAAATACCATGAATATAAATATAATCATGATATTTTATATCAAATGGAAGTACACATATACCACATATAATAAATAAGAGGCGAACAATGGAAATCCCACAGAATTGAAAGTGAGATGAGAAACCCCTTACAAACATTTTAGCATGGTAACAGGTGTTCTTGTGATGGATTAAAGAGAGGTAAAGGGATATCACATAATTTATATATCATAAGGGAAGTATGGGGGAGGTGATAAAACATACCCCATTATTATTAATTAAAAATAAAAGGACACAACATAGGGGAATTCTTGAAAAAAAGTGAGAGAGAGGATCCCTTACCTTATGCCCGAATGTGTTCTTGGTTAAATTTAAAGACCTGAATAATCAAATTTAGCATCATTAATTAATATTCACATAACCTCATAAACATTTAATTGATATATAATAACCTTATTAGGTTCATTCATGCCCTTTTTTATGGGATTAAGAGGCACAATTTTATTGTTTTGGAAGCATTTTCTTCCTTGGTTTTCATGACCGGTTTACTTGTATTTATGAATGAAAGTTAGTTTAAAAGGTATTTAAACATTAAAAATTGAAAATATATATTATTAGTGACATTATAAATGATCTTATAATGATTTTGGGTTATATACCTTGAGGATGACTCATTATTTAAAAGTTATTGATAAACGCTTGGTTTAACTTGGCAGTTTTGTGCATAAAGAACTTATTTTTTATTATTATTTTGTATTATGAGTGTGTAGGGATTAAAGAACATTGAATAAGGTAAAATAATTATATAAAGATCTGGATAAACCATTGAAAAAGTTTCATGACTAGTATTTATGATAGTAATAGAAATTTAAAACCCGTCGTCCTTGAATGTGATAAATTAACACATCTCGGATGATATTTTCATTTTTAGTGTAAGAGGTAGGGAAAAAAAGATATGATGATGAAATTTTCCATTAGAATAATGAAATTATATTCCATTGAGTTTACTAGAATTATCATATAATTTGTATGTGGGGAGGTGAGGAGAGAGTAACAAAATAATGGAACTTGTAAAATAATTTTAAAGAAAAGGGAAGAGAGGTTCATCTCTTGAGTACTCATCCTTGAGAATCTCTTTAAGGCCTTTGTTTTTAGCCTTTTGGTGAGACCATAAGGTATTAGTAGTGGGGGAGGATATTAGGGAGATATTTGAGTATAATTTAAAAAGTCTTGAATCTTGAGTGGTGTGGGAGGAAGAGGGGGTGAGGGTGGTTTATATAGTGGAGGGGAGGAGGGGTTCCTTAATATAATAATCATTAATTTATTATCTCTCCACAAGAAAAGCCATAGTGGGGATTACATGACCTAGAATAGTAATAAGTGCATGTTATTTTGATATTTGGGTGCTTATATCACTCATGATTCTAGGAATAGTTAATATAAATTATTATGTATTTATATGACAAATTAATGTATTTTACTATTCACAAAAAATTCGAGTATTTCAGAAAAATCCTGAAAATTCACCCGAACCATTTTTCGATGTCTAGAATAAAAAAATGAACTCAATATTTCAAAAATAATTTCCTAAATATGAGAAATTTAATTTTTAATTAAAATCATTATTTAATCGAAAAATACTAACACTTAAAATATTCATCTTCATTTTTTAAGGTGCCTAAATTTATTTATACTTTTGTGAGTAAGGTTACCATTCATAAGGGTCATATTACTATTCATAAGGGTAGGTTACTATTTATAAGAGTATATTAATATTCACAAAAAATTAACATGACTCCATTAGACTCCAAATATCACCTTGATCGCAACCATGTATGTCCGTTTTCAAAATACAAAATTCAAAAGTGGAAAAATTATGTTTAATGGATAGGTTATGATTATCTCCTAAATAACAAAGTGTTGTTTAAAATAAACCCAGTGCTTTCTAAAATATAGACAATTAATATAATGTATTTAAGAGAAACATACCATAAAATGTTTGGGGTGTTATATATTCATACCTTCAGAAATTTTGTCCTTAAAATTTGTAATTTATAAAGACTTTGAAAAATATGGGGGTGGTTATTCTTCATAACATCCTCCGGTTCTCATGTTTCTTTCTCCATATTATGGTTTATCTAAAGAACCTTTAATAGATAAGTTGTTGGAATTCTCAATACCAGTTCCCTTGTTTCAAGAATCTCTATAGGTTCTTTACAATATGAAAAATTAGGTACAAGTTCTATTTCTTCATAGGTGAGTACATGAATTGGGTCTGACATGTATTTCTTCAACAACGACACTTGGAACACATTATAAGCTTTGGAGATACTTGGTGACATTACTAAATGGTATGCTACCACTCTAATTCTTTCCATAATTTTAAATGTTCCGATGTACCTGGGGCTCATTTTCCCTTTCTTACCGAACCTTAAGACACCCTTCCACAAAGATACTTTTAGAAAGACATGATATCTTACTTGAAATTCAAAAACCTTTATCCATTTCTTAGTATAAATCTTTTTCCTACTTTGGGAAGCTTTAATATGGGTCTTAATTTTCTTTACCTTTTCTATTGTCTCTTCGATAAGTTCTAGGCTTAAAATTTTCCTCTAGCCAAATTCATCCCAACAAGTTGGAGTTAGACACCTCTTACCATATAATTCTTCATATAGTGCCATTTGAATGCTATAATAGAAGCTATTATTGTAGGAAAATTATACTAAAGGAAATTATTGATCCCACATACCTTTAAAGTCAATAGATAATGATCTCAACATATCTTCCAGTGTTTGAATAGTCCTTTCAGACTATCTGTCAGTTTGGAGGTGATAAGAAGTACTCTCATGAAGCTCAGTATCCAAAGCCTTATGGAGACTTTTCTAGAATTTTGATGTAAACTGGGGATTTAGATCATAAACAATAAAAAGAGGTGCACCATGAAGTCTTACAACTTAATTAATATAAATTATTTCCAGGCTCTCAAGTGGTAAATCCTGTCTTATAGAAAAGAAATGTGTAGATTTTGTGAGACGATCAACAATTACCCATATTGCAACATTCCTTCTAGGAATTATTAGTAGTCCCATGATAAAATACATTTTAATTTTATCCCACTTTTATATAGGAATAGGTAGAGGTTGCATCACCCCTCTAGGATGTTGTATCTTTGCCTTCACTTGTTGACAAACTAGACACCTTGACACGTTGTCATCAATTTCTCACTTCATATTATCCCACCAAAAATGTTCCATCATATCTCTATTCATATTTGTGCTTCTAGTTTGTACAGATAAATTTAAGCTATGATAATTATATAATAGTTACTTTTTTAGCTCAGGTACTAATGGAACACACAACCTCTTCCCAAATTTCAGAACCCCTTCCTTATACAAAAAGTCTTCCAATCTCCCATCCATAACAGCATTAATTTTTTATGTAGATTCTCATCATCATATTGAGAGATTTTTATCTTCTCTAGTAAAGATGGTTTAACAATCATATTAAAGAGGAAATATTTTCCCCTCACTTAACAATTACCATATCCATCTTTAATAGATCCATGAATATAAGATCTCTCTCAATCCTCATTTGGGTCAGAAGTCCATGATCTTTCATAATTAATGCATCTGCCACCTTATGTTCCTTTCATCGGTGGTAGTGTATTGAACAATAATAATCTTTGTGTAACTTGAGCCATATTATTTGCCTCATGTTGAGTTCTTTATATGTGAAAATGTATTTTAATCTCTTGTGATCCGTATATATCTCACATCTTTCACTTTAGAGATAATGTCTCCATATTTTTCAGAGTAAAGATTACAGATGCTAACTCAAGATCATGAGTTGGGTAATTTTTCTCATGAGTCTTTAACTACCTTGATGCATAATCAACAACTTTATCATTTTTCATAAGGACACAACCCAATCCATTCTTTGATGCATCATTGAATATCACAAATCTATCATTTCTAGATAGAAGAGTCTAAATTAGAGCATTGACCAATATTCCTTTCAATTATTCAAAGCATTATGTACATTATTTAATCAATACAAACATAACCCATTTATGTGTGATCTTGGTTAGTAGGTTATCCATTCAGGAAAAATTATCAACAAAACACTAATAGTAACCTGCCAAGCCAATAAAACTGTAAACCTCGATTATGTTCGTTGGCGTGGGCCATTCTTGGATTGACTTTGCCTTTGTAGGATAAACTACGATTCCATAAATAGAGACAATATGGACTAGAAAATAAACTTATTGAAGCCAAAATTCACACTTTCTAAACTTCCCATATAATTTATTTCTTCTAAGAGTTTCAAGAATAATCTGTAAGTGATTTTCATGGTCTTCATAGCTTTTGGAGTATACCGGGATATCATCGATAAATACCACAACAAAGTTATCAAGATATTCCTTAAAAACTATATTCATCAAATCCAATAAAATAGAGGGAGAATTAGTCAGTCCAAAAGGAATAACTGTAAACTCGTAATGCCCATACCTAGTTCAGAATACTGTCTTTGGAATATCTTCCTTCCTCACACGCAACTGATGATATCCAAATCTAAGGTCAATCTTCAAAAAGTATTTTTCTCCATGAAGTTTATCAAATAAATCATCAATTCATGGAAGTGGATACTTATTATTTATAGTAATAACATTTATTTCCTTGTAATCAATTCATAGTCTCATGGATCCATCTTTCTTCTTGACAAAGAGGACATGAGCTCCCCATGGAGAAACAATAGGTTGAATAAATCCTTTTTCACTCAATTAATCTAGTTGTTTCTTTAGCCCCATTAATTCAATAGTGGCCATTCTATAGGGAGTCTTTGATATATGTCTTTCACCAGAAATTAAATCAATGGATAACTCAACTTCCCACTCTGGAGGATGTCTAGGTAAATCCTCTATAAATACGTTAATGTATTCTTTCACTATATGTACATATTCAATTTGAATATTTCTTTACTCACCCATAGGTATTGGGTTCTCTTACTCTCCAATAATTTCATTCATTAGATTTACTGGGGGTGGATCTAGATAAGAATTAGATGGCAATGTTTTTTTTTCTAAATATCATTGATTCTACCCCATTTTCAATAATTGTAACTTCCTTCTTCTTGCAATAGATCTTTAAATCATAATTTGACAGTCAATTCATACCGAGAATTATATCAAAGTTAGTCATTGGTATGATGATAAGGTTATAAACTAAAGCACATTTATGTGTCATGAGTGGGACTGATCGACATGCCTTTGTTGTAATGATACATCCACTAGGAGTTTTGACTAACAATTCCTTTATTAAATCAAATTGTACATGTCTAATTTTCTTGGAAAAATGGGAAGATATAAATGAATGAGATGATCCAGAATAAAATAAAGCGTTGGATAAGTTTGAGGAAACAATTAAAGTACCTGTTAGCACATCATTATGAACTTCAACCTCCACGATTGTAGTCCCATAAGATTTCCTTCTCTCTCATGTCCTTTTCTAAGGAAAGTTTCCTTGGATCATAGGAAACTTATTTTCATAGTTTCCCATATCTCTACAATTGTTTCATTGAACATCATTGACTTTTTTATTCCCCTTGAATTCATTATATCGATTACCCTTTTCTATACACTTATATTAGACTCCCATCCCTTTCAAACATTTCCCAGGATGATTCTTTCCATAGTTATCTCATAACGTGAATTTCTTCATTCCATTTTTCTTCTTTGGTGCTTCACCTTTTCCATGGTTATCAGAGCACCTCTTCTTATCTTGGTTTCCCTTGAAAAAATTTGATCTTGAAAACTCCCTTTCTATTTTTATGGAACTTAATACAATTTCATCATATGATAAAAATGTTTTAGAAGCCAATTCACATCAAAGAATTATCTTAAGAGATTCAAAGAAATGATAAATCTTGTCATCCGAGTCAATTATGTAATCTATGGAATACCTGGATTGTCTTGTGAAGGTATCATCATACTCTGCAACACCATCTTCTTCCATTTTCTTTAAGCTAAGAAATTTCCTCTTTATTTTGGTTCTTTGATCACAATGGAAATATTTACCGAAGAATATTTCCTTAAAAGTATTCCATACCATATCTTCTATTTATTCTTCCTTAGTGATATTCTTGATCAAGGACCACAATTGATCAGTGTCTATCTTGAGACAATATACTGCCAGCACTACCGTTTCATTTTCATTGCATCTTTATTCCATGAATATCATTTCATGGGACTTGATCCAATTCTCATATACCACTAGATTAGTAGTCCCCCTAAAATATGAGGGCTTATACCACATGAAATGGTCCAACACAGGTGTAGTATGGTTATTTGTCACAACATGTGTATGTTGTCCCAATATGGTCATGATCTGATTTTCTCCAACATTGACTGTGTTGACTTGCTCAGTGGGGAAATCCCTACATTTTCCACAATTATTGATTCCCCTTCTTCCATTAGGTGCCATTTATAAATAATTTCACACACTAGATTAATTTATGAATCATAATTTATAATCTCAACAAGAAAAGTTCTTAACATAAATCAAAATTCTATGTATAGCTAATCTCATAAACATGGTTTCTATAAGGATTAATTAAATTAAAATACTTCATAATGTATTTTAAAGAAAATGTGAATTATCCTAACAATATCCCCTAGGACTGTCAAACCAAGAGTGCAGTAAGGATCGCTGTCATGTACCAAGATACCCTGGGTCAAGCCTGAAACTCCTTATCAGAGTTTTCACTCCTAGGTACATCTGTTCCAGATCCACCTCTACCTGTTTGTATCCATTCAGGGATGTATTTTCTAGAAATATCAACATAATATATTCCTTACCAAAATTACAGGACATTCTTGTATGTTTGTCTTCTAATACTACCTTAGGGATTTGTTTCGTAATCTATATTTTCTAATCTAGTTTCCAAGTTTTCTACTAAACTTTCCCTGATACCAACTGTAACACCCCAACCCCAGAATCCCAGAGCCAGTACATTACCTATTACATTAGCATGATTAAGAGGAAAGAAATCCTGAAGGAATGATCTGTTTAGTAGTCTTGAAGAAACTAGATACATACATGTAACTCATATTACAATGAGAAAGGTGACAAAATACAATACATAACAAAAACTAATAAAATGCAACCACAAGAACTCAATAAATAATCTCCTATTCATAACCTATTGAAGGTAAAGAAATGAAAGGGGTGAGATCAAATTCTTAGTAAGGGTTACAAATAGTAAAAGCATGAATCAATAATAACTGAATCATAAAAAAATTGGTATAGTAAATATGGCATGGTGAATAAATGAAAAACACACGCCATTAATAAAATGAGAATGAAACTGCATCCATAGATTTTGTCATAGTGAAAACCTCATGAATAATGATAAATAAAAATGAATAAATAGAATGATTATTAATTGGATGTAATGTATCTGGGACATGATACCACTATACCATCAAAATGGTTTAAGTTTGTGGGTAGAAACCTGTCATATTTTTGAAAACAAACTTAAAGGGTTTGTTTCCAACTGATTTATCTCATGAGACATGTCGATGCATCGAGAGGATATAGTGGGCCCCACCCATCACATAAATTAAAAATCATTCTTTATACATAGATTTAATATAATTAAAATATTCCTTCTCAATATTCGTATAGAGTATAGAACACAAATTCATCAATATTTCTATAGTTAAAACAACTTTCCAAATTAACACTGTATGTGAAATTATATATGGCTTAAATAAATAATCATATACTTGATACAATAAAAAGTATATTTACCATAATTATAATTTCAAATGAAAAATGATCTCAAATGGGTAGTAGATACACCACATAAGAAAGATTACATGCACAATACCAAGTATGACTCAATAAAATGGAAATTGAGACAAAGTTACTTACCACATTGTAATCAATTGAATCATATGACCAAAAATCATTAATCACCAAATGAATCAAATATTACCATGAATATAAAAAGAATCATGATATTTTATATCAAATGGAAGTACACGTATACCACATATAAGAAATAAGAGGCGAATAATGGAAATCCCATGGAATTGAAAGTGAGATGAGAAACCCCTTACAAACATTTCAGCATGGTAACAGGTATTATTGTGAGGGATTAAAGAGAGGTAAATGGGTATTCCATCATTTATATATCATATGGGTAGTATGGGTGAGGTGAAAAAACATACCCCATTATTAGGAATTAAAAATAAAAAGACACAACATAGGGGAATTCATGAACAAAAGTGAGAGAGAGGATCCCTTACCTTATGCCTGAAGGTGTTCTTGGTTAATCTTAAGAACCTGAATAATCAAATTTAGATTCATTAATTAATATTTAAAGAACCTAACAAACATTTAATTGATATATAACAACCTTATTAGGTTCATTCATGCCCTTTTTATGGGATTAAGAGGCTCAATTTTATTGTTTTGGAAGCATTTTCTTCCTTGGTTTTCATGACCGGTTTACTTGTTTTCATGAATGGAAGTTCATTTGAAATGTGGTCAAACATCATGAATTGGAAATATATATTATTTTTGGAATTATAAATTATATTATAATTATTTTGGGTTATATACCTTGAGTATGACTCATTAGTTAAAAGTTATTGATAAACGCTTGGTTTAACATGGCGGTTTTGTACATAATGAACTTGTTTTGTATTATTATTTTGTATTATGAGTGTGTAAGGATTATAGGAAATTTAATTAGGTAAAATAAATATATCATGATCTTGATCAACCATTGAAAAGGTTTCATGACTAGTCTTTAATATAGAAACAAAAATTGAAAAATCATCATCCTTGAATGTGATAAATTAACACATCTTAGATGATATTTTCATTTTTAGTGTAAGAGGTGGGGAAAAAAGAGATATGATGATGAAATTTTCCATTAGAATAATAAAATTCCATTCCATGTAAGGTAATATAATTATCACATCATTTTGATGTGGGGAGGTGAGGAGATATCAACAAAATAATGGAACTTGTAAAAGAAATTGAAAGAGAAGGAAAGGGAGGTTCACCTCCCTGAGAATCTTCTTAAGGCCTTTGTTTTTTGCCTTTTAGAGAGACCATTTGGTCTTGGACGTGGGGGAGGAGATTAGGGAGATATATGAGAAGAATTGACGAAAGTATTGAAGCTTTAATGGTGTGGGAGGAAGAGGGGATGAGGGGTGATTTATATAGTGGAGGGGAGGAGGATTTCTTTAATATTATAATCATTAATTTATTATTTCTCCACAAGACAAGAAATAGTGAGGATTCCATGAACTAGAATTCTAATAAGTTCACATGAGTTTTTGATTTGGGTTCTTACATCACTCATGATTCTAGGAATAGTTAATTTAAATTATAATGTATTTATTCGGAAAATTAATGCATTTTACTATTCACCGAAAATTCATGTATTTTAGAAAAATCCCCAAAATTCACCATAACCATTTTTTATGTGTAGAATTTAAAAATGAACTCCATTTTTCAAAAAAAATTCCTAAATATGAAAAATTTAATTTTTAATTAAAATCATTATTTAATCTAAAAATACCAACACTTAAAATATTTATCTTCATTTTTTAAGGTGCCTAAATTTATTTATACTTTACTAAGTAAGGTTACCATTCAAAAGGGTAAAATTACTATTCATAAGGATAGGTTACAATTCATAAGGGGATGTAACTATTCAACAAAAATTAACTTGATTCTATGAGACTCCAAATATCACCCTGATTGCAACTGTGTTTGTCCTTTTTTCAAAATTCAAAACACAGAAGTGGGAAATTTTTGTTTAATTGCTAGGTTATGACTATATCCTAAATAAACAAGTGTTGTTTCAAAGGAACTGAGTGATTTACGAAATATAGTCTATGAATAGAATGTATTTAAGAGAAACATACCATAAAATGTTTGGGATGTTATACTCGGCACTCGACTAGGTCGAGATCACATTGATTTTTCATGTGGCCTCACCTACCATACTAATGGTAAAACACTAAGCTCCCTTCACCCACAACATGAAAAGAAATCACGTCATTGGAAGCCCTAAAATGGTGCTTTCTGCCTGAAGATGTAGATCCACTAGGGTGAGAAACAACACTCCCCTGTTATGTACCCCCATCTTCCCTCAGGTTATGCTCTGTAATCATCACATGATTCATAATATAAGTGATAGAAGGCAACCAGAACACATTGACCTAAGATCTGATAGAATGTACGAGACCTTCCTCGAAGCACCTCTCCCTCGACAACTCATTAGTAAGATACATTGGTGAAAAATGCTGCAGCTCTGTAAAGCCTCCCTTGTATTCCATAACCGTCATCGTACCTTGCTACAGACATATAAACTCACTAGCCCATTCTGCTCGTAGAGTTGCAAGGTAAAATTAGTCATAGAAGTAGGTTTGGAAATCAAACCAACCCATATCACGCAACCCATCAGCCTAGTTCAAAATGTTACACTAGCGCTTTGCTACTCCTCATAACATGTAAGTCACGTGCTTGACCTTTTGCTCCAGAGGTGTCTCTAGATGATCAAAAATCACTAAAACAGTTCCTAACAACAGCTCTGCAGCCTATAGTCTTCCATCCCTTGAAAACATAAGAGGATGCTGCTACTAGAACACCCATTTTAGCTCATCCATAGTCAAGTTTGGCTACAGTTCTCTCTAGAAATCCAATATATAGTAAAAGAAACCCTCATGGAACTATGCCTCATCACCTGTGTCTGGAACAGCCTTAGGTTCCACAAATGACAGAATATGGGGATAAAGTAGTATCCCATGGGCCACTATCTCTAAATTATGGTCATCGAATCCATCACGGTGTACTAATGGAGGTTGTCATGGTGGAATGTCTCTACAATGCCGAATACACACCTTAAGAAGTAACAACATGAAATCACAAAGCTCAAAAGTATAAGACATGTCAAAATCTTCCTAGAAACCAAGTCAAACCCACAACCTGCTCCTAAATATAGCATTTTATAAAGAATAACCAACAAACCACTAGATACTATGCCTCTCGCCCACTCAAAAGTTGGGTCTAGGTCAAGTATCTATCCAACATTCAAATTTTCATTTCCATTTAAGTTCACATTTAGTCACCTAGGAAATTTCACCCAAGGGTTTACCAATTTCTGAATCCATGAGGGCCCATAACACCTCATGAACCCAAAAATTGGTTCCCATTAAAACCATACATATAAAAAGTTCATTTAAGAATTTATATTCTATCGGTGTATCATTTCCCATTTCATAGGGGGCCAATACTCCTTATGGATTGAAAGATTAAATCACACCTTTATCTACTGCACCCAACTAACAGAACAATAGGAAAAACTATCACATCAATTATCACAACATCATGCAATATCTAATGCATCCTAGATGGCATGGAATATTGCATGGCATGTGATTCTAACAAGTGTTTATATGATTCATGAGATGGCACACCCTCATCTCATCAGGTTTTAACTAAAATATAACCAAAAAATTGCATCAATAGTAACAATAGAAATCAATTTCATCACCCAATGGTGAAATTGAATCAACTATAATAATCAAAATATAGAAAATCAGAACTCAATTTGACGAAATTTGGATTTTCCTTGTACATAAGGTAGCTACTCCTAGGGACAATTTATTTCCAAATTCCATTTCCTTCCTATCCTTGTCTAATGTCACCAAAAAGTAAGTCAAATTTGAAAAGAAAAATTCTCTGATACCACCTTGTAACATCTTATACCTGGATGACACCTTATGGTTCCCTGATCCCGGTTGGACACACGACCACAAACACATATCTCCAAATGCCATAGGTTTCTAACTAGTAGTGAGGCCCTAAGTGATTTAGTGGGGTGACTATGCCCTCATTACCAGAGTATCACAACAGAATTTAAACATATAATAAATAGCAGAAGCAGAATAAATAACAGACAACTAAAAGTAAGATAAGACAAGAATACATATCAATAAAATAAGGGTCTCATTTTCAAAATGATGCATATGGTACAAGTATCTAGAAAGCATCCAAATAGGTACATGGAAATACAATACAGTATAAGTATCCCAAAAAGAACAAAAGACCAAAAAGTTATCCTAGCATCGCAAGCCACAACTTGTTCTTATGCTCCCATGTTCCAAGGACACAATCAATAACCTGTACTAGGGCGCTTTCCCTTATCCTCACCTACAACCATATAATCAGTTTGGGTCCCCAAGGAGGCCCAAACAAGGTGTGAGATAAATATCCCAGTAGGCAACCACCTAGGTCTATACAGTTCTAACATCAATTATACAAAAGTTCTATCAAGTGTAAATAACTGGTAAGTAATAATGCATGCCCATGGAATAAGTATACTGTATCAAGTGAAACCAAACATCCCTTAAGGCTACCTAAAAAAGAGAGTCATCTCCTAACAAGGCATCTATAAAAAGTAACAAGAAAGTCACACGACCACACCGTACATCCATCTGTATCATGAAACCACAACCACACTGTATAGAGAAGTCAAGTATCCCACGCCCATGCCATATAGTGAAGTGTATACTGCAAGGGCTGGATCCAAGGTGTCGGCAAACCAAGGCATCCAAATAATAAATATCTAGACCATAGAGGGACAGATCCAAAGATCTTGTCCAAGGCTTACCATCGAGTCCTATAGGAATCCCTGGTGTAAAATCGGTTAGGCACTGGTTGGGGTCCTAGGAGAATGGAAATAGAAAGTCCCACACGAGCCCAAGTAAGTTGGATCCACAGGGTAGCAAGGCCCAAGGCATCCCACATAATCAATACCCATGGTAGAGTCAACCCAAGGCATCAACTACCGTGTTCCAGATCCATGGAGAGTAGCACAAGGCATTTATCAAACCATTTATTCAAAAATTTAATCATTCAAATTAAACATTCATAACCACATGAGTATACCCACTCACATCAACATGCACAAGCCATGAGTATACCCACTCATGTAAACCATTTTTCACTTACCAATCATATTGTCCTACCCTCCCATATAATCCATTTAACATTCCATTAGTCATTTAATATGGGTATACCCACCCATATTATCCATTTAACATGACAAACTATTGATATAGTTAAGGCATAACATGATATTCATTAATTAAAGAGGCAATACATCTCCTAACACAAGATACTCAAGCTATAAAGGAATCTAAGAGATTCTTTTAACTAGTAAAGCATAAGAACACACCCCTTGGGTGGTTTAAACAGGAATAAACAAGGTATTTCCTTAAGGAACACCACTCAGGTGACCTCGAAATGAGCAACGGGTGACAACACACCTAAACGGGACCCATGGTCAACCTCACTAGGTCTAACTATAGATACTAAAAGATAATTTATAAAAAAAGACCTCATCAGAAAGTTTGACAGATGGCGTAATGGATGAATGCCCGAAAAACACCAAGAAAAGATAAAAGAAAGTATATATCACCTACCTCGCCTCGGTAGCAGACATATCATCCATTATCAAGTCTTGAATCGTCCTGGTTTGGAAGAAATCTGAAGAACAGATGAAGAAAAAAATATTAGGGAATTTGAGTCTAAATTCGAATGGTGTAGTCATTATTATGAAGAATCAAGAATGACCAAAATTGAATGTAGGCCTTACCAATGTGGATCCGTAGGGATGATGGGTGAACAAAATAGAGATCAGATGGAAGAACTGGCTCAAATCCTACCATAGGTGCCTCAAGGGAGAGATACAGGAGGCCTCCTATGCATGGGAGAAGAAAACCAAATTTGGTTTTAAAAAATAAAATTTATTTTTAATTTAAAATTAAATAAAAACACACAGTAGGATCGCATGGTTTACCCGCATAGTTTCCCAAACCGTGCGGAAACCATGTGCACCTCTCTCCCTATTAGGGCCACTTCGCATAGTTTATTCACAAAGTTTGACTAATCATGCGGTAACTATGTGGAACCACTCTGCCAAAAAACCTGAACTTTTCAGACCTCTCACACGGTTTAGACTAATTGTGCACAGGCCAAGCACAAATCGTGCACCAGGTTATTTTTAGCCAAAAACATGGTTCTAGTCTCCAAAAAAGCTCCATACCCCTCCAAAAAACCAATGATAAAGTTAAGAATTTACAGAAGTCCATAACAAGGAATTTAAACTGAAAAGAAAAGTAACAAAACCTTGTAAGAAAATCGGGGGTTTTATAACTCAACACCCTCCTCTTCTAATGCTTATTATCCTACATAGAGAGCTCTTAATGTTTTAAAATCTCTCTCACATTATTACCACAATTATAATCCACCTTATATAGAATTATAATTATTAAGGGGAGTAGAAAATATGACTAGGAAGAAGAAAACACTAGTAGAGTGTAAGAACCCAATTCTTCCTTTAAGGTATGAATCTTTCCATTTCAGTTTATACTTATGAAAATGGGGGCAAAGAGGTCAAGGGCTGGATATAGTCCTATTACACGATGTGATTGGGAACTACACACCGTGTACTTGTAGGTACATTCCGTGTATGGAAGGTTACAAACCATGTAATCCCGGCACACAACTATGTAATGGTATGACAAGAAACTGTAAGGACATGGCATGTAGTCTCAAGTGCACGCCATGTAATTTTTTATTGATTAAATCAGGAAGTAGTCTCGTGTTTCATTAGATGGAAAAAGGGATCACCTAGTTACATGAACAGTAGCGCCAAACAATATTTTTCCTCTTGAATCTCCATTTGAACTCTGATTCGATCGCTATCGGAGGTGTTTAAACCCAATAAGTAAGCCCTCAATTCCTCTTGATCCATTTTTCATGATTTTTTTTCTCTCAATGAAGTTATTTAAGGTTGATAATTTATCACCGTTTTTTATATCTATGTCATTATGGGTTGAATAGAAGGTTGAGGATGGATGATGAGAGTTGTACTATGATGAGGTAGGTTGTCTTGTGCCTATTTCTCAATATTGAGTTGTTTATATGTGCCCCAGTGCCATTCGTCCATGTTTAGGGTGTTGACTTGAATAGAAATTGACCCTTTTTGTTTCCTAATGATGATTATTTCATTAATT
The DNA here is from genome assembly GCA_963277665.1 of Viscum album. Taxonomy (NCBI): domain Eukaryota; kingdom Viridiplantae; phylum Streptophyta; class Magnoliopsida; order Santalales; family Viscaceae; genus Viscum; species Viscum album. Next base: position 562,004,866 of record OY728142.1, on the reverse strand, counting down.
AAATTAATTAAAGCATGTTTGAGATTTATAGTTTGATTGAGTGCCACCCCATGGGTGCGTTTCCCTCGGATGACAATTGTTTGGCTATTTGGCCTAGGATGCCTACGGACATGCCTTTGTTTCCCTTTTTGGGGTTGTTAAAAAATGAATTTAGTTAATTGAATGTTGCCCACATGAGATGAAAATTTATTAAGGCTTGTGATAGTTTAATTATCATGTTTTCTTGTTATACATAAACTTCCCTTGTGAGTATATTTGTTTAAGCCTTGTAATTGTTAGATTACATATTAGGATTCTGATATGAACTGCCAATGTGAGTATAATTGTTTAAGCCTTGTGATAGTTTAGTTTATTTTTTTCTTGTTTTGTATGATTCCCATATTATTTTTTATTATACTAACCATGTAATAGTGTAAATTTCATGTGTTTTCTTTTCTACAGAAATGATGGTATACCGGGATCGACCTTGTTGACTGCTGCGCCTGTGGGTGAGGATTTTTTATGCCTATAGGTGAGGATTTGTATGATTATGGGTGAGGGTTTGTTATGCCTAAGAGTGAGGATTGGTTATGCCTGTGGGCATGGTTTTTCTATGCCTGCAGGTGAGATGTTGAATTGAATATTGAAATGGAATGACTTATGATGCGTCTACCAAGAAAAAGAACAAGCTTAGATTCAGTCTTCACTTTATTTGTTTAGATAAAATTTTGAGGTATCTATTGAGCATACTTTATATAAGGGATTGATAGGCTTAGGATGGACCTCAAGACTTATATAATTCAATGTAATTGAATGGTTGAACTGAACATAATGAATGAAAAAAGGAAACATGACTTGTAGTATTATTTACTTTTGAGTACTTTTTTTACTATTTTTTTCTTTTTTGTATAATACATGTTTCATATACTCATTGATAGATAGGAACAGATCTTGGGTGGTTGCCTACTAGAATTTATTTCTCACACCCTATTTGGGTCATGCTTTTGGGCCCAAAAAGATTATAATTTTACAGGCGTCAATAAGGGAAAGAGCCCTTCTATATGTACTTGAGATTCCATTTAGGAGTTGGAGATCATGTGATCAAGATAAGGCTTATGATGATTATTAGTTTCCTATATTTATTTTTTTCTTTCGGAACATATATTTTGGATTCCTATAGTGTACCTGTTTTAGATGTTTTATTATAAAATAACATGTTGCATAATCTTTTTTATGGATTGAAGATTGGTTATTTATCTTATCAATCTCCAACTATTTATTTTAGATATATGTTGTTTACAGATTCTTCCATTTTATTATTATTTATTCCACTATGTTACACTCTTCTAATGAGGTCATAGTTTTCCCACTATCACACCCTAGGCCCTCACTACTAGTCAGCAGCCTTTGGCATTTGGGGAACTGCGCTTGAGGCCATGTGGCCTATCGGGTATAGGGCACCGGTTGAGTGGTATCCAGATCTAGGATATTATAAAGTGGTATTAGAGGGTTTTTTTATGGTTTTATTTATTGTTTGGTGATGATAGACATAGATGTGAATGAAAGTGATTTGGTACTAAGCTAATCCTGGGAGTAGCTACCCCACGTACTGGGTAAAGCCAAATTGCCTCAAATGAAATTGTTATTTTTTTGGATTTTGAGATATTATAGTTGATTTAATTTCACAATTGGGTGACACAATTATTTTTTGTTATTATTATTGATATTATTGTGGTTCTATTTTTTCAACCTGATGATATGAGGGTCTTCCATATCATGCATCATATATGAATTTGTTAAAAATCACATGCCATGCATTCTTTCCATGACATTTAGGAGCATTACCAATTGCATGTTGTTGTGATAGATGTAGTGATAGATATGTATGCTATTGTAATAGGTACCATGATAGATATGCCTGCTATTGTGATAGGTGAATTGGTACGTGTTATGGATGAATTGGATGGACACCAAAATTTGGCCCCTAAAGAGTATGGGCCCTCTTGGATTGGAATTTGGTGGATCATGTTTCATCCAAAGGATATAGATTGTGTTGTTATATGCTATATGTGGACTCCAAACTTTTATTAATAGGGAGTATGGGCCCCCACAAATCTGAATTTTGCACACCATTACTTTATTTTGTAAAAAAGGGGTTTCATGGAAGTTTTTGAGGCTTACTGTCCAGAAACCCAGACAACACGGTGTGTGATGCTATGAACACACACCGTGTGTTCTTCTGTTTGGGAAGAGAGAAATTTTATAAATTGCACTTCATGTATTTAGAGTACACACCATGTGGTATTTAATAGTGTGTCTGGACATGTGAGAGAGAACATGGGTTGTTGTTTTTTGGTTAGTGCATGCTGTGTATGGTAGATACACACCATGTAGTTTTACTTTGGTATATCCTGTGTGACTTTGGACATGTGGATGTACATGTACATGAGGGAGAATTTAATTACACACCATGTGTCGGGATGACATGTCGTGTACCTGGGAAGTTTACATTCCTATGTCATCAGGAGTACATGCCTATGTAAGAGGTTGAGGTTACATGCAGTGTGTGGTTTCTACACACTGTATAATTCTTTTCAAGAACCCTCTGAGGGTATTTTCATTTTTTATTCCCCTTTGATAGTTTTGGACCTACGAGTAGTGCTTTAGAAGTATTTTTCTACATAGATCGTGATGGTGAATCCCATGGAGCATTCTGAGGGCTCCTAATAGGTGTTTGCGGATTCCTTCTAAATGGAGAGGTTCTTTCTACAATTACTATTTTCAGTTGTCACCTGAGAGTAACCTTGGTGTGAATGACTAGTTGGGTGTTTGGACCAACCTAGTTAAGACCTGTAATCTAAGATGAGCTGTGAGCTATCTCATGTGACCCATGCTTTGAGAACGTCTCCCTTGCGAGATGTTTCCTTTTGGCCTATGACGCTGTGATATGAGTTGATATCGAGGATTCCATGTAGGATCCCTCGTCTTATGTTTTGACCTATATAATCCCATTTAGGATGTATCTATCTTATATCTGGTTACCATGGATACCTTAAGGGATGAATTTTATTAAATTCTGTTCTAGGGAGTCCCTTGCAGGATCTCTCTTCTGTATACCATTTTCAAGGATCCCTGTTGTAGGATGCCTCGATTTTTTATCTTTTGAGGATCCCAAGTAGGATGACTCTCAGTGTTATGATGCTTATTCTTCATAAGGGGATAACAGATGGTTGAGCTTTACAACTTTGTACCACCCAGGTTCTGTTGGCCCTAGTAGTATTTTTGAGTCTTTAAAGAGGAAACCCTTATTCGGATGGGTGATCCACGTATCTTGACCCTTGATATTGGAATGAGAAATGGGGAATTCTTGGTTTAGCAGGTTAGACTTGCCTTGGGAATGACCATCCAATTAAGAGGTCACGTGAACTTCTCTTTCTTTAAGTGATGGGAAAATTCGTACATCCGCATCCGTGGAAATGGCTATGTTGATGATGTGATTTCGAGCCAAATCTTGTGTGTACCATCTGGTACTAGGATGCGTAGGGTGGATAGACTATGAATAGTACCCATAATGTATTGTTTGTTATTTTAAACTTGGGGAAGTATATGTTGAAATATGTGGTACCTGTCAAGTGTTAAATGTAAAAAAACAAGACGTCGAGTTCGATTAAATCATTGAGCTTTGAGATGCTATGTATGTTCTCAGTTATCTCTGGAGTATAATGAACTGAACATTTTTGAACCAGGTTTTTCCCACTCCTCGAGAGGACTTTCTATGACATTGGTGTTTTAACATGCCGATCATTTTAATTTTTGGCTTTCATGAAAAGTGATATGATGAAGTGATCATGGTTTGTGGAACAACACTTGTACATTTAATTTGGTTCTGAACTAGCATGTTTGAGAGTGGTTGTTCCATATTCATAAAATTTAAGACACTCCTAGGCCAGGAGCATCACATCAGTTTTGTTTAAATGTTCTATTCTAGGTAGAAGGATCACAATCAAGGACCATTCCTAGATGATCTTTTCTACTTGAATGCCTTTGAGGCTTGAAATTCTTGTTTCATGTTGATGATTTCTTGAAAGTATGTATTTTTTTGCTTCTGATTGTGTGTGAAACCCTTATAAGGAACCAATGATCATGGAGGGACCTAGGTGGTTAAGCACAAGCTATCATTTGAATTCCTTAGGATAAAGGAATTGTGTTCTGTTAAATGATGAAGCATCTTCAAGCGAATATGGGTTTCTTTCAGGAGGTTAACCAGTAGTTGTTTGAATATCCTTTAATGGGGATCCTTGAAATCATCTTAGAGTTCTCTTTCTTAAGAAAAGATAATGTCCTCTATCTTGACATAATCCTGGATGCACTAAGAGATCATTAGTTTTACGTCACACTATAGTTGAAAGAAATTGGGCTATTTCGAAATCTTTTTTTTCGGTGTTGTGCGCTAGATACATAGTTTTAAATGAGGCTGAGTTAATATTGAGTGATACATGTGTTTCTATATAGGAACTCCTTGGAAAGACTCAGGGAAGCCTGTTGATTTATTTGACATAACCTCCAGGAGGATTCTGCTCTTTGTTTAGTCAATGATCTTATATGGAATTATGTCCTTGTACTAAAGTCTCACTTGTAACAGGGAGTATAGACCACCTTTGTGAGTTGCTTAGACTCTAGGTTGGTGAATATGAGGTTATCTCAAACTTGTAGTTGGGATCATATAAGATATTTTAAAAGGATGTAATGGATACAATGAGGAGTATTTGATTTACACTTTTTCTTATTATGGGCATATAGTGCCTTGGGAGAAGGCTTTTTGTTTTGTTATAATACTCCGACTTCATAAGATGGGTTTTTCTGACATAAGTCATCGAGTGATGTTTTGACTTTTTATCCTTATTATTAATCATGTATGGTATGAGTGAAACAATTTGAACACTCCTCCAGTATAAGGTTGGTGTGATGTGGAATTCTAAAATGTCCTTCGAGGGAAGTGCGTGACAGTTTTCAAGGAGGTCGATCAAGGTTTGACAATTCTTTGCTATGAGGCTGCTATTATGAACTCAGTTGTGTTTGGTTTCTCCTAGTTAAAGTAAAATCATGCTGTTTGTATCACTAGAACACTCAAGGGAGTTCTTTATAGATATTTTTAATGGTGGAGGTGTTGTATAATGATTTGATGTGAGTTATTCTTGACAAGATCATGAAGGTTTCACTCTTCCAACCGATTAAGGAAACCTTCAGTGTTGATGAGTATGATAGGTTTTACATCTCAGAGATTTTATGAATGAACAGGTCTCACATTTTATCATTTCAGATAGGGACACCCAGTTTACTTCTAATTTTTGTGAAGGGCTACAGAGGGATTTGGGTACAAAGGTGATTCTATGCACAACTTACCACCCTCAGATAGATGGCTGGTTAGAGTGCACAATTCAGGTGCTGGAGGACATGCTTCGGGAATGCATCCTATATTTAAGGGGTTCTTGGGAGATACACATACACCATGTTGAGTTCACCTACAATGATATATTCCATGATACTATTCATATGGTTCCATATGAGGCATTGTATGGTAGGCCATGCCGATCACCCCTTTATTGGATGGAGACAAGAGAGGCATCAATTTTGGGGCTACATCTTGTGCAGGAGAGTTATGAGTAGGTCCAGTTGATTCAGAAGTGGATGGCTACTGCACTGTCTCTTCAGAAAACTTATGCAAATTTCCACAGACAAACTCTAAAGTTTGAGGTCTAGGATTGAGTTTTATTTCATGTTGCACTAAGTTTGGGACACAAGAGGATCAGAAGACAAGACATGATTTCACAAAGATATGCTAGGCCATTTGAGATTCTAGAAAGGATCAGGATGGTTTCCTATTAGTTGTAGTTACCCCAGAGGTATTGAGCCATGCTCAACATTATACACGTTTCTCAGTTGCGACTTTACTTTCTGGATCCATCTCATTCCTTTTAGCCCAAAGAAGTGGAGTTGCAAGAAGATGCATCCTTTGAGTAGTATCCCATATGTATTGTGGATCATAGCATGAAGGTACTCTGTGGATGATCTGTTCTATTAGTATGGGTGATATGGAAGCATGACCGAGTGCAGGAAGAGACCAATGAGAGGGAGGCTGATGTTCAATCACAATGGCCAAAGTTATTCTTAGATATTCCTTCACCACCCTTAGGAAGGGAAATTTGGGGATAAATTTCTTTAAGGGGAGAAGTTTGTAAGAACCCAATTCTTCCATTGTGGTATGGATCTTTCCTTTTTAGTTTATACATAATAAAATGGTGGAAAAGAGGTCAATGGCTAGCTACAGGACTTTTACATGACGTGACTAGGAACTACACACCGTGTACTTATAGGTACACCTAGTGTATGGAAGGCTACATGTCATGTAATCCCGGTACATGACCAAGAAATGGTCTGGCCAAAAACTGTATGGACACGACATTTAGTCTCAAGTATACACCATGTATTTTTTATTGATTAAATTGGGTTGTAGCCTCTTGTTTCATTATATGGATAGAGTGCTCACCCCATTATGTGAACAACAACATTGAACGATATTTTCCCTCCCGAATATTCGTATGAACTCTGATTTGATCACCGTCATAGGTGTTTGAACCCAATCGATAAGCCCTAGATTCCTATTGATCCATTCTTCATGATTTTTTCTCTCAATGAAGTCATTTGAGGTTTAGAGTTTATCATCGTTTTTTAGATCTACATTATTCTTGCATGAATTAGAGGTTGAGGTAGGATGATGAGAGTCGTACTATGATGGGGTAGGTGGTCTTGTGCCTTTCGATCAATGTCTAGTTGTTTATATGTAATTTAGTGCCATTATTCTATGTTTAGGGTGTAATCTTGAATTAAAATTAACCCTTGTTGTTTCCTAATGATGATTAGGTCATGAATTAAATTAATTTAAGCATGTTTTAACTTGTTGGTTAAGGGCCACCTCATGGGTGCGTTTCCACTAGATGACCATTGTTTAGACATTTGATATAGGATGCCTATGGGAATGCCTTTATTTCCCTTTTTAGGGTTGATAAAAATTAACATGGTTAATTTAATGTTGCCCACATGAGATAAAAATTTCTTAAAAACTTGTGATAGTTTAATTCACATGTTTTATTGTTATACATAAACTGCCCATGTGAGTATATTTGTTTAAGCCTTGTAATTGTTAGATTACATATTAGGCCTGTGACATGAACTACCCATGTGAGTATATTTTTTTATGCTTTGAAACTATTTTATTTACTTGTTTACTATTTTTTATGATGCCCACATGAGTTTTTATTATGTTAACCATGTAATAGTGTAATTTACATGTGTTGTATTTTCTTATAAAATACTAATATACTGGGCTAAACCCTATTGACTACTATGCTTGTGGGTGAGGATTTGTTATACCTCCAGGCAAGGATTTATACACCTACGGGAAAGGATATGTTATACCTGTGGGTGAGGATTTTTTATGCTTGTAGGTGGGATTTTTCTACACCTATAGGCGAGATGTTGAATTAAATATTGAAATAAAATGACTTATGATGCATCTTCCAAGCCAAACCACAAGCTTGGATTCAGTATTCACTTTATTTTTTTAGATATCCTTATAAGGTATCTGTTGAGAATTCTTTATAAGAGGGATTTATGATCTTAGAAAGAATCTTGAGACTTATATAACTCAATGTAATTGAATGGTTGAACTTAACATAATGAATAAAAATGGGAAATATGACTTTTAGGATTATTTACTTTTGAGTAAATTCTAGTTTAATTTTTTTCCTTTTTGTATAACACCTTTTGCATATACTCATTAACAAATAGGTACAGATCTTGGGTGGTTTTCTACTGAGATTTATTTCTCACACCCTGTTTGGTCATTATTTTGGGCCCAAATAGATTATCTTATTTCAGGTATTAATAAGGGAAAACACCCTTCTACGGGTACTTGAGATGTGGTTTTGGATCTAGAGAGCATGAGACCAATCCGAGGCTTGTGATGCTTCTTAGTTTACTTTGTTTATTTTTGGTTTTGGAACATATATTGTGGATTCCTGTAGTGTACCTATTTTGGATTTTTTATTATAATATTACATGATGCATCATATTTTGTATGGAATGATGCTTGGTTATTTATCTTATCAGTATTCCACTATTTATTTCAGATGTATTCTATTTACTAATTTCGATATTGTATTATTATTTATTCCGCTATGTTACACTCTTCTAATGAGGGTATAGTTTCCCCACTATCACACACTAGTCCCTCACTGCTAGTCAACAACCTCTATAATTTGGTGAAATGCGCTTGGGGACATGTGGCCAACTGGGTACGAGGCACCAGTTGAGTGGCATTCGAATTTGTGACATTACATATAGAATGTATGGTGACCACACATGAAACTAGTTTAACCACTACTTTATTATATAAATAAAATGATGAGAAAAAATTATAGGAAAAAAATATCAAATCTTCACTATTACCAACCCTTAGAACAAAAAGAGTTAGTTATCCATAATTACAAATATTAGAGCATCATAGAGGCAGAAACACCAAGAGAAAATGATGAGAGAGAGAGAGTGAGAGAAATATAGAGAGAGAAAGAGAAAATTTTTATTATAAATACAAAAAATATTACAAAATAAAACCCTAATAAATTAAAAATACTCCCTTATACATTAAAAACCACTCATATTCTACTTAAAATGGATAACTAAACCCTTGAATGGAAGTTAAGGCACCTATTTATAAGTAAAAAGTGTTGAAAATTTTCCTTCTAATTTTAAACCTTGAATTTGAATTTATTTTTGATACCCTAGATTTCCTAATATCAAAATATTTAAAACTATAAATTTGTTCTTATATGAATTATCTTTTCTTAAAAAAAAATTAGGTCCATTGAAAACATGTAAAAAAAATTAATTTTGAATTAATAATGTTAAATTATATGGATTGATTGACTATTATATCACCTCTACTTTTATACATCAACCAATATCCTTAATCACAAAATATTACCCTTTTATGGGTATATAATTCATTCGATTATTTTTCATTGAAAATATGAAAAATCCCACTTAAAATCTAGTATCCCAAAGGTCCCATTTATTGTAGGTTATTAAATTTTATCTTTATAAAGGTTTTGCAATTTTCTAGCTTCATTTGGGTCCTATATAGTTTGATTCAATAATTGGTATAGATGAATTAAATAAATTCCAATAACTATGAAATCATAAAAATAATTAATTTTTAATTTTTATTAGTGTAGTGAGTGCAATGAATTTAATAACAAACTGATATTTTTCCATGGAAAGTCCAAAATAGTGATATTAATTTTTCAATATATTTTTATATAATGAAATTAAAAATAAGTTTTGAATGAAAAATTAATAAATTATAGGATACCACACACCAATAAAATTGTAAATCTAATGTGTAAGTGTGAAAACATTGGATAATTCACCGTGTGATCACACCCCCATGCCTAAGAATTTTCACTACTTAACAAAAATCACCAAATATCCATATCAAATTCACAAAAAAAATAAATAATTATATAATTTTAAATATTTTTACAAAATAGAATCCATTATGTATGATTTATGAAAATAAATTCCCTTTCATTTTATTCTCTCACATTTAAATTTTTTCATCCTCAATAATACATCCTTGTCCAAATAACAAGTTACCTCACTTGGAAATTCATTTCAGTATTCTCCCAAGATATATTTAATCATGAGTTATTCTTATACTTGTAAATTTAATGTGACACTATAGGCTTACAATAACAATTTTTCCTATACACCATGATAAATAAAACTATTTTTAATCATGAGGAATTTTTTAAGTTGTGTTTGGGGGTTATGAGTTAGTGGGTAAAATTTTTTAAAAATTAAGGACGAAAAGAGATGTTTGAACTCTAAAATATAATAAATGAATATTCAAAAGAAACCATAAGAAATTTATCAACCAATTCCTCTTATAATATATACACCACACTATATTCTTACAACCTGGGAAATAAGTCAAATAAAAAATTCAATGAATGATTATGTCCCAATCAATACTTTTTTTTTACTTTTTTCAAGGAGGATGATATGAAAATTGAATATAGTGAATAAATAAATTATCATGACCTTTATTATTTCTACGGGAATGAGTCATAAAATTAAACACAATAAATAATTTAATCTCATCTCTATTTTTTTATCATCTTATCTTTATTTTTTAGGATATAATAATGATATGAATGAAGTGAAAATGATAAAAATTACTCATTTCTATTCTATATATGCTTACTAGATAGTTATGCACACATCACACAACCAACAATGAGCTGTTACCAAAAGAAAACATATGAAGTTACCTTCCCCACTCTCAAAATTGATATATACGTGAAAGTATATTAAGAGTTAAAATTGGTAAGGATAAAAAAACTTGTAACATGCCTTAAAACTATAAGGAAATTTATGGGTTAAAAGGTCCAAACAAGGTTTTATGTGAAGGTTATGTCTCATTTTTAAAATTTTAGTATAGAAAAAGATAATATTAAATCATATTAGAAATATTTCATGAAACCAAATCATTCAAAGAGAAATAATCACAAGTTATGGTTTTCACACAAAATCCAAGTTTCTATCAAGGATATGAGGGTATTAAAGAAGAATATATCAAAAGGGTTTTAGAATAACTCATCGAATTAGTAAAATATTTTAGATCAGTGTTTTATGGGTATGGATTTCAAAAATTGGTAATACTCATAAAAATTGTTTGAAAATATAAATCATGGAAAAATATTACATATCAACAATAATTAAAAATATTTATTCAAAAATGAATTTAACCCTCTCAAAATAAATTAAATATTAAAAAAAAGATAATTAATATGAATTAAATCTAAAAATAAATAAATAAAGAGAAAAAACAAAAAACAAAAATACTCTTAAAATAGGTTAACATTTTCCCACGCTGAAATTTAATTTCCCTTAATTTCAACTTTACAAATTAAAAATTATACAACAAATACAACTAAATATAAGTAGAAATATAACCTATTTTATTTGATTGGGACAACATTGAGTTAATCTACTAGTTGTTTTCTTATTCAAAACTATAATAGAAATATATATATTAATTAAAATGTAATTAAAGTAAAGAAAATCTAAATAAAAAGAAAGGAATGGGATGATATAATGTTTGGTTTAACTCCCAAGTAAATATTTGGTTTTAACTACCTCTATTTGGGTAGATTTAGATTTTTATCCCCAGTATAAAGGAGCGTTGGGTTTCTTACTCTTGAACCAGTACATATTATTTCTCTTGATATCCATAAGTGAATGACAAAAGTAGAAACCCCCAAAGAAAAGAAGACTAAGTGTTCCAGCCCATAATAAATAATAAAGAGAGAAAATTAAGTTCAATGTGAAGGAAAGAAAATATTTATGAGATCCCTATTTCCCTCCTATATATGATATGAATGTTAATATAGAGGAGGTATTCAAATCACTATAAGATCTATGATCTCTTTTTTCTTATTTAAATTCTACCACCAGATTATCCTTGGTTTTTGTCACTTTATTTTCTTATTCATTCCCCAAGGCCATTACTATAGTATTAAAATATGTAATTTTAGTATAAATGAGGTCAGTTTGAAATTTAGTCGCAATGGTATTTGAATAAAACAAAAGTATAAAAATGAATATCTCTCATAAATTTCATCATCAAACTTTTCCACCTCAAGAATCACCACTAGTAATTCATCTATTATAGAGGGAAGTGGATAGTATTTTATTTTTTAAAAATATTTTAGCTCAAAATAAGTGTTATATTCAATCATAAAAGTGGTCAATATTATTTATTTTCACTACTAAAGTGTTGGAAATAAAATGGAATTTTAGATCCTACAATGTTACAGCAATAATTATTTAAATATTTTTTATCTTTAATACTCAAATCAATGGTAAAGTCATGGGTAATATACTCCTTTGACCATGAAATGAAAAAAAACAAATATAATTTATCCATAACCCCAATATCAAAATGTTATTCAATAGAATAAGTAGGTGGGATGAGATTTTCATTTTCTAATGTTTCTTTTTTAAATTTTTTCAAGGAAGTATAAAGAAGTTCCATTTGATTACTCACATCTTGAATAATTTTGAAATTTTATTCCACTTGATTAATCATAGATTATTACTTAAAAACTCATACAAATGGTTAACCATCAATGAATAAAATCACTCACTATTAACTCTTACATTTTGGAAGAACATTATAAATGAAATATATGAAATGAATTTATACTATTTAATGGTTTTGAAATTTATTATTTTTATGTTTTTTTTGAAAAATGATGTGTTTATTCTCCATGTAAATGATTAAAAATTTATAGGATGGTTTTTTCATTAATACCTATAAATAAATTATTATTTTCCTAAGTATATAGTATAACACAAGTCCTAGGGTTTATCTCTCTAGAAGACCACTCAAAAAAATATTCTCCTATTATCACTATTTATATTTAACTAAAATATAATACAAAAATAAATATTAAAATAATGGGGTTTTGAAATTTAAATGATAAATATATATAAATGTATATATATAGATGAATGGATTCAGAGTAGAAATTAGTTATTAAGAATGTGTTTTTTCCTTGGGAGTTTAGAGTGATTCCAATCAAATTTTTTTAAAAATAAACTAGTTCTCATTATTGAACTTAATATTGAGATCAATACATATCAACCCAAACCCAAACATTATAATGATTATTATCCAATAAAAATAAATTTTCCTATAGTAAAATATCATGTACATCATCACCAAAATTCTACTCCAATACTATATCATTATAATGATGGAAACTAGAAAAGATGAACATAAAAAAGAAGAAAATAATAGAGAGAGAAACGTTTACACACATGAAATTGGTTTAACCACTATTGTATTATGAAAATAAAAAAATTATAAAATAATTAATTTTAAAAAACTCAAATAATTATTTTTAACCCTTAAAACAACTAAGGTTTATTCTCCATAACCATGGAGATGAGTGAATCATAGAGGAGGAAACATAAAAAGAAAATGATAATCGAGAGAAAGAGAAAATTTTTATTATAAATACAAAAAACTATTTAAAAAATAAATCCCTAATATACTAAAAATCCTCCATTGGTCATTAAAAACCTCTAATTTTCTTTAAAAAATGGATAACTAACCCCTTGAATTCTACTAGATGCACCTATTTATAAGAAAAATGTATGGTATATTTTCCCCAAAATTATATCCCTCTAATTTAATAAATTTCTGACCCCATAAAAAGAATAATATTGAAATGTGATCAATTATGAATTTATTCATATACATCTTATCTATTTATCCAAAAAATTTTAGTTCTATTTAACATGCTAAAAAAGTTATTTTTAATTTACTAATATAAACTTTTAACCCATGATTTCAATTTTCTCCACTTTCACACATCAATGTACAATCTTAATGACCTAATATTGAAGTAATATTTTTTTTATATGTTATACATTGAGTTATATTTTATTATCAATAACAACCATCAAATTTCAAGTCACATAGTCTGATTAATGACCCATTTATTTTTGGTTGGTCAATTATGTCCATCCAATGGTTTTTGGATTTACATGCCTCATTTGGATCCCATATGGTTAGATTTATTACTAAGACCGGTTGAATGAAATATACCTCAATAACAATGGTATCATATATTCTTTTCAATTTAGTTCAATTTAGTGAATGTAATGAGAAGATTACCAAACTGATATTTTTATATGGAAATATAAAAAATAGTGAAATTCCCTTTTTTAATTTATTTTTATATAATGAATGAAAAATGAGGTTGAATGAAAAATAATTAAAATATGAGATAATAAACACAAAAAAAATTAAATTACATGTTTAAGGGTGAAAATAGAGGATAATTCATAGCACAGTCATGATTATTATTATAAAAACCAACTCAGGGTGATATCTAATTAGAATCCAAATCTGGTCCATCATAGTGTCTGAAGGTCATTTATGATACCCACCAGATGAAAACTAGCACCTGAGCATCATAAGAAACACCATTGGGAATGATTCCACCCCTACTTAGAGTAAAGAAAAAAACATTACCAAGGTTCCACATGTATCATACTCACATTGGAAATCCATGCAATATCAAGCATATATAAATCTAAAATAAACAAACACACCAACAATCCATAACCAACAACACTGATTCAACCCATTTTCCTAAATAAAAAACACCCTCCATAAAAAATGATACAACATGAAATAAATATACAAAATAAAAATAACTAAAATAGGATACAAATATGTATTTTATTTGATTTTAGAAAAAATGTTTTTTAAATGAAGTTGATATAAAAAATATTCATTTTGTTTGATTTTCAATCAGTTTTATTTTGATGATTTTTTTAAATTGATGTCCATAAAACACTAACCCAAAATAGATTTCCCATTCTATGTGTTATTGTAAACCCTTTTGACATATTCCTTCAAATACCCTCACTTTATTGAGAGAAACATGGAAATTTTATGAAAATTAGAATTTTAATTATTACATTACAAGGATTTGGAATTTAGGACATGTTTTTAATATTATTGAATCACATCATTGTAAAACCTAAAATGTTAACCCGAGACCAAACTTTACACAAATATTATAATCCATGAATTCTCTTACAGGATTAAGTCACATTACATGATTATTTTACCTAACTACCTTCACTCATTATAATTATTTATGATTATTTCATGTTTGAGTATTGGGTAAGGTTATTTAAATTGTGTTATTTCAGAATAATCTCATTTTTGGGTGTGTGAGTCATGAGTGAATATTTTTTTAATTTGATAACTGAATGGTGTGAGTCAATTTTTTCCATTGTAATCTATTTATTGTTATCAAATTCTACTAAAAAGAAAAAGAAAAAATGAGAGATGTGGCTGCATTATTTCAATACAAAGATTTTATTATTCATAATACTATTTAAAATAAATGTAATGAATTTAATTCATTTATTACAACCATTATTCCTATCATTATCCTAGGAAAAAATTAAAATTAAAAAAAAAGAGAATATATATGTATTCATTCATTGAATCAACTATTTAACACATGGACCATTTAAAAAAAGGGGAATTTTGGTGTTGCATATTGTAAGGGGTATTGAGTAAAGTATATTTCTTAATGTTAAATGATAACTAATATATCTTATATAATATTTTAACCTCCAAATTTTAAATTATAAAATTTTAAATGTTTTAAACCATCAATTTCTATCATTTTAAAATATAAAAAAATATCTAAAATATATAGTAAAGTGAAAAATATTTATTATTGATCCAAACTAGGATCCTAAAAAGATTTCCCTAGTCATATATTTTGTTTCAGTAGGATAAAAAATATATTTTTGTATACCAACCTATGATATGTGATCTTGATATATTAATGAGAAATAATAATTTTTTTGCTGAGGTTGGGTAGTAAGACCACGTAGGTAGTATTTTTTTATTATATTTATGACTCATGACCCAAACTAGTTGTATTTAATTATTTTGGATTATATATTATATATTATTTATTTTTATTTTTATTTTACATTTGTATTAATGATTTATTCATGGTGTCATGTGTATTGGTTTATTTATTTTATTAATTTTCCATATGTGGTGGATGTATTTACACGTATGGATTTTTGGTTCACTATTATATAGATAATGAAAATAGGTTTTTCAAAAGAGAAATAATTTCCCAAATGATTATATAAATCATAAAACGTTTTTAATAAAACATTATTATTCATGGAGCACATCATATGTGAGTGTAAATCTTTTTTATGTGTGAGTTATCCCAATTCAATTCAATACCTTAAAATTCTAATCACAAGGATGATAAACAGATCACCTAGGTGATCAGCCTAAGTCATCTCACTAGGAAATCAAACTAGGTCATCAAACAAAAACCACCAAAATAATTCATATTATAAACATTGGTCAAAAAATAAAACCAATCTATATTAAAATTTTAATTTTATTTACTCAAATACATTTAGAGAAAAAATATGTTACGTATTTGGGATGATTGAGGCTAAAAAATAATTCCTCAAAATTAGATAATAATACATATAAGTTAAAACTATACGGTTCTAATTTATTTTTATTCCACTAGATTAGGGAGGAACAACCTAATATTTTTTGTTGTTTTATAGGGTTGAAACAACCCCCACCAAACTGTGTTACTATATTAGTCATCTCTAATATAAAAATATTAATAAAAAATTGGATGAATGAATCAATAAATTTTTCCCACTAAATGAGTTAAATTTAATAAAAAAATAACTTTATAGATCATAATATACTAGTATGGATACCACATCCACTATGTCAGGTCATTACAACCATAACATATGAGTGAGTACATTATTATTTATCTTCTTCACATACATATATTGATATTTATCTTTATAATATCTATGAATTTATCTTTAGAAAATGGTTCTAAATTAATTATTGTATAATATTCATCAACATTTTATCCTTTACATTTAGATATATTTTCTTTTACAGACTATACATATTATTTATAAATTTATTCAATTACATCATATGTATTATTTTGATATTAAAGATTTTATGTATTGTTATATAATCTATTTGACATGTTTTATGTCATTTATTGACAATGAGGATCTATTAGAAGACCTTTAAATCTATTTCATTGGTATTCAACACTTATTTTATTTGGATGGTGAGCCTATTTCATCTTAATATTTACCAAACATTTGATGGTAGATTTTTTTATTTGAACTAGATTATTATTTATCTTTCAATATATATAATCTAGATTAATATGATAAATTTTTCTCGATAATTTTATTTAGGTATAGTAACATACTTATATTATATTATTAATTCTTTGTTATGTATTTAGTATATTCCTGAACTAATCTAATATTGTTGAAACTGATATGTGAAACTTATACAGGCATATATAAAATCTATTTCATTGAATCCTAGATGTTTTTGTACCATTAATAATATGAAAAAATTGGTTTTAAAGAATAATTACAAAATCATCATCAAAATTATATTCATATATAGTCCCATCAGAAAACTTGAAATATATATAACATAAATAAATAATCATTTTATGATCATTGAAATATATTTTTTTATATGAAAATAATCATGGGATTCATCAAAGGACCCAAAAATATTATCTTTTTTATGATTTTAATACACATGACATTAAAGTAAAAATCTAAAGATGTTAAATTTGTATGATACCTTAAATGATAGGTGGTTTATTATTTAAAAAAAATTATAATAAAAGAGTAATCTACTAATTTATAATCAACACATATATTTTTTTTCATAAAATGTTAGTTTTCTAATATAATATGCATGTATATTAATAATTTCTGCTTTCAATAACTCATAATTATGATAAGGGATTTATCCCTTATATGAAAAAAATAGAAATATAACCCTTATAAATTATTTTTTTATATTTTTTTTTAAAAAATAATAACATGGGAGAGTAATATTTCACATAATGAATGGAAGATAATTTTAAAAATGTCTTAATAAAATAATATAAATTGTCTCAAAAGAACAAAATAAAGTTTTCATAATGAAATATAAAGGGGATAGCCACTAAAATATAAGGTAATTTTAATTTATTCAAGTGATTATTTAAATACATTTTTTAAGAAAATGATAAAATGTAAAGATATGATTTTTTTTTTCAAAAAAATCAAGATATAAATCAAATTTAAGATTGTGGATCTTAATTTAATTATCATTAGATGATGTCATGGAAATGTAAATTAACGTGACATGACCTGATGCATTAGTTCCTTCGCATGGTTGATAGATAGGTTAAGTGTTCCACCTCAATCCCACCAATAATAGGCATAGAGATGAGACTAATAACAAGAAGGAATTTCTCATGGGAATACATATTCTTAAATCATTACTTTCAGTAATATATATAGCAATAAATTCCAATAATACTAATAATATAACCTAATTTGGAATAAAAAATAATATAGAAATTTAGGCATAAAAATATTTTGAACCATCTATGACCAACACATAAATTATATTTTATACCACATAAATGAGTGATATGGTGAGTTTAAGGATTTTATAATAATCACATAATTGAGAATCAACCACATAACTATGTTTCCAAGAATACTCTTATACAACAAGCATTGGTTCTATTTATACACCAACTTTCAGTACACCTCAATCTCCAGGATCACCTCCATACTCCATGTCATCATAACAAATAAAAACATGGTAGGGTATGTTTTACCCTGAAAGGATGGGTATAAAAATAATCAACGTGATACAAAAAATAAAAATAAGAATAGAAAACCACCAAAATCAATCCAGGTATGAGGAATGATAATACAAGAAAGGATAAGTTGAATTTATGTCTTCATTACAAAATATCACCATAACGAACTCTCAAATTCTATCAAGATAAATTGGATAATTTACTACATTATCTATTATGAAATCCTCATAAATGGATACCACATAGACAAGGAATAACTATACAACACTGGTTACCCACAAAATTTAAGGAAGATAAAAAAATTATACAAGGAAGCCACATACCTGAATCTCAAAATCACTCATAGGATAACCAATGAAAATGGACACTAAGAATTAAATTACTCGACCTAAATGATACATCATCCTCAACTAAAGTACCTATTGATCGATGATGGTTTTAATGTGATAGACATCCTATCATACTAATATTCATATAGAAACATTGTATTTTATATAGAACCATTAAGAAAAAATTCCCATTGAATCTCACATTGTATATTGAATTTGAGTGGAGGACCCAAACCTCACTGAGAAGACATAAATTGGTCAAGTAATTACTAAGCCCACATATGGGGGTCCCACACCCCATCCTATGGGGGGTTTCTCTAACTCATCACACATTAATGAAAAACACACCTTCTTAATAGTGTAATTATCAATGGAGTCATTAAAACCCAAATGAAATGTATAGGACCCACTCCCTGGACATTGGGGGAGTATCAACACCATCAACATATAAGAAACCCATTCTTTATTTATGATTCCATAACAAAAGGAGAATACAACCCCTAGATCACACAACTCTATAACTCATGGTCACCAAAGACTAGGAATCAATTAAAATAAAACACTATGAATGATCGTAGGTCGATTCTCACTATTTCACTCCCATATGATTGTAATGTATATGAAAAATGAGTAAAAAATATAACCCTTCATGCCAAATCTTGGTCATGACAAATGGAAAATATAAAAATTCAATAATTATTCTCCCATATTCATTCTCAAGGTTTCATGCATGAATCCAAACCAAAGAATTTATAGGGACAAATGAATTGACATAATCTCTTAGTTCATAATTATGTCTCATCCAACAACTAAATTTCTATGAGTTAACCCTATATAACATGCTTATGATATTGTAAATAAATTGTATTTTATCCAAAAATTATTAAATTTAAATTATACATTTAAACATAAAGGTTCATACCTTGTTCTCTTGAATAAATGAAGTTATTTACTGACTCAGAGTTCACCCTAATATATTATATTGGATACAATATTGTCTAAGCATTTAATAAGTAATCAAAATATCATAAATGATAATAAATAAAAATGAGTACCCCACTTGTGTGATCGAAACATAAAAATATTGAAAATAACTATTTATTTTCCAAATTATATATCTAGACAAAAAATAATGAAAAATAGTGGGAAGAAAGTGTTATAGGCATTGTGGTGGCCTCTAGGAATGATGAGTAATACAATTGGAGGATTTTTTGTAGTCCCCTAGGTTCTGAAAATATGAAAATGTGTAGGTCATGATTGTGAACGTCATTCCAAGTGTGCCACTACCCTAGTTAGCTCAGAGTGATATTAAAGATCCCACATAACCTACCCAGTTAATCTATAAACCTGATTGAGGAGGATATCTTGAGGGTCATCCAACACCACCATAGGCAGAGGTCATAATTCTAGACCATCACCTATGAAAAATGACCCAAAATTCTTGTTAACCTCATCTATCCCTCATTACTGGGCTTTAATCCCACCATGATACCAATCGATGTCTGTATCATCTAGACTCATATGCCAAAAAACTAGTTCCACGGTCTATTGTGCCACAAGACCTCAAGAGCACCTCTACTTATTCTAAAGTATACCATCTAGTATCGAGGGCATAATGAGGTATGTGGGGGAGAATATACACTTTTTACCAGATGAATAAAGCAGTATAAAAATATAAATAATAACCAAGTAATAAATATCAACCACTATGAATAATGTAATCAATTCCCCCAAAATGGTTAAATTCCCACAACTGTGCAGTTAAATATTTTATGTTATAGTAGTGTCAATTTTCATTACAAAATAAATAGACACCTGAAAATACACAAAACGGGTCCCAATGTTATATATGGGCCCCTCATCTATGTTCCATTAAAAACCCATATCATATATCTACTAAAGGGCCTTTTACCATATCATGGCAGGAAACCATGAATTCTACTCGGGAACCTAATGATTTCCGGTGTAGGGTGTTGGTAAAACTCAATAGGTCATCACCATCAGTGTATATAATGATATATAGTATATTACAGTGTATACTAAAGGAAGTTAGAAAAATAAAGTTGTAGATAAACTAGGTTTCATTATTTAACAATTTTTAAATTAGCCACATTTATTCTAAATTACAAGTGATACCCATACCCATAAAACCAACTCTTTCTCATGTAGTTTGTATGAACCATATATCAAAGATGTCACAGTTTGTTAAATAAGGGTAATATGTCCATGTATCCAATAGGTATTCAAAACACTATGTATAACAATCCAAATCATGATATGGAAAACCACGTCTATACCCTTGAGTCAGAAGTAGTAGTCCATCCTCAAAAACATACTATACATCGTGTCTCCTAGAGAATTAATATGGAAAACCCAAGTGATAGAAGCATTAGTCCAAAATCACAGCATATAGTAGTCACATTTCTGAAGTGAAACAACAATGACCTCTTATCACACGTTAACAACAAGGGTGTGCATTTTTATTTTATAAATAACCATATGGTTCAATTATTTATGAACATTTAATTAATTACACATCATGCCCATATTATCATATGTTCATATCCACAACTGTTAAACATACCTTCAAACCACTTTATAATAGGGACATTCCCCCTTTATTCATTTATCACATTTAACCACTGTAATAAATGACTCATTCAACTTATTCCTGTTAAGACAAACCTACCCATGTCGCCAGTTTAAAATCATAAACACAATTCCACATAGTTAAATATTATAAAACCATCCACTAATTAGTTAACAAATCAATTCACATGTCCAACATAGTGGAACACCCCTTGGTTAACCAAAGGTCTAGTATAATCATCTTTAATAGATCCAACATGGATATTAAGTGTTTAAGAAAATCATTTAAATGCCAAATTTATTATTTCTAACCAAAAAATAAAATTTGAAACATAAAGTAATTGAATCAAAACCACATACTCATTAATGGACACTAATACTATGGGATATAACTTATATACAACCAACCTCAACATCATATAAAATACATCTACTAAACATGAACCCTATTTCTATTTCACACAACCATCATTACCCAATTTTATAATTACAAGGAAAATAACGTTTTTAGGTATTCATAAGAAGAGAAAAAATTTCACTATGATTCTACCAAAAAATATAAGAAATAAGGGTAGTAGAGTCACATGGATCTTTGATTCGCAACCAAAAATGCTTAAAATTACATTTAATACATGGAGAATAATCCTGGTAAGAGTGCAGATATCGCAGTTCATAACCCATGATGCTATTATATGAAATTTGAGTAAAATAGTGTAAGAATTATTAAATCGTGATGGGGAAATTCATTAAATACCCCACTTCTAAAGAGACACATGGATTTACTGCATGGTTGGCCAAAATGTGTGCCAACCATGTAACTCCATGTGTGCAATAGGGGGATAGGATACACGGAATGACTAGGTCACCAATATGGTTTAAAAAACATTGTGTTAGTCCTGCACGTACCTTTATCCAATGGGATTCAAGCGGCATAATTTCCCTGGACAAGAAGCATAGTCAGTAAAAATTGTATTCCAACATTGTTCCTAGAATATAATGGCCTCCTTTCCCCATTTTGTTGTTCTTGAAACATCATAACACCCCTGGGACTATTTATACTCTATGTAATCCTTCCATTGACAAATTTATAGGTAGTTGAATAAAAAATTTAAAATAAACATACGTCCTCCAAGATTTGGAATCTTATAATTTCCCCTTCACATAAGAACTCATCATAGAGCATTATTCACAAGTGTCACTAAGCCTCCTAGGTAAAAAGATTATTCCACTAGGATGGAATAAGAGATTCCATCTCCAATGATTCATCATAAACACATTTAGGTTTCAACAAAACATGGACTAAAGGCACGGTCTATCCCCACAAATTTTACTAAATATAATAAAAAATACAAATGAGATGATCCTCACAGTACTCATCAGCCTCAAGCTCATCATAATTAACATCAATCACGGGATACGAGTTTTTTTAAAACTACTGAAGCTATGACACATGAAAAATATCATACATACTAACATTCCATTTTGGAAGATTTAATCAGTACTCCACTAGTCAATTCTTCTATAAAATCACAAATGTTCACTCATAGCTATAAAACAACATTCTATACTTATTATTCCAATGATAACCCAATATCAGTGAAAAGGAATTGAATACAATGTCACCCACTATGAACTCAAGGTGTTGTCAATGTTGATGGGTGTATGATGTTTTTTTCTTTATTTTGTCTCCATAAAATTCCATATTTAATGAAAATGATATGATGTATCCTAAATAAGACTCAATACCAAAAAAATAATATTATTACACTTCCATCCAACACAATTTTTATCTACATAATATACCATAGAGTGCCTCATATAGTTTTATCTAGATAGTACCCAGATAACAACTTATATAGGTGAACTCAATAAATACTGACTATTTCTCTGAACTCCACAAAAATCTGGGACACATGTTTTTAGTGTTTCCACTAATATATGGATATTACATTTATAATGTCTATCTATCTATGAGAGAAATGGTGTACTATAATAAACTAGAGTACCAAGATACTTCTACAACCATTTCTAGAGGCACAGTGTAAAATGTAAATCATGATTTGAAATAGTACTATGAAGTAACCCATATAAACACTCTACCCCCCATTGAAATACAATTTACCCACCTAGTAAATTGTGAACATCTCCTGAATTGGTAAGAAATGATTTACCCTTGTCAACTAACCAGAAATCACCCATATTTCATCATTATTTCGAGGCTTCATCACAAGGCCCACCATGAAATCCATGGTAACATCATAAGACATCCATAATAAGATGGGAAATGGATATAAAATCATATTTTATCGTTGCTACTCAACCTTAACCTTATAATAGGTGTAACATTGTTTCTCAAAACATATAATATTCTTTTTTCATTACATGCTCCTAATATTTTCTATGAAGATCAAGGTTAATTTTTTTCAATCCAGGATGCACATTGAAATTATAAGAAAAAACTCATTGATCAAGTCTTCTTGCATACAAGTAGGCACTACAAGCCAACCATAAACATGAATAATCTAATCCTCATAAATATTCTGATCAGAAGGTGGATCCCCATCATCAATCCAGTCTCAAAATTCTAAACATTATATATCTTCATACCGTGTCCTCTTAACCAAGTTCATAATTTATTTATCAATAGTTAAGGAAATTAGTGTCATCTTCTCATGATCCCAATGAACACCTATATAGATCTCAGCAAACAGTTCCATCATCTTATACTAGAGACAACACTCTTGAACCACCTAAGCCTGTGTATACCATCTCAACCCATTTAAAACATTGTTTTTATTCCCTTGTGTATAATCTACCTCAATGTTAAAAGACTTCATATACTCAAACCATATCTATTATTGAAGAATAAAATCACCTTGGGAAAATATGTACATAAGGCTCATATGATCGGTAAAAAAAATTAAAGTATCCAACATAAGATAGTTTTTCTGATACATTAAGGTATAACCCATTATGTCCAACTCATGATCTTGTATAGAGTAGTTCCATTCCAGAGGCCTCAACTAGCATGACCCATATTCCACAACTCAATCTCCTTAAATTAATACTGCACCATGTCTAATCCCAGATAAACTACAAAACAGAGTACAATCTTCACCAGGTTTAAATAAAATCATATTTTATGTTATTGTAAAATGAAACTTCACCTCCTTGAAAGCATTATCAAAAGCTCTTGGTTATTCAATTGTTGCACCCTTCTTATTCTAGACTACAATAAATGCTAAATAGAGGGAAAATTATTTGATGAACCATCAATAATAAACTACCAAACCCAAAAAAAACATCAGATATCAAAAAAATCATAGAATGGTCATAAGATACAAGTACATATACCTTCCATGGATCCATTCAAACACATTCATCAAAGATTATGTTACCAAATAAATTAACCATTCCAATCCAAATATCACACTTATATACATTGTATTATAATCGATTCCCTCTTAGTATACTCTTGATGATGTTAATATTTTTTGGCTGATCTTCATGGGTTTGGGAGCATACTAAGATATCATCCATGGAGACAACCAAAAAAAAAATCCATGTATGGTTGATATATTTGGTTAATAAAATACATTAATACAATTTCATCAGCCTAAAAGGTACCACTAAAAACTCTATCAATCCATCACAACTTCTGAAATCTTTCAGTGCTATATCAGAATACCTGATTATTAATTAATGATACCACAAAATAAATTTGATCATAAATAACATGTTTGAACCCTTTAGATAGTTATAGTGGTCCTTGATTTAGGTAAGTGGATACCATTTTTTAATCAGTATCCAGTTCATATCCTATCTATCAACATATAAATTTAATATTCCATCAAACTTCATGGAGAATAAAACTGAAGATCCACAAAATTTCATACTTGGGATGATAAATTTTTTATCCTCTAACTCCTCCATACAAGTCTTGATCTCTATAATCTCTACCAGTTCCATTCTATAAGGGAAAATAGTTGCTGGTTCATCTCCAGGAATCAAACCGATTATAATATCACCGTATCTATTATGCGGTGGCCCTAAAATATCATCAAGAAACTCATCCTAAAAAAGATATATTATACTAGATAATACATCATGTTTCACTCTCCCATCATCATGAATAATAAATGACATATTATTCATGATCTCTCACAAATCCCAACGAATTATTCATTCATGGCCAACCTATACAATCAATTATCCATGATAGGAATAAATTCCACCTTTCATTGATGTGAAACTAACTCTATTATCTTCATAGTCAATATATTCTAAAATGAAACCAATTATTATATTACAAATATAAGTTCAAAACCCAACATATATATCATAAAAATTCCTTAAAAGAGATGGTACCCACTAATATTGGTGGAACACTCCTATCATTGTGTAATACACTATGACCATAACAATAACATCATGTTGATCGATAGAACCCCATACATTAAATAAATTTAAAAACCCAAACCATTCAAATACCTAGTATATATAAATGATTGATAATACCATGTATTAGAGAAATTATTTTCAAACAAATTACCCACAATTTTCATAGAAAGAGGTATTTATGGTCTAGTATTAATACCATCCCAAGTAAGTGGAATAACATGCAGATTTCATGGTTCCCTACCATGGGATCCTATCTAATTATTGGATTTTTTAATTATCTATTGATGTATTCTAACAATTATTGATGTAAAACATCCCAATACTTGACCAAAATTTATAATTGAACTCAAACTTCTCGACGAGTATTGGGTAACAGATCCATACTAGTGCACTGTATTGACCTCGATCCACACTCACTATCCATTTGATTAGAGTTCCCATAGAACCTCAATATATTCCCCATATTTTTGATATATCTAGAATCTACTTGTGGTTTAGTACATTGACCATGCATCTGTCTATGTCCTCCACACTGATACCAGATGACAGAACTACTAAACTAAGAGGAAGATACTCTCCCTTGGCCACACTATCCTCCACTACCCTAGAAGAAGTTTTCATAATGAAACATCATACTATCATAATATGTACTTCAATATCATCTGAATAAAATATTATATCCACCACTATAATCATCCTTCAAGTTCTTAAAAAAATAAGAGAATGATATACTATATATGAAATATAATTTAAGAATAAGATGTTTATATGAGAAATGATATCATCTATAATTACATCTTGAAAATGGCTGGTCATAGTTTACTTATCACCTGTCAACTTGATAGAAAATATTTTAATGTTAGTAAAGATGATTTCATGATCCATAACTAACATAATTACCTATGTAAAACACATAAACCAGTTCCCCGAGTTGGTGCGCTACACAGCCTCAGGCAAACCACCTCAAACACCATAGGCTTCCAAATAGAGATGAGGGTATAATTAGGTTTTTAGGGATACTACACCCTATTTACCATTATAGGAAAATAGAATAAAATAAGATAATTAATAACCAATTAATAATGATTAGAAACCATGAATAATATAATAAATTCCTTAAAACATGTAAATTTCCATTAAAATACAAAAAAATGAGTAATGTCATAATAGTTTAAAAAATAATAAGAAAAACAAAAATAAATATTCAATAGAATCCCCAAAATGGATCATACTATCATGTTTGGTTCCATCATTCATGATTCATCCCAATACCATATCATCCATCTAACATAGGGAATTATCCCATATCATAACCTACAACCATGAAGTCTATTTTAGAAGGCAACGAGAGCTCGATTAGGGTGTGAGTACAACTTAGTAAGACAACAACAATCGTGTCTTTAAAAATATCCAGTATATAATAGTATATATACATGTATGGTAAAAAATAAAATATTAGATATACCATGATTCATCATTTAACAATATTTAAATTAATCTAATTTATTCTTGAATTAATGTGATATCCATGCCATAAAACCTACTTTGAAAAATTATTTTAATATAAATAACATATCAAAGAATTCATAGGTCATAAAATTAGGAGCATCAATTCAAGTATATAACTAGGATTCATAAAACCGTGTCTTACCATCCCAACCATGATATAATGAGTATGTATCACTAGTCTATCCTATAAAAACTAAATTTCATCAGGGAACCTGGAGAATATTTATGGTCTGGAAAAGGCATAAGATAATTAGTACAACATCCCACCAACTATTATTCACATTTATGAATGTCAAAATCAATTAAATATTTTAATAAATTGACAAATAGTGTAAATCTTTCCATTTTATTGAAAAACATTTAGTCTATTTCTTTCAATACATTTACAAAATTTCACATCATTCCCAAATTACCATTTATTCATATCCACAACCATTAAATGTACTTTCAAACCATTTTATAACCAGGATATTCCCTCATTAACAATTTATCACATTTAACCACTATATTCCATAACTCATTTCACATATTATAGTTAATGAAAACCATCCATTATCCCATGTTATACATGATAAAAAAAATCTCAACTCTTTCAAGCTCAAAAACTCTACAACGCACCATTTAATCACTAATTTTCTTGTTCAAGGGAGTAGAGCACCCCATATGAGACTATAATTATATTCTAATCATATTCAATTGGTCCAATGGTTATCCTGAGAGTTCAAACACTTTATTTAAACACCTAATTTATCATTTCCTACCATGTAATAAAATTAACAATACCATGACACAAAATAAAAAAATATACACATGAATAAGCACCACACTTTAGGAAAAATCCAATTTAGCAGTGGTGTTTTCATTAATGTAATTTTTATAAGAGACATTGACCATATGGATAAATAAATTATTCTTATATAATTTAATTATTTTATTATCGTAATAAATTATTTATAATTTATAATTTTTTATTTTTAATTCAATTTTAATGTTATGTTGTGAAATAAAACTATGCTTACCACTTTATGTATTGCCTTCTATTTATATTATTATTCATGAATTAATATTTTGAAGGGAAATGTTTTTAATGGGTTCCCCAATAGGTTAATTCAAAGTAAATGGGGTTTTATACAACGAGACCCACTCTTAGTGATTAATTTTTCATTTATAGAGATTATATGGGTATATGTATCATTGATCTTTCCCAAATTAGAATTAATAAGAAAATAAAATATCGGAATGGTATTTCCCCCCATCATTTTTCATGTACATTTAT
The DNA here is from genome assembly GCA_963277665.1 of Viscum album. Lineage (NCBI taxonomy): Eukaryota > Viridiplantae > Streptophyta > Magnoliopsida > Santalales > Viscaceae > Viscum > Viscum album. The sequence continues at coordinate 561,976,418 of OY728142.1, read as the reverse complement.
TATATCCCCCTAATTGTAAAATAGAAAATAAAAACTATATCTATTATAAAAGTTATTTTTTGCAATATGAAGAGGTTTTTGACAAGAAACGAGTAGGAATATTTTCTCTATACTTTTTTTGTGCTGGAATATCAGTTAGAAAAAAGAATAGAATCACTAGAAAACATATTGTGAAGATGGGATCCATTCCCATAAATTATCATTGTTTTCACTTATTTTGGGGAAAAGTGAAAATAAATTACCTTCATGTTATATTATTAGTAATCATAAATCAAAAGTATTATTGGAATAGAAAATCCAAGTACCATGTGGGAGGGGTGTGTTGTATTAACTCAGTGATCACTACCATTTATTTTATGTCATCTTTATTTATAGTTTCCTAATAAGCCACATCAATGAGATTCAATTATTAATTAGAAAATTCACTTGGATTGGGTTTGTGCATGAAAATAAATTCCTCACTATTTCATGAAGGGAATGTATTAGTCGTATTGATATGGTGGTATTAGTGTTAAAGATCTCATGATTTTTTAGTGATGGACTCATAGGGAAAATAACCTTGAATATTTTTCCTTCCAATTGTACGTATTTCCATTTTATATCAAGAAGGTTATGAATTAAATTTCTCTCGGGATAATCATACTAATTTTCAAAATCATTTTGGCCCTAAATTATTCATTCATTCAATGACACAATGAATAACTTAAAGTGGATAGTTATCTAAAATTACAATCTTAATTGAAAGAGTATCATCTGTCTCGGTAGCCATATTAATGATAGTTTGAATATTCCTTTAAGAATTTTATAATGAAACAGTTTTGATTTTTTCACATTCCAACAACATTGATTTTATTCCCTCATATCCCACACTGGTGATCCAAAATCATGACTTCATATAGAATTCAACACCCCAGTATGGTGTTCTAAAAACATTCGTCATTTCACTCTTAAATATTACTATTAATTGAAACATGAATTTTATATTATTCCACCACAATGGATTCTTATATTTATCGTATATTTCAAACAACCATTAAAAATACTACTGTTAATAATAATATCTAAAAAAAGCCACCTACATAATATCAGTTAAAAATAACTTGACTATACATGAATTTAGAATTTTATTTTTTCATTAGGGATGAGGAGAATGTGAAACACTATTTTCCATTTTTTTGTTTTCTCAATACCTCTATATTTATTCAACTAATATATTTGGTATCAATATTAATATTTACAGGTGTCTAGAAGACACTTTGGCATCAATCATTCAATCTAGGATAAGTGATCACATACAATAGCTTCACCTCGAAGTAGTGGAATTTGTTATTACTTTTATATAGAGTTAAAGGAATACAAGGGTATTTTATAATACAACACCCTCTATTCATATATGTGTAAATCCTTTAAATAGGGTGGTATATAAAAATTTTAAATTACAAACATGATTCATAAATAACTTTACAGGTGACATGTATATTCACTATGGTTGGTTGTCTCATGTATGCCCAAGAAACCTCTATCCCTCAAGTATGTGTTTTGTAATCCTCTAATCATATCATGGATAAAGGAAAATGTAGGTAGAGAAGCCTCTTCCAGGACCCTAGGGTGGTGGAGGAATTATACGAACCAGTTTTGTCTTTTTAAAGTTCTATTTTATCATTATATTGGAATTGGAACAGCTTATGAAGTATAGTTATGGGATATGATATCTTCAATAAAAAAATCTCTGATATAATTGGACTTCTCTCTGGATTGAGTGAAACTCTAAAATTACTATTATATCATTGAATATAAGAACTAGGAATGATATTTGAAATCTCCAACCATATTGGAATGGATGTATTTTATAATGTGTACCATTTTAATTTGAATGTTTCAAATTTCTATAGGGAATCCAATCAAGTGGAAGATTCTTTTTTAGTGAGGGTGATCATGGAAACCATCACAATTTGTCATTTTAGGACCATGGATTATTTTACACCTATAGTGGATGTGGATATGAAAGAAGATACATACCCTTATATATGTAAGATCCCTTTTAATGCGTGTCTTTGTTTTCTTCTTATATTTAATAAATTTCCAGGCCCAAAATTTTCTAGATCATTGGTCTTCTTTGTATTTGATAAATATATATATATATATGTTTTTGGTAACTATAATTAAAAATAAATAAAAATATTTTCATTTTATATTTATGTATATATCTCTATAAAGATATAATGTATAAAAAATATACATTGAAATGATGTCATGTTACACCAACCTGAGGTATGTTTTTGGATATATGAATTAACATAAGCTTCACAATAGCCTAAAGTCTCTTATAAATTAACCATAATAATGAGGATACCCTGTAAAGCTAATTCAAGATATTATTCATTTAATAACCATTTAATAATAATTAATGAATCCATATATTCCATTCACAAATTAATGTTCATCACCCCGATCTCTTGAACAAAGGAAATAATTTAGTGACACTAAGGTCCCCCGAGTATATACCATTGGCTATAATATTTTCCAAGGGTTAGTATTTAAAATAATGGTAATGAACCTTAATTATAATGATAACCTCCCTATTGGGATCTTATTAGAAAACTCATGAAATATAATATTAATTTTCCAAATTCTAATACGAGGAGATAAAAAAAATAAAAAACATGAATTGGGGTTTTCCGAGCTAGGTGGTTGCACTTGAGTACACCATGTAAAAACTCTAGAGGGGGTGGAGAATCAAAATTTTATTCATGGATTACCATGTATGAATAAATTACTAGAATATGGTGGCATGGATACATCACCACCCTGGTTAGATCAGACTATACCTAACCAACCATGCTACTTAACTTGTTTGTCGGACATGATGCTCAAGGTGGCCATGTTGAGGTCATAACCACACCACCATGGGCCCCCATATAGAGTTGGGAAATAAACCAAGTAAATATAGAGGACTTGACCTACCAACTGACCTCACTCTCTCCCCTAGGATTTTCCCTTTAATCATATCATTTAATCAGCTCATATGGCCTAATATATCATAAACCACTAGGAAGGATTCTTAGTTCATCAATTATCTTTAATCTTGCTACCCAAATGTGGGTGGGTTTACTTCCATCTATGTATAATCTAATTTACATGGTTAATTATCCCTTACTATATATCATTCCCACTCCTAAAACCCTAGCCAATGTTCCTAAACCCCACCCCACAATACACTGCCACTCCTCAAGAATACTCTTTCCACATAATATACCTTTTCAAGTAGTAATTATCAAATTCAAAAATATCACCCCATCACAATATCTCCACCTCCTGATAGTCACCCAAAAATAATCATTTTCCACTAAATATATGGAGATTGGGTGTACTGATGATGAATAGGTCAGGTCTATGAGTCTTATGATAAGGGGAGAAAGAGTTAAGTTAGAGAGGAAATGCAATCTCATGGATCAAAAAATTCCATCAGTAATAATTTAACTAGTCTTTTCCTTATGGATACATATTCATGCCCTAATTCATTCTAGAGGGCACTAAGGAGGGTGGGGTGACCATCTGTGTATTAAAACCATCATTTCTTACTAATTTCTCTTTCATATTCATATAATGATACACAGTAAAATTAAATTAAATTATAATAAAATTGAGTTGTTGATTTTAAATTCTTGTAATAAAAATATCATTATTAAAATCTGAAAAATAATGACGATCATACTAGAAATAAAGATCAAATTTTAACATTAACAAATGTTCCATTGAATCATATTCATTGATTACTTTCAAATACCCCTTGGAATGAATCCCTAAAAAAAATAATATATTAGAATAAATACACCAATTTATAAAAACCATATAAATTTTATATGATTGGGCTCATAGCCCAAAATGAAAAAATATATATTTATGAAATAAATCAGTACACCCTAAAAAATAGAACACCAATGATATTTAAATTTGAGATACAGTTTGGAGTTGTTATCAAGTATTCCAATGACATAAATATTTAATAAATTTAATTATTTTAAAAAACATTACATAAGTCTATAAATTTTAAGCACCTTATAATTGTTTTTCAAAATTCTCCCAAACATGAACACAGTTTTCTATGGTAAATAAAACCTTTAGAAAAAGATTCTATGGTTATTTACTAGGTTAATTTTACCATTTTATTCTTTGGGTCTTGGGACATATAAAACATAGAAATTTGTCCAAAACATATCTAAAATCCCAAACAAGAGAAACTAGTGAGCATTATATCAAAATAATAACCTAGTGCTTCTAATATAATTTAAAGGGTCATACAAAAACAGGGGAAAGAAAATTAATTTTCAAAATAAAAAAATTATTCACTAAAAAGGGATTTGGAATTCATTAAAAAATTTCCCTGCTTTCGATTATATATATATTATTATATGTAATATTTTGAAATGGTCAATAATCATTCATAAGACCTTTCATATTTCATGTGAAGACCTGGAAATTCCATATAATTTTTTTAAATTATTTGTGATTATTAGGAGTCTGTGAAAATTGACGGAACTTGATTCTGAGGCCCAGTGTGCCCGTAACTGATTTTTGTAGTTTTTTATGTACGTTCAATAAACGTGTTGGTGGTGTTTTCTATATTTTGAACATATGATCAGATAAAAAATCTGAGGGAACCGTTGAATCTATAGTTCTAGGATTCTTTTAAGGGTGGCTTATCTTTTACCACAGATGGTCAGGAGGAAAATATTGTCTTACAGGATTTTTGAAGAATAAAAAAATAACCTAAAAATGATATTTTTTTTCCAACGGTTGAGTGGCGGTGGCAGGACCACTGAGTTTTCAAGACATTTGATGGCTTGACTATTTTTGTTTTGTAACCACTATTTAGAGTTATGATTTTCATTCATTATGAACCCCATTAATATTTCATTTCATTAATCACCCTTTACCTCTATTTAAATGATTCTCAGGTTTGGGTTTTTAACATGGAAGGGAGGATCATATGATGAAGTGTCACAGTGTCTTCCACCAATAAGGAATGGAGGCTTGGATAGAAACAATGTATGAATCAATAAAGGATTGATGAACGACAGTGGCTACATCAAGAATGTATTCTTCTTCAACAACCATGATGTCTCCTCTAAATTCGAGGTAGGGGATTTTTTATGTTTATATTCATGATATTTTTTTCTTTTCCACATTCATGAAAAGCATGAAGAATCGCATAATTATTGAATGGTTTTTAGATTATCTTTGATGATTTAATTATTACCCACTAGATATGATATAAAGATCAAGGTCATGGGCCCAACGAACAAAGCTCATACCCTCTACCACTTAAGTTTTTTTCACGTTCTTCATAGGCAATGTTTGAACTCAACGACAACATGAATTCGGGTACCACGCAATGATGACAGCATCCCGGGAGGCTCGTAGGGACATTCAGAAGGAAAAAATATCCACCAGAGCCTACCCAATGGCCTACGGATGCCCTACCGATGTGGCACCATCATGGCGACAGGCGATGACCGAGGTCGGTGCCAGCGGGTGAAGGCGGCGGCCGACTGTCACAGACCTTGTAAGAGAGGCAGTTCCCATAGGTGCATCGGTGGACCAGTGGGGTGGCTAGAGTTGGACGGCCATAGTTTTTCCAGGGCGGGGTGCCATCGTGAGCTGCAAAAGGGATTCACGACATCGAGCTGTAGAGGAGGGGACCCGCACCCTATGGGTCTCGTTGATAGGAGGGCAGGGCCAAGTGGACTTGCTAATTGATTTTACCAAAAGGATTTGATGTTCAAGAATGCGGGCTATCACCCAGCTGGAAAACTGCGCAAGCCACCGTGTTGGGTCACCTAGTGGGCCACACCATGCCGAGGCATGCTGGGCTGAGTTGGAACTGTGTTGCACTCAAACCAGGTCAGGTCGGCCCATGGCAGCCCGACCGGGTCAAACTGAACTCGGACCCTTTTTGGCCCAAATACACTTAAAAGACCATATCTCACAAACCATACATCCATTTGATGAACCGTATGTGGCACTGGAATCCTTGGAACAAGAAATTACTTTTCATGTACTCCACCTGAGTTTTAAATAATGTTGGAGTATGGCTAGGTTGGATCGAACTGGAAACCATCCAATCCCTCGGTACTAAAATGATTATAACACACAAACTAGATGTCCATTTGATGAAAAATATACGGTGCTAGAATCCTTGGAACGAGTTGTTATTTTTGAGATAATCCACTTATGTTTTAGAGAATATTAGAGTATGGATGGGTTGGATCAAACCTAAATCAAACCATGACATCGGCACTAAAACATTTATAACTACCAGACCGGAGGTTCGATTGACACGTCGTCTGTCACGTTGAGACCCTTATGACATGGTGTTCATTTGGATTAGTCCATTGAGGAACTTTTTTGAAGTTGAGGCATGAACAATATTTTGAGGAGCAGATACTACAGAACTCAGGTGCACTGAATGCAGGGAATCTTGTGGTAGGCTGTCAACTAAAAAGAGACCCTATGTGGATCAACATCATTGCGACCCTGTGTGGATCCGCATCATAGAGACCCTATGTTGATTAGAATAATAGTGACTCTGTGTGGATCACCGTCATAGAGAATCTGGGTGGATCAACAGTGCACGACCCAATGAGGACCAGCCTTAGAGAGGCCCATCGTGGATCAATGATATACGACGCTGTGTGGATCAAAAATGGAACATCGACTTCATGGTTCTTTTGTGGAAACTTCCTAACATAATAAAATGATATAGAATAAGACTAATAATCTTTATTCCTGAAACCTGATTTTTATACCTGGTCTGAGTTGAGTCTTTTTCTTTGTGCTTTGTGATTTTGATCTTACCTTGTGGTTTTCCTTTGTAGAATTCTTAGAGACCTTCAGGGGTCTCAGGGTCCCTACTACATATTGTTATACTCACCCATGGACAGGATTTTATCACACCTTGTTGCATTTTGTGATGATGATGAGTAGATTGGCCGAGAATTTAGGGATCTTAAACCAGGTAGTACACTGAGGTGACTCATTGACGTGGAGAGCTGTGAAGATGAGCTGTACCTACCCTTCATGTATGATCCTTGGTGAACAATCTCATGAGTTTTTTTTTCTATTGTAGTTGTATCTTTTAGTTGGTCTTGTATTTAGGTCCCTTTACTTTCAGCACACACTTTTACTACTGGGGTTTTCTATGTGGTTTGTATCTTGTCATGTTATTGGTTTGTGTGTTTGTAGTTTCAAAGGCAATGACTTCCTATTTAAGGGATATTCCTTTCTGGTGCTAGTCACCAACCCATGGCCTATGAAAGGCAGAGTTGGGGTATTCATGGAATGGACCCTCGAGTACAGGTCGTGACAAAGTGGTATTAGAGGAGTTAGTTATACTGAAGAACTAGGGATCATATATTTCTAATGGATAAATAGTGTTAAGTTTTTTGAGTGTGGGTTTCAGCTCGGGGAGTCTAGTGTTATTGTGGGGGCCGACATATACATACACAAGGACCCTAAAACATGATTTCTGACATGGTGCATGAAAACACTATTTTCAAGTGTTTTGAAAATGTTTTAATTTTGATCATTGTTGAGTCATCTCACTAGGTATAAATTAATGACTTTGGTGCCCCTATTTCTTTCAGGATGACTCTACATAAACATCCAACCAAGAATCCAGAGAGAGTTCACGATGATGGCCCACCGAGCATTGAGGATTTACTATAGGGCCCTCTTATAGCGATATCACCTTCAGGTGGTTCACCAGTATCTGCACCACCCAATTGGTAGTATTTTCCACTATCCCTATAAGTAGACGGTGCAAGAAGATTGAGCATGTTTCACAAGTTCCCGCTATGGAGGCCTTAGAGCTTTTGAGGGAGAATGATCCCCAAGAAGCTGAGGATTGGCTGAAGGTTGTGGCATGGGTTTTCTACCTTGTTGGGACACCAAATGATCAGATGGTGATCCTAGATGGTAGCCTCTTCCAGGGTACAACATGTTGATTGTGGAGCTTAATGCTCTAGTTTCACGATAAGGAAACCCTCACCTTTATGGACATCGAGAGCCTCTTCAAGGCGGAGTTCGTTCCAGCAATACTATTCTCTATGCGTATTCACGAGCTCTTAAACTTATAGGAGGGAATCCTAACAGTAGAAAAATACATGGAGAGATTCACTGACCAGTTTCGAAACTCCACCGACATGGTACATGGACATTTATTCAAGAATCAGTCCTTTGAGAAATTTCTCTAGTGGGAGATCAGAGTGTCAATGATATCGCTCAATATCCTATCACATGGTAGAGTGCTCGAGCAAAAATTATTGGTGGAGAACTTCTAGGCTGAGAAACAACCTACGGTGAGAGCCACCACTAGATAACAAGTAGCTGAGTCATCTATAGCTATCAGTAGGCAGATGATGCCTAGGTCTATGTGGGCCAGAACTTCTGGAGGATGACCCCAGGACGTAGGGTTAGAGGCGTGGAGCTCACGAGGTAGATAAATCCAATAGAGGATCATATTGTGCTTCATTTAAGACAGGTTGGGCCACATGGATCGCGATTGCCCGACCCACCATACCGATGATCAGAAGTCAGTCGAGGGACATCTGAGGTAGAGTTAGAGTTTCTAGTGAGGAGATCCGTTGGGTGGAAAATGTGGCAGAGGAGTGGGCCATGTAGTAGGTGGTGGGTGGTGATTTGAGGTTCTACTTCCACCACCTCCAGGTGGTCCACCCCGACCTCAAAGAGTAGGTAGACAGGGACGATCTCATTATCAGGAAGCTGAGGTCTATGACCACGGTGCTCAATAGATGATTCAAGGTACGATCTATGTCTACTCCACCCTAGCTTTAGTACATATAGACACAATTTCCAGTCACTCTTTCATTTCCACGACACTTTTTCGGAGCTCAGATATTTCAGTAGATCCATTTGCTCAAACCTTATAATTAAGGAATCTTACAGGATAAGATTTTATTATTACATGTTGGTGCCGACAATGTGATATTACTCTTGGAGGATAGAGCATTGGTTGGTATCACTTAGTAGTAGTGTTGAGGCCTTACGATTTCATCTTGGGTATGAACTAGATATGCATAGTACATGCTCATATTGACTATTTTTGGTGAAAAGTGAGGTTTTTTCACAAGGATAGGATAAGGTTTTCTTTCACCAGCAAGAAGTGAACCTTTGAATCTTAGGATAGACTTTCTAGGAGGAGGTTGTAGTTGATCACTCATTAGTTGTCTAGCCTTACCCACAGAAAAGTTAAAGTGTAGTGCTTGGGTTATCCTATAGTGGTGGAGTAGTATGCAGATGTATTTCTTGATGATGTTCTGGGACTACTTCCTCAAAGAGAGGTAGAGTTCTACATTGACCTATACCCCAGGATGTCACTGATATCTACACCAGCATATTGGATGGCTCCCGTAGAGTATCGTGAGTTTTGGGTACAGTCTGAGGACTTGCAGAGGAAAGGGTTCATATGACCCAATGTATCTCTATGGGAATCCCTGATTTTGATTTCCAAGAAGGCAGAGGCGAGTATGAGGCTTTGTGTGGACTATTAGTGCCTAAAACATGTGACTATGAATAAAAGGTATCCACTCCCATGGTTTGACGATATCTTTGACCTGCTGAATGGAGCTTAATGGTTTTCAAAGATAGGCCTGAAATCAGGGTATCATCATATCAGGGTATGAGACAAAGGCATACTAAAGATAGTTTTTGGATGGCGGTATGGGAATTAAAATATCATGGTGATTCCCTTCGTAATGACCAATTCTCTGAAAGTGATCATGGGGCTCATTAACATGATCTTCAACCTTACCTAAATTGCTTTGTGGTGGTCTTCATTGGTGAAGTCTTGATATACTCAACGTCGGAGGAGGAGCACACCAAACACCTGAAGATAGTTCAGGATACACTCTGAGATCACCAACTTTATGGACATCTCCCTAAGTGCCAGTTATGAATATGGGAAGTACACTTCTTAGGGAACGTTATCTCGGAGTCTAGATTTGCAGTGGATCAGGAAAAGATAGAGGGAGTGCTTTATTGGGAGCCACCCAGGAGTGTGCCTAAGGTGCCAATTTTCCTGGGAATGGCTGGGTACTATCAGAGATTCATTCCTAAATTTTCTAGAGTTTCAACACCCTTTTTGTATTTTAATAATAAGGGATATCCTTTCATGTAGATGGAGATATGCTATCATAGTTTTCATAAGATCGGGTAGAGACTGACGAGTGCCCCCATCATGAGTCTACCAAAAGAGGGTGTTGAGTATAATGTCTATTGCGACGCATCAAGGACCATAATAGGTTGTGTTCTAATGCAAGATCATTCGGTGATCTCGTACAGCTCTCTAAAATTGAGAAAGAATGAGAAGAACTATGCTACCCAAGACCTGGAGTTAGCAGTACTGGTCTTTTCACCGAAGATGTGGAGACACTACTTGATAAGAAAACGTTTTACAGTCTACTCTGATCACAAGATTCTCAGGTAAATCTTCTCATAGAAGGACCTAAACCTATGACATTGACGATGGTTAGAGTTTGTTCAGGACCATGTCTAGAAGATAGTCTACATTGCTGGGAAAGGGAACATGGAGCAATATGCACTGAGCAGGAGGTCTGGTCTACATTTTTTGAGTGAGGCGACCAAACAGCTAGTCGTGTTGTGGTAATACATCAACGATAGTGTTGGAGTATCTTATCCCTAATCTCGTACATTTACTCCCACACTCAGTTAGTGAGTTAGGGAGGCACAACTTGGGGACGTATGCTACAAGGCATGGCATGCTTAGATATCCTCAGGACAAGCTCCTGGTTGATTTTCTAAAGGTGGTGATCAGATCATCCTCTAAAGAGGATGAACCATGGTACTAGTGACGCTACAAGAGGAGGAGTTGAGGGAGTTCCACACATCCCCTTTAGCAGTACATCCTGGTGTGGTGAAGATGTACCATGACCTCCAACTTCAGTATGGGTGGATAGGAAAAAATAAAGCAGTGGAAGAATTCATATCGTGATGCCTAACTTGTCAACAAGTGAAGGCCTAGAATCAGGTACCATAAGGCCTAGCCCAGCCACATGAGGTATCATAGTGAAAGTTGGATGGTATCTCGATGGACTTCATGACACGACTACCATGTACATCTAGGGGCCACGATTCCATCTAGGTGCTAATTAACTAACTCACCATGTTAGCCCACTTCCTACCCATCCAAGAGCATGGATTATTAGATTGCATGGGACATCTCTACATACAAGAGATTGTATGGATTCACAAGGTTCCATTAATGATCGTCTCAGATCATGATGCTTGTTTCACATACCATTTGTTAAAGGGATTATAGGAGGCATTCAAGATTTAGCTAGGTTTTAGCATCGCCTTCCATCCTCATACCAATTTTCAGAATGATCGGGCCATACAAACACTCGAGGACATGCTTTGTGCTTGTGTTCCTGATTTTGGCGGCGGTTGGGAGGACCACCTGTCACTGGTGGAGTTTTCTTACAACAACAATTATCACTCCACCATCTGCATGGCTCCATTTGAGGCCCTATATGGGCAACATTTCATATCACCTCTATGCTGTACAGGCCCAGTGGAGTCAGAACTTATGGGTCTAGAGTTAATACAGGCTTCTACGGAGAAGGTTAAGATCATTCAAGAGAGGATAAGGACTACAAAGAGCCGACAAAAGTCTTTTGCTGATAGGAGACGGAGTCCCTTGAAGTTTGAGGAGGGAGACTATGTCTTCTAACATGTCTTAACATGATAAGGATTATAGAGGTTTAAATGGGGAAACAAGTTATCTCTGAGGTTTATTTGACCTTTCTAGATCCTCAAAAGAGTAGGCTAGGTGGCGTACCATCAATATCTTTCCCCACAGATGCACCAGGTGCATAATTTTTTCCATGTGACGCAGTTGATAAGGTATGTGCATGATCCATCACACGTTATTAACTTGGGTGAGCTAGACATCGATGATGGAGAAACATTTGCAGAGTTCTCAGTGGAGATATAGGATAGATAAAAGAAGGTCCTTTTTCAGAGGTTGATTCCTATGGAGTGAGTTCCTTGACACTACGAGAACCTCTAAGAGATCGCATGGGATCTTGAAGGCTCATATATGTGCTCTGTACCCCTATTTTTTCCCTAGTTCTGTTGTATCATTAAGGTATAAAAAAACCTAAGGTTGGGAGACTATAAATAACTAGAAATTATATATATATTCTTTTAAAATTAGTTGGAATTACTACAAATATGTGAAAATTTACGGCACTTGATTATGAGGCCCGTCGTGCCTGGAACAGATTTTCGAACTTTTTTTAGGTAAGTTCAATAAACATGGGTGTGATATTTTTAATATTTTGAACTGGTGCTCGAATTAAAAATCCAAGGGAACCATTGAATCTGTAGCACCGAGATTTTATTAAGGGAGTTTTAACAGCGACCACAGTAGGTCGGTAGAAAATGATAGTTTTACGGACATTTTGAAAAAAAATAAAATAACATAAAAATGTTATTTTTATTTTTCTATCAACGGTTGAGTGGAAGTGGTAGGACCACTGAGTAGTCAATCCATTTAATGGCTTGAATCTTCTATTTTGTAACCACCGTTGAGAGTTATGAGGTTCATTCATTAATTAACCTCATTAATCTTTCATTGCGTTAATCACCCTTGCACTGTATTTAAATGAGGCTCAGGGTTGGGTTTTTGACACGGAAGGGAGGAACCTCTGATGAAATTTAACGGGGTCTTCAACCAATGAATAAGAGAGGATTGGATTGAAATGTTGGAGGAATCGATCTGGGATCGATGAATGTTGGCAGCTATATCAAGCGTGGATTCTTCTTCCACAACCGTGACATCTCCTCTGAATCTAAGATAGGTGTTGTTTATGTTTAAATTCATGAGAATTTGTTTTTTTTTCTACGTTGTTGAAAATCATGACAAATAGTGGATGTATTGAATGGGTTTTAGTTTATCTATGATTATTTAATTATTAACTACATGATATGATGCTAACGTAGAGGGTGCATGACAAACAAACAAGGCTCGGACCCTCCGCAACATCGGTTTTTGTCGCGTTATTTGTGGGAGATGTTTAACCTTGACGAAAACATAAATCTAGGATCCACATAGTGATAGCATCATCCCAAGAGCCCCATAGGCATATTAATAAGGGGAAAAGGACCATCGGATCTCACTTGGTGGCCCGTGGAATCCCCACTGACCATATAATAGAGGAGGCGTTCGTAGGCTCCATGGAGGACCAGCGGGATGACCACCGTTAGCCTACCCCGTTGGTAGTAGGGCGGTGTGTTGTTGCACACTATGAAAGGGAGCCACTACAGAGGGGATCGACGCTCGTGGGTCTCTATGATAGGAGGGTAGTGCCATGTGATTCCACCGATTGATTTGCCCGAATGACTTTGTTGTTTCGGATGTGGGGCGGTCACCCGGTTGGCAGACCGTGGAAGACACCGTGATTGGTCACCCAGCGGGCCACGCCCAACCGTGGTGGGTTCGACCGTTACGCAGCCCATCTAGTTTAGGCTGGTCCAATTTAGGATGGGCCAGGTCAGACCAAGACCGGTTCAGGTCAGCCCGACCTGGTCAGACAAGACCCGAACCCTTTTCGGCCTAGATACGCTTAAAAGGCCTTTACTCACAAACCAAACGTATGTTTGACGAACTGTCCATAGCGACAGAATCCTTAGTACTATATGGTCCTTTTGAGATACCCCACAAGAGTTTAAGAGAAATTTTTAGTAATGATGGGTTGGATCGAACCCGTATCTTACCAGGCCCTCGGTACTAAAATGCTTATAACTCACATACTGGGAATCTGATTGATGCACCGTCTGTCGCATTTGACCCTTATGAAAAGTCAGACTTTTGAGTTACTCCTTTTTGGAACATTGTGACACTTAAGGTATGACTGATATCATGAGGAGCAGATACTTTGTAACTCAAGCACCCTGAGTATGGAAAATCATGTGGCTGGATGTCAACTAAAGAGAGACCCTATGTGGTTCAGCATCATAGAGACCATGTGTGGATAAACATCACAGAGACCATGTGTGGATCAGAATCATAGTGACCTTTTGTGCATCAACATCATTGAAACCCTGTATGGAACAACATCATAGCGACCCTGTGTGGATTAGCATCATAGAGACCCAATGTAGATCAGCATTCTAGTGACCTTGCGTGGATCAGCAGTGCGTGAACCGATGAGAACAAGCCTTATAGCGGCCCATCTTGGATCAGCGACACACGAACTTATGTGGATTGAAAATGGAGAAACTCCTTCATGGATCAATTGTGGAAACTTCATAATGGAATAAAATTATATAGCTTAATACTAATCATCTTTATTCTTGAAATATGAGTTCTATACCTCCTTTGAGCTTAGTCTTGTACTTTGTGCATTGTGATTTTTATTATGCCTTGTGGTTTTCCTTTTGTGGAATTACGAGATACCTTCAGGGGTCTCGGGGTCCTTATTGGTTATTTTTATACTCATCCCTACACGGGCTCTGCCCGCACCTTGTTGTGTGTTGTGCAGACGACAAGCATCTTGGATGAGACTTTAGAAATCCAGGACCATGGGGTACAAAGAGGTGACTGATTTATGTTGAGATGAGTTGTACCTACCGTTCTGGTATGATACTTAGTGGACGATCTCAAGAGTTATTTTCTCATGTAGTTTTATATCTCAGCTAGTTATGTATTCTGGAACCTTTACTTCCAATACACACATTTACAACTACATTTTTACCATGTGGTTTGTATCTATTCATGTTCTTGGTTTGTGTGTATTCAGGTTCAAAGGAAATACCTTCCCATTTTAGAGATATGTCTGTTTGGTTCTAGTCGCCAACCCCTAGCATGTGGAAGGTGGGATTGGGGTAGTCACAACATGGGCCCTGCGGGATGGGTGATGACATTTCATCATTTAACAAGTCTATTCACTCAATTTGTAAAATAATATAATCATGAATATTTTTGAACTCACAAAAAAGGGAGAGTAATGATAGAAAAATTAACATTATGGTGAGTTTTTTTTTAAAATAAATTCGGAAAGAGGATAAATGAGATCAACTATAGGGATAAACACAAAAGATATGATTCAACAAATGGAGTTTGATGCATCTTTTATGTAGTTAATATTGTAATAATCACATATTTTTTAAAATAAAATACCATTAAAAATAAACAAATTATAATTATTATATTGTAACTATTAACCATCATTTAATCGAACTTTTGATGTGAATCATCACTATAAAATAATTTTTTTCCAAAATATGATGAAATAAACTCAGAAATTAGTAATATAGATAATAAATGCAGAGAAATTTTAAATCAAATAACCTCTTTTTCTGATCATTTGAAAATAATTTATATATTAGATGATTTTCTTATGGATACAATCCAATTGAGTTTTCCAAAAAAAATTATTCCAAAATATTTACACTTTATAAAATCATTTTTTATAATGTTAAAGGATAAATAAAGTATCAAAACATGTAAAGGGTAGCATGATATCTAAATGAAATAAAATCTATAGCATTTCTAACCATCTATAACTAATATTTTAGAGAAGAATGTTTAATTTGTTCAAAAAGGTAACATATATATTTAGATATACCATCCTACTAGGTTTTTCAAAAATTATATCAAATATTAATAAAAGTGAAATAAATTGAATTTTATAGATATTCAATTATGTGTTTGATGATAAAATATATTATTTATTATGAGTCTTTTTTATAGATTTTATTATATAGTCCAGCAAGTTTGGAACCTAGATATAATTTGTGTTTTAGTGGATTAACATAGTGAATATTATGGGGGAAAATATTGACATTGTTATTTGAAGGATAAAAAGTCCATAAAAAATAATACATTATAAGTTATATGATTAATGGTATTATAATTATTAGAAAATTCTATGTAAAATAAGGAAAAGGTTTTTAAGATTTCTTAGTTTCTCATCCTTTTTAGAGTTTCTCATTAAATATTTGTCTCATTATAAATTAAGTAAATATATTTCTTCCATTGGCTAGTGCATCTCAAATAGATGTTTTTATTTATAATTAATAAACGGAAAGTTAATAATATATAATACTTTATAAAATTATTTTATCATAGGGTGATTGCAAACCAAGTCATCAATTTCTTAGGTAAAAGAACTCTACTATGAATTACTTATTGAAAAGCATGGTACATACCAAATAAATGACATATTATGGTGTTAATGTTATATTTTAAATGATAATATATTTATAAATTAATTATAATATTCTTATAATATTTTCTTTTTACTCTCATACAAATTTATGCTCATTTGGGTTAGTGGAAAACCTCTAAAAATAAAATATGTAATGATCTTATTTTATTAATTTTTAAAGTTATTTTGAAATAAATTATTAGGAATCTTTAAAATATCAATTTTTATCTTTAAATGATTCCATTAATTATGTCTAATAGTTTCTCTAAAGATTCATATATAATTTAAAAATGAATCATTGGTTTTTTCTTTTCTCATACTATTTTTTTAAATAAAATCATTATTTTTATATCTATTACATATATGACCATGATTGGTTCATTGTGTATTTTTAATTAAATTAAATTTGTTTAGATCATATTAACATTCCATTATTATAGATAGATTTTTCCTTAATATTTAAAATTCATAATTTATTTAGGTAATTTAATTTTTATAGGATAGATATTTCTCAGCATGATTAATACATTTTGTACAAATATTTATTTACTGTTTAGAGTTTACATCAAAAATATGATCTCTTAAATTATTTATAAGAAGAAAATAACTCTTTTTTAGGTTTATATAACTATCCAAATTATTCATATGTTAAGATTCTAGATAATTAATGTATCTATTATGTTTATAGGTTCACAAAAATGAGTACTCTTTAATTGATAATATATATCTATCATCATTTATTTTCCACAAAGGTAATACATTGAAATTTTAATTATTAATTTTATTTTATTTCTAGTAATAAAAATTTATTGGGTGGTATATTTGTTTTATTTTATGAATTATAGATATCATTTTATTTACATAAAATCTAATTTTAAATTTTAAAATGATATTTCAGTGTGATTTCATTTAATTGATTTGTTTAGTCAACACAAATTTGACCCACTATAACCCCATTTTTACACTGTTACTATTAACATTATTGTTTGAATTAAAAATGTTGTTGGAATCAATGTTGGGATTAATTTTGAAAAAGTGAACAAATTTATTATTATCATTATGATACCCGTTACTAGGACTAACATTATGTTGATATCCTCATCCTCGATGTTGATGATGGAAATGTTTCTGTTCAATTCATTCGTATAATCAACATTCTCATCCTTTTCATTCACATTTTATTTCTAATATTCCACACACTTGGTGTCATTATCATCAATTTTTGTCCCATTGATATCCTCAATACTGGTGATGATAGAGTTGTACTCATTATTTACATTGAAGGATTCATCCTCATCGTCTTAATGTACATCATCCACATAATCTTGGTTATTGATTTCATTATTTTCATCAGAGCCATGAGAACAAATGATTGTTAATTTCTTATCATATTTTATGGAAGTAACATCATTTTCCACCTCATATTGACATTTTTTGTCTGAGATACAGATTTTATTATATATTTTTTATTGTTAAACCCATCATTTCATTATCATATGCGTGTTAATATCACCATTAACATCTAACTTCTTTGTGGCAACAGTGGTGGTGTCAGCATTATCATCATTGAGATAGTCATCATTGATAATTTTAGTAGTGTTTATGTTATACTTGATATCCTTATTTCTATTTTCATTATCATTTACATCATTATTTTTTCTTCATCATTTTCTATATCAATATTGGTGTTATCCTCATTGTATTTTTCTTCCTTATCCTTATTTTTTTCAAAATAATCCTTTTCATTTTTATTCTAGCTATATCATTTGATTTTATGTTAATAAAATTGGTATCATCCTTATTGGTACTATATTCAGCTATATTAGTGTTTTCTGCATCCTTGGTTTCACTAGAGATGTAAACGAAACAACTAAAGATTACATTTATGGTTAAGTTAATGAAAATAATCTCATTAATAATGATTATAATGATGATTTATTGAATATATTGATGATATTGAGGCTTCCCTAATTAGTGACAATGAATATGAAATTTATTCCATGAAGATGCTGAAAATGATAATCATATATCCATTAATAATGAAAATGATCGTTAGGATAGTAAAAATTACATCAATGATGATGATAATGTTAAAGGAAAAAACCAATTCTTATGATTTTTTTCTATTTTGGAATTATCCACACTAAATATAATGATAAGTATGTTTATGGTGACAATAGAATCAATGCAGATAGTGATTATGAAATCAACATCTATGGTAATGTAGAATCCAAATCCACTATGGTATTCATTAGGTATGGTGATTGTTATTCAAAATATTTTTAATTCATTTTCATTTGTGATGTTATCGATGATGATACAACTATCCCTAATAAATATTTGGAGGAGGAAAATGAAGAGGAAGATGGAATTTTTACCCTATGTGGTAAGGATTCTAATAAAGATGAAAAGAATAAAAATAAATATTATAAAAGTAATGATGATAATGATATGTAAGAGTTTGATAATAACAATTTGGAAAATTGTGGTGAAAAAAATTATAATTAGGAAATGGGAAAAAAAGTATGAATAAGATGAGGAAATGATGATGAAGAAAAATATGTTAATGCTGAGTAAAATATTACTGATATATCTGTTATGAATTATTTCACTACTACCATCACTAAGGATGGAACTTCCATAATGGTTTTAGTGTTAAAATCATAAAAAAAACTCTGGTTAAAGGAATCCATATATTTAACCTTATAAATAAGTTCAATTTAATAAAATAAATTACTTTATGGATCATACTAAATTATTATAAAAACGTATCCTACTATGTCATGTCATTACAACCCAAATATTCATGTGACTAAATTATTCATTATTCTATTCACAGACATATCCTTACATACTACATGAAAATATCAACGAATTCTTCATTATACAATGGAATTAATAACATTATTTTTATTATTCTTCAAAACATTCTCCTCTATATTTATAGATATTTTCTTTTATAGTCAATACATTATATTTATACAATTCTACAAGTCCTTTATATGTATTATTTTGGAATTCATGATACTAAGGATTATAAACTAATCAATTTTATTAGTTAGAGGCCAGTTATTAAATATCTAGATCTATTAGTATCCCTTTAAATCAACTACCTTTAGTATTCAATAGTTTTGTATTTTTCTTTGGATGGTGATCCAATTTCAGGTCAATATTTACTAATCATTTGATGATAGAAAATTCTTCCATATTTAAACTAGATTCTTCATTGTCTTTTAATACATAAAATATATATGTTTACATGAAATTTTTCTCAATAATGGTATGTAGCTATGATAATATAGTTATATTATTTTATTATTACTCAATCATAGAGTTGGTATATTTCTGAACCGGTCAAATGTTGTTGAAGCTTAGATTTGAAGCAAGTGAAATCTTGTATAACACTTATGTCATCGAATCTTAGGTTTTGTTTTATCATTGGTCTTATGCAATAAAAAATGATTCATAAATAATACTTCAAAAATGATCATCAATAATATATTTATTGGTAGTAACCTCAAAACACAAGAAATAAATATAATAAAATAAATAATCATTTTTTTCTCATTCAAATGTCATCATTTTTTATGATTTTTATACACATTACATTAATGAATAAAACAAAACATGTTAAATATTTAATAGAGTTTCAATTATAGTTATTATATTACATGAATCCAAAGTGACAAGAGAAGTGTAAACTATTGATTTATACTCAACACTCTTTTTTCGATATTTGAAAGTTAGATTGATAATATATATATATATATTTATTAATAATTTAGAGTTACATAAAATCATAATCCTTTGAAGGTAATATTTCACAAAATAATGGCCAATAAATTTAAATGTGTATTAATAATATAGGATAAATTATATCATAGGAACAAAAGAATTTGAGTGTAAGAAAACATAAAGTAGAAAACAACTAAAATATAATGGTATTTAATTTTATTCATTTGGATATTTAAATACATTTTATAATAAAATGAAAAAATGGAAGGGTATAATTTTTTTTAAAAAATATACATAAAATATAATATCATGGATCTACATATAATTATCACTATGGGAAGTCAAGGTAAAATAAGTTATGGTGACATGAATCAATGCATTGGAGCCCTCCTCAATCTGATAGATAAGTTAAGAGTATTTCCTTGAGCCCACCAACACAAAGCACGGGGATGGAGATTAATAATATAAAAGACCATATCAATGGGATACATTTTCCAAAATTAATACCTGTAAGAATATACATAGACCTAAAATCCAATAAAACTATTAACATAACATAAGATGTAAAACCCACGACTACAGAAATGCAGGTATTGAAATATTACCCACCATCCAGCTGCGATAGATAAACGATATTTTAAGGTATGTATATGGGAATATAGAAATTCTATTGATATAATTGTAATAATTTTATGGGTAATTGTCATACCCACCTCTTTTACACTATCTATTTTATTAACTTTCTGGGAATCGGGTAGTCCGAGTTGAAGCCCGACTTTAAAATTTCGATATCTTATTTAAAAATGTATGTTTTACCTTGACAGCATTCAACACATGGGAAGAGCATGGTTGAAGTTGCGCGACTTTTCCCGGGTCACCGTGTGACCTTACATTATTAACCATATGAATTTCCTGATGATCAACACGGATATATAAAATTTATTGAATAATAAAATTGTAATAAAATGAAAATATGAAGTTTAATAAAAATTTAAGGAATTATATTAAGGATAATAATTATAATGTTTGAGATTATTATTATTATTATTATCAGTAATGGTGTTAAGAATATATATTTTATTATGTTTTCATTATTAATATTGTTAACATTTTATTAAGTTGTTAATTTTATAATTGTTATTATAAAAATATTAATATCATTAATGGTATTAATATTATTGACATAAATTATTATTTTTATCATCATTAACTATTATCATTAGAATTTTGAATATTTTAATTAATAATAATATCATTATAATTATTCTTGAGGGTATAATTTTTATTAACCTATAATTATTATCCATAATTTAGATTATTATTATTATTAATTTTATTAATATTATTCTTAATTTTTATTTGTTTTTATTCGTTTTTCTTTTGTTTTTTTTCTATGGTTTACAATACCCCCTGGACCTTATTCCCGGCGAATCCCTTCCCCTTTGGTGTTACGCCGCAGCCCCCTGGAACCCTCTGCCCTTAGGCTCACCCTTCGGTGCCCCTCTGCCCTCACTCTCACCCTACGACGCCCCTCTAGCCACCTGCTACTACCTCCCAACTCGGACCCGTCACCCCTAGAACCCTTTCCCCCTTCATCCTGTCATAACTCCCCCCTCCTTGCTACACCAAGCTGCTGCCCGACTCCACCCGCCTGGCTCCCCTTGCACGGTCCTCCTTGCCCGCACTGTCCCTCAAACCAGCCGCCTCCCGACCTACCACGTCGCGCAACACCTTATCTTGGCCGACCTCTTCCCGCCACCCCCATAGTTCCATTCCCCCTCTCCGGCCTGCTCAGATCCACTGCCCTCCGTCTTGGTCGAACAACCACCTCCCCACGGCCCTCCTGCTCTGTTCGGCGACCGCCGCCCCACAACCCTCCACTGAATCTATTTTTGGTTTCTTTTCTTATTCTTCTTGGTTCTTCTAGGTGGTTCGGTGGGTATGGGTTTGTTTAAGTGGAATTTTTGACTCTTGGTTTTGTTCGAATTACTATTTTCGGATCCAATTCAATCCGTATGTGGTGAGCATTTGGTTCGATTTGTGATTTGCACAAGTTTTTGTGATTTCATCTCTCGAGGTAGGAGGTTTCATGCATTTGCCTGTTTTAGATAATTTAATTTGGTGGTTTAGTTAATTTAATATATACTGTGATTTAATTTCAATGGGTGATATCTATTTAGAATGTTTTGGCATGCTCATTTGATGAAATTAGTTTTCCGAAATAGTATAGTCTTGTTGTTTATATGTGTGTTGTTCGTTTCACTTTATAGTTTTTGCAAAATGCGTTTTAAAAATTGTGTTACATGCATGTGTGATGAAAATGCACTTTCTTTAGAAATGATCATGTTTTTAATTTTGACCATGTTGTGGTAAATTCTAAAATTATTTAATCAATTGTTTATATGGTGAAAATGATTTTTTAGAATTGTCGAGTGTGTAATTGATTTTAAAATGGTATTCCTATGTAAAAATTTGTGTTGTTTTGGTGGAATTTTTTCAAGATGGGTTCTAGGAGTTGTTTGGTTGGTGCGTACTTAGTCTTGAAGGGTAATTGAGTTTTGTGTGTTTAAATGTTGGTTTTTTAATGTGTAGTGAATCATTTGGGCATGTTGGATTGGTTTTGTTTTGGTGAAAGAAAGAGAAAAACTTGTTTTGGAAATTGTTTTAAAGCGTGGGTGATCTTATAAAGGGGCATGGCCTTTGTCTTGGTTTTCTTCGACGTGTGTGAAATGAAGAAAAACGGTTTCCTGTAAATAATGGTGGTTTTTTCAAAGCTGTTGGTCTTTGATATGAATTATGATGTGTGTATATTTTAATGATATTTTTTATTCAAAATGGATTGTTTGACATGTTAGATTTGTGGTTCTCTTTTGGTTTAAATTCATTTGGGGGTGTTGTTGAAGTTGTTTTTTATAAGTTGTTATAATGTTTTATTTATTTGTGTAAGAGGTAAAAACCATGTTTGGAAAAAGAAAACAAATGTTTTGAGGCATGTTTGATTTTAAGAGAGATAAATTGAGTGTGTTTTTAGGGTAAAACCATGTTGTGTATTGTAGAAATGTATTATTAATTATTTAGAAGATTTATTAATTTGTGAGTGTTGTGAGAATTATACATTGAAAAGGTTTTTGTGTGCGCTTGGTTTAAAAGGTGTATTTGAGTTTGTTTTTTGTGTAAATCCTTGTAGTGTATAATGGAATTGTTTTATTAAGATTTTAAATGATATATTTTTTAAAATTTTGAAAGTGTTGCAAATTAAATTTAAAATAGTAATAGTGTGCATGTGTTTTTAAAATGGTGTTTGGGTAAGCATGTAGTGGAATTTGTGTGTAATGTCTTGTTTGGTCTGTGATATGAGAAACGATATACTATGTGAATTTGGAACTTGATTGAGCAAAATAGAAAACCTTGGGTATCTAGACGGGTGGACTAGAACGAGTGTGTCAGTGATCTGAAGGGGTATCACCACTATTTCACTTAGCTGGATTGACGATTGCAACACTAACTAAATTTAGGAATGAATGAGGGTAATGGTTTATAATCCACATTTACTGAGGGTAATGGTTTCTATGCCAAGTTTACAGAGGGTTGTGGTGTCTATGCCACGTTTCACTAAGACACAAGGTTCTAGGTTCCCACTCGAGCTAGAGAAACCATAGAGAATTGACCCGCAGTGATCTACTATTCATGGCGTGGTGCCTTCTGTCAGTATACAGAGGACCACTTGAACATGTGGATGTTCTTTATGAACTTTCTCTTCCATTTTAATGTTTTATTTTTGAAATGGGTTTTCTTCCAGTACTCTTTTCTTTTTCACTTACAACCTTGAAATTTTTTCCTTAAAAGCATTTCAAAAGTATGGTCTTAAATAAGCTTGTTAAATTAACATTCTGATGTTGTGGCATGGAACCATTTTATTGGGTGGTATCCTACTAGGCTCTTGGCTCACACCCTATATACACCCTTGGGTGTATGCATATTTTTTTGTCCTTTTTGTATTCTAGGTTGAGGCATTGTGCTCAGCGATGGTGGTTTTGGTCATTGATGGTCTTCTCATGCAGGTTGGTGTTTGTGGAGTTTGGATGATGCACATCTCTTTTTATCTTAGAGGATGGTATTTTAGTTTTTGTTCTCAATCTTGGTTATTTTTCACATTTGGTTTATAGTTGAATTGCGGACTTTAAACCTGTTTATAGTTTAAAGACTTTTTTGATTGTCTGCTTCCAGTTTCAGCTTATTTATATTTTTAGTTGTTTTTATGTATCTTTTTCAGGGTAAATTATTCCAACATGTTATTTTGATAACCGAGCACTTGTTCCATCCTGTGGGGATTGGGAACGCCCTTCGAGATATGTTGTGGACCGAGTCAGATGCCAGTTCAGATGGTTATTTAGCCTGGTTCGTGACAAAATGTTATCAGAGGATATTTTATCTCTTAGATTGTTTTATTTGGGGATAGAGTCACGGTAGACTGATGTTAAGGTTTTCGGGACACGACTCCATGGCTATGAGTTAGGTTCCTGGCTAGCACACCTCATGGAGGGACTCGAGTTACCAAAGTAAGTTGAGGTTTGTGAAATTTTTTGGGTCCATATGGTTAATATTATTTAGGGGAAATGAAAAGGGTGTCAGGTCAGAGGTCCTAGTGAGCACGCAGGGTCTATAATACCATGTGCAGCTAGGGATGTTGTCCAAGAATACCTAATGAGGTGGTGGCGTTATTGGCATATGGGCGCCATCCATATTTCCCAGTCACCCAATAACACTAGTTCCCTCTTACATTGTTCTTCACCTCTTTGTTTTGGATTCATGGAAATCTAATTTTTATGTAAAAATGATTTCTGTCTTGAGTTTTAATTTTTTTTAAGTTAGTATGCAAGCGTTTGGTTAGTGAATTCTTTTGAGAAAAGCTTCGGGAAGCTCTTCCAGTGGTTCCTACAGCATGTTTAGTGTTTTCTTGTGGTATGGCTTGACCAATTGACCAGTTTGGTTGGGTCCATGGTTTTATTTCTTTACTAGTGTATTTCCCCCATCAGGTGTTTACATGTTATTTAAGTGTGTCAACAGGAAATTTTCCATTGGCCGACCCTCCATATAATCAGAGGACTCTCTTCTTGAATTCTAGAATTGAATCTACCTCTCCTTTTTATAACTAAATGGATCCTCTCACAGTGAGATGACAGATGTGAGGGGTGTTGAAAGGAGTTTTGGTCTCTTTGAGTTGCTGAGTCGTCGGGTGTGAGGTTTGACATAGTTGTGTCTGATGTTCCCCCTAGAGACGGTGAAATGAAATCCAACTGGGAAGGGTGAAGGCGGTTCAGATTTATCAGTGTTGACTGATGGTTTTAAAGGTTCGTAGTCCTTTCATCGGTCTCAAGGGTCATGTTTGGTGACATCTAGTAGCATGAGTTCTCTTGAAGAGCAAAGGTGGATTTTGTAGAACCCTCTCAGAATCCCTGTTTTAATAGGAGTGCATCCTCCTCTTAGGGAGTTTTTTTTTCTATCCAAATGGGTGTTTTTATTGTGCATCCTTCTTTCTTAGGTTTCTTAGTTATGGTGAAGAGGTGATGCATGTGCATCATCAAAACCCCAGTGTAGGTAAATGTTCTCTGTGGGAGTTGTTGGATGTCATGTTGTGTTGTGTTTGTTGGTGTTGTTCTAGTTTCAGTATGGTTGCATGTGACACCAAAATGAGAAGATCTATTCGAGAGTCTTCAATACCTGACTATGACGCAAGATATTATTTAAACATCAGGGCTCTAGCCATAGGCCTCGGAGTAAAGCTGGCACTTGGTCAGGAACCCCGAGAGTGTATGTGACCACGACCTTATTTCTGTCATCATTATTGAATGTAAAAAAAATTAATTTTTTTTCTTTGTTTATTCCATTTCGAATGAATAGTTTGGGTGTGTAAGGATTCTGTGACAATGTGGAGGGATGGTCGTCTCATTGCCTTAAGGTCTTAGGGGTTGCATCCAACTGGATGTAATCTATTTAGTGGTATTTATAGGGTATATTGGGTAAATTTGTCTCAAATTTGAATAGTTCTCATCCAGGGATGTGGAGATGTTGGTTTGTCATCAGATGTGGTTTTGACACCCTGGTAGTTGGGCCTGGCCCTCCCCGCCCCTTATGGTGGGGATTTTGGTCCCTGTTTGGAAATTCCCAATGTTTGGTATATTTCATCGATCCTAATATTGGGGAGACCCACAGTGGGTCTCGCTCAAACGTCTCTGGAATGAATTGGAATTGGCCTTTTTCGTAATGGTCGAGAGTCCACCAGGCCTACTCGTGTCAGTTTTCTAATCTTGTATCGGGCGTCAGAAAGTTTCTAATGGCGGGGATCCCCTTTGGACTCTCCCCTGGTGGCATTTTTGTTCTGTTTCTATAGATGACTTGTTGTTTGGTGATAAGAGTATTCCTTGGGCATGGTTGGTCTTGTTTGCTTGTTCCAGTCAAACTAAGTGGTTTTCATTCAATGGTGCTTGAGGTATTTCATCTTGTGAATTTGGATTCTGTGGGTGAAAGAGTTACTTTCCTATATCAATCAATTGGAGGTGTTCTAGATATGTGTGTGTGTGGGAGGGGGGGGGGGGGATGACACAAATCATAAAGTCTTTTTACGAGTTTCTTGAAGTTGTCTTTTGAGTCACTTTCTCTGAGCACGGTGTGTTTGAATTTTTGACTTGATTTTAGTATGGATCCTTTTTAAACCCTATGGAAGTGTTGGTTGCTACTTCGGTGTTCAGCCTTAGTTGTGGAATTCATGGTACGAAAAGTGCTTTGGTGGGGAGAATTTTCACACCCACCAATTTTACACTATTTATTTTATTAAATTTCTGGGCATTGGGTAGTTCAGGTTGAATTCTGACTTTAAAATTTTGAGTTATTATTTAAAAAATATATGTTTTGTCCTTGACATTATTCAGCGCACGAGAAGGGCATGGTTGAAGTGGCGCGCCTTCTCTCGAGTCACTGTGCGACCTCGCCCTGTCCATTGCACGGCTTTCGGGATGATCAATGCAGGTAAATAAATTTTATTGAATAATAAAATTGTAAAAAATGTAAATAAGAAGTTTAATAAAAATTAATGGAATTGTTTTAAGGACAATAATAATATTATTGTTTGAGAATATTATTATTATTATGATTATTGGTAATAGTTTTAAGAATATATATTTTATTAAGTTAACATTATTAATATTGTTTACATTTTGTTAACCCATTATATTTATAGTTGTTATTAAAAAATTAATAATATCATTAATGGTATTAATATTATCACCATAAATTATTATTATTATGATCATTAACTCTTATCATTAGAATTGTGAATATTTTAATTAATAATATTATCATTATAATTATCCTTGAGAATATAATTTTTATTAAGCTGTTATAATTATTCCTATTTTAGATTATTATTATTATTATTACTTTTATTATTATTTTTAAAAATTTCCATTTGTTTTATTTTTTTTTTCATTTCTTATTTTTCAAGGGTTTGTGCTACCCCTGGTCCTTATTCCTGTCGGACCACCTTCCCCTTTGGTGTTACGTCATAGTTCCCCCCTTGGAACCCTCTGCCCTCACGCTCACCCTCTGGTGCCCCTTCGCCTTCACTCTCACCCTACGACTCCCATCCAGCCAGATGCTACTGCCTTCCAACTCGGAACCGTCACCCCCTGGAACCCTTTCCCCACGAATCCTATCACAACTCCCCCTTCCTTTCTACCCTAGTCCATCGCCCAACTTTACCCACGTCCCTCCCCTTGCACTATCCTCCTCGCCCACTCCATCCATCGGATGAGCCACCTCCCGACCTGCCACATTGCACTGCAACTGCTATCGGCCGACCACCTCATGTCTCCCCTATGGTACCCTGCTCCCTCTCCAGCTCGCTAAAACCTGCTGCCCTCATACTCGGTCTGATGATCACCGTCCCGCTACCCTCATGCTCTGTCTGGTGACCGCCACCCCGCAACCCTCAATTTAATCTATTTTCTGTTTTATTTCTTCTTCTTCTTGGGTGTTCTTTGTGGTTTAATGGGTATGGGTTCATTTAAGGGTCATTTTTTACTATTGGTTTTGTTTGAATTCCTATTATAGGATTCAATTCAATCTTCTTGTGGTGTGAATTTGGTTCTATTAGAGATCCTCCCATGTTTTGGGGATTTCTTCTCTCGAGGTAGGTCATTCCATGCCTTGGAATATTTTAGATAATTTAATTTGGTTGTTTAGTTAATTTAATATGATCTATGATTTAATTTCATGGTTTGATCTATGTTTAGAATGTTTTGACATTCTCGTTTAATGAAATTCAATTTCCAAAATATTATAGTCTTGTTGTTTATAAGTGTGTTGTTGTGTAAATGATTGGTTGTGCTTTATAGGTTATGTGAAATGTGTATTAAAATTTGTTTGACATGCATGCGTGATGAAAATTTCATATTCTTTAGAAATGGTCATGTTTTTCATATCAACCTTGTTTTGGTAAATTCTTAATGTGTTTAATCAATTGTTTATATGGAGAAAATGCGGTTTTAGAATAGTTGATTGTGAAAGTGATTTTCAAATGATCATTTCATGTAAAAATTTGTGTTGTTTTGGTTCAATTTTTTCACGATGGCTTCTAGGAGTTGTTTGGTTAGTGTGAACATAGTCTTCAATGGTAATTGAGTTGTGTATGTTTAAATTTTTATATTTTTAATCCGTAGCATATCATTTTGGGCGTGTTGGCTTGGTTTTTCTGTGAAAAGAAAGAGATGTTTTTTTTGGAAATGGTTTTAAACCATTGGTGATCTTATAAAGGGCCTTTCTCATTGTCTTGGATTTCTTTAGTGTGTGTGAAATGAAAAAAATGATTTTTTGTAAATAATTGTGGTTTCTTAAAAGCTATTGTTCTTTTATATGAAAGATGAAGTGTGTCTATTTTAATGGTATTTTTCATTCAAAATGAATTATTTGACATTTTGGATTTGTTGTTCTCTTTTGGTTTAAAAGCATTTGTGGGTGTTGCTGCAGTTGTTTTTTTGATAAGTTGTTATAGTGGTGTATTTAGTTGTAGAAGAGTTGTAAACCATGTATGGAAAAATAAAACAAATGTTTTGAGGCACGTTTGATTTTAAGAGAGATAAATTGTGTATGTTTTAAGGTTAAACCCTTGTTGTGAAATTTATAAATGTATTATTAATTATTTAGATGATTTATTAATTTGTGAATGCTATATAAATTATACTTTAAAAAGGATTTAGTGTGCGCTTGGTTTAAAAAGTGGAATTTTAATTTTTTTGGGTGGAAGGCCTTGTAGCATCTCATGGAATTTTCTATTAAGATTTTTAATGATATATTATATTAAATTGTGAAGCTGATGAAAATTATATATGAAATGGTTTTGGTGTGTGTGTGTTTTTAAAATGGTTTATGGGTATGCACATGGGGTATCGTCCCTATTTCACTTAGTTGGATTGAAAATTGCAACACTAACTAAACATATGAATAGTTGAGGGTCCAATCCATGTTTATAGAGGGACATGGTTTCTAAGCCTCATTTACAAAGGGTCGTGGTTTCTAAGCCATGTTTCACCAAGACACGAGGTTCCATGATCACTAACGCACTTCATTGAGCACAAGGGAAAACCCCAGGTATCTTGGTGGGTGAACATGAACTAGTGCGTTAGTGATCTAGAGGGGTATCGTCCCTATTTCACTTAGTTGGATTGAAAATTGCAACACTAACTAAACATATGAATAGTTGAGGGTCCAATCCATGTTTATAGAGGGACATGGTTTCTAAGCCTCATTTACAATGGTTCGTGGTTTCTAAGCCGTGTTACACCAAGACACGAGGTTCCATGGTCCCACTCGAGCTAGATAAACCTTAGGGGTTTTACCCCTAGTTCTCTATTATTCATGACATGGTGCATTCTGTCAGAATACAGAGGACCACTTGAGTATATGCATGTTCTTTATGAATTTCTTCATCCATATAAAAGTAGTATTTTTGAAATGTTTTTTCATCTTGTGCTCTTTTTATTTTTTACTTTCAGCCTGTAAATTTTTTCCTTAAAATCATTTCAAATGTATGGTCCTAAATAAGCCTGTAAAATTATATTTTTTATATTATGGCATAGAACCAATTTATTGGGTGGTATCCTACTGGGCTCTTGGATCACACCTTACATACACCCTTGAGTGTGTGCATATATTTTTTTTCTTTTGCTTGTTTCAGGTTGAAGAATCGTTCTCAGCGATGGTGGTTTGGGTCATTGATGGTCTTCTCGTACAGGTTGGTGTTTGTGGCGTGTGGATGTTACACCACACTTGTTCTCTTGGAGGTTGGTATTGGAGTTTTAGTTATCTATATTTTTTTTCATCACATTGGGTTTTTAGTTGAATTTTATACTTTAAACATGTTTATAGATTAATGGGGTTTTTTATTGTCTGCTTCTAGTTTCAGTTTACTTAACTTGTTAGTTGTTTTTCAGTCTCCTTTTCTGGGTAAATCGTTCCCATTTGTTATTTTGATACCTGGGCACTTGTGCCAGCCTATGGGGATCGAGAACGCCCTTCAGGCTATGTCACAGATGGGGTCAGATTTCGAGTGAGATGGAAATTTGTCCTAGTTCATGACATGAATCACCTCCCCATAATTGAGTTTCCCAAGTTAGTCTTTTATAGCTCGCATTGATCCCATTTACACACCATCTTCTCATACTCCTCATTTTCCAATATCACATACATAATTATTATCATATTAATAAATAAAAAATATGGGTGGGTAATTATTCCCAAGAAATGGTGGTAATAAAAATATATGGTGGGATAAATCAAATAAAAATTAAATATAGGAAACCATCAAATGAAATCCAGTCATGAGGAAGGATAAGTCAGGAAAATATCATTTAATTTTATGATCCCACTCCAAAATTTCCCCATAAAAAAATATAAAAATTTATATAGAGACACCATATAATTTATATTCCAATATACTATGAAACCACCAAAACTATATCTTACACCTATATGGAATAATTATACCACTTTCATTACCCTAAAAATAAAATAGAATTTCAAAAAAAAATTAATTATATAAGGAAGAAACATCCTTATTCTTGGAATCACCACTATGATTACAAATAATAAAAATACTCATGCATAAATAACTCAATATAAATTCTAAATCCTCTTCAATTGGATTACCTATTAAAAGATGATAGATTTAATGAGTTGGACATACAATCACACTTTTATTCCTGCTGAAACATCATATTCCATATGAAACCGTATGTAAAACTCATTATACAAATCTCACATTGAATGTATAATTTTAGTGGAGGACCCACACCTAAAACAGGGGACATGAATTGTCCAAGGAATATTGGCCCTATATATGGGGTCCCACACCCAATCCTATAAGGCATTTCCCTAACACATCACACATAGTGGAAAGAAACATTGTTTATAGTGTAATAATCAAGGGATTATTTTAAACCCATACCTAATGTGTAATAACCACTCCAATAACATGGAGGTAGGATAAAAAATTTCAACATCCAAAGAACCCATTATTTATTGATGATGTGTTAACTAAGGTAGTACAAAACCCCTATATCACACAACTCCCTACCTCATTTTTGTTTAATTCTAGGAATTAGTGAAAGAAAAACACTAAAAATATATATAGGTTGAGGATCAATTTCTCACTCCCATATGATTCCAATGCATATGAATAATGGTAGAAACATATTACCCTTTCATGACTATAGATGGTCATGATGAATGAACCATATAAAAAGAAAATAAGCAATAACTCACATTCCTTATATAGGTTTCATGCGTGAATCAAGTCCAAAGGATGTATAGGGAGAAATGAATTGACATAATCTATATTAAGACCTAAATGTATCCTATAAAAAACTATACATATGAGGACACTGTATAAATAATTCCATTGATATTATAAATCCCCAAACTTTTTCTCAACAACTAATAAATTTATAGCTTCCATTGAACCATTGAAGGTAATTTCCTAGTTCTCTTGAATAATGTAAATAATTTAGGGAACTATGGTCTCCCATGTATATTATATTAGATATAAAACAACCCAATTTGTTAATAAGATATAAAAATATCATAAATGATACTTAATGGGAATGATGAACCCACTGATCTGATCTTCCCAAAAAAATATGAAAATAAACTATTTATTTTACCTATTATAAATCAAGGGAAAATCATAAAAAAATTAAAAGGATTGTTATGGGCCATTTGGTGGTCTATAAGAATACTAATTAGAATAATTTTATGGATTTGGTGGCCTCCTTATTTACACATAACCATCCAACTGTGGGGAAGGATTGTGAGAATGGTGCAAAGTGTGCCACTAACTAGGTTGGGTCAGAGGGATCTGGACCAGCCCATCCTTGGTACTCGATTGGTTGTTCAATATTCTCATTGAGTCTATCCTGATGATCAACATACACCACCCATGGCATGGAATATTATTTTTAATAACTTTTATTTACCCGAGTTTATTTTTGAGAAATAATTTCGAAAAATTACAATAAAATGTGTTGAGAAGGCATGTGATTCTGAAACCTTTTTTTCCTAGAACAATTCACTAAAACATATTAGGTTTTTAATAGAACATGCACGATACATTTCATAAAATTTGAAACAAAATTTTAATTTGTTTCCCAAATCTGAAATCTGAGGGCACCATTAAACTCAGAATAGTGGCTTTACCCTAGGCATGACCAAACATTGGTCAGTGTGGGACATCTTTAGATAATTCCACCTACGATGCAACCGTAAATAAAATAATTAAATAAAAATATTTCATTTTAATATCCTAATAAAACATAAAAGGTAACACACATTGGAAATATGAGATCATCGTTGAGTTATTATGTGGGTGTTTTCCATATGCTAGAAATAACATTGGTTGGCATGGGATGACTATAAAAGATATTTTTTGTAAGTAAATGACCTTAATTTATTATAAAAAAATTATTTTACTCCTGATGCAGTGACACATATTCTTTTAATACAAAATTTTCATATATATTAGTGTTATCATCATGACCCTAGAATTCCTCAAAGGAAAAGAGAAAGATCTCACTGCAACGATTGCAAATAGAGTAGTGGATCATGAATGACAAACCTCAGATTCAAAATATCTTGCCTACGACAATGACAAGATGATCGTTTTTCATCAGCGATCAAACTGAATCGAGGTAGTTCATCTGTGATTTTATTTATTTTCCTCGTTTGTGAATTCAATGCGTAATGTGGACCAACCGACAAAAATATTATCCCATATATCGATCATTGTTATTGGATGATAATTAGCTATGTAGGGTTCTAAAGGGAGAATGATCTTATGATTATTTGTTCGATTTCAATTATTTTTATATTGAAAATGAAGCACGATCGACATGAACATCGATCAAGGTCGTCTCCTCTTGGTTGCTTTATGCATCTCTCTCCCCATTCTTTTTTCAACCGAGACATTATTTTTTTGGCCCTTGAATTAACATGTTGCGATTGATGGATTGTTTCACACTTTATTCTTGGGGAAACGATACAATATTATAGATATAGGGCCGACATGGAATGATGGAGGTGAGATGATGACATTGACGAATGGAAAGAAGAGGTTCTAGATATATCATTGTTTTAGTGAATTTTTATCAACATAGATCATGAAGTCCACTCAATCCTTTGGAAGTGAAGAACATGACACTATGATCGCAGACGTGTGTTTGTTTTTCTATAAATGGAGAACTAGAGGAGAACCAGTTGCACATGGAAGGGGCCCATATTTTGGCTAATGATGGTATCCGCACATGGAGGAGGTGCATGCCAGTGACATGATAAGGTGGAAGAAGCATCATGAACCATGGATCAGCTGTGGTTGGGGGACCCAGTGGCAGTGGGTACCCCAAGAGCAGGTGGTGGTGGTGGCCAAACTTGGCAGGTAGCGCGACCAAACTGCATGGAGCCATAGTGGGGTCTGGGAACATGGCATTCGATTGCACTGAACTCGGTGGCACTGTGTTGAACTTGTGACAAGGGGGGAGCCACATGGTGAGGCAGACCACATGGACTAGGTGGTGTGGCCAGGGTGTTCCATCCACTACATCAGCCTAGTGGGCCGGGTCCACCCACTCCCAGTGGGTCGAGCCTAGAGGATTGGACTAGACTGTCTTGTACCAGGCCAGATTGGGTTTCCCAAAATGGGTTAGGTCTGTCAGTATGTTTGGTTGTGTCTAATAGGTCTGCTCAGACCCAGACCATACCCAACACAATAATTTCTATAAAACCATTCGTGACATTCAAATTTTTTGTCTTTATGATGATCCATTTGTGGAATTGGGACACCTATGATTAGATAGTCTTTTTGAGATACTGTAAGTGATTTTTTTTTGGAAGTTGGCATACAACGTAATGGGTTGAGGAGTTAGTTCTCCTAGAACAGGAACACTACAAGAGAAATCCTATGGCTAGTAGTGAATTGGTGAATATGTGACTTGGGTTCTACATGACATATCGACACTCCACGCATTACCGACACTCATTGTGTTATGACTTCTATGTGTTACCAAAACTCCATGTGTTTCTGACAATATGTTTGTTACCAACACTCTTTGTGTTACAAACACTTTGTGTGTCACCAAAACTCCATTTTTTACCGACACTCTATGTGTTATCGACACTCTGTGAAATATTGAAACTATATGTCATAGTGATACTGGATGTCTCATGGAAACTATGTAACTTTTTGAGAAACTATTTTTTAGTTGGGTACTTTTGGTAGACCAATTCTATGTACTTCTATCAAATATCTTGAGGAGTGAGATCACTCAAGATGAGCATGCTACGAGCGGAACCACATAGCTAGAAGTGGATGAGACTTTAATACTTGGAATCCATTATGACTATACCTAGACGTTCTTGTTAAATTTTATATAAACATATAACTTTGTTTAGTTGACTATATATTTTTAGTTGTGTTTTTTTTATTTTGTATTTTCGTGTGGTATCTTCTTCAAGGTGTTTCTTTTATGATATACCTTTTTGTTATCGGGGTGTCCTACTGAGTATTGTTTTACTCACCCCTGAACAGGAATTTCCCACACATGTCATGTCTTGTACATATGTTCTAACTATTTAGAAAGTTCTAGTTAGACTAGGACCATATGGTTATTGGTTAGTTCAGTCAGACTGAGGTGTGAACCTACGACTATAGACAGTTGTCTCAGTACCTCTATGTATAGGTTGTTAATTGTGCTGTGTTGAATCTTTTTGTCGATCATGTATTCTGTCCTAGTTATACGTAACTACAATTTAATTTCCTATCCTGCTCTATTGGATTGGATCGTGGTATTCATGCATTTTTTTACATAGTGTATTTACTTTTGAGTATTCTGGGATTGGAGAAGTGTGTGTGTGTACAGATATATAAGAAGATGCCTCCCATTTGTGAAATATTCCTACTTGGGGATAGTTTCCATCCCCTAGCCTATTAGAGGTTTTCTTGGTGTATTCATGGAATGGGACCCTCTACGATGGGTTGTGACTGAGTGGTCTCAGAGAACGTCACTTCTACTTAATGAGGTGGAGTCTGTGAGATTGGTTTGGGGAAACATTTTTAAGTGTTTTGAGTTCAGATTTTAGGCTAGGTACTCTAGTGTCGTTGAGGTGGATGATGTATGAATAAAACATGACACTGGACACCTACTTTTCAACATGTAACATGAAAACACTGGTTGAATAGAAAAATAATGGTACATGCATCATATAAGAATGGGTTGTATTTTCCATGTCCTTCTTGAGTAATCTCACCAGTTATACTATATTAATTGTGATACATATTTTTTTCATACATGATATATTCATGATTCCAGCCAACGAGGTTTCCAAAATAGGATCAAGAGTTCTACCAATGTATGACCAAGCCTCCCAAAGGTGAGCCAGTCATAAAACAGTTTTTCATTAGGATGGTCAGTAGGTGGTGCTTTCTTCTATTGATGAGTTCTTATTCCCACCTCTAGTGGATCAGGTGGATGAAACATTCCAGACAGATTCATGCATTGTTCTGTTGGCACTGAATGATGATACTCATGTTTCAATCATGTAACATAGGATTTTGAGGTAGTGATTTCTTAGATGTAGGGTCATCAAGAGTTACTAATAGCAGGTGCATGACACAATATATAGAATTGGACGTTTCATCAAAAGTTCTAGGGGTGTGCTATTTCCCCAAGGAGGAGTATTTCATATACTGGTAATGTTAAGAGACATTCCATGTGAGATTTTCCCACTGTTCAGGAAGCATTTAGAGAGGGTATTTTTGAACCGCCACAGAAGAGGAAATGGAAAGTGTAGAAAAATCTGTCAGGTAGTGTACGTGGAAGAGGAGAATGGGAAGGAGTTATAGGTAGACAAGGGTTTGGAATGTTACCAACACCACCCCATGTGGTCTATACCAGACTCATATATCTAGAGGGAAGGGGATGATATAGATACATGAGAACAATGACTATGACCCCAGGCCTCTAAGAATGGTTAAAGGTACGATATGTGTCTTTATACTTTATCAATGGTATTGAAAGACACTTGTGCTATTGATTTCTATTCCTAAACATTTTCTTGTTTGATACATTGATATTCTGGTTAATCCATTAACATGAAACTCACATTTATAGACGTGTTTTGGAAGTGACCCAATGATCACACATTGGTGCCGATAGTGTTACCTGAATCTTAAAGGTGAGAGTTTTGATTGGGATCTCATGGTAGTTACATCAAGGCCTTATGATGTCATTCTTGTTATGGTCTATTATCCACAATTCATACTCAGATTCATTGTTTTAGGAAAAGGGTGTTGTTTATCTATGATAATACAACTAAATTTCCTTTTTATCACCAAAATGGAAATCCTTGCAGCTCAAGATGGACTCAGACATAGTAGGGTGCAGTCGATTACTCTACAGTTGGAAATCCGATCCCTTAGTGCAGTGAATGTTTTGAGTCCTCAATTTCTTGTAATGGTGGTGGAATATAAAGACTTCTTCCCTAATGATTTTCTAAGTTTTCCTCTTCACCGAGAGATAGAATTTTGTATTGATCTACACCCTGAAATGATACTAATATCTATAGTAGCTTATAAGATGGTTTCTGCAGATCTTTATGAGATAAGGGTTTATTTGGAGGAAATGCAGAGTAATGGATTCATGAGACCCAATGTTTCACCCTTGTCAACCTCAAGGGGAAATCACAGATAATGTACAACTATATATGACATAAGAGAAGGAGCATGTGAGATACTTCAAGATATTTCTGGACACACTTCGAGAACATCAGCTTTATGGGAATTTCTCGAAGTGTATTTCATGGATTCGAGAGGTCCTTTTTTGGGCCATGTCATATCAAAGACCGGAGTTTCAATAGATCTAGAGAAGGTTGAGGTAGAGTTTTAAGATCTCTCCCCACTTGAGTTTTCTAGAGTAGGGAGTCAAGTACGTTTTTTTGTTGCATCAGGAACCAGTAATTGTTTTGTCTTGATGAATTGGAAATTAGGGATTTTCTATGTTTCACGATAGTTGAAATCAGACAAGCAGAACGACGCGACCTCTGATCTTGAGTTAGTAGTTGTAGTCTTTTCATTGAATATTTGGTGGTACTAATTGATGGGATATTAGTTCATCATCTCATTTGACCACTATTTACTTATGTAAATCTTCTCTTAGAAGGATTGTAACATGAGATAGATGTGATGGATAAAATTACTCATCTTTATGGAAGGGATTGTATTAGGTGTTTGGAACTCAGTTATGTTTGGGCACCACATTTCATCCCTAGGTGGATGACTAAACATATAGGACAATTTAGGTTCAAAGGACATGTTTCTGGATTTTATTTTATGTTTTTTTTGTATTTTGGAGGATCGATTACCTTTGATGGAGTTTATGTACACAAACATCTACCCGTGCACCATTTGTATGACACCATTCGAGGCTCTATATGGGCGAACCTATAGGTCACCACCATATTGAGTTGACCAAGGAGAGTCTGCACTCATGGACATAGAGATGTTAAAGGAACCCATAGAGAAGGTGCAGGTTATCTAGGAGTGTATTAAAGTAATAGATATCCATTAGAAATCTTATGTTGATAGAGAACATATGCCTTTGGAGTTCAAAGAGGGAGACCACATGTTCCTTCGGGTCTCTCCTCAATACAGGATATAGATATTTGGATGGGACAAAAATATATCTATGAGTTTCATCATTCATTTCCCGAAAATGTGTATATTTGGAAAGGTGGAATACCAAATGGCTCTACACCGGTAGTTAGACCAGGTACATGAGGACTTCTACGTGTCTCAACTAAGGAGATACATGCATGTTCCATTGCAAGTTATTGACTAGGGATACAATTTCTAAAAACCCATTGGAGGTCAAGGATTGAAATAACGGGATACATCATTGGTGGTTTATTCCTCTGGTGTGCATTTGGTGGCATCATAGGAATCTCCAGGAGAGCACATGGGAGTTTTAGTCTTAGATTCCAACTCAATACCCTCAATTTTATAAGTATATAATTTTTTCTTTTAGGGATTTAAACCCATAAGGTGTGGATAATGTAATGACTTGAATTTTTATGAATTTTTTTATATAAATTATTTGGGAAAATATCGAGACCTGGCCCTAACATAACATTCGATTCCAGGACACGGTGTTCCCAGAATGATTCGCTAAAAAAATAATTTTTTTAACAAAACGCACACGTGGATTTTTATAATAGGTTAAATAAATTTTAATGGTTTTCCCAATTTAGAAATCCAAGGGTTCTGTTGAACGCATAACAATGTATTTACATTAGGTGTGACATAGACCTAGTAGGTGTGTGTAATGTATTAAAAAAATCCACCAGGGATGTTACCATAAGTAAATTAATAAAATAAAATAATTTTATTTTTTAATCCTAATAACTCATAAAAGGTTACTTGAATTGGAATTCTGATACCATCATTGAGTTCATAAGGGGATGTTTTCCTTAGGCGAGGCCTAACATCAGCTGATGTAAGCTAGATATGAAAGATACATTCTAGATGTAAACATACATTAAATATTTTAATAAAAATATTTTATTATTGATTTAGAGATTAGTGTTATTTTCATACAAGTTTTTCAAAGAATTCAATGTTATCATAATAGACCTGTAAATCTTATTAGGCAAGGAGATGGAGCTCTGTACAAAAAACACTAAAAGGATTGGGAAATCAAGAACGATGAACTACATATTTGAAAGATCATGCCCACAACAATGAAGTGGCAACTATTCTTTGTCGGTGATCGAACCAAATCGAGGTAGGGAATTTTTTATTTGATTTAAGTTCCCCATTCATGATTTCCTCGATGAATATTGAAAAATCATCAAATATATTACCTGTGATTAGGTCATTATTCCGAGATAGGATTTACCATTGTTTTGTATTGGTGTGTGAATGATCTTTTGATTATTTGTTGGATTTGGTTTTTTGTTCTAATGGTGAAAAAACCATGATCGACACAAAAATCGATCAAGGTTTAATCCTCTTGGTTGATTTATTATCCTCTCCCCTTGTTCTTCATTTGTTGCAGATATTAATCAGATTTCTTATGAGATGACATGTTACGATCGATTGATCATTGTGCACTCGATACTTAGTGAAATGATGCGATATCGAATATATGGGTTTGGAAGGGAAAGACGAATGTGTGACGACAACCTAGGCAGACAGATCAAAGTGGTTTGGGTGATATCTTTTCTAGAGTGACGTTTCATTAGAATGAATCGTGATGTCGATCCACGCATAGGGTACTAAAGAACATTACCCGGGGATCGCATACGTGCATCCGTTTTAAAGAATGGTGCACCAGAAGGGAACAGGTGGCCTGTGGAAGGCGGCCACCAGGGCACTAGAACTAGCGGCGACACATGGTTGCAGCCACATGCGGGGTGTGGTTCACGCTGGTGGTGCACTGTTGTGGAAGCATATGCATGAACTTTGACTTACCAGTTGTTGGATGAGCCTGCGGCAGTAGGGGCTGGGGGGGGGGGGGGGGGTAGGTTGCGGTGCTTAAATTGTAACGACCCTAAATTTTAAATAATATTTCTTTCATAATTTTGTGTATTATTTAATTTTGTACTCAACAAAACTATATCCTTTAATTAATGAAGTGACTAAAATTAAAATAATTCCACTAGGTTTTGATTGTTATATTACCACTGGTCAATATGATCATTGGTTAGTATGACCGCTGGAAAATAAATTCTTAGTGTTATGATTATTGTTTATAAATACATTTTATCACGGTTAATTAACATTGAAAGAAGAGTTGATGGCCTCATCCAGTAGACTCGGTCCATACGAATCCCATCTGTCAGAGCTTAGGAAACTGGTTGCATCAAAAGGCTTTGCTCTGGACCAAGACCAAGCCGAACTCCAACATGTGATTCTTAGGGAGAATCTCCTATGAGAGAAGTTCAAGCTGATAGAAATAATCACTCATCCAATATTTTCTGAACCTCCCCAAGATTCTATAACCATAGCACATCTTTCACTTAGGTCCTCTTCAGGTGTTATAAGGGGATATGTAACGACACCTTATTTACATTGTGTAATCCAATTTTATAAATAAAATTTTTATTTATTATTATCTTAATTTTGTGAATTTCAAATGACCGGATAAATATAGGACAAAGTTTTATATTATTGATGAATTTTGGAAAAATGATATTTTAAAACAATTTTTTGTATACTTTAATTAATTAATAGTGTATAATTATATTTTAAAACATGGTCTTCTACAGTTGTGACCAATAATAAATTTAAAGTCTAATAAGATCAACAAAATTATTAGTGAAGAGTAAAGTATGAATAGTAATATTATCCTTATGAATAGTAATGTGAAAAATGG
Source organism: Viscum album (assembly GCA_963277665.1). Classification (NCBI taxonomy): domain Eukaryota; kingdom Viridiplantae; phylum Streptophyta; class Magnoliopsida; order Santalales; family Viscaceae; genus Viscum; species Viscum album. Next base: position 561,935,458 of record OY728142.1, on the reverse strand, counting down.
AATAGTAACCTCACTAAAGAAAGTATAAATATGATTTAGGTATCTTGAATGGTGAAGTGATATAATAGAATAAGTAAATAACTATTTTAGAAATTATTAGTTAAGTATTTCTATTTATTGGGTAAATAGAGTTTTTACATTTAAATTAAAAATCTCTTAATTAAAAAATTATTTTCATAAACTAGAGCTTATTTTTGAATTCATAGAATCTATTTTAGGTTAGAGTATATTTATGATATTTTTATAAAATATTTTGTTTTTCGGTGAATAATAAAATTATAGTTTTGAGTTTCTATGTGGTTAATGAAATCATTAATGATTTAATAATGATGTAATCATTCTGGTCAACTTGTGAATAGTAAGATATATTATGATGTGTAGCAAGTGGCCAATACCATGGGAAAATACCAAGGGCAAGCCCATAGTTTTTCAAATACCACCGATGAGGTGTCCCTTGGAAATTAATTATATATTCCCTCTTCTTTCCTATAAATACCAAGCCATTACCTCATTACATTCATTCCAAAGTCCATCTCAATGATGATATGGTACTTTTACCTTCCAAGGAGTCCTCCCTAGGTTCCCTCATGCCCCCAAGGTCCCAAACTTTGAGCTTTTTAAGTCACTCGTCAATGTAAGGGAACCTTTTACCCTCCTCTTTTAAGTCATGAATTCATTTATGTTATGTCTTATAGTTCCTATTTCATTATGTATGGGTATGTTCTTCTATATCATTATTGCGGTCCAATTTATGCCCAAATGATGAGATACCCTTTCTACTCTCATCAACTGGTTTTCTGGATTTTTATGTGATGTTGTTAAGTTGACAATTTTTTTGTAAAATAAATCTCATTTTCTAATTTATTTCAAATTTCTTTTTCATGTGGTATGTCATTAAAATATCAACTCCATGATCTTATTTCTATTTTATTCTATCCCTCTACTATAAAATGATATCTTTATTGATGGTAGAACCTTTTTCCCTCTTTTTTTGTTTTCTAAAACCATGTTATATAGATGTTATCTGCTTAAGTTTTGTCTCAAAATTTATCTCTCTTTTTTGTCAATAAATTATTTTATCTTATTTATGTGAATAACTAGAACTATTTTGTTTCTATGGGTATTCATAAAGACATAAAAATTATAATCTGGATTCATGAATTTACATACATATTTCCCACATTCCCTTCCATGATTTTTAAATGACATAATGATAATGTTTTTAAACACTTTTTAAAAATTTTTGATTTTGATATGAAACCCATTTCTTTTATTCGCTTTGGGTTATTTTTGAAATGTTTTTTTATGATATATGTGGCTCACATGAAAATAGAGACATATTAAGGGTGCACCCTAATTTCTTTTCAAATCATTGGGTAAAGAATTTAATCTCTATAAATGACAAGATTTTTGATACCTTGGTGAATAACCTTGGTAATTTTATGACACCATGGGGATGAACCTTGGTGATATGTTCATGAATGTATAAATTATATGTTGTAGCCACTTTTTAATGTTATGGATCAAGTTTTTTTTATGATATGCTTATACTTCTATTGCTCATATGTTTTTCATCAAGTTCTTATTGATATAACAAGTAAATAGATTCATTTTCTTTCCTTACTAGGCCTTCACGTCAACCTTTTCTTTGATGTATCTCCAAGATATGAGATTCATTAGCTATACATATGATGAACATTTCAAGTGTAATTTAAAGTGGAATTAAAATAGGGTTTTATTTTTTCAAGTATATTGTTTCAGATTTCCAAGATAGTAAACTTTAATGGACCTCTGTTTTTAAAATGTAATGAAAAGTTATGTAATAAAAAGGTTGGATTCCATTGTTCGTATCCAATGATAGTGTAGTTATTTATTGAAATTAGGCTATTAAAGGTTTAATAAGAGCCCTATATAAATGTTTAAATATTGGTAAACTTCCTATTATTTTGGTTAAATATTAATTAAGTGGTTTCAAATAAATAAATCCATGTCTGGATATGATCAAATGGATGTGGCTCTGCCACAAATATACCTAGGAGTGAAAACTCCGAAAAGGAGTTTCATGCTTGACACAAGGTATCCTAGTACATGACAAAGGACCTTGTTTCACTCCTTGTTTGACACTCCTGGGTGATATGTTTGGTCAATCACATGCTTTTTATGAATCATTGTGAAGGATTTATTGAGAAATGTAATTATTTAAGCATGAAGTTTTAAGACATGAAATCCTGTATAGTTAAAATATTGGTAAATGAAATAAGATTCTAACTAAGGTATAATTATTTCAGAAAATGGAGGGCAATAGGATGAACTGTGCAAATATTGACCACAATGGACAATGCACTAACAACCCTTTGATGGAAGCTGAAATGGAAAATTTCATGAGAATGATGAACTAACTAACTCAAGTTATGGGAAATAACTTGAATCAAGATGAGAGACCGATCTAACTGTGAATGGAACAATATTCTATTGAGTATATTGTGCGTCAATGACCAAAAACCTTCAGTGGATCTACCGACCCATTGATTTCTTAATAGTAAATCACCACTATCGAAAAGATATTTTCTATGCTCCACTGTTTGAATCAAAATAAGGTCACCCTGACTGTTTACCGCATAGACGGAGAAGCTAATAAGTGGTGGGAGCTGATAGAAAACACAAGGCCAAGAGTGGAGGTTGAAGATATGTATTGGGATGAGTTCATAGGGATTATATTTAGTAATTATTTCCCTCATTCCATGAAAAAAATAACGGAGATGAAGTTTCTTGAGCTAAAACAGATGGAGAATGAATCTGTGGGACGCTACACGATGAACTTCACAAGGATTTTACATTACTCCTGTAGCTTTGTAATGGATCCAAATGGTAAGGTTGACAGATTTTTCAATGGATTGTGACCTCATCTGCAGAATAATATAGCCAACTAAGACTATAATTTCTATGAGGAGATCGTGCGGAGTGCGATGACAGTTTATCTAGAGTTTGGTGAAATGCCATTGTATCATAAATCCAATGACAAGAAAATATACATGGATCCAAGATTATGGATGAATTTTGATCAGGGGAGAGGAGGAATGAAAGTGAAAGGTCCCATTTGTAATAAATGTGGGAAGAATAATTCAGGCAACATAATACTCAGGAGTGGGATGTGCTACAAGTTTGGAAAATATGGCCATATCGCAGGAAACTATCATAGTAAGGTGAATCCCCAACTCCCAAAAACTAACGACAAAGGGACAATGGTGCATACCCTACCTAATGTTCAATGCTATAAGTGTGGAAAAATTGGGTACACTTCCAATCAATGTCCAAATCTAAGGGAGATAGAGGGGGATCACCATCAGCCTCATCATTGTCCAAGGGAGAAAGGTCGTACTTTTGCAATCACTATGACTGATGTTGAAGCACCAAATGATGTGGTGGAAGGTACTCTTGTTGTTCTCTCAAAGCTCACAAGTTCATTGTTAGATTAGGGTTCTAATATTTTTTTTATTTCCTCCATGTATTCAAAGAATTTATAATCAACCCCTATATTGTTAAGAGTAGAGTTATCAATCAAGACTCTTGGTGGGATAATCCATCAATCGTTAGTGTCTAGAAACTCTTTTATTTACATTTGCGAGGCCAGTCTGATAAAAAATATAGTAGTCATTCCCATGATGGAATTAGACATTATACTAGGGATGGAATTACCCTCAAAGTATAATTCTAATAACAAATGCAGAACCAAGGAAATATTTATAGTCATGAATGGAAAACCTATAGTTATCTTCCAAGGAGAGATATCTCAAACTGATCTTGGTCAAGAAGAACCACCTATATCTATCTTTATGGTGTTGATCAGTGAAGAAGAAGAAGGAAATGGGAGTTAAAGGATAGAAAATATCCCCATCGTCCAGGAATATGTTGACGTATTTCCTAAGGAGTTACCCAGAAATACCCCATAAAGAGAGGTAGAGTAATCCATTTAACTCATACATGGATCTCATCTGATATCGCAAACCCTGTAAAGGATGGAAAATGTGGAGCTGGAGGAATTAAAGAAGAAATTCCTTGATCATTTGGAAAAGGGGTTTATTGGTCCAGGTGTGTCTCCATGGGGATCACTTGTTCTCTTTGTGAATAATACATATGGATCAATGTAGTTATGCATTGATTATAGAGAACTGAATAAGTTCACAGTGAAGAACAAATACCCTCTCCCAAGAATTAATGACTTATTTGACCAACATTGTGGGTCTCAATTCTTCTCTAAGATTGATCTCCGATCTAGTTATCATCTACTATGGGTGAAGAAAGAAAATATTCCTAAAACTACCTTCCAATATAGATATGGTCATTATGTGTTTGTTGTTATGCCCTTCGGACTGACTAATGCACATTATATTTTTATGGATATATTGAATATAGTCTTTAAGGACTACCTTCATAACATTGTGGTAGTTTTTAAGGATGATATTTAGTTATATTCTAAGAGTCAAGAGGAGCATGAGGATCATATAAGGATTATATTTCAAACTCTGTGGATGGAGAGGATTTTCAGAAAGTTCATAAAATTTGAATTTTGGTTAGAACAAGTATCTTTTTTGAGGCACATTGTTACCAATGAAGGAATAACACTTGACCCTGTAAAGAAAAAATTTGTAGGGAATTGGCCTCATCCTACGACAATAACTGACTTTCGTACATTCCATGGATTAACGGGATATTATAGGAGGTTTGTCAAAAAAAATTCATGACTTTTTAATCCATTAACTATGTTAAATTGAAAAGGGTTCTGGTTCATCTGGATAGAGGAGTGTGATGAATGATTCTAATAGAAAAAGAAGAGATTGTTTATTGTACCCATGTTAGCTCTTCCCTCAAGTGTAAAAGGATATGTTATTTTTATCAATGCATCCTTGAAAGGGCATGGGTTCATCCGCATGAAAAATTAAAAAGTCGTTGCTTATTCATATCGACAGTTGATGAATCATGAGTAGAACTATCCTACTCATGATCTGGAGCGGGATGCAGTCTTTTTTTCTCTGAAGATATTGAAGCACTATATTTATGGGGTGAAATTTGATATATACACAGACCATCAAAGTTTGAATTATATTTTTACAGAAAAGGAAATGAACATGATACAAAAGAGGTGGTTAAAACTTTTTAAATACTATGATTGTTCAATTAATTATCATCCCGGAAGAGAAAACAATATCGTAGATGTATTAAGTGGGAAAGACCCAGTTGATCTTTACATGATGAGGATTCAAAGAGATCGTTTGATCAATGACCTAGTAAAGCTATACATGGTAATTATAAGGGAAGGGACATCATCAACCCTAACCCAAATGATTTATCAACCGTCATTTTTAGAAAAGATCAAAAAATCTTAGAAAGAAGATACTTTGTTACAGAAGAAGTTTGAGGCGGTGAAGGATGGGAAGTTTCCTAAGTTTAATAATGATTAAGAAGGTGTAAGAAAATTTTGTACAAGACTATTTGTTCAATATATTCTAGAAATAAAGAAGGAGCTAATGGATACTGCTCATAACTCTACATTCTCTATACATCCAGGAAGCACAAAAATGTATAGACACCTCCATGATCATTATTGATGGGATAATATGAAAAGGGAAATTTCTGACTACACTTAAAGGTGCTTGGTATGTCATCATGTGAAGTCAGAGTGACAACTTCTTAAATGGGTATTGCAACCACTACCCACACTTTCCTGAAAGTGGGATGATATCACTATTAACTTTGTCACTAGTCTTGAGAGAACTTCCAAAGGAAACAATGAAATATGGGTTATTCTGGATCATCTCACCACGACTACCCATTTTATCTCCATTCAAGAAGATATCTCTCTTGATCAACTTTCTAGGATTTACATAAAGGAAGTGGTAAGGCTACATGGAGTTCCACATTCTATCATATCTGATCGCGATCAAAGGTTCACATGAAAATTCTGGAGAAGTCTTCAACATGCTCTGAGAACTGAATTGAATTTCAGTATGGTGTATCACCCCAAAAATGATGTCCAATCTCAAAGGACTATTCAAACACATGAGGATATGCTGAGAACAAGCTCAATATAATTTAAAAGTGGATAGGATCAACATCTCCATTTAGTTGAATTCTCTTATAACAACATCTTCCACACGAGCATTCAAATGGAACCCTATGAAGCTCTATATGATCTGAGATGTAGAACTCATACATGTTGGCATGAAGATGGTGAGAGAAAGCTTCTTGGCCCCGATCTTGTTCAAGAGATGACAGAAAAAGTCTAAGCCATCCAGCAACACGTTAAGGCTACTTAGAGTCAGAAAAAGAGTCATGTCGACAACCGTCTAAGGGATATTGAGTATGAGATTAGTGACAATGTCTTTCTTTGAATTTCACCTTGCAAGAGAGTCACGAGGTTTGGGAAAAAATTGAATCTCATCCGTAGGTACATTGGCCCATATGGAATCCTTGATCGTGTAGGAGCAGTGGCCTACCGGCTTGAACTTCCTCCAAATCTAGCATAAGTTCATGATGTCTTCCACATATTCGTTTAGATGATGTACATACACGACGCTTATCATTTACTAAATCCAGAGGTGGTACAACTAGAACATGACCTCTCTTATGAGGAGCAACCGGTGCAGATCATGGATCATAGAGAGAAGGTTCTATGCAACAAGACTACCCACCATGTAAAGCTGTTGTGGAGGAATGAAAAATATGATGAAGCCATGTGGGAATTAGAGGACTCTATGAGGTAGATGTACCCACACTTTTTCTTTTATGTGGGTATGAGTTAAAATTTTGGGGAATAAATTTCTTAATGGGCGAAGAATGTAACGACCTAAACTTTTGAATAATATTTTCTTTCATAATATTGTGTATTATATTATTTTATACTAAACAAAACTATATCCTTTACTTAATGAAGTGAGTATAATTAAAATAATACAACTCAGATTTTATTTTATAGGAATTTTGGTCAATATGACCATTATAAACTTAATTCTTAACGTTATGATTATTGTTTATAAATACAAGTGAACATGGTTAATTAATACAAAAAGAAAGGATGATGGCCTCATCCAGTATACTCAGTCCACACGAAGCCCATCTATCAGAGCTTGGGAAGGAGGTTGCATCACTGGGCTTTTCTCTAGACCAATCGAAAGACGACCTCCAACATGTCATGCTTGAACGGAATCGCCTATAGAAGAATTTCAAGCGGAGAGAAATTACCACTCGGGCAATGTTGTCCGAGCCACCCCAATATTCTATCACCATAACACATCTTACACTTAGGTCTTATGTAGTTGTTATAATGGGATATGTAACGAGACCTTAAATAAGTTGTGTAATCTTTTTGTATAAATAAAATTGTTATTTCTTATTATTTTAAATTAGTGAATTTCAAATGTCTGAAAAAATGTAGGATGAAGTTCTATAGTATTGAAGAATTTTAGAAAAAAGGGTATTATAATATATTTTTGTACAGATTAATTAATTAATAATGTAAAATGATTTTTAAAAAATGGTCTTCTATAGTCGTGACCAATAATAAATTTTGAGTCTAATAAGATTAACTTAATTTTTCGTGAATAGTAAAGTATGAATAGTAATATAACCCTTATGAATTTTAATGTGACAAATTGAATAGTAACCTCACTTAATAATGTATAAATATTATTTAGGAGTCTTGAATAGTATCGTGATATAATAGAATATGTAAATAACTATTTCAAAAATTATTAGTAGAGTATTAGTATTTTCAGGTAAATATTTTTTTACATAAAAATTAAATATCTCATAATCAAAAAAATATTTTCATAAAATGGAGGTCATTTTTGAATTCAGAGCATCGATTTTAGGTTAGGGTGAATTAATGATATTTTTATAAAATATTTTGTTTTTCGGTGAATATTAAAATTACAATTTGGAGTTTCAGTGTGATTAATGAAATCACTAATGATGTAATAATGATCTAATCATTCTAGAAAACTTTTGAATAGTAATATATGTTATTAGTTTTCCCAAGTGTTCAATACTATGGTAAAATACCATGGGTAAGCCCATGGTTTTTCAAATACCACCGATGAGATGACCCTTGGAAATTAATTAAATATTCCCTCACTTTTCCTGTAAATACCAAGACATTCCCTAATTATATTCATTCCAAATACTCTTCAATGTAGATCTTGTTTTTTACCTCTCAAGGAGTCCTCCCAAGGTTCCCTCAAGCTCCTCAAGGTCCCAACCTTTGAGTTTTTGATGTCACTCTCCAAGGTAAGGGAACATTTCACCCTTCTATTTTAAGTCACGACTTTCTTTATGTTATATCTTCTAGTTTTCATTTCATTATGTGGGGTATGTACTTATATATCATTATTTCTCTCCATTTTATATCCAAATTATGAGATACCCTTTCCGCTCTCATCAACTGATTTTCTAGATTTTAATGTGACATCGTTAGGCTGTCAAATGTTTCGTAAAAGAAATCACATTTTCTATTTTCTATCATGTTTCCTTTTCCTGAGGCATGTCATTAAAATATCCACACCATGATCTTATTTCTATTTTATTCTATCACACTTCTTTAAAATGATTCATTTATGTTTGGAGACCCTTAAACCCTATTTTTTTGTTTTCCAAAACAATGTTATATAGTTGTTAGGCTGTAGAAATTTCGTCTCAAAATTGTTCTCTCTTTCTCTCAAGAAATTTTCTTATCTTATTTATGTGAATACCCAAAACTATTTCGTTTCTATTGGTTTTAGTAATGATGTAATAATTAGATTCTTGATTCTGGAGTTGATATACATGTAACCATCATTCCCTTCCTTGGGTTATAAATGATATAATGATCATTTTTTAAACACTTTTTAAAACATCTCGATGTTGATATGAAACCCATTTATTTTATTTACATTTGGTTATTTATGAAATTTATGAGTATGATCTATGTGGAACACGATAAAAAATAAATACATATTAACGGTGTGCCCTGATAGCACTCCAATGCAATGGGTAATAAATTTAATCTATAGAAATGACAAGCTTCACCATACCTTGGTGAATAACCTTAGTAATTTTTATGACACCTTGGGGAAGAAACTTGGTGATATAATCATTGGTGTATAAATTAAATTTTTTAGCTACATATTCAAGTTATGGTTCAAGTTCTTTTCATTATGAAATGCATCTACTTGAATTTCTCATATTCTTTTCAACAAGTTCTTATCGATGTCATGAGTAAACTGATTCACTTTCTTTCTTTACTGGGTATTCTGCTCTCCCTTTTCATTGATGTATGTCTCTTGGTTATGAGATTTAGTAGTTATACATTGTATGAAATATTCAAGAGGATTTTCAAGGTTATTATAAGAGTGTTTTATGTTTTTATATATTTTGTTATAGATTTTGAAGACACTAGACTTTAAAGGTCCTCTGTTTCTAAAATGAAATGTAAATTTCAGTAACAAAAAGGAGTGATTCCATACAAATGGCATATGTAGTGATGGCCTAACTACACAAGAGACGTAGATGGACCACATGGAGACACGACGACAGGGGCCGCAGTGGGGATCAGGTACACATTGGACGACCATGTTGAACATGGTACCACCACATTGGCTAGGCAAAATAGGTTGAACCATGCGGTCAAGGCACACCAAGTGGACCCGGGGGAACAACTAAGGTTGACAATGCCCAATGGACCAAACTAGCCCACATGCAGAGGGTCGTACCCAGATGGCCAGCTGATCCAGCAGTCCAGTAGGTTCAACATAGTGGCATTAGTCAAGCTAGAAGATTAGGCCAGACTGAATGAGCCCAGACTAGGCTGGGTCAGTCATCCATATTGGGTTAAGTCAGTCAATGGGTTGGGATGGGTCTGATAGGTCAGTTTGGACCTAGACCGGACCCAATTTATACATTTCTATAAATATATTTGTAACATTCATACCATGTTTCCATTTGATGATCCATTTTTGGTATTGGGACCCTTGGGATGAGAGGGTCATTTTAATATACTCTATGTAAATTTTTGTGGAAGTTGGAATAAATACTAATGCCTAACAAAGTAGGTTCTTCCAATATAAGTGTGCTGTGAAAAGAATCATGTGGTGGGATGCATGACTTATCGACACTATGTGAATTACCAACACTACATGTGTTACCAAAAATTCATGTGTTATAGGCAATCCATGTGTTATTGATACTTTGTGGGTCACCGACACTCAGTTTTTTATAGACACTCAATGTTCTAATGACACTACATGTTTTACTAACACTTCATGTGTTAACAAAACTCCATGTTTTAGTGAGACTGGATTTCTCAAGGAAACATTGTAATTTTTGAGACCATAGTGTTCTATTGGGTAATTTTGGTAGATCTATTCTATGGTATATTATTAGTTATATCAAGCAGTGATATCTACTAGGATGATCATGATACGAGAAGAACCATATAGCTGGAAGTGGATGAGGCTTTGAGGCTTGGAATTCGTTTTGAGTATAGTTGTATGTTCATGTTATATATAATATATACATATTCCAATGTTTATATGACTATATATTCCTAGTGTTGTTTTCCCTTTGTGGTATCTTCTTTATGGTGTTTCCTTTATGGTATTCAATAATGTCTTTTGGTTGTCATCTTGAGTATTGTTTTTCCCCAGCCCACATGGGATTTTTCCACACACGTCATGTATTTTGTAGATGTTCGACCTTGTTATCATGTTCTAGGAGGTCAAGGAACAGACAATGCTTTGTGTTCTCAAAAAAACTCTGGTGTGCTCCTACTACTACAGATAACATTCTAAATACCTTTGTTTACAAGTTGGACTTTGGGGTTTTCAGACTCTTTTTGGGAGGCCTGTATTCTAGCCAGTTGTACTTTACTACACATTACATTCCTGGGATCGCCTTAGGCAGTTGTTTGGACTGATGATGGTGATGATAGAGTTTAAATCATTTAGGGGATGTTGGAGAGAGGCTAACCAGGATGAGAAAATGAGGGAGTCAAGGGTGATGTGATGATGTGATGGTGGTGAATTGGATTTGTAAGAAATATGATGATGGCAGTGAGGTGATGTGGTCATCAATGGTGATTCTCGGGTGGCACGTCTTCTTAGTCGATGCGGGATTTGTGGGATTTGTTGTGCAGATGATATCTTTTTAATTTTGAAACAGGTGAAGTTGAAGGTCTTGGTGCGGTGTATTCTTCTATGTTATTTCGATATTTGAACTCTTTAACGTGCAAGGCGATTTTTTACTAGATAAAGTTATGTAGGTTCCCTCTTTTCCTCAAAGTATGTTTTCAATAAAAAATAGATCGTGGATATAGTCATATGCATGCATTTTTTTAATTACTGCTTTTACTTTTTAGTATTTTGGGAATCAAGACGTATGTGTGTGTACATGTACTTAATACAATTCTTTTAATTCTTGGGATAGGCCTACTCGGTGCTAGTCAACAACCCCTGGCCTATCGGAGGATGGCTTTGGGTAGTCACGTCACAAGACCCTCTAGGTCGGGTCATGAAAAAGTTTTAGGCCATCACCTCTAGACCAGGACCCAAACATATTATTAACCTATTATGGAACATAGTACTGTGATTTAATCCCATCATTCTACTACCTCATGTCTACATCATCCTAACTCATGTTCCACTAAACCGATGCTCTAATCTGGTGCACCACATGTCCCCAAACACACCTCCCTTTATACTATATGTTTCTTATTAACCGTGATGTTCTAGTGATGAATGTGGGGAGGCATTACCCTCTATACCAGAGTAAAAAAAATAATATAAACAAAGATAATTAATATTCATGTGATAAATTTCAGCAACCAAGAATTATATAATCGATTCCCCAAAATAGGTAAATTTCCACAACCAAAAAAATAAACATGTCGTGTCATAGTAGTGTAAATTTTCATAAGAACCCTATAAATAAAGATGGAATAAAATCCAAGGAATAAGTCATAGAATTAATTTTGCTTCCCTCACCCACGATCTATCCCAATCTGATATCATCCTTCTAATATATGTCCCTTACCCTTATCCTGACCTGCTAACATGAAGTCTTTTTAGACACCCAATGGATGCTCGAGTAGGGTGTGAGAACAACTCGTTATGTCACCACCAATGGTGTCTAAAAAAATATAATCTTTGTAAAAATGTATGTAGAATTATTGTAATCAAAAGACTACTATACTTATACCAAGTTTCACTATTTAACAATATTTAAATTAAACACATTTATTATTGATTTCAAGTGATACACATACCCATCAAACCTACTTTAGTTTATTTCTATCATCTAAACCATATATCACAAATGGTCACATGTCAAAAAACCGGAAGCATTAGTCCAAATATCAAACCGATATTTGGAACACCATGTATAATCATCTGAACCATGGTATGGAATGCCATGTCCCCACCCTTGGAGTTAAGAGCATTCATTCATCCTCTAAAAACTAGGATTCACTATGGAACCAAGAGTATCAGTGTGGAATATCCTAGTGAGAGGAGAATAATTCCAACATCCCATCAACCATTAGTCACATTACTAATGGAAAAAATCAATGAATTATAACCACACATCAATAAAATGGATGGGGCTTTTCATTTAATCAACAATCATGTATTTAAAGAAAACATAACCCATTTAAAAACATATTATAACATGGATGTTCTACTTTAACAAATGATCACATTTAAAAATTATAAAAGATAACCCACTTAAATAAATATAGTTAATTAAAACCAGACCTTCTCCCTAGGTTAACATTCTACACACAATTACACTTGGTTCAACATCATAAACCCGTCAATTCATCCTTTAACATCTAAATTTATATTTTTATGGGTGTGGAACACCCCATTGGTGGTCATAAGACTGATCTAATCATCTTCAATAGATCCAAAAAGTATCTTGTTAGGTCTAACACGTTATTTAAATTCTTATGTTTTCATTTTATACAAAGAAATCAAATTCACAAAATAAAGGCACATAATAAAAAATGCCTACACATTAATGGAAACAAAGACTTGGGTATATAACTTATATAAAACTTACCACAACCTCAGAGAAAATTTATCACTAAAACCCAACCCTTGATTCAAGCCCAAACATCCCTCAATTAATAATATAAAAATTTCATAAAAAACAATGGTTTTAGGGATTCAGAATGAGATAAAGTATTCCACCATGATTCTCCTAGAAAATAGAAGATATTGGCATGGTATAATAACATACAGATTTGATTTGAAACCAATAATGATTCAAATAAGTAATAATTTCTGAATAATGATCCTTGGAAGAGGGGAGTGGTCTTTTTTTATAACCCATGATATTGTAGGAGGAAATTTGAGGATAATCAAGTTATAATTATTAAATAATGATTTTTAAAATCATGAAATTTCCCACTTATAATGAGATTCATAGTATAGCCATATGGTTGGACCAACCATTCACTAACCATGTAGAACGTTATGTATAATATGGTTCTAGGATGCATGGTTTGGAAGGAAAACCTATATGATTTGATAAACAATGTTATGGTCATGTGCCTAGCTTTTTACTAGGGGGTTCAGGTTGCATTGTTTTCTTGTCTCAGGAGCAATGTTAGAATTAATCATATACCATCTAGGATCTCAACACAGAATAGCCTCCTTCCACCGCTTTTATTTACATTAACCATTAAAACACCCCCATTGACTAGTTATACCCTTTGGAAAACCCTAATTAACCAAATTAAAGGTAGGGAAACATAAATTAAACAAAAACGTACCTATATAATGTTTGGGGATCTCAGAACCTCTAAAAAATAATATATCTCTTCCTCCAATTGCATTCCCAAGAATCACTCAGCCTCCAAGGTAAAAGGATCAGGCCACAAGGACTTAATATTGGCTTTCCTCTCCTACATTTACTCTTGAAATCAACCATGCTACCCCAACACTCTGACTAGTGTAATGAACATACCTAAAAAAACCTCATAACAGTGATAGAAAACATGATGCACCTTAAAAAAATCATGAGCCCCCATCCTAGAATCTTCTACATAAATTAAATGACATAGGTGAGGGTAATACTACTGAATAACTAACACATGAATAAAATCACCCATAGTACCATATCACTATGGAAGATCTAATTGTAATGACCCTGGTATGATCTTCTCCATGATCTCAAATGGCCCCTCATTCCATGGAACTAAAATTCCTTATTCCTAAATCTGATGGAGACAAAATCTTGAAGACAACCGAAGGAATACATAGTGTCCCACTATGATATGATGTGGTCAATGATTTTGGTCAGTGTATGCCTTATTTCAGATCTATTTCATAGTCCTATACTCTAAGATTAACTAAGAAAGCTCTAGTTTCTCCTACACACGGATTATTCCAAAAAAATATGAATCTCCTACATCTATATTTCACAGTGATGATCTACATAGTCTACCATATAGTGATTGGTATGGTAACATCTATATAGTTTCATGAAAAATATTTTTATAGGTCAAATAAACATGTAATAATTTTTACTCCCAAAATCCACCAAATTATTGGACAAATTCTCTCAACATATCATTTAATACATAGATGGTATGTTCTAATTCTCTATATGTCTATGGGTGAAAATATTTACTAAAATGTACTTGATCACCTGGAGCCTACTACAAACCTTTATATAAGTGAAATTTAAAATTAAGATCATGATTTGAAATAGAAATATAAGGTACACCATATAAATGTACTACCTCTTAGGAATACAATTCACCCAACTAGTCAATGTGGAAAGTCTACCAAATCATAAATAAATGAGATATATTTTTTAACAAATTCCCAATGACTCATATTTAATTTTTATTTCATGTAATATGTGGAATTATTAGCACAATATCCATGATAACATCTCCCCATACTCATATTGAGACACATAATGGCATTAAAGGCCTAGTGGGTCATTGGTGATCAACCTTTATCAGGTGAAAGATGCAACATCATGTTAGGAATCCCCCATCTACATTTTCATTCCTTACCATTGTTATTGTATAAAAATAACACATTAATTTTGAGTCAATCCAGGATGCACTTCGAACTCTAAGGATTGAAGTCAAACGTCCTTTCTTTTGTATACAAGGTGGTACAAAAACACAATAAAAAACATGAATAATATCATCCTTATCAATAGTCCAAAAATAAGGTGGATCCAAACCATCCTAAAATTTTATCAAATTGAGAAATTTGGAATCCTTATACCGGCTCCTCTTATCCTTATTATTAATAGATGGCTCAATAGATAATGACCTTAGGTTTAACTTCCCATTCTCCTCCTGAAAATCTATATGCATCTCGTCAAACAAGGCCATCATCTACCACCAAAAACTAGAATCTCAAACAACCTAAGCCTATGTATTTTTAATAAATTTATTTTTGACATTTTTCCTTTACTTTTTAAATATGATAACTCAATTTCAAAATAATTATTTTAATCAACCCATCTTTACCTCTAAAGTCTAAAATCACGCTTAAAAAAATATACTTAAGGTTATTTTTTTGGTAAGAAAATAAAATCCTCACCCAGAAGAGAGTGATATCAACACTTTAAGGCATAAAACACTATGGAAAACATGGAAAAATTCATAAGATAGTTCCATTCACGTGTAATCAACTATCATGACCCATATTCCAGGATTTGATCACACTACATGAATACTAAACCATGTACTATCTCAAATTCATCATTAAAAAGGGTATACTCATTAATTGGTTCAGGTAATATCATAATTGGTGAGGTTTGCAAATGGAAGTTTTGGTCCTAGAAAGAATTATCACATGAACCTAAACATTCAAACAATAAAACCTTCTTGGTTAGGCTAAAAAGATGTTTAGTCAATTGAAAAAAGTCATTGAAGAAATCTTGTTAATAACCTGGCAAAAAAATATTTACATATCAATATCATTCTTGGGGTACTCCCAAGATAAAACTACTTGAAAATTCTCTAAATAAATTAAAAAACATTCCTATAAGATGATATGAACTATTAAATGTACCTTTAATATCTGGATATTACACTTATATAGCAATGTGTATTTCCAAAGCTCTTTAAATGTAGTTAGGATGGTGTCGAGATATTGGATGTAATCATCATGAGACTAGGTTCACACTATAATATCATCCATGAAGACAAAACCAAAGTGATAATTTATGAACGGAATATTTGGTTCATCAAATTCATAAACACAGTAGGTGTGTTTTTCGTTCCAAAAGTAATCTTAATAAACTAATAAAAATTGAACCTACTTCTGAATATGGTTTTCATATATCAGAGGGTCTCACCCTCAACAGATGATAACAAAATATCATATTAATCTTATAGAATGTGGTTGCACCAATTGGATCATAAGAAGGACATTAATTTATAGAAGTGGATACCATATTTTAATCATCACCTATTTCAGCTTTGAGTTATCAAAATATAAATGAAACATTTGTTCATCCTTCCCAAAGAATAATACTCAGGATCCCCAAGGTAACACTCTAGGGAGGAGGAACCCATTATCCTCCAACTCCTCCAAATTAATATTTATATATTTTATATATACATTTCCATTATATAAGGCAAAATAGAAATTTTCTAAGCTCTTGTCATCATATCAATCATAAACTCAACCACTCTCTTAGGTAGAAGACCTAAAAACTCTCCAAGAAGCACATCCAGTACCAGATCCACGATAGGAGGGAATACATCATGATCCAATCACTCATCATCAAGAATAATAATTTCTTCATGGGCCATAAAATAATATCAATCACTATGAATTGGTCCTGTATGGTCTGGATGGACAATACATTATCCATGATTGATATAAATCACACTATTTATAGATGTGAAACTCACTACCCTACACTAAAAGTAAATATAATATTGGTACATATGAAACCTGTCCATTCCCAATATCAGCATAAAACCCAAAAAATTAAGAATTAAAAACCCCCAAAATATATGGAACCCAAAAATTTTGAGGTAACACGCCTTACTTTCTCCAATACTGGATGATCATACCCTAAATCTCATGTCAATCAAAAAACCCCATACATTAACTACACAATAAAACCCAAACCATTAGAAAACTATAGAATATATAAAATATATTGAATTCCTATATTAAACAATGGTCTTTCAAGCATATAAATCACACCAATTATACCTAGAACTATTTATGGTTCCGTCTCACTGCCATCTTGAGCATGATGAATAGAATGGAGTTGTCATGTTACCATACTCTGTATACCTCGGTCCCAAATGGTATACATCCCTAATGATATGGACACCCATATCTTGATGTACCATATCACACACCCTGAAATGGTATGTTTGATGGATCTCCAACTACTAAACTAGTTTTGGGATGATTACCCTTTATATGTGCACTATATGTGCCTAGATCCTCCATCACTATCCATATACCATGGATTCCTATATAATGTCTTCATATTCCCTATCCTATACCAAACATGGAACATGACTGGTCATTATGTTCAATGACCATGGACAAGTCTAGGTCTTCCATATTGATTTTATATGAAATAACTACATCCCTAAGAGGAAGATCATCTCCCTTGTCCACTCAGTCTTCCACTTCCCCAGTGGAAGTTCTTATAACTATACATCCTTATATTTGATGATATACATCCAATAATCCAACTAAAACCATCATTCCATCACTATAAGCATCGTATATGTTCCCTTAAAAATTTAGATCCTGCTCTACTACCTCTGAAAAATGCTTCTAGATCAAGATATATTATTGGGACTTGATCTTGTATCTAGGTCCCTCCGGAAAATTTCTTTCTACAATTAAATTATCTCTATTAAATTTTAGAGAAAAATGTTTCATGTTAGTAATGAGGTTAGCATAATCCCTACAAAAATACTTCCCCATGTCAAAAACAAAAAATCATTATCTTTTCTTTGCCTCAGGGTCTCATGTTAATTGTTATCTAGGAACATATCTTGGATGTTCTTCCAAGATATACCTTCCATTTGATAATATTGACCCAAAATATCGAACCAGTTCATCACTGGTCTCATAACATTTATGATTTAATCCTAGCCCTTTCCCCTAGAGGGGTCTCTAAGAGGTCCATTATCACTTGGATTAACTAAATCCACTACTCATTTTCTTTAGGCCCATAGTATCCAGAAAATTTCACATGGTTTTTAGCTAAAACTATATCATCAAATAAAACATACTAAGCATAGAACAACCTTGTGTATCTCTTTATAAACTACATAAAATAAGGTATGTTCTCATAGAACTGCTCTTCCCACTATTACATGGATCCAATAAGGGTTCTTGTTCCACTACTAGTGGAGTATTATTGGTGATGTACACCTATCACCAAACTAGTAAAAATCATCACAGTGGAATCTATCTACAATGAAATCACACCTCAAGTGTGTCACCAAAGCTGAAATAACATAAAACATTAACAATAGAAAATCAAGAAAAATAATGTCACCCAAGGTACTAGGGGTTCTCCCACCACATGGGTCAGATACTCCAATGAACATGCTCATTGAAAAGTCATGACACACCCTATACTAATGTATAACTTTCAAAAATAGTAAATCAATAGAAAAAACCACTCTGATTTCACTTTATAATGTTCAAGCCTAAGTGACAGTAAACTAGTACCTCGTGCTAGTGAACCACCTGACCTCAAGAGAACCTCACTATGCACTAGATGTTTTTGACTATCAGTGTTATATTGATTAATTATGTGGGGATACATCACCGTATTTTCCATAGTTAACCAATAGTATAAAATATGAAAAATAATAACCATGTAATAAATATTAACAACCATGCATCATATAATCAATTCCCCAACTGGATTAATTACCACAACTACACAAATCAAATTATCATGTCATTGTAGTTTCAAGAATAATAATAATCACAAATGAAATCAATACAATCCCAAAAATAGGTCATAACGTCATGTATGGTTCCCTAAATAATTCTCCATCCCAATCCCATAACATCCATCCAACATGTGGCATCTTCCCTAATTCTAACTAGAAACCCTGAAGACTATTCCAGTACACTTTGGAGGGACAATTAGGGTGTGGTACAACTCAATTGGACACTAAAACTGTTGTCTAGCAATACCTATATTCTATAATATTGTTTGTGGATGTAATGTAAAAAAGAACAATAATAGATAAAAAAGTATTCATTATTTAAAAATATTTTAATCAACCACAATAATTCTCAATTTAAGCGGATACCGATTCCCATTAAACCTGATCCAGTCCAAGCCATTCATGTAGACTATATATCACAAAGTCACACATCATAAAACAAGGAGAATTTTTTCAATTATACAACCGAGATTTAGGACTCTAAGTTCGACCATAACAGTCATGATATGGAACACCATGTTTGTACCCCTGGAGTTAAGAGAACAAGTCCATCCACTAAATAATACATTCCATCCTAGAACTTGAAGAATCATTCTATCCCACATAAGGGAGGAGATCATTAGTCCAACATCTTACCAACCATTAGTAACATTTCCAAAGGTGAACATCAGTGTCCTCTAATCACATGTTAATAGAAAGGGTGATCATTTTCATTTTATTGGGAATCATGTGGTTTATGTCTTCAAATACATTTACTCAATTACACATTAATCCAATATTACCATTTATTCCTATACATAACCAATAAATATACTTTCAAACCATATTATAACAAGGATGCTCCGTATTTAACAATTTCTCACATTTTCGCATTAAGGGAGGTAACTCATTTTAATTATTCATGTAAGGCCAAACCACCCTGTGTCCCATGGATAACATTCTAAACATAACTCCACTTTGTTAGATCTTATAAATTCTTCAATTCATCATTCAATAACTCAATTTCAATGATCAATGGAGTTAAAAACCACATGAGAGACCATATGCCCAGTATAATCATCCTCAATTGATCTAGTAGTGATTCTGAGTGGTCTAACACATTATCAATTTATCTAGTAGTGATTCTGAGTGGTAATTTAAAAAAAACAGCTTCTAAATTAAAGGAAAAATATTAATATATATATATATATATATATTAAATTTTGATTTATTATTTATTATTCACTATCAGATATAGTTTATTACATATAATTTTAATGAATAATAATGTGTTAATTAATAAATATTTATAATTATTAGTTAATAATAATTTGAAACAGAAAAAAAATTCATAAATGTGAATGTCATAATTTATCATCAATTAACCATTGTATTTGTTCCAAGAGTTGTTTTAAGCTCCACAACATGTAAAATAAAATTTTAGGAAATGAATTAAAACTGCATCAGATTAAAATTTTATTGTAGTTAATATAAAATATATTTTATAGTTTCAAGAAAAGTAGAAAAATAAAACACAAACATCAAACATCCATAACTATGAGCCTGGGTGTCCATTTGGGCTCTACCACGTATCAAATCGAATCCTATAATTAGATTTACACCCTAGTTTTCGAGGGTTACCCCTATCAAACATATAAAGTCAAAAAAGGAACATAAGGCCTCTAAAATCGAGTTTTTAGTTGGGGTATCCCAATTGTTTAACATTCGATGAGATTTTAACATCTTTAAAGGCGTCTTTTCTCCCGTATTATGTGGGGAATGAATTTATTCCCAGAGTATACATTCTTATTTATATTATTTTTCATTTTTTTCTTTTTTAAAATGAACATTTATTTATAATTAAATATATGTATATTTTATTATATTTACTTATAAACAATCACTTGTTTAAAAATATATTTTTATAGAAATGTATTTTTAAACATAGAAAACATATTGAAATAAGTATTTTTTATTCCACTGATTTACATTCTTATCGATTTGATAATGTTTCAGTTATTAATATTCCATTCTATTGGTAATTTACCATCAATTATATATCACTTTATATGAAATTATGAATATTTTTATATATTTATATACATTATAAATATTTATACATACTTATGCTTATATATTTTAATATCATATATGTATAAATATATACAAATATATATACATACTTGTATTTATATGTATAATTATATTAATATACAATTATATATATGAGTGTGTTCATATATATTTAAGTAACATAAATATGTGTCTATATATATTTAAGCACTTTTTTTATGTACAGATATTTATAGATACTTATATCCTTTTATTATTTTATTTATTATAATTTATTTTTAATTATTTATTCATTGATCATTGATTATTTATTATCTATTTATTATATATTAATTATTAATGTATAATTTTAATTAAATTAAGGTTACATTACTATTTAATATTTATTTATTTATTTGTAATTTATTTATTTGTTATTTTTGATTCATTTAATATTCATTTAATATTTTTTTATATTATTTATTTATTTAGTATTTTTTAAATATTTTTTAATTCAATATTATTTATTTTTTACATATTTTTTAATTATTAAGTAATTAATTAATTATTAATTATTAATTAATTATTAATTATTAATTATTTATTATTTATCTATTATTTATATATTTTTTATTATAATATTATTTGTTTATTATTTATATATTATTATTTATTTAATTATTAGTTATTACTTATTTAATTTTCTATTTAGTTTTTGTGTATAGATTAATTATTTATTTATTTTTAGATTATTAACAATGTATTATTAATTTAATAAATTTTTTATCAATTTATAATTGAAGTGTTATTTATTATATATTTATTATATATTTATTTTCATTTATTATTCATTATTATTTTTTATTAGTTTTGATATATTTATTTAATATTTATTTAGTTATTATTTGTATATTTATTATAAATTAATTATTAATTTTTTTTCTAATTTTTATAATTTTTTATATTATTATTATTTATTGTAAATGTATTATTTATTACTTATTTATTACTTATTTATTATATATTTATCATATATTTGTTCATAATTTATTATTTATTACTTGTTTTCTATTATTTAATAAATTTTTATATATTTAGAATATATTAATTTATATTTTAATTACTTTATTATTTATACATTACTTATATATTATATAATAGATGTTGTATATATTATGTATTTACAACTTTTTTATTCATTATTCATTATTTATTTTATTTACTATTAATTATTTAATATTTTTATTTATTATTTAATATTTATTATTTGTTATTTATTATTTACCTCTTATTACCATATTATATATGTATTTATTAATCCTTAACATTTTATTTATTAATTAGTAATTAGTAGTTGTAATATATTATTAATTAATTATTAATTATTAATTATTAATGTTTAATGTTTAGTTATTAAATATTTTCATTATTAAGTAATTATTAGTTATTACTAATCAATTTTATATTGTTAATTTCTAATTTTTAATTATTAATCTTAAATTAGAAATTAGAAATTATTAATTATTAGATATTAATTATTAGTTTTTATCTATGTGTTATGTATTATTTGTTTTATCAATCAATATAATTATAAGTATATTAAATTATATTGATTGACTACATGAAGAGCATGTGGGAGTGGTACTGTCCTTAGAAAACAAGAAAGATGTAAGAGGTTCAAATCTCAGCCAACACAGAATTTCTATAAATGGCATATGAAAGCGTGTGCATGTTCATGTGCATAGTAACATATAATAAATAAAAAATAAATTAATTATAAGAAATAGAATATTAACAAAAATAATAATATTAAAAAAATGAATAAATAATAATGATTTTTAAAATAATATATATATACATTAATTAATTAATTGTGATAACAAATAATAATTACAATAAATAATAATAAATAAATAATATTAAATAAATAAGATTAAATAAATAAAATTTAATCAATGATAATTTAAAAAATAGAAACAAATCAATTGTAATAAATAAAAAAATAATTATGAGAATTATAAAATTTTAAAATACAAATATATTAAAAATTTAAAAATAAATTATGAATATTAGAAAATTAAATTAAAATAAAAAAACACTGTGAAAGGATTTGGTGATGGTTTTAACTACCACTAAATGATTCCCATGATTTTAAAAAACCACAGCTAAATTGTTTCATAGTGATTTGGAAAAACCATCACCAAATAAATATTGACACACGATTTAGTGGCAGATTGAATAACAGCTGAAATTTTTGTGTAGTATAAAGACTAGGAAATTTAAATTATAAACCACTTAACTCAAGATCAAGAAAACCACTCACATAAAAATTACCCTTAATTCTATCCCAGACAAACCAAAATGCCCAATATAATAATTATATAGAAAACATGGGTTTTATGGATTTATAAGAAGATAAAACAATACACCATGATTCTCTTAGAAAATATAAGAATGAGGTGTGGTAGACTCACCCAATGCTTTAATTCCCAACCAATGATGCATTAAATGACTATGAATCAAGGGAAAATGATCCTTGGAAGAGGATATATCTTCTGGTTTGTAACCCTTCATGATGAGGGGGAAATTCATTGAAAATCAAGCTTCAATTAATTTACATGAGGGTAAAAACTATAAAATACCCCACTATTAATGAGGTGCATGGTTTGGATGAACAGTTGGCCAAACCATGTGCCAACCATGTGGAACCCTTTGTCCTAGAGCAGGATAGGTTCCATGCATTAAATGGGCCTCCTGTACATTTTTAAAAACTATGTTGTGGCTATATGCCTACCTTTTTCCAAGGGGGGCTAGGAGACATGGTTAACAAGGCCAAAGTGTATGGTTAGAACAAACCATTTTCAAACCATATTCCTAGAAAAACATAGCGTTGTTCCTCCATTTTCAATACCTGAATTCTTGGAACACCCTCGATATGTGTTATACTCTCTAAAAACCATCCATTAACAAATTTATAATGGAATCATAAGTTAAAAATTAATGTACCGCTTCAATGGGTTGGGATCAAACAATATATCATAACCTAGAATGAGGAATCAGACAAGCTATTTATCCAACAGATTCTCCTATCATCCACTCTCTACAATGTGGGTTATTCTACATACACCCCTGTATGATCTAATGACTAGGGTTAATTCTCCATAACTTCTATGCATTATCACCCATGAGACCCTATTTTCTACACTAAGAGGCTGATGAATGTAGGTTTCTTTTGGTCGATTTATCTTACCCAACTATCTATTCATTCTCTTAACTAATTTTTATTCCACATCCTAAATTACCCATGATCCATTACCAATTATCATCTATCACATTACACCTCGTTCTCATTTCCTTGTTCTTTCTAATGACCACTATGAAGGTTGACACTAGTATTACATGATCTTGATCTATTTCATGAGGAAAAATAAATGTAGAGGTAAGGAAAAAGGGAAGGGCTCACCCGGGGTAAGATAATCTTGATGTCCCATATATGATTTGGTGTTGGTATGAAGTTCATGACATCATGCCTTATCATTTGTTATGATGTATTAATGAGGGCGATGTTGGAATGTATTGGTCTTACCACCATTTTATCTTCCAAATCCCCCTCTTAATCAATGAATATTAGTGTTTAAAAATTTAATAATTATTTTAAAAATAATTTAATAATAAATTATACTGATAAAGATACATGAAATGACATATATGTAAGTAGGATAAATAGATAGGAAATATAAAAATTCATTCATTATGGGAGATATCTTTCTTTTCCAATATATTCCCTCTCAAAAATTCAATTTAATGTGCAACTAAAAAATATATATTTCATTTAAAATCCAATCATTTATAACCAAATCCCAAAAATGAGATTAGTTCAGGATTAGATCCCAATAGGTAATAACACCTACATAAAATGAATCATTTTAAATTTTGAAATACTAATCAGATAACATTTTAGTCGGACCATTAGTTTGAAATTTCTCTTAGGTTTCTATCTGATGTGATAATTTTCTTAATTTAAGTAATTTATTAATTATTAAATAACACCATAAAATTAATCTTCATCCGAATTCCCTTCTCCTTTCTCCCAAAGATAAACACCATGATCTAATATCAAATGAACCCTTTTAAAATAATTTTGAGGTAATTTACTTAGTTAAATTTTCTAGTTTATCTTCTAGGGGAATGAGATATAAAAAACCTTGAAATTTTACTAAAAATAATCTTATAGATCAACCAAAGTAAACCAAAAACTATTATTTCAAAATAAGTCATAAATGGATATATTATAATCAAAAGTATCTTCTAAAAAAATTTGATGATAATTTATTCTCAAAATAACATCATTGTACACTACACTCTCACTAACATTTCAATTTTCATCTATAAATAATAAAATAGTTGAAATTGAAGTAAAAATAAGATAATAAAACAACCACATCTGATAAAGGATTCAAACTAGTTTGATATATTTCTATTTCTAGTCATTCTAAATCTAAATTACTCAAAAAATTATATAACATAAGTGACACATCCTCGTTTTGAACCTGTCATTTAGACTTAAATTATATATGAAATAAAATTCCAAATATAAATAATTATCTTAATCACATATCACAGAAATGACTTGTCTCATGCAGAAGTCCACATATCATGATTCCTGTCAAAGTATTTTCCTCCAATAATTTACCATACATAATTCATTAATATTTAAAATAAGAAACCAAACACTAAATATAAAACATTAACTTCCTTATGAAATTCTACCACATGGTTATTCTTGTTAGATTATTATCTTCCACACCATTAATGAGTTAACTGAATGAATATCCTAGAGTAATTTGATAATTATATTGAATCCAAACATCAAGTACATAAATGATAAAAATCCACTATCCTCTCATGAACATAAAGTAAATACATCTCTTGATTAATGTATATACCATCACTTTACCTAAAAAATGAATACATATCAATACTAATAGCTCACAACATGATGATAAAATAAAATATACATTCTCTTTTCTCCCAACCTCTAGAAGGGAAACTCATATATAACATTATCATTACATTTCTTCTCATCCCTTTTTAGTTATGGTTTAGTCATTTCAATATCTCTATACGATGGAAACAAAACATTAATTCCCCAAATATTACCTCCAAAAATTACAACTCAAGTATAATTTATAAATATATCATGAGAGACCCCTACCCTGTACCAACATAGTCAATCCTAACCTCATCCAGACAACCAAAATCAATCTACTCTAGGCCTTAGGATAACACATTTCACATGTAATATGTAAATAGTAATCACTAACTATGTAGCTAGAGTTTCCACATAATGGAGACGACATACTACTCATTTAGTCGAGTAATATTATATACCCATGGTCCAATAAGATTACCCTGGTTCAATATTTTTTTAAATTTTTTTGGATACAACCGTGAAAGCGGCACACACGCAAGGAAGATAATTACATGTAAATGTCATTCCCGGGGACTTGAGCCCGTGACCTGCCCTCACCCCCCAATCCCTTACCACCCCACCACCAACGGTGGGGCACCCCCGGTTCAAATATGTTTTTATGATGGATAAATAAAAATTACAATGGAATTTCATTATTTATCCTCGTCTTGTAATAGCCATAATCACATTAACAAGACCACATATTCTTATCAAACAACCTATTAGAAGAACTATAATTTATCCTCACATCAAAGGTTAGGATTCCCAAAATAATTAACGGAACAATGTTGAAGTTTATGAGATGTAAAAAAACATTGTTTTGGTAAGGATCTATGAGTTATTTTAAACACAAATATTGAACTACCATAAAAATAAATAATAATCTCTAAAATTTCAAATATTTAAATTTTACCATCTAATATATCAGATTATCCTAATCACGCGATGAATATCAAAATGGAAAATCAAATATATCCTAATATTTAGATGATAATTTATACAACATTCTTTGAATGTTATCTACAATCCAATAATGAAATATTTTCAATAAAAAAAGATCAATCATGTATAACTATGGGAAAATATCTAATCATTCTTATCTAATAGTGGCTCTCTAAACATTCATTATGTTGACCACATATATCACTCCCCAAAAATAGAGAACGTTTATGCAATGTTGATCAATGTAATAGAATTTATTGGACCAAACCCATATCTATGAGTTAATTAATAATCATTACCTATTGAATAATCTCTCACTAATAACAAAACTACATTGTATGAATCATGAATCACTAAAATAATCAGTATCTTTCATGGGAGTACAAGACACCCTCTACTGGAGGACCCAAACCTTAGTCATCAAGGGAGTACCTGACATTAATTATAAATGAACCACACCATAGATATCAATGATGTAACTGACTATGATAATGTAAAATGAAAACCCAAGTTGATGGGTGAGTACCAAACAACAAAGATGGATGAAATGTGCCCCAATTGTCAGTGGACTACCAAACTCCACTAATTGATGAAATGTACTATTGTAATCAAGGGAGAACCAAACACTATTAATATAGGGAATGAACCTTGTTTGTAGTTGGGGTAGGGTTCCAAACCCAACATTTGTAGGATTTACACCCTGACCAAAGGGAGATAACCTAATATGATACAAATTATAAGAGACTAATACATTGTAGATGACACATTTACTAATGGATTACTTGGCCTTCCCAAATATATAGGGTAATCAAAGATCAACAAGGTTTTCTGAAATCAATCTTATACCATGCACTCCTAGATCAAAATTTCTTTTCCCTTGTTCATGTTGTATTTTGATAAAATCATCTAGTTTATAGTGAATTTTTTGAAACGTAATCTAGGAAAAATAAAACTAATGTGCGTAGTTATAATGTTCACATTTTCAATTTTTTTTACAAAATCTATAGTGAATACATTATCAAGAAGAGGTGTATATAATTTTTATACAATGAAATCACTACTATGAGGATTAAAAATCATCAAAATGACAATTCCTAGACTACCATATGATGCGTGAACCAATATAACCATAAAAAATGAAAAAAACTCCACCAACTAATGTTATTTAATTGATTACTATCGATCATGAATATTAATGTGTATGTATCCGTATCTAATAACTATACAATATTGGTTGAAAATTAGACTACGATTCCCCAAACATCGTTTCTATAATTTATTAAACCAAGACCTTAGTAAACTCTTATCTATGTACCAAAAATCTAGGACTATCCAACAGAGCTTTAATACCACTATAACACGACCTAACAACCTAAGGCCCCAACCATTCATGAAGACAAGTAAATAGTTCCACCCAAGGACCACCTACACTAGGCCAATGTTTAGAGGCTAGCCCTAAGAAGATATATCTCAATGGGATGAATTTCACTAAATTAGTACCAATATGAATATACTTATATGAAATTATAATAAAACATCGTATATAATACAAGACATAATATCTAGGAATATGAAAATAAAATAATAGAAATATAACTAACCATCGATGATCAACACATAGAAAATATTCCCAAGAAATAAAAAAATTATATAAAGATTCTAATGGCATAAAAATATCATTAAGTGGGGAAACAATTCATCATAATTTTGGATCTCTACCAAGTAACATATAGGAATAATTAACAACCTTTATATACTAAATCTAGTTCCTTCTCAGCCTTTGAAACCACTTACATATTGTATGTTGTCTGTACTTATATAAATATCATATTTAACAAGTTCACATGAATGGGTGAGTATAAAGTTACTGAGTATAACACCCAACATAAAAAAGAAAAAAGAAAATCCACCCATGTTAAACTATATTTGAGAAAGGATATAGAAGGAATGGATAAAGTGTGGTTTCTGATACACTGCATAATTACACCATGACCAACCATTTTAAAGTAAAGAGAAAAGTATAAAAATATAATCATTTCACCTTCATGAGAACCCTTCGAACTAAAATCTCATTTTTCTAGTGAATAATTAAACCTCCATACTAACCAAAAATAATATAATGAAATGAAAAATTCAACTATATGAGGAATCCAAAACCCAAATTTTCTTTTTCATTCCTAGTGAAATAGATAAATAATAAACCTCGTAAAAAATCTCATTAATTTGTTATAGATTCCATCTTCACTGACATTACCTCTCAACTAATGATATGGTTACTAAGAAAGACATACCACCATACCATTTTTCTCAAAACAACAACCTATACCATGAAAACACATAAAAAATCAGAATTAGAAACCCAAATTAAGCTTTAGATTATAGTAATGTACCATCATGTCACTGACAAGATTTGAATTGGTCATGGGATTATGAACTCCATAAATGTTATACCCACACTTCAACTCTTGGGGATTTACCTACAACATCAAATGTAAATTAAAATTTTACTTTGTTAATAGTTTAATGATCATACGAGACTCTAAAACCCATTATTAATATGGAGTACCCATGACCTAGTTTTGGGGGGAGTGAAAAAACGATCAAAAAATAGGGAACTCGTGCCTCGTTGATGACTAGTCAACATAGAGAATACTTAAATATAAGCTCACACATCTATCTATATCATTGTCTCCATAATATTAGAATCTATTAAAGGATAATAATAATTATTTTACTAGGTAGAGGATCACTCTCCCACTTCTGTAACATTCACAGAAGCATAAAAATGGGAGAAACGTATTGGCCTTTCAAATCCAAGTCTATTTACAAATAAAACAATAAAATTAGTCAATTATAAATTATTTATCTTTTTATCAATATCACAGTATAAAATACCATAGAAATTAACCTAGAAAAATATGTTATAATCTATTTAAAAATATTTGTATATATCTATATGACATATTGTGACAACAAACTCTAAGAATAAAATGTTCAGTTACTTTAGTAACTAGGTACATAATACATCATTTACCAAATCATGATATAACAATATACTATAATCCTTCATTATAAACAACTTATATACCAACCATATTCAATATTACACCTATGATCACTTGTATTCATACATCGAAGAACGACCGAGGTAAATAGAATAAAAATTTCATAATAAAAAGTATTCATGTTGATCATAATCCATTAGAATGTCAATAGATAATGAATTAAAATATGAGTCCATAACATAGTAATAAAATAAGGAATAAAAAGTAATATATAATAAAGATATTTAATAACATGAGATCATTGAGAATGGCATGATTTAATAATATAGAAAAATCTAAAACCATAATAATAAAAGAAAAACATATGAATTTTTAGGAATGATTCTAAAACATAAAATATGTCATCCTAAACATATGTCAAGGATCACTACCAATACATCATAATATAATAGAAAAGGGGTTTCAAATCATGTACAAGTATAATAGTGGAAAAAATCTACCCACATAATAACTAAATGAATGGTAAAATTTATTTTAAAAAGTAGATAAAACCAAATATGGGATCACAGTTCTATAAAGTGATGGAGGACAAGATTATCCCCATCTAAAAATTTATTAAAAATATAACATAGAGGCCCTAAAAATAATAAATTAAGTGAGAATTTGTATTCATTTACTTTTATATCCCATGAGTTTGATACCTTGTTTCACACTCTCCATGTTTGTTTAATCCCATAATGTAATTTAAAAAAAATTGGATACAAATAACTAAATTATCCCAACCTATAATGAGCTTATGAGATATAGGTTTTACCTAATTCATTGGTTGGATATTGATTTATTAGTCCACCAGTCACATAATTACATGTACTTTCATAGGTGTTACACTTTGATTAAAATTATATATGAATCTAATGAACCGTGATCCATGAAAAAATTGTTTACACATTAATCTCACATAAATTAATCATTTCAAATCAAATTGATGAATCTTGTAATAATAAAAAGTAGAAAAGGATAGTCCATAGTGGGGTTCAAATAATAGTTTCATGCAATAAAAAAATAATATAGAATAAAATGATATAGGTCCATGTGAATGGATGATAAAAATTAAAGGTTTATTTTATGTAATCTTTTTAACAAGAATGTTTAGTAGGAAATATTCATTAAAAATGAATGGAAAGTAAAAAAACATAATTTCTAAAGAAGAATATATAACTATTAACTTATATATTCATGTAGTGAAATTTAGAATATGTTAGACAGTGGAGAGTAATAATTAATTAAAATGGAGTAAAGTGAGAGAGAGATTTTCACATCTCATCGTTATATGGTAGGGTATTAGAGGGGGAATAGAGAGAAGTCATGTTCATATTTATAATAAAATGAAAATAAAATAATAGAAGAATTTATAATGATATGTGAAGTTTGTTAAGGAAGGTACACATAAAGAGTACATTTAAATAACAATAAAGGTAATTGGAATGAATTTTAAAAGAATTAAATTTAACAAAATTTTATTAAATGGGAAAAAAATTTCTTAAATTACTTAAATTCATATAATTTATAACACCCAAAGATTTTAAAATATCCATCTTCTTACATAAATTCAATTTATTCAATTTATTACTTTTCACAAGAAAACTAGGACATGATATATAATATTAACATGACCGTTGGAATGATAATATAATAATCAGGAATAGTAATGTGTCCATTAGAACAATAACCTCTGAAATGAATGTATACATATAATTTAGGTATCTCAAAAGTAAAAATATGATATATTTATATCATTGAACAAGTTAATTAATGTTTTAAAATTGATAAATTAAGTGTTGATATTTTTATGAAATGAAAACGTTTATTTAAAATTTTATAATAAAAATATTAATTTAAAATACTTTTTTTTCAAAAACTAATATATGTTATCTAAAATTTATAATTTAATTTTATGAGACCGTATTTAATTTATCAATGTGTCATTCAATGTGTTATAATATTAAATTCAACATTTTTCAAATAAATAATGACTTTAAATAAATATTAAATACCCCATATTTGGAAAATTATTTTCACAAAATGAATTCCATATTTGAAATATAGATGATAAAAAAGTTTTAGGGTGAATTTTTGGGATTCTTTAAAAAATGTATAATTTTTGGGGAATAGTGGAATACAATAATTTATGATATTTAATATTATAATCAAATAAATGAATTTTTGAGTCATGGTTGTGTAATTTATGATGTAAGAGGCCATTATCTTGAACTCTCACATTATAGTTTTTATAATTAGTGTCAATAATAAACACTACTAATAGTATGATGCCAAAATAATAAACAAATGAATTAAATAATCAAACACATCCCTATCCTCCCACTATAAATACCACCATTTCAACCTCTTATCATCACAAATTATAAGACTTGGATCCTTCATATATTCTTCCTCGTTCCTCTCCCAAACCTATCCCCCAATGTTCTTGTCTAACTAGTCTCACAAAAAGACCATTTCCATGTGACATAAGAAGTTTTTCATGGAGATGACGCTCATGGGGTAAAACCATCCATCTTTATATAATAGTTTATTCTATTTATTATCCTTTCATCACCTACCAAAACCAAAGTGGAATGGTAACTCTATTATGATATATACACTATAGTATTATTTTGTTAATTAAATAACCATCATCAAGTATCTTCTCTTTTCCTTTTATTCTAAAAATAATATCATCATTTAATAGATTTTAATTCAACACCATCATGGATGAAAAGTTTTTATTTTTTAATACCTCCTTAAATTTCTGTCGTAAATTTTTTTTATTGTTTAAATGTGTTATAATATCTGTATTAAAATTTATTAAATATTCCAGAACTAGTATATAAATATAATATTAAATAAAATTATACTTTTCCATGATGATCGTAAAAACGTCAAAATAAACTAATCAAATTTCATTAACACTTTATCGAATGAATCATCCTTATAAAATACAACCAAATGGTATATGAGGAACATTTAAATTTCTTTAAGTATATTAATTTCATTCATTTCCTCTTATGATTTTTTTCTTCCATATGAAAAAACTCTTATAACTATACACAAAAGAATCAATCTTATAACCATGAAACGAATGCTATGAGAAAAAAAATTAATCATTGTAACTCTTCTGAATAGACATAAATTAAATTAATAAAATTATAACAAATCAAATAAACATTGAAGAGTTTATTTATTAAGTAATTAATTAATATAATTTGATCATATATGACTTTAATTACATGTTAATAATTCTTTCTTATTTAAGGTAAGAGGATTTTAATCTCACTTCTATTTTTTTGAGATATTCCCTATTCAACACTTATTTATTGTGTCTAGTGTATGTATGTTGTAGAACCTATACTTTCATGTAATTAACCAGTTTTTTAT
Organism: Viscum album; assembly: GCA_963277665.1. Lineage (NCBI taxonomy): Eukaryota > Viridiplantae > Streptophyta > Magnoliopsida > Santalales > Viscaceae > Viscum > Viscum album. Next base: position 561,902,127 of record OY728142.1, on the reverse strand, counting down.
TCTTTTTATGTATGTAATGTTTATGGGTAAATATTGTGTGATTTTGGAGATCTTATGTTGTGTTTTGTGTATTTTGTATTGGTTCACAGTTTTGAAAAACCACAAAACTCCTATGTGAAACCATGAACAATGAGACCATGTCAAAAGGGAAGGAAGACATTTGACACATAGTTCTCACAAATCATACGTATGAATTGGATAAACCATGAAACTTGAGAGAGTGTGATTTGGCATGATCAGAACATGATTTGGAAACCATGTGAGCTAACCATTAGAGGTTCCTAATTTGGATAGATGCTAGCACTTGGTTACGTAATTGTGTGACTAACCATGGATGTTTTAATGATGAGATCTGAATTTTTTTGATGTCACATGGTTTTGTATTAAAATAAATATTTTTTCAATTCATCCCTAAATAAATATTTCTTCTTAATAATGGTCAAGGATGACAATCCCACCGATACAGAGGCAATATTAAGGCTTACATTAGTGTTTGAAGCTAAATCTACACAATAAGTGATCTTTTATGGTTATTCTTGGTGATTTTTCTTAGATCTACTTATCTATTTATATCAATTTATTATATATACACAATATTTGGATATATATAATGTTTTTAAGGAAAAATATGATTATATTTGTTTTGTTTTATGATAGGGGAAGTGATCTGAGGTGGGTTTGTGGAGTTTTAACCCAGTTTCGTTGGTGTTTTTCATGCTGTTATTTGTTTCCACCATAAAACATGAGATATGTGGCTTCACTCCCAACTACACCATTGATAATATGAATTATTTATTTTTATGTTTTTGTTCTAATGAAAATTTATTGTGTAATGTTTGATAAAAACCCTCCAGAGTGATGATTTGTAGAAATTGGGAAATTTGGAGTTTTTTTGGAAATAGATTTTGGTAACATGATTTTAAAATGTTGATTTTAAAATGATCGTGGGATATTCTTCTTAAAAAAAGAATTTTTATAATGATTTTATTTTTATTTAATTTTTTTTGGAACACTTGGGTTTGTCATTGGTCGGAATGGTTGTGTGGTGTGTGTTCATATGCATCGGAATGGATAAGGGTGTAATGTACCCCCATCAAAAGGTTTAGATGAATATAGTAGTGGAGTAAATAAATTAATGTGGTCCACTAATTGATGGATTAGAGGAAGGATGACTCACAACTCATGAATATAGGGTGGTACAGGTAGCATATTTGGTTGAATGAGAGGTTAAATGGAATAGAATGGGTTATGCAAGAATAAAACATTTTCTGTGGTTTTAGAACATTGTGGGTTTATTACATGGGAAATTGTGGTTATCTCTATATGTTTCTGGAACTTGTTTATAATTTGATATAAATTATTTTAGAAATTATTTTATATAATAAAATTTAAATAAATGTGCTAACATGTTCTATCCTAGTGACATGAGTGGGGAATTCAACTAGGGGAAACCTTCTGATATTTAGTACTCACCCATGTGTTGGAAATTTGGTGATTTTGAAGATGTTTTTATAGATTTTTTTCAAAGGTAATGTATCAAACATCTTTAGTAGTAATTTATTACACTTGGGATTTTTTTGGAGTTGTGGCATGGTGAATGTTTGGGGCATGGATTTGTCCTGGAGTCTTTTACTTTTGCAGTCTTTCTTAGTGTACTTTGATATTGTATTATTCTACCATGGTAATTGGTTTTGTTTGATTTTGATAAATGAAATTTTGTGTTTTTTTCATTGTTATCATGCATTATATAGTGGTTTATTTGGTTATGGAATTTTTGGTTTGCTATTTTATTTTCAATGGAAAAATAATCCTCCATATGTATCGAATTCATTTAGCCTTTATTGGAAGCCTTTGGCTCATTGGGGTTATTTCCTAACACCATGTTATATTCCACTACCATCTAAATCCCTTGAAAAGTGATGGGATTTTATAAGTGGTATCAGTCTTGTTCCTTCCAAATTACGTCGTGGAAGAAGTGGTCTTCAGTACTCTTATTGTTGGAGTTGATATTCATTCTAGTCCATTACTTATGTCAAGTTGGTAGAATGGATTAGGATCACCATGACATGAAATTTAGTTCATAAAAATATTCACCTAACTTTTCATGATGGACTTAATATTCTAATTAATATGGGAACATATATTTCTTTCGAGATACATATAGGTTTTGGAATTTTATTATCATGGGTTTAGCCAATGAGACGATCAATACATGAATTATAGAAATTAATTTCCAATAGGAATTGATATTAAATTTTTAGTAATGATATATTATTTGTTGCAATGTTTTTTTTAAAATATGTTGTTTTTCTTTCAAATGAATGACTTTTAAAAGAGAATGGTTGTGGTATTTTAAATATGGTTTGATTTTCAAATATAATATGATTTTTTTAAAAATGGTGTAACGTGGTAAAGGCTTGTTTTGGATAGAATTTTTGTTGTATAATGATGTGATAAATCTTAATAATATAATAATTCTGTTAATAGATTGTGATAAGTTTGAAATATACAATTTTTTAGAGAATGGCACCCGGTTGGGGTTGTAGAAACCAACCAGAAGAAGTTACTGAAAATGTTGTTTCACTTGGGCCACATGTGAACCAATAGCCGGTTCAATGCATTTTCCAAACATTCTAAGATTTGTATACAAGGAATAGGAGGGATGGTCCAAGGAATGTGTATTATTCTATCAAATTCCATAAGTGGAATCCAACCATATTTCTAGGTTATTCGGAACCCAAAAGGTATAGGTGTGGCTAAATAGGATGAATCATATATTTGATTTAATTGGCACAACAGAAGAGTTGAATTGTATGATAATGAATTGCACTTTTGGAAGATATTGAACCTATGGTGTGGGTTTTAGTTTTTCAAGTTAAATTTGACCAAGTTCCCACAAGAGAGGATTTTCATGAATTATTTAATAAAAATTTATATCCTCACACAATCATAATTCTAAGAATCATATAATTATTTTTATTTAATATGTAAAATCATTCTTTCATGGATTATTCAGCTAAATTCATTAATTTAGAAAACTTCTCACTATATTTTTCAACTAGTGCATCCTTGATGTCACACATCTTTGAATCGTGGATGAGGAAGAAGATTCGCTCAATGATTTTTATGGTCTGAATTATAGAATACACATATTTCAAAAATAGGGTGATGTTAAATGAAAGTGAAATATCATGATATATGTTAGTAATAAGTGTTTTGATACCCATGGGATATGGTGGGAACTCTAATTGTGGGAGCAAGTGAAAAAGGGATAGTTTTTTCTAATGTGGGAGCATGAATGAAAATCAGATGGCTGGACCGGTGGACCTTACATCAAAACCCATGAGCAAAGAAGGATGTTTCCAATGTGGTTCTCCTGAACCCGTACATAGATAGTTTATGCAACAACATATATCACTCCAAAACATTAATAATAAGGGACATATTTAGTGATATAATCACAGTGCTCTAAGGTTATATGTTCAAGACACTTCTCAGGTGTTAGAGATGTTGTATGCTTCGTTAGGGTGAGGGTAGAATAATTCCTATCATTAGTAGAAAAAAGATAGCCATGATTATTTCAGATATACAATGACTCCTCATGAAGTTTAATCTCAATAGGGAAACAAGGATCAAGGTGTTACAATGCAGTAATTATATGGATTTGAGTAGGTTGTTGTGGATGATTAGGCATGACCATATAAGGTGTGAGGTACTATTCATTTGAATTCTACCCTTATGAATGTGTTGTTTGATATAAGTGCATCCCATTCCTTTATATCTTATTATTTTTTTATTTATTAAGATTAAAATTTAATATGATAACTTATATAATAAAAATTCGAAATCCTATTAGTCAAATAGTGTGTTGAGCATTTGTGTATATATCATGTTCTATAACAGTTGATGGAGTTAATATGGAGTGATAGTTATCTATGATTGAGATGGATATCATTTAAATAATCTTTGGGATGTATTGGTTGGAAACCTACAAGCCTTAAATCGACAATTATAATAGAAAGGTTTGTTTAACAACTGATGATGTCATCAAGAATCTCTTTCAAGTAGACCAAAATGTAAATTAGGGTGCAACAATATTGTTAGAATAAATAGATGGAAGTATCTATTACCAGTTGGCTGCATTGACATCATATTTAATGGAATAAATCATCTATAGCAGTTTTCCAGTTGCGTTCGATCAATTTTATGACATTTTTTCTGATAAATTCTTAGGGTTACCACCTATAAGGGAAATGGAGTTTACAATTGATAGCATCCCAAGGACCAGTCCTATTTTCCTATTGTCCTATTTTATGGAAACAAAATAATCAATAGAATTAAAAGGGTATTTGGAGGACCTAGAAAAATAAGGCTTCTTTCAGTTGTGGATGTCCCCATGGGACGCACCGGTCTTGTTTGTGAAGAAGGATGATGAGACTCTAGGGATGTTTTTTTTCTATTGTAAGCTTTACCAAATTATGATAATGAATTATTATCCACTTTCATACATTTATGATATATTTTATAAATTTTTGGGAGCTCAATGGTTATATAATATTGAATTGTGATAATGATAACAACAATTGTGAGTTTAAAAGGAGGATATAACATAGTCAACTTTTAGAAGTCGAAATGGTCAATATAAATATGTAGTAATGTCTTTAGATATTAAAAATGAACCAATGGCCATTATGGAATTGATGAACCAGATATTTTATAGATATATATAATTTTTTATGGTGGTGTTGGTGGGTGACATATTAGTGTATTCAAGGACAAGGGCTAAGCATGAGAAAAACACAACAACGCTATTTTGAAACATGAGATATCGTGGAATTTATCCAAAATTATCAATGTGTGATTTTTACTATAATAGTTACATTTCCTTGGCCATATAATTTATGAAATAGAGTTTTTTATATATCTAAAAAATATAGAATCTATTATCTCATGGAAACCACCGATGAACATCGTCGAGATAAAATGTTTTCTTAATCATGATGGTTTTTATAGATTCTTTGTACAAGATTTTTAGGACTACATTATCCTATAAATTCTTTGAAAAATAATATTACTTCATTATTATTGGTTTAGGAATGATAGAAATATTTTCAATAGTTAATTTTCCACCTTACTTCATCACTAATCTCAACTTTTCTAGAATAAATACATGGGTATGTGGTGTACTATGATGCTTCGTGATTAGTTTTGGGATGTGTTCTAATATAGGGAGTCCATGTTGTTTTTTATGGCTAAAGGATGTTATGAATTCATGCAAAGATATAAGAAACAAATTATTTTGTTTTAGCATTCCTAGTCCATGCATTGATAACATGGATTCACTATCTATTTATTGAGAAATTTATAGCATTTACAGATCAAAATAAGATGAAATATATTTTATTAAATAGAATTTTAACCTATGAAAATGAATATGGATGGAATATCTCAAAATATTTCAATTTTACTTGATGTATACACTACGATAGGAAATTTTCTGGTATATTTTTTACGAATAATGTTCTATGCTCAGTTGGTAAAAGAAGATTTATATGAGTGAGGGTTGACGTTAGTCTTTGCCAACAAGCACATGGAATGTGATGAATGAGGTGACTTTTTTTATTTCAGTATTAAATGGTTAATTATTTTGGTGATGATTGTTAAATAGGTGTAAAAAACTGATGTAGAATGTGTGGAAATGTTGTAAAAACTCAATGTTGGGGAGACCATTAGGGGATGTCAGTTTGATGGGTGTTCATTTTTGTGGTTCCAAAATTAGAAATTTATACCTATGGTTTGTTAGAAAACAATTCATTAGGATTACCACCATTTGAGATATGATTATCATTATATAAAATATTAAATGTATATTGTGTTGAAGTCACCGTTTTTGTTGAATGGTATGAAAATTAAGGTGGCTAAGTAATTTTGGATATTTTTAATTTGTTTAATAATACAAGGAAACACATTAGTGGATGGAATTTATATTGTGGTATTTACCTATTCTAGTACGTAAATGGGAGCACATAGCTATGGATTTTGTAACAGGTATCCAAAGAGTGGTTCGGAAACATAATTCTATGTTTGTAATAGTGGATCTTCTCACAAAGTCGTCACATTTCATCCTTATTCATGAAACTGATAAGGCGGAGGACTTGTCAACAATATATATCCATGATGTGGTAAAGAGGAATGGTGTACTAATTTTGATCACGTATAAAAGATATCTGAGTTTTATGTCACATTTTTTGAAATCCTTATAGAAATACCTTGGGAATCAGTTGACCATGAGTATGGTGTATCATCCTTAGATGGATGGAAAATATGAAAGTATAATACAAAATTTGGAAGATATGTTCTGGGCTTCTGTAATGGATTATACTATCTCGTGGGAAGAGAATGTTCCACTATTGGAATTATAATATAACAATAATTATCATGACTTGATAAAAAAGGATCAATCTAAATCATTGTATGGGTGTCCCTATTGTTTTTCACTTTGTAGGGTGTAAATAGGTGAGACTCGCTATTTGGGTTAATCCTTGTCCTCAAAGCAATGCAGATTATTTAGCTGATCAGGAAACAGATGGAGATGACAGAGATTTGTGAAAAATAATATGTGGATCTTTATCGATGGCCATTTTTAATCAGGGTGAGTGATCATGTGTTTTTGAGGATATATCAAAGGATTATAGATCATTATGTTGGGAAGCATGGAATGATATATCCTTCATACATAGTAACTTTTGAGATACTGGAATGAGTTGGGGAGGTATCACATCTTTTGGATTTTCCACCAAGACCCAGTGAGATGCATAATGCATTTCATGTATCCCAATAAAAAAAAATATCATTCTAACACTGACCATGTGATTCAAATGAATCACGTTGAACTACAGTCGGATGAATCATTTTTACATATCATAGTGTAGATTGTGGAGGGGAAATAGAATTTATTTTTTGGAAAATTCTTTAGTCTGGAGAATGTTTTCTGGAAACATGGTTACATTTAGGACGTGAATTGGGAACATGAAATGGAAATGAGTGGTAAATAGACAGAACACTTTTATAAATCTTTCAGTTTTCTATATTCCATGGATAGAAATTCCAATGGTGGGTAGAATGTAGTACCCAACCAGTTTCAATTAAGTAACCCTTTATTTATGTATTTTAAGTATGCAAAGTATATGGGTGATGTTAAAGAGAATTTATAGAATTTTGGAGTATTTTGTGTTTTTTAATGGGTTCATGGTTGGTGAATGGTTTGTTAAAACCACACCGCACTTACAAGAAATAATGTACAATGCGACAAGTTCTAAAGGGAAGGTGCATGGGCATCACACGGTTTTTCGATACCGGGTAGATGCCTAAGAGAAACTATGCATCTTGCGATGGTGAACATTGGGATAGATGACACAAGGTTTGGAAATAGTGTGAGACAATTATGTGAGGATCCTATTTGGGATAGAATCTAGTGTATTAGTAGTGCCTAGTTTACATAACCGTGTAAGTAACTATGCATGGGTTAATGATGAGAACATAAAATTGGGGATCTCACACATTTTTGTCTCTAACTCCTTAAATTTTCCTCATATGTATCACTAAAACAATATTGTATGTTCCCAATGGTCATGGAATCATCACATACCAATTAAAAGGTGATATGAATGCTTCCCTTGATGTTTTGAAGTCGGATCCTCATGGCATGTTATCACTATTGGTCGTTCATTGGTATTTTTCTTAGATCTACATCTCTATCACTGTCGGTTTCTCAGATCTATACCCTCTATGGATATATATATATATATAATGTATTTAAGGAAAAATATGATTATATATCTCTTCATTCATGATAGGGGTAGAGATCTATGGTGCGTTTAAGTAGTTTTAACAAGGTTTTTTAGAGTTTTTCAGGTTGTTCTTCGTTTTCTCTATAAAACCTGAGGTAGTTGGCTTCACTCTCAACAGCACTATTTAGAATATGAAGGATTTACTTGAAATTAATAATTTTTTCCAAAAATTGATTTCATATCTATTGTGAAATGTTACATAAAAAAACTATTGAGTGACAGTTTGTGGAAATTGGGAAATTTTCTATTTTAATGGAAATAGATTTTGGTAACATGATTTTTAAATTTTGATTTTAAAATGATTTTTGGATTTTCTATATAGAAAATTGTTTTAAATAATGATGTTATATTTATTGAAATTATTTTTTGCACACTTGGGTTTGGCATCGATTGGAATTTTTGTTTATCATGGGTTTATATGTATTGGGATGCATAAGGGTGAGTAGTACCCCCATGAAAATGATGGGATGAATATGGTTGTGAAGTACCCTTGTTAAAGGGGTCCTCTATGTGGAAACATACTAGATGGATGACTGACCAACCTTGAGTATAGGGAGGTCAAATTTTCAAACATGGTTCAATGTGAGGTTGTGTGGAATATAATGAATAATTCTAAAATTGAATTTGTTATATGGTTTTAGAAAATTGTAGATTTTTCCCTTGAAAATTATGGTTATCTTGAGAAAACTTTTTTATTAGTACATATTTATTTTCTGAAATAAAATATTTGAGAAATTGTTTTATATAAAAAAATTTATTTAAATTTGCGAATATGTTTTATGAAAGTGGAATGAGTAGGGAATTAATTCAGGGAAAACATACTTAGTTTTAGTACTCACCACTACTTAGAAACATAGGTTAATTTCTATTTTTTTTCACGAAAAGGAAAATGGTAAATTATCACACATCTTTAGCAATACTTAGTTAAACATGGGCTATTTTGAAGTTGGATCATAGAACTTGTTTGGAGCATGGAATTTTGTTAAGTCTTTTATTTTTACAGTCTTCCACCATGTACTTTTATATTATAGTCTTCCAATGTGGTACTTGGTATTAGTTTGATTTTGAAAAATGAAATGTTGAGTGGACCTTCATTGTCATCGTGCATCGTAGAGTGGTTTATTTGGTTATGGCATGTTTAGTTGGTATTTTTATTTTTAAACATAGAATCATCCCCAACATGTATTGAATCCCTTCAACATTTATTGTCGATATTTGGTTCTTTGGGGATGTATCTTAAGCCCATGTAACATTCCACATAATTCTCAAGGCAATGAGAAGGGATGTGACATTTAATATACTGAATTTAGATATATCAAATCATGAATATAATTATCCACAAGGTGTTAAATATTTCATTTGAATATTATTAATTTCAAGATACACATGATTTGATTGATTACAAGTGGAATGGGTTTTTTGTCTCACTTTAATTTATGTGAGAAATATTTTATATTTCTCACTTTTTACTTTTTTTTACTACCCCTTTTATTTATGACCATCAATAATTGAATATTTCATTAAATATATATATTTATTATATCATGTATATGATTATTTTCAATGTCGTATACCATGTTTAAATACAATGTTTTCATTGAAGGTTATTTTAAATATTGAAATATTGATAAATATATATGCTATAATCAATACATTTTTTTGACAAGGAAAATTATTCATGGTTTAAATATATATATGAAGATTGGTGTGGAATTTTACTAATGGGGACCCAACATTATATATCCCCCCGATTCATAAAGATGTCTAATGAGAAAAAAAGTTGATGACAAACCCTTCACATTTGTTTTTAAGAAAAATAAGATTGGTTTCTACTCATAGACTTAAACCATCTTGAGAAATGTTTTAATGGTATTATATCATGTTCTAGATACACGACATCCAATAACTATGCATTTCATTCATTCAGTATTCAGTTATTTTTATCCATAATATTTTCACTTTAACAAAATCTACGAATGCATTTTAATTATCAGTATTTTGATTAAATGGCATGTGTAATTTTTCTATTTAAAATTTTATATATTTTTTCCTAATTTAGTATTCTTCACTTGTTATTTATTCTTATTTTAACCCATTTTTTTATTCCCATATATAGTTTATGAAGATGATATATTTGAATAACTATCAAGGAAGAAGTTTATTTTCGTTTTTTATGTTCTATTCATAATTACCAATGTAATAAGGGAACCATGAATGTATCAAGGTATTCAAGACTACTAAACTGATCGATCATTAGTGATTTGATCTCTTGTATCTATTTCATTGTAAAAAAAACCACTAACTCTAGGCCAATGGGGTCAGTGTTTTCACAGTTTGTATCAAAGTAGGTTTAATAGAAATCATGGGATCTCAATTTTAAATAAACATAAGAATTATAATAATTCCTTATAGTTAATTTTTTATAAATACTCATGATGAATATGAGCTTACTTAGTGTATTGCATTATTTAGTGGTGTTTCCTAATAGATGAAAGGAAATAAATAATGGTAGATAATATAGGGATTGACCCACTTAGAATGTTAACATAATTGGTTTTTTAGATGAGTAGATCATGACCATATTAGGGAATATTAGTCAGTTTATGAGGAATAATGACACTACAACTATGTTGAAACGTTTTATATTATTGAATCCCCAATCATTTAGTGGGACTACAAATCCAATTATTGTTTAGAAATGTATGATGTTCCTAGAAAATATAAATATCACATTTGGATGTGATGAAATAGAAAAGGTTATTCTAGAAGAATATTTCCTCAATGGTGATGATAATAAATGGTGGTCTTTGATCCAAAATACTAAGGAGGAAGATGTAATAAAGACAGGTAATGGATAAATTTTGATTAAAAATTCTTTGAAATATATTTCCCTTGTGAGAAACTAACTGAAATGAAGAGAAAATTATTTAACATATAGTAAGAGGAAGAAGATATTGTTAAAGAGTATGAGGATACATTAATAATTATAAATAGGTATTCTATAGATTAAATATATCATTTAGAAAAAAGGATTTAATTTTCCGTTGATGGTATTAATCTATGCCTTTGAAGGGAACTGGCTTCTCAAAAATGTTCCTCATATCATTAAATTGTATTGAGTGACATCAAAATAAAGAAAGAATTTTCTAGATCCTATATGTTTAATGTAAATAATTAGAATAATAGATCTTATAAATACCATGAAAAAGGTTTAGAGTCAAATAATAATAGGGTAACAATTTAATTACCATTATGAAAAAATTGTAAAAAGAATCATCCAGGGAAATGCTTCAAAGGAATGAGATTTTGTTATAAGTGTAGAGAAAAGGGTCATAGAGCTAATGAATGGTAGGGGATGAATTAAATCATGTATTTTAAATTCATCTGTTCTAATGGAATGGTTCATTATTCAACCCAATGTCCCAATAGTCATGGTAATCTACCACATAATATGCCAAGGGGAGATGTACCAACTTATACGATCACCAAAACCGAAGTAGAAGTACCCCATGATGTGGTGGTAGGTAAATTATTCCTATAGAAAAATTTATCCAATGATTTATTTGATTTGGGATCATCTCACTCATTTATATCTACCTTTTTTCCACAAAAATTATTTATATACCTTTTTATATAACAAGGGAGTTATCAGTTAAATCAACAACGGTAGATCTCATTTTAAAAAAAATTATCGGGAAATCCCCATTATTCCATATAAACATGCTTTATTACCTACACTTATTGTCATAACTATGATTTAATTTGATATAATCCTCAGTATAGATTGAATTTATAAATATTATGAAACCATTTATTGAATGATGAAGAAAATTAAAACTTTTTAGGAAGATTTATAATTCCTTATATTTAGAGAAGAAATTTTATCATATGACTGTTTTACAGATCCACCCAAAGCTTCTCTACTGAATGAAATTATTGTAGAGGTAGAGAAAAAAACATATAGGTATTATGGAAGTAATCTAAATATTAAGGATTTACCAATTTTATGAGAAAACATTGATGTATTAATTAGGGAATTACCTAAACACCCCTATATCAAGAAGATTATTTTGGAATTTATTTAATCACTAGTGTATGAATAATATCAAATAATCATTATAGAATGGTTATTGAGGAATTAGTGGATATCAAGAAAACTAAAGTATTTGAGTCATTAGTGAATTATTCTCCCTAGTATTTAACCATTTGGATACTTTATTCTCTTTGTTAATAAGAAATATTGATCCATGATGTTGTGAATTGAATATAGAGAAAAGAATGATCTTATAATATTGAACAGGTATCATCTATCCATAATGGGGATTTACTTGATCATTTTAATGGAGGTCATTTTTTAGAATATTGACCTACATTATGGGTACCATCATTTGAGAGTAAAGAAGGGTTATATTACAAAGAAAACTATTTGTAAGAGGTATGGGCATTATGAGTTTTTAGTACTTCCATTTGGATTAAAAAAATGCACACTCTATTTTTATGGATATGATGAATAGAATATTCCTGGAAAATAGTGATGATTGTTTTGTTTCAATAATTGTTGATATTTTGGTATATTGTAAAACCTAAGAGAATAATGAGAATCACTTGTATATCATTCTTTGGAATCTCAGGTAGAATGATTTATATGGTAAATATAGAAATTGTGAATTTTGGAATCAATAATGTTCTTTTCTTAGACATATTGTATATAAATATGGAATCTCATATTATCCTTTAAAGAAAATGGTAATACAATAATTCCATACATTAATGAACAAAATTTAGGTATGTAGATTACTTGTAATAGTAGGTTACTATCCGAATTTTGTTTATAATTTTGACAAATTAGATAGACCATTAACTAAGATCACATATAATGGGGTTTTGTTCATATCAGAAAATGAATTTGAATAATGTTTTTAATAATTAAATAAATGATTCATCAATGCACTTATTTTTACTCTACCATCATGAAATGATGGATTTTTAATATAAGTGATGTATCAGAAAAATGGTTACATTGTTTCCTTATAAAAAATAGTTTAGTTAATTCATATTCATTAATGATTTCAATGATTCCTTAACAAAATCATCGAACTCATGATCCAGATTTAAGAGTCATAATATTTTATCCTAAAATATGAATACACTATCTCTATTGTGAAAATCCAAGATATATATAAGTCACAAGAGTTTTAAATACATATTTAAATAGAAATAACTCATCATGAGGAATAGAAATTTTCTTGAGTTACCAAATGATTATTATATCTCAACACACTACACCAAATAAATAAAAATAAGTTAGAAGATTCATTAAAAAGGAAAGATTGTGGACTTCTAAACCAGTTGAGGATATAGAAAGATATGATGTTCATAGATTTAATAAAGATGGATATGATAATTTGTATGGAATGGGAAACATCACTACTTTTTAAACGTTGGCGAAACCATATTTATTGGAAAATATATATTTTTTAAATATTATGATGATATTTTTCAAAATAATATTAAATATGTTAGGGATTAAATATTTTCAGACATCGTCTATGAGGATGAAATTATAAAATTTAGAAAAATATTATGTGTAACATGAATAACTAAGACAAAAAATGGATCCATTATATGATTCTAATAGCTCAAATTTAACTATACTCTTTGATAGAATGAAGATGTATATATATCTAAAAGATCATTTTTTTTAATATATTGTAGGAAATTTTTAACAATGTATTGAGATACATAGTTTTTCAAAAAGTGAACGCTAAGAAAAATCATCCTTGGTGATTCATTTGACCTCTACCTATTCCTATATAGATGTGGGGTGACAATACAATGGAAATTATTATAAGACTAGTAGGGAAACCAAGAAAGGTTTACATGATATGAGTTATTTTTGATCATCTTAAAAAATATGCACATTTTCTTTTTATAAGAGAAGATTAAAATCTTGAGAACCTTGAAATACTCTATATTAATTAGGGTTTAAGACATAATAGTTCACCTATATCAATTTTATCAAATCTAGATCCCCATTTTACATCAAAATTTTGTTAATATTCTTCATAAGGAATTGGAAATTGAGCATCATATCAGTACTTCTTATCTCCCTTAAATTAATGGACAGTCTAAAGGGACCATTCAATCATTTGAAGACATGTTGAGATCATTCTCACATAAAATTAAAGCTATGTTGCATTAGTATTTACATTGGGTAGAGTTTTCTAAAATAATAGTTTCCTTTATAGTATTCAAATTTATCCATATGAAGCATTATATGGTAAGGTATTTCGTAATCCAACTTGTTTGAATGAATTTTATGAGGGTAAAATTATATGCCTAAAACTTATTGAAGAAAAATAAAATAGGTAATGACTATTCAAATTCATATTAAATAAGCTCAATATAAAAAAAAAGTTATGTAGATTTATGAAGAAATGATTTTGTATTCTAAGTCAGAGATTGAGTCTTTTTAAAATTATCATCATAGAATGGTGTCATAATGCTCGGTTAGAAAGGGTAATGGGACACTGGGTACATCAGAGCATTCAAAATTCTAGAAAGAATTGGAGTTGTAGCTTAATGATTATAAATGCCGAAAATGATTTCCAAAGTCATCAATTAGTTCAAAATATCATTGGGAAATAATTACATGCCATACGTAATTCATGAACTCGCCTATGAAGAAATAAGACTAGAATATGATTTTCCTTATAGGAGAGAGCCTATTAAAGATCATGACAGTAGAGAGAATTTATTTAGATATCAGATGACTCGACTTGTAAATGGTATTTATTGAACCCATAAAGTAGAAAAAAATAGTGCTGGAAGCTAACGATGTTATCAAGAAGAATAAAACTCATCTATTTAGAAGGAAATATTTATGAGAAATTTAGATGATGAATTTTTCAAAGGAGGGAAGTAAATAACAGACAATGATTTTATGTTATTTATCAACTTAAAAAAATTTAATTTATTCGAATATTTACATTAAACAAAAAACTCTAATATACTATTGAATATTTACAAGACCATTCTAATATAAATGTAACAAATAAGAATAGTAATGTGGCTATTGGAATAATTACCTCACAAATAAATATAGAATATAAAATTTAGGTATCCCATAAATGAAAATATTATATATTTATATCATGGAATGAGTAAAGAAATGTTTATATAGAATTTCATAATAAATATAGTCAATTAAAATAAAATGTGTTTATAAATTAATATTTTGTTTTATAATAATTAAAATATAATTTTATGAGATCATAAAAAAAATTCAATGTGTCGTAAAATAAGTAATCATATTAAAGATGATATTTTTCAATTAAGTGATGATTGTAATTAATAATTAAATTTATTATATTTAGATAATGATATTTATAAGATGTAGTTCATTTTTAAAATATACACATTAAAAAAATGTTAGTTTTAATTTTTTGGTTTTTTCTAAAATAGTGGAATTTTGGTAATTAGTGAGATAATATAATTTTTAGTAATTTACATTGTATGTAAATAAATGAATTTGGAGTCATTGTTGTGTCATTGATGATATAAGAGACCATTATATCTAACTAAAAATATCTAGTTACTATACATAGCCAGATGAATCAACACTATTGATAGTATTGAGCCCAAATAATAATCAAATGAATATAATAATTAAAAACGTCCACGTACTCCAACAATAAATTCATCCCCTCAACAACTCGTCTCCTCAAACCATATAATACAAAGATCATGATTATATTATTTATAATTAATCTAAAAAAACAGTTTCTCATGTTATGGAATTTTCGGTCTCACCGAAATTTCTTTTTCAAGAGCCTTTAGGAGGTTCTCTAGGAGACGACACTCCAGAGGTAAAACCATACCATGTTCTCCTTTATTTCATCACTGTTATTATCCAATATTCACCTACCATATCCAAAGTTTCATTGAAACTATAAATGAAATATATATATATATAATATAATTTTATTATATTTATGTAATATCCATCATCAAGTCTTTTTTCTTCTCCTTTTATTCTAAAAATAAAAATTCCATCCATCAGGTGTCGATTCACTACCTTCGTTGATGATAAGTTTTCTTTTTTCCATGCTGCCATCGTGGCTAGTCATAAAACTATTTTTAGGTTAAACCATATTAAAATATGTTCATTATGACTTATTTAATGTAATTTAACTATTATATAAATATAATATTATATAAAATGATAATAGTTTTTGAGGGTTGTAACAACCACCAAGATAAACTAATTATTTTTCATTTACATTTTATCTGATGAATGATACACATAAAATATAACCACAAGAAATAATAGGACAATTGAAAATAAAGTAATCATATTAATATAATTCAATTTCACTTATATAGTTTTCCTACCATTTTTTTGAAATCCAGGAATAATACAGAAGGAAACAGACATTACTACAATGAAACAAATTCCCCCAAGACAACGAAATTAAACACAAGAACTCATCATAGTGAACATAAATGAACATAATAAAATTATAATAAAAAAATATGTTTAATGGGTTATTAATTAATTGATTAATTAATCTAATTTGATTATCCATGATATTAATTACAAGTTAAGAACACTTCTAGACATAAGGTAAGGGGCTTCTCATATCAGTTATATTTCTAGGAGACATTCATTATTAACCACTAATTTCTTTTTTGTGTTGTATGTGTACTAACTTTTGATATATTATATCATGAATCTATTTATATTCTTGTTATTCAATGTTTCATTTTATAGTAATTAATATAATGGGGAATACGATATGGACGATTACATGTGTAAATTGTTTTTCATCCCACTTAAATTTATGTGGGACATATGCCATATTCATCACTTATTAGTTTTGTTTACTACCCACTATATATATGATCATAAATAATTTATGATTTCATAAAATTTAAATATTTCTTGTTTCGAAGACTTGATTATTGTCTAATACGTATACCATTTTTACATACAGTGTTTACATTAAATGTTATTTTAAAAGGGGAAATATTGATAGAATTGTATCATCTACTCAATATGTATATTTTGTTAAATAATATTGTTTATGAATTTAATTTATATAGGAATAATAATTTTAACTTCTAGTGATGGGTGGTGCCCGACATTATATAGCTTGTTAATGCCTCGACATATCTAGTGAGACAAAATAATTGGAAAGAACCCATTCATATTTATTTAAAAATAGAATCTAACGGGTTTATAACCATATAATTAAACAATCGTGTGAATGTTTTTAAATGTAGTATTTCATGGGAAATATACCTGAAATATAATAACTTTGAATTTCCTTCATTCAGTATTCATTTATTACTACCCCTGATATTTAAAATATGAAGAAATAAATGGATTAATTTTCACACTTAATTTGTTGATTAAATGGAAAAAATTGATCTATTTACCTTTAAAATTATATTATTACTTATTTATTATGCTTCACTTATTATGTATTCATGTTTCTATTGTATGTAACCCTTGTTGAGAATTTCACCACACCATTTTATTTTATTTTTCCTTCCTCAGGTTATGTAGTTGAAATTTTATATAAGTTCCATGGAAAAAATTTATTTCCCTCAGTTATGTTCTATATTTAATTTTCAGTGTAATAAGGGAACTATTAACTGATTTAGTTATTCATGTCTACAAACCAGATCAATCCCTGGGGACATTAACACTTGTATCAATGCTATTGTAATAAAACATCCACCGAATCTGGGAAACTGGGGATATGGTATTCCCAAAATATATATAAAACCTAATAAAACAAATATTAATATTTTATAAATATCATGATTTTTAAATTATTGAGAAAATATTAATGACAAATGTAATTTAAAAATCGATAAAATATATGGAAGAGTTTTCACATAAATAAATCATATTATTATAATTTAAATTAATGATTATAAGGATAGGTTAAAAGAATTTGTATCATGAAATAAATAATTTATGATATTATTTAATTTTACATAAAAATTAGGTATTTTGAAAATAATAATATTTTTTTGGGAGAGTGTATATCACTTAACAGAAAGAAAGGGAGATGAAATAAGTGTGTAATTTTATGAAAAAAATAAGTTGTGAAAACTGAATCCATAAGAAAATTATAGGATGCAATTAATAAGATAAAAATTAAAGGGGTATATTATGTAATATGTTAATTTTTTTAAAATATCCTATATATGGTAATATAGAAAAAAAAAATTAAAAATACATGAATATAATGGAGAATTGATGAGAAATTGTTAGGAATTCAATAACATATGAGATATGGTCTAATAATAGATGAATTATTTACAGGGGAATGTAAATAATTTGAAATAAATAAAGAGTATAATATGAGTATTATATATAATTGTATGTACAAATAATATAAGATTATAGATAAAAAAGAAGAATTATGATTCAAAAGAAAAGTAATAGAGATAAGGAATCTACCCAGAATTTTAAAAGGCATACCTCAATTATGAATATTTGAGATTAGGTGTGTAAATATATAGAAAAGTAAATAAGAAAAGAATATTATATAAATATTATCAAATACATAAAAAAATTAAAAATTTAATTGAAAAAGGGAATGAATCCAATCATAAAGATTGAGAGAGAACCCCTAACCACAATTAAAATATATGTGTGATGTATCGTTCTATGAAAAAATGGTATATGGGTTTTGTTTTACAAAAACAAGGAATTGATTAACATATTTCATGTTATAAAAAATTTATTTTTAAAAATACTGGGAATGTAATAGTCATTGTAAGAGTTAAACATGAATGGACAGAAGAAGTATGAATTTTCCCTTGATAATATTTTTTAGAGTATATAGTTGAAAGGGTACTAAAATTAAATTTATTTCCCTAAATAATAAATTGAAAATAAAAAAAATATATATATATATATATATAACACATATATAATACATTGAAGAATAATATGTGAATAATATAGAGATAAATAGAGATAAATATAGTGTAATTACTAAATGAAAAAATATTATGAGGGAATCCATTTATCATTATTTCTCAATTAGTATGACTACCCTATATACTCCTTCCCTATTGAGATGACTCCTTCAGATTAAAATTTAAGGCTTCTATGATTTATCTTTTGATTAGACCTGGAATAAAAAAAGTAGATATAAATATTTTAAGATTTATTTTCGTATATCATTGTCAAAGGAAGAATTCTATATATGAAGATAAATGAACAGATGTGAGATTTATTTAAAGGTTAATGATAGGGATCTTTTAGAATAAAAAATTGATTAATTTATTATTTATTTATCACAACAATAAATATTACATATTATTATAAATGATGATATTTTTTATTTGAAAATATAAATTTTCCTGATATTTAAACAATTTAAAATCCAAATTGTATCACTCATATATTTAATTCAATGTGAGTAATCAAAAATATAATTTATATTAGAATACATTTAATTTTAAGCCATGGAAAATCATTTATAAGGTTGGAAATTAATTTTATTTATTTTAATTTCATTATTTTACGTATTAAATAAATTTTAATTGAGATAAAATTTTAAAGTATTATTCATTTCATTCACATTTATGATGTTACAAAACTTATGGTAAGTGTAAAATTAATATTTTTTATATTCACTAATTTATTTTAAAAAAATTAAAACCTCATAGTTGAAAATTCTAGTATAGTTATTTAAAAAATTAGATTCAATTAATCAAAATAAAATTCTAATACTGGTAATTCTAGTGTTTAAATATTAAAATAAAAATTAAATTTTAAAATAAATATATTACTAATATTTTATTTAAAATTTACACTAAAACATACATTGAGTTATATAATTTTAGAAATAAATTCTTAAATAATAATATTTATATATTCTTGTTTTAGTCATTATAAATATTTTATATTAGATATTTTACTATTCTAAATGGTCCACTATTATTCCAATGATCATTTACTATTCAAATTTCTAGTTACTATTCAAATAAAATTATAATTCTAAAATTTCATATAAATACATATTATGTCTATCATTACTCATTCACTAAAATTTATTTAATGGTTATAAATCCTTTATTCATAGCATGATGACTATATTTCTATAGTTTTTCTTCCCTTTTACAGTTTATTTGCGAGTGTGAATTTTCAAAGAGACTATGACTCTATAAATTTATAAATAATACATATAAGATTAATTTCATTAATTATCCTAATAAAATATTTTTAATTTTTTATTTTGTATTAGTACTTCATGTGTAATGTTATGATATGATATAAAATAATGATGATAACATTATTTGTTTCCTACTATTTTAAAAAATATGAATGAATTAATATAATGTAGAGTAAAATTTTATTAATGGGTCCCCTGTATGTTTTTTCAATGTACCTGGGGTCTAATAGAGGGATATCCACTCTTAGGGGATCTATTTTTCCATTGTTAATGATTATATGAGTATATGTATTAATGACTTTTAAAAAATGGAATTTATAAGAAAATTAAAATTGGGAGTTGTATTTTTACCCCATCACATATATTTTATGCTAATGATATCCTCCAACTTGGAAAATCCTAAAAACTATATTTTAGAACAAAGGTATTTTTATCAACATGAAGAGGTAGATAGAAAATATATATAGTCGAGTAAGCCCTCTATTATTTTTGGTTATGGATTATCAGTTGAAAAATAAAATAGAATCACTATAAAATATGGAGTGTAAAAGAAATCCATTCCATACAGTTATCATGGTGTCCTATTATTTTAGATAATGTTTAGACGACATTTCCATCACAGGATATGCTAAGGCATCATAAAACAAATAGCTAGGTGGAAGGGAAAATCCATTTCCCCAGTGGGATGAGTGTTCCTTATTGACCTTATGATCACTTCTAAATTCATTTCTTCTTTATCTATTTATATAAGGCCAATATACCTCATCTGTGAGATTCAATCCATGATTGAAATTTCATTTGGACTGGGTATGTGGATGATAAGAAATTAGTCAATATGTTATGGAGGTAATTTATCAAGCCAATAGAGATGGGGGTATTGGTGTTTAAGATATGAATATTATTAATGATAGTCTCATTGGGAAATTCATCATGAATATTTTGACATCTAATGCATCATGTTTTGTTTTTTTATCAACGATGTTTACAATGATATTGTTGGAGGGGTACTCATACGACATTGCATCATTATTTTGTCCCTCAATTAAGAATTCATTCAATGACATAAAACAAAAATTCTAATGGTTTAGTGAACATGAATTCTAATAATAATCAAAGGAGTACCTTCTTACTGGTTAGTCATCTTAAATATTGTTTGAATTTCCCTTCAAAGAGGGTAAAAATGATCATTTCTTTTTTTTTCACACTATAATAGCATTGATTTTATTCCCCCATAGGTAGAACATGAATCCAAATTTATACTTTCATGGATAATGATTTCTTCTTATCTAGGCCTAATATCATTGGGAGTTTCAATGTTAAATATTTATATAGATTTAAATGTGAAATTTCTATTATCCTCCAATCATATATGATTAAATTTGAAGTCACTAGTGGAAAAAAAATTTAACACATCGGCATTTTTCACGTCTGTTCTGTATGATCGATGTGAAAAGCTTTAATGATCGATATATCAGGTCGGTTATTCAATAACCGACGTGATATATCGATCAGGAAGCATATTTTACGTTGGTTTTTTATTACCGATGTAAAATATATGAAGATCATCTTTTTGACGTCAGTTATTGAATAACCGACGTGAAAATTTAACCTGGCATGCTTTATCAAGTCAGTTATAAAATAACCGAAGTGATAAAGGAATTATCGGTGATTTATCACGGTGGTTATTTTATAACCTATTTTATAAAAGAAATCTCGGCGCTTTACCACGTCGGTTATAAAAAATCCGACATGATAAATCCAATCTCATCAATTTATCACGTCGGTATAAAGCGACATATTTCACGTCGGTTATAAAATAACTGATGTGATAAAAAAATTTCTACGTCGGTTATTAAATAACCGACATTATAAATATTAACAAAATAGTTTGTCATGGTGGTTATTAAATAACCGACATGATAAATCTTTTAATTTATTTATCACACCCCGTATTTAGACATTCTGTTTTCTTCGATTGGGCGTCCTGCGATTCGTTTATCTCACACTGAAAAACAAGAATCGATTCATCGAAGTCATGCCCTCCAACATCATTTTTCCAACATCATTCTTCATATTTATTATTATAATATCTATGAGGTCAACTCAGAACACTCAAGTAAGCCTATGATGACTCCTTTTAATTTTTTTTTCTGAGATTCCCTAAACTAATTTGTTGAGATGTTATTTTTATTTGGTCTTGGTATCATGGTTTGTTTCATAGTGTTCATATATACCATGATAAAATATTTTTTGGTAAAATAAACCTCTAGAAGTGATATCATTCAAGTTTACCATTTTTTTGTGTTCTATCAAGTGTGTGTGCACATACAAGGGGTTTCCAAGGGGATGGGGGGGGCTTTGCAAGTGGGTGGGGGTGTCCAGGGAGGTTGGGTGGGATGTCCAGTTGGGTGGGGGTGTCCAGGGGTTGTCAAATGGGGTGGGGGTGGTGTCCAGTGGGTGTGGGGGATGTCCAAGGGGGATTGAGGGTGTCCAAGGGGGTTCAAGGGATGTCAAATGGGGTGGGGTGGGGTCCAGGGGGCTACTGGGGCTGTCCAAGGGGGGTGGAGGTTGTTCATAGGGTTTGGGGGGCTTTTCAGAGGGTTCGGGGGGGGGGGGGGGGGGGGGGCGTTCCAGGGGGTGGGGTGGGTGTCCAAGGGGGTGGGTGGGTGGGGTGGGGGGGGGGGGGTTCCAAGGGGGAAGGGGCTTGTCCAGATGGTTTGGGTGGTTGTCCCGGGGGGGGGGGGCTGTCTAGAGGGTTGGGGTGTCTCGGGGGGTGTCCAAGTGGGTAGGGTGTGGGGGTGGTGTCCAAGAGGTTTGGGGGAGTCCAAGGGTGTGGGGGGGGGGGGATGTCTAGAGGGGTGGGAGGGCTATCCAAGGGGGTGGTGTTGTCCAGGTGGTGTCCAAGGGGTTGGGGGTGTCCAGAGGGTTTGTGGGGCTCTCCAGAGTGTTAGGGGTGTCTAGGGTGTCTATGGTAGGGGGGGGGGGGTCCAAGGGGGTGGGGGTGTCGAAAGGGGGGGGGGGCTGTCGAAGAGGGTGGGGGCCAGTCTAGAGGGTTTGGGGTTGTCCAGGGGGCGGGGGACCATCGAAAGGGTTGGGGGTGTCCAAGGGGGTAAGAGGTGGGTGTGGTGTCTAGGAGGGGTGCATGTGTCCAAGGGGGTGGGGGTGTCTAGAGGTGTGGGGCTGTCTAGGGGGTGTGAGGGCTGTCCAGAGGGGTTGGGCTATCTAAAGGGGTGGTGGTGTTAAGGGGGTGGGGGTGGTGTCTAGGGGGTGGGGTTGTCCAAGGCAGTGGTGGTGTCCATGGGGTGTCCAAGGGGGTGGGGGTGGTGTTCAAGGGGGTGGGGGATAAGTGTCAATTGGGATTGAATATTGCATCGTGGTTTGTGAGATTATGACATGATGATTGTATTGTTTCGTGGATATTAGGATATAATTAATTAGTGTTGTTTAAGGAGGTGGGGTTGGTGTCCAGGGTGGTGGAGGGTGTTGTCCAAGGGGGTTGGTATAGTCTATGTTTGAGGTTTCCACAATGATTTTTAGGGATTAAAGAATTATGAAAAGATGAGGGTTTTTGCAATATGATTCTATTTGGTTATATATATTTTGAACAATAATTTACTATGAGAAAATTATGGGTTATGGGGGAGACCATGTCAGGGATTTCAAAGATGCACAACTATCCTAACCCCATTGTGCCTTGATGATAGGCTTTACTCTGTGATTTTCTCCATCCAAGTTTTTATTTTAAATTTGATTTGATTCTAAGGTTTACTCAATTTTGTCCAATTTTCTATCAACTATTGGAGGCCCCATGGTTTTCTTAGATTCCATGGAATTTCATTAAATATGTTACTTATTCTATGTACTTCTTCCTTTATTCTTTGTTTCTTGTTTTCTTCTTCGTCCACTTCTTATTCTCCTTCATCCCTTCTATTATTATGGATGTTTGATCATTTTTAAATTGACGGTTTAATAATAATCGATGTGTTCTAGGGTTATTAGGAAGGGTGGGGGTGTCTAAGGGGGTGGGGCGCTGTCGAGAGGGGTGGGGGCAATCCAAGGGGTGGGGGGCTGTCTAGAGCGGTGGGGGGCTGTCCAAGGGGATGGTGGTGTCTAGGGGATGTCCAAGGGGGTGGGGCTGGTGTCAAAGGGGGTGGGGGTTTCTAGGGGTTGGGGTGTCCTGGGGGGTGTCCAAGGCGGTAGGGGGTGGGGGTGGTGTCTAGGAGGGGTGGGGTTGATGTCCAGGGGGTGGGGGTGGTGTCCAAGAGGTGGGGGGATGTACAGAGGGGTGTGGGGATATCCAGAGGTTTCAAATTATAAAGATTTGTGTAATTTTCCATTTTGAATGTATACATATTTTAATATTTATACATCATATTTCTTTTTTACTGAAGGGTATATTTGGTATCCAATTGCACTATGATGTATTCTTTGTGAACCTTAAGAAGAAAGGATACAAAATTAATTTAAAACTGTTATATTTAACTATATTTTTAAAAAAAAATCATATTTAAGCATATTTTTTTTGAATACGCGTTGATTTGTTTTATATTTCAAAATTGATTTACATTCAAATAATGATTTTTTTCATATAAACATATATTTGTCTTATATTAAAAAGTTGTATAATTTTGATAATTTTTATAGGTAATAATGAGTCGAAGTTGGAATAAAGCACATCGAATGAGCAATGAATATGAGGAAGGTGTTGATGCGTTTTTGTAATTTTCTAAACGAAATGTTCCAAGTAGTGACATTTTTTTCTATCCATACCTGAAATTTTTTAATATGAAGAAGTTGAAAAGTGGAGAGATAAAAGATCATCTGATTTGTCATGGTTTTAATCCGAGTTATAGCCCTTGGATTTAGCATGGTAGAACTGTACTGAATGTCACTTATAATGTTGATTCACAAGATGGTGACTTTGATGGAATTGAAGAAATGATTCACGATATTACAGAAGAAAAAATTGAGATAGAACTGACAGAAGTTTTATAGATCTACTACAATTGATGAAAGACATTTTCCAAAAGATAATGATATTCCATATTCACATTATAAGGCCAAGAAAATATTATGCCTGATGGGATTGGGATACAAGAAAATAAATGCATGTTCGAAGGACTGTATGATATATAGTAAGTAATATGAATTTCAGTTAGAGTGTCCTAAATGTGGGACATCATGGTATAAGGTGAATGAAAAATCACAGGCTGATGTAGAGATTACAAATATCCCTTTAAAGGTATTTTGGTATCTTCCTATAAGTCATCATTTCAAATTTTTATTTTCTAATTCACATAATTCAAAAATGTTAAGATGGCATGCTGATGAGTGTTTATAAGATGAAAAAATACAACATCCAGCTGATTTTCCACAGTGTAAGAGAATTTATGAGCAGTATCCTACATTTGGAAATGAAATTAGAAATCTCAAACTAGATTTGTGCACATATTTGAATGAATCCATACCAAACCCTCAATTGCACACATAGTTCATGGAATGTTTTATTAGTAATTTAAAACCTCTCTCCTGAAGTTTGTATGAAGTGAAAATATGTCATGTTGAGTATAATGATCTCTGGTCCGAAGAAACCGGGCAATGATATTGATGTTTTCTTATCACCATTGATTGATGATTTGAATCCTTTATGGGAGGATGGAATTAGGGTGTATGATTCTTATAAAATGGAATATTTTGAATTGCATGCAGTGCTTTTTTTAACTATAAATGACTTCCCAGTAAATGGAAATTTTTCTGGATACAGTGTTAATGGGCATAAAGCATGTCCAATTTTTGAACAACAGACATCATATTGTCAATTGCATCATGGGAGGAAAACAATGTACATGGGGAATCAAAAGTTTTTCCATATGGATCACTCTTAAAGAAGACTAAAAAAGGCATTCAATAGATCACAAGAATTTGATATTTCTAAAAAAACTTTATCCCCTAATATGCATTTTGAGAGGGTGAAAAACCTTGATGTGACATTGGGAAAGACACAAAAATCTGGTAATGATAGATATATTTGGAAGAAACAGACAATATTTTTTGAGCTACCATATTGGAGATATCATGAAGTTAAACATAATATTGATGTCATGCACATGGAGAAGAATATATGTGATAGTTTGATTAGAACATTGTTAGGTATTAAAGGAAAGACTAAATATGGGTTGAATGAAAGATTAGACTTACTATCTATGAGAGTACGTTTGGAGTTAGCTCCCACTCCTAATGGAAGACAGACATTTATTCCCCCAGATTTTCATACATTATCAAAGAGTGAGAAAATTAGGTTTTTCTAGTGTCTTCATGATATCAACGTGTCTGAAGGTTATTCTTCCAATGTAATTTTTTTTGTCTCATTTAAGGACTTTAAGTTGATAGGTATGAAATCTCATGATTGTCACATCATGATGCAACAACTTCTACCAGTTTCTTTGTGTGGAATATTTCCCATCCGTGTCAGAAATACTATAATTAAGTTGTGTTATTTTTTCAATTCAATTTTTAATAAGGTGATTGATGCGAAAGCCTTGAACATTTTGGAAAATGATGCAATTTGTATAATTTGTCAATTAGAAATGTATTTTCAACCAACTTTTTTTGATATAATGGAGCATTTAATGATTCATCTGGTTCAAGAAATAATGATTTGTGGAAATTTATATCTTCTTTGGATGTACACTTTTGAAAGGTATATGAAAATAATGAAGGGGTATGTAAATAATCCATATCGACCTGAAGCCTCCATTTTTAAAAAGTATATTTTTGAGGAGGTTGTAGAGTTTTGTACGAGCTACTTGGTTGCGGTGCAGCACATAGGTTTTCCTCCATCTCACCATGAACGAGTTAATAATGAGGGAAAGGGGATTCATGGCTTGAAAGTCAAATCATTGTCAACTGATCATATGAAGATGTTAGAATCATACATCTTGAATAACATAGATGATGCTCAACCATATATCACATTGCATAATAATGAGTTGAAACAATGTCATCCAATGAAGAAAGAAATGTGGATTTTGAATGAGCACAACAAAACATTTATGTTATTATTTAAAAAGATCATGCATGGTAGATCAGATGTATCAAATACATTAAAGTGTATTGTGGGTGGTCCATGTTTAAATGTGATAACATGGTCCAGTTATGAAATTAATGGAAATACATTTCATACGAAAGCTCAGGACAAAAGAAGTGATGTTCAGAATAGTGGTGTATAGGTATTTGCAGAAGAAATGCATTTTTCGAGTGGTAAGGAAAAAACCAAATTTCTACATCAAGTGATTATTATGGAGTGATTGAAGACATATGGGAGGTTGATTAAATTAAAAATAATGTATATATTTTTTACTGTGAATGTTTTATTGGTAAAAATAGTGTCAGACATGATGAATTTGGAATGATAGTTGTTAATCTGAATATATTAGAAGACATAACTGATTCTTTTATAATGGAAACACATGAAAAAATTTCTATATAGTAGATCAATTAGTTATGTAGTGAGATGTTGTTTTACAAGGAAAAAAGAAATTTTTTGTTAAGGATGAACATGATAAAGATGCCTATTTTTGTGAGATCCCTACTTCCATGGAATGATTAAAATAAAATAATTATGAGAATGATTAAGACATGGTTTGTGCCATAAGGAACGATCACAATGAAGGAATTTGAGAAAACAATCCATTTGTACTTTCTTAAAATTACAGGTAACATTTGTTTATTTCTTGTTTACATTTATTATTTTCATTAAAAGTTAGATATTGTAAGTTTTTTCTTTATTAAAAAATGTATTAAAACAAAATAAGTATATGTTTTAGTTTGTTTTAATTTTTTTTGTTTACTTTACCATGTTTACCATTACATAAATTATATATCTATTATTTTTTTCTAGTGACAATGACTTTACCATGTTTTCCATGTTTTAAAAGTTTTCCATGGTTACCATGTTTACCATATTTACCATCATTACCATTTTACCAATGTTTAACATGATATACATATTAACCATGTTTACTATTACGTAACGTTGTGCAATTTACTATTTTCTAATTATAGTAGTATTAAAATATTAGAATTTTTATATTTGTGAACTAATGTTTTTTTTGATTTGAAGGATAATGATAGATAAATCAGTTGATCAACCACATGATTCTGGAGATGTGAATATTGGTCATACCTCTGAGGAGGAACATTCACATGCTCTTTTTGATATTCCCCAATCTTCCTCATGTGCTCCCATTACGTCAAAGATTTCAAGAATTGGTAAATGTGGGTGCACACATTTACCAATATTATCACTTGCCCATACGTTGTATTAGAGGATACTCATTGAATTTGATGAGGATGATATTCCTAGAGGCCCAAATGCAAAATATTTTAAGAGTTTTATATCAACTCAGGGTAAGAGGAAAGTAAGAATTTTGTATGATGACTGGAGATGTGTGGACAAAGAGATAATCTCTCAGTTGTGGGAGACGATTTTGGTAAGATATTTTGCTATTGTTTTCCTATTATTTAAATTTTTCTAGTATATATAATAAGTTTAACCTCTTCTTTATCAGATGAGATATGATATTCCTGACACTGGAGGAGTCAGGAAGAAATGCTTATCGATGGATTCCAGGAGATGGAGGGATTTCAATTCAACCCTCACATCTGATTTCATTTTTGGTCATAGGAGTCATGAAAATCCATGTCGTATATATCCTTTCATAGATAAAGACACATAGAGACCGTTTTTTGAAATTAGAAAAAAGATTCATTATTAGTAAGGGTAATGAAAAAATTTATAACCTTTCTTATATAAATGATCTTATTAATGTTTTGTTAATGATTTCTTATTCTTAATTTATAGAAAAAAAGGAAATATCACTAGGAGATCCAATCTAAAAATGTATTCCCTCATAGTTTATCTCGGAGAGGGTATACATTATTGGAAGAAAAAATGATGGAGGAGAAATTAAAAAAACTAACAGGTGATTATTCAAGCTCTCGAGAGGTGGCCCCTCCATCCCCTCCATCTAGACATGAAAAATAAAACAGAACTCAGAAGGGAAAAAATGGGAAATATGTTTCAGAATATTCGAGAACTATATATGAGAGGATTTTAAGATATCTATTTTATTTATTTAAGATAACTATTTTATTCAAATAATGTCAATCATTACAGAAATGTTCAATTAATTAATATAGGATTCTCTTGAAGAGCAGTGCTCATAGGGGGTATTTACAGCTACTGGGAGGCAAGATATTTTATATGAAGCATTGGGAAAGCCCGAACATCCTGGTCGTTTACAAGGATATCCGATAGGTGTATTGGTAAAAAAAGTGTTGCCACATTCTTCCACATCTCACGTTGAGGGTGTTTATAAAAAAAGAATCCTTAGAGGCTGAAGTTCATAATATTAATGTGACGATGGAGGAAAATATTAGAGTATCGGTACAGTCTATGTTTCCAGACATGCAAAGACAATTTCAGACTGCATCTCCCACTCCTCCATCTCCCTCTGCAGACCCCATTATTTATCCTCCACATCTTCCAGTAGATCACACTCCCCCACCTCATCCTGCTGACCCAATTTTTTATCCTACTCCTCCGCCGCAACTTCCAACTTATTGCGAGTTGTATTATGATGATCCTCAACATCATATAGTTTCATATGGGTTGGTATATTTTATAGGAGATAATGTTCATCATCAACAATTAGAGGTAGAGTATCAGAGGGTCACTGTACAAGATATTATAGATAGATCAGATCGAGTACCATTACCTATAGATGAGGTGATGACAGTTGGACATAGTATCGACCAATTTTTAATTTGTCAATCCAGACTTCTTGAACTTATTACCATTGAGGTATGTATGTTATATCTTCTATTTCATTTTTTATTAAAGGTATTTTATCATTTTAAAACTAATATATTTTTCTATTTATTTTAATAGGAATAATTCAATGGTAAAGAAATAATTTATAGGCAACAACAAAGACAAATGGCTATGACATCAGATATAGATTCTAGTAGTCTTGACAGATTGTCAAGATATTAAAATTTTTTGGTGGATCATTATGAGTTTCCAATGGGAGATCATGTTTGTGGATGTGAAATAACTGTGGGGATTGTGAAAACTGATATCATGGAGTTGTTACGTGAGATAAGTTGGGCATCAACGTGGTGAAATTTTTTCCATGTAAGTCTTAACACCTTTTCCCTGTGTTATATTTATTAAAAATATTTACTTATGTATCTTTTGTATTAAGTATCTTTAAAACATTTTTGAGAAAAATGAGCAGACAGATGTATATGGATTCATGGACCCGCATTGGATTTCCCCTGAAGCACGTGCATTTGGTGAGGAACAAAGAATTATTTTTACTGCTGAAAGACATGAACAAAATATAGTCACACAATGTTGGATGATGTATTTTTGTGAGAGTTATGAAACACATCTCTCTTAAAGAGTTCATTATCATTTAACATAAAAAACCACTAACCTTAAATTTTCTTTTATCATTGATCATTGAATGTTAGGGGTTTTTTTCCCAGGGAGAAAAAAATTCATTGGATATGCTCTGTCCATGGTGATGTGCAGGAAAGTTTTAAGAAAATGATGGAAAAGTAAGTTTCAATTTCTCAATAGGTTTATATATTATAATGAATTTTAAATTTATCCCAATCGTATTATGTTCTAACAGGGGATGGGTCTACTGTCGAAAAAACACAAAGAAAAGGAGTGCGAAGATCAAATATGTAAATTTAAAGGGAAACATCCATTTATAATTTGTAATTTATGATTTATTAAAAAAAAATATATTTAATTTACACTAATTAAAACATAATTTTCTTGAACAACAAGGCATCATTGAATGCAGATATTATACATTAAGATTTATGTATGATATAATAACAACTGGGAAAGTTGTGAACCTTGACATGATAAGATTTACTTTTAAAATTTTTATAATATTTCATTTGATTTATTTATTATACATGTTAACTAATATACTTTAAATTTGTAGCTATCTGATGACTCTCAACCCTATAGTGCTCAAGGCGTTGAACACTTACAAGTGGAATGGTCAAATTATATTATAGGTTTGATTGAATTTTAGTTGTTTGTAGTGTAAAATGTAATTTTTAATATTGTCATTGTAATTGTGTATTTGGTAGTCCTTTAGGTTGGATTTTGTTTTTTTAAGTTGACATTGTATGTTTTGAATGTAATATATGTGAATGTTTAATTTTTCTCTACTTCTTGTTTTGGTCTACTTATGAAGGTTTTTCTGGTATGGATTCTGGTATGGGTGGAGGGGTTCCAAGGGTGTGGGGGGTGTTCAGTGGGGTGGGGGGATTTAGGGGTGTGGGAGTGTTGTCCGGTGGGTTGGGGGGGATCCCGGGTGTCCATGAGAGTGGCGGGGGGGGGGGGGGGGCAATCCAGGGGGTGGGAGCATTTCCAGAAGGGTGGAAGGGTTGTCCAAGGGAGTGGTGGATGTCCATGGATTGTCTAGGGGTGTGGGGGTGTCTTGTGGGGTGTTGGGGTTTCCAGGGGTGTGGGAGGGATGTCCAGTGGGGGGGGGGGGTTAGGGTGTCAGTGGGGATGGGGGGGGGCATTCCAGGGGTGTGGGAGATGAGGCGCCTCCATACCTAAGGGGGGATAAACTCTGTTGGAAGGTACTCATAACTCCCACATGTGAAGCTTGAGCTCTCAAAATGTTTCACCAATGGTTTCTTCCCCTGTAAACATCATTAATTTTATCACTTTGATGCCAGTATAACCAGGGGAAACACAGTCATGTGTGATGGTGTTTTACACTAGTTATACTAGCATCAAAGTGATAGAATGAATTATGGTCACAGGGGAATAAAGAATTGGTGAAACATTTTGAGAGCTCAAGATTCGCATGTGGGAGTGATGAGTACCTTCCAGCGGCGTTCAGCCCCCTCGAGGGATGTCAGCGCTTCCTCTCCCAACACCAGCTGTCCAGGGGATGTCCAAGGGGTGGGGGGCAGTCCAGGGGTTTGGGGGTGTCCAAGGGTGTGGTGGGGGCTATCCTGTGTGGTGGGAGGGTGTCCAGTAAGGTGGTAGGGATGTCTAGGCGAGTGGGGGATGTCTAGGGTTGTCCAAGGGTGTGGGGAAATATCCAGTGGTGGGAGAAGTCCAGGGGTGTGGGGGTGTCCAGGGGTGTGGTGGGAGTTGTCCAGTGGGGGGGGGGGGGGGTTCTAGTCTAGTATTGGTCTGGTTTTGGTCTGGGGGTGTTCAGTAAGGTGGGTGGGGGTGTCCAGGGGTGTGGTAGGGGCAGTCCAGTGGGGTGGGAGGGTGTCTAGGAGGGCGGTAGGGATGTCTAGGCGAGTGGGTGGGATGTCCAAGGGGTGTCCAGGGGTGTGGGGGGATGTCCAGGGGGTGGGGGATGATCCGGGGTGTGGGAAGGTGTCCAGGGGTGTGGTGTGGGTTGTCTAGTGGGGTGGGGGTATGGTTGGTTTTTGGTAACTTTTTGGTCTGTTTTAGGGGTGTGGGAGGGTTGTTCAGGGGTGTGGAAGAGCTATCTAGGGGTGTGGGAGTGCTGTCGAGGGGGTGGTGGGGTTGTCCAGGGGTGTGGGGGGTTGTCCAGGGGGTGGGGGGTATTCTAGGGGTGTGGGGGTGTCCAGGAGGGTGGAGGATTGTCCAGGGGTGTGTGGGGCTATCCAAGGTGGGGGGGGGGGGAGTAGACCAATGGTGTGGGGAATTTCTAGGAGGGTGGGGGGTTATCCATGGGTTTTGGGGGATTTCCAAGGGGTGGGGATGTCCAGGGGTGTGGGGGGTGTCCAGGGGTGTGGCGGGGGTTGTCCAGTGGGGGGAGGGGGGGGGGGGTTGGTGTATTTTTGGTAACTTTTTGGTCTGTTTCAGGGTTGTGGGAGGGATTTATAGGGTTGTGGGAGTGATGTACAGGAGGTGGGGGTATATAATAGGGTGGTGGGGTTGTCCAGGGTTGTGGGGCTGTCCAGGGGGTGGGGGCAGTCCTTCGGTGTGGGGGTGTCCAGGGGTGGGGTGGGGGCTGTCTAGTGGGGGGGGATTCTGCTTTGTTCTAGTTTGATTTTGGTAACCTTTTGCTCTGTTACAGGTAATTTGGTTGCGCATAGCATTGGTTCATTTTTATTTTTAAAAATATTGTTTTTTACGTCCGTTGTTTCACAACCGATGTAAAAAATGCATTGGTATTAGGTTTAACGTCGATTATTTGGAAACTAATGTAATAACTTAATGGGAAATGGTTTTTACATCGGTTATTTCATAACCGATGTAATAAATTGGAATAGACAGTTTTTTACGTCGATTATTTTATAACTGACGTCCTATATATGTTTTTTCGTCGGTTATTATATTACCGATGTAGGAAACCTTTTGGCAGACAGGTTTATCACATCTGTTATAAAAATAAATGATGTGATAAACCCTTAGGAGGAGTTCTTTATGACGTCGGTTATATAATAACCTACGTGAAAGGGTATATACCACGTCGGTTATTAAATAACCGACATAATAAAACATGACTTCGAAGCATTTTCCATGTCTAGTTTTTATCAACTGACGTGGAAAACGCTTCAGATTTGTGTTTTTTACATTGGTTGTAAAATAACCGACGTAAAAAACTATGTTTATAACGTCTCTTGTAATAACATCAGCCCAAATCCGACGTTAAAAATAAAAAATAACAACCGTAAAAAACGTTTTCTACACTAGTGAGTACATTACATACAACCCTTATGATTTCTACTTCTATAGAGAATAAGAAAAATAAGGCTACCAACACATGATCAGTTAAAAATAACTAAACTATACATGTCTTTAGCAGGATAATTTTTCAAGAGGGATACAATTAATGTGAATAAACTCTTTATGGGATTTTTTTTCCCATGACCTATAGATTTGTACATGTAATTTTTTCATTATCAATTTTAATATTCACAGGCATGTAGAGGACATTTTTTCTGCCATATTTCATGAAGGGATGAGTGATGATATACAAAAACATCTCCTAGAAGTATTTGAATATATAAATTATTTTATCTATAGTGAATGGAATGTAAGGGTATTAAATAATCAAAAAATTACTATTCATATAGGAATTATTTCATTACAAAGGTAGTTATATATATCTTCAATGGTGGTGATGGGATTCATTTATAAGTGTATAAGTGACCATCACATTCTTAGATGGATGGTGGTCTTAGGCAGGATCAAGAAGCCTCTAAATCTTATGTATTTGGACTATATTTCTCTAATAATCTCATTGATAATGTTTAATGTTTATGGAATAGCCTCTGGCATTTCAGGACCCTAATGTTGTGAAGGAATCTACCAAACCCATCATGGATTTGTTAAATTTTAATTTTATAATTATATTGGAATTAAAACTTATTATGAAATTGATTTATGGACTATGATATATTCAATCAAACATAATGTTCTACTGCTTTCACAAACATAGTATCGATGTTGCGTATAAGTTTAAGTTAATTATATTATCACTAAAAATTAAAGATAAACCACTGTCATTAGAAAAATTTAGTTCTATTTTAAATAAAATTTTGAATTTACTGACATATTCATTTTATCCATATAAAAACATATCATAATAATTACAATCATGAAATTGAAAATTTTTATATATACTTTTCTTAAAATAATAAAAAAATTATAATCAAAATAAATAGAAATAGAATTTATACATTATCATATATAAGATCTATTGTGTTGATCAATACTCGTACAACAAGATAAATGATTTTTTATGGATATTTTTTGTCCTTATCTCGCATTTCTAACCCTATTTTACCCATTTTACCCATTCCCTGTTGAAAAATATTTATCATGATCGCTATTTTTACAAAAAAAAGAAAGATCATTTTAACAAATTTAAAACTAATCATTGATAATTTGATATATAATTTTTAATAATAAATTTCTATATGTGTTAGAAATTAATATTAATATCAATCCATAAAACATAAACAAAAATAGTTTTAAGAATATTCCATTATTAAGAATAAAAATTAACTCATACCAAAATCAAATTTAATATCAATTAAAGTGGAAATATGTTGATCATATTTAATAAAATTGATATTATGTTACTTTAAAATAATATAAATAATAAAATGGGGCTTCAAAATTATAATTCTTAAAGAAAATAAATAAGAATTATACCAAAAATATTATTTTTTAATATTGATGTAAAAATAAATCTGTTCAAAAATATAAAAAATGAATCCTAAGATAATTATGTAAGATCATGAAAATTTTGGAGGTGTGTACGTATTTAAATTTTTATTTTAATCTCTAGTTTTTTCTAATTAAATTTTTATCGGGAGTATGTGGAAGCTTAGGGGTGATTCGGTGATTTAGGAACAAATGAAAAAAAAAGAAAATTGTCACTTTTTATTGTTGTACAATTTAATAATGGTTAGTAAAAACCATTCTAGGGGGTAGCCCAAAAATGTATAGTTTTTTAGGAAACTATGTGACTTCACTCCCCTTGGATGGTGGCTTACACACAGTTTTTGCACAGTTTGGAAAAATATGTGGGTAACCATGCACCCAAATAAATATTGAACAATTTACAGTTTTTCTATCTAAGAATTTTTATGTCCCTCCCTATTTTCATCGCCTTAATCCTAACTCCAACCCAAGTGATTAATTAGGATCCTTATGTTCTCTCAAGTATTGATCTTTGTAATTTATAGGCTGCTTAGAGAACAATTATTTACAAATCAATGCTCCAAGTAAGTCTAATTTTCACATTTCATCTCTTTTCTTGATTAGAGCTTCTATCTTGGAAAATATTCTTTAAAATCCATAAAACCCTCTTTTTTTGTGGAATCTAAATTGAGAGTTTAAAGGGTAATTTAATCTAGATCTAATTCTATGGTTGGGAGTGTGTTCATCATCAAATCAGGGGTAGGTGGTTTACATGTTATATCCCACAGTCGTTGTTTTTATTTGTGCATGTTTTGTTGCATTCTTGTTAACCCCTTTTTTATTTTGATTCCTTTATTAATATTTGGTAAAATGAGCATATATGTAATTAATCCATCCCCTCATGATTTTTTGGGATGTGTCGTGGATAGTTTGACCAATTTGGGTGTAAGAACCTGGT
Source organism: Viscum album (assembly GCA_963277665.1). NCBI lineage: Eukaryota > Viridiplantae > Streptophyta > Magnoliopsida > Santalales > Viscaceae > Viscum > Viscum album. The sequence continues at coordinate 561,865,932 of OY728142.1, read as the reverse complement.
TCTTCTCTTTGAGGTACGAGCTTCCCCTTTTCTCTTTTCCTTAAGTGTTTTAATAAAATATGGAAAATGGGAATAATCTTAAATTTTGGAACTACACGCCATGTACCTTTTCCAAACGCCGTGTACTTCTAGATGTGTTGGGATGAGTACACAGGGCGTGTAGCCATGTCGGTGACAAAGGGTGTAGGAACCGACTACACCCCGTGTAGTGGTTCTTTACATGCCGTGTAGTCCGTCGGCAGGCCAAAAAGTAAGGTGGTGGAGCAGTCGCCAGCTGGGCGGTAGTACACGCCGTGTACTCATGAGTACATGCCGTGTACTCATGTCGGTAGGAGAATAGTGTCGCGCTGGAAGGAAGCTGCCAGAGGAACAGTTAAATGAAAGGAGTACACGCCGTGTACTTGGAAGTACACACCGTGTACTTTGTTTTTTCGGCTTAAAACAGGAAGTAGCCTTCTCATTTGGCAGAGGAGGAATTTTAGCCATTTTTGAGCCAAAGGAGGAGGCCGGACATTTGAAGATCCACCAGGTGTTGGTCTGGAATCCAATTCCGCTTCAGACGATCTCATTGGAACCGCACGGGTAAGCCCTTTATTCTCCTTAATCCATTATTACCAATTTTTTACCAAGGGAAAGTTATTTACATTTGAATGAGTTTTTTTATTTTTCAGATCTATGCCGTTCTTGGGCGTTTCTGGAGTCAGCGTTCGGGTATAACATTCGTTGGTGTTTAAGGTAGGTGGATTGGTGTTTAGTTTTCGAACTGTTGTGTGTTTTTTGCATTTTTGTGCCACGAACCCATGTTGGGGTGTCATGTGGCTGAGGCCGTTGCTATATTAAACACCTAGAATTGATTAGGTATTTAATTATGATATTAAAATGCTGGTTGGGATCGTTTCTTGGATCCGGAACCACCTCGGGGGTGTGTTCCACTGTTTAGCCATTTGTCCAGGATACTGAGGGTATGCCTTTAAAATAGTAATTGTAGAATTGATTTGAGAGGAATTGCTTGTTACTGCTTGTTTACATGTTGGGCATGTCCCGTTTACCTGTTTGGCCTGAGGGTGTTGTTGTGATTAGCCTGAGGGAACTGCACTGTTTAGCCTGAGGGCTGTAGTTATTTCTCCTGAGGGAAACCTTTCGTGCCTGCGGGATTGACTTATGTACCTGAGGGCGAAACTTCCTATGCCTAAGGGAAAATTCTGTTATGCCTGAGGGCTATACCTGCGGGTTGGATTCTGCTTACCTGAGTGTAAGGTTTTGCTTGTATGAGGACGTGGATTGTTTACTTAGAAATGCACTATGGTGATTTCTAATATTTAATGGATTAAATGAATAATAAAATGGAAATTTAATTGTTAAGTTAGTTACTTTTCAGTACTACTTACTTTATTGCATTTTTCTATTGCACATTGTTGATGCATGCTTACACGCAGTTGGGCACGGGCCTTTGGTGGTTGCTTACTGAGATATATTTCTCACACCCTGTTTGGGTCACGTTTTTCGGCCCAAATAGATTATGTTTCTCCAGGTGTAGATAAGGGAAAGGGTCATTATATAGGTACTTGATTACTTATGAGAAGTAGGGGAGCAGGGGACCGGGCTGGGGCTCGCGATGCTACCGACTGTTTTGTTCTGTTTTTATTTTTAGTTCTTGTGCTACACTGTATTGTTGTGTAACAATTTCTGGCTGCTTTCTTAGAATTTGAGGCATGTTGCACCATTTTACATATTGGTTGGTTATATCTACTGCAGTTGTTTATTTCAGTTGCGTATGGTTTACTTCTTCCGCTGTTGTTGTATGTTTTATTTCATTCCGCTACGCTACAATTTGACAAATGATGTCATAGTTTCCCCACTATCAGAACTGGGCCCTTGCTGCTAGTCGGCAGCCTCTGGCGTTTGGGGAAATGCACTTGAGGTCATGTGGCGAACCAGTTTTGGGGAACCCATTGAGTGGAACTCGGATCCGGGACGTTACAAAGTGGTATCAGAGGGTTTCTTTTCTTTGACTTACTATTTTGAGCCGTAGTCAGGGATAGGACGAACAGTAGCTGGTAATAAGGTGTGCCCGAGTGTAGCTAACCCGTGTACATGGAAAAGCAGTCGACCTCGTATTATGCAATTTTTCTGATTTTGCAAATTTTACTGTTGATATGATTTCACCGTTGGGTGATGCACTTGTATTGTGCTATTTATATTTTATCTATGGGTTCTATTTAGTTGCAACCCGATGAGATTAGGGAATTCCATCTCATGCATCAATTTGGCACATGCTAGAATCACATGCCATGCGTAGTTTCCATGCCATATAGATGCATTAGAAAATTTCATGTTGTTGTGATTGTAGTTGTGCTAGAATAGCATGCTGTTGTGATAGCTTCACTGATAAAAAAATACCTGCTATTTGATAGGGTAATTTTTGTGTAAATCTGTTTATTGAATGGATGCCAAACTTTGGTTTTTGGGGAGTATGGGACCCCTTTGACCGGAATTTGGTGGATCATTGACTGTTTCTTGGTTATAACAAAGATAAGATGTCAAACATTGATTCGTGGGGAGTATGGGCCCTCACGGGTCAGAATTTGACACTTAGGTGTTGGTTTTCGGTATTTTCTGGGCTCTGGAGAAGTTTCTGAGGCATACTGTCCGGAAACCCAGTATACACGCCGTGTAGTATTTTTCCACATGCCGTGTATGGTATTATGTTCGGGAAGAAAATGAAATTTTCAAGTACATGCCGTGTACTCTGAGTACACGCCGTGTAGTCTCTTCCCATGTCTCAAACCGTGTGGGCAGTGACCCAGGGTAGGGATGTGCTGGGGCAAAACACACCGTGTAATAGATACACACGCCGTGTAGTTTTGACCCGGAGTCCGGCCGTGTAACTAACAACACGGGTCGGTGAACTCCTGTACCGAACACGCCGTGTCAATGATGAACACACCGTGTAGTGTGGCCCGGGGACTCAGCCATGTAACTAACAACATGGGTTGATGTCACTGTTCCTTGAACATGCCATGCACCTTTGGGGAAACGTCGTGTAGTCTTGTCCAAGGACAAACCGTGTGGACTTAGCCATACGGCGGGGAAACGGGGTTGTTGAAATGCCGTGTGCGGGTGTAACACGCCGTGTAGTGTCAATCCGGGTAGTCAGCCGTGTCACAAATGACACGGGCAGTTGGAAAATAACACCATACACTCCGTGTAGATTATATACACGCCGTGTAGTTTGTTCAAATGGGAGCCATGTGGCTTAGCCATGCAGAAGGACCTGGGCAGGGGAAGGGAAGTCAAGTACACGCTGTGTAGTTAGTATACATGTCGTGTAGTCTTGTTTTGAAAATTTTGAATGCCTTATTCCCCCTGTTCCTTTTGGGTTTCTTCGCTTTTGGTATTTGATGAATCTTGTTCTAAGGCGTGTTTTTGACCTTGTAGTGTCATGTAGCCTAGACGACCACGTGTTGTTTTCTAGGAGAGCGGCAATGAGTATACTCCAGAGATGGTGGGCCATGGTCTACCAGATGATCCTCCAGTAGAGCCAGATGCGGCACCAGATTCTATACCAGACACAGCTGTGGAGGCGTAGTTCCGTGAAGGCTTATTTAGGTTCATGCATACCTTTCAGGGAGCACTGTAGGCTGCCACATCTATGGCTGAACTGAAACGTATCTTCCAGCAGCAACATCTGCCTACGTTTTCAGGGGATGGCGGACCACAGGGTGCGAAGTCTTGGCTGGGGTCGATGTAGACTATTTTCAAGCATCATGAGACACCTCCAGGGCGGAGGGGTCAAGCTCGTGACATACATACTACGTGATTCCGCCAAGAGGTGGTCGGATGTTACCACCCAGTCAGAGCATCACAAGGACATGACATGGGAGGATTTTCAAGCAGTCTTCTATGACTTCTTCTTTACCGAGACACTGAGAGAAGATATATCTTGAGAGTTCATGAATCTACAGTAGGGTGCTATGTCAGTGATGGACTATTCTTCTCATTTTACGGAGCTTCAGTGCTTTGCACCCGTGCTGGTGGGTGATGAGACGTTGAGAGCCAGAAGTTTTGAGGATGGTCTTCGGTATGACATCTGTGTGCTGGTGAATGTCTTCAGGTTTCCTACTGTACACGCTATTGTGAACCAGGCGTTGATCACAGAGAGGAACCTTTGAGAATCTAGAGGTGTGGGCCAGGGAATTTCAGCACCAGTTACTGGTACTAATTCTACTGGCAAGAGAAAGAGACAGATGGATTTCTCTTAGGGTGGTAGTACCAGCCAGGCAGTCTCTTCATATGGCCCGATCAGGTGCTACCAGTGTGGTAAGGAGGGGCACAAGATACCGCAGTGTCCACGTGATCCAGTGGAGTGTCGAGCTTATGAAAATATGGGTCATTTTCAGTGCTTCTGCAGGGCATTTCTACCAGTGGCTAATGATAGGTGTTCTGTGCAGACTCCGCACACGGGAACAAGACCAGCAGTTTCTTACCAGTCAGGGAACTGGAATACGTCAGGGCGTGCAGGCCGAGATGGTGGTCGTGGCCATGGAAGCCAGAAACCAGGATCTCAGAGGCAGCAGGGTGGGACAACTCAGGGTAGTCAGGCTATGTCGTAGGGCCGCGACACTGGGCAGGTATATGCTGTACAACAGACCCAGCAGGAGTAGGATCCCAAACCGTCTACAGTCATAGGCACTATTCTAGTAGCTTCTGTTTTATCTTCAGTACTTTTCGATATAGGTGCTACACATAGTTTTATATCTGTACCCATTGTGGAGAGCCTTGGGATTTGTGTTCTTCATCTTCTGTTATCATGACTCTAGACACTCCATCGGGGACTAGATTGACCGATGTGCATCAGTGCAAGGAGTTCCCCCTTGAGGTTGGTGGGTGTCACTTTCTATGGGACCTCTATGTCTTAGAGATGACAAGCTATGACATCATTCTCGGGATGGACTGGTTGGTTCCCTTTTGAGCCTTTGTAGACTGCTATCGTCGTAGGGTGCATTTCACATCATTAGAGGGTGGAGAGTTTCTATACAAGGGCGAATGGGATGTTCAAGCGATTCGAGCTGGACCAGAGCATCATGGGTGAGGTGGAGTCACAGTCCAGATTACAAGTTTATATCTGGATGACCAGGGGACTTTTCAGATAGATTTCCCTCCGGTTGTTGATCGTTTCGGGGATGTCTTCCCGGACGACTTTTCATGTCTACCTCTGGAGAGAGAGGTGGATTTCTCCATTGAGCTTGTTCTAGGAGAAGAACCGGTGTCCATTCCTCCTTATAGGATGGCTACACCTGAGTTGCAGTAGCTCAAGAGGCAGTTGGAGGAGTTGGAGGCAAAGGTATTTATCTGACCCAGTACTTCTCTTTGGGGTTCACCGGTCCTTTTTGCGAAGAAGGCGGATGGTACCCTTAGACTTTGCATGGATTATTGGAAGCTGAACCAGTTGACGGTTAAGAACCGATATCCCTTACCGAGGATTGATGATCTTTTTGATCAGCTTCATGGAGCACGAGTGTTCTCGAAGATTGACCTAAGATCAGGATATCATCATCTGTGCGTGAGATCCTCTGATATACCTCTCACGGCTTTCAGGAGTAGGTATGGTCTATATGAGTATACGGTTATGCCGTTCGGACTCACGAATGCACCAGCGGTTTTCATGGCTCTGATGAATCGTGTGTTCCATCCATATCTTGATTTTTTTTGTGGTAGTATTCATGGATGACATCTTGGTGTACTCTCACACTCGACACGACCATGCCACCCATCTTGAGATCGTATTGAGTACACTGAGAGAGCATTGTCTATATGCTAAACTCTCAAAGTGCCACTTTTAGATGGACTAGATTCACTTCCTGGGTCATATCATCTCTGAGGAAGGAGTTTCAGTAGACCCAGAGAAGGTGAGAGAAGTAGTTTCCTTGGAGAAGCCTAAGAACATGTTTGAGATATGAAGTTTCTTAGGGCTGGATGGTAACTATAGACGCTTCATACAAGACTTTTCCCACTTAGCAGCACTGTTGACGGGTCTGACTAAGAAGGGTGTGAAGTTAGTTTGGTCAGAATCTTGCGAGACAGCTTTTCAGGACCTGAAAGGAAGGTTGACATCCACACCAGTCTTGATACTCCCAGAGCTGGGGAAGAGCTATACAGTTTACTGTGATGCATCAGGTATTGGGATGGGAGCAGTGTTGATGTAGGGTGATCGAGTTGTTGTGTACGGGTCTCGGCAGTTGAGGCCACATGAGAAAAATTACCTGATGCGTGATCTCGAGTTGGCATCAGTTGTTCATGTGTTGCGCTGTTGGATACATTATCTATTGGGGGAGAATTTTGTGGTTTTCACCGACCAAAAAAGCCTCAATTACATATTTATACAGCCTGGCCTGAATATGAGGTAGCTAAGGTGGGTCGAGTACCTAAAGTCCTTTGATTTTGAGCTTTCCTATACACCTCGTAAATGTAATGGAGTAGCTGATGCACTGAGCAGGAAGACTCAGATACAGACATGGCAGGAGGCCAGTGGTGAGTGGGAGCTCATGGCCTTATTCTTTGAGATGCATCTGGAGGTGCACGACAGTCGGGGGAAGACTAATCTTTCATCATTAGCTATGACTTCTGCCCTCCTGGATAGAGTGAGGACGAGGCAGCTATCGGATCTAGAAGGCCTAGTTCTACGGGAGTCAGTGGCATGTGAGGACCCTCCTCCTGGTTGGATGATAGGCAATGATGAGGTTTTGTGTTTCCATGGAACGAGTATGGGTTCCAGGGGATATACGTGAGGAGCTGATGCGAGAGTTTCATGCTTCAGCTTGGGAAGTTCATCTCGGGGTTACCAAGATGTACCGTGACTTGAGACGTCAGTACTGGTGGTCGGGTATGAAGAGAGATGTAGCTGGTTTCATTACAAGATGTTCCACCTGTCAGTAGGTGAAGGCGGAGCATCAGAGACCAGCTGGACTGTTACAGCAGTTACCCATTCTGGAGTGGAAATGAGATGATTCTGCAATGGATTTCGCGACTGGGTTGCCGATGTCACCTCGTGGTAATGATGTCGTGTGGGTTGTTGTGGACAGACTCACGAAGGTCGATCACTTCTTGCCGACCAAGGAGACCTTCAATGTTGACAAGCTCGGAAGGATGTATATCCGAGAGGTCGTACGTCTTCATGGGGTCCCTCGTTCTATCGTTTCAGATAGGGATTCCCACTTTACATCTTGTTTCTGGCTGAGTTTTCAGAGGGAACTGGGTACAGAGGTGCTTCTGAGTACATCATACCACCCTCAGACAGATGGCCAGTCAGAGCGTACGATACAGGTACTAGAGGACATGCTGTGAGCATGCGTCCTAGACTTTGGGGGCTCTTGGGAGAAGCATATACCCTTGGTCGAGTTCTCCTACAACAATAGCTTTCAGGAGACTATTGAGATGGCACCATACGAGGCGTTATACGGTTGGTCGTACTGATCACCTTTGTGCTGGTTAGAGGCAGGTGAGGCAGCTTTGTTGGTTCCATGTCTCGTGCAAGATACTTCTAAGCAGGTCCAGTTGATTCAGAAGCATATGGCTACCGCGCAGTCTCATCAGAAGCCATATGCCAATTGCCGCAGACGACCTTTGGAGTTCGCGGTTGGGGATCAGGTTTTCTTGCGTGTTTCGCCGAGGCTAGGACACAAGTAGATCAGAAGACAGGGTAAGCTTTCACCGAGGTATGTGGGGCCATTCGAGATTCTGGAGAGAGTCAGGCTGGTTTCTTATCGGTTGCGGTTACCGCAGCAGTACCAAGCCATGCACGACGTCTTCTACGCATCTCAGTTGCGTCGCTATCATTCAGACTCGTCTCATGTTTTCCAGCACGAGGAGGTTGAGCTAGAGGTAGATGCGTCCTTTGAGGAGCATCTAATTCATATCGTTGATAGGAGCATGAAGGTTCTCCGAGGCCAGTCAGTTCCTCTTGTACGAGTGCTATGGCAGCATGGCCGAGTGCTGGATGAGACCTGGGAGTGGGAGGCCGACGTACGTGCTTAGTGTCCAGAGTTGTTCACGGCTATATCTTATCCACCATTGGAAGAACAATTCGAGGACAAATTGCTATAAGGGGGGAAGTTTGTAAGAACCCGGTTCTTCTCTTTGAGGTACGGGCTTCCTCATTTCTCTTTTCCTTATGTGTTTTAATAAAATATGGAAAATAGGAAAAATCCTAAATTTTGGAACTACACGCCATGTACTTTTTCCACACGCCGTGTACTTCTGGCCGTGTTGGGATGAGTACACAGGGCGTGTAGCCTTGTCGACGACAAAGGGTGTAGGAACTGACTACATGCCATGTAGTGGTCCTTTACACACTATGTAGTTAGTTGGCATGCCAAAAAGTAAGATGGTGGAGCAGCCGCCAACTGGGCGGCAGTACACTCCATGTACACAGGAGTACATGCCGTGTACTTATGTCGGCAGGCGAACAGTGCCGCCCTGGCGGGAAGCCTCCAGAGGAACGGTTAAATGAAAGGTGTACACGCCGTGTACTTGGAAGTACACACCGTGTACTTTGTTTTTTTGGCTTAAAATTGGCAGTAGCCACCTCATTTGGTAGAGGAGGCATTTTAGCCATTTTTTGAGCCAAAGGAGGAGGCCAGACCTTTGAAGATCCGCCGGGTGTTCGTATGGAATCCGATTCCACTTCGGACGATCTCGTTGGAACCGCGCGGGTAAGCCCTTTCTTCTCCTTAAGACGTTCTTACCAATTCATTCCCAAGGGAATTTTATTTATGTTTGAATGAGTTTTGTTCTTCGTTAGATCTACGCCGTTCTTGGGAGTTTCTGGAGTCGGCGTTCGGGTATAACATTTGTTGGCATTTTAGGTAGGTGGCTTGGTGTTTAGTTTTCCAACTACTGTGTGTTTTGTGCATTTTTGTGCCACGAACACATGTTGGCATGTCGTGTGGCTGAGGCTGTTGCTATATTAAACACCTAGAATTGATTAGGTATTTAATTATGATATTAAAATGCTGGTTGGGATCATTGCTTGGATCCGGAACCACCCTGGGGGTGTGTTCCACTGTTTAGCCGTTTGGCCAGGATACTGAGCGTATGCCTTTAAAGTAGTAATTGTAGAATTTCCTTGAGATGAATCTCTTGTTACTTCTTGTTTCCATGTTGGGCATGGCCCGTTTACCTGTTTATCCTGAGGGCGTTGTTGTGATTATCCTGAGGGCACTACACTGTTCAGCCTGAGGGCTGTAGTTATTTCGCCTGAGGGAAACCTTTCGTGCCTGAGGGCTTGACTTCTGTGCCTGAGGGAAAAACTTCCTACGCCTAAGGGAAAATTCTTTTACACCTAAGGGATATACCTACGGGTTGGATTCTGCTTACCTGAGGTTAAGGTTTTGCTTGTCTGAGGACGTGGACTGTTTACTTAGAAATGTACTGTGGTGATTTCTAATATTTAATGGATTAAATGAATAATAAAATGGCAATTTAATTGTTAATTTAGTTACTTTTTAGTACTGCTTACTTTATTGCAATGTACTATTTCACACTGTTGATGCATGCTTACACGCAGTTGGGCACGGGCCTTTGGTGGGTGCCTACTGAGATATATTTCTCACACCCTGTTTGGGTCACATTTTTCAGCCCAAATAGATTACGTTTCTATAGGTGTAGATAACGACAAGGGTCCTTATATAGGTACTTTATTGCTGCTGAGGAGTAGGGGAGCATGGGACCGGGCTGGGGCTCGCGATGCTACCAGATGTTTTGGTCTATTTTTCTTTTTAGTTCTTGTACTGCACTGTATTGTTGTGTAACATGTTCTGGCTTCTTTCTTAGAATTTGAGGCATGTTGCACCATTTTACATACTGGTTGGTTATATCTACTGTAGTTGTTTATTTTAGTTGTGTATGGTTTACTGCTTCCATTGTTGTTGTATGTTTTATTTCATTCCGCTTCGCTACACTTTGACAAATGAGGGCATAGTTTCCCCACTATCAGACATGAGCCCCCACTGCTAGTCGGCAGCCTCTGGCGTTTGGGGAAATGCACTTGAGGTCACGTGGCGAACCGGGTTCAGGGAACCCGTTGAGTGGCACCGGGATCCAGGACGTTACATTGGGGCCACCCATTGGTTGCACCAACTTTCTATATGTAGAAATAGGTGTTTTTAAGTATATAATTGATGTGTGAGAATGTAGAGACCATGGAAAATTTTTTAATTTGGTGACTGTGTTGAAAACTTTTACAATGATAGTTGTTACTAGGGTTGAGAATTTCATAAATGGGATAATGTGAATGTTCCAATATTATTCTAATTTTTACTTGAAATACATAAGGGGGTTAATACATGGGAAATGATGATCATGTTATGTGTGTAAACATATCTAAAAAAGATAATATATTAATTGGTTAATTATGATAATTAGTGAATATGATTAATGATTTTAATCATAACAAATGTGAATTGGGAAAATAAAATTAAATGTAATTGGAAAAGTGTTAATGGGTTTTGGATTGTTATTTATTCACATGAAGACTATTGTGGATTAGGATTTCTATTTTTATTAGTTGTGTTCGGTTTTGTTTTGGTATGTATTTTGAATGAATATATATATATATATATATATGACCATGTTCGCATGGGTTAGTGGTGGGATAAAGGACCAATGCTCCTACCATGGGTCATGTTGGATGGATTCCCTAATCATTCCATGAATGCATGGGTTAGAGAGTAAGACTGATACTATATTCCCTTAATGGATACATTCAAAAACTCCATGGAATAAGGCTCTAAGGTAATTGAGATATTATTATTGTGAAATTTTTATCACTGGTGAGATGGGTACTTTACTTGATTCATTTACACATAATGATTAAATCATTAAACCCTTGTGTGAATGATGTATATTCACAACCCATGGATAAAATGAAGAATATGAGTTTACTAATGAGATAACATAATTGATGTAATGGACATCATCATGAAATTTTTTTTAGTGTACAATGTTAACAAATGGAATCCACATTATATTTGGGTTGCCACATCATTTATTTATTCTTTCATTCACTATATTCTTAGACTATATATTTTTTATACACCAATGGTGGTGGACTACTGAGTTGTACACACACCCTTAACAGGTGCAATTGGGTACCTGAGAATATTCCATACTTGTAGGTTTGGATAAGGGTAAAGGTCATGTGATGGGGAGTTGAGTCAGGATTGGGTTGTACATGAAGGGGGTTATAGAAGTGGAGTCAAGACCATTTTTGGGAAATAATCTATTATCTTTATATTAGGGTTTCTACACTTGTGAAATGACTTGTATGACATGAAAAAATTATTTTAGTTGTAGATTGTACTCAGTTTTAGGATATGTTTATTATTCATGACCAATGGTTATTTGATATTGTTTCTTCTATTTATATTGTTATCAGATGTGGCATACTCTTTTAAATAGGTTATATTCTCCTCATGTGACATATTGGACCCTCGCTAATAGTTTGAATCCTCTGGTGTAAGGGAATGTGTGCTTTAGGTCATGTGAGGACTTGGATTAGGAACGAATTTAGTGGCCTTTTGGTCTAGGATGTTACATATTACTATCAAAGGAAGTCCTTTTTGTGAATTAGTATTTGGATTTGGTATATTAGTGGTTATAAATGTGTTGGGCCCTGGAAATGATCTCGTGCTTATCTGTAGTTAACCCATGTATGAGGGAAAAATCAAGTCACCCAGGGTAGGAATTTTCTCCTTGTTTTGTGCTATGAAAATTATTGATATTTCACAATTGGGTGATGCCCTTATTATGTGATGTAATATGTTTTAGGATATTTAGTTCGTGAAAAGAATTTCATGAAATTTTTATTTCATGTATCATTATATGAACCAATGTATGTAATTTACATGATTCATCATAGGAACACACACGGTATAGGTGCAAGGGATATAAAGGATATAATTCAATTGGCCTTATTGAACAAATTGAATAAAATGGCGTCTGATAAAATAATGAAAATGGGTAAAAGGGAAATAAATTGTTTAATAATGGTTTAATAATTGTGATTAATTATTAGTTTAAAGGGAATCAAAATTTTGTTCATGACAATTTATGAAATGGAAAATGTTCACAAGAAGAAATTGTTGAGCGAGGTATCTAATGAAGGAATTGTAACTAAGCAATATGTTTTACCTATGTTAACCATGATCCACTATAGAAATGCATGAGGTTAGTGTTCCATGTGTGATGGGATCCATTGGGATGGTTCATGCATGATGGGTTTCTTCTGGCTAGTGTAAAGCCTTATTTTTCATAAAATGTGAAAGCATAGTGTTATGTGTTCGTAGATGTTTTTTCTGGAATTTTAGGATAATTCCACCTTGATGATGCGTGATAGTTGACCGACAAGAGGGTTTCACCAGGAATGCTTCTCTATAAGTGGAGAAATAAATACTCATGAATACAAATAACATGGAGGAAGAGCTGTTCTGTGAGAACTTTTCTTATTTTATGTAGATGATGGAAAGGGACCCATGGTCAGTTGTGTCGACTATGTTTGAGCTAACCATGGAGTATCAGCTGAAACACCCTCTAATGATTGTCGGACAGGGTGTATCCTAGGATAAATAATTCTAGATAGAGTCTATTCAGAAAATTATGTATCAATTGGAGAGTCTTCTTGATAATATAGTCACATTTCTAGACGACATATCATAGGGGAGAGAAAACCACTAGCGGTACATCCTAGTTCAGCCCCAAAAAGATGAAAATATGAGCCGGAAAGATTGCGGGGATAATTTTATATAATACTTCTGTCTTAAGAACATGAGGATAGAAAAGGATATGTTGTTTATGATATTTACCCAAATATCTATGATTGTAATGTAATATGATAGTCTATTCACTGACCTGCCACATCATGATCTATCCTAGGCAGGGGATGAAATTACCACAGTAAGACATTTCAAAGATGGAATCATGTATGAGATCAAGTCACATGTTAATATCATTCTCTTGAAGAGGGTAACTATTGTTTTGCATCAATACCTTATATCAGAATGGAACACATGGAGGATTTTGGAAGGAGACATGCGGTTCTAGTTGGGTGAACCATTGGTTCTGCCTCTGGCTGTAGGATGCTCCTCATCAAATTTTTTTACGAGGGTGGTGGTAGACAGGGAAACTAGAAAAAATGAACTTTTCTTTCAAGTTAGTGATCGAGTTTATTACTATCATTGTGGAACATTGGGACACATGAATAGTCAGTGTTCCAAAAAAAATTCCAGTACTGGGCATGCAACAGATTGGTCCATGTGAAGAAGTTCTGTAAGAACCTGGATTAGTTTGGAAATTATGGACTATCAAGACGAGTGAAAAATATTGGCAGGAATCGGTTACCCGATATCATAGGGGGTCAGTTACCCAATAACAGAGATGTAGATAGAGATCACCCTTCTATACTGATAGATGTGGTATATTTGGTACTTTGGGGAAAGAGCACACATATCAATTGGATAGCCCAACACTGGGATCTTAGACTAGGGCCTAGGGTAGATGGGATTGTTAGCATCATGCAGTCTACCCCTAGTGGTAGATAGGCTGTGTCATTGATAGATAGAGGTAAGATATTTATGGATTCATAAATATATAGTGATTTATTTTATACAATTAATTCACATTCCTTTATAGTATCTCAGTTTTCGATTGTGTTTGGACTATCAGATGAATGTATGGGTGGAGTCATGTTTATAGACACACCATTAGGGTTGTGAATAGAAAATATTAGGTAATTTAATGTTTTTACTCTTAATGTTAGTGGGTTATTCTTCTTATGGTACATGTTTTTGCAGGATATGTTGAGTATTGATCTGATTTTGGGATTGAATTTGATAGAGTTTTATCATTCCCACATTTACCTATACCATCTTTGGGTAATGTTTACATCTCTTGAGGGAGAGGCTTATTCCCTTCTTGGTGAGTGGGATGTTCAAATAGGTTGTGAAGGGATGGTGTTTTAGTAGTTGAGTGAACACATGGATCAAGTGATTTTTCTTGCACTTGATGATGGTGGAGTAGACCAAAATTTATTTCCTCCAATGTTTGACCGATTTCAGGATGTTTTTCCTAAGGACTTCTTAGGGGTCCCACCTAAGAGAGATGTTGAGTTCATGATATAATTGATGTTGGGAATGGTAATTGTTTCCATTATGCTGTATATAATGTAATAATAATAACTCCATGAGATAAAAACTAATTTTTATAGTTGAATAATTAATGATTTATTAATCCTTGTATGTAACCTTGGGGATCTATATTTTTTCATTCCATGAAGAATGATGGGTCATTTAGGTTTTTCTTGTATTATATAAAGCAGAAATAGATGATAGTAAATAATATATATCCTCTTCCATAAATAAATAACCTGTTTGACCAACTGAGAGGTGATTTATTATTTTATAGGATTTATTTAAGGTCTGGGTATCACCATTTGATGGTGAGGCCTTTTGATGTACTGCAGAATGCCTTCTTGAATAGCACAGATTGTATGATTTTGTAGAGATATAGTTCAGGAATACCAATGATCTGGTACTATTTATGACTCTAATGAATGGAATCTTTCACCCATATCTAGATTAGTTTTATGTTTTCTTTATTGATGACATCATGTTGTATTATAGAACTCACAATGATCATTCCTATCATCTTGACATTATCTTCAGTACACTAAGACAAAATAGGTTTTATCCCAAGGAGTTGAACTTTCAATTCTGAATTGATAATGTGTTTTCACTAGGTCATATCATCTCTAAGGTAGGAGTGTCAGTGGATCTATAGAATTTTCAGGATGCTATTTGTTGGGAGCATCCTAAAAATGTTATTAATGTTCAGATAATTTTACGATTGGCCCGTTATTTATGAATGTTTATTAACGATTTCTCTTTATCGATAGAAACACATTCAGGCTTAACCATAATGTGAGTTCTATTTTAGTGGTTTGAGGAATGCGAGAACTCTTTCCATGAATTTATGAAGTGGCTAAAAACCACATCGATCTTGACCTTACCTGAACAAGGTAATAGGTACATGTTATTTTGTGATGTGTTCTGGGATTAAAAAGTTGCAGTGTTGATGCAAGATGATTGGGACATTGCGTATGGGTTAGGATAATTTATGATTCATAAACTAAATTAGCCAAATGATGATCTTGAACAGGTCTTAGTGGTTTATAACTTGATGTGTATGAGGCAATATTTATTGGGAGGTCGATTTATCGTGTATACTAGTCATAAAGGTATTGTGTACATGTTCTCCCAACAATATTTTAATCATCGAAATAAAAAATGGATTGAATATACTCTATCCTATTAGATTGATATGGATTAAAAATCCAGAAAGGTAAATAGTGTTGTAGATTCCCTAAGCCAGGAAACTCAAAGCCACAATATCAAGGAATCTTGTTCTGTGTATAAGACGTTCGTTTTATTTTTTATATCAATATGGTGGTATTGGATGTGTAGGGTTAGATGAACCTTTCATCCATAAAAATTTAATATGTGATTTTGAGTCTGGTTAAGGATAGTAGGCTCAGGGATCTAGAGCATTCAAATGTGAGGGAAATGTTTAAGGTGAGGAGTGACCTTTAGGTTCGTATATTGGGGATGGTGGGATCATGTAAATTCATGGAATTATTATGGTGATAACGAGTATTTGAGAAGATTTTATGTGTTATCCCCATACATCTAGGTGGGATGTGTGCCTTGGTTTTACTAAGAAGTATCATCATCTCTATATGAATTGTTGGTCTCTAATAATAATGAATGAGTTTTTATGTTTTGTGGCGTGATTCCTTTCCTATTAGTAGGTGAAGGATTAAAATAAATTAACATGAGGTCTATTAAATCAATTTTCCATATTGGAATGGAAGTGTGGTGATGAAACAATGGAATTCATAGTGGGTCTATTTGGTATTCCTCAGAATAATAATGTGATCAGGGTAGTCATTGATTGATTGACTATGGTGGCTCATTTCATTCCAATTCTTGAGATTTTCAATGTTGATCATTTTGGTGAGTTATTTGTTTACGATATAATGCATTTGAATGGTGCACCTGGAAATATAGTTTCAGATATTGATGTGTGTTTCGTACCATGCTTCTAGAAGTTATTATATAAGTAATTTGGTACCTAGGTGTTTTTAAAGGAATGTTAATCCATATATGGATGGACAGTAATATCGTTTAATTAATGTGATAGTGCACATGTTTAGTTCTTGTTCCGTAAATTTTGGTGGTATTTGGGAGAAAAACTTTTCCACATTATAATTTTCATAAAAGCAATTTCTAGTCTATAATTCCAATGGAACCATTTTAGGAACTCTATGGTAGATTATACAGGTCTCTGTTCTGTCAGATAAAATATAGAGATATTTAATTATTGAGTCCAAGACTCGTGAATGAGACATTAGAATAGGTCCATTTTATTTAGAAACACATGGAAATGGCTCAGAGTAATAAGAAGTCATATCAATATTGGAAACATAAACCTCTTATGTTCATGGTGGGTGATATTATGTTTCTTCAGGTGTCTCTTATAACGACCGATACTCTACATACATTGTTATTAATTCAAAATTGAAGCATACTTATTTAAACATATAACAAAACCATGAAAGTACCGTATAGGTATAGTATCTTTAGAAATTGGGAAACATAAACAACTGGTTCATAAATCATCTTCATTGTCTCCCATTTATTTCATCATATCTAGAGTCCCTTTTTGGAATATCCTACTTAATACCCTTCTTCCTGACCTGGGAAAAAGAAAACATACAAAAGGGTGAGCTCAAATGCTCAGTAAGGGTAAACAAAAGAAATATCAATCATATCATATTCATAAGAACATAACATTTTGAATATCTTAATCTACAAAAGAGATCATAATATCATAACATGGGATAAATCATAGTGGTGAAATGTAATCCCAATAATCATAACATAAAACATGATACTTTTTGGAATACACACATAATCCTAGAGAATCATTTCTTAGTAGTCAAGACTCATTTCCAAGACTATCTGAGCAGAAAAATTCTATTTCTGAACTGAGTTCACTCCTCGTTTCAGTCCTGTATCACTGAACCAGATTAACCTGCCATTACAACCATGTCTATCTCATGATATATAAATCTTTACCCAATACATTGGATGGAGATATAGGTCCCAACCATCTCATAATGATACATTTCTTTTTTGCGCCATAAGATCACAAATTATACATTATAGCATAAACCACGTAATAAAAATGGGATTCTTAAACATCATTCCATATTCCATATAAGATGAAAGGACATCATAAAAATAATTACATCATAACATAATCAAATCAATGTAAAAATAGGTATAGAAAAAGAACCCTATATTATCTTAGATGGAAAATAATTTTGATAAAACGCTTGAACTGCATTCTTGAGGAAAATATCCTTTCAACTTCAAAAACATTTTCCTTTATTAAAATGTCATATAATTTTAAACTAAAAGAAGTTGATTAAAAATAAACTTTAAAACTTGTAAAGGAAGCTTCATGGAAATAATATTCTAAAAGTCCATTCAGGCAGTATAAGTTGAAAAATCATTCTTCTCGTACATTGGCCGGAAAAGTCAAAAAAAAGTACCTCATACTAAAAACGACAAAAGATTCCTTTCATATCTTTTACTAAAAACTCACCAATGGGTAAAATTGGATTTAAAAAATTGTAGTTGGATGTAAATAATATTACATATTGAGGAAACATGTATGTGGATGATAAATTTGTCCAAGTAAATTCTGAAGTACAAACAATATCGCAAAAAAATGAGATTGTGAGATTTTCCCTTACCTTAGGTCCGATATGCTTTGTACGTGTTCAAACCTCCTATATAATGATTTAAATAATTTCATTGAATTATTCCAGAATCAAAATAATTGTTATGCTACCATATATGGTCATATTATTATCTTCTTATTAGTAATATTTCATTAATACTTGTTATTCGTGTGTTTATTTCTTTATGTTCTTATGTGTGTTTTGTCGAATAAATTTTTATTCTTCTTTTTAGGTTATAGATACCTCATTTAAAGAATGTTATTAGTGTAATATATATCATATTTACTCATTTAATTCAATTATATAATCATTATTCAATGAAGATCATGTAGAACGAGTCGCATCACATCGTGGAGACGGTAGGCCGTACTTACGCACAAGCGATGATATCGTTCCCATGATCGTGGAATTGTATTGAAGTGTATGTATACTATTTTAGAATCAATATAATTTTAAAATAATCATATATAGTTATTATTTACACCATCATACTCATCCAAGTAAGGTGGTGGTGGAAAACAGATTACACCACGACGTGGAGATGGTATTACGTACGTACGCACGCGCGGTGATTTCATTTTTTGTAGGATGGATAGAAGGAGAAATAGGGTTGTTTCATATTTATAATAACATATAAGTATATGAGTGATAATTATGTTATTACTTAATAATGAAATAACTAAATAATAAGAAGTAGAAGAAGAAATAAATTTTAAAGAATCGGTAATGGATATTTCCTCTTCTTCGACATGCCTCTTTAAAACCTCCTCTTAGGGCACTAAGATTGGTCTTTGAAGAAGAACAAGACCTCTAGGATGACTCTATGGAAGTGGATAAGAGAAATTGACAAGGTTTGGCCGAGCATGATGGCTCAAAGTAGTGTGAGGAGGATAGGGAGGAGGTGCCCTTTTATAAGGGAGGAGAGGGGCACCTTTGTAATTATAAGAAATATTAATTTATAATAAATTCCAACCCCACTTAAAAACCTCCAAAAATGACTCAAATACGGAGCTTAGATGAGATATGGTTGTGATAGCATCAACCAATAAAATATAGACAAGTTGGAAATTTATTTTAAACATTATCAACATGATTTATCCTTATATAATCTATTTAATTTTATTTGTGGTAATAATATTATAAATTTTAAATCATTATAAATAATTACTTATATGTTGTGAATTGTCCATAATTGTATATTTTTTACATTTTCGACCATATAAATTTTAATTTATAAATTTTAAATATTTTTGTGATTTTTAAACGATTTTATAACATATAATTTTTATAAAATAACAATAGTGTCAATTTTGACACTATTCATTTATTTGAATTTAAATAAAATATATACAGAAAATATGTTCGAACTAAAAAATTTAATAGATTCATAAAATTTCATATTTATCTATAAAATTAATGTATAAGATTAAATAGTTCATATAATATTTATTTTAATACTTTTGAAATCATTTATTTGATAATTCAATCAATAAAATAATGTCAACATCACTACTGTGTCATAATTAATGAAAATTATTTAATCACAAAAAATTATAAATAAATTCATATGATGTAGATAATTTTATTATATTTCTGAAGACTATTTATATCCGAAGTTTTATGATGTTTATCACTAAATTAAAATTATTACACTTATAAGATTTAAGAGAGTGTCATGTTGTCACTTTCATTGGTTTTAATAATAATTATATTATTTCATGGTCAAAAGTCTATGAAATGAATCTAGTCTGACCCTTAGGTTATATGGGTTGACTTTTATTCATCCTATAGTATTTTAGAATGTGTTAGGGTAATTTTATAATCTTGCATTTACCCTTAATTAGCCGATTTACCTTTAACTTCAGTAAATAAAAATTACCGTAGTTACTATTCATAATATCAAAAATAAAAAAAAGTTACCTATTAACATAATTTGGACACACTGAATCCAAATATGGAATCCATTTTTTAAAATTAAAATCACAGAAGTTTCAGTAATTAATTTAAAATTAATCCCGTAGTTAGGAAAACCGGTTTTAAAAGTTAAAACATTGCCAAAGATTGAAATGTTTTTACGTATGAATTCAATGTAAAATTAATGCTAATGATAGAAATTATATTAAGTGGTAAAAATATATTCTATTTATACTTTAAAACCATTCAATATTAAAATTAAACCATATAAATTATTACGATGAAATTTTTTTTTAATTAAAATATAGTATCTTATTACTATTCATTAAAATATGAAAGTTATCAGAATAATATAAAACATTTATCCAAAGAAGAATTTTATTTTGTCAAATTGAACTTATAAACTTTTAAAAAACTAGATTTAAAGTTGGTGCGCCATCAAAAGGTGACAAAACTGCATTTTTTGAAAAATACTTATTTTACCCGAAAATTTTATTTTGTTCTCATACCATGTTCTAGAAAATATGTATGATGAATAATAATATTATAAAATTAAAAAATCAGTTAATACTATTCCAAATGGCTAGTTTATAATATTATAATAATATATCTTTGTTTAGTGAAACTCGGTATTGCGTACTGCACACAATATCGAGAAAGGTCGCGATTGCGTGTAACGCAAGCCAATCTAGTGTTGTGTGCAGTGAAAGATTTATTTGATGTTGCGTATAACATAAGACATAAATAAAATATACTTCTCATAAAATATCAGGGTGTTACATTCTACCCCCCATAAAATGAATTCCGCCCTCAAAATTCGTCACTTCATAACCAACAGATGAGGATACCTCTCCCTCATCATATCCTCAAGCTCCCATGTAGCTTATTATAATTAGTGGTTCCTCTATAAATAAATTAACCAAGAGAGTTGTCTTGTTTCGTAGAACTTTTTCGCTACGATCCAGAATCTCTATCGGATGTTCTTCGTAAGAAAGATCTTTCTCCATCGGTACAACTTCTGAGCTTAGTACATGTGAAGGATAAGATATGTACATTCTCTAGAGAGATACATGGAACACATCTTGAACTTGAGAGAGATTCGGTGGAAGCACCAATCAGTAAGCTACCTTCCCAACACGATCCAATATTTCAAAAGGACTAAAATACATAGGGCTGAGCTTTCCCTTATTTACAAATCTCATTACTCTCTTCCAAGTATATATTTGTAAGAACACTTTATCACCAACTTCAAACTCTAGGTCATTTCTTCGGTTGTCGGAATAACTTTTTTGTCGACTCTGAGCTACTCTTATGTGTTTTTGAATAGATCAGACCTTTTCTGCTATCTCATCAACAAGATCAGGTCCTAATAGATTTCTTTCCCCAACTTCATCCCATCATGTTGGAGTTCGGCATTTCTTTCCATAGAGAGCTTCATAAGGAGCCATTTGAATACTGGGGTGAAAGCTATTATTATAAGAAAATTTCACCAAAGGTAGGTTTTGATCCCAACCACCTTTGAAATCCATAGAGCAGGATCTTAACATGTCTTATAGAGTTTGAATTGTTCTCTCAGACTGACCGTCTGTCTGAGGATGATAAGCAGAGCTAAAACTCAACTCTGTATCTAGAGTATGCTGAAGACTTCGCCAGAACATCATGGTAAACCTCGGATCCCAATCAGATATAATGGAAAGTGGTACTCCATGAAATCTTACCACTTCCTTCACATATATCCTGGCAATATGATCCATAGAGAAATCTTCTCTAATAGAAATGAAGTGTTCCGACTTCGTAAGATGATCAACTATGACCCAGGTAGCATTGTTGACTTTGGATGTTTTAGGAAGTCTAGTGACAAAGTCCATAGTGATGTTTTCCCATTTCCATTCTGGTATGGGTAATGGTTGTAACATCCCATTAGAAATCTATCTCTCAGCTTTATCTTGCTGAGAAGCCAAGCATCAAGATACATATTCAGCAACATATCTTTTCATTCCATCCCACCAGAAGTACTCTTTCAGGTCCATATACATCTTCGTTCTTCCAAGATGAATAGAGAATGAAGAACTATGAGCCTCATCCAGTAGATCCTTCTTTAATTTTGGGATGGAAGGAACAAAAACCCGATTCCTAAACCTTATTATCCCATCACAATCATGGTTGAATTCAGGAACATTTCTCACCTTATTTTGTAACTCTACATCTTCTTTTTGTGCCTCTTTAATCTTCACATATATAGATGGTTGAACATTCATTTTAGAAAGATTAGATTTTCCCCCTCCATTATAATTCCAAGAACCATCCTTGGTAAATCCATAAATATTGGATCTTTTGTGATCCTCATAATGGATAAGCTGGCATGGTATTGTCGACTTAATGTGTCTGCCACCTTGTTTGCTTTCCCAGGGTGGTAATGAATTGATCATTTGTAATCATTAATAAGCTCCAACCATCTTATTTAGCACATATTTAGCTCCATTTGTGTGAAAATATACTTTAAACATCTATGATCAGTATAAATATCACACCTTTCACCATAAAGATAATGCCTACAAATATTTAATTCAAAGATTACGGTAGCTAATTCCAAATCATGAGTTGGGTAATTTTTCTCAAGGATTTTCAACTTTCGTGAGGCATAAGATATCACTATATCGTTTTTCATGAGAAAACACCCCAATCCCTTCTTAGATACATCACTGTAGATCACAAACCTTTCTCCACTACAAGGTAGTGTGAGAACAGGTGCACTGGATAACCTTCATTTAAACTCCTTGAAATTATCTTCACACTCCTCCGTCCACACAAACATAACTCCTTTTTGAGTCAACCTGGTGAGTGGATTTGATAATTTTGAAAAATCTTTCACAAAACGTCGATAATATCCTGCCAGACCAAGAAAACTTCGGATCTCAGTTACTGTTGTTGGTCTCCACCATCTTTCGATAACCTCTATCTTTACTGGATCCATAGATATCCCATCTTTTGAAATTATGTGACCCAAAAATGAAACTTTTTGAATCCAAAATTCACACTTGGTAAATTTGGCATAAAGATTCTCTTTTCTTAGGTTCTTTAATACAATTCTCAAGTGATCTTTATGTTCTTCCTTGCTCTTCGAATATGCAAGAATATCATCTATAAAGACTACCACAAACTGATCAAGATAGTCTCTAAAGACTCTATTCATTAGATCCATGAAGATAGCAGGGGAATTAGTAAGACCAAATGGCATCACTATTTATGTGACACTAGAAGATGACCGCTCTCCCCTACCCTTAAAATATAATAGTGTCCATAATGTTGAATCCAAAATTGGGAGACAGTAATGTTAAAAATTGATTTAAAATTCTGAATATAATGGAATGAAGAGGGGTAATAAGAAGTTTTAAAAAAATTAAACTTCAAAAAGAAAAGAAAAGTTGAAAAATCATATATAAAAAAGTGAAAAAATGATGAATTTTTATTTATTTATTTATTTATTTAGTAATTTTTGTTTTTTTCACATAAAAAACGTAACCCTTGATGTATTTAGTAGAAGAGTGTCAAGTGTGACTGCCCAAAATAGTTGAATCACAATGAGTGTAGTGGGTACTAGATAGTTTAACAATTCAGTTCATCAGCATATTCAACTCACTAGATTAAAACAGCAAAAAACCAAGAAGAATTTTAATTCTCAACAATTCAGATGAAATCAAGGGGTCTCCCTTAGACATAAAATCATGAAGTAGATTGATAAAAAATGATCAAAAAATTTAATGTGGCTAAAATAATAACAATAACTTCATAAATCATTAGATCTTTAACTTTGATTTCCATAAATAGACCCTCTTATATAACACTAATTGGTTACTCTTTCTCATTAACATGAATGTTCAATGAAATATAATAGGAATGTTGAATTTAAGCTCAAAAATAGTAAAGAAGGGGTTTATTTGAAAGAAATATTATCCATATGATGTAGTAGGTTGCCTCTTTGGTTTTTTTGCTGAGTTTTTAGTAGCCAAAACACTCCCATGTAGCAACATGTAATGAGAAACCATCAACCAGACAAGTGGAAAAACTAAAAAACATGAATTAGGGGTTAACTTTATTGAAGATCAAAAATAAAAGGAAAAAAAATAAGAAACCATGGTTTAGTTCCCATGAAACACTAAGTTTATAGTCTTCAGTTAGACTTGATATAGCCCACTGTTCTTATAGATATATGATAGTAAAGCCCTTTGGTTTCCCTTATAATAAGTGTTTTATTATATGACCATTGACTATGAAGGGTCGATTACCTGCTCCAACTAGAAGAAAATCTCCATTAACCAACACTCTTTGAATGGTAAATGGTTCTGACTACTTGGTCTTCGACTTTCTAGGAAATAGTTTCATTCTAGAATTGAATTGAAGGACCCCATCACAAACCTTTATATTTCTATATTTAATGATTGAGTCATGAAAATATTTTGTTATTTATTTTTAAATTTCTGAATTCTAATAAGACTCTATTCTAATCTCCTCCATCTCAATCAACTCTAACAGTATCCTCTCATCAGAATTATTTGAATCATTGTATAGTGCCTTCACTGCCCAATAATATTTTTGTGGTATATCAACAGACAAATGCAATGTTTTCCCAAATCAAAGCTTGTATGGTGACACCCCTATATGAGTCTTATAAAAAGTTCTATAGACCCAAAGGGCCTCATCCAACTTCACTAACCTATCCTTCCTAGAGCTAGTAACTATTTTCTCTATAATCTGTTTGAGCTCTTAGTTTGATACATCTATCTGCCCACTATTCTATGGGTGGTAAGGGGTGCATGTCCTATGTAAGCACCAATACATATACATCAATCCTTTAAACTTATAATTATTAAAATGAGTCCCATTATAAGTGATGAATGGTCCTGGACCACCAAACCTAGAAAAGATTTTTTTTCTAGATGAAGTTGACTACACTAGAAATAGAATTATTGTGTAGAGATACTACCTCAACCCACTTATACATGTAGTCCACAGTAACCAAAATCTACTCATTCCCATAGAGGTATGGGAACAGTCCCAAGATGTCCTAGCCCCACACATCAATGATTTCAAATTCAAGAATTACTTTTTGGTTATCTCTTGACTTCTTCCAACATTTCCATAAATTTGACTTTTTTCAAAGTCAATAACTAAACATATAGCATTCTTAGACACATTTGGACATTAGAACCCATCATGTATGACCTTATAAGAGGTCCTCCCACTTCCATGGTGGCCACCAAAAGGTGATGAGTGACATCACTCATGTATGGGAAGCATCTCTTCATCAGAAAAACATCTTCTCAAAATTCCATCAACACACATCTTATAGAGTAGATGGTCATAAAAAAAATAACATTTCATCTCCAATAAAAACCTCTTCTTTTGGTAGTGTGAGAGGTCCTTAAGCATGACTCTAACTTCCAGAATGTTGGCATAGTCTGTAAACCAAGAAAACTTCTGCAAAGAAGAAACAAACAGTTTTTCAATAGGGAAATAAGTGTCATTCTCTCTTGGTTACTCACTTGGGGTGTTGTGAAGCATATACAAGTGTCCAAAATCTAAATTATCATCCCTTTTCTTATCCTTAATAACTAAATCAAATTATTGAAATTATAATGTCCAAATCATCAATTTGAGTTTTGAATCATTCTTGGAAATCATGTACATGGGGGAAGCATGATCACTGAAAATGATAACTCTTGACCATATTAAGTACTGCCTAATGTAATCTAAAGAAAACATGACAGCATCCCTCTCCTTTTCAATGGTCGGATAATTCTTTTGGGAATCATCCAACAGCTTTATGTCACAGTAAATGACATGAAAATCCATATCCTTCCTATGAACTAAAACAGATCTTACTACAAAATTACTTGCATCACACCTAACCTTAAATAGAATCTGCTAGTCAAGGGTAGTGATCAACGGTTAAGTGTTCAGCATCTCCTTGAGAATGTTAAAGGGATATAAGAATTTCTCATCAAATACAATAGTTGTGTACTTAACTATCAGGGAACACATGGGTCGAGTAATCTTAGAAAAGTCCTTAATGAACCTCCTATAGAAACCAACATGACCCAAATATGTTCTCATTCCTTTGACATTTTTAGGTGGGGAAAAAATTTATATGACCTCAACTTTGGAACTATCGACCTCTATCCCTTTATTAGATAACTTATGATGCAATATTATGCCTTCAGTAGACATGAATTGGCACTTTTCTGAGTTTAAGACTAAGTTGGTCAATTGGAACCTTTACAAAACATGTTCTAAATTTTCCAGAAAACTCACAAAGTTACATCCCACAATAAAAAAATCATCCAAGAACACTTTAATTATCATTTCAATCATTTATGAGATTGTTTCCATCATACACCTCTAAAAAGTGGTAGGAGCACAACACAAGACAAAGGACATCCTTCGGTGAGAAAATGTCCCAAATGGACAGGTAAAGGTGGTTTTATTTTGGTGCTTAGTGAAATTAAAATCATTTTGTAACCAGAATAACCATAATAAAAGTAGAAAAAACTCATTTCCTTCCAGCCACTCTAATATTGGGTCTAAGAATTGCATGGTAAAATGGTCATTTATGGTGGAAGAATTTAAAATTATATAGTCTATATAGACATTCCATTTGTTCAATGCAATTGTTTTTAAATTAAATCAATCTTTTCATTAGATACCACTATCACTCCACTATTTTTGGGTACCACCTCGACAGGACATACCCATGTACCCTTAGAAATGGGAAAAATTATTCCAGCATCAAGCTACCTTATCACTTTTTCTCTAACACCTTATTTCATGTTAGGATTGTGCCTCCATTAGTATTATACTATATTCTAACACTCAAGGTAAATGAGTATTTTGTGCACATAGAAGGATGGACTTATCCCATTAATATCAGTAATTGACCAGCCAATGAAAGACATGATCGTCTTCAAAACAATAAGCATATTTTTCTCTTGGAAAAATTCATTTTTGGATGAAATGATCATAGTAAGGTGTAATTATCTCCTAAGAAGGAATATTTTAGATGGGTAGTAAGGGGTTTGAGTTAAAGGATGGGTGATGAATCACTTTAGGGAAGACACATGGGTATGGGTAGACCAAGGCCTTTTTGTTTCTTCTTAATGAATACAGTAAAGAATTCATCCTTATATCTAGAACATCCAAAAAAATCTCCTTAAATTTATACTCCTCTCTTGGGGTAAGAATGTGTTCCAAAAAAAGCACATCTAGGTTCTCCAAAAACTCTCCCTCAAACTAATCAACAAGTTCTCTCTCTTTTCCTGAACTGGTCCCCACGCAAGAGGGAGGAGTAATCATAGTTTCCTTATTGATCTCATATATCATCCTTCAGAACACCTATTCCTCCTCATCAACAGTTTCCTTAGAATATAACATTTCATCTTTGGGAAATATTGGTTCCGTGGGCTCTTGGATTTTATTGAAAACATTAAATTCCTATTTCTATTCACCCATGTTGAAAATAAACTTCCTCTTAAACTCATCTATCATAGATCCACTAGTTTCCAGGAAACGCCTATCAAGAATGATAGGGACCTCCTTGTCACACTCTATATCAAGAATGAGAAATTCTAAAGGTAAAAAGAGATTACCTACTCCCACTAAAAAATCATCAACCCTACCCACAAGATGAGTAATGGGTCTCTCGGAAATCAATAACACAATAGTAGGGGGATAGGGAACTCTTATTCTTAGGTGATGAAAAGTGAGGGGGCAATAAAATTGATGATATCAACACGGTCCAACAACAGTTAAAAATACAACTTCTATCCCCAAATGTGAAAGGGATAACAATGCTTCCTGGGTCTTGAAGCTTAAGAGCTATCTTATTCTGCATCACATCACTTCACTCCTAATTCAAGCTATAGGTGAAAAATTATTCCAAAGCCTTTTTATTTGAACATATATTTTTATGTGATTTCAGATAAAATAGAATATGAATCAAGGATTACAATAATGGGATATAAATGTTAGTATTTTTGTCCACTTTCTGAAATTTTATCAATTCAAAATCATGTGCTGGTTTCTTTATTCTTCGAGGAAATGGAATGATAGGGGAATAATTTCTCACAATTTTCTTAAAACCAACAGTTTCTTGTTATATCTTGTTCGTCCCATTGTTTTCATTTTTTTCAACCCATTTTTTGGGTTTTTTAACTGGAAAAGTAGGTACTATGGGATATCTAGTGCTACTTTCTAGTTTTCAAGAATCAAGTTTTCTTAAATTTGATTTTTCAATTTCATCTAGTTTCTCATTTTCATAAGTTTAGTGATTTTTACTAGGATCTTGGTGAGATTGGATACCACATATAGGACTCAGAGCCATGGAATTTTCCCTGGGATTTTTTTTAGTGGTGATGAGCAGCCTTCCCTTTTCATTATTAATATCATCCCTAGACAACTGCCCCATTTTAATTTCTAAGATATTCATTCTGGCATCCATTTTAACTTTATCATAATAATTTATATTCTTTTGTTCATCAAACCTTCCTATAAACAAATGGAACAAGTATCTAACGTAATCATTTGAGTTTGATGAATCATCCTTGGGTTGGGGTTGAGGTTAGAATTGCCGCCTAGGAGGCAGCTGGAATCCTGGAGGTGTAGTAGGTTAAAGGACTCACTGCTCCCTCCAAGACCTGTTTGGATGGTTCCTAAACCCTTGATTGTAGGTGTGGGAAAATAGATCTTCTCTAGGATACATCCTAGGAACATATCTAGTAATTTTGGAACTCTCATGAGGTTGGTCATGAATATCAATGTTTGGACAACAGGATTGAGAATGGACATACATGCCATTGTGATGACACTACTCCCTTTGTGTGTTATGGGTATTTTCATTGATAAAACTAGAAGATTAATCTTCATCATGAGGGGTAGTATTGGGTTCTTTTCCAATGATTGTTCCTCTCTTACATCATTTGTGCTGGGTATTTTGAGCTAAGGTATTGAAAATCCATTGGATCTCCTCCGCAGTCCTATCACAAAAGTCCCCTCTATAAGACTGATCCACCAAGTTTTAGTGATAAGGGTGAGACTATTGAATTAAGTGTCCATGAATAATTGGGTTGTGCATTGATGGTCTGGACACTGCCTAAGAAATACTCTAAAGTTTTCCCAAGATTCATGAAAGATTTATCCTTTATCCTGAAGGAATCCAATGATTTTGGGCCTATTTTCAGATGTCAACATGCTATGAAATAATTTCATTGTGAAATCATTATAGACTTGATCCCAGGTGACATATATTTCTTCCGCTGAATGTTGAAACCATAACCTACAATATCCCTTTAGGAAGAAGGAAAACACTCTCAGTTTAAGCTATTTCTCAGTAAGACCACTAAGTGGTAGCTGTTGTACACTACAATAGAATGCACGAACAAAGACAAGAGAGTCTTAAATATGTATTCCATTAAATTTTGGTAGTTGACTAAGAATGGATTGTTTGATCTCATAATTTATTGATCTAATAGTAATCTTAATTCATTAAGGGTTACTAGAAATTGATTGTATAAATAACTCTTTCAAACTTTGTCTCTTAGCAATCTTATCTCCAGGTGGGTTGGTCATTCCAGGTTACTTCATATTATTAAGAAGTGGATTTTTCATGTTTTCATTTTATTTATCTTCTATTTTAAATTCCATTTTGTTCATTTTTATATTTTTCATGTTCTTCTCAATTTCATGGTTCGTAGGTAGAAATTTATTAGATTTAGACACAATGAACATGCAGCTAATGGTTCACAATTTTTATTAATATTCATGATAAATTTATATAGTTTTTTGTGTTTGTTTTTGATTTTTTTTTGGTTTTTTTGAAATCGCATGTGGCCTCTCCGTAAATGATGACAAAATTTTACCTCCACACATTGTTGAGCACGAAAGTGAAAACTAAAATTTATAAACCTACATACTACTTATAACAGTGGCGAGACAAGGTCAAACTACAGGGAGGTCTGATGTTGTTCATAGGGATCTACTAAAAAAAATGAAAAGACACACATGAAAAAAACAACAAAATTGAAAAAGGTGGTGATAGATAAAGTGATTGAAATTATGTGTGAGAGGATGTAAAAGTGAAAGGGTGAGTGTAAGGAAATAGAACATCAAATAGAAAGACTTGTGGGGAAAACAACCAATTGATGACCAAGGGGGTGGTCCACTAGAAGGTTTCGATACTACATACTCTTGTTCACGCAATGAGGTTTATGTATTTCTATCTGACTCAAGGTACTAACTAGATTTTTCGATTGGTTAGTTTGTGATGGAATTACCTTTACATTCCTTCAACTGTAAAAATCATTCCACTACATGGTGATAAATGTCTGAAGTCACTAGGCCCAAATTGTAAATTGATCTCAGTGTCTATCTCTAATTTAAGCATTATTAATTTTTCAATAAAATGATCATATTGAAAATATTTTTCATTGTTATTAAAGAATGCTCGGTTTTGTACTTAATCTTTATGTTATAAAAAACCTAATTGTCCAACAAAGAGAGAGAGAGAGAGAGAGACTATCTAGTAAAGGATGTAGTGGATGAACTAGACAAAGCAGACCTAACCATCTCATATTCCCACCAAAGGTGATTAACCAGATATAATGGTTGAATTCAATGTAATTAAAAAATGAAAATAAATGAAGTGAATGCTGAATTCTGTTTCATAAAAACATGGCAGAAGAGGAATAAAGTGTTCGTCTCCCAACATGATCTCGAGAAACATCTAATTCCTGACACCGCTGCTTAATAGCGGATGAGATAATTTTATTGTAATGTCATCTAATT
This sequence comes from Viscum album, assembly GCA_963277665.1. Classification (NCBI taxonomy): domain Eukaryota; kingdom Viridiplantae; phylum Streptophyta; class Magnoliopsida; order Santalales; family Viscaceae; genus Viscum; species Viscum album. The sequence goes on along the minus strand of OY728142.1, from coordinate 561,835,322 downwards.
TCTATATAAATTTGTTGGTTTAATTATATGGAATTATTTCGAGACCACGAAATATGACGGTGCACGATTCCGAGGCCTGGAGTGCCTGGAATGATCCATCGAAGATTTGTTATGATTTAATTAGCATGTGTAAGCAGTTATCCTAAAAAAGTTACATAAATCTTAATCGGTTTCCTGGATCTGAAATCTTAAGGGCACTGTTGTGTTCAAAATGGTGTTTTTACCCTAGGTGTGACATAAGTTTGGTCAGTGCGGGTCTCCTGTGAGAAAACTGAAAATGGCATAATCATAACAAAAATTAAATAAAATGTTTTATTTTTCAAATTCTTATAACTCCCAAACGGTAGCTCTGATTGAAAATATGAGACCACCACTGAACTTGTGAGGGCATGATTTATTTAAGCAGATACTAACTTAGGCTGGGGTCAGCCTCCAGTGGAAGTTAATTTTTGGCCGTAAATAAAATAATCAAGTGACAATTATTTTATTGTAATATCTATAACTTTTTAATGGTAACTCAGATAGGATATCTGACAATACCATTGGGTTCATTAGGGAATGTTTAACATGGATAGAGACTGACCTCGACCGGCATGGGTTGAGGGTGACTGTTAATAAATTTCCAAACTTTTTTTGGGTACATTCAGTAAACGTTCGAGTAGGTTTTTTGTAACTTTTGAACCAGTCCTCAAAATTGAAATCTGAGGACATCGTTGAACTCACAACGCCGATATTTTCATAAGGAGACTTTCACTTCGACGATAGTTAGTCGAGGGTTAATGTTAGTTTTTGTGTTTTTCATGAAAGAATATTATAAAAATAAAAAGGATTAAAATTTTATTTGTTGAAACCTCCCATCTGAATGTTAAAGAGGTGGGGACCACCTGAACTAAAACCCCATTTTGTGAATTCATGGTGGTGGGGACCACCTGAACTAAAACCCCATTTTGTGAATTCATGGTGGTGGGGACCACCCAAATCACTCTTAAATGTGAGGAAGTCCCTTGGAATCCTCCCAATTAATTTCACAAAGATAAATTAATTGGCATGACCCTTTTAAAATACTATGTAACAGTGTCGTTATAATTTAGGAAGGTTTCTAATAAATGAATCGTCATAAATTCCACTATCGTTACATACCTACCCCCAATATTATATTTTTGTAGAGTTTGGGAAGATTATTTGGGATGGCTTCACCAAATGACGAAGCACTGGTAAAGTGCTGCGATACCCAACACTTGGAGAAACATTACGCTTATCCGACGAAGAACAACTCCCAATTAAGTACTTCTTCAACGAAGAATGCACTGCAGAATTGAGGAATGAGGAAGACGTCTGAATTGACTTCGAAAGTGTGATTGAGGATGTGATGATCATTGGCATCATCTTTGCCTTCACCATTTCCATCTCACGTCATTCTTCATCAAACCTTCAGGGTAGGGTATTAATTCTATGTGATTAATATTTTCCATGTTCTTCCCTTCTAAACAGAGAACGCGGATCAACTCTCTCTAACTAGTTGATCCGCCGATGTTTTCTTTTGCAAGATTGGGAATAGTGATTGAAAGAGGTTGTGGGTTTGATGTTTTAAATATATTCCATAAAAGTTCTTGATTCAAAATTTGTGAACCACTTTCTACCACTCTAATGTGGAGAGTGCAGACCCAAAAAAACATGGCCCGACCTCTCCGCATTTTCTAGTATTTATTTTTTGTGCTCTTTTCAATGAAGGCAACGGCGCGACCGCACCGCCTGACAGAAAAGAACCACAGATAGTTGTCGTAGTGGTGAAGGATAAATGGTCTTCCGAACCAACCACCAGTGATGGCATAGCGCGCGACCGGACATGCGTGGAGAGGAATGATGGCCAACCAGACAGCTGCTGCAGACTGCCGCACAGCGGCCGCTCCGTGGCCCTCACATCACCTCATGGCACCACGGCCCCGCGCTGTCATGCGTCCCCGTCACTGACCCACAGCCCCAGTGCCGCTCCGCCACCCCCACACCGCCCCGAAGATGTGCCCCGCCCCACAGCCCCTGCACCGCCCTACGGACCCCGCGCCGCCTCACGGCCCCCGTCACCTGGCTAGGACGGGCCGCCCAACATGGGTCGGGCTAGACCTAGTGGGATGGGCCAGTCCCAGCAGGCCGGGTCATTCTGACGGTGTCAGACCAGACCCAGACCGGTTTCGACCCATACGTTCATTTGGCCATAACATTGGCAACGAGCGTCTGATTGAAGAACCATCTACTACACCAAAAACCATGGTGTGGGATGGTTCCTTTGGTATAACCCACTTGATATTTGGATAAAGTTGAAGAATGGTCGGGTTGGATCGAGCATGAATCCAACCAGGATCTTGGGACTAAAAGGCTAATAACTCACAGACCGGGTGTCCGTTTGACGCACGGTCTCTTGCGTGAAGACCCCTATAACGTGTCATAACAATGAGATACTTATTCGGGGGACTTCGTGTTAGTTGGAGTATCGACCAGTGGATAGAGGAGAAGACCCTCTCAGAGACAAGCGAGATTAGTGCGGAAACCCTGTAGTTGGATATGGAGATTTACTAGGACCCTGTGTGGGTATGATGACGTACTGGACATTTACTAGGATCTTGTGTGGTTCAGACGACGTACTGAAGATGTACTAGGATCCTTTGTGTGTCTGAAGACGTACTAGAGATGTATTAAGATCTTCTGTGCATCTAACGACGTACTAGAGACGTACTAGGGTCCTATGTGGGACTAACGATGTACTGGATATGTACTAGGATCATGTGTGTGTCCGACGATGTATTGAAGATGTACTTGGATCCTGTGTGGGTCTGACAATGTATTGGAGATGTACTAGGATCCTGTGTGGGACTGAAGACTTTTTTGAGATGTACTAGGATCTTGTGTGGGTCTGACAACATACTATAGATCTACTAGGATCATGTGTGGGTCTGATAACATATTGGAGATGTACTAGGATCCTATGTGGGTATGACGATGTACTGGAGAAGTACTAGGATCATGTGTGGGTCTGACGACGTACTAGAGATGTACTAGGATCATGTGTGGGTCTAACAATGTACTAGAGATGTACAAGGATCTTGTGTGGGTCTGACCACGTACTGGAAATTTACTAGGATCATGTGTGGTTCTGACAATGTACCCACGATGTACTAGGATCCTGTGTGGGTATGACGATGTACTATGATCCTTAGTTGGTCTGATGATGATTTAGGAACTGTTGTGGGTTTGCCTCTTAACATTTTAAGATGAATTAGTAGTTACATCTAATCATCTCTACTGATATACCAATGTTATACCTGGTGTGAGCTGAGCCAGTACCTTGTGGTACCTACCTTTGTGGTAATCCTTCCTCTGTGGAATAGTTGAGCATGGAGCTTTTGAGTTGGAACATGTGTTTCTTAATTATTGAGATGTCTATACATGATAATTTAGGTATATGTATGGGCATATACCTAAGGTTGACAGTTTTGTTCATGATTTGTGGTTTATACTTTGTGGATTTTGTGAGTCCTTAAGGGTCTCAAGGTCCCTACTGAGTATTGTTATACTCACCCCTGCACGGGCTATGCCTGCACCATGTTTTGTTTTGTGAAGAAGACGGATAACAATGATCGAGGCTGAGGGTACCAGGACTGGACAGTGACCGGAGGTGGACCATAAGGTGTGTTGGTACGCAGATGATATGGGCAGACGTGGAGTGATGAGGAGGCGATCTATACCTACCATTCAGGTAGGAACCTCGGAGGACGACCTAGTAGTTGTACTTCTCTTTCATCAGTTGTATTTTATTTCAGTTGTACTTGTACCATTACTATTGGGCTTGTATTCCTGCCCCTCTTACTTTCAGAAATTTTTTTCTATACAGTTTACTTGTGTTCGTATCTTGTTGTATTCTTTGTTGGATGTGTTTATAGGATATGAAGGAAATTACTTCCTGGTATTAGGGAATACGCCTATCGTTGCTAGTAGCTAGCCCATGGCCTATGGAAGGCGGGCTTGGGGTAGTCATGGCACTGGACCTGGGGGATGGGTCGTGACAAATTGGTATCAAATGTGTTGGTACAACTTTAGAACATTGGGCTCTGATCTTTTAAACGGAAATAGTGTTATGTATAGTGAGTGTGGTTATTAGTTTAGGGAATCCAGTGTTGGTGCGACGACCAATGTATCCATACACCAGGACCCTGACTTCTGATTTCTGGTTCAATGCATGAAAACACTAATCTCTAGTGTGTTTTGAAATGTTTTCTTGGGTTTTCATGAGTCATCTCACTTGTTATAACAAAATGACCATGGAGAACCTTTTCCTTATCAAGATTTAACTTCATAGACAACTAGCTAGGATTCCCAAGAGAGTACATGATGAAGGCCCACTGAACGGCGAGGCTCCGGTGCAGGGCCCTCTTACTATGTTGGCAATTCTGGGTGGTGTACCAGTAGTACCAACACCCACAGGGTAGCAGTTACCACCAGCTGCACTGGTGGATAGTGCACCCCGACTGAGCGCATTGCACGAGTTCCAACAGTAGAGGCCTCCAGGGTTTTGAGGCAAGATATATTCTCACATAGTTGAGGGCTGGCTGGTGGTGATTTCTAGAGTTTTTCTCCTAGTTGAGACACCAGTTATGAAGATGGTGATCTTAGCTACTAGTATTTTCCAGTGAGTGACCATGAGGATGGTATACATAGTGATGAGGCATTGGTATGTTGACTGTTTCCCGAGATGGTACCTTTGGTTAGTGTTCCTGTTATATCACTATCGGTTGGTTAGAAATTACAACAGATGGTGCCGGTAGAGGACACATGTAGGATTAGTGACTAACACTTGTTTCGGCATCAGATACCCCTCAGGTTCCGAGGCGATCCCAAACTACAGGCAGCTGAGGACTGTCTTGAGGGGTGGATGAGAGTTCCCTAGAGCTTCTACAGCTATTACAGGATGACATTTTGGTGGTTGAGTATTCATTAAGGCATGTCGACCATATCAGGTACTCGATGAATACATCACGACCAGTTCTTCAGGGCTTTGACTGCTGAGCGAGGTGTGTTAAGGGAAATCTGAGCCAACACTATTTCCTCAATTCATTCCTAAATATGTTAGGGTGATGGAGATAAAAATTGTGGTTGAATGTTATTTGGCTGAGCGAATGCATCCGGTGAATGTTAGTAGTGGGAAAGCAGGAAAATGATGCTAATCTCAGAGACTTGGGTGTGTAATTTTTTTTGGAAAGAGGAAGTGTTAAGGAAAGATGAATCTATAGGGCTGGAGACATTGAACTAGAGCTAGTAGAGCATCATGAGGTAGTGTACATTTGGACATGTTACAACCACCACCCCTATGTGGTTTCCACCAGGATGAGGGAGCTGGAGGATAGAGGTTAGGAGTAGCTGCATGCGGTCAAAGAGTGCAACCCAAGTGCTCTAGGAATGATTCAAGGTATGGTATGTGTCTACTACCAGCTGTCGTATCAATATATATAGGCACCAATCATTCCTTCCTTCCATAAATATTGTCCATGTCCTAGAGTTTTATGTTAAAACATGTTATTGACCCTCACGTATAGAGATTCCATTGGGAGGAGACTCGGTAATCACACATATGCCGATAGAGTGATCCGACCCTTGAGGAGAGAGTTTCAGTTGGATCATCATGGTGGCAGCTGTTTCCCTCAGATTCTGGGGATGATCTCCTTTGATGGGAGGTTCAAACGTTCCGATCGGTTTCTAATGGGTTTGTTCGTAGAACCGGAAACATCCAATGATTCCACATCCATTCAGACCTACTTTCCAAAGGTAGGTGCTCATTAGTTTGTGGACTGATGAGGCTTAGGAATTTGCATTGGTTGAGAGGATGGGAGGTCGGACTCATCACACCTTTTTAAGGGGAATTATTGTCTACTCCGGGACTCTCTTTATAGATTTAAGTTATGTTCGTGAATCCTTATTACATTACCAAGTATAAAAAGAGCTTTCCTTCAGATTTTACAATCAATGATCGATATATAGGAAATTTAGAGAATCAATTATTTGTATTCGAGGTTCTTCATCGATAGAGAATCATCTGTATTTATTAGAGATTCTTGGCCAATGGTACCCTTCGACACATTTATATAGAAGTCTCTTGGTCATTATGATGACCATGCTGGTTTTAAAGCCACTCAGTGGGGCACTTGAAGTTTATTGTCATTCAGAAGGACATAGATTATTTCAGAGTTGGGATCGAACCCGCAGATGGGCTACCTACGTATCCTTTGTTCAGAAAAGGAATCAGAACCCACGTAGTTCGAGTAAGGGAGTATGATGTTTATGATTGATGGCTCAAAGAAGGATGTCATAATTACTTTTACACTCTAATCTCACATAAGTCATGCTCGGTGTGAGAAACAAGAGGTATTGGTAAGAATCAGACAATTATGCCCTAAAAGATGCAATCATAAGAAATAACGTGGGACTTATGTATGTATGACTGCCCAGATAAATGAAGATCTGGATTTAATTCAGTGAAGAAATCCAAGAACAGGGTCCATAAAGGTATATGTGCTTCACGGAGATTTGAATACTCTAACTTGGGACTTACTTCTGAAAAGGAGGCCCAAATTAGGAGAGGACTTATGATTGGTTTTTTTACTCCTGAGAAGGAATCCCAAATCAAAGGTAAATTAGGGCTGGTTAAGAGGAATTAAGAATGGGGCTTACTCCTGAAAAGGAGGCCCAGGTTAAGAGACTTTAAAAATTAAGGGATTTGGGGCTTACTCCTGAAGAGGATGCCCAAATTAGGGGACTGGGGCTTATTCCTGAAAAGGAGGACCAGGTTAATGAGGACTTGGGGATTACTCCTAAGGAGGATGCCCAGATTTGAGAATTACGACTGGGGATTATTCTTGAAAAGGAGGCCCAGGTTAAGAGAATTGTGATTGTGGCTTATTCCTGAAAAGGAGGCCCATGTTAATAGAATTATGACTGGGGCTTATTCTTGAAAAGGAGGCCTAGGTTAAGAGAATTATGACTGGGTCTTACTCCTGAAAAGGAGGCCCAGGTTAGGGGATCTCTCATCTTAAAGGATGAAGTTGAATGAATGAAATATCAATCTTTAGTGACATAAAGATGTGTAAATCACTTGGTTTTGAGAGATTTACCACAGAATTCCTTTCAGATAAGGAAGTAAAATCAAGAAATCATTCCATAAATGGATTTGAAGAGTGTCTTGAAGACTAAATCTTAAATAAGAAAGGTGGAATGGTTTAAGAGGGGTGAAATGGGCAAGAAGGGCACCCAAAAAGGTAGGGGCGCGCAAGTCCTGGCAGGCGTGCAGGTACTGCGTGGGCGCGCAATTCATAGTCGCACAGGTATGCCTGCGCAACATATGGGGTACTTGCGCGACGGTTAACCAGTAGGGTAATACTTGAGAGACTCTTGATTAAAGCCTTTTGCATCCTCTTGAGGTTCTTCCAAAAAAAGGGCACACAAGTTCTATTGAAGGAGTAAGATGGCGCGTAAGTGTGACATTTTCCCTTAAGGGATGGACACTCAGGCGCGCAAGTGTTGATGAGTTTCAACACTTAGGCCTCCCCCCCCCCCTCTTTAGATCTTCTGTTCTAGGTAAGAAATTACCTTAGAAGTGTTTCAGATGATTCAAGAAGAGACTAGGGCACCAGGAGCTCAAATCTGAGTTTCTGGAAAAAAATCCACCTCGAATGGGGGGCCCACATGGTCTATTTATAGGCAGGAGAAGACCCTGGGTGGTTATCACTTAGGTTGCGCAAGTCACTTGCGCGACCACTAGGCATCGCGCAAGTGGACTTGTGCGACTATGAGGGAACTTGCGCGACATATGTGCAATGTTCTCCTTGTTCATCCCTTTGTCGATTTTTGATGTTTCTTCATAGGATGAATCACTTTGGACTAAGATATTTCCCTTTTTCAGTCGTTAGACTCTGTGACAGAAAGGAGTGTCAACAAAAGTCCCCCGTCAGAGTTGGATCTGGAGAGAAAAGAGGATTTGACTCTGAGGTGAAAATAAAAACAAGAAATCTGGCAGTTTAAAGTCATGCATGTCGGACATAAAAAGGCTAATGTTTAAGGTCGAAATAGATTTGAACGAAATGGATTAGAATTGACTCAATTCCTTGAAAACTAATCTGAAAAACATATTACCATACTCAAGTATGAGGGAAAAAATGTAAGCTATGACTTAAGAATATTTGAATCCGAGAAATGATATGAAAAAGAGCTAAAAGGCATTAGAAGAAGTAGTTTCCAAGAATGAAGTTACCATTATTTAACAAACCCGTTAGGGGGTTGAATTATGTAGGGCCACCTAAGGGAATTGGATGCATAGTTAAATAAAATAGCATCTTTTGGCTAACAAGTCTGTTATGTAGACTGTTTATGCAAGGCCACCTATGGGCACATGCTACATAGTCAGGAAAAAGAACTCTCAGAAATTTACTTTCCTAGTGCTAAAAGCCAGTGAAAGTTTATGGAGATTCAAATCTTCCAAAGTATAGAGTTTGCTGTATGGAAAGAGGTACTTGAATATGGAGAAGATATTTCCAAACAAGATTATCGAAGAACTGGATGAATATCACTCCTACGAAGGTCTGACCCAAACGAAGGGAAGGAGAATATAAACCATAGACTTGAATACTTTCATATCATGAAAATGGATATGGAACAAATATGTTAAGGACGGCTATTTTTGCGGATCCCTACATACTGTCATTTAAGATAAATAAGGACAAAAGAGTCATTATTCCAAAGAATGAAGTTACCACTATCCGACAAACCCGTTAGGGGGTTGAATTATGCAGGTCCACCTAAGGGAATTGGCTGTATAGTAAAATAATAGTATCTTTTTCCTAACAAGTATGTTATGTAGAATGTTTATGCAAGGCCTCCTATGGGCACGTGCTGCATAGTCAGGCAAAAGAACTCTCAGAATTTTGACATTTTTGTGACTAGAAGTCATGAAAAGGGTTATGAGGATCTGAAAATATTTATGGTTAGGATTATGACACATAAAGATGGGTATTGTTCAATGTATACAGAGATACATAGATCAATGCTAACCATTATCATGTTGTGGCTGGGTCCTGAATTGAAATATTGGACTTCACTACGTATCCCATAAGGATGAGAATCAATCCATACGTAGTTATTAAACTACAGTTTAACGTCATGTGGGACAAAACGATTAGAGATCTTAGTTTAGGGTCATAGAGCTTGGACCATTGTAAGAAATACACAGTGTGTGTTTTCATGGGGACTTTTCAGCCAAGGGACTGAAAGTGGAATTTGGGGTTAGGCCTAAAGACTTGGGGCTGGATTTGAGGGACACTCGAACGTTCCTACGTATCCTATAAGGATGGGAATCAATCCCACGTAGTTCTAGAAATACCCTTTGTACAAATTTGGTTCGTACATATGAAGGGTGAAAGGGGAATTTAGTACAATGATGGTTTCACCCAAGATAAAAGGTTTGGGAATTTCCATGTATGCAGGTAGTCTTTGAAATGAAACATGATTGAAAAATCAATGTAAATAATGGTTCCCTCTCAGGTGAGGGTATCAAAGAATATTTTAGTTTATTGTCATACTGGACAAAAATGTTGTATAGATTAACATCGTATAACAAGGACGAAAGTGAACCAATGTAAAGATATTGATTCTAGGGGCGTTTTCACGAATCAACATCGTATGAGATGGAGGTGAACCGATGTGAAGAGATTGGTTTTGGGCTTGAACCTTGGGAGGTTGCCTACATACCCAGCCTAGAAGGCAAAGATCAAAGTCCGTGTAGTTCAATTAAATAATGAATTAATGATCAAGTTGTTCTTGGGGACAACGACCTAAAAAATGATGTTGGGACTTACACATGGTTAACGGCCCAAAGAGATTGTTATGGTTTAAGTTTTCTCTAAGATCACGTGAGTAAGCCCCAAATCCCTTAATTTTTCAAGTCTCGTAACCTGGGCCTCCTTTTCAGGAGTAAGCCCAAGTCTTAATTCCTCTTAACCAGTCCTAATTTACCTTTGATTTGGGATTACTTATCAGGAGTAAAAAAACTAATCATAAGTCCTCTCCTAATTTGGGCCTCCTTTTCAGAAGTAAGTCCCAAGTTAGAGTATTCAAATCTCCGTGAAGCACATATACCTTTATGGACCCTATTCCTAGATTTCTTCCCTGAAGTAAATCCAAATCTTTATTTATCTGGGAAGTCATACATACATAAGTCCCACCTTATTTCTTATGATTGCATCTTTCATGGCACAATTGTCTGATTCTTACCAATACCTCTTGTTTCTCACACCGAGCATGACTCACATGAGCTTAGAGTGTAAAAGTAATTATGACATACTTATTTGAGCCATCAATCATAAACATCATACTCCTTTACTCGAACTACGTGGGATCTGATTCCTTTTCTGAACAAAGGATACGTAGGTATCCCATCTGCGGGTTCGATCCCAACTCTGAAATAATCCATGTCCTTCTGAATGACAATAAACTTCAAGTGCCCCACTGAGTGGCTTTAAAACCAGCATGGTCATCATAATGACCAAGAGACTTCTATATAAATGTGTCAAAGGGTGTCATTGGCCAAGAATATCTAATAAATACAGATGATTCTCTATCAATGAAGAACCTTGAATACATATAAAAGATTCTCTAAATTTCCGACATATCGATCATTGATTGTCAAATCTGAAGGAAAGCTCATTTTATACTTGGTAATGTAATAAGGATTCACGAACATAACTTAAAACTATAAAGAGAGTCCCGGAGTAGACAATAATTCCCCTTAAAAAGGTGTGATGACTCCGACCTCCCATCCTCTTGACCAATGAAAATTCCTAAGCCTCATCAGTCCACAAAATAATGAGCACTTACCTTTGGAAAGTAGGTCTGAATGGATGTGGAATCATTAGATGTTTCCAGTTCTATGAACAAACCCGTTAGAAACCGATCAAAACGTTTGAACCTCCCATCAAAGGAGATCATCCCTGGAATTCGAGGGAAACAAAAATGGTGAACCCGACGTGAATCTTTAACCAAGTTAAAATAATGTTTTACCTATTTTGTTAGGCCCCTATTTAAAACTCAATGAGAGGGACAACAAAAAACAATCATTGACATATGTGCTCATCCAAAAGTTGTAGTGGCTGAATTTATCTTGATTACGTCTATTATTGTAAACATGCACTCTTTTCCAAGATCTTCTGCATTTCTAGAATGGCTTCTCTCAAGTTCACAGCTGTGAATACTGCTTCTGCAAATGGCACTGCTGCTACTCCTGCTGGATCGCCGTCCGCTCTAAGGACGATATCACCTACTCAGTGTCTTCAACGCTGGGTATCAAATGCACTGGTTAAGGAGTACCATCAACACGGTACCATCCCAACTCTGTAGGCTTCCCGAAAAGCCCTCCAAGTAAATAACTCACATCGGTCATCCAGACAATGATGACCAGTGATCAAGAAGCAGGCGGTGCTGACTACCGTCTCCAATAGTTTTGGGTCGTTATCCCCGGAATGCAATCACCATTCGCTCCCTTTTTCTGGGGAGTTGAATAAGCAGGTCCCTCAGGACCTTAATTCAAAAAAACAGGAGTCCTTCTTGAGGGTTCCCACCAAAAAACGCCGCCAGACTCGTGCGACAGTGCGCCCTCAACATGATGAGGGTACCGACTCCAGGCGTTTGGCTCAGGTTCCTCGAACCCGAGAAAGCAAGACGAACCACCAGAGGCGGAATCCGGTCAACAGTGAGCAGGTTCTCATCTCTTCCATCTCTGTAGAAGTCCACCTACCTAACTTGGTGGCATGCAACGAGCAGGAACATACACCTGCCCATTTTAATTCTGCTGTCCAGTAGACTCATCTGGCAGCATCACACCAATCCCACCAGGCAATTCCGGCGGAGTACTATAGGCAGGAACATACACCTGTTTATATATCATTAGCTAGTCAGCAGGCTCGTCTGACTACATATGATGGATCTCTTCAACCATGTTTGGCGAAGTGCAATCAGCAGACACATACACCTGCTGGTATTAATCAAGCCTACCAATAGTCTCGCTTGGTAGCATTCAGAGAAGTTAGTCGGAAAGCCCCGACAATAAATAGGAGGCAGACTCAACTCTTTTCCCCCACACTTGAGTACTCTCAGGATTTGCTGACAGGAAAAGAAGGACAAGAGCAGGCACATACACCTACTCCAAGCCCAGAATGGACGTATATTCCCATTCCGGCAGCTGAAGTCACCAAGCATATTCTATCAATGGTGAAAGAGCAGAAGAAAATCCCTGCTCATATTCTAGAGGCCTGCCAGGATATTATAACAACTTCAGTGTCATCTCAAGGAAAGACACATAAATCTATCCCTACCAACAAAGTGACACATCAACAATTCACTCCGGAACAGACACACACATCTTTTCCAGTCCAAGAGGGTTGTGGGGCATACTCCCCCATATCATACGGACAACCAAGTCAGGCACATACACCTAATTTGAGTGGAGATCGTCAGCCTAACCTAGCCATCTTTCCTGATCAGGCATATACACCTGCTCTGAGCAACCACTTTCATCAACAAGTGGTTTCCAAGGAGAGTAAGAAGGCATCTAAGAAAAAGACCTGCCCAACATAGTCAGGAGATCAAGATCTAATTAGTAACAAGGCCTTGGTCGATGCTGGAGTTCTTGAAGCCCTTAGACAATTATCTGTTGAAATTCAAGATTATACTCCCTCATTTCCCAATAGTGGGAACATTAATTCCGAAGGTCTTCAACAGACACTTCCTCACGAAGTCTTGCTTCAGGACAATTCGATCGATCTCGAAGTTTCATCTTCAGATGAGAGCCACAAGAACCCTCTGTGTGGTCAGAAGACCAAGGAGCAAGAGATCTCATCTTTTGTTGTAACCCATTATGGCGGTCCTCCCCATGATGACGAATTTCACTGTGAAAGTCCTCTCCGCAATAGTGATGCACATTGCCCAGAAAATGCCTCAGTGGACAATGTAGTGCCGAGAAAGCCCTCTTATCTTGAGGCACTTGAAAATGTGAAACCAGTCATGTCTGAAGATTCGTCTCTAGCAAGTGAAATAATTTCTCAATCAGAAGATAGTCCAGGGTGTTGGTCATTCTCCAAACCACCCCTAAGTCATGTATCTTCTAGTTTGATCAATGATTTCTCTACCAATCCTGTTGAATCCAATGAAGCAACAAGGAAACACCAACTCTGGTCAAATCAGGTAGAAGAATCTTCATCAAATGACAAAGAGTAAATGCTGAACATGAGAAAACAACTGGAGAAAGGTGAAGTGGCAGTCATGTTTTGGCCTTTGGCTGACTCTCAGTATAATATTCCAGAAATGTTGAAAGAAGATGAAATTCATGATATTCGTCTCAACATATGGAAAACTCTTTGTCAGTTAAAAAAGAAAGTATTATCTTATGATGACTATGAAAATCATCTTAAGATAATAGAAGGTTTACAACGTCAAATTGATTTGGCTTCTCTATCAGTCTCTCGATATCTGAAGGTTGAAAAGCAACAGAAAGCCATTCAACGTTCATGCCTTGGCGCACTAAGAATATTGCATCAGTTAATTGCTAATTCCCCATTTGGTATTCGTGTCAGAGGATGGGGTGTTCATGGAGCACTGCATTTCATGGTGCTCTCCAGTCAGCAAAGCCCGCCGAAAATGGTCTAATGAAATGTTATTTCCCATGACCGGCCACAGTCAATGGGATTTGTTTGTAATCAAAAGCTTGCCCAAGAACAGGCTTCAACTAGTTCCTCTCAAAATCAAGAATACAGAGAACAAGTTGTTGAATTACTCTTGCATCAAGCAAACGAGAATATTAAACAGGCCTCTCGTTTGGAGCAAGCACGTCACCAAGTGACAGAAGTGTCAAAAATCATCCAATGGTCTTTTGAACTGGGTGATAAAAGCGGATACAGGTTAATGCATCCAGCTAATTTCCAGACTAAGGTTCACAAGATCAGGAGGACTTTCAAGAAAGTCTCAGACATATCCTGTCAAGAACCACCCCAGCTCGCCAGACTGGGGACTCTTTTAAACCAACACTTGGAATCAACAAATAGGATTCGAGGAGTTGAGCGAGAACAGCAGGAACAGCCCCATTCCACTAGACTGGGGACTTTTTTCAAATCATCAACCCCCTCCTCAGAGAAAGTCGGTCTTTTCTCGATTGGGGAAGAAACCTCAAGAGGGACGAAGAGCCAAATTATCATGAGATTCTCTCCAAATTATGGTTCGCCAAGAAGTTCCCGAGGGATCGAATCAACAAAAGTCAATGTATCATCAAAGACATGGAAGAATACAATATCACAGAAACGTTGATAGAAGGGATGCGATGAGTTATGCATCAATCAATGTCATCAATTCCGTTGTTGCTGATCCACCAAATGAGGCTCACTCAGGGGAATCAGATGAAGAGGTTCCTGCTCAAGAATATGTACGCACCGACACAAATGAAGAAGGTGTGCGTACATGAATTAAAAGGATTACTCAGAATGTAGGTAATCCTTCGAGTAACCCACTTCCCCCACTCCGAAAAGAATCTAACAAAGGGAAGGGAAAGAACTAGGTTACATATCCTTCCAATGGAGAAGGTCAATCGCTCTCACTAGAGCAAAGGTTTGCACAACAGGATGAAGAAATGAAGGAATTAAGAAGGTTGAATACAGAAGTACTTCAGAGTAGTATTCTTCTTAAGCATGCTGGAGTCAATCAGCCAAAAGAATTTGTTGCATCTATTGAGATGGATCAAGAATATCCTCCTCTATCAGTACACCCTCACAGGTCTAATCCTATGGGTCAAGTGCAACAACAGTTGGCAGTGCTACCATCAGTTGCAGCACCAATCGCCACATCTGTCCAAGCTCCAGTCATTGCACCTACCCAAGTCCAAGTTCAACCGGATGTTTCTCAAAAGTTAATAACTACTATTGATTCATTAACAGCTCGGTTAGAAACTATGGAAGGGAAACGTGTGCAAGTTCAACCAGAAAAGAATGTTTACCCTGAATGGGTAGATTAAATTTGTCCTCCATCCAGTTTTGGGAACCCTATATTCCTTATTTTCAATGGATCAGGCGATCCTGAGCAGCATTTGATGCATTACGTGTCTTGTTGTGATCCTATGATGGGAACTCCGGAGCAGCAAGAAGCAGTGAAACTTAGATGCTTCGTGCGAACCTTGCAAGGACCAACTTTTTTTGCTATACAAGCTTGCAATCTCGGTCAATAACCGGGTGGGAGGATCTTCGCCAAAAATTCCTCCTTCAGTTCAGCTCAACTTTTCCAAAGACAACTGTTTTCGATCTTACAAACTGTAAGCAAAGGGAGAATGAAAGGTTCTATGATTTCATTTCTCGATGGAAGGGATTAACATATTCCTTGAGTTTAGAACTCCCTCAAGAATAATTGTTGCAAATATGTGTGGCAAATCTGCGTGACAAATTACGCACACCATTAATCCCTGTGAAATACATAGGAGGGTTTCGAGACCTTACTTCAATCGCTCAGCAAATAAAATATTCCCTTATATAGGATAAATCTAAATCTCGTGTAATTCCATCATCTCCAGGAAGAAGAATGGGTAAAGCAGAAACTGCTACATTTATTCTTAAACAAGCACCTGTACCTATTTCTACCTCAAAACCTTCATCTTCTCGAAGGGATCCACATTCTGAGTGCCAAAAACAAAGGCCTTTTCATCCAGACGATCAAAAAGATCAAATATGAAAACAATTTGAGGATCTGAAGAGAAAAAATACTCTTTCCGAAATGAACAAGTTCCTGGTTATTTCATTTCGGCTCTGGAAAAAAATTTGGATCAATTGCCAATACCCAAGAGGCCAAACAAGAAAGGATATGAAGACCATCCTAATTATTTCCCTTTTCATCAAATGTTGGGGCATCCCATCCAGGAGTGTTTCGTCTTCAAAGACCTCCTGAAAAAGATGGTAGACTCGGGAAAAGTCACATTGAAAGGCTCTTCAACCCAGGTAGCATGTGTCACTGCTACAGTTCCAGAGGAGGAAGGTGAATGGCAAGAAGTCAAAAGCAAAAAATGCACAGAAGTATGATGATTGGATGGTCATAAAGACAATCAATCAAACTCAGGCTATTTTGCGAACACAATTAAAGAAACCAATTGTGTCTTCTACCATGAATGTTGCGGAAAAACCCTCTTCGTCAAAGGGAAAGTCCTCAAAGAAATGACATGATTCAAAGAAAGAAAAAGAATCAGAAAAAGATGAGTATGTGTAAAAGCCTAAGTTATATTTGACTTTGGCGGACTTCATGCCATCTACGTTAAATCCACGGGTATCGCCCCACCAAACAGAACAACCTAAATAGGCTAATTAGGCAGAGTCTTCATCAGACGAAGAGTTAATATTTGGTTCTTTTAATATGATTCAATTAACAGATCCATATGCCGGTCGCAGTTTCGATTTCAATGATCCTGAATTCCCTGTATCAAACAGAGGAATCAGAGGAAGTTCCAATGGCTCAAGATACAGGGGAAGACGTGGATCTTTCAGAAGCCACTATTCCAATTATACCCCTGCTAGAACTGTGTACGCAGCATAAACTCATGGTAGAGCCCTTCAACGAGCTCAACAAGAACAAGAAAGTTCTTCTAACAATAGCAAATTCAGTCCTAGCACAGTTATTTTGCAAGACCAGTTGAAGGTTCCATCTTCTTCCTCTCAACAAGTAAATAGATCTAATCGGTCTAATCTTCCAAAAATAGGAATATTGCCATCTCCTATCCGAATACAAGATGCATCAACTTCCAAAGCATCTGTTTCCAAGGTACCTTCTAAACCACATATTCCTATTGGGAAACGCAGACCTTTGGATCAAAATTATGATATATTGAAACACTTGGACCAAGTACCAGCCAAGTTATCAATTCCGGATGCTCTGAATCTGTCAAAAGATCTTCGGGAAGCACTCATCTAGGCTTTGTCAAGTCCTCAGGAGTTTGAAACTGAAATTTCCACAGCTGAAGTCTATCACAAAGAGAATAATCCTGCAGAATTCCATGAAATAATATCCTTAATTGATGAAGATTAATATGATGTTGTGCATGGAAATATTAGACCATTGTACTTGTCTGGAAAGGTCAATGGCGTGGATGTTCGAAGAGCTTTCATTGACAATGGTTCAGGAGTCAAACTCATGCCCATTCTTACACTTCGTTGATTAGGGCTCACAGAATCTGATTTATCTCCTTCCACTATGATGCTACAGGGATATGATAAAAATGAACATGAACCACTGGGTGAAGTTACACTCAGAACTCAGTTTGGAGATCTTGTATCCAATTCAGATTTCATGGTTGTTGATTAAGACTCAGCCTTCAACATCTTGCTTGGAAGACCCTGGCTACATCAACATGCGGCTGTCCCTTCATCATACCATCAATGTCTCAAATATTGTTTCGATGGTCACGTTGGTACATTGTATGGTGATAAGGCCCCATCCAAGACATGTGAGTCTCAATACATTGAGGCAGAATTCTATCACATGAAGCAAAGGGAGAAATCCATAACAAAGGAGATTACCAAAGTTAATGCTCCATATGGTTTGGAAAAAATTCTAGTAAATCCATTTAGACATGTGAGTACAAATTAAGTGTTTTCTATCAGTCAAATTTACAAGATAGACCCAAATCAAAATACTCTTATGGAAAGATCCATAATGTCAATTACGGCAATCGAGCCAGACAACATGGGAGAAATTGGTAATCTACCAAGTAGTGATGAAAGCACAATTGGTGACGTCTTCATTTCATCTGCTGAAATCCAACAAGTCTATTCTTCACCAATTAGTCTAGAAGAAGTTATAGAAACATCAAAGGTGAACAATGATGTCGATTCTCAATCCATCATGTCCTCTTTATTACCCAAAGAAGACCCTTTATCATCAATCGGGTCAGAAATGGAAGCTTCTTCTTCAAGATATGCAAATTTTGACATCTCTTCGGATCATGAGAATTCTACTTTATCATCTACTATGCAAGTAGAAAAGGAATAAATAACACATGATGAATAAGAAGAGGAAGATCTCAGAGATTCTCTTACAGCATTTGAAGAGGGTATCTCTACCAATGTGAATGAACTCAGAGAAATAAATCTGGGTACAAAAGAAGATCCACATCCCATTTTAATTAGTGCGGCCATGACTCTTGAAGAACAAGAGATGTATATTTATTTTCTAAAGCAAAATAGAGATATATTTTCTTGGAACTATACAGAAATTCCCGGGCTTGATAATGATTTTTCTACTCATCATTTGGATTTACCAAAAGAACATCGAGGATTTAAGCAAGCTGCGAGAAGAACACACCCAACCTATGCTTCCAAAATTGAAGCTGAAGTGGATAAGATTATCAAAGCTAACTTCGTTAAAGAAGTCCAATATCCCAAATGGTTGGATAATATTGTCCCTGTAAAGAAAAAGAATGGAAAAATTAGAGTTTTCATCGATTTCAGAGATCTTAATCGGCATTGTCCTAAGGATGATTTCTGAGTTCCGATTACAGAACTTCTAATTGATGCAACAACTGTCTATGAAGTACTTTCCTTCATGGATGGATATTCCGGATATAATCAGATCCGAATGGCCCTAGGAGAAGAGGAATATACAGCCTTCAGAGCTCCTCAGGGTGTGTTTTTCTACCGGGTAATTCCCTTCGGCTTAAAGAATGCAGGTGAAACTTATCAGCGTGCCATGCATCGTATCTTCAAACCCTTCTTAGAGAAGTTTGTTGAATGCTATGTAGAAGATTTGGTAGTTAAATAAAAACAACATTCTAATCATTTGGCAGATTTGGATGTCATATTCTGCAAGCTTCGACAACATAATTTGAAGATGAACCCCTTAAAATGTGCTTTTGGGGTAACCTCGGGAAAATTTCTTGGCTTTGTTGTACGCCATCATGGTATTGAAGTAAATCCTGAGAAGACCAAGTCAATCCTTGGTATGTCACCTCCTCAAAATTTGAAATAATTAAGAGGACTTCAAGGACACTTATCCTATATTCTCCGTTTCATCACCAATTTGGTAGGCAAAAGTTTACCCTTCACCAAATAGATGAAGAAGGGAGTCACTTACTAGTGGACTGAAGAATGTCAAGAAGCATTCGATATTCTCAAGAAATACCTCTTGAGTCCACCGGTACTCATGCCACCTGTTGAAGGAAGACCACTTATCCTCTATGTAACAGCTCTAGAGAGATCATTAGGTTCCTTTCATTCTCAAAAAAAAAATGATGCTGAGAATGAAAACAGTCTCTACTATCTCAGTCGAACCATGGTTGAAGAAGAAACCCGGTATTTATGTATTGAGAAGTTCTTCCTGGCATTAATATTTGCAGTTCAGAAGTTGAGACACTACCTGCAACATCACTAGGTCCAATTGGTATCTCGCAATAACCCGCTCAAATTTATCCTAAGTTTTCCAATGCTTACAGGATGTCTAGAAAGGTGGGAAGTTATTTTGCAGCAATTTGACATTCAGTATGTGTCTCAAAAGGCGATAAAGGGCCAACCTCTGGCTGATTTCCTAGCTGAACACCCTTCAGTGGAAGACACATCTTCAGATATTGAACTCCCTGATGAGGAAGTCTTCTCTATTCAAGAAAGTCCTCAGGCATGGGAAATTTATTATGATGGTGCTTCCAGAAGTCCAATAGGGAGGAAAATGGAAAATCCTAAAATCAACAAAGTTGGCTTAGGAATTGTGCTCATTTATCCAGAAAAGGAAGTGTTACGTTATTCCTTCTTATTGTGGGAAGGTGGTACCAATAATGAAGCAGAATACCAAGCTCTCATCGTAGGCTTGGATTTAGCACTTCAAGCACAAGTGAATCACTTAAAGGTGAAAGGTGATTCAGACCTGGTAATCAAACAAGTCAATGGGGATTATGCCATCAGAAAAGAAGAACTAATCCCTTTGAATGATTACGTCAGAGAGTTAATGGAGGAATTCCCTTTGGAACTGACACTTTATTATGTCCCAAGATCACAAAATGCTCAAGCTGATGCATTGGCTAATATAGCCACAGCTCTGGCAGATCCAAATCAAGATGAGACAACCATCAGTATTGCTCACCGTCGTGAAATTTCACCTTATGTTCAAATCAGAACAGAGGAAATTAATGAAATTTGTCCCATTCCTGAACCGTATGGTCATACTACAGGATGGATGACACCTATCAGGGAATACCTTAAAAATGGAACACTTCCACCTGATAGAGCTGAGAAAGAACAAATCCGATGACGTGTGGTTAATTTTACTCTTTATGATAGCCCAGATCACCTAGAGAAAATTCTCTATAAATGTGGTTTTGTTGGAGTTCTCTTCAGATGCATTGATGGTGAAGAGACAATGGATGTCATGAAAGAAGTTCATGCAGGAGTCTGTGGTGCCCACCAATCTGGATATAGACTGTCTGATCAGATTTGAAGGCTTGGATACTTTTGGCCTTCACTAATGCGAGATTGTGTCGATTTCACAAAGAAGTGTCATTCAGTCCAAGTACATGCCGACTTCATTCATCAACCTCCAGAGTTGCTTCATATAGCTAAATACTCATGGACATTTGCCACATGGGGAATTGATGTGGTGGGACCTTACCCTTCGGCTACGGCCAAGCAGTTTAAGTACATTCTTACTACTACTGAATTCTTTTCCAAATGGGCAGAGGCAATACCAGTCATGACCCGGCCCTACCCGGGCTCGAGCCGCAACTACCCCAAGCCCACCTCCATAGGCCAGGGGATGGCGACCAGCGCCGAAGGCACAATAACTCAGGGAGGCCTTTTCCTAAGTACCTGTACACACACACGCAGCACACTCAATGAAAAAGTGCAGAGTAAAAGGAAGAACAAGCAGAGTAAAAAGGACAACTGCTATATGTATAAACCACATATGTGCATCGACCTCTAAACAGTACAAAGTACAAGCTGAAAAGAAAAGGGGAAAAACACGCGCCCAACCAAAAAGTGCCACAACCCGGCAATAGGTAAACAAAAAGAAACAGCTGACGGGTCTCCCACCTGGAACCCGGCCACGACCACCGCACGCGGTCCAAGCTCCCAAGCTCCTACGCTCCACCTGTCCGTCGTCTACAAGGGCACACCAAGTGCGGGCAAAGCCCAAGCAGGGGTGAGTATAAAAATACTCAGTAGGATACCCCGAAGGCTCGAGGGAGCAACAAAGGAGGTACCGAAGGGTGAGAAGTAGAGCGAACATGGAAAGTAAAGGAGTCCAACCGAGGGTGCAGTAAAGAGTAACAACAGAGAGTCCAGCTCAACCCAACAAGAGGAAAGAAGGTAGACTCGTCCAGACATAAGGAGCTGGAAACGATGAGAAGATGAACTTATCGTCGAGTCTTCGCTACCTATAGCAGGAGAGTAGACTCATCCAACCACGAGAAGCTAGACACGGAAAGCACGTGGCATACCCCGCATGTCTTCACCTCTCCTGGAAGGAGAGTAGCCAAAACCCAAGGAGTGGGTACTCGTACGAGGTATATACATATATTTAATCTTCCAAGAAGCCCGAACAAAATCGTAAGGGGATCTCCGTCCCGTAGCTTAGCCCAAGAAAAGTGAGTCGCCTACAGTCCCAGAATTAAACCATCATCTTCGCCCAGCATCCCACACGTTTTCCCCGAACCACAAGCCAAGGGCTCAATCACCTCTCCTCGACACTATCAGCTTTGGGTGGGACTGACTCGCCTGTACGGTTTTAGATCGCGTCACAAGAACGCGTCTCGGTGGGGAAAGTGGCCCTCGTACTTGAGAGTTCCGGGTTAAGTCAAACCACACCTCGTCACTGCCCTGCAGTCGAGAGGTCTCCTCAAAGCCAAGGTCATTCCATCGCCGACCCGTACAACCAAGGGTCCCGCTCTAGTAGTCACGAAGGCTTTGTCACAACCCGACCCTACCCGGGCTCGAGCTGCAACTACCCCAAGCCCATCTCCGTAGGCCAGGGGATGGAGACCAGCGCCGAAGGCACAATAACTCGGGGAGGCCTTTGCCTAAGTACCTGTACACACACACACGCAACACACTCAATGCAAAAGTGCAGAGTAAAAGGAAGAACAAGCAGATTAAAAAGGAAAACTGCTATATGTATAAACCACAGATGTGCATCGACCTCTAAATAGTACAAAGTACAAGCTGAAAAGAAAAGGGGAAAAAACGCACCCAACCAAAAAGTACCACAACCTGGAAACAGGTAAAAAAAAAGAAACAGCTGACGGGTCTCCCACCTGGAACCCAGCCACGACCACCGCACGTGGTCCAAACTCCCAAGCTCCTACGCTCCACTAAAGCCACGCTCCACCTTTCCTTTGTCTACAAGGGAAGACCAAGTGCGGGCAAAGCCCAAGCATGGGTGAGTATAAAAATACTCAGTAGGATACCCCGAAGGCTCGAGGGAGCAACAAAGGAGGTACCGAATGGTGAGCAGTAAAGAGAACAGGGAAAGTAAAGGATTCCAACCGAGGGTGCAGTAAAGAGTAACAATAGAGAGTCCAGCTCAACCCAACAAGAGGAAAGAAGGTAGACTCGTCCAGACAGAAGGAGCTGGAAATGGTGAGAAGATGAACTTCTCATCGAGTCTTCACTACCTATAGCAGGAGAGTAGACTCATCCAACCACGAGAAGTTAGACACGGAAAGCACGTGGCATACCCCGCATGTCTTCGCCTCTCCTGGAAGGAGAGTAGCCAAAACCCAAGGAGTGGGTACTCGTACGAGGTATATACATATATATGCTCTGCCAAGAAGCCCGAACAAGACCGTAAGGGGATATCCGTCCCGTAGCTCAGCCCATGAAAGTGAGTCACCTACAGTCCCAGAAGTAAACCATCATCGTCACCCAGCATCCCGCACGTCTGCCCCGAACCGCGAGACAAGGGCTCAATCACCGCACCTCGACACTATCCGCTTTGGGTGGCACTAACTCACATGCACGGTTTTAGATCACGTCACAAGAACACGTCTCGGTGGGGGAAAGATCCCCTAATACTTGAGAGTTTAGGGTTAAGTCAAACCACACCTCGTCACTGCCCTACAGTCGAGAGGTCTCCTCAAAGCCAAGGTCGTTCCATCGCCGACCCGTACAACCAAGGGTCCCACTCCGGTAGTCACAGAGGAAAGCCACAGAATAGCCTAGTAGAAAGGACTGAGTCTGGAATTCCAATAGGTGTCCCACTTCCCAACCCTGCTGGAGGGTAATTCATAACTAGATATCGGGTGACCCACTGCCCAACCCTACTGGAGGGTAAACCCTAATACAACATCAGGCGACCCACTGCCCAGCCCCGCTGGAGGGTAAACCATAATACATCATCAGGCGACCCACTGCCCAGCCCTGTTGGAGGGTAGACCTGGAATACGTCGACAGGCGACCCACTGCCCAGCCTTGCTGGAAGGTAGACCTGGAACTAGACGAATGGTGACCCACTGCCCAGCCCTGCTAGAGGGTAGACCCTAGGAGGTCGTCGGGTGACCCACTGCCCAGTCTCTGCTGGAGGGTAGACCCTAAGAGGTCGTTGGGTGACCCACTGCCCAGTCTTTGCTGGGGGGTAGACCCTAAGAGGTCGTCAGGTGACACACTGCCCAGTCTCTGCTGGAGGGTAGACCCTAGAAGCCGATGAGTAACCCACTGCCCAGCGCCGCTGGAGGGTAAAACTCAGAACTGCTCTGACCATCTCCACTAGAGGTTACAACACTGGACAACCGAACACGGAGTGGGTATCGCGCAACCACCCAACTCCAGAACAACTCACCCAAAGGGGGTCCAGCGCCTGCTCCATCACTGGGTGTCGCTAGCACTGCTACCGGCCGATCCATCAAGAACGAAACCAGGGGGAGACCACTCATCCCTGCTGGTCAAACCAACGAGCACCGAGCCAGGGGAAAAGCTCCACCCTGCTGGTCAAACAAACACACAGAGGAACCCTCTACGTCGCGATAGTTCAAATTACGCAAAGTATAACCCGACATGCATGTGGGGCCCACACAACATGTGGCCCCACCTCAACCTCAAACAAGCACACAAGCTTTCTCAGGTACGGACAACCACATGTACCTCCAAGCATTCACGTATACTCCTAGAGTATACCACATTCTCAGCCTCAGGGCTATCGTGCACACGACACCCAACGTCAACGCGAAGGCATGATGTAACATCTCTAACATGCCGCCTCAACGACTGGGGCACGGCCCACCACATCTATTTAACCACCAAAATCACTCTCCCTGGAGTGCACGCGATCCCATGCCAAGGGTCTGCTATGAACACGGTAGAGGAACCGCCGTCGGGGCACCATTCATATTTCCACATTTAGTAAGATTGTGTATGAGGCTCCGCACAACCAAACGGATCGCACCGTTGTAATCCTCGCAGAAAAACATGCGATTTAGACTACTTACTCGCCTCAAACGGATATCCGACGGAAAAGTCGCCAACACTGCCCCACGCCCGAACGGCGTCCCGTGATCCTGAGCCTCGGTCCCGAAAATAGTTGGGCGCATCGCACCATTGCGATCTTGTTGGGAAAACATATCAAAATCACTACTCACTTCAGTGCAACGGATATCCAGAGAAAAAGATGCATTCTGGCGCACCGCACACGAGCGGTGCTGCGTGGGACCCGCCTCCCGGTCCTGAAACTCAGCGGACGGATCGCACCGATGCGATCCTCTCGAAAGAGCACACAAGATGGACTATTCACTTGTCCAAAACGGTCGCCTGGTGATAGAGATGGAAAAATCACCGTCGACGCCCATACGACCCTCGTGGGGCCCGCACCACCGTGCCGAATTAAAGCGGGTGGATTGCGACATTGCAATGCCCTCAGAAAAACACCCATAATCGAATACTCAAACACCCCAAACGAATGTCGGGTGAAAAAGTACCGTTTCACCGTAATACGTACAAACTAGGCCCCATGGGGCCCGCACCTTGTCTCCAACCCGAACGCTTTGGAAAGCTCCTCAAAAAGTCCGCACGAGCACTGGGATCATGCTACCGCAGACGGTTTGTCAATCAGACATCCCAAGCGGGAGTTAGGTCCGATGCAAGAATAATTAATTAATTAATTAATTAATTAACTATTCACATTGTGTTTTGTGCCGCAGAGCAACGAAACCAACCTGCAAAGGTTCCGAACCACATTGGAAGGACCGTCTCAGCCTCAGGGCCACATCGCCTCTGACGGCGCATCAAACGGACGTCTGGCTCGCGAGCCACGTCCGTCGCAACTTTAATAATAAATTAATATTATTAAATTAAAGCTCTCGGGTCACCCATCTTCGGGCACGAAATCCAAAAGTCCCAAAACACAACTTAAAGAGAGCGCCTCGTCGATAAGAACTCATCACCGCAGACAGCACGTCAAACGGACGCGCCGTTTCAAAGATATGGCCCCCCGAAATGCAAGGGGCCCAAAGGGGCCGGTCTGGACCGGTCCAGACCGCCGCGGACTGCTGGCCGCGGGTCACTCCCATCGCACCGGACCCCTCGGGTCCGGTTCTTCCCAGAAGACCGGCCAGAAGGCCGGTCTTCTTCTTCTCCTGCAAGACCCGCGTTCAGCGGGTCCTTGTCCACGCCGCATGCCCGAGGTGCGGCGCCTCGGGTTCCTCTGCTGAGGGCGACGGGCCGAAGCCGCGCCACGGCTGCCTCGTCCCCGATCTGCTGCCGGCCGCACCCGGCTCCTCTGAAGCCGCCTGACGCCGCTCGCCGTCCGCGAGCCCCAACCGACAACGAATCCCCCGACTGCCCTCGCCTTGCCACCAACCCAACTGCTGCCGAACGCCGCCCGCGCCAGGAGCCACCGTGCGCCACCGCCTGAGCCCCTGCCGCACCGCCGCTGGACCTCGCCGGAGAACCCGAAACCGCCGGAACCTTCAAAAACACGCAAGCTTCGACGGACGTCTGCGGGGTCTTCAGAACTTGGTTTTATAAACCAAAACAAGCGATGGAGAGAGAATAAAATCTACTACGCGTTTATGGGATTTGATTCGACGATCGAACGACAATCGACACATATAATTGAGGTTGAAAGATGGTTCAGAAATGAAAACGCAAACAAAGACCTCCTACCTCGCTGGGATTCGCTCGAAGCTTCACAGACAATCCGCCGCTGCGCTGTCGCCTTGCCAGAGTGGAGGAGGGGAGGGAGCTTGAGGGATGCCTTGAGGGAGGCTTCGCCAGGGGAGAACAAGGGAGGAAGGGGATGGATAGGGGTTTAAATAAAAAAAGAATTCTAATTAATTTAAACCCATAATTTTCCTCGCATTTGAAACCTTTGGCGAGGTCAAAATTAAACCTCCCCTAGGGTAAACACCACCTCCCGAGCACAACGTTTGTCTCAAAATTTGATTCCGAGCTTCTGTTGAAAGTTATAAAACTTAGCGCCCGAGGCCTCCAAATCACGAAAACGCCCCTGGGGCCATTTTTCAGAAACGGCCCGCGCACGCGAAACTTATACCCCTCCTAGGGTTAACAGAACGCTCCGAACTCAACGGTGCCCTCATTTTTCTAATCTGAGCTACCGTTTAAGAGATACTTGCATTTAACCATTAAACGAATAAATTAATTAATTAATTTATCCGTTTAACGTTCCGGAAGCGAGCGAGGGGTCCAAAAGTCCCGCGCCGACATGTTTTATGTCGTTCCTAGGATAAAAACCCCATTCAAAACCCATTTGTACACTCGGATCTCTGATCTGGAACTCTGTTTAGGAGTTATCTCATTTATTTGGCGTTTCCAGTGTGAACGCTCTGAAAATTTAATTCTGGCCGCACCGGGGCTCGGAATCGCACGCCGTCTGAAGGCGCTGCTTCGGAATAACATCAAGAATATTCCAAAGTCCTTCGGAAAAAAAATTGGTTCTTAAATAATTCCCTCCTTCAATCTTTTTTCCCCAAAAAGCAAAACTTGGGAGCAACATAGGGTACTAAGTCCACACCTGGCTTTCCCATACCTAGAAGAACCCACACACAGCTCTGTGTCACCGCACACAGACCAAAGGATTGATCTGTTCACGCGAGGTCAGCCCTTTCTGACGTCGTGCAACCACTCCAGACTTTGGGGGTTAGGTCAAGGCGGTAGGGTACCTCTCCATCCCTTTTCACGGTCTCAAACGGCCCGAAGGCCCTCGGGGGTAGCTCACCTCCCCGGTCGAACCTCTGCATCACACGCCGCGACTGGAATCACTACCCACACCTGGAACAAGGCCCGGTGATTCCCTCCTTCAGAATATCCATATGGTGAAGCACCCAAGGATATCTGGTCATGCAAGATTCCCCAACCGAGGCTCTCTTACACGCTCGAATGGAGAAGAAGTCGACACCATCGACTAGAGAAAAAAGGTCCCACACCTTTTACCTTACCAACACATGGTTACACCCGACGCCCTGCGTCACCCTGGTAACACATCAAACAAGGAGAAGGGAGGAAATTAGTTCACACATAGAGTCTAACAATTCTACTACAAAAAGGTAGAAGAGTTGTAGAGCGTACCTCTTATCACCTCATGCTCTGCCGGATAGTAGACATCCAAAACTTGCGGCAGTCCTCGGTCCCAACTATCAGCTTCTGGAGCCTGACGTGGACCACCTAGTGGTGATGGGAAGACTTCGTAATGTCATCCCCCACTACCAGATCCTCCCACTCCTCTAATAGAACCACCTCTCTAGGTACTACTCCAATCACGGCGCTGCCTCTGTCGTAGTGGTGCACCTGCTGCCTGCCCGAAACTCTCAGCAACTCGGGTCGGGCAGTCTCGTACCAAGTGACCGCGCCCATCACAAGCATAACACTGACTCTATCTGGGCTGCATTGGTTCCCTCCAACGCCACTGTGGTCTACGACCATGCCCCTGAGTCCGGTTGTCATAAAGCCACCAGCGTCGAGGTTCTGCTTGCCGACGCCCGCTAGCTACGGTAGACGCCTCGGCTCCAACGTGCCTGTTGCCACCACCAACACTAGAACGTGACAGGAAGCCCTATGTCACTAGTGCCTGCTCTAGCACCCCCGACATATGTGGAAATACCCAAGGGCACTATGACAACATGAATCTCTCAGCGAATACCCTGCTCAAACTTCCGCGCTCGGAGGTTGTCGTCACGGACCATGTCCGGGTAAAAGCGTGCACGATCTGCGAAACTAGCCGCGTTCTCGGCCACCGTCATCCCTCCCTGCTGAAACTGCAGGAGCTCCTGAATCCGAACGGAGCGCAAGAAGGAGGGGAAAAAATCCTCATGAAACAACAACTGGAAGTCGCCCCATGAAGGCGATGACTCATCAAGAAGCTGAGTCACCAGACTCCATCAACGCCGAGCTGCTCCACGAAAAAGGCTGGCTGCCAAAGCCACTCTCTGATCTGTCGGCATCTGCACAAGATTGAAAAGGAGAACCACTTCCTTGAGCCAAACCTTTTCTGCCTGAGGGTCCAGTTCACCACTGAACCTCAGCGGTCTCTGCCGCTGGAACTCACGGAGCGCGCTCAAACTGCGCTCAAGCTCAGCATGCTCTGCTGAAACTGTCTGCTGCTCAACAGGTGGGGGTGCTGCTTCCGGCCCACCCGGAGAAAGGGGCTTGCATGATGGGTCCTGGACTGTGGCCTCGTAGCTCACAAGGTCGTCGTCACGAACCAAAGCTGGTATCCTGGCTGGCTTTCTTCACGGAGACATCCTGAATATTATCAAGGAGTGTCGTGGTAAGATGAGCATATGTGTATATACCAATAACAACAACAATGGGGAGCTGACTCAAGAAGGACAGTCAAAGACTCAATCCTATGTGATGCACAAACAAATTTTCCCTGCAACAAGTTTCTCAGCATGCCGAGTCGACAAGCGGGTTATCAAGGTCCTGGTGAATGGATACGGCGGCCGCCACACCATCACTGGACTCCCTGGCCTGGGAGCCGCTCTCGAGACACGTTAACACTATTTCCCTATATCCCAACCAATTCCTCTTTTAGGGACGTCTGAACAGCGTCCCAAGGAATGAACCACCTCTGATACCACTTTTTCATGACCCGACCCTACCCGGGCTCGAGCCGCAACTACCCCAATCCCGCCTCCATAGGCCAGGGGCTGGCGACCAGCGCTGAAGGCACAATAACTCGGGGAGGGCTTTGCCTAAGTACCTGTACACACACACACACAACACACTCAATGCAAAAGTGCAGAGTAAAAGGAAGAACAAGCAGAGTAAAAAAAGACAACTGCTATATGTATAAACCACAGATGTGCATTGACCTCTAAACAGTACAAAGTACAAGATGAAAAGAAAAGGGGAAAAACACGCGCCCAACAAAAAAGTGCCACAGCCCGGCAACAGGTAAACAAAAAGAAACAGCTAACGGGTCTCCCACCTGGAACCCGACCACGACCACTGCACGCGGTCCATGCTCCCAAGCTCCTACGCTCCACTGAAGCCACGCTCCACCTGTTCGTCGTCTATAAGGGCACACCAAGTGTGGGCAAAGCCCAAGCAGGGGTGAGTATAAAAATACTCAGTAGGATACCCTGAAGGCTCGAGGGAGAAACAAAGGAGGTACCGAAGGGTGATCAGTAGAGAGAACAGGGAATGTAAAGGAGTCAAACCGAGGGTGAAGTAGTGCGTAACAACAGAGAGTCCAGCTCAACCTAACAAGAGGAAAGAAGGTAGACTTGTCCAGACACAAGGAGATGAAAATAGTGAGAAGATGAACTTCTCATCGAGTCTTCACTACCTATAGCAGGAGAGTAGACTCATCCAACCACGATAAGATTGACATGGAAAGAACGTGGCATCCGCCTAATCCCCTGCTGCACCGACGCTGGACCTCGCTGGAGAACCCGAAACCGCCGGAACCTTCAAAAACCCGCAAACTTCGGCGGACGTCTGCGGGGTCCTTGGAACTCGGTTTTACAAACCCAAACAAGCGATGGAGAGAGAATAAAATCTACTACGTGTTTATGGGATTTTATTCGACGATCGAATGAAAATCGAAACATATTATTGAGGTTGAAAGATGGTTCATAAATTAAAACGCAAACAAAGACCTCCTACCTCGCTGGGCTTCGCCCGAAGCTTCATGGACGATACGCCGCCGCGCCGTTGCCTTGCCAGAGTGGAGGAGAGGAGGGAGCTTGATGGCTGCCTTGAGGGAGGATTCTCCAAGGGAGAACAAGGGAGGAAGGGGATGGAGAGGGGTTTAAATGAAAAAAAAGAATTCTAATTAATTTAAACCCATAATTTTCCTCGCATCTGAAACCTTTGGCGAGGTCAAAATTAAACCTCCCCTAGGGTAAACACCACCTCCTGAGCATAACGGTGGTCTCAGAATTGGATTCTGAGCTTCCATTTGAAAGTTATAAAACATAGCGCCCGAGGCCGCTAAATTACGAAAACGCCCCTGGGGCCATTTTTCAGAAACGGCCCACGCCCGCGAAGCTTATACCACTACTAGGGTAAACGGCCCACTCCAAACTCAACGGTGCCCTCGATATTCCAATATGAGCCACCATTTAAGAGATACTTGCTTTTAACCATTAAACGAATAAATAAATAAAGTAATTTTTCCGTTTAACGTTCCGGAAGTGAGCGAGGGATCCAAACATCCCGAGCCGAAATGTTTTATGTAGTTCGTAAGATAAACACCCCATTCCGAACCCATCCGTACACTCGGATCTCTAATCCGAAACTCTGTTTAGGAGTTATCGCATTTATTTAGCGTTTCCAGTGTGAACGCACTGAAAATTTAATTCCGGCCGCACCGGGGCTCGGAATCGTACGCCGTCTGAAGGCACTGCTCCGGAATAACATCAAGAATATTCCAAAGTCCTTCGCAGAAAAAACCGGGTTCTTACAATACCTCTTAAGGAAGTAAGTTCTAAATGTATTGTTAGCTTCATCAAGTCTAACATCATTACCATATTTGGTGTCCCTCATACCATATTGACGGATAATGGCACCAATTTCTGTTCATCCAAGGTGAAGAAGTTGTATCAAGAATACAACATCAAATCCAATCACTCATCTCGGTATCATGCAGCGGCCAACAGCCAGATAGAAGCCTTTAACAAGAATCTTTCAAATATACTGCAAAAGATGGTGGATAAAGATAAGAGGTCATGGCCTGATAAACTCTTTCATGCTTTATGGGCTTATCGGACTACCACTCGTACTGCAACTCGGTCAACTCCATATTCATTGGTATATGGAACGAAATCCGTCTTGCCCATTGAAGTTCAACTACCCTCGCTGAGAGTTTCCATTTGTGATGAATCATCTATAGATGAACAATCTCAAAAGCGATTGAATGAATTGGAATGGTTAGATGAGAAAAGATTGTGCACTTTGCACCACTTGGAAGTCTATCAGAATCGAATAGCACGAGCTTTTAACTAAAAAGTTTGTCTTCGTTCATTCACTTAGGGAGAATTGGTATTAGTTCTCAGAACTCCAATGATACCAAGAAATAAACCTCCAAAACTTGAGCCAAAATGGGAAGGACCTTATTCAATACATAAGGTCTACTCCAATGGAGATTATTCATCAATCTAGATGGATGGAGAACTCATCACTACTCCAACCAATTCCAAATTTTTGAAGAAGTATTTTGTATAAACTGCAAAGTACGTACTTCATCCTAGCTACATGATGCTAAACTGTACAAAAGTCTTTTCGTCCTAGCTACATGACGCTAAACTGTACAAAATTACTTTTCATCCTAGATACATGACGCTAAACTGTACAAAAGTACTTCGTCCTAGCTACATGACGCTAAACTGTACAAAAGTACTTTTGTCCTCATTGCATGACATTAAACTGCAAAGTCCCTCCATCGTCCTACATGACATTAAACTATACTTTGTCCTTTCTATATGACGTTAAACTATACAGCAATGGTCTAGTATGACCTTAAACTGAAACTTCATCCCACACGATGTTAAACTGTGAAAAAGTTATCTAAATTGTCCAATATGACCTTAAACTGCAACTAGGTCTTGTAGGACCTTAAACTACATCAATGGTCCAGTATGACCTTAAACTGCAACTAGGTCCTGTATGACCTTAAACTACAGAAACAGTCAAGTATGACCTTAAACTGCAACTTGGTCTTGTATGACCTTAAACTGTATCACCAACGGTCCATGCATATGACCCTAAACTATTTTCAAGTCCCTTATGTCCAGCAAGACGTTAAACTATGATGTCCTAACTACATGACACTAAACTGTATAAAAGTACCTTATGTACGGAAAGACGTTAAACTATATAATCATCAAAGGTCTTGTATGACCTTAAACTACACTTTTGTCCAGCATGACATTAAACTTCACAATCCACGGTCCATGCATATGACCTTAAACTACTCACACTTTCTTCCAACATGACGCTAAATTGTGGAAAAAATCCCCATGCGTCCAACCTGACGTTAAATGATGTACTCTTTTGTCCTCACTACATGACATTAAACTGCACAGTCCCCCTTTCATCCAACATGACGTTAAACTCTATTGTCCCCATCATCCTAACTACATGACGCTAAATTGTACAAAAAGTCTGTGATACATCCTACATGACATTAAACTGTAAATTGTCCCTGCTACACGACACTAAACTGTGCAACACCAATAGTCCTAATTGCAAGACTTTAAACTGCATAGTCCCTTTATATGTCCTACAAGACATTAAACTATGCATCGTTAAGGTTGTTGTTACCTCTTGTTTCTCACACCGAGTATGACTCATGTGAGATTAGAGAAAACTTCAACCATAACACTCTCTTTGGGCTGCTAACCATGTGTAAGTCCCAACATCATTTTTTAGGTCGTTGTCCCCAAGAACAACTTGATCATTAATTCATTCTTTAATTGAACTACATGGACTTTGATCCTTTCCTTCTAGGATGGGTATGTAGGCAACCTCCCAAGGTTCAAGCCCAAAACCAATCTCTTCAAATCGGTTCACCTCCATCTCATACGATGTTGATTCGTGAAACTGCCCCTAGAATCAATATCATTACATTGGTTCACTTTTGTCCTTGTTATACGACATTAAACTATACAACATTTTTGTCCATTATGACAATAAACTACAATATTCTTTGATACCCTCACCTGAGAGGGAACCATTATTTACATTGATTTTTCAATCATGTTTCATTTCAAAGACTACGTGCATACATTGCAATGCCCAAACCTTTTATCTTGGGTTAAACCATCATTGTACTAAAGTCCCCTTTCACCCTTCATATGTATGAACCAAATTTGTACAAAGGGTATTTATAGAACTACGTGGGCTTGATTCCCATCCTTATGGGATACGTAGGAACGTTCGAGTGTCCCTCGAATCCAGCCCCAAGTCTTTGGGCCTAACCCCAAATTCCACTTTCAGTCCCTTGGCTGAAAAGTCACCATGAAAACACACACTATGTATTTCTTAAAATTGTCCAAGCTTAATGACCCTAAACTAAGATCTCTAATCGTTTTTTCCCACACGACGTGAAACTATAGTTTAAGAACTACGTATGGCTTGATTCTCATCCCTATGGGATACGTAGTGAAGTCCAATATTTTAATTCAGGACCCAGCCACAACATGATTATGGTTAGCATTGATCTGTGTATCTCTGTATAAATTGAACAATACCCATCTTTATGTGTCATAATCCTAACCTTAAATATTTTCAGATCTTCATAACCCTTTTCATGACTTCTAGTAACAAAAATGTCACACTTCTGAGAGTTCTTTTTCTGGACTATGCAACACGTTCCCATAGGCGGCCTTGCATAAACAGTCTACATAACAGACTTGTTAGCCAAAAGATACTATTATTTGACTATGCAGCCAATGCCCTTAGGTGTCCCTTCATAATTCAACCCCCTAACGGGTTTGTCGGATAGTGGTAACTTCATTCTTGGAAAGAATGCTTATTTTTTCCTTATTTGTCTTAAATGACAGTATGCAGGGATCCGCAAAAATAGCCATCCTTAACATATTTGTCCCATATCCTTTTTCATGATCTTAAATTATTCAAGTCTATGGTTTATATTCTCCTTCCCTACATTTGGGTCAGACCTTCATAGGAGTGATATTCATCCAGTTCTTCGATAATCTTGTTTGGAAATATCTTCTCCATATTCAAGTACCTCTTTCCATAGAGAAAACTCTATACTTTGGAAGATTTGAATCTCCATAAACTTTCACTGGCTTTTTATCACTAGGAAAGTAAATTTATGAGAGTTTTTTTGCCTGACTATGCAGCACGTGCCCATAGGTGGCCTTGCATAAACAGTCTACATAACAGACTTGTTAGCCAAAATATACTATTTTATTTAACTATGCAGCTAATTCCCTTAGGTGGCCCTTCATAATTCAACCCCCTAAAGGGTTTGTTAAATAATGGTAACTTCATTCTTGTAAACTACTTCTTCTAATGCCTTTTAGCTCTTTTTCATATCATTTCTTGGATTCAAATATTCTTAAGTCATAGATTACATTTTTTCCCTCATACTTGAGTATGATAATATGTTTTTCAGATGAATTTTCAAGTAATTGAGTCAATTCTAATCCATTTCAGTCAAAGCTATTTCAACCTTAAACATTAGCCTTTTTATGTCCGACATGCATGACTTTAAACTACCAGATTTCTTGTTTTTCTTTTCACCTCAGAGTCAAATCCTCTTTTATCTCCGGATCCAACTCTGAGGGGGGACTTTTGTTGACACTCCTTTCTGTCACAGAGTCTAACGACTGAAAAAGGGAAATATCTTAGTCCAAAGAGATGCATCCTTTGAAGAAACACAAAAAATCGATAAAGGGATGAACAAGGAGAACATTTCCCATAGGTTGCGCAAGTTCCCTCATAGTCGTGCAAGTCCACTTGTGCGACGCCTAGTAGTCGCGCAAGTGACTTACGCGACCTAAGTGATAACCGCCCAGGGTCTTCTCCTGCCTATAAATAGACCATGTGGGCCCCCCATTTGAGGAGGATTTTTTCTAGAAACTCAGATTTGAGCTCTCGGCGCCCTAGTCTCTTCTTGAAGATTCTGAAACACTTCTAAGGTAATTTCTTACCTAGAACAAAAGATCTAAAGAGGGGGAGGAAGGTCTAAGTGTTGAAACTCATCAACACTTGCACACCTGAGTGGCCAGCCCTTAAGGGAAAAGGCCACACTTGCACACCGCCTTACTCCTTCAATAGAACTTTCACGCCCCTTTTTTGGAAGAACCTCAGGAGGATTCTAAAGGCTTTAATCAAGAGTCGCTCAAGTATTACCCTGCTGGTTAACCGTCGCGCAAGTACCCCATATGTCGTGCAGGCATACCTGCGCGACCATGACTTGAGCGCCCACGCAATACCTGCACGCTTTCCAGGACTTGCACGCCCATGCCTTTTTGGGTGCCCTTCTTGCCCATTTCACCCCTCTTAAACCATTCCACCTTTCCTATTTAAGATTCAATTTTCAAGACACTCTTCAAATCCATTTATGGCATGATTTCTTGATTTGACTTCCTTATCTGAAAGGAATTCTGTGGAAAATCTCTCAAAACCTAGTGATTTACACATCTTTATGTCACTAATGATTGAGATTTCATTCATTCAGCCTCATCCTTTAAGATGAGAGATCCCCTAACATGGGCCTCCTTTTAAGGAGTAATCCCCAGTCATAATTCTCTTAACTTGGGCCTCCTTTTTAGGAATAATCCCCAGTAATAATTCTCTTAACCTGGGCCTCCTTTTCAGGAATGAGCCCCAGTCATAATTCTCTTAACCTATGCCTCCTTTTTAGGAATAATCCCCTATCATAATTCTCAAATCTGGGCATCCTCCTTAGGAGTAAGCCCCAATTCCTCATTAACCTAGGGCTCTTTTTCAGGAATAAGCCTCAGTACCCTAATTTGGGAATCCTCTTCAAGAGTAAGCCCCAAATCCATTAATTTTTCAAGTCCCTTAACCTAGGCCTCCTTTTCAGGAGTAAGCCCCAGTCTTAATTCCTCTTAACCAGTCCTAATTTACCTTTGATTTGGGATTCCTTCTCAGGAGTAAAAAAACCAATCATAAGTCCTCTCCTAATTTGGGCTTCCTTTTCAGAAGTAAGTCCCGAGTTATAGTATTCAAATCTCCGTGAAGAACATATACCTTTATGGACCCTATTCCTGGATTTCTTCCCTGAAGTAAATCCAAATATTTATTTATCTGGGCAATCATACATACATAAGTCCCACCTTATTTCTTATGATTGCATCTTTCATGGCACAATTGTATGATTCTTACCAATACCTCTTGTTTCCCACACCGAGCATGACTCACGTGAGCTTAGAGTGTAAAAGTAATTATGATATCCTTCTTTGAACCATCAATCATAAAAATCATACTCCCTTACTCGAACTACGTGGGTTCTGATTACTTTTATGAACAAAGGATACGTAGGTAGCCCATCTGCGAGTTCGATCCCAACTATGAAATAATCTATGCCCTTATGAATGACAATAAACTTCAAGTGCCCCACTGAGTGGATTTAAAACCAGCATGGTCATCATAATGACCAAGAGACTTCTATATAAATGTGTCGAAGGGTGCCATTGGCCAAGAATCTCTAATAAATACAGATGATTCTCTATCGATGAAGAACCTCGAATACATATAAAAGATTCTCTAAATTTCCTACATATCGATCATTGATTGTCAAATCTGAAGGAAAGCTCATTTTATACTTGGTAATGTAATAAGTATTCACGAACATAACTTAAATCTATAAAGAGATTCCCGGAGTAGACAATAATTCCCCTCAAAAAGGTGTGATGAGTCAGACCTCCCATCCTCTCGACCAATGCAAATTCCTAAGCCTCATCAGTCCACAAACTAATGAGAACCTACCTTTGGAAAGTAGGCCCGAATGGATATGGAATCATTGTATGTTTCCGGTTCTACGAACAAACCCGTTGGAAACTGATCAGAACGTTTGAACCTCCAATCAAAGGAGATCATCCTCGGAATCAAAGGGAAACAGCAGCATCGAGGCCTTACGACGTTAGTTTGGGTATCGACTAGTTAGCCACAGTTCATACTTAGATTGACTTTATTAGGAAAAAAGGTTGTGTTTTCTCTATAACATTGGACTGGGGTTTTCCTTGGTTGGTGAAAAAGGAAACCCAGGAAGCATAGGATAAACTCATGCATAGGAGGGTGCAACCAATCGCTCTTGAGTTGGCCAGACTTACCCTCATGGAAACAGAAGTTTTTTGTTTTTAGTTCCAAATAAAAGTGGAAGAGTATGGGGACGTATTTTAAAAATATGTTTTTAGGATTACCCCCCCCCTATAGGGAGAGACATCTGGTGTGGCTGAGTACTACAAGAGTTTTGGACCAGGCTTCTCCAGGGTAGCAGCACCTTTTCCAGCTTTGATGAAGAAGGAGGAGCATTTCCTTTGGACAGAGAAGTGTCAGTAGAGCATTCAAAAGTTGAGACACCGATGATGTCTAGAGTGCTTCCAGGACTATGAATTTGAGATAATATTTACTCTTGGGAAGGGGATCGTGATAGCAGACACACTCAGTAAGAGGTTAGGTCAGCAGCTGCTGAGTGAGACATCATAGCATCTAGTCGCGTTGTAGATATCCATAATGGATAGAGATGAAGGTGATTACCTCTAGTCTATGACTGTCATTCCCCCACTCCTTTAGAAATATGGGGAGACACAACTTGGGGGCATTGACTGCGGGGCTTGACGTGATCAGATATCCACAATACAGGCACCTGATCGATTTTATAAATGTGGGGAGCACACCTTCCTTTTTAGAGGACGTACCATGGTACTAGTGGTGCTTAGAGATGATTTGTTGAGGGAGTTATATTCGTCCCCTATGGCGGTGCATCCTGGTGTGTGAAGATGTACTGGGACCTCCTGCGCTAGTACTGGTGGCTAGGGATGAAGAAAGCAATGGCAGAATCTATATCACAATGTCTCACATGTCAGCAAGTGAATACAATATAGATTTGGCAGAAGTCTTATGCCAAAAGGATACAGAGACACATGGAGTTCTAGGGGAGACCACATATTCTTTCAAGTCCCTCCTTGACAGGGACTAAGGAGTTTTGGACAAGGTGGCAAGTTATCACTGATGTTTATTGGTCCTTTCATGATACTTCAGAGGATAAGTGAGGTAGCATACTGCTTGGATATTCCACCGCAGTTGGAGAGAGTACACAAAGTCTTCCACATATCTCAGCTGAGAAGATACATGCACTAACCATCTCAAATCACTGACCATGACGAGCTGGACTTCGATGATGGGGTGCATTTACGTAGGATTTAGTGGAGACTGAGGATCGACAGGAGCAGGACCTTCGTGGGTAGTCGATACCTCGGGTGGACATACACTGGCAGCACAAGAACCTCCATGAGAGCACATGGGAGCATGAGGCTCAGATTTGTGCTCATTACCCTCTTTTGGTTGTTTTGCCATTGTTTTGGATTTTGAGGGTGTAAATACTTAAGGTGGGGAGAATGTAATGTCCTGGAATTTCTATATAATTTTTTTTAATTATATGGAATTATTTTGATACCACGAAACTTGATGGTGCATGATTCTAAGGCCTGTAGGGACTGGAATGATCCGTCGATGTTTTGTTAAGCTTTAATTATCGCGTGTAAGAAATTTTGATGAAAATGTGGATAAATCTTAAATGGTTGATGGATAAAAAATATAAGGGCACCATTTCATTCAAAATGGAATGTTTTCCATAGGTGTAGCTTTTGTTTGGTCGGCATAGACGTCCTGTGAGAAAACCCAAAAAATGGAGAAATCATAAATAAAATAATTAAATTAATTGATTTATTTTTCAAATGATTATACTAAAAAATGGTAGCTCGGGTTGCAATTCTTAGACAACCGATGAACACATGAGGGAATTCTTTATTCAATAAGATACTAAGTTTGGCCTATGCGGGCCACTAGTGAATGTCAGTTTTTGGAAGTAAATAATATAATTAAGTGACAATTATTTTATTGTAAAATACATAACTTTTAAATGATAACTCAGATTTGTAATCTGAGAGTACCGTTGGGTTATTTGGGAAGTTTTTCACTTGGGAAGAGCCTAACCTCATCTGGCGTGGGTTGATGGTGACTGTTAATAATTTTCCAAACATTTTTCAGGTACGTTCAGTAAACGTTCGAGTGGGTTTTTTTTAACATTTTAATCGGTGCTCAGAATTGAAATCTGAGGACATTGTTGAACTCGCAGCGCCTGTATTCTCTTCATTAAACTTTTACCTTGATGACAGTTGGTCATGGGTGAAAGTTAGTTTGTGTGTTTTCTATGAAAAACAAAATAAAAAAAATGATTAAGGTTTTAATTTGTAGAAACCTACCATCAGAATATTAAAGAGGTGGGGACCACCTGAACTAAAACAACTTTTGTGAATTATTGGTGGTGGGGACCACCTGAACACCTCTTTAAAGTGGGTAAGTCCTTTGGAATACTCCAAATTAAATGCGCCAAACTAAATAAATTGGCTTGACCCTTTTTAAATACTAAATAACAATGTCATTGGAATTTTGGAAGTTTCCTAATAAACGAACAATCATAAAATCCATGATCGTTACTTACCACCCCCTTGTATTTATATAGAGGTTGGGAGGAGGATTTGGGATAGCTTCACCAAGTGATGAAGCGCTGGAATATTTCCGCAATGCCCAAAACTTAGAGAAACATTACGCTTCTCCAATGAAGAACACCTCCCAATGAATAACTTCTTCAATGAAAAATGCACTCCAGAATTGAGGAACAAAAATGAATTTCGAACCAACTTCGGAAGCGTGATTGCAGGAGTGACAATTGTTGGCATCCTCTTCGCCTTCGTCATTTCCATCTCATGACCTCCGTCAAAAACCTTCGAGGTAGGGGTTTAATTATATGTGAATAATATTTCCCATGTTCTTCCCTTCTATATAGAGAATGTGGATCACCTCTCCATTACAAGTTAGTCCGCGACTGTTTTCATTTGTGTGTTTGGGAATAATTATTGACAAAGGTTGTGGGGTTTGATGTTTTAAATATCTTCCATACATGTTCTTGATTCAAAATTTGTGAACCACTTGCAACCTCTCTAATGTGGAGAGTCCGGTGCAAACAAACCTGGCCTGAGCTCCCCACATTTTCTTGTGATTATTAGTTGTGTTCTTCACGATGAAGGTGAAGGGGCGACCGCATCTCCAGACAGAAAAGAATCGTGGCTAGTTGCTGTAGTGGTGAATGATGGATGGCCGGCCAAACCAGTTGTCGGGGAAGTAACAACACACGACTTTGGTGCGTGGAGAGGAACGATGG
Organism: Viscum album; assembly: GCA_963277665.1. NCBI lineage: Eukaryota > Viridiplantae > Streptophyta > Magnoliopsida > Santalales > Viscaceae > Viscum > Viscum album. The sequence continues at coordinate 561,794,897 of OY728142.1, read as the reverse complement.
CCAACCAACCAGTAGTGGTGGACTACCACACCGTAGGCTCCCCGTTTTCCCCCGTGGCCCATGCTCCCCCCTGCACTGCCCGACTACCCTGTACAGCCCCATGTCCATCACAACGCCTCGCATTAGACCACCGCCCCATGACCTCGCTCCATCCCGCGGCTCCCGCGCCGCACCGTGGCCCTTCCGCCACCCCCTACAGACCACCTCACAAAGTCCCCATACCGCACCGCGGCCCCATGCCGCAATTCGGCCGCCCCGCCGCTAGGCCCGACCGCCAGGCGGGGACACTCATCCCAATTCAGGCCGGGATGGTCCCATCAGGTCGGGCCGGGTTGGACCGGACCCAGACCGGTTTCAACCCATATGCTCTTTTGGACATAACATTGGCACCATGATTCCATTTTACGAACCTTCTAAGGTGCTAGAAACCTTGGAGCGAGACAGTCCCTTTGGTGTACCCCACTTGAGATTTGGATAAAGTTGAGGAATTGTCGGGTTGGATCGAGAACCAATCCAACCGGGACCTCAAGACTAAAAGGCTAATAACACATAGACTGGTCATCTGTTTGACACACCTTCTATTGTGTTGAGACCCCTTATGCCGTGGCAGACAATTGAGATACTTCATCATGGGACTTTCTGGCAGTTGGAGTATCGAACAATGGCTTGAGGAGAAGACCCTCTCAGAGACAAACGAGCTTAGTGCGGGAACCCTGTAGCTAGATTTGGAGATGTACTAGGATCTTTTGTGGGTATGAAGACATAATCAAGATGTACTAGGATCCTATATGGGTCTGACGACGTAATAGAGATGTACTAGAATACTATGTGGGACTAACGATGTACTGGAGATGTACTAGGGTCATGTGTGGGTCTGACGATGTACTGGAGATGTACTAGGATCCTGTGTGGGTCTGACGACGTACTGGGGATGTACTAGGATCTTGTGTGGGTATGAAGAGTTAATGGATATGTACTAGGATCTTGTGTGAGTCTGACGACGTATTGAAGATGTAATAGGATCCTGTGTGGGTCTAACGACGTATTGGAGATGTACTAGGATACGGTGTGGGTATGATGATATACTGGAGATGTACTAGGATCCTATGTGGGTCTGACGACGTATTGGAGATGTACTAGGATCATGTGTGGGCCTGACGACGTACTAGAGAAGTACTAGGATCTTGTGTTGGTCTGATGACGTACTAGAGATGTACTAGGATCATGTGTGGGTCTGACAACATAGATGAGATGTACTAGGATCCTGTATGGGTATGACAACATACAAGAGATGTACTAGGATCCTGTGTGGGTCTTCCGACGAACTAATGATGTACTAGGATCCTGTGTGGGTCTGACGATGTACTACGATCCTTTGGGGGTCTGATAATGATTTAGAATCCTTCGTGGGTCTGCCTCTTAACATAGTAAGATGAATTTGTAGTTACTTCTAATCATCTCTACTACTATACCTAAGTTATACCTGGTGTGAGATGAGTTAGTAGCTTGTGGTTCCTACCTTCATGATAATCCTTCCTTTGTGGAACAGTTGAGTTTGGAGCTTTTGAGTTGGTACCTATTTTCCTTCATGATTGAGAAGGGTATACTTGAAAACATAGGTATATGTATGGGAATATACCTAAGTAGGGTTAACAGTTTTTTCATGGTTTTTGGTTTATCCTTTATGGATTTTGTGATACCTTTAGGGTCTCAGTTTCCCTACTGAGTATCGTTATACTCACCCCTACATGGGCTATTCCTGCACCTTGTTGTGTTTGGGGTACATGATGGACATTGCTGATCGAGGCTGAGGTACCAGGATTGAACAGTGCTTAGAGGTGGACCATATGGTGTGTCGGTACGCAGAGGAGACGAGAATATGTAGACTGCTAAGGAGGCGATTTGTACCTACCCTTCAGATAGGAACCTCAGAGGATGACCCAATAGTTATCTTTCACTTTCTTCAGTTGTATTGTATTTCAGTTGTACATGTACCTTTACTGTTGGTCTTGTATTCCGGCCTATCTTACTTTCCAAACACTTTTTTCTATACAGTTTACTTGTGTTCGTATCTTGTTGTGTGCTTGTTTGTGTGTGTTTACTAGATATAAAGGAAATTCCTTCTCGGTTCTAGGAAATACGCCTTTCGGTGCTAGTCGTCAGCCCCTAGCCTATGGAAGGAGGGATTGGGGTAGTCACAAAATTGTCCCTAGGGTATGGGTCGTGACATTGATAGGTGTGATCCAATATACCACCCTAGGATTTTGGAATGGAAATGGTGATATGATGCTCTGATGCCTAGAATCTGCTCCCTCCAAAGTGTTGAAGCCTTTAGTCGATGGATGGCCGAGGGAAGATGAAGTAAGTCCCCATGAGTGAAGTGAACTCTCTCAAATGTGAATGATGGTCCTCACCCCCCAAATATATGAATGGAACTCTCTGGAATAACGCCGGCTTAACTGACTCAATACCCCACACACATCTCTTATAATTGAAACTGATCCTCCCACCACTATCTTCTTGTTCAAAATATTGGAAAACACTAAAATAGGCACGTGTCAAGAAGAAGAAAATGTTATTAAAGAAATATATATATATTTATATGTAATAATATTAATATCATTAATATTTTAGTGACTATAATTAAAATAAAAATAGCTATTATTAAAAAAATATACAAATATGTTATAGGATAAACTAGAAGAAATATATTATTACTGAAATATAAAAGTATAATATAACTATTATAAATAAATATTTTATAATAATTATATTTATTTATTTAGAATTATAAAGATAATGGACATGTTATTATATACGTATAAGTATATTATTTTGTATTATTAATGTTATAATAATTATGTTTATTATATATTATATTAGATTAAACATTATTATATGTACTATTTAATATATATGTTAAATGTTGTACTATATAAAAAATATATTATATAATAAAAATAAAAGAAAAAGAAAGGATTGGGGTTGGGCTTTTTTTGGGAAGGTGAGGTGGGAGACCTGAGGGTCGGTCGACGAGCTACTCACGGTGTAGGAAGAGGGGAGTTGCGGTTCAAGGTTTAGGAAGAAAACAGTGAGGTGCGAGTGGAGAAGCGGAGGGAGAGCTTGTGGGGCTCAGATGAGACTGTTGGATCAGCATGGTCATATGGTGATGTGGAAGGGAAAAAGGTGGATACAACACACATGGTGTCTTGGTGTCAAATAGTCGTCTGGCATCAGGGGTAGATCGTGGTTCGGGGATGAATGTGGGTGATGGTGGAGCATGGGTGCAGAGCCGGAGGGGAATCTGGCTCACGACGGAGTAGGGTCATGACCATTGAAGATGTATCATAACTAGAATGAATCTGTAAAAATGAGTTGTGAATTCTCTATACTGAATGGAACATATGGTTTTGAAGTTTTCCCTTCCTGATCTGATATTGTGTGTTTTCGTTCTATTTGTGTGAGTTCGATATTTTGAATTTCTGGTTTTGGGGTGCGACAGGAGGAGGAGAGGATCAGATGAGTTTCAAGAATGGGAGGGGAAAGATCTAGAATGGGTGACTGTGGAACCATTAGTGCGGAACCGTGAGTGTGGCACCAGTTCTGAAATGGCATCACAGTGATAAGAAGGGTGTGAATTGGTGAAATATTGAAACCGTGGTATAATGAAATGGTGGGATAATATATTTGCGATGGGACAATAATGAAGGAAATGTCACCACCATAAGGTAGAAAATGGTGGCACAGGTCTCACTTGTAAGACAAAAAACAAAAACAAGACAATAATAAAACAAATTAATATATTCATAAAACTAAAAATGGATTAAATAATTAGTCAATTAAGTTAAAAAACAATAAAGAACTAAATAAAATTCAAATAAAGTTAAATACCAAAACTAATTTAATTATTCATTATTTAAAAGAATGAATTAATTTGGTATAAAAAATATAAACACATTAATTTATAAAATTTTAAAAAACATAAAGTCATTTACTTAAATTAATTAACAAATTAATAAATTAATCAATTGTCTAATTTAATGAATTAACTTAAAAATATTTGTTGAAAAAATTAAATTGCTAAAAATAAAATAAATATTTAAGGACTAAAAACTTAAGTGTGTTATTTATTTATAGTTAATAATATAAATAACTAATTAAATTAATGAATTAATAAACTAATTTTTTTGGGAATTAAAAGAAAAGAAATAATGAAAGAATAAAAAATGATAGTCAAATTCACAAGAGTGATTTATTTTAAGAACAATTTAAAATGACCAAAATGAACATTAAAACATTTTATTTATGTAAAAATGATTAATTTAAAAATTAATGTACAAAAATCAATAGAAATAAATTATTTAACAAAATACAATACTTTGGTATTAAAATCCTGTAAAAATGAAAAATATAGGATGTGGTGAAGAATGTAGATAGAAAATCATAACACACATCCTTAATAGTCGATAAAACAAGAGGTTCGTGACCCCCATCAATTATAATTTAAAATGTTGAGGATACATGAATTATAGTGTTAGGTTATACAAATTAATTATCCCATTTAAGACACATTGCACAAAAATAATGGCATACAGTACAATAGTGTTCTTTATGAAACAATGAATCGGTGAGGGAAAATATATTGGCCACATACCTTATGCTTATTATTCTATACTAATCCAATATCAAGGCTAGAATCAAGAATATTTAAGTGAATTTGAATAAATAGGAAAACACCATGAAAATATGTTGAATTAGATCACATAAAGATAGAATGAGATATGGGAATATAAAAAAATAAAATAAGAAGGAATAATCATATTCTTGCTGAATGCAATCAAACACACCTGAATATGCTTGAACTGACACTAGATGGAGGAATTCTCTCAATACCTTAGAATATAGGAAGAGGGATCCCTCTGTGGGATACTGTGCGCAGAGGAGGTGAAGAAGACGAGGGAAGAAATTACATAAATGGATGGACGGGGAAATAAAAATTTCAACCCATTTGGTATGGTATATGGTTTGAGTTCATGGTTAGCCAAAATGTGTGCCAAAAGTGCTTCATCCAATACATTAGAACGGGTTTGATGGTTATTGCATGCGGTTTGGGAAACCATGCACAAACTGTGCAATTCCACTCTGTCAATGAACATGAAAAAACCACAAAACCATGAGACTCTACTCTCATTTTTAGAATAAACCATGGATGGCCTATATATCCCATATATCATCTAATTGGGTTCACATGGTGGTGCACACAACATCATGAAAACTATTCACCTAACTTATTCTTCCAAAACACTAGATTCTGGGGCCCAATGCTCTCAACACTCAACGAAAATCCCATGACCAACTTGGGTGTATAACTAAGACAGAAACTAGACATTTAAATTTTCCAATGCTCATATTTATACCCCAAATATATGTTTACAATTTTTTCCACCCACCAAACTGAAAATGCATTCTCCTCAGGATAATTCTAACTCAGTCTAACACATAAATGTTACAATCTTCCCACCACAGAACATATCATCCCAAAAAATCCTTGGGGAAAAAAATAATGAAAAAACCAACTAATGAGGGTCAGTAATTATTGTTCAAAAGTATTAATTATATTCCCAGCACCCAACACACCTCCAAGAACCGCATCCAACACACGTTATATAAACATTTAAATCTCAGTCCAATACTCATGCTTCAAAAAATGAACATCAAGATAGAACTTACATGAAAATGTAAAACCAGAGACATGATCTCTTAAACATGACATAAAAAAAATCCCATGGAAAATACTACCAATGGGTTCAATAATTTAACGACCATGTCTGATACACATAACTTCCTATCATTAGAACTTCTAATTCTAGCATTCCTGTAGCATTCAAATGACTCTCACAACACGATTCATGGATTGACCAAATTTTCAAATCCCTATCGACTTCATTAATATAGTTCTTATAGGATTTTAATGAAAAAACTAGATGACCCAAACTTCACTCATCACACACTGATGACGTGCCATTAAACAGTTCCTCACTGACCAAACCCATCGAAACAATTGGAAACAAGTCGAGCCACTTCTGGGTGAATATTTTAAAAACACTCGATTTAGGAAGATGAGGGATCACAAAAAAACACTATAAATTCCAGTAATGATTTTTTATTTAGGTAATGTTAATAGAATAATGTAACAATCTTCTAGTGATTTTGAAATCTCAAACACTCATTGATTTTTTCATGCACCATAATGAAAAAGGCATATACTCGATCTCGAACACTTTTATCATCACCACAAAACACATCCTATCAGCCCAATTGAAATTTTTGGTAACCTTGGAATCATAAAATAATGTCGAATGATCCAATCTATGTTATCCAATACTATAAAATTTAAGAGTAAGATGTCGATACATAAATGAAATGTCCACAAATCAAAACACAGAATGTTCTCAATGATAATTAAGTAAATGAACTGGTTGATGTTTATGAGTCCATCTAGGTGCTTTCTAATTAGGAATACCATGTATCACTCATGAAAACCACACCTTTTTAGACTCAAAATACTAGTTAATAACACTCAAATAGTTTGCTTATCAAAATAAATATATAACATCATTACTTTTTTCTCAGTATGTATGTAACACTCTCTAAGTTCATCCTGGAAAATGTCGAGATAAGTCATGATTTCCACTAAAAAATAGTACGATAAGAAGTTATGAAACACTATTAGGAAGACCCTTGGCACATCCTTCATAAACAAGTGAGTTTTTTGGTTTGTGTTTTAACTGACTATACACATCCAACAACAAACAAGAAGATAAATCAAACAATAGTTGACCAAATAATTTCATAAGAACTCATTAACATTATCTAACATATCTCCATTAACTGATCAGGATTTCCTTACTAATAAATACATCTCAAAATTACTCAATCACAACCACCAATGTCTATAATAGTCTATGGGTGTTTTAAAAGGTTTCATGCATAGCTAAACATTCAATCATCATGCAGCTGTGCAAGCACTAACACATTCCAAGCATACAATAACCATGGGAATTGAAAGGAATAACATACCATTAGAAAATGGAAATCTAATGTTGTGTCACTTATACATTCATGGGTATATATTAAAATAATATTACATTATTCTCCCCAACATATTAGTGTCCTAGTCATCCTTTACTAAAAAGGGGATCTCATCTCACGACACACGCTCCAGCAACAACTGAATATGTGTCCTAGACGTTGCTAACATTCTCCAATAAGTGTTTTATACAATAAGTAGAAATGAGATGATATATATAATTATATACTATATTTAAATTATACATACATGTGAATATAATTAAATCCACACATTCCATCGAATAAGTCATATTAGGTATAATAATTGATTATAATGTCAAAGCACATGATCGTCATAGAACTTCGTCCCAAGTATTTGGATTTGTTATATTTCCATTTTACATCAATATAAATATACTATATATATTTCTTGTTTACATATCATAGCATCTCAAATATTAATGAGTACCATAGAACTCATATGGATTATTGTACTAAATTTAGCAACTCGACAGACACCATGTATAACTATGCATACTACCCTATGATTTCACCCATAAAGGGGAATATCATTGAAAAAACCCATAATATTACAAGGAATATTAATTCTAATATATGATGAACTATAAATAAAATAAAACAAAGTTACACTATCCCATATTTCTATAAAATAGGTCGATGACCTGCAGAGTCATCTGAAACTAAAAATTATGAAAAAAAAGAAGAAGAAGATAAAGAAGAAGAAGGGTCAAATGACCTACTAAGCCGCTGAACATGATCTAGTCATTTCTAAACCACTAAAAATGGGAACTAAATGATGATCCTACCCATAAATAGGGTCAAAAACAACAAGAACACCCATCAATCAAGGTGTCCATTTAGAAAACAAATTCTTACTTGAGACAACCGAAGCCCAAATATCACCACTCATAAGAAATGGTTCACAAAAATCCGGAAGTGTTTCGATGGTTTAATGGGTGATAGCTATCTAGGTATATCACCTTTTTAAAGGACGAATCAATGATCCTACCAAGATATCACACCTTTAAACAGTAGTATAAAAACCTTTTTTACATCGGTTATTTTAGCTTTTTAACTTCATATTTGAGGTGATGTTAAAAATATGATTTTTGAATCGGTTTTTTTATTACTAACATTAAAAATGGGGTTTTATGGTTTTTAATGCTGGTTTTAAAAAACTGACATGAAATACCTTCTAGAAATGCCGCTAAAAATTCAATTTTTACGTCAGTTATTTAAAAAACATCGATAAAAGTCATTGTTAACGTCATTTTTTAAATAAAATATGTAAAAAATGTTTAGAAACATGTAGATTATTTTTTAAATATTAATTTCACTAGACTTAGAGCTCAAACAGAGTTACAGATCAAAATTTATGACCATCTAAAATTTGATATATTTTTTTCGAGGAAATATCGAATGAGCCAATTATAGCATCATCTTAGAAAGAATTTTAGAATCTGAATGAGTATTTTTATTTTTACCATGATATAAATAATTATCCATAATTATAATAAAATAATAATCATTGAATGGTATATCAATTAAGAAAACTACTAATAAAAAATCTAAATCATGGAAAAATAATTACAAATACCATGACGAGATCGTGGAAAAAAGAAATAGTTGATTCACCTAGATGATCAAACAAGTTGAGTTGGTGGAATGATGATGGTTGAAAGAAATAATCATTAAGTGGTATATAAATTATGAAATAAAATCCTCAAAAACATAAATCATGGATAAATAATTAAAAAAACCTTGTAAGATCACAGAAAGAAGAAATAATTGATTCAAATTAAAGATAAAACAAGTCGTGTTGGGGAACAATGATGGTTTAAATAAATGATCGTTAAATTAGGATATGTGTATAATGAAAACTTATAATTGAAATTATAATTTAAAATGTGGTATTAAATATTTTAGATAGCTATTGGAAATTTCTATGTCGCAATGTAAAAAAAGTAAAAGTTCACTTTAGCGGGATATTAAAATTATCTTTCACCTCATTTTTATAATAAATGTTGTGAAATTATATTAAAAGTTTAACTTATTTATTACATCGGTTTTTTATAACTGACTTGAAAAATCAATTTTCTTCACTTTTTCACGTCGGTTATTAAATATCTGACGTGAAAACGTTAATTTTCATGACTTTTCACATCGGTTATTTCGTAACAGATGTAAATTGGTATTTTTCACATTGTTTATTAAATAACTGATGAAAAAAATGCTTACAAACACATATTTAATTTTCCAAGATTCTATTTTATAGGTCACATAGCTCAAACGGAGTTACAGATTAAAATTAATGTCCTTTGTAAATTGGAATTCCCTAAGGCTTTGTTTAGAGATGATCAAATTCTGATGCCCATAACGTTTGATCCGTAACTCTTTTTTCTTATGTGACCTATAAAATAGATGATTGGAAACTAAACTACATAAATTGTAAAAAATTTCACATCTTTTATTTAATAAAAGATGTTAAAATTACCTTTTAACATCGGTTATAAAATAACCAATGTGAAAAATCAATTTTGATGATTTTTTCATGTCGGTTATTTAATAAAAGATGTTAAAAGGTATTTTCACATCGTTTATTAAATAATCAACGTAATTTTTTTTAAAAACATATATTTATTTTCCCAAGATTTGATTTGATCGGTCACAAAGCTTAAATAGAGTTACAGATTAAAAGTTATGGCCTTTGGAAATTGGCCTTTCCTAATACTTTGTATAGTGATGATCAACTTCTGATTCCCATAACATTTAATCCGTAACTCTATTTGAGCTATGTATCCTATAAAATAGAATCATAGGAAATTAACTACATGATTTAAAAAAAATTCCACCTCAGTTTTTTAATAACTGACGTGAAAAATACCTTTTATCTTCGGTTATTAATTAACAGACGCGAAAAAGTCAAGAAAAGTGATTTTTCAAGTCAGTTAATTAGAACTGATGTGAAAATGTCCAGAAAATGGATTTTTCATGTCGGTTCTAAATCAAATACGTGGAAAACAATGATTTTAAAAATAGTTTTTGTACTAGTGAAAGGGTTCCCTAGGCCCTACACCTATCATTTAGGTTAAAATAATCCTACATGCAATGTTCATGTTCCTATTTCAGGGGATAACTCATGAAAGTGTCTAAACAACTCTTTCACTAAGGATAAACCAAAAACACATCTTAAGGTTTTATTTGGGTATTTTTTATTTATTTACATTTGATGTTAAAATTTTAATGGGTCAAATTATGCTTCAAGTAAATGTTCTATAAATAAAACAACACTTTGTACTTTATTTAACTAAACCCACAGGGCACACATGAATGTTTTATCATACTTCCTTGACACACTACTATATATATGTAGTTTATCATAATAAATCCATTTTAATCATCACTAATTTATTCATAAGTCTTCACAATTGGCTATGTTAAAGAAAAATAAATTATAATCTATAATGGATGACACCCTTTTAGTTCTAATTGAAATTCTATTTAATTAAAGCCTCATATAAGTACATATAAAAATAAGATTTCTTCTAAGTTATAAATTCAATAGGGGATTGGTCGAGTATGATTCCACCAAATGATTATATAGAAAATCATATAATCAACAAAATATCCTCAAGATAATAGCCCCAAAATAATATAAAAAAACCCCCATGGGTTAAGTGCTAAGGCATGTCCACATGAGTTTAACCAATGAGGGTCCCCCCATATCTAGCTTGGGTCTATAAGCCGTAGTATTTGATTTAATTTCCACAGTTCTAAAACACCATTAGTGGGTTATCCCAAAAAAATATTCCCCAACTATCCATCTTATGGCCAACTGTGCATTAAAAAATTTATTCATATTGGTCACCATACCAAAGCCATAAAGGTATAATTATTAATAAAGGAAGCCATTTTATTTTCATGTAAATTAAAATTTCTCACATCATATAATTATAAACCATAATTGTCAAAATTTAAAATTATCTATAATGGGTTTTATCTAATAATCCGAAAGCACCATGACCGACCTACATGGGTCAAGTCACATAAAAGGTCCATAATAAACCAATTCACTTAAATCTATAATTAAACAAATTATAAATTTTTATATAATGGTTTCAAGGAATATCATTCTCTTATATAATGCGTTGATTTCATGGTTTTCCATGTACCAATTTATAACTCAACTAGAAAATTTTTAAATAGAATATTGTCTCCAATTTAAACACAACCAATATGCTTCAGCGTATATACCCAATGGTACATGTCTCAAAACTGTCAGGATTGGTAGATCAGGTGTCCGAAAAAATCTTTGTGGGAAATCAATATTTAGGTTCATTTTGGGACATTAATAGTCAATTATATATATCATTTATATGTAGGTATGCTATCACTAGCATTAATACAAGTATACTTAGAAATTAGTTAATTAATCATGGTAAACTTCTATAAATTCTAAATAAGCATGGAAGCATGAAAAATAAACATTGAAATATACCATGTAAACAATAAAAAAACAATCCTGGTATATAAATAAACACAATAATCAAAACACTAAAATCATAGAATCATTTTATACATGAAAACCAATTAAATAAATCACTCATTATGTTATAAAAACAATAATGATAACAAAATAACTAATAATGAATGAATCTAAGAATGTTACTAAATATCTAACATAGAATATAACAGACAAGCTAGAAAACACACAAGGAAATCTTATAAATGCAACTACATGGTAGGGAATATGTATGGATCATTAATCACTATATTCCAATAATGATTCATGTAATTCAACTTCCTTGCCATACCAATACAATTGTGAAATGAATTAAATTTCATAACTCATGGATTATAAAAATTACACAATTTTCTTAATGTGAAATCATAGTAAATTTTACAATGAACAACAAGAAGAAAAATCTCACACCTGACTACTAGGACATTTCCCCATGCGTGGGTTGATCACCCCCATATATGGAAATTTACCAAATACTGAAAAATTTCGGGTTTCTTGTATATCAACCCAAAATAGTAATACAAAGATATAGAAAATTCTTTTTTACCACATTGTAGCATCCTGCCCCATCTAAATATAAAACTAATTCCCAAACTAGCCATCACATATCTACATGAATACCTCCCTGTATGCCAGAGGCTTCATAATAGTAACGAAGCTCCAATTATGATACAATGGGGAGACTATACATGCATGATTAGACTTCCATAGGGGTATGTCAGGTATTAATCAACATACATGAGATTCATTTTAAATCGAGATAGATTAGTAGGATATAATAAAATTAAAAATAATTAAAAGGGAAAAATAAAATATATATCTTTGTTTGCATTCCAAGATAATTCTACAAGTTATAATAAATAAAAATATAGCAGGTAGTTCAATAATATACCACACAGTACAACAATAAGATGAAAATTACAAAGACTATCTCCATGAGTACCATGAGAACCATCTCAATATTATGTTCCTATATCTCATGTAAAATGCACAACACATGAAATAATCTACGGACTTGGGAACATGAGATCTTCTCAGGTACCCCCAGTACAATAACATCCCAATAAAGTTGATAAATATACTCTTTAGGCCACCAAAAATTGTGTTTAAAATATAATCATGTCTATGACTGTAAAATAGAATAGTTTTTAGTTATGTCATGAAAATAAGTTGATAAAAAAATTAAAAAATTTGTCTCTCATTCCTTGAGGATACCTATCCAACCATACTTGCATCAGACCAAGCTAGAATGTCTCCAAAATATGGTCAACCTAGAAAAATGTCATATAGTGTAATGATACTAAGTATTCTTAAAACATATATCATGAGATAGACAAAACCTATGTATGTGACATGTCTTAGCTACACCATCCTATGATAACAACTATGTATTCATTGTTTTTAACATAAAATACATCAAGAGAATTTAAGAAGATGAGTGTTGAACAAATTCAAGTGATATGAAATGGAATCCCAATTATATATCTAGGGGAACTATAAATACCAATCACCATAAGATTCCATCCAAGGTGATCCATAAATGGAAGACCAAGTATCACTCCCGATGTGTTATGAGGACAATAAAAACCTCTGAGACCATCCCATGCATCTCAAATATGAGACCAAGTATCACTTATGTTACATTTTAACAATATTAATAGAGATCCCATCCATGGGGTGGTCCCTAGGTAACTGGGGTCCCCCAAAAAGAGGAAGAGAATCTTCACAGTGAGCCCATCCATGGAATACTATGTATCATTCATAGAATATGTACTGTTTGTTCAATAAATTTCTATTATAAATTGTGATGATCTCATACAAGGTGTTCTATTAGTGGTATACCATGTATTTATCAAGGTATATAATTCTTATAATCAATAACGATAAATTTTATGGGAGGACATGTTCATAAAGATATCATCAAACTCAAGAACACAAGGTGGTCCATGATCTTTGACATGTTATTTGATTCACTATGTTGTCCACTATAATTTTAGTGAATACCGAGCATTGGGTAAATATATCAAAGCCATGTAGAATTCCTATATAAGATAACTCCATACATGAAATGTTATATGTTAGGCCATATTAACTTGAATGCATATATAGTCATCATGTTCCATCTATAATAATTAGGCATTAACAACATAGAAGGTGGTTTGGTCTTTATGAGATAACTTGGTCGAGCATCACATCCTTAAACATTTCAATTAAAAAATCCATTTACATTTTATAAGACATATCACCTCAACATAGGGTTTAATTAGAAAAACCATTATTTATAAAAAGGAATTTGAGGGACACACACTTAATGAATGTTGAAATTAGAGGTTTAGGACCATGAAAAATTCTAATTTAATATTTCTGGGATACTATAATTAAGGTGTTAGGTTCTGGAAATACAATACCACATTTAAAAGGTGTATCATTGAAATATAATCATATTTTATAACAAAGTACATTATTAAACAAGGAAAATATGAGGGAAAATCTATAGACCACCTACCTCGTTCTTAGGACACTCTACTTGTCCTATATCAATAATTGAATTAATATATTTTAAGAGAATTAAAAAATCACCCCAAAAAGGGAGAATTATATCTCAAAAACATAGAACAAGAGATATAAATATAAATAAATAAAATAGGAATTAGAATTCATAGAAATGCGGATGGATATCAAAATATACACCAGATGGAGGACATCCCTCCATACCTCGGAGAAGAGAATGATTAAACCCTCAGTATTCTACTAAATGAAGTAGAATATAAAAGGATAAGTGAATAAATAAAATAAAATACTTAAAGAGGAAAATAATGATTTCACCCCATTTAAATAGGTACATGGTTTTGACACATGATATGTAAAACTGTGTGCCATCCATGATTTAGCCACTACCTTGGAAGGGGGCTACCATTGTTTATATGCAACGATTGGAAAATTTTGTACAAAACATGTCATTAAAATTTTTCAAGGAACATATATCCAATATATGGTTGTGTGGATCCTATAACATGGTTATACTAAAATATGAGAGACCATGAGATCCATGGGATCAGCTGCATTGTTTCAACTGGTGTGCCACACATTTTTCATACAAATTGTGCTCCCTTACCAGTTTTTCACAAATATGTGTTTTTGGGTTATAATACTCTCTAAAATCAATATAAATCACATAAAATACATTATTCATCCTAAAAGTCCCATTAAATACACATTTATGTGTTTCAAATATTGTACTTACACTCAAAAATAATGTTTTATGATTGGGTATTCCCACCAAACAGAAAATTCATTCCCCTTTAGAAAATTCTGACCTGGTCCAAAAGATGGGATGTTACAATACAAGATATCAATGTTGGAGACTCATAAAACTTGGATGCACCTTCTCATGGTGTAGTCCCATGGTAATATCCACTGTGGACTATTCTAAGAATGATACCCCAAATAGGAAAGTCACACATTTTTTTGTCATTGGATGGTCCTATCTATTCAGGTGTGTATTGATACATTGACTATAATATTATTATTATTGAGTTTTACAAGTTTCAAAAATTTATGTAATGATTAAAATTATGATGAAATATATTCATGGGAAGGTGGGATATGTTGGGTGCATAACAAGTAATATTTCACTATTGAATAATATGAGAAATGATTTTTCCCATATTTTCTTTAACAAAAGTTTATATATCAGGCCCATTTAGCTAAATGATATAGCCTAAATAAATCCATGGGAACTGTATTCTATAGTAATGTTTGATTAATGAAATTCAATGAAAGATATATTGAGCACATAGGTTAATGGAAGTGACATGAAACCTACATGATTAGAGATACCATGATAAATTTATTATATTATACAGTAAGCATCTATATAAAGTATTATGTCAATTTTGAATTGAATAATTTCTCTATGGGTGAAATTTTGTGTTTATAGATGTTATCCATGGAAAATAGGTTCCATATACTACTTCCACAAAGAAAGAGGCCTATAGTCTCTCATACATAGTTAATCAATAATCTCAATTAAATAACATATTATTATTTATTATTTAACATGATAAATAAATATTAATCCCACATGTTGTTTAATAATTATTCATGTTTTCATGATCACATATATTATTTCACCAGTTTTTTGAGAAAATATTATTTGAGAAAATATAATTTGAGTAGAAAATTTAATAAATATTTATTTTTTATATAGTGAATGTAATATTTATTTATTTATTGTAAAATAATGTAATGATACTTGTTTATTAAATAAATAGTAATTATTATAGGATAGATAAATATAATGAAGGGATGGAGGAAGAAGTTTAATAAACTGATGTGACATAATTTATATTGAATACTTTTTAAATAAATAATATTTAATATAATAAATGAGTTGGGCATATGTCATGAAAAATTAATAAAATTATTATTATTATAGATTTGGGGTTCTACTAGGATTACAGAAAAAACAATGGGTGCATGTGCAATTATTATTTTCTAACCATAGATGTATATAAACAAAATCATATTATTATCTTAATAGGGAAAATTAATTTTTTTGTTGAGGATAATGAAATATATATAGAATATTCTCAAATACCTTGAGAGATCCCTATCCATGAATGATATCATGAACGTAGAGTGATCCTACTCCACCAACACTCTAAAGTCAAGATAGATACAAGAGAACAATTTTTTAAAGCAGTTATTGGGGAGATAAAAGGAAAACGATGAAATCCTTACGATATTGCATGATAGCACCTAGTGATTCCTACGGAGATGTTTTAAGGTTCATATAACATTTGTGGATCACTTTTGGGGGATTCTATTATTGATTCATATAAAGTAATGATGGTATGACATAGAGGTGTTGTCAGATCCATAAAAGAAGAAATAATTTATCATAAGGTAATTAATTTATATCTTAAATTAATTATAAATAAAATTTTAGGATCCTATAATTTGGTATTGGAATTTATCCATTTTATATATTATTTTATTAAATTCCTTTGATCATGAAATTTATTGGCATGTATATATCATATTATTCATTGACCATGACTAAAAGAGGAGAAGGACATGCCCCATTCAATGCTTCCACTGAATCGGAAACCATCGCATTGTATCAAAGGGGTCTCAAAATTAATCATAATTATTTAAATATCATTGATGGATTTGTTTATTTTTCAATAATTTTCAATTTCAATTAAATAATTATTTAATTTTAATTACGAAATATAAATACATTTTTTTTATTTTTTTCAATTATAATCAAATCGATTAATTTTATGAATGAATTATATTTGAAGATGTCATATAGAGGTGAAAAAAAGTCTATCTGGATAAGAATATAGTACACATAGTGTAACCCAAAGGTACACACTATTTACAATTCATTAAGGAATCCTAATATAATTCAGAATTAATTCATGGTGTGTGCATTTACTAGATTTGGTGAATTTAATTATACCATGCATGTTGAGAAGGCTATCATAGAACAATGTTAGCCTAAGAACATTCCATATATCATATGTGAACAACATGAATTCCTTTAGACACATATGATCCATGCATCCTCTTACACGAACTACATGAAAGGTGACCATGTAACATAGAGAACACGTGCTATGTATCCCATTTACATGTTGTATTATTTAATATTTTCCATGCTACTATAACACAGTGAGACCCTTTATGTGGGAAGTGGATAGATGGTGAGAATATTTCATGTCTAATAGAATTAATGTAAATTCCATGTACTTTTAAAATATTATGTGGAATTAAATATTATTTAATTATACAATGAAAACCTTATTAACATTTTTTTGGTCTTTAAGTTGATAGTACATTACATGTGACTAGTTATATATGTATAAATATCTATTTAAATTATATGTACTCTTTTGATCTATATATCATGTGTATGTTTTATTACATTTATTACTCTATGCACATTGAAGCATAACACACTGCGTAAAAGACATGTGTTCTGTGTGGCCATTATGTTGATAGTCCACTCCATGAAATTAAGTGATAAGGAGTTTATTCCATGTATCACAAAATTAAATAGTATAAGAGTGTGATACATGTTGGATAGTTCGAACGAGTACTCACCATGTTGTCTGTAAGGTACATTTTTTATATATTTAAATTTAAATAAATTTATTTAGTTTGTTTAAAATTATAAGGGATGATAATCTCAAGAAAATTCTGATGGGAATTGGTATTAATGAATTCAATAATTAAAGGCGATAATTAATTTATTTGTGTTTAATTTATCTTAAATGATAATTATTATAAATTAATGATAAACTTATTATATTTCTAATTTTTTTCATACATGTGGATGATATCGAACCTAATCCAGGCCTTTGAATTTGATTTTTTAATTTATATTTTATTAAAATAAATTATTGGTATTTGTGTCATCCCTCCTCTAATTATGTAAGTTTATGTGTGTCCATGGTATCCTTTATGTAAACCCCTAAAATATATTTCGGTTCCCCTAACTAGAATGTGCGTAAAATCATATATAATGGATGGAGGTCCCAACCTTGTAGAGGAAATTAATGATTTAAGATGATGTGAAACCAATCCTAGAGACAGACATGGCGGTTAGTTCGAGTGCTGCAACAAAAACCCTAAATGGCTCAAGGTGTTTTCCCCCTTGTTTTTTGGTTATTTTATCTTCATCCTGATAAATTAAGCATTAGTAAAACCACATGATCATACAACTTAATTATTTTATTTATTTCCTGTGGCATGGTTATTTCATTATGGTTATCTTCTCATAATGACATGAATTAATAAATTAACATGCATGCATGATAGAACTAAAATAAGTTTAATTTTGCATCAATATTATCTATAACATGGTTAATAACTTATGTAAATACACTTAATATTAAAAAAATGTAATAAATACAATAATTGGAAATTTTTTAATAAAGATAAAATTTTTAGTTATATATATTATGTTATTATAGCCTTACACATCTTTAGTTAAAATTGAATAGTAGTTCAATGTTCTTGGCCAACAAAATTTTGGGTGAATTCATTTATTGGAGAATTCTAATAGGATGTTTTGGGCTGACTTAACATAGTTCATATAAGGGATGAATTCCGATGTAGGACTTGGTGCAACTAAGAGAAATAGGTAGAGGAAATCCATAATGTTTATTTTAGTATTGAGGAGTCCACTCAATAGATCATGGAACTGTGAGTTAATGCAATTGGAATTTGTAATTCCTAACTAAAACCCTTCAAATTTATTGACTTGAAAAATTTAGGGGGATTATAAGGGAAATATTGATACTTTCCACTAGAATTTTCATGATACAGGATATTCTGAAGCCATTGGTGAGGGCAACTGGGTTTTGATAAATTGTTGAGAGATTAATAAATAAAATATTTATTTATTTTGAAAAATTTTATCATACACTTTACTGCAACTATTATCCTATTATTTGTACAAAGAACATTTAAAATGACTTCAAACATATCAGTTTTATCCATACATGATAACAATAACCTTCTCACAAGTGCAAATTCCAATGAATGGCAAAGGTGCTTCTACATTTTCCTATTCCTGGAAATGAAATTGTATTTGATGGAAGAACCAATTCATGGTGCACCTAACAATTAGGCTAGTAAAATATATTAATCACATTTTGATAAAAATATTTAACAATTATATATATAAATTTATTGTTTAATACTATCATCTATGACCAATGAGAATATGAAGAAACATGAAGACATGGATGCATATAGAATGATGGTCCACCTTTTAAATATTTCTCAAGTGAAGAAGATATAAGTGAGACTTGAGATCTTCAAGGCCCTATTTACATATAATCATAGAGATTTAGTGCCTTTAGATCCTCATGTGGTCTGGCTTATTTGGTACACTGAACACCTAGACATATTAGGGATTAAAATTCCCATATGAGTTTCACATATATCACATGCATTCCACACTAGACAAGTCCCTCATTAGTTTTATTATAAATTATTACTTGGGGAATAAAGGGAAGTGTATTTTAGAACTTATTACATTGATTTCCCAGCTGGATAAGGACATGGGGTGTGACGAACATGTGGACCTTATATTGAAAAAGAAATGTAAGAAAATGGTAGATGATCCTAAGAGTCATGAAAATTCTAAATCTCTAAAGCGCCATCCTATAATGAAGAGGAATATCAAGAGGCATAGAAAGGAAAAGGATGCATTAGGTTTTTCAAGTGGAAGGAAAGAACACTAGATGAGAAACTAAACCCATAATAAATGGTATTACAAAGTTTCCTCTTTAATTTCATTACTAGATATATATTGTGCTTCATATATATGTGTTATAATATAGTGACCACATATATTCCAAAATATTAATATAGGAGAGGTGTATTTGTGAGATATCAATGGTGTGAGGCCGACTGTTCTAGATATTGGTGACTACCACATTCACCACCACAAAATAGGGTAAGGGATGGAATGCCCTTTATCAGCGCTAAGTATAAAGCATTGAAAAAGAGGCGGGCCTTTATCAATTCTAGCTAAACGTGTGGATAAATGTAAACTTTATTTTCACTATTATTAGCGCTGATAAATGTTTTTATTATTAATTTATATAAAATTATTATATTCATATTAAAAATTAAATTTTATTTGATTAAATTAAATATTAAACAAATGTTTATAATTAATATTTTTTTAATAATTGAAATTTTTATATATAATGTTTTAATTGAAAAAAGTATTTTTAAGTTTATAATTATATGTATATGTATATAATTACAAGATTATATTAAATTAAATTAAATAATATATATATTTATTAGATTTATCATATATATTAGATATATATTATATTTTTTAGATTAATTCGTTGTATTTATTATATTTGTTATATTAAATATATTAAATATATTTATTTTATTTATAAATATATAGTACTTTATATATATATATATATATATATATAACTAAAATAGACTACAGAAATAAGTATTTATCAGTGCTATAACTTTATTGCTGATAAAAATTTGTTTTATTATCTTTTTTGAGTGCTGATAAATATATACCTTTAATGGCACATTTAAGTAGAACCAATAAAGGATCAAACAGTTTTTGTAAAATAACCCTAACAGGCCCCTCCTCCATTGCACCCATTCAAACCTTCACAAAATTTGAACCCTACACTACAAACCCCCCTCCTCCTCCCCATCCTTTGCCACCACTGCTTCTTTATCCCCCTCCTCTGCTGTGACCATTCTCCTCCTAATTCACCTCCGCTACCTTCTCCTCCTCCTATTCCACGATCCCTACTCTGTCACGACACTGCTTCTCCTCGTCCTCCGTCATCGCTACCTCCTCCTCCTCATCCTCCTCTGGCCACCAAATCATCCTCTTATGCCAGGAACTCCTCCTCATGTGTTTCGAAAATGGATGACAGATCATGATCGAGCCTGGATGAGCTTAGGATATGGTGGATGAGCATTATTAAGGGGTCAAACTCACTTTGAGGCTGGTGGTTTGAAACCATTACCTATGTTTTATGTATTTTTTTTACATTGTTTGATATTTAGTCTTTCCACCCTTGTGTAGTTGATATTAAATCAACTCAAATTATTTTCCATGACCATATGTATTAGGGAAAAAATCTAGGGATGCTAGGGACCCTATGAGTATAATGCCTTAATTCCACGACCATCAGGGGTTGTTGGAATAAATTAAAATACATTGAAAATTACATTCAAGAGCCATTGTGGAATTCCCTTGTGATATACTATGATTCCTAGGTCCTTGGTTATGTTTCTTATTTCTACCCTAGATATGAGAAAAGTGTATAACTAAGAGATTCAATTTTGAGTTTTTTACTATGATGTTTTTAATTCACCACCTAAGAGTATGCATGTTTTTTTGGGCTATGTTCAATCCATACATGTGATGTAGAGTGATTCAATGGACAATAATTTCCATGTTTTCAACTTAAATTAATGGTAATTATGTTCTATATAACCAAAATATATTCCTATTTGGTAGAAAATATCATAGAAGGAGGAAAATAGGTTCCCTTAGCCTCCATTGAATAAGAGATGTATGGATTCTGTTAAGTCAGTGTAATCCTTGACCCAAATAAATCATAGTGTTTCCCCATAAATTTTTTGACTTACTTGACTAAATTTTATGGTGAGTGTTCCTCCCCCTTATGGCCTGTAATATTTGAGTGGGTTATTTCCTAGTTTTGGATTTGAATATTTGTTTGACATGTGTGGATCAACTAATCTTAAACATTGAGTGTGTCATATTATTGGAAGACCTGTTTATGGTCAATTTAGTATTTTATAATATGTTTATTATGAAATTTTATGTTATTTATATACTATATGACACTATTCCCATTGGAAATACTATTTTTATGTGGTGGAAGTGCTAACCTATGATTAATATCCTTGTTTGAGTGTGGGATGACCAGCCTAATCACTCCACCATGTCCTATGTACTGGGATGATAAGAAAATTTATGTTGAACAAGACGAAATAATGGGATGATATACTTGATGTGATACTATGATGTGTTATATTAGATTCATTTCCCAATTACCATAGAATAATGTGATTTGACTGGCTATACCAATTATGAAATATTCTAATGGTTTGAGATGAACTTCCCAATAATATTGATATCTTAATGGAATGAATTGGAGGGATAATATACCCACTCTATAGAGATCCCATGACTAGGGAAATTATACCTTAGTGTTGGGAAATGATGCCCGCTCCTTCTCCTCTGCCGCTACTACATTTTCCTCCTCCTTTGTCCTGACCATCCTCCTCCTCCTCCTCGAAGCTAGGTATCAATCATTGTCTAGCTATGATCTATTATGAGGAATATCTTTTAGTCTTGTTCATTATATCAAAATCGTTATTATATATCTATGATGAGGATGAGGCCTAGAAAACATGAGATTGAAATGTACAGATACTCCACCAAGGTGAACATTCTTTCAAATTTCTTAATGTTTATGTTTTTCTATACATCATAGGGTATATGTGATTTTCCACAAGATATAAATTATTTTAGTGGTTCAATTTTTTTCAAGGTTAAATATGGTACACCCTCTTTAGGATCTGCTTTATGTATTATCATTTAGCCAAGGGATCTGTCTTACATTGGAAGCCCTTCTCAGGTAGAAAATTTTCACTTTTATGAAATTCTCACCATCCACATCTAGTCTATATTATTAGCCATGCAGAATACCTTGTATTAGTGATTTAGATTGTGTTAGAGGTTATATTGGTTATTCTTATTTAGGTCCTACTTTATGTATGTGATTTTATCCATGGGACCCAAATTATGTGAATGGATTGGATCATGTGGGAGGTTGGATATGTTACACCCTCCATAAAATTTTTTGGGGGTGGATGTTATTCAATGAGGCATATAGTCATATCACAATTCACGATGAAGATATAATTGTTCTGCCTAGGGGATGAGTTTTACAGTGTATACCTTGTTGTAATTCAACAATGTGACATCATAAGGTGTAATATCAAAAATATCCTTCGGCCACACAATAATGTACCATATTCATGAATTCAAAATAGATTTTTTAGACTTTTTAATGAGGTTCCCCTATTCCTTTTTAGTCACTCAAACCCATCACCCAAACCACTCTTACCCTTAATTCCCCCCCTCATAATTCAATATTTAGGATCCTTAATGGTTGTTTCATAGTATACATCCCAACCCCTCCCAAGACAACCCACACCCCCTCCCCAACACCCATGCAGCCCCCCACCTAGACAGCCCACCCCACTTCCTGGACAGCCCACACCCCCCTCCCCCACACCCCTACAACCCCCCTACCCCCTGGATAGCCCAACCCTTCCCCTTTGATCCTTTTATGTTTTACTGTATTTTTCCCTTTTCTTGTATAGAACCCCTCTGCACTATGAGAACCTCCTCCTCTTTTTTTATTTTGTGGTTCTCCCTCATCTGGTGTATGTTTAATCTTTTATAACTTGTATCAGAGAGCCTAGGATAATTTTTACCTCTCTTATTCCATCTATATATTAGTGTCTGACCCCCGCCACCAAATCTTATATTTAAATGGACATCTATCAATTACAATTAGAAATTTAATGATACGGCCCAGGCTTGTATCGTAACCGACTACTGAACTGATTTTCCACTAACCTAAGAGGAGTTCACGATCTCTACGGGATAACTACAATCCCTTGAGAAAAAATACAATTAATGTGGAATATTTTATGCCAAAATTAGAGTAAATTAAAAATGATCTTTCTCCTGAAAAGAAGAAATGTCCCATTCATAAGTTGAAAATCTAGGAAAATAGTAGATACACAAAAAATAAATAAATAGAATTCAGATATCATAGATAGAAAATAAAATCCTACTATTGACCAATAAAATTATTTAACATGTGATTTATAATTTTATGTTTTCTTTTCAGTTGAAAATAACTTATACCACGTGCCACACCTCTTCATCGAACGCACCTATGTCAGGTGCTAAACAACACCTTCTTGGAGAGTTTTCTCCTCTGACTCCTTGGTTTCCTCTTTTTTTTCATGTTATTACTATTTTCTATTGATGGTTATGTTGGGAAATGTACGAGCTAAACACCCCTCTAAAAATCGTGTCTGTTGGAGGTCCTTGTTCATGCACTAAATGAATTACATATTGGTTGGTTCCTATTGAACATTTGAATATAAAAATTGGTTATTTACATATACGTACTAATGAATGAATTCCCCAGGAGGATAAAACTTCTATGATAACACCTGAATTAACAAACAAAATTAAATAAAGGATGATTTTTAAAATCTTAAATTGTGATTGTTTTGTTTTATGGTGTTGCAATTGTGAACATGATTGGGTGTTCGTATGGTGTTTTGGTTGTTGGTATGATTGTTATGCCGTTTTTTCCATGTTTTAGTTCTTACACCATTGATTATCAATCCAAAAATTACACATTTCAATGGAACCACCAATTTTTTACTAGTGCAATTCTAATAAATATTTGAAACCACTTCACTAGAGGAATATATGAGACACTTTATGGAAACCTTGTCAAATAACCATAACAAAACATGTAATAAATCTTTCCACACATAATAAATCAATTGAAAATCATACCATCTATTAGTTTAGTACCATTGTTTTTAACAAGAGACACTATATTTCTAGAGAAACACTAAAAACCTGGTTTACAACAATTCATATAGACTACATGAGGGATATTAAAACATTCTAGTGAAAGGGAATCTAATAGATAATTGCATTTATTAGGTGGTTGGGAAGATGGGTGTGATCTACTTTGGTCCTTGAGTAATGCATGTAAAGGTAAGGGTATGGTTTACCATAGCTAGTTCCGTTGATTATAGTTGGATGATGTCCCTAGTTGAACATATTTTTTGTAATTATTTTGTAAAATATTAATATTAATATATCAAATAGGGTGAACATGAATAAATAATGGATGAACGTCAATCAATTGACAAAAGATAACAACAATGGTGTGAAAGAGTTTATCATGTTTGAAAAATTTCATGCATATGAACTATCTCAAATCTTTTGTCCGTGATTACGTTGTAGTTATTCCAGAAACATTAGTCTTGAAGATTTGGAAGAACACCTAATCTATCAAAGAATAGGTCAATGTTATACATTTTGGAATAAACATGGGGGAAAAATGCAGGTAGTGGCTGGGATAGCACTTCATTTTATGGATCATCTAATATGATTACAAGCATGAACAATAATGGCGATCGTATGGTGGATGTGATTACAGATATGAATGATGATGACGATTGTATTGAGGAAATGACAAGTACATTTGAATATGAACTTCGTGATTATACAAAAATTCTTGAGAAGTTAACAAGTTTTTCAAAGACACCACTGTATGCTGGTTTCACTAAATATACAGCATTGTCAGCCATACTGAAGCTATATAATTTGAAAGTAGGAAACTGGTGGAGTGATACCTATTTTACAGAACTACTTTCTCTCATGAATGGCACACTCTTAGAAGATAATGTTCTCATAATCTGAACATATGATCCCAAAAATATTTCTACCCTCAATGTGTATGATCCCTGAAAGAATACATGAATGCCCGAATGAATTTATATTGTTTTGCAAGGACAAAAAATCACATAAAGAATTCTCAATGTGTGGTGCTTCTAAAAACCAGAAAGATGAATCATGTCCAATGAATGATGTATGGTACATTCCAATGGTTTCATGGTTTAGGAACCTAAATAGAAGTGAGAAGAATGTAAGACATTTGACATGGAAAGAATATAAAATAATTAAATATGAAAAACTATATCACTTGGCAGACACTCCTCAGTGGAAGAGAATTGATCATGAGTATCCTGAATTTGGAAACAAGCTGAGAAACCATCGTCTTTCTTTATCTACAGATGGAGTGAATCCTTTTGGTTTTCAAAGCTACTGCTACAGTACATGGCCAGTTATGTTGGTAAATTATAAATTACCACTATGGTTATGCATAAAAGTAAAATACATCATATTATCTATGATTATATCAGGAGAAAAACAACCATGTAATGATATTGATGTTAATTTGTCTCTACTGATCGAGGATTAGAAATTATTATGGGATTCAGTTGTTATGTTTTATGAGGCTTAAAAAAATGAAGATTTCACATTGAGAGTAATGTTTTACGGGATGATAAATTACTTTACTTCTTATAGAAACTTGTCAGGATATAACATTAATGGAAGTCAAGGGTGCCCCATTTGTGAACAAGGTACACATTCAATTAGGTTGAAACACTCATTGAAAACCATGTTTTGAGGACATCATAGATTTCAACCCCAACGGAATAAGTACTGATCTAGGACGATGTCATTTAATAGAAGTTCAGAAGGATGCAAAACACCATCTCTACTAATATGTGATCAATTTTTTGTGAAAGTAAAATATGTGGACACTGCTTTTGGTAAAACATTTTTGAAATACCTTATGAAAACTGGGTATAAAAAAGAGATCTATTTTTGTTTAAATTACTCTACTGAAATTTTCTGTATGTCAGACATTTTCTTCATGTTATGAATGTTGAAAAAATTTTATGTTAATGTTTCATCGGCACGTTTCTAAATGCACCCGGAAAAAAAGGGTTGAATTAAGGCTAGATTGGACATGGTTAAGATCGGAATATGAAAATATCTAGCACTATTGAAGGGTAAAAAATGAACATTTCTTCCTCCTACTGCTTAAACTCTTTCCAGGAAAGAGAGATATTAGTTTTTCAACTTCTTGAAAGACGTAAAGGATCCAGTGGGGTATTCATAAAATAACAAGAACATCGTGTCATTGAAAGATTTAAAGTTAAAGGGTCTGAAATCACATGGCTTCCATGTTTTAATGCATGATCTAATTCTTATAGTTTTAGATTGCATTTTACAATGAATTTATACCATACATTAATGAAGGTCTGTTTCTTCTTAAATATTATATGCAGAAAATTTATAGACCCAGTGAAATTGACAACTATGTAAAGAGAAATTGTTGTCATATTATGTGAATTATAAATGTTCTTCCCACCGATATTCTTTGATATGGTGGTTTATTTGATAGTTCATTTTTTGAGAGAGATTCGACTATGTGGTTTGGTACATTATAGATGGATGTACCCCATTGAATAATATATGAATATTTTGAAAGGGTATGTCACAAATTGAAGTCATCCAGATGTTTGTATTGTGGATCAATATATTTTTGAGGAAGCCATTGAATTCACTAATGAATAACTGTCTGGTGTAGAAATAATTGGCCTACCTAAATCTCATCAAACTAGGAAATTAGAGGGTGAAGTAATTTCTTGAAGGGAGGTTTTCATAATCAATATTTTAGATAGATAGCAGGCCCACCTTTAAATTTTTTATAACAGTTTCAACATTGACCCCAATGTTCAAACCCACAAAAAAATTATTAAAAATTTTAATCCATCTACGTCTAAAAAATGGATATCAGATAGACATAATAGATAGTTTAAAGGATGGTTTTGAGAACATATATTTCTAAAGTTAGATGAAAATTCCTACTCAATTATAGAACAACATCAATGGCTAGCCGAAGGAGCAAGTGTGTTTGTATAATCTTACAATTATTATGTAGTTAATGGTTAAACATTCTATACTAATTAACCTGATGAAGATAGTATCGTATAGAATAGTGGGGTTACACTAGTAGTTGATGCGATGCATGTTTCTGGTGATAAGGACAGAAATCCAATTTAAGCTAATATGTCATACATTGTTATCATCAAACAAATATGGGAGTTAGATTATAAAAAATTCCAAGTGACTATTTTCTAATGAATGTTGGTTGGAAACTAAAGTGATGTTAAAATAGATGAATTTTGATTAATTTAAGTTGATTTAGTAAGGAAGGGGATAATGAAGAACTATTTATAATGGAATCACAGGTAGTACAAGTATTTTATGTTCCAGATCCCACAAACCGAAACTGGTCATTTTTCTGTTATCGACCAAAACAACTAAAGGTTCGGATGAATGTTCAATGGAGGATGACCCTTTCATTGGTACTTTACAATAATTTTATAGCGGCCCCAATGTAGATGGTGATTTGTATATTATAGGAGAGAACAATGAAGGGATTTACATAGTCAATAGAGGGGTCAAATTACTTTATCCTTTAAAAGGATTTCAATAATTAGGTTAATTGTTTATTGGAATATACATTGTGTTAGGTTATTTCATTATCTATTAGTGAATAATTTTATGTAATATAAATTAATTGTTCAACCACTTCTATAGATAATGACTTCTGCACCTACTGATGTGCCCAATTCTGAGGAAAACATGCCTCTCAACCTACTGCTTCTCGTCCCAATGCAGAGAAACAACAGGTTTCTTCGAATATTGATGTTGGTCCTAGTGATGAGGTACAAAGTGTTTCTCAACATCTTTCTTCTGATCCTAGGGTTGATTCTAGAGCTCTAGAGGAACATAATGATGATGCTTTTGAATAAATGGTAGGAAATGAAACCCTTGTGGTGCAAAAAAATAACAAGATCATCGTAGTTTAACAGTTTTATCCAAAATACGTAAGGAAAAATCAAAAGACATCAAATATGAGGTGGGATGGAATAACAGAGGTCAGTATGTTAACACCCAAAAATCCATCTATAATAGCAACATTAGAATCATCACTCAGCAACGTGTGCCGATTAATGTACACTCATGGCACCATGTTGTCACCAGGCTTAAGACACTAATGTGAGAAGATATTATGGTAACATTATGATATCATTTATTTAATTTTACAAAATAAAATAAAATACTATAACATTGACATATTCTTCATCGTCCATTGCAAAGATCATTTATAGTAGATGCCTCACACAAGGAAGATGTAATAAGACTTACAAGAAGGATTCATAGAGGCTCTCACACAATTTTAAAGAAATATCATCTTAAAGATGTTGAATGGAAGATCATGTCACACTCACCTCTTTTTAGGCACACTTGATATCCCATAGATCATGGGATGCATTTAGAAACCGTCGTGTGGAGTAGACTTTTCAGGTATTTTGTGTCTAGTAATATGTAGTTTGACATTGCTTGATTTCATCACATTGATTTAAAATTTTTTATTTATGAAATAGCAACTGATTGTTGAAAATAAATAACTGGAAACAAAACTAGAGTACCCCTACCATAAATCAAGGATGGGGTGTGCTTCACTTGAGAAAAATTTTGTATGCATTTTAAATCTACCATAATACTTTTATGTGACATAAAACAACACCATAACCATGTTCCTATATTTATATGTAGATTGATTAATTGAAATCGAAAGCCACTTCAATATCATGCCATGTGCTATGGGAGGAGGCTCATGTAAATAAATATTGGATACTGATAGATGAAAAAACAAAAAAAGTGTGTTGAAACATGTGTAAGTATGACATAATATAAATTTGATTTTCTTAAATCACTATTATATAACAATGACTACTTATTTTCCTTTATTTTCTATCTAAAATTTTCATAGGAACCAACAACACCTACACCATATACTGATATACTTTCAATATCCTTGAAACAGCCAGAACAGTAAGGCCGTGTTAGAGGTGTGGGTTTTGGGGTGACACCTCGAACATATTTACAGAAATAAAAACAAGTGGAGGATCAAACCGAGGAAATGAAAATTATGAGAGAAATAATAGCTAGGTTTTAAGAAAAATTATGATACCAAATAGAGATGATGGAATGTTTTATTGGGGGTGTTAAAGGGAAGAAACAACTAAATATAAACCCATACGTGAAGACCCCCCATCTTTTAGGTGAGCCATTTCCCTCAAAAAACTGACATAGCTGAGGTAATCAATCCTATAATAAATTTTTCATTGAAATTTGAATCACATAGACACTGATACCTTTCTTGTACTAATATTCTATAGGGTGAAAATGACTTTGATTTTATATCTACAAACTCCCACCTATCGCCTTATAGTGAGGGATACAATGTTCAACATGTAGAACGACATACTAAACAAAAGAAAACCTCTAACAGATCATGTCATAGTATTGATCAATGTTCTTATTAAGATGAGTGCTGAGCTACCTATTTCAAATGACAATAAAGACATTCCCACAATCGAACAAGATTTTGGAACATTCAATGCATGGATGCCAATTCATGTAAAAAACATGTCGAAAAGGAGGTATCCATTTCCAATTTATTTATCAAGATGAATCTTTAATATTTAATGAAAAAAGGTCTGAACTGATGAATGTTATTATAAAATGGAAAAGATATGGGGGTGAAACGAAATATCAACTCAAAAATATCTCAAGGATCAACCAACCGATTGAAACGCTATACTGAGAGAACCTTCACCTTGCCCATTCTATATCCATATTTAATCTCAATTCAGTATCATGTGGATACAATGTTGATAGAATAAAATTCTCACATAGTTGATTTTGAAAAAAATATGTACTGAAAGGAAAAATCATATTTCATTAGTGCTGAAAATGTAAATGAAATCCTCAAGTATGAATGGCTAGGCGCCTTAGTTGTAAATGTATATATGAGGTATGTTTTCATGATTTGATTTTACAAAAGATGCTATACTATGAAAATTATTACTAAATACATTTCATATTTTTTCCAGGAATATATATGAAAACAATTGAAGGTATTTCCCCATGAACAAAATATTTCATTCTATAGTCCTCACATCACATCATCAAAAGTAGAATTAAATTCAGATAAAGATGCTAAATTAATGACATCCCTGTTCAAATCGTTTGAAAAAAAAATTAAGGATGACAAACTCTTTTTAATACCAATGATGCATAAGTAAAACTCTACAATTTAATCATATCAACTATATTTTCATTTAATTCATTACTTATTCCTTTTTTTGTTTTTAGGTAGCATTGGATGTTGATTTATATCAATTTGGGTACTCCAAATAGTTATTTTCTGGATTGAATGCATGGATTTGCAACAAACCGACCACGCATGATGTAGTTTTTCAATTTTTAATATAGTAGATCCAACATTTTATAACTAAAAATCTAGTTATATAATTTATATTATATTTTAATGAGGATTATGTTATGATGGGGCGGTGTATCAATGTCATCTACTTCATGGAATGAATCTAGGGCCTAAGTACAAGAACGCCTACAAGATCTACAAATGGAAATATATCCTGGTATATAAAATACAATTACACTATAAGAACACATATCAAAATAGATTACTTATTTTTTCTAATGTTTTTGCAGTGTCCAAAACAAACAAACAGAAAGGACGGTGGTTATTATGTTTGTAAATTTATGAAATATATCTTATTTCATCAACAAACTAGCATCCCTAAAAATTTATTTTTAAAAATAAATATGAGTTCATTTAGAATATTTATTAATCCTTTGTGTATTTATATTTTTTCAGTATTACCATGACTATCACAAAAAATCATATTCACAAGATTTTATTGATGTGTTTAGAAACGAATGGGCAACATACCTGATGGAAGATTGTACACAAATAGGATAAAGGTGAGTTTCTAATACTTATGTTATCCTTATATGATCATTAATATCTCCCTTGTTTAAACTTATTAAACATATATGATCACCCTTTATTATGTCCTATATCCTTAGGTTATAGATAATGGTTTTATAAATGATTTTCCTTTCTATTAAATCATAACATAATAAGAGTCTCTTATGAACTAGTTGTTTATGATTCTATGTTTCCAAAAGCACTAGAACAAAAATATTTTGTCGTGGATCATTTATATTATTTATTTTGGACATTTATGTAGATGTTTCTACTAATTCACTGTGTTTTAAGAATATTGGTCGTTCACCACTCACAAATTTAATAACAAAACTAAGTATTCTTCATTACTGTTGGTTAACTACCGCTTAGCATAGCATATGATATGAACTTCTGATCTAATATCCCTGTGACACTCTCATCCGACACCATCTCAATGATATCATCATTCAACGTTCACTTTTCATTCTCTTCTCGCACCCATTTAAGTGAATTTTTAATGATGATATCATATAGATGGTGTTAGATGAGAGAATCAAGGGGATGGCATCTCGAAAGTTCAGATCAGATGATATGCTAAGTGGTATTTAACCAACAATAGTCAAGTGAATAAATAATAATTAGTTTTGTTATTAGCTTATATTTGGACCAAAGAAACCATTTGAAAATATTTACAGGTAGTGTTACGATATAACATGTCTATTTTAGTGAAAAATTACATAATGAAACGTTGATTTGATCTTCATTGGTCCTTGTAGGGTTAGTTTATTTTAGAAGATATTTGTTTATGGGACATGGCTTTGCCGGAAAAGCAACGATGATGTTTCTGCTCAATCACAGAGGTAATATTCATGTTTCTGTAGTAAAATCATTGTCCATAGATCTTTCATCTCAATAATTACTCAAATATAACCTCATAATATATACATATGCATTCCCATAAAAATCTAGGTTCCTTCACACCTCATATATAACCTTCATCACATCAATTATTATACGCATACACAACTCACATACAAATTCTAGAAGAAGAAAAAAGGACTTTGTTATAAGGAAGTGAATACCTGATTGATTCCTATGGGATTGAATTTTTCTTTTATTATTATAATATAATCTTGGTATTCAGTGAAATTTCCTATAGATAAGAGAGTAATGAGAAATCTATTTCACTAATTGCTCAATATTTCATAGCTCTACAAGAAATCCTAATTCGTTTCTCCACATCACATATGCGTCTTCATGTAATCATGTTACATATGCTCCATCGTATAAATTCTTTATGTGAATTAATCGTGTGATCTCATCACAAGATCAAATAACATAAACAAATCACATAATCAAAGTAATTCACTTGAACCATGATTTGTGTATTATTGTTTTATTTAAATGATCATATAAAGATTCAAGGGTTGTGTAATCATATAAATCTCCTTGGTTCATTTGATCACGTGATCCAATTATGGTCAAGTGATCACATTAATTTGAGCAAGTCATGCACTTAATTTTGAATCCTATTTGGATTTATTATAAAGGGTTATGACATGATTTGGAGCTTAAAACCCATATTTATCGATGAAAATGTATAATTCTATATCAAATTAGATGTTTGGGTGGTTATTTGGCTGGGTTACTTGATCCGGTGGAAGCATTGAGATGAACCGGGGTTGTCCCTTCATGGTTCAGTGTACTGTAACAGAGTTTGTGGTTGAGATGAAAAATATAAGATTTTATGAATCTATTTAGGCTTACCAAACCTTTACTTATTGCAAAAAAAATTCTGATGGTAGTCTTGTTCAGTTTATAGAGTCAACACACGAACACATTTCATTTTATGTATTGTGAGTTCGACATTAGTATATGTGACATTAAGATGATATATGTTGCGATAATTTTCGGAGACTAGTATGATGAGTAAATTCATCCCTCGTATATCGGGATGACATTGAATAGAATCCACCTATCATGATGGATCTCATCAATTTGGACAAAACATCCCATGGGAATGACCCATATCCAGGGGTTGACAACCCCTTCAAGAAGTGAGATGAATTGTTCATCAAGGGGACTTGGAATGAGTGTCTAAAGACAAATCCCAAGGATTTTACATCATGAGAATCCAATGGGGAAGATGGATATCAATTTAAAATAGTTTAAGAGTGTTAATTCAACGACTAGTGATGGTCAGTCACCTCCCAGGACCATCCCCTTCTTCATCTAGTAATCTTTTTAGAAATGTACCAAAGTGGGTACTTATTAACAATACCGAAAAAGGGGGATTTATGGTATCCACCTTAATAATGGTAGAGGTTTTTGCAGGTAGTCTGTTCATCATCTTATTTGTTCCCATGTTGGCTATGTTATATTGCCAACTTCACCACATCAATAGGGGTATGCCCCTTTCAAGAAAATTCATCCATGTCCAACTGTGGCAGGGTTGGACAGGGGCCCACATTGGTGGATATGAGTTACTTAATACTCACAACATTCCATGTTACTAGTTTAAGAAATTTCAATAATTTATCAGTGGGGTCTGGCTAATCACACTAAAGAACTAGGAGATCAAGAGAAAAGTGAACCGGTGTGATCAATTTTTTATTGCATACGGAGAACCAACCTCTGAAATTACCAATAATGTAATGGGTGATCCTATAGACCAATACTATATTATATCCATATATGAGGGTCTTTTATCCACATGTATTAATAGAAAGATATTCTATGAGTGGTATGCATCGTACGACTTTGGGAGATAGTTCAGTGCATTGAAAAAAATATCTCCACTCCTCCACATATCCGTTCAGAAATGCATCCCATGGTGGCTCACAATTTGTGGACAATGTTAAGAGAATAAGAAAATTAGGTTTGAGTGACCTTAACTCAAGATAGTGTGGGGTTTGACCTCTCCATGGTATATGTTGATACCTTGGTCTGATCATACCCAAATGGTCAGTTGGATCCATTGGTGATAAAGCACATAGATCTTCTTATTGTGGATGAGGAGAAGGACACAGGGGATCTAGAATCATCAAAAAGTTAGATTCCAAACAAAAAAACATCTTCCAGAATATCCACAACTCTCTAGATGTCGTAGAACAAAATGAGGCACTTAGATCCCACACAATCAACAATGAGTGTGCCAATGGATTTGGTAACAGTTTATGGGGTTCCCGTGAAAGAAGTTCCAGTCGGTGGGGGATATTCTCTAATTATGGTGGTGTTTCCCATCGCATTCCAATACTGGGACAAATAGAGGAGGAATACATTGACTATTGAGTTCTGGAGAGTGTTGTGACTAGTGGATATAGAGAGATGGATTTGGGAATGTGATATCTTCCAAAAGAATCATCTATGAACAATAGCACATTGAAGTCAAATAACATCTCCAAGATATTATTGTGGCGATTCATTCTATCTAAGGAAAATTCCATTACACACTCTAATATTATATATTGAGAATTCCACGAACATTGGTATCTAGTGAAGATAAGGGACACTAGGACAACTCTACTGAAGAGGTAAGATATGTTTTGTCATCAATTTCATATATTATTTGATATTGTTAGGACTATGGTGAACTTTATTTTATCTTGGATATTTCAAGATTCCGGTAAAATTTGGTCACCTTACACCACTCTTGTTTACGTTTCCAAGGATATTGTGGAAATGTTTGTTCAAAAACTGACTGAGAGGATGATGATTAGGGTTGTCCAAGTTATATTGAGCTCATGGATGTGGTTGTCTTTGATCTAAAGGAAACACCATTTGTGCCCCCATCAACACCACCTTTGTAACCTGAAGTTATCTTTTGGCGTTCCTTTCTCTAGGAGTACTAATAAGAGAAAGCGTGGAAGTCTATATACTAGGAAACCACTCAAAATCATTAATTTTTGTACTTTTTGAACTCTTTTCCTTTTCATTACTCAATTAGCTTATCATGGCTACTTAACTACCCATATCAAGGTCAGGTATCAAATATTATCTAGTCTTATAGATGCCTACCTACCCAAATATGTCTTTTTTATTAAAAATTGACATTTTATTAATGTATTATTTCATATTAATGATTAATTTTTTTCATTTATATATTACTAACATAATATTTGTTTTCTTATATAGGTGGAATTTTTCTCTTGAGTTTGAATGCTTTGTTCCGCAACTAATACCATGAAAGACAATTTTTGAGAGGTGATCACATATGAAAAAATCATGAAACTATAATGTTTTTAACTATTTATCAGATAATTGTAACCATATAAAACATCATTTGAAATTTATATAGCTATTTGTTTTTTTCATGATTTTAAGTAAATGTATATAGCATTGTTTGTGAAACTCTTGTGCACATTGTTTTGTACTTCTATGTTTTGTTTATGTGTAGTTTTTGTTTTGTATAGTTGTTTTGTGTGTAGTGTTGTTTTTTGATATGTGGGAAGGTGTGGTCTTAGGTGTGAAAGTGATGTGCATGTGTAGGTTTTCTCACGCAACTATCAATTTTTCAGTGCTAACTGAGCACAGATAAAGGTGGCCTTTATCAGCACTAAAAATAGCACTAATAAAGGACACCTTTATCTACGCTCAAAATAGTGCTGATAAAGGGGGACTCTATCATTGCTCAAAATAGCGCAAATAAATGTGTCCTTTATTAACGCTCAAATAGCGCTGATAAAGGCTCCCTTATCAACACTTTATAGGACTATTAAAGGGGACCCCCTATCTTCACCCTGATTAAAAATTCTTTTCTAGTGCTGTTCAAGGCATTTTTAGCGCTTTTAAAATCCCTATGTGTATTAGTGATTTCATATCTAACAATAATGGTATTGATTTTCAGTCTTTTTTAAAATGTACCAACTATTATAAAGATCATAATTTATATATCATTCATAGATTTAGATTCATTTATTTTAATGTTTGAAAATGATTTTTTTTCTTTGATAAAGGAAAAATATGTTATGGTATGTACCATTTAAATAATATCATTTATGGATGAGATTATTAAAAACAAATAATTTCAATAGATAAAGAATTATGTTAAAAAAAATCATATTAAACCATGATATGGAATCCCCATCTTCAGCATAAAAATGATGCGAATTTGACAAAGGTCCATCAAGATGGTTATTTAGATTCTTTTGAGCTAAAACCACTTGTTAGATGTCATGCTTGATAATTAAAAAAAATGGTTGAACTTACATTTTCAGGGATGGGTAAAAGATCCATTGAGTATTTATGATTGGTAAACACTGATGTGTGTGAAACATTTATAGTATAAGAAAGAGGTGGATATTTTTTTCTTCTAAGCTATTACTGATCAATTGGATAGATATGGATATGTATACCCGATACAATATAAGTTCCAGTCTTTTCACAAATTCAAAAAATTCAAAAATCAAGTAGACAATAAACGTGGATAATGATAAATAAACATATATTGGATTGAGGTTTTTAATATCTTAACAATGATTTCATCGACTTTCTATGGGAGTTTGAGATTCTATCTCCACTCACTCCACCTAACACACCACAATGAATGATGTTAGTGGATGAAGTAACCATAACTCGTTTGACCTGGTAAGGTTAAAGTTGAGTCTTGTAGATCTACCATTATCCTTTTGAGGACATGAATTAAAATATGTGTCATACAAATTATGATGAGTTCCAACTAATTTGGAAAATATAATTCCCATCATGTTTTGTAGTGGAAAGAAACTTTCTTTTCCAACATAAATGTCTATGGGGTTGTGAGGTCTCTGCTAATGTCATCCAAATAAATAAACAAGAACCCTGAAGCATAATTTGTTTCTTTTTAGGGTATTATATGAAAACAAAGGGATACTATATATAGAAATAATCGAACAATAATGTTATTTTTACCAAAAAAATCCATCAATTTTTAGTGGGAGAACGTCCAAAAAAATGATAGCAGAGGAAAGACTGAAATTAATGAAGTTGACACAAATGATACACAATATTTGGTAGAGGAATAAATTATAATTGTCCATATGGAAGAAGTAGTTCCTAAAACACAAGTAATATATAGGATCACTAGAGGGTAAAGAGAACCAGAGATATTTAGTTATCTAATCATTAAAGATAATGACTCATTATTGGTTGAAAATGATGATCTAGTATCATAAAAAGAGATATTATAGATATTGGAATATACATGATTGAAAGAATCCATGAATTATCCACTATATTCCATGTATTAGAATAATGTTTGGGATTTGGTCAATTTGAATTTTATGTAATTCCCATTGCGTCCAAATAGTTATTCAAGAGAAAACTATACATTTATGGTAGATTAAATAACTATAAAGTATGTATAGTGGATAAAGGGTTTAAACAACATCATATAATTTAGTATAATGAATCATTTTCCCCGGTTTCCTTATTTAAATATATCATAATTCTAATATATATAGCACCTTATAATGACTGTGACATTTGGTAGATTAACATCGAAACTGATTTCCTTAATGGTAACATTTGAGAAGATGTCTATATAAC
Organism: Viscum album; assembly: GCA_963277665.1. Lineage (NCBI taxonomy): Eukaryota > Viridiplantae > Streptophyta > Magnoliopsida > Santalales > Viscaceae > Viscum > Viscum album. Next base: position 561,756,674 of record OY728142.1, on the reverse strand, counting down.
AAAAACAGAAGGTTTTGTGACTCTAGGGTATTCCAAAAGGATTTTAAAGTTATAGAGATCCATTTATAGAGTGAATTAAGCTTCCATATCATGGAATATTCAATTTTATAGCGCTATAAAAGAATTTTTGTCATTAAGAATAAATGTGATACATTTGTTTACAAGAATTTTAGTTGGAATAAATTCATTTTCCTATTAGTATAGGTTGATGAGATATAACTTATTTTAAATTACATAACACTCTTACATCCTATTAAAGACTAGCTAAACAAGTGTCTCTATATGAATGATATTGGTGAAAAAATATATATTATAGGGATACAGATCATTTTTATATATCCAAGATGTAATGTCCCAATTTTTTTGTGTATTATTTTGAAATATTATGTTGGATTATTTTGAGAACAGGCACTGAGAAGACATGCGATTTTGATTCCTTATGTTCTCAGAAGAATTGTTTAAAAAATATTAAACATTATATAGAATGTGTGAGATGTTTTCTTGAAAGATTTGTAATAACATTTAAATGGATTCTTGAATAAAAAATCCAAGGGCGTCGTTGCGTTCTGAGCACCGAAATTTCCTTATGAGAGGCCTAACATCAACGGACATGGGTTGACTTTTAATGATTGTTTTTTCACATATAGGGAATAAAAATATTTTAATAAAAATATTTTTTTATTAGACACAATAAAATTTCTTTTCAATTTTTATTTTATGCAGGGATCCCAAGTTAGGCTCAAAACCCTAGAATTTACTCTATGTACAAGATATAAAAACAAGGAGGATTCTCTCATCAATGAACAGTGATGGGATTGCAGATTAGATATCAACAGACTCTGTTTTGACGGATATCGCCAACAGCAGTGGCGCGATGATCAATCCTCTTCAACAAATGATCCAACCTCAAGGTAGGGTGTAGTATTTGGATTTATTTTCTCCATTTCTGAATTCATTTAAGAATGTGGACCGACCAAGGAACAGGTTGATCCATGGTTCATCATTCTTACTAGACGAGAAAATATTTTAGTATTAGAATCGGGGTTTATTATAGAGATTTGATATATTTTTCATGATCACTAATACAGAATGGAATGAGGAAAGAATAGAAAATGACTAGTGTCTGTTCATTGGGTTGTTCATTGTGATTTTCCCTCTAACGTTCTTCATGTTCATTATGTTCTATAATCTTTATGAACAAACAATTATTTCACCTTCAATTATTGTCACAAAATTCTTAAATCAATGATCCGCCCTCATGAAGACACAATAGAGGTGTTTTGGTGAAGGCGCGATGATGATTGGCTACGATGGTAATGAAATTCTGTGGATGGGTCCGTGTTAAGGATCATTCCGATCAAGTGGCGGGGTGGTTATAGGGGGCCAGTCTGGGACGATGGCGAGAAACATGATAAGCCAACAGTAGGGAAGCATGTGAAGGCAGAATGCAGAATGGAGGGGGTCATGTGGGATCCCACAACAGTGGTAGGTCAACGACCAGTCAGAGTGCATGGCGTGTGTGAAAACATGGCATGCCAACCACATGGGACCGCGTGCAACCTCGTGGGGGATGGACATGCATGTGGCTAAGGAGTACCGAGTGTGGTGGACTAGCAACTCTGTGTGCATGTGGGAAAGACCATGGGATTTGGTCTGCGTCAGGCAGCACAGTGGGATTGTCCATGTAGCCAAGTATGTTGGGCTGGGTATAATTGGTCCGATTGGAACTAGAGAAGACCTAAGTCAGATATTTTTACTAAAATGATCGTAACATTCAAGTGGAGCATCTTTTTGATGTGCCTTTAGAGGTGTTAGGACCGTTGTGATGAGGAGGTACCTATGATGTCAATGGTGTGTCATAGAATGAAAATAGTTTTCGTGACATAATCCTTTTACATGGGAAATACATGGGGATAAGGGGCACAGAGGGTGTTACTACTACTCACCATGAACCCTCCTTTTATATATGGGTTGAATCTCTTGTAGACTATATATTGGATGAGTTTAATTTGGTTATGTTCCCTTTATTTCTTCCACAAAGGTTATTTGGTATTGTTTTTTACTCACAAGAGTATGATCCCATCAATATAACATCCACGATAGAGTTATTGGAGTCCCCCGAGAGGCTTTGTGTGGGATTTTCTATTCATATTTGTTCCATAGGTAGAGTCTTCGGTATTCACGTGACCAATATCACTAGGATTCAATCCTCTAATTAGTATTTTAATCCAGATGGAGTTTTTGGTATCACTCCATGACCTTGGTAGTGATCCTCTTTTATGTATCATATTATCTTCATATTTTTTAGTTCATCTCTCCCATGCTGGTTCCCGATGAATGGTACTTTTTAGATGGACATCATTAGTGGTATCAGACTGAGGAGTGCATACTCCCAGATGTGTGATATGATGAATCTTTGAGATGGATCCCTAGTGGTTGTATTTTGTTGATGTGAATTACCCTAGACTATGTGGTATAGTTTGATTATATCTGGATGTTCTTTTTATATTTTATATACATATACTTATGTGGAGCTGCCTATAATTTTCATTTGTGTTTTTCCTATGTTTTTCTGGTGTCTTATCGAGTATTGTTATATTCACCCTTACACTGGATTTTCTCATACATGTTGTGTCTTGGAAAGTAGAGCATCCTTTTCACAGAGCCCCAAGTAGACCAGGGCCAGATGGTGCCTTGTGAGATCAGACATACAGTGGTGTTCATATGGAATTAGACAGTAACCCAAGTACCTTTCTCTAATGTTGGATTAGGTAGGGTTTTATTGATATATTTCTCAGGAACATGTTTACAAACATTCTTTTTGATGGGCCTATATTCTAGCCATGTTTACTTTCTAGTTCATTCATTGTTGTACTCTAGTTGTGGTTTATAATGGTATGAAAGAAATTTTTTCTTAGTTGTTTTTAATTTTTAGAATAGTGTTCTTAGAGATTTGTGTGCATACAGGTACTAAGGCAATGCTTCCCATGTTAGTGATATTCCAACTTGGTGCAAGCTAACAACCCCTATCCCATTATAGGAGGTCTTATAGAGTCGTACCATTGGCCCCAATGGAACGGGTCATGAAAAGTGGTATCAGAGGTTGTTGGTTCTATCTTAGGACATAGAGTTTGTGATATTGGATTGCGGTGATGGTGTTGAGTGTTTTGAGTTTGGATTTCAGGACACGGACTCCAGTCTTAGTGTTATGGCTTACATATCCACACACTATGACATTGATAACCTTCTTTTCACTTGGTAAATGAAAACACGGGTTTCAAGGAAAACAATGGTACATGAATCACACTGGAATGGGTTGTGATTTCCATGTACTTATTAAGTCATCTATCCATATATGGTCATTCATTGTGGTACTTACTGTTTTCATAGATGATGGATCCTTAACGCATACTAGATAGTATTCAGAATCTCAATCATGTGGATGACCCATTCAGTGATTAGGATTTAGTTCAGGGACTAGTCTTCCCAGATGTTACCTTTAGGTGGTGCACCAGTAGTACTACTACCAGTGGAGCTACATGTGGTACCCACTGTACTAGAAGATGATGAGCGCTAGCCAATTGTGATTTATGAGATTCAGAGATATAGAACCATTGGGTTTTTAGGTGAGCCCAATACTTAGTCATCTATATACTGGCTTGAGGTGGTGAGTTGAGTTTTTCATCTATTGAGGACACCCAACAATCAGAAGGTGGTCTTGGAAGCAAGAATTCTATAGGGATCAGTAGGGCGATGGTGTAGTTTGGCTATTCGGCCTCACAATGAGGTGAATATCTTGTGGAAAGAGTTTGATAACCTATTTAGAGATGTGTTTTTTCTAGTTACACTAGGAGATGTGCATATAAAAGCGATTCCTCAGCTCTAGCTGAGAAGTATGATAGTAGATGATTATTCATCAAGGTTCACCAACCATTCCTGGTACTTTAGGGATATGGTAAAGGAAAAGTACATCGAGGCTCAAACCTTAGAGTGAGTTCTATGTATAGAAATCCAAGCCAATATTATCCCTAGGACCATTCCAAGTTATGATGGGGTGCTTGAGTGGAATTTATTGGTTGATAGTTTCCTAGAAGAGAAAAGACAGTCGGTGGCAGTTAACTGTGGACATCTTAGTGTAGAGACCTTGGAAGTAGGGGTCCGACGTCTGAAATAGTGATATTTACCAGGGTTACATTTCAGGATTAGGTACCATGATTTAATATCAAGTGTTCATAGTTCAATGGTTGGATCCAGTCAGCCTAGGGGGGAGGGTGTGCTACTCATGTGATGGAATGAGAAATATCACTCAAGATTGTCAGACCTTCCATGCTACTGGCTGGGAGACAGTGGATGGACCACTAAGGTAGATGAAGATATATTATTAAAAAGATCCTCTAGGTAGTGTTCATGGTAGAGGAGTTGGGAGAGCAATAGGAGGTTGTCATCATTTTGACTTGCTATCACCAACACCCCCAGGTGGTCCGCACCAGGGTGAGGGAGCTGTGGGAAAGTGGAAGATACAACTGCATGTCATCAAGGCTTATCACCCAGGGGATATAGGGGATGAATCTAGTTATGATTTGTGTCTATTGTAAACTAGCTAGAACACTGATAGACACATGTTCTATTAATTCCTTTCTCGACACATTTTTTTGAGTTCATGAGATTCTAGTAGAACCGTTGGCTCGACCCTTATTCTTGTAGACACCTACAAGAGGAGACTTGATGATCACATGTATATGTTGATAGTGTGAACTTACACTTGGATTCAAGAGTTTCAGTTATATTCCTTTAGTGGCACCATTGAGGCCTTAAGACATCATTCTTGGTATGAATTGATTATCTTCATTCCATACCCAAAATGTCTATTTTAGGACAACGGTGTAGTGTGTCTGCAAAAATGGAGTGAGGTTATCCTTTTTCTATAAAAAATGTAACCCAGGTAATATTGGATTGAGTCATGCATAAGTGGGTACATTAGACCACTCATCACTTGGATAGCATGACCCTCAGTGTAGCATATGTTTTCAGTTTCTAGTTCCCATTAGTAGAGGCATAGTTTAAGGATGTCCATCATGAAGATGATCACAGATTACCTCTCTACTGGGATATAGACTTATGCATTAACATACAAAAATGGACGACCCAGATATACTTACCAGCACATCGATTGGATCCCTTAGAACTTCGTGAGTTGTGGGTGCAGATGGAGGAATTGTAGAGGAAGTGCTTTATGAACCCCAGTGTTTCACCCTAGATGGCCTAAGGTTGTTTTCCAAAAAGATAGACAAGAACATAGAGTTTTTTTCGGACTACCTATTCCTAAACCAAGGGACAATGTATAAAAATTATCCACTACAAATGACTGATAACCTCTTCATCTAGTTGAGAGTGGCATGATGGTTCTCATCGATTGACCTTCAATCATGTTATCACCAATTATGAGTACGAGAAAGGATACACCAAAGACAAATTTAAAATGACACTATAGTCATTATGGATACTTGGTGATTCCCTTTTTCATGATTAACTCTCCATCACTATTCTTGGGAATCATGAATAGGATCTTCTAGCCATGTCGAGACCGGTTTTTTGTGGTCTTAATCAACAATATCCATGTGTACTCATCTCTAAAGTAGGATCATGAGAGACACTTAAGGATGGATCTAGATGTACTCTATGAGAAAGAACATTATAAGAAAACCACTATGTGTGATTTCTGGATTCAATCAGCCAACATTCTAGGATATTTTCTCTTAGTGGACGGCGTGGATATGAAACTAGCCAAGGTGGAGGTAGTGTTAGCTTAGGAGCCACCTAGGATCATGAAGGAGGTGTATAGATTTGATGCGCAGGATGGCTATAACCAGATATTAACATATTATTTCTAAATTATATCATCACTTATGAAGGCTTTTACTTGAAAGGGGAAGCCTTTTGTGTGGATGAAGGATTTTTAAAAAGTATTCTAGTAGTTGAGGAAGAGTATGACGAGTACCCAAATCATGAGATTATCAAAGGAGGGTGTCTAGTACTTATTGTTATGAAATGCATCAGGAACCAATATTGGTTGCGTACTGATGAATATAAGTGAAGAAATATCCTATGGTTTACATTATATGAGACCACATGAACATAACTACATTACCTATGATCTTGAGATGGAAATGGTAGTATTTTCATTGATGATTTGGTAGAACTACCTGATGGGTGAGCGGTATATCGTCTACTCAGATCACAAGAATCTAAATTATATATTATATTAGAAGGATATTCACATGATACATAAGTGGTGGAGATATTTACTCTGGTATTATGACATTGATATCGTCTATACTCCAGGGAATGGGAACGTGGTAGAAGATTCTCTCAACAGAAGATCGAGTTCGCAGTTACTGGATGACGCATCAGATTAGTTCTCCTCATTGTATTTATCCATTATGATAGAGATGGGTAATATTACCTCTATTTGACATATGTTACCCCTACACTCTTACAGTGAGTTAGGGAGGCAGAGTTTGGGGATAATGACTGCAAACTCTACATGCTCATTTATCTAAAGGGAATGCTCCTGATTGATATTCATAAGGTGGGGAGAATATCATTCATTTCAAAGGGACCATATATGTACTAGTTGCACAATGGGATGAGGTTTTCAGGAATTTTCACACATCCCATTTGGGGATAGTTCCTGGGGGGAAAATGTATCATGACCCAAGACATCAGTTTTGGTGGTCAAGGATGCAAAAGGTAGTGGTAGATATCATTTCATGATTCCTTATATAGCATCGAGTGATGGTTGAGAACCAGAATCTAGTGGAATTAACTCAAACCCTTGAGGGGACATACTGGAAGTGGAATGGGAAATCGATGGACTTTGTGATGGGTTTACCACGTATGTCCAATGGACATGATACCCTCTAGCTGATCATTGAACGACTCACCATATCATCCTAGTTTATACCTATTCAAGAGTAGAGTTCAGTAGAGATCTTGGGACACCACTTTGCGCATGAGATAATTTAGGTTTATGGAGTTCGATCAACTATTATTTTAGATCATGATTCTTGTTTTACATCTTGGATTTTGAAAAAAAATTTGGAGGATATTTGACTTAGTTATTCTAAAGGAAAGTGTTTCAACCTGAGATGGATGGCCCAATGGAGTTGAACATTGAGGTTATAGAGGACATGATGCATGCATTCATGTAGGAATTCGATAGTAGTTTTGGATGATCTCCTACCACTAGGGGATTTTGTGTACCACAACATACCCCACTCCACCATTAGTATAGTACCATTTGAGGTATAGTACTATGGACCCTGTAGGTAACAACTTTTCTGGAATTACCCATGAATGTTCGTACTCATGGACCTAATGTTTGTCAAACCAACTATAAGGAATTTTTAGATCATACAGATATAGAAAAAGACTACACATATCCACTTGATGTAGTATGCTGACAGGAGATAGAGGCCATTGGAGTTTTGGTATGGGGACCATGTTTACCTTTAGGTCTCATCATGATAGGGATTTCATAGATTTTAACAGGCTGATAAGTTATCTTTGATGTTCATCAGCCCTAGTAAGATACTATGTATAGATGGAAAGGTGGCCTACCACCTTTCTCTACCCCAGCTATTCCATCTGGTATACGATAACTTCCATGTGTCGTAGTTGGTGTGGTACGTGAATGACCCATCAACATCATCTAAGGGGGAAATATGGACATCAATGATGGAGATACTTTCTCTATGTACCTAGTGGAGATCAATAATCCAAAAAATATTATTCTTCGTTGGTGATAGATTCCACGGGTGCAGGTATGGTGGAAAATGGTAATATATAGGATAACACATGGGAGATGGAGCCTCAAATTTGTCCATAGTACCCACATGTTTTTATGTAGTATTGTTTTTTGCATTTCAAGGATTTAAATCCATAAGGTGGCGAGAATGTAACTTCCAATATTTTTTAATGTACTATTTTTAAATATTATATTGAATTATTTTGAGACAAGGGGACGAGACAACGTGAGATTACGAGGCTTGGTGTTCCAATAACAATTTTCTGAAAAATAATCAACATTAAATAGTACAGGTGATAAACATTCATAATAAAATGTAATAATACATAAACGGGTGCACGAATCAGATCTATTAGAGCACCATTGTGTTCAGAGCAATGAGTTTACCTTTGGAGAGGACAAACATCAACCGGTGTGGGTCGGATGTGAATTACTGTTTTTAGACGTATAGGGAATAAAGATATTTTAATAAAAATATTTCTTGTATTCAATGAAATTGTTTTTTTATTTTTATTTTAATATGTGATCTTGGGATAGGCTCATAACCTTGGAATTCCCTGGAGGCTCTAGGTAGAAGAAGATGGAGTATTTTCTTAGTGAATAACGATGACGATATTGTGGTTTAGAGATCAAAAGACATTGCTTTTGACGGATTTTTCCAACGTAAGTGATGCGAGGATCAATCCACTTTAGCGAACGACCCAACACCTTGTTACAGTGTGTTATTTGGAATTAATTTCCATATTTCAAAATTATAGACAAATGCGGACCAACCAATGAATAGGTTGATCCCTGGTTCATTGTTCATGGTGGATGGGCCTATATTGTAGGATTATTGTCAGGGATTGTTTATGGAGATTTTCTTTTTATTTCATGATCATTGTTACAGAAAAGATTAAGGCTAGAATGATCAATGGTCAAGGTTCATTGATTGAGTTTTTCATTATTCCTTTCTACCCTAACATTCTTTCTGATATTTTCATTCTTTGAGTTTTATGAAAAAATGATCATTGCACCTTCGATTCCTAGCACAACGATCTAGAATCGATGATCCACCCTTATGACAACGCGGTGGAGGTGCGATGATGAAGGAATGATGTGGTCTGGCCAGAAAAGTGGTTTAAAGAAGTACTGGTGGTGGCCATGGTGGTGGATCTGATCGGTCCAGGCGAACAAAAACACAATTCTTGGTTGTCGTTCTATTGTGACAGTGAGGCAGATGGTCTGCAACTGGTGGGGTGGCCGAAAAAGGATAACCATAGCATGGTATGGGCCGTGTGGTATCTCATAACTGTAGTGAGGCTGTAGGTAGGAAATGATTGAGAGGAACACGTGAACTTGAAAGTTCGACCATGTGGATTAAAATGTGGTAACACATTGACCAAAGGGGTAGGCAGCCAAGGTGGACCACATGTAGTAGATGTGTCGAACCACATGCATGTGGGCCAGACCAGGGGAACCGGGCCGTTCTAGGTGGTCAAGAGGGCCTAGTGAGCCAGAACGGGCCCAACGGGATGAGCCAGACTGGTCCAAATTGTAACACCCCAAGCTTCTATGGTACGTTTCTCTTTGAATAATGCGATAGCGTGTGTTGTACGCAACATTGAGTTCTAACACACCACAACCAATCAAACTAGCAGTTATGAATAGTAATACCTACTTTTTAAAATTTTATAAATTTTATCTCTCAAAATGGACTTCACTTTTGGATTCGGAGTATCGAATTTATCCTAAGGTGAAATTTTTGTACTTTTCGGATAACTTTAATATTTTGATGAATAGTGAAAATTACTAAATTTTAATTAAAAACAACTTTTTTAATCAAAATAATTAATAGTAATAAATTATGAATTTTAGTGGTTTTAAAGTATATTTAGAATATATTTTTACCATTTAATAAAATGTTGGTCATTGGACATAATTTCACAATTAAACCGAACATAAACAAGTATCAATCTTTTGATAGTTATTATATCATAAAAACACGTTTTTTGTTTTGACAGCGGGAATTAATTTTAAATTAATTTCTACCACTTCTGTGTTTTGAATTTGAAAAAATGGATTCTATATTTATAATTATTATTTTCAAATTGTGTAAATAGGTAACTTTTATTTTTAGACATTTTGAATAATTACGTCGGTAAATATTTTATTTACCATGGTTAAAGGGTAAATCCGGTAAATAAGGGTTAACAAATAATATTATAATAATAAAAAATTACCCTAAAACGTGTCCTAATCTTATTGGTTGATACATGTCCAACCATGGGCATCTTTTGGTCGATTTTGGGACCCCATGGTTCCACATGTAAGTGATAGGGACACTTTATTTTAATTAAGTTAAAATGAATACAAAAATGACACAAGCATATATCTTTTAGAAAAACAATTTTTAAATAGGGTTATATATGTTGGATTTTCAACTATAAATATTAATTAGAAAGATAAAACGATTTCCTAAATAATGGTATTTTATTTATAATTTTCAGACTTTTATTTAATTTAATTTATTTATGACACAATGGTGATGTAGTAATTACCATAATAGTGAAAAATTAAAATGATTGATATTGTAGATACCCAAATAAATATAATTTGATACTTTTTATGAATTAAAAAAATTTTATAGATTAATATGACATGTTATGAATTATTTAATTAACTTTTTTTTGAAGTAATCGTTCTGTTATGATTTTTACAAAAATCAATTATTGAATAGTGTCAAAATTTACATAAAAGAGTTAAAAAAAAGATTATATTATTAATTGATATTAAATTCCTAAAAATCTAAGGTTCGACCAAGATACTTATCTCATGATAGGTGTATCATTAATGGACCACTTGGGGGTCTCTTGGATGTATATAGTATGTTTATTAACCATATAATATAAAAATACAAATAGACATTGTAAAAGTAAAACTAATTAACTAAGAGTTAATACTTAATGATAAGGTTAATATAGTAACTCAAACCTGCCTAAATTCTATTGGTTGAGTGGCTTTCGACCCATCCCCACCTTAATCTTTAAAAAATTCACTTTGGAGCCATTATAAACCGAATATGAATTTATTATAAAATAATATTTCTAGCTTTTCCAAAGGTGCCCCTCACCCCTCTTATAAAAGAGAACTCCCCCTTCTCTTTAATTCACACATTCAAAGCATTTTGGTTCGGCCAAACTCTGCCCATATAATCTTTAAACTTCCCTCACTTCATCCTAGAGGCCTTCCTTTAGTTAGAAATCCAACCTAAGATCCCTTTTGATCAAATCAAAAGGAAGAACCCGAAGAAGAGGTAATGATTTCACCACCCTTTTCCAAGTTCCATTCTTCTTCCACTTCTTCTTCCTTTGTTATTACCATTCTAAAATAATAGCTCTAGTATCTTATATATACTGTGATGTTATTATAAATATGGTACAACAATATTCAGTATTATATCCATCCTTTGAATAACATGTCACCATACGTGCGTACGTATGGCTTACCGTCTCCACGTCGTGGTGTAATTGTTATTCAATAAATTATTATTTGGATGGGTATAATAATGATTTATAATTCATGTAAATAATAAATATAACATGATAATGATTCTGTATATATGATATACCATCCAATTATATATTATTTTAATATCAAAAGAATGATATTGTCGCTCGTGCGTACGTACGGACTACCGTCTCCACGAACGCGATGAGATTCATTCTCCATCGTATCCATTCAAGTATAATTATCATTTGATGATTTAAAAATAATGTTTAAGGACTTGATATCATTCTGGATATGAATAATATACAACCTATCCATTACAAACATGGCTTACGTAACAAAACATATAAAATAAAACGACTAAGTTAACACCCGAAACAACGATAATACTAAGATATTATTAACAAATCAATGATAAAAGATCATATATGATATCATATTAATGTATATGATTCTTGTATAATTTAATAACAATTATTTCACCATTATAAAGGAGGTTAACCTACCCCAACCAAGGAAAAGTACAAGGTAAGTGTTATTTCACAATCTCTTCATTATCTGAGGTTGTTTATACGTAATAATCTACTGGGATATATTTATCTTCCACATTCATGTTTCTTAAAAATGTATTTCAAATCATTTTTACTATTTACAAGAATATGGGTTAAAGTCATTTATACACTTGATTGAATTTTTATAAGAGGTTTATAAAGTAATATTTCCTTCGTTTTCTAAACAATGTCCTTTTTAACCTTTTCAACAGAATTAAGGTAAGAATGTTTTTTTAACTTATACGGCGGGTGCAGCTATTTTCTGCCGTTATAAAATTGTCGAAGATTCCCTTACAAGCTTATAAGAATATTTTCAAAGAAAATGATTCATTTTATATATATATGACTCTTAAATGATTTAAAAAATAGAAAGATATATTTCTCTAAAAAGAGTTTTGATTTCATCTATGTCAACATCCTTTGATGGATTTTACGCTTATTTGAAGTTGATTTATTATGATACAAAAATTCTGTATTGTATTGAAGGTTTTGTGATATGTTTGACTGTGGATGTGTTATTTTTATACCATTCATAGTTTATGGATGAAGTATTTACATTTCGTATGCTAGTTTTAATACGAATGTTTATGTTATGTTTAAACCTTTTCATATGGGAATGCATTGGACTTAATATGTGATGGGTGGAGCCCGCTATAGCTCCTCGATGCATCGGTAGGTCTCATGAGACAAACTAGTGTCTTGGCACAAGGAATTGGAAAAATCTTATTTGTAGTCTTGGCACAAGGCCTTGGCTATATGGTTATGATAGTCTGGCATTATGCATTCCATCATTATGAAAGTGGTTATTGATATTGCATGTGATTATTCGATTAGTAGAATATCCATGTGAATATGTAAATGACATTATTTCATTTTATTTTTGCCATACTATGTTCAAGTTCAAGTTTAAAAGGCTTTTGTTTTAGTTATACACTGCCTTAAATGTTTATTCTTATTTATGAAAGTTTCCGCTATATTGTTATCCTTACTGGACATTTGAGCTCACCCCTTTTCTGTGTTTTATTTTTCCCAAGATGTGAAGAAGTAAATTATGAATGACCTGTGGGGATATTATAAGGGGATAATTGTGTGGACTATGGAGACAATATGTTGTTGTAGTAGTTTTTCACTTTATGATGTAATGTAAAACTTTATGAATATATCTAGTGTTTCCAAGGCTACTAAACCAATCGGTCTTTCGAGATTTGATTTTTCTTGTGATCATGCCAATGTTATGTAATAATGCACCGACTCTGGGTAACTGGTGTCGGGGCGTTACACCAATAGGTTTGAATTGGTCATGATAGCTTTCAGGTTGGGCTAGGTCTAGTGGGTTGAATCATACCCGGACCGGACCTAGGTCGATTGTTTTACTAAAATGATCATAACATTAAAACAGATCGTCCATTTGATGATCTATCTGTATCATTGGGACCCCATCGATGATATAGTTCATTTATTAATAATGGTCTATCTTAGCTTTGACATATCCCTAGACACACTTAATATTTACACAGGAAGTACCAAGGGTCATGGGGTACAACGGGTGTGGCCACTACTCATTGTGCACCCCCTTTTCTACATGGGAAGATTCTCTCATCCAACATATCTTAGAAGAGTCTAACTAAGGTATGTTACCATTTATCACTTCCTTAAAGGTTATTTGGTATCGTTTTGTACTCATAACAGTATGATACCTTTTTCATAACTTCCAGGATAGAATTTCTAGAATCCCCCAAGAGGCCCAGTGTGGGATCCTCTATTCATCTTTATTCCCTAGGTAGAGTCTTCAGTATTAACATGCCCAACTTCACTAGGAGAAAATTATCTAATTATTATGTTAATCTATATAGAGTTGTTAGAATCAACCCATGGACCTGGTAGTGATCCTCTTATCTGTATCGTGTTCTCTTCAGATCTATCAGTGTATCTCTCTCATTAAGGCTTCAGATGAATGATACTTCTTGGATGGAAGTCATCAATGCTGTCAAACTCAGAACTGCATACTCCCAAATGAGTGACTTGTAGAATCTTCATGTTGAATTCCTAGTGGAGGTATGTGATAGTTGTGACATAACCTAGATAGTGTGTTATGGCTTGATTATATATGGATATTCTTTTAATATGTTGTAGTAATATACTTGTGTGGAGCATCCTGTACTTTTACATCGTTTTTCTCTTTTCTGTTCCAAGGTGTTCTACTGAGTATTATTATACTCAACCCTGTATGGGCTTTAACTTCACATGTCATGTCTTGTGCAGGCGATCGACCTTTTGATAGAGTCCATGGTGGACTAGGAAAAGATGGAGACTTGTGAGATTAGACAGACCTTGGTGCTTCTTACAGCTTTAGACAGTATCCCTAGTACCTTTCCCTTTGGTTGGATTAGGTTCGGTTTTCTTGCCTATGTGTTTCAATAAATTGATTACAAACATTATTTTTGGTGGGCTTGTATTCAAGTCTTATTTACTTTCTATAAATTTAACTATTCTACTCTGGTTGTGGGTTATAATGGTATGCATTCATTTGGTTCTATGTTGTTTTTACTTTTTAGCATAGTGGGATTGGAAATGTGTTCACGTGTATAAGAACTAATTTAATGCCTCCTATGTCAGTGATATACCTACTCAATGCTATCCACTAGCCCCTAACCAATTGAAGGAGATCTTGTGGAGTCATCACACATGCCCACATGGACATTTCGTGATACAAGAGGAAACTTGGACTAATATAGAGTAATTACATTTATCAGATACTAAATATATTTATTTTCTAACAATCCAAGAATGGATTATTTCTAGTGTAACATGGTATAATTCATTATAAGAAGATATGTACTCAAACACAACAAGAGACAAAGAAAATATGTCGGATCTCAGATACTTCAGTGGTAGGATCAATCATTTATTCCATGTTATATAATAGACTTGATGTTTCAAATTCATTAATTATTTTATTATAATTTCATGTTAATCCTAGAGAATATCATTGGTCTAATTAAGTGCATCCTTGTGTATCTACAAAGATCTATGGACATGTTCCTGTTATATAGAGGATATGAGGAGCTTGTCATCACGGGTAATACTAATGATATTTTTCATTCATATATGAATGATCTAATGTCATGGTGAGGATATTTTTTATATTCTAATGGATGAGATATGAGATTGAAGAGTTCAATGTATCCAATTATCATTGATTCTATAGTGGATTCCAGGTGTTTAATAGATTATGATATATACAATGAATCCATTAGGATACGAATCATTGTACATGGTCTTGATGTGGTACCTATAATTTAATACCCTATCACATTTTTTTGAAATAATAATGTAGTGGAGATACAAGAAAAATTGATAGGTTCATATCTATAATAAATTCATATACTCTAGAAATATCAAAAATCGATGCTTTTTTCATAGTGGGTTGATGTTGAAAAAAGAGTGGTTCTCATAGAAGAAAAATTTGAGGACCCCTCGACTAAAGGCTTATCTCAGTAGTATCATGTGTATCATTTGAGATCTAGTGGAATGAAGGTTGTTAGTAATCACCTCTAGTGAAGTCTGGAGTCTTTTGGAGTTGGTTCCACAGAACCAACTTATGCATAATATATAATAACACATACTTATTGTTTGTAATGTTAATAAACTCTTTATCAACATCATGATAGATCTTATATGTAACACACTGTGTGATGGTGTGCCCATAGTATTTGTCACACTGAAATTTCATAGCAGTTCCCTACAGGGATGAGATCCCAAAAGTGACATGATAGTTTACATAAATATATGTTACTTATCAGGATGAAATAATTAGAGTGATAAAAATTATTAAGGTAATTGGGGGTGTATTATCATATTACATTGATGCACCTTCTCATGGTTTATTACCATGATAAAATAATGTGTAGGATATTATGAAAAATAGTACCACCTGTAAAAAAAAATCCAAATTTATATGTTCCATTGGATATTATTATGTACATACATCTTAATTAATCGTTAGACTTTAATATTATCACTCATTTTTATTTTAAGTCATGTAGTTTGATGTATTGATGAAAACCACGATTAAATATGTTCATGGTAATGTAAGATACATAGAGTGTGTCATGAGTAATATTTCATTAATGAATAATACAATGAAGTATTTTTACCTTCTATTCATTAAAATATGTTGATTCTCATGCCCTTTTATAGTAACTATATTTCAAAAATAAATTCATTTCCTTGGCTTTCTATAGAAATCTTCAATTTGTTTTGAAATTAAAAGAAAGAGACATCGAGTGCATACATTGATGGAACTATCATGAAAAAAACATAATAAGAGATATCATGATAAAAAGATTATATTAAACTCTCAGTGTCTACACATGGTATTATGTTGTTACAACATTATATTCTCCCTATATAGGTTCATAAAGGGATTTGATAAATTTAAACCATGGGGTTTAGGGTTCTTAAGCTATTCCATAACTAAGAGGCATATAAGGTCATAAGGTAAGTGTATCTAGTATCTTAGTTAAATCATATATTATTATTTAATATTTAGCATGTTGAATAAATATTATTTTAACACATGTTTTAATAATTATTAATGTTTTATTGATCTCATTTATTCCTTCATTAGTGATTCAATAACATTTTTTGTGAGTAGAATATTTAATAAATATTTATTTTCTATTTAGTGAATATAAAATATTTTAATTAATTAGATAATTATGAAATAATATTTATTTATTAAATAAACAATCATTATTTGTGGCATGATTAATATTATAGTGTAATAGAGGACCAAATATTATGGTTCAAGGAGAAATAATATATATTGAATATTATTTGAATAAATAACATTTTACTTAATTTATGATTTTAAAATAATTTAAGAAATAATAAAAATTATTATTATTATAGATTTGGGGTTATGTAGGGATTACAATAATAATTTAGAGAACATGTTCAATTATTATTTTCTATCCCTAGATATATATACACCCAATTATATTATTTTATTAATAGAGACATTTTTTTTGAACACAATGAAATCTTGAGAGAATCCTCTCAAAGCCCTAGAGATCTCTTTCTTCGAGAACTATATTCATTAAAGAGAGTGATTCTCATCCATGACCACTCTCATGTGAAGAGATATCAACGAGAAACCATTCTCTAATATGTTCTTGAGGTGATTAAAGGAGAATGACTAAAACATTAGGATCTATAGTGATATCGACTATATGTTCACATGGTGATGTTAGGGGTTTCATGAAACATGTGTGGATGACTACTAGAGGGAATAATTCCTTGATTATTACATCAAAATGATGATATGATGTTGAGATATTTTCATATCCTTAAATGATGAAAACATTTCTCACAATGTAAATAATTAAGTTCTTATATTAATTTTAAAAAATATGTAATGATCCATCATTTTGGTTTCAGTGTTTATCAATTTTGTATATAATAAGATTTAATTACCATGATCATGATGTTTTTCATCATGTAAATCTCATATTAATAATCAATCAAGAAAAATTACAAGGTGGGAATTCCCCATCTGAAACTTCCACTGCACCTAAAACCTTAATATTGGAGTTCGTTTTTATCTTGATGGATGTTTTGTGAGTTCATTTAATGGAAAGAAAATTTTTCATGAGTCCTAAGGTTTTTATCAATAGAAGGAATATTCTGATCCTCTTGAAGTTACTGGATGATGCCCTTTTAATTTATTACACTGTGGAATGGATGGTCATTCCTGATGGGTTTTCACAAGGGAACCCGGGATATTTATTTCACATGGTTTCTCAAGAAACCTACATAAGTTCTTACATTTCATTTCTGCAAAGATTATTGTCACATAATTATCATGTCCAAAAATTTCTTTGATGTTGTTTGATGCTTCAAGAACAAATGGTTCTGATGACATGAATCTATAATGATGCTTCTTCACATAATTGAAGAGTTTATATAGTAATATAATATGAGTATAGTGACTGTATGAGTTACGATATCTTTAAATTCATCTTTAGCGGATTCATTAATTAATACTGGTACATCTCAATTGTTTATATGTAATCGTGTTGTGAATTTTTTAAATATTACTATGGAGATTTTTTTCATATATTATTACTATTACAATGACTCTTAGAATGAAGATAAATGACTTCAGTGTCCTTCTGGTGTTATCTATTAATAAAAAATTGATCATTCCTGGAGTTTTATGGTTCTCGACAAGAAAACATTTGACGTCATTTTTGATATGGATTTTCTGATTTATCATATGTCTTGAATGGACTGTTTTCTTCAACAATTCGTCTTTACTATGCCCAATAAGGAATGTCATTTTTTGGGAGATTGGGTCCTGAGATTTAGTATATTTGTATATCCTTTTCGAGAGTTGGGTAGGGTAATATCATTTTTATATTTTGACATAGAGAGGGAATATTATAATAATGATATCCCTCTAGTGTTCATTATGTTTCCCTTCTTGTTTTTTACTGATTTTTCAGAGCTACCATTTGTAAGATGGGTATATTTATCAATTCATTTAGTACATGGTACTCAGCCAGTGTCTATTAATTAAAACCATACAGGATCATTTGAACTGAAAAAGGTAAAAATTCAATTGTATGATATACTAAATAATGGATTTATATACCCCAGTGTGTCGCCGTTGGTGGAGCATGTTACCATTATGAATAATGTTGACAGAACACTTTGGATTTTTGTTTATAATCAAAAAATTAATCGAAGTATGGTGGTAAAAATGAATCTATTACCAATGATTAATAATCTATTTGACCAGATGAAAGGGTAGAAGTGGTAATTTGATATTGATCTATGTCCAGGTCATCACCATGTGAGAATAAGATAATTGGTCAATGAAAAGATATCCATCAAGAGTGGTAATGGACACTATGAATATCATGTTATTCCATTTGGTATTACCAATTAACCTATAGTTTATATACATTTAATGAAAATTATATTTCAGTAGTACCTTAACTCATTCATGGGGTATTTTTGGATGAAATCCAAGTTTACATTCCGACAATGAATGTTATTTGATAGTTGTTTTGTAAACATGAGAAATAAAAAACATTACATGAACCATTTTGTATTTAATTTCTAGAGTATGGAAGTTATGTTCTCTAAAAACATAGTATCGAAACATGATATTTCAGTTGATCCCACGATGGTGAAATTTCTTATAACCATGTAGAAAATGAAAAATTATTTATATATTTAGATCATCATGGATTTGGAATGATATTACTACTGATTTATTAGAGATTTCTCTAATTTGGATTCTCTAAATACCACTCTCACATGAAATTGAGGGCTGTTTTATTGGTATTTAAACTTCATTGTTTGTATGTTGATCTAAAACTACATTTGACATCAATGTAAGTGTTCACTCTTCCAAATTCTGGTAAGGACTATGTGATATTCTATGATGCATCAAGATTGTGTTTGGGTAGAGTTCGGATGTAGGCTGTCCACGTGGTAGCATATGGTTCTACATAGCTTAATCGATATGAGTACAATTATCCAAACCATGATATTGAACTCGTAGTAGTGATTTATTCTCTTAAGAGTTATCATTATTAACATTTAATATATTGGTTTTCTATTTATTTAGAAAATTTAATTCAATTTCCTTATCCTTTACACATATTATTAAAGGATTTTAATTTTAAATAACCTTTAAATACATACCAAGGATCATAAAGTCAAGTTTCATTGGAATATTAGGTACATAAAACTCAAGGCATTGAACCAGTATAAAAAATATATATTTAATATTGATAATGAGATCATATCATCCATTGATCACTTAAAAATTCATAGGATAACCAAGGGAATAAATGAATAAGGTGATGAGCTAAAAATCCTAGTAAGGGAATTATGATATGAATAAAACATGCCACATGGGTTAGAAGGAATAAAATTATTACATAAAAAGGGCCTGAAACATAAATAAACATATTGAATAATAACAAATAGAATATGGTATAATGTAATCCTATAATCATAGGAATTTGGAAAAAGAATACAACATGACATAAGAATAATTCAAGGATAACTCCCAAGAAAATTGTACATGGAGGAGCGTGAGACAAGGATATCCACCAAAACCATTGCACATAGAGGATCATGAGTCAAGAATAAACACCAAGACCATTGCACATGGTGTATCATGAAACTAAAAATTACCCAATTTATTATATCTCTATCTCGTTGCACCTATAAAAAAATTCATGAATATGTGCATCACATGAGGAATCATAAATACGGAATCAAACCTAAGAAAAAGTATAACTCATGTAAAGAACTGGGTATCATAATCTAGTTAAAAGGAATAAATAAAGTAATAACATAATGGTTTCCATAATTGAATGGATTTAAAAAATACATGAACATACATAAAGTAAAGTATTCAAATATCATGATAGTTGATTTCAAACTATTATTAGAACTTGTAAAAATTGTGCTTAAGAAACCCTAGAAAGAAAATATTTTATTGTGGTTTATGGAAAATATTACTGATTATATAAAATGAAAAGGAATAATTGTATGCAGAAAACATGAAATGAACCAAGATTTAATTCACAATAAATTTAGTGATTTATGAAAAATAATGGTGTCAAAAAACTGATTATGTACTACACTTGAAAACTGGTCAGAAATCTAGATGTTCTATTTAATCGGGTTTTCTTATCATGAAGAATTGAGAATAAAAAATTATAAAACATGTATTTCGCCAAAAATAAAATAATAACTGAGCTATGTAAATTATTTTTTAACATACACAAATAATGATAATGGAGTAAATTATAATATATAAGAATTGAACATGGTTAAAGGGAGAGAAGGCATAACCTCAATAAAAAATGGGGGTTTAGAGAGAATCCATTAAATTTTGTTTGAAAGTTCCCTACACATGAACTCAATATCATGGATATTCAAATTAAATAGATTAATTAATTAATTAATATCCTTTTCTATATTTATTTTATTTAATATAATTTTAGAAAGTTCATTTATGGTCTTTTTGATGAGTTATAAGATAAAAGTTCATTGTTTGGGAGTGTTCATTTACATGGTTTTCATGAACATTCACATGTATATATGAATGGAAAATAATGAATAATGAAAATAGTTCACCAAAATTGAAATTATATGATGTCAATGAACATCCATAAGATTATTTGTTCTTAGAAATATCTTTTTTGATCATTATTTGCAGACGATTTAATTGATAAAATGATAATGATAACCATTTAGTTTGTTTTGGTGTTTTTTCGATCCGCACGAAATGGTTTTAATTTATAAAATAATATTATATATATACAAGATCCATGACATTGAATAATATTTATAAAATATATAATAATATGGTATATACAAAAAAATATTTTAATGGCCAGCCTTGAATGTAGTAATGGAAATTGAAAACTCATCATCCTTAAATACAATAAATCAACACATCAAAGATGATGTATTCATATTCAGAAAAAAAGGAGAGGGGAAGATAATTATTGAAGGTTTGTTCCGTTAAAAAAATAACATTAAAGTTTATTAAATAAAATTTATTTATAATTTCAATTGGATAATGGGAGGTTAGTAGATGAAAAAAATGAAAAGATGTTGAAAATAAATTAAAAGAAAAAGAAAGAGGTTTTTACCTATTGAATTCTTCTCATTGAGAAAGTCTATAAGGAACATTACTTTGGTCTTTTATTGAGACCAAAATATAATGGATGTAGGGTAGAGAATGGGAAGATTGTTGGGCATAATTTCATCAATCTTAAAGGCTTAAGAGGTATGGTTTAAAGATTTCGTGAATGGGGATTTTTATAGTGGAGAAGAGGGGTGTTTTTTAATTATTTTATTCATTATTTAATTATTTTGGATAAAAAATATCAATATTATTTATTTTTGACTACATATTCTAAATAGTGAATGTAATTTTTAACAAATAGAGCTTACATGATCCATACATCACACATGATTAGATAATTAATATATTTAGCTTATACCATAAATTACCGTAATTTACATTTCAACAAAAATTAATAATTATTATAAAAAATTAAAAAATTTAATGATAAACAATTTTTGATGTGTAAAATTCAAAACATAACTCCTTTTTATGAAAATAATATTCTAAATATGATAAATTTTATTTTTAATTAAAATTATCATTTATTTAAAAAGTACCAATTTTAAATTTATAAATAGTTTTATAACACTTTAAAAACATATTTAAGGTATCATAAAATTATATAATAACCATAATACAAAAAAATATTAATTTATGAATCCATTTTATTAAGATTAAGTTTCTTTTAAATCATAATATTAATTATAAAATTATGAATAATGATTTATGTGTTTAAAAAATACCAACACTTAATTTATAATTTTCAAATAATTTATTTTCTTATAATATTATATAATTATATCATATTTTAATTTATATATTCCCATTTTTTTAAGTTCAAAGGTGATGATACTATTCTATTTTCTGGAATACTATTCATAAATGTTATATTACTATTCCAAATGTCACTTTACTCATCTGTTGGTTTATGATTCTTAATTTCTAAAAATACGTCTTCATTTAATCATTAATCATTTGTAATGTTTATATTGTGTTGTTTATGTTAATATTATTGATTTATACTATGTGACATAATTATAAGAATTGATTATTCATTTTATAATTCTATGTCATTACATTATTCCCCATTAAAAAACTCCACACTCGAAATTTTATTTTACAATATAGGTAAGAAAGAGGAGAGGGTACTTATCCTTCATTACTTCTTCTTATTCCCATGATTTCACTTAATACTTATGGTTCCACCATAGTAAATTTACCAAGTGAGATATATTTTTATGTAGAACATTATTTCTACATTCTAGTATCTTCACTATCTTCTCCACATAAAAAAATAATTTTCCAACTTTAAAACCTCTTTATTCAGTACTTGTGAGGTATCCAATAGGTACTTCCTCAAGAGGGATACGTGTAATACATCTTGTACATGAGGCATGGTACTTGTAATTTCTAGTCGATAGGAAAAAACTCTAACATGATCAAGGATATCGAAGTGGATGATTTACCTAATACACAACATTCATTTCATAAAAAATATCATGATTCTCTTCTAGGGTGATATCTAGATGAATACTATGTCTGCATCCTTAATCATAAGGTCCATTCGAAGATTGTATTAATTGATCTTCCATCGAATTAGGTCTTCCGTGATGTGAAATTTAAGGTTTTTAACCTTTCCACTATTTCTTCAACCATTTCAGGTCTTAGAATCTTACATTCACTGACTTCATCCCAGCATGCTGGTGTTCAATGAAATTTCCACGAAAGGTCATCATCAAGAGCCATTTTGATTCTCTATTGGAAAGTGTTGTTGTAAGGTGACTCGTCTAGAGGAATATATTTTTTTCATATTCTTTTAAAGCCCATAGAACATTCTCCCAACATCACTTCCATTGTATTAATATTCATATCATATTTCACATTGTTTTGAGGATGATAATACATATTAAAGTTCAACATTGTGTTTAGTTCATATTGGAAACATTTCTATAACATGAATGGGAATATCATATCTCAATCAGATACAATGGGTATCGGTACACCATACTAACTCACCACTGCTGTAATGTATTTCCATTAATGTTGTTCAAGTGAGAAGTGCTCTCAAATTGTGAAAATGTGACATATAATTGTAAGATGATCCATAATAACACATATAGAATTGTTTTCTTTGTATATCTTTGGAAGGCATACATATAACAACCCTGATCATTATTACACAATTAAACATGATTTATTACATAAAATCTTCACTTGATACAACAAGGAATATCTAGGGGTATAGTGTCTCTAGATCATAAGAACATTAAATAACAAATTAGGACATAAAAACACAACATCTTTATTGAAAACTTCCATTAGATGACCACTACATTCCTTCGTACTTAGCATTTCATGGGATAACCTGAGGGCATTCATTAGAAAAGGGTGAGATCAAAATATTAGTAAGGGTTTAAAAATGACATCACATGAAGAATACAAAACATGTTATAATATAGGCATATCATAGGAGCACAAGATAATCCTGAAAATAAATTCATGATAGAGCATGATTATCATAACATTGAAATGTGGAAACAACACATAACATAGTATTAGATTGATCCAAGGCTCATTGCACATGGATCATGAGTAAAACCTCATTGAACTTGAAATATACTAAGTAAACACTCATTTAACTTAATGTATCATGATAACAATCTTTACCTGATTCATTGGAGCGCAATTAGGGTGCACCCTTCTTAATTATTTCATTTCATGCATAAGGGTGTCACATGGATCACACAACATGAAATCATTAAACATCTTCATTTATTAAAAGATAAATTAATTTGGAATACATACATGGAACTATATAATAAATAAGTAAATGTTCATAAAGGTGAATACCCTTGATAGAGATATGGGTATGGTATTCACTACATGATGACCATGGCATGGAAAACCGCAGTGCAATTTCAGAAGCATAACAGTGTGACATAAGAATTATTAAAAATGGTTGATGAGAGAGAAAGGGGTGTATCGTCATATTTACATGAAATGGAATGTAAGGGGGTCATATAGATACATTTCCCAACATAATTAATGAAATTTTCGATTTATAATATAAAAGAATTGCTTGAATGTAAATTAAAAGAGAGAAATTCCTTACGGAATTTTGGCATGGATATAGGCTTACATAGAAGGCATTAATGAGAGATAAAGGGGTATCTCCTAATTAAAACATAAAGAGGTAAGTATGGGGTGGTGAAAACCCATACTCCAAAATTCAAAATTGAAAATAAAAGGGTATAAAAATATTAATAAACATAGATAAATTGTGAAAGGAAGGAATCCCATACTTAGAAGTGTGATCCCAAGGGCTTGGGATAGGAATGAGAGAGGCTTCTTGAGATATTGGGATGTCTTGGGAGGATTTTAGAGAGATTAGGTTAGAGGTTGGACTTATTTTAAATACATTTAGTCAAGAGGAAGTGGGAGCTTCAGTGGGTATATATAGGAAAGGAAAGGGAATTCTTTATTATTTAGGTTTTGGTCATAGCACATTAAAATAATCATAACCACAAACCATCCCATGTTTTTAGCCATGGAATTTTTTCAAAGGGAAGTGAAAAACATTATTTTATAATTCCAATGACTGAACATCTTAAAATATTAGGCATTTATATGTGGAGGTGAGTGACACTCTCAATGAAATCAATTTAAAATGTTAAAATGTTTTATATGTTTGGAGGTTCTACTAAGGCACTATAAAATTTATTAATAAAATATAAAATAAAATTATTTTAAAGATAAAATATTTATTGGCCTAAGATATCATTTATTGTATTTTGTGACATCACTATTGGGACATTATGATGTCATAGAAACATTTTATATTTAGGAGGTAGTAAAATTTTAAACAAAAATTCGATTATCTTAGAAAATTATGAAAATTGAATGTTGGAAAATTTCGACGTCTTGATTCCAAAAATAATATTAGTTTTATATAAATAATTTTCTAAATATGTTAATTTTTACATTTCAAATAAAAACTGACATTTATAGAAAATTCATGGGTTTTTAGAAAAACCGCTTGAAACTTTTATAAAAATTACAATTTTATTCCAAAAAATTATATGATCATTTATATTTAATGAAAACTAATAAAGTAATAAGAATTTATTAAAATATTATTTAATTAAAAATTACATCAATTCATTAAAATATATTTCTTAATTGAATATTAACTAAAATATAATATATATCCTTTAAATACAATCTAAAAAGTAACAATAATAAAATGAATGTATATTCTTTATACAAAAATAATGTACATACTCATAGTTCTAGGGTCTTGTTAGATAACCCCATAAAAAAACTGCATAAGACCAAAGGGTAAGGTGTGCGATGATGACAGACTCTTGGTGTGGCTTGGATAACATTGCTCAGGTGGTAATCTATATTATCTTCCACTTATCCTGTAGGAACTTCTGTTCGAGTTTAATGTGTTGAATCTCGGCTTGAGATTGGTCAAGGGTAAAGACTAAGGATACCACCTCCATTCCGATCTCTGAAAAATGGGATTCGTATTGAGCAATTCTACTAGTTGAATCCATTGTATCATTTTTTCTAAACAAATTATATTTGATAAATCCTTATATTTTTACTAATCATGTGATCACTATTCAAAGACTATATTTTAATTGGTCATAATTATTAACGGTGTGTTAAAATAAATGAACATAAAAACAAGAAATTTCATATGTTTTATTTAACCATTTTACATAATAATGCTTTTAATCAGATCAAGTGGAGTTTTCATCAAAAACTGTTTGGGTCATTACAATCTTCCCCCATTAAGAAATTTCACCCTCGAAATTTTTCTTCCACACTAAAATAGATGTGGGTAACTCTACTTCATCACTTCCACTGATTCCCATGTTGCTTCTTCAAACACGTTTTTTCTAAAAAACACTTTCACGAGGGGATTGAATTATTTCATAGAAAATTTTCCCTACCATCTAAGATATTCACCGACTTCTCTTCATAAGAGAAGACATTCTCCAGTGGTAGCACTTCTAGATTGAGTACATTCGATGGGTCAGGTATGTACTTCCTCAAGAGTGATTCAGGGAATACATCATGTACTAGATATAGGTTCGGTGAGAGTGATAGTCGATAGGCCACTAATCCAATGTGATCAAGGATATCAAAGGGATGATATAACTTTGACTAAGCTTTCCCTTCTTCCAAAATCTCATAACTCTCCTCCACAGTGATATGCAGAGGAAAACCGTGTCTCCATCATCAAACTATAGGTCTCATTGGTGACTATCAACATAGCTCTTTTGTCGACTCTATTCAACATTAATTTTCAACTGGATGGTCTTAACCTTCTCCACCATTTCATTGACCATTTCTAGACCTAGCAGTTTTAGTTCCCTAACTTCATCCCAACATGCATGTGTTCTACACCACTTCCCAAAATGGTCTTTATAAGGAGCCATTTGGATTCATGAGTGGAAACTATTGTTTTAAGAGAACTCAAATATGAGAAGATGTTGATCCCATCCTTATTTGAAGACTATTGATAAATCTCTCAACATGTACTCAAATTTTTTGATTGTCCGCTCAGATTTGTAATCATTTTGAGGATGATAAGCCGTATAGAAGTTCAACTCAGTATTCAAAGCATGTTGAAGACTCTTCGAAAACATAGAGGTGAATCTTGGATCTCAATCAGATACAGTAGATAATGGTACTCCATGCAGTCTTAACCAATCTGTGATATATAGTTGTTCCAGTTGGTATAATGAGAAATCCTCCCGAATTTCAATGAATAGTACAGTCTTTGTAAGACGATCCACAAAAACCCTGATAACATTGTTTCCATTCGATATCTTCAGAAGTCCAGTGAAAATGTCCATGGTGATGTTCTTATATTTCTTTGCTTGTATGGGTAAAGGTTACATCATCCCATTTAACTTTTTCCTCTCAGCCTTCACTTGTTTAAATACCACACACTTTGATGTATACTCATAAATTTTCTTATTCCTATTATCCCACCAATATTCCTCTAAAATATCTTGATACATCATTGTGTTTTTTTGGGTGAATGGAGAAATTAGAACAATTTGTATCATCCAAAAGTTCATTCTTTAACTCTATATTTTAGGGAACAAGTAGTCTTGCCCCAATTCTTACATTTCCTTCTTCATTGACATTGATCTCTAAGGAGTTCCCTTTTCTGATAGTTTCCACCTTCTTCTGAATTACCACATCATCCTTTTGAGTATCCTTTAACCATTCCAAAATAGAAAGTTGAGAAATAATTTTTGAAAGGATTGATTATGTTACTTTATTTATGATTACCATGTTCATCTTCATCAAATATAAGAAGAGTTGATCCTTTTCAATTCAAATCAATGATATAATTGATAGGTCTTTTTTACTTATAGAATCCACCACCTTGTTCACTTTCCGAGGGTGGTAACAGATTGTTTATTCATAATCTTTGATCATATCTAACCATCATCATTGGAACATGTTCCACTATTTCTGTGTGAATATATACATGATGCTTTTGTGGTCAATATATATTTCACACATTTCACCAAAGAGGTAATTCCGTGAAATTATTAAAGGGATGATCACTGCATGCAACTCTAGACCATATGTTTAATAGTTTGGATCACAAACTTTCAATTTCCTTGAATCATAGGTAATGAATTTGTCATTCTGCATCAACACACAACCCAATCCATTCTTCTAAGAATCACTAAATACCACAAAAAGATATCCACTTGTGGGTAATGTGAGCATGGGCACACTGATAAACCTCTTTTCAACACCTTAAAGCTCAATTTGCATTCATCTCTCCAATAAAACTTGAATCCTTTTTGAGTTAGCATTGTAAGAGGGTTTGACAATAGTAAGAAATTTCTCACAAATCAGCAGTTATATCCATCTTACTCTAGGAAGCTACGGATATCTGTTCCCGATGATGGACTCAACCACCCCTCAATTGTAGTTGTCTTGGTGGGATCCATAGATATCCCATTTCTAGTGATGATATGACCCACGAATGAGACCTCATTCAATAATATCTCACATTTCTATAATTTTTATAGAGCTTCTCCTTCCTCGTGGTCTCTATTACAGTGCTTAGATGCTCCCCATTCTCCTCCCTGGATTTGAGTATATTAGAATATCATCTATAAACACTACCACAAATTTTTCTAGGAAATCTAAAAAGTCTCTATACATCAAGTCCAAGAAGTGTTTTGAAGTATTAGTGACTCTGAAAGGAATTACTATGAATTCATAGTGCCCATATCTTGTACGAAAACCAGTCGTGGAGATTTCCTTCATCTTCACATTTACTTGGTAATATTCCAATGACCAATAAACATTGGAGATGTATTGTGTTCCCTGTAGCTAATCAAACAATTCATTAATTCAAGGAAGAGGAAACATATTCTTTATCGTGTTTTTTTGATCTCATGATAATAAATGCAAAGGCGCATTGACGCATCCTTTTTCTTGATGAAGAGGACTGGTGCACCCCAAGGTGAAGCACATGGGTGTATAAACCCTTTATCTAGATTATTCTATAGTTGATTCTTTTGCTCCCCAAGATCTACAAATTCCATTCTACAAGGATTATTCAATATTAGCAATTTGGAATTCAATATATATTCTAGGAGAGAGACTAGGAAATTCCTCAGAAACACTTTAGATAATTCCCTCGCAATAGGCATATCTTCAAGGATGGTTGCTTCCTTGGACTCAATCATCTCAGCCAAATACACATGATAACAGGGAAGTAATATCCACTCATGAGATGATGGTTCTAAGGAAGATTCACCCTCTTCCTCGCATATGTATATAATCAGGGGTCGATTCACCATTTGAAGAGTGATTTACCTCTCCTGGAAATTTATGTTGGCTGTATATATAGAAAACCAATCCATGCTGATTATTGCATCAAATTCTACCAGAGGGATTATGATGAGGTTAACTGGGATGTTCGATCAACAAATTATGATAGGGGATGAGTTATATTCATGGGATTCAATGATTTCCCCAATTTATATACTCATCAAAATCATTACTTCCATGATTTGTAGTGGTTTTGGGATTGTTCTATTAAATTTTCAGGATATAAAATAATGCATAGAACCAAGTTCAAAAAGTATGTTCCCTATTCATGAATGAATAACTAGTGTACCTGTCACCACTTCATTGTGGGGGTTCACTTCGGCGGTAGTGATGGAAAAAGCCCACCCTTATAGCCTTGGAGTTTGTTGGTTGCCTCCGAAAAATCTTATCTTAGAGAACTAGTATGAAAAGTGATCTACTTATTTTCAGTTGTAGCAATAAACAACACGTTGAGGGTAAAATGGAGCTTTTTTATCCTCTGTCGTAGATGTGGGTTTTTCTTGTCAGTAGTTAATGTCTAGGTTCCCTTCCCCTCGATGCCATAAGCATTTACTCGTCCCCTTCAAGATATTTCTGGGGTGCTTCTTTATACACCTTTGGAATCTGGGGTATTGGATTTTCATAGCACACTAGGATTTATCCATCATACCCCCATAATTAAATTCCACATTACGCTTCTTATACCCGTGATACCGATGAGATTCACCGATCTCTATTTCAACTTTGAGGGAACGTCATGCAATTTTCTCATACCACTCGAAGTAATGGATCGCTAGGGATTTCTATAGGATAGATTTTATCCCACCAAATAAGTGGCCAACCTTGAATTAGGGGTGACAAAAAAGTTGTAGCCATATCATCAAGCCTTGTGAATTTTTCCTCATACGATCTAATAGATTTGTCTACATTGTTTCGTGATGATAAGAAAGTCCCTTTCCATCTTATGTTGGAAGGTGCACGAAAAATATTTGTCGAAAAACATATTATAGAAACCCTTCAAATCCAACACCTCGATATCCCCCTTAGGCTTCGTATTTTTTATCAATTTCCATTATTTATCAACTTCACCCTCCAAATGATAAGCATCTAGAAAAAACGTCTCTTTTTCAAAACATTTATGGATGGAGAATATTTTTCAATGGAGTTGATCCATTGTTCGGCAATTGAGAGATCAGATGATCCATTAATATTAGGAGGCCTATGTGTCATGAAGCTTTCGATTACGACTTACGACTTGATCTTTCTTGGGGGGGGGGGGGGGGGTTGAACGTTCCTCTTGACCCGTGTTTCTATTCAATGATTGAGATAACTAAGAGAGTATTGCAAAAATGTTCACGATTCCCACTCCCATTGGATTGGGCATCTCATTAGACTAGTCATCATGTTGATATTAGCATATGTTGTTACCATGAGTCCTCCTATTAAAATCAATTGGGTGGCATAAAATGAAATTTATGGGTAACACATAAAAGGAAATACAAAGACAAAAACATATGACTTATAAAATACTTTTATTTCCTTAACTTATGAATTAATAGGATTTAATATATGTTATCCATGATCTACATACCAAAATATATACTTAGCGGTATTTTTCTATTCCCTTAATAATGGTTCATACTAATCTTATGAATTTACTAAAGTATATACCCTAGTATTTTCATAAACAAGAGTACAGTAAGATCATTTTTCATGTACTAGGATACCCTAGGTCAAGACAAAAAAACTTTGTCTGAGGTTTCACTCCTAGGTATATTTGTGCCAGTGCTACCACTACCTGCTCATATCCAGACATAGATATATTGGCTTGATAAACCAAATACTCAATACCCACCAAAATATATGGATTTTTTATTATACTTGTTCTTATATCTAAGGCTTCACTAGGGTTTTCTAATCCTAATCTGAAAAATAACTAATCATATCCATTGATACCAAATATAACAACTCTACTCTTTATTACACACTTAAACATGATTTATTACAAAAACTCTCCACTTGATACAGTATAGAAGATAGAGAGGTATAGTGCATTTGGGGCATTGAAACATTACATAGCAACATAGTACATAAAAACGAGAAATATTTATTGAAAAATTCTTTTACATGACCACTACATTCATTCGTACATAGCATTGCATGGGATAACCTAAGGACATGCAAAAGAAAGGGTGAGAAATAAAGACCAGTATGGGAGTAAAAAATATATAACATCAAGAATAAAATAAATGTTTGGAAATAGGCATATCAATGATGGATAAGATAAAAATAAACATAAAGGCTTGATATAACATGATTATCATAACATAGAAATGTGGCAACAACACATAACATGATATTAGCATGAGTGAAGGCTCATTGAACATGTATCATGAGTAAACCCTCATTGAACATGAATTATAATGAGTAAACCCTAATTTCACTTTTTGTATCATGATACAAATCTTTACCCAATGCATTGGTGCACTATCTGGGCCCACCCTTCTTAATCATTTGATTTCATGTATAAGTGTGCCATAGGAATCATACAACATAAAATCATTCAACATTATAATTTATTCCATGATAATGGAATGTGGAAAAAATATATAAATTTCTATACTCAATAAGTTAATTTTAGTCATTGTTAATACCCTTGATAGAGAAATTGGCATGGTATTCACCACACAATGACCTAGTCTTGGAAAATCGTGGTGTAATTTCATCAGCTTAATGGCGTGAAATAAGAGTTGTTAAAAATGGTTGATGATAGATAAAGGGGTGTCTCATCATATATAAATTAAATGGAAAGTACTGGAGTCATATAAATACATGTCCCAACATATGTATTGGAATTTTTTATTTATAATATAAAATAATTTCTTGAATGTAAATAAAGAGGGAGAAATTCCTTACGGAATTTTGGCACGATAGCAGGTGTACATTGGAGAAATTAATGAGAGAGAAAGGGGCCTATCATCATTAATAAATTAATAAGGTAGTATGGGGGAGGTTATAAACCATACCCCAACATTTAAATTTGAAAATAAAATAGCATAAAAATATTTAAAAACTTGGATAAAATGAGAAAGGAAGGAATCCCTTACATGGAAGTGTGATCCTAAAGGCTTGGGAGGGGCTTGAGAGAAGATTCTTGGGAGCTTGAGGAATATTTGGAGGACTATAGACAGATGAGGGATGATTTTGGAAGAACTCCAAAGGCTTCTAGTGAAGAAGAAGTGCGAGCATTGGTGGGTTTATATTGGAAAGAAGATAGAATTCTTTATTATTTAGGTTTTGGGCACCACACATTAAACTAATCAAAACCACAAACTAGCACATGGTTTTTGACCATAAATTTTACAAAAGAAATGTGGAAAACATTATTTTATAATTAAAATGGCCATGTTTATTAAAATACTTTCCTTTTTATGTGGAGGTGAGTCACACTCTCAAGGAAATCAATTTAGAAAGTAAAGATGTTTTATAAGTCTTGCAAGGTCCACTAAGGCACCATAAAATTAATCAATAAAATATAAAATAAAATTATTTTAACTATAAAACATATATTGGCAAAATATATCATTTATAGTAATTTATTACATCTCTATTGGGAAATTAGGATTTCAAAAAACATATTAAATATTTAAATGGTATTTAATTTTTACCCAAAAATTTGTCTGTCTTAGAAAATTTTGAAAAATTCACTGTTGGATAATTTTGATGCCCTGACTCCAAAAATAATATTAATTTTATGTATATAATTTTTAAAATATGTTAATTTTTACTTTTAAAATAAAAACTGACATTTATTGAAAATACATGGGTTTTGATAGAAACAATTTTCAAACCATTACAAAAATTACTATTTTATTGCTAAAAATTATAGGATCATTCATATATAATAAAAAGTAATTTATTAATAATATTATATATAAACGTTATTTAATTAAAAAATTCATCAATTCTTCAATATATATTTCTTAATTGAATATTAACAAAAAAATACTATTTGTCATTTAAAGACTTCCTACAAAGTAATAATAATAAAATGAATGTATATTTGTTATTCCAAAATAATGTACATAGTCATTGTGATAGGTTATTGTTAATAACCCTTTAAAATACCCGCATAAGACCTAAGGGTAAGTTGTGCGATGGTGACATACTCTTGGGGTGGCTCAGATAACATTTCTCGGGTGGTAATCGCAATCAACTTCCACTTCTCCCGTAGGCAGATCTATTCGATCTTAATGTGTTGATGATCAGATTGGGCATAGTCAAGAGAGAAGTCCAATTATTCCAAAACCTTTCCAAGTTTCACAAAATGGGCTTCGTATGGATCAATTCTACTAGATGAAGATATTACATTCTTTGTCTGAGTATATTGGATCTGTTAAGGCCCTATATTTATACTAATCTTGTGATCATTGTTCAACGACTATATTAGCAACAGTAAAAATTCTTAATGATGCATTAATATAAAAAAACATAAAACCAAGGAATTTGATATGTTTTATATAACCATTTTACATAATAAGTAATTTAATCAGATCAAGTGGAATTTTCATTAACAAAATGTCTGGATCGTTACATTATAATAAATTCCATGTTCATGTTTTCCAACATCCATGTTAGTATAGGAAATTTTTGCATCATCCCTTTATATTTTTTTCCTTTCAGAATTCAATTTCGAACATACTAGGAACATTAATGTATACTGAACAATACATTTCATCATTTTTCCCACCAATAGTTCCTTCAAAGATCTCAACACATCTTTACACTCCCTAAGGGAATTTAGAAGGTATAGTTATCTGTGTCATTTAGAATATCTTTAATTATACATGGATTGGATGGTGCACATATTCATGACCCAAATCTCATGAATCATTACTCATCCTTTTATATCTTTATGGACTTCCAATTTCTTATAGCTTCCACATTTTCTTAACTTTCCTCATTATTTATTTGGGCATCCCTTATTTTCTCAATAAGGGATGGTATAAAAATAATTTGATAAAGGATCTATGATGTTCTTTCTTTAATGATTCCCATGGGAATCATTTGTAGGTATAGGAAGAATGAATCCTTATCAATTAAAATCATTGGTAAATATGTATGATCCTTTCTACTTAGATAACCTTCCACCTTATTTTCATTAATAATATGGTAGTCGATTCCGTAACCATAATCATTAATGATATCTAACCATATTTTCTAGTGAATATTAAGAACCTTATATGTGAATATATATTTTAGGATATTATTAATAGTATAAATATCACAATTGTTCCCACAGAGATAATTTCATAATATTTTCAATGAAATTCCCTTAGCTTCCATCTCTAAATTATTTGTTGGATTGATTTTCTCATGAATTTAAGCTGGTTTGAAGAATAACTTATCCATTTATCATTTTTCATCTATAAATAGGCTAATAAATTCATTTAAGAATCTATTTACACCACAAAGTGTTCCCCAAATGTCGGTAGTGTGAGTAATGTTACAGTGATAAGCCTCTTTTTCAACTCTTTGAAGC
This sequence comes from Viscum album, assembly GCA_963277665.1. Classification (NCBI taxonomy): domain Eukaryota; kingdom Viridiplantae; phylum Streptophyta; class Magnoliopsida; order Santalales; family Viscaceae; genus Viscum; species Viscum album. Next base: position 561,721,755 of record OY728142.1, on the reverse strand, counting down.
AGTCTTCACATTCACTATTCCAAACACACATTACTCCCTAACGAGTCATCTTGGAATGTGGGTTGGAAAATCATGATAATTTATTATTTTTTTAGATAATACCATGATATACAAAAGAAACAATTAATTTTCATTATAGATGTTGGCTTGATCCACTCATCAATTTCCTTTGCCTTTAAAGGGTCCAAAGATATTCCATTGGTGGTGAGAACATTACCCAAGAATGATACATCCTCCATCCAAAATTTCTATTTACAGTAATTTTAAAATTTATTAACACTTCTCAAATTCTTTAGTACTGAATTAAAATGATCAACATGTTCACCTTTTCTCATGGAGTATATTGGATTATCATCAATAAAGACAACCACAAATTTTTTTGAGGTAATCTATAAAGACTATATTCATTATGTCCATGAATATTTATAGATCATCAGTGAGTCTGAAGGTAATCACTATGAACTCATAGTTTTTATTCCTTTTTTGAAAGTTAGTCTTCGGATTATCATATTTCTTCACCTTTAATTAGTTATATCCTAACCGAAGGTCCACCTTAGAGAAATAAATTCCCCATTGTAGTTGATCAAATATGTCATATATCTATGAAATGGTATACTAGTTATTTTAATATGATTTTATTGGGCTCAAAATAATCAATGTTGATGCTCATTGATCAATCATTCTTCTTGATGAAGTAGAATGTAACACCCCATAGTGAAGAATTCAAGATTTTAAACCCTTATCCAGATTATATTGTAACTAATTCATCAGTTCTTCTATCTAAAAAATGGCCATTCTATAAGGTGTGTTTCATATATGAAAAGATCCAAGAATAAGTTCTATTGTGAACTCAACATCTTGGTTAAGAGGAACACCAAAATACTCTTCAAGGAATACATCAGTGTAGTCCCTCGTAATGTGAATGTCTTCAAGCGTGGTTCTTGAAACAACCCATGTTTTTCAAAATAAATTTAATATTGATTGCTCGAAACATAGAATTTCTACAAAAAAAACATTGTTATAAACTATAAGTTAAATATATTTTCTCCTCTACTAGGTTTTCAATTTCAAAAAATAGTCATCTAGAGTTGTGAACAGTATGTCTTTTGATGTCTAATAGAACCGACATGATTTTCGGCGAATAGTAACATACCCTTATGAAGAGTAATATGAATAGTAATATAAACCATATGAATAGTTCATCATGTTATTATTTTATTTTCTTAAGGCTATAACATAATGACATATTGATTAATTTTTAAAGGTGATATATAATGAGTTATTGTTTTAAAATTATTATTTTTGGAATAATGTATGATTTTATTTAAAAATTTAATTAATCATATTTAGAAAAATAATTTCCAAAAATTGAGTTCATATTTGAATTCTATATGTTGAAAAAAATTTAGGGTGAATTTTTTTATATTTTTCTAAAAAACTCAAATTTATGACAGATAGTAAAATATAATAATTTTCCATATATATACATTATCAGTTAAATTCACAATTCTAAGAATAATGGCTTATGTAAGAACACGTGGTTAGATTTCACATGCACATATTACTATTATTGGTTATAATAATCTATAAAATTGGGTGTCTTTAGAATAATAATAAAATAATGAGTAAAATAATGGGGAAACCCTCCTCTCTTCCAATATAACTCCCCTAGTCCCTCTTCTATTCACTCATCCATGATTTAAAGATCATAAAATTTATTCCCAAATACCCTTCCCTATCCACTCCCAATTTCCATGACCTCTTGGTATTTAGAAAATACCAAATCCCTATCCCTTAAAGAGGTTCTCAATGAGGTGGATTCAAGAGGTAAATTCACATTCTATTTCATTCAAATTCATTTTGAGTTCCTTTCTATTGTTATCATCTCCTAAACTCCACTGTCCAAATGACCATGATAACTTCAGTATAATATATGTACTATAATTATATCATGTGAATGGAATAACCATAATCAATATACATACACTATATCTCTTTTATTTTTTTTAAACAAAATCATCATCCGTGAGGTGCTAATTTAAAACCTTCGCGGATGAAGAAGTTTCTTTCTTCAATTTTCCATTCAATAATGGTCAAAAACCATTTAAGTGGTAGAAACATGCTATAATATATCTATTAGGGCCAATTTACTATTTAGGAACCAGTATATGTACATATATTAAATCATATGACCAAACAAGTTCACAATAATCAAAATACCGCTAAACTAATCTAATTGATTATCATTATTATTTCATCTAATGATTCATCCTCATTCCATGTAACAAAATGACATTAATTTCCATTAAAATTTATTTGTGTTCTTAAATAATTTTTAAATTCAATTATAGATATTTACATTCATTCCAGATGAACTCTATTACATAAAAACAAGTGAACCGATTATGTAAATCAAGAAAACAAACACTCTAAAATGATGGAATTAAATATTATAACTTATAGATAAGGTCACAAATGAAAAAAATATATGATAAGATAAATAAATATCTAATAATCTCTGAATTAATTAATTAATGTGTATTATTTCATATTCTATGATCATAAGGTCAAGAGAGGAACATTTAGACTTAAGGTAATGGTTTTCCACCCAAACCTCCATTTTCATTCGGGTTAGTTTTATTCTATACTAACCTCAATTAAATTATTATTCATTAACATGTAATTCCAATAAATTATTTTTAATATTATATATATGTGTACCTAATGTTATTAAAGGTTCCATGACTTATTATATACTCCCTTTACTGATTTTATATGAATTTTTCATAATTTGTGTGAAATATTAATGTTTTAATACTATGTAATTTTTGAGCATTTTTAGAAGTACTCCAATTGAGTAAATTTACTATTTTATATATAACTCTCACCCTACTAATCCAAATTTTATGGTTCTTGCTTTTTTGGATTCCTAATAATATTTCCCACATATCACTAGAAGGAATCATTGGCCCATTCTTCCATTTTAATGGTCATATGGACCACACAATAGACGCACAAAATCTGTGAAGAAATTGTCACATCCATGAATTTTTAATTGATGGGCTCCATCAGGATGTCCAAATTATATTATTCTCTTTCAATGTTTTTGGGACTATGTATGGAGTCCTGGATAAAAATTTCAAGGCCCAACACCTAAGACAAGGGGCCCAAATGATTCATTTAATCTCAGCCCACCATTCTGGCATGGAAATTAAATCTGTATAGTATTAATGACTAATCTCATGATGTAATAATCCAATAAAGATGATATTTTTCAGAGTGAAAGAAAAGATATTGGTGGCCTAATTTGTTTCTGAATGTGTTCGTATTTGAAGGAATCTTCGTATTGATCAACCCATTCACATTTCGGCCTTCTAAAAAGTATGGATTGAAATGGAAAGTTTACTTTTTTTAATCAAACCAACATAACTTTGGTTTCACAAGTCACAATGCCTCCAACATTTTAGATTAGTTGGAAAAAATTATTATATAAAACTTTTAAGAAGGAGAAATCTAGAGATTCATCTGTCTGGATGTCCAAATCACCAATCCAAGTGTAGGGACAGATTGGGAATGCAATCAGTCCACTTCCTTAGGCTATAAATACATCCCTATCCTCTCCTTCAAAGTGGTTGGAATTTCCGAAGAATTGAGAACATATTTAAATGACCAAATCCTAGACAAGGGCTTGGGAAGACCTGCCATAATCATGTTTTCATTTGAGATATCTTTCCTTCTCTGGTGGTTTCCTTTTACTTTTGTGTTCTTCATTATTGTAATCTTGTAAGTATTTTTTTGTAATTGTGTTTTAGTGCATACTTATTCTTAAATATCTGTTATTATAATCCACCTTCTGTAGTTTAATAATAATTTGCATAAAATAATTCAAATACAATTCAATATCTTTACCTTATTTTTCATTCTCATTCAATCTAATGTTCATTTTTAATTATCATCATCGTTTTTGTGTGTATTACTCGCACCAATATTTTCTTATCCATTTATTTTTCATATCTTATTAACTTATCGTCATAATAATAATAACTAGATTAATAGTAATTTCAAAGGCTGAGTAAATCTCTCATTGGGGTGAGTTGTAATTTACGGATGTTAAGGGATTTTGAGATTTTTCTCGATGAGTATTCTTTGAAATAAGATTGCGTATGATGGTATTAACATTTCTTGGATTAATGACATGATTTTTTAACGAGTGGTTTCCATATATTCTTGGAACTATAAATAAACTACAATAAACAAGATATGATTAGGATTAGAACCATAAGTTAAGTTAAGGAATGGATTAAAGGCATAACACTTGGAAATTCAAATCAACGTCAACTTCTGACATGTGTGTTAATTTAATGAAATATAAAGCAAAGATAAATGATATCACAATAATAACTACCTAATGTTGAAATCACCCAAATCTATATTAAATTGTTTAATTGATCAATCATTTCAATTAATCTATGATAACAAACCCCCTAATCAAAATACAATCAACTAAAAACAAATGACTGTTAAAAAGTATCATCACTTAGGATTCAACCCAATTGCTGCAATACACATTATTAGAGAATTATAACTTTGACCGGTCATTAGGTGATAATCAACAACAATTTCAAATGGCACTATTTACATGGATGGTGCAATTATGTAGTCGTTAGTTTCTAGTTATTGTAAAAAAACAAAAAAAATTAAATAATTGAAAAACACACAAAGAAGAACCTGCATTCCTCATAAAAATAAAAAAATGGAAAATAGAAAAAGAGAAAACCATCTTCCTCTTTCTTCCAACATCTCCTTGAATGACTTGTAGCCTCCCAAACAATCCCTTTGATATGATTGACCATTAAATTGAGAGAACACTTTTCCAACATAGGAGTAACATTTGGGATTATCAAAAAATTCAAGAGCAGGTCACTGTGAAAACAATTTAATTAGATATGGACAATCCTATGGAAGAAACACTTATAGAACTCACTTCCCATGATATGAATTACCAAACACTTGGTATTCAATATCCAAACACAGAGGATAAATTCGATCACAAACTGGGTTTGATTCATCTTCTTCCTCATTTCCACGGGCTAGCCGGCAAGGATCTACATCTCCACCTTAAAAAGTTCCAAGTTGTGTGCTCTACCATGAAGCCTCAAGGGGTTTTTGAGGAACAAATAAAATTTCTAGCATTACCTTTCTCCCTAGATAAATCCGCCTAGTCATGGCTATACTACCTTACTCCTGGATCTAATTCCACATAGTGTGACATGAAGCAACTATTCTTAGAGAAATTTTTTCTTGATTATCATAATGATTCTATCCGAATGGAAATAAGTGGTATTTTTCAATTCCTAAGTGAATCACTCCATGAGTACTGGGAGAGGTTTAAAAGGATTGTTGAAACATGCCCACACCACCAAATCCCTAATCAACCCTTGATCCAATACTTCTATGAGGGGTTATTGGTGATGGAGAGAACTCTCACTAATGCCGCATGTGGTGGTGCTCTTGTTGATAAAACCCCATGCAGTTGTAAGAGATCTTATACGAAACATGGGTGTAAACACAAAACAATTCAATACTATAGCACATGCTCAAGTAAAACAATCCCAAGACAATGAATCCATAGATCTGAACAAAATGATCGAGTGGATGAGTGAACGTATAGGTCTTGTGCAACAACTAGTTGTGGCATTCAAAGCCCCAACCTCAGCTTCTCTACAATCTATGTTTCCTGGACCTATCAGAATCTATGGAATTTAAAACTCACTAGCTCATCCAATAGACACATGCCCACAACTTCAAAAGGATTAATATGATTCATCTGGACCAATGGAACTTAATGCAGAATATGCTCAGCGGAACCCCAACCCTCAACAATATGATCAGTTCATTAGAAACATCAATCAACCTCACTCTGAGCCCTTCTATTTTTCATATAACCAAATCCTGAGGTATGTTAATCCCATCTCTCATAACCCTCAATTCCATCCTCAAATCCCAAACCGATTTCAATATGGTCAATTTGTATGTAATTTCCAACAACCTTATCCTTTTGTTCCTCAACAAAAAAGGAAAAATACTCCTCCTGGATTCCACTATCCTAATGAGCCTTCCAAATTCCCAAACTAATACAATCGCTTTCCCAAGAACCAAAATAAAGGTACTTCCAATTCAGGATAGGATTCTTCTTCCAAGAAACCATGGGAATGTGTAGTTGAAGATAATGCTTCATTCACCCATTCCATCCTAAAAAACATTGAAACCTAAATTGGTCAAATTGCATCCCACCTAAACCAGCAACAACAATCAAATTCTTCCCAACACCCAGCTCAACCATTACCCAACCCAAAGGGTAACGTATTGGAAATTTCACATAGATCAGGATAACAAATTTCTATGCCTCAAGATATTTTCTCAAACCCCCTTTAAATGTTGACATAGAATATGAAAAGAAATAGAAACCTGAAAGGGAATCTAAATTCATTCCCTCAACTCCTTCCATTCCACTAAGGAAAAAAATTCCTTTTCCTCAAGCTGTTTCTAAGCCAAATATGTCCTTTAATCTCAATCCTAAAATGCTCGACATGTTTAGACGTGTTTAAGTTAACATTCTCCTCTTAAATGCCATTAAAAAAATCCCTAAGTATGCCATTTTTATTATAAAATTGGTCACCCACAAGAGGAAACATATGACCTTTGAATTTTTTTTGCACGCATCAGTCTATTCCAATAATTATAAATGAACTAGAGACCTTTACAGTTCCATGCCAAATTTGAACAGAGAACTTCGATGATGCACTCATAGACCTAGTCGCCTCAATTAATGTCATTCCGAAATCTATCTTCTCCCACCTTGGTCTAGGTCCCATACATCCAACGGGTGTTGTCATTCAATTTTCCAATCGAAGCACAGCTAGTCCTAAGGGTATAATTGAGGATGGCCTTGTTCGTGTGAATGATCTTATCTTCCCTACTGATTTCTATGTCCTTGACATGGAATGTGAGACAAACTCTTCTCGATCTCCCCTAATTATAGGACGACCATTCATGATGATTGAAAGAACTAATATTGATGTCCATTCAGGTATCTTATCCATGGAATTTGGTGACAAACTAGTCAAGTTCAAAATTTTCCAAGCCATGTGATACCCATCTGAGGATCACACTGCATTCTCAATCCACGCTTCTGAGTACACATCTAAGATTCAATTTAACCCCAATCCATTATGTTCTTCGTCTTCAAATGATAAAGGATACTGTGAAATATTCACCATGATTAACCAAGTCATCAATGGTGATATTGATGTGGACCTCTCATTCCTAGACTCCATCAATATAGTGGAACATTAATACTCTCTTGAATCCCACATAAACTCTGATCTCTATTGCTCCACCTTGGAAAGTGTTAAGGAAAATGAATTTGAAGCAACTGATGTCCCTTCCTCCATTTCTGTGTTATCTAACCCACAAATGAAAGATGAGACTGATCTAAAACCTATTCCTGAACACCAGAAATATGAATTCCTTTTCCATGACCACTCGTATCCTGTAATTATCTCTTCTTCACTTATAGAAACTGATGAGTCCAAACTTGTTCAAGTGGTAGATGAAAATAGAAAGGCCTAAATATAGACCCTATATGACAAACCAGGAATCAACCCTGGTATTTTCATGCATCAAATCCATCTTGAGGAATCATCCAAACCAATTAAACAACCACAAAGAATACTCAATCCACTCATACTAATGGTTATTAGAGAAAATATCACAATGATTCATCAAGCTGGTATTATCTACCCAATTTCTGATAGTGAATGGGCTAGTCCAATTCATGTTGTACCTAAAAAGGGTGGGATAACTGTTTTCATAAAGGAACATATGGTGGTAATCACGAATCGAGTGAAAAAAATGGTGTGTGTCCATTGACTACCGAAAATTGAATGTTGAAACATGAAAATATCACTACCCTCTTCCATTAATTGATTAAATGCTAGAATGATTAGCCGGAAAGTCACACTATTTATTTTTTGATGGATACACCAGCTACATCCAAATCCTAATCGCACCTGAGGACCAAGAAAAGACTACTTTCACATGGCCATTTGGAACATATGCATATAGGAGAATTCCTTTTAGTCTTTCCAATGCTCTTGCAACATTCAAGAGGTGTATGATGAGTATCTTTTATGAATTACTTGAACACTACATGGAATTATTCATGGATGACTTTACCATTTATGGAGAGTCATTTTAATCGTTCTTGCATTATCTCTCTATAGTCCTTCAAAAGTGTTTGAAGTGTAACTTTGTGTTAAATTTTGAAAAATGTAACTTCATGGTTGCAAATGGAATTGTTCTGGGGAACATAGTTTCAAAAGAGTATATTGAATTTGATCATGCCAAAATTGAAGTGATCCAATCACTTCTAGAACCCACATCTGTTCGAGACATCGGTTCAATTATTATTCATGCTAGTTTCTATCGGCGATTGATCCATAACATCAGCAGGATTTCCATCCCACTCACTCAGTTTCTCCAAAATGATGTCACTTTCCATTTCAAGGAGGTGTGCAAGAGAGACATTGTTTAACTCAAAACTACTCTTACATCTATCCAATAATCCAACACCAAGTTTGGTCTTTACCCTTTGAGTTGATGTGTGATGTTTTTGATAGATCTTTTGGGGCTGTTCTTGGTCAATGAATAGAAAAAATTATTCATGTCATCTATTATGCCTCAAAAACATTGAATAAAACTCAATCTCACTACACTGTGACTAAAAAATAACTTTTAGCAATGGTTTTTTTCTTAGATAAATTATGGACCTATCTCTTAGGTTCCAAAATCATCATATTTACAGACCATTCTGCTATAAAGTTCTTACTCAAGAAAATTGATTCCAAACCATGGATAATAATATAAATCCTAATGCTCCAGAATATTGAACTAGAAATCAAAGATAGACCAGGAAAATAAAACCATGTAGCTGATCACATGAGTAGATTTTGTAATTCTTCTCAATTTGAAATAATTGATCCAGAATTTCCAACTGAGCACCTTTCATCTCTCACTCCAAAAATACCATGGTATTCCCCAATGGTAAATTACTTGGTTTTTTGTTTTTTTCCTAAATTTTTTTCAAAAGAAAAAAAAATGAAGTTGAAATTTTAATCAAAATACTATTTTTTGGAAGAAAATAATCTTTTAAAAATAGGGGTAGACATGGTAATTAGGATACGGGTTGATGAAAATTAGCATTATTCTATCATAGAATTCTGTCACTCAATGCCTGGCGGTGGCCATTTTGGACCACAAAGGACCTTCTGAAAAGTCATAGACTCTAGAGTTTTCTAGCCTTAACTCTTCAAGGACTCACATAAGTTCTGTCAATCATGTCCCACTTGGCTAAATTTTGGAACAATTTTTATATGAAATGAAATACCCCAAAATCCATTAATCTTATGTGAGATATTCAATGTTTGGGGTATCGATTTCATGGGACCATTTTCCCCTTAAAATGGATTCTCATACATTCATCTTATGGTTGATTATGTTTCTAGATGGTTCAAGGACAAACCCACTAGAAATAATAATTCACACACTGTTAGTGAGTTCTTAATGTCAGACATCTTCCTCTGATTTGGCACACCAAATGCCTTGATAAGTGACTTAAGAACCCATTTTTGTAATTGAACCATGGAATATCATTTGAAAAAGAATGGTGTTGTACATAAATCTTCACATCCATATCACCCCCAAATAAATGACATGGATTAAATTTATAATAGATATTTAAAAAGAGTGCTTGATATAATTGTTAAACCCACCAAAAAAGACTGGCCTGAATGAATTGGAGAAGCACTTTGGGCTTAACTAACTTCCTGTAAAACACTCCTTGGGATATCTCCTTTTAGTCTAGTTTTTGGTGAAAAATATTATTTACCAGTTAAAATCCAAAATAGATCTTTTTGGGCTTTGAAAACGCGTAATTTTGATTGTAAGAAATCTAGTGAAGAAAGATTGTTTCAATTGGATGAACTGGAGGTTCTTCAACTTAAATCCTATGAGAATTCCAATCTGTACAAAGAAAAGGCCAAGGTACTCCATGAAAAAAACATCCTGATAATGTTATTCCATGAAATTGAAAAGGTATTTCATTTAAACTCTCAATTTTGGCTTCACCCAGGAAAGATTAATTTTTTTAGGATGGTCCTTTTATTGTTTTTCATGTTTACCCATTTGGTGTAGTGCAAGTCCAAGACCCCTCTTCCAAAAGTACTTTCACGGTTAATGGACATAAATTAAGGAATCACCATGAGAGGACACACAATCATGAAACCACATCGACTTCCATCGAATTCCCAACTTCTACAGTGGACCCACCACTGGATGGAGAGAGAAACCCACCAAATCCAAACCAGGGGCACCTCTTTCCCTTTAAATCCTCTTCTCTCTCTCCCTCTATCTATTCTTCCTCCCCCATTCTCACTTTGTTTTTTACCATTCTCCTCACCTCATTTTTATTTACTCTTTCTCTTTTCTGTGGTTGTGTAATTTAAAAACACAAAAAATCCTAAAATATTAAAAACATGAACAAACAAGATTCATACTTACTCACTTCCAATTTTCAAATTTTTTCCAACCATTTTTTATAGTCAAAATACATGCTTTCATCTCAATGTTTTTTTGGTTTATTCATAAATTGGGATAATGAATATTGTGTCAAAACCAAAATTTTTTGTATGTTCACTTTTTTATTTGAAAAATGATTTCCCCCAACCATGGGGAAAAAAATTAGCATTCATGCCAAGGCCACCAATGGTCATCCTTTAAAAATGAGTGTTTTTTCACCCCCATTTGTGAATCATGAGTTTGTGGACCTTTGAGCTGAATTTCTTACTTTAGTGTACAATAAAATGATATGGGCATTTTTTGAACCACATGAGAATCATAATAGCCAAATAACATCCCATTTCCCTTACATTAATCCTTCTTTTTAAAGCACCTTTAAGACTATGAAAATATTTTCTTTGATAGCTACATTACGATCCCAATACCTTATCCTACCCATTATCAACATTTTTTTTCATTTCATTATTTTTTGTAATTTACATGGGGGAGGGGAATGGATTTAATTGTTTGGGTGCCCTTTTATTCATTTTGAACAAGTTATCATCTGCATGAAGGAAAACATCAATTTTAGAATGGAGGATAGGTTTTCCTTCAGTGGGGTTTGAGAGTGTATATATGATTATGACATAATTTCCAAATTTTAATGACAAGTATTCAAAAAAAATTAATTAAAAAAATGAAAAAAACTCAAAAAAATAAAAAAAGGTTGTGTCTTGGTTAGGTCAAAAATCATTATTTCTCATATTTGATCTTGTTATAACTATTATAATTAGTGTCATGAAGATATAAATCATGGGATGGGATATTATCATGAGATCTATTTCAAGTTCAACTTTCAAAAAAAAGAGAAAAAAAAGAAAACATGCATTATATTATTATTTCATTGGGAGATTTTTTGTGTTTTTTAAATATTCAATCTTCTCATTCCCTTCATATTTCCTTCTACTTTTGTGTCTTATTTCACATTTTCATTCCCTCATAAATATATTTTTATATTTCTTTTCATGTCGCATTTCAAAAAAATGTGAATATATTTCTCCATGTTGGTGTTTTACCCCTCTTCTTCTCTCTCTTGGACATTATATTACTACTATCCCATAGCAACAAAAAACCCTTTAAAAAGACATCATTATTATTTTTTACATTGGATTGGGAGTGGAAGCTGAGAGCTCTTTCAAACTCTATGATTTTCACTTTTGGTTGGTAAATGAGGGAAGAAACATAAATTAATTTTATCATCTTGAGAGGAGTATGTTTTGTGTGCAACCATATTCCATTTTTAAATTTTAGAATGAAAAAATGAATTGTTTTTGGAATATTATATCTGTAACAACTTGTAGTGGAATTCAATATAGATGAGTGATATTTTCTAAACCTCCCTGATTGGGGAAAACAAAATTTTAAAATTTGATGGTGAGTGAAAATGGTTTTGGTCATGTTTTTAAATTTTTTGCACATGAGGACATGCACAATACTATGTGTGGGGGATATTATTTTATTAATAGTTTCATTAATTATTATATGCTCCATTTACTGATTTTATATTAAATGTGCAAAATTTGTGTGAAATATTAATTTTTTAATACTAATTATAATATTTTATCTTTTTTAGAAGTAGTCCAATTGTGTCAGTTTACTATTTTATTTATAACTTTGACCCTATAGATCCAAATTGTGTGTTTCTTTTTTGGTAGGATTTTTATTCAATCTCCCAAATTTTATTATATGGAATAATTGTATAATTATGCTATTTGAATGATCTTATGGACTACACAAGAAGACCCACAGAATCTATGATGAATATGGCCCATCCATGAAGATTTAATTTATTGTCTTAATATTGATGTCCAAATTCATTTATTCCCCTCCTATGTTATGAGGAAAATGTAAGGAGTCTTGGATAAAAATATCATGTCCCAACTTGAAATACAAGGGGCCCAAATGATTCTTTTAAACTCATCCCACCATTCTGGATGGGAAGTAAAATTAGAACAATTTTCATGACATATCTCATGATGAAATCATCCCATAAATTTGAGACTTTTCAGTGTAAAAGACAGATATAGGAGTCTGACTTTTTTGAAGTAAGTTTTTGTATTCAAATGAATCTTCCTATTGACAAACCCATTCACATTTCTGCCACTTAAAACGTATGGATTGAAATGGATTATTTACCTTTATTTAATAAAACCTCCATAACCAAGGCTTCGTAAGACAGAATACCACCAAATTTAGAGAGTAGTAGCCAAATATTCTTATCTACAACTTTGAAGAATGAGGTATATCGATATTATGCTGTCTGAATGTCCAAATCATCAAGCCAAGTGGAAGGACTGATTGGGAAAGAAAACAGTCCAATTCATTAGGCTATAAATACACCCCCTCGTCTCCTTCAAAGGGGTTTGCATTTCAGAAGAGAGTACCACATATTCGCATAACTAAAGCCTTTACACAGTCTTGGGAGGACCTTTCGTACTCATTTTTTCAATTGAGATATATTTCCTTCTCCCTTAGTTTCCTTTTACTTTCGTGTTCTTCATTTTTGTAATCTGGAAAGTCTTTTTTTTATAATTTTGTTTTAATGCATGTTTCTTATACAATATCTCTTATTCTCATCCAAAATATGTAGTTTAATATTAATGTTTTTAAAATAGTTTAAATAAAGTTGAATTCCATTCCCTTCTTTTTCATTCTCATTCAATCTTAAGATCATTTTTAATTATCATCATCATTTGTGTGTGTGTTCGCCGCACCAATATTTTATTATACATTTATTTTTCTTGTCTTCATAATTTATCATCATAATATTTATAACCAGATTACTAATGATTTCAATATCTAAGTAAATATCTCATTGGGGTGAGTTTTAATTTAGGGATGTTAGAATATTGAGAGCTTTTGCTCGAGGTGTATTCTTTGAAATAACATTGGGTATGTTGGACATAACATGTCATGGATTAATGACTTGTTTTGTTTAATGAGTGGTTTCCAAGGATTATTGGAACCATATATACACTATCATAAACAATATATGATTATGATTATAACCCTAAGTTATAATAAGGCCTAGATTAAAGCCTTAACACTTGGGAATTCCAATCATCATCAACTTGTTACATGGGTGTCAATTTAATGAAATATAAAGAAAAGATGAAGGATATCACAAGATTAAATACCTAATGATGAACTAACCCCAATTTTTATTAAATTGTTAAATCAATCAATCATTTATATTAAGCTCTGCATATGAACCTCCCTAATCAATATACAATCAACTAAAAATAAAAGACTATTAAAACGTATCATCACCGAGGATTCGAACCGAGCGCTGCTATACGCATTAGCAGAGAATCATAACTTTGAATGGTTGATAGGAAAAAATCAGCCGTGCTTTCAGTACCAACCTGAATCCTACATTCGTTTATGAGGAATTATTTTTTTTAAAAGGATCATTCAAAAATTCTTCCTGAAATACAATCTCAATTCTAGAGAATTTATCAAATTCTTACATATTTTAAAGGGAACACTATAATATGATTTTAGCAACCACTATTTTTTAGAAAATAACTTATTTTATTATTAAAACACTTTCTTACTTTACTTTGGGTTTTATAAAAATAATTTTTCAAAATAACTCTTCTTTTCAATGTAAAAGAGTATTTATCTCAAGAATTACTTGATGATTTTATAAGAGTATCTTCATCTGTTTGAACATTACTATTGATTATTACATATTAATGGGAATAATATACATGATATTATAGAAATATTTATATTAATGGGTTATGATTAGTTTTAGTTTGGATGTTCTATCTTAAAACCATTCACTATTTTACTCTGAATAGTTAGTGTTTATGCTTAATGTTTGGGAAATCTAATTAAGTTTCATATGATAGTTTCAATATAAATTTATATGTTGTTTATGTTTACCCCTATTCATATGTGGAATGAATTTAACATATTATGTGATGGGCGGGGACTTCTATAGCCCCATAATTCATCAGAAAGTTTCATGAGACAAATAGATATGGTCTTGGCTGAGGCATTTCCCTTTTTCATATATGGTTTAGGCCGAGGCCTTAATAATTTTTAGATGTCTTGGTTGAGGCCTTGATAGATTGTTTCCGAATATCTAAAATATGAATTTTCCTCATTACTAAACTAGTAATTAAAATTTCATGAGGTTTTTCGACTAGTAGAATACCCATGATTAAGCTTTGTTATGGAATTATTTATTCAACTCTTTTTCCTACCATAAAGTGTTCAAGATTGTTTTTAAAGGCATGTGTTTTTAGTTATTCACCATTACTAATGTTTATGTTTATGGTATCTTTCTCTATTACCCTTAGTAAGGATTTAAGGTCACAACTTTATTATGTTTCATTTTCTCAGGACATGAAGTTGTATATTATGAATGACAAGCAGAAATAACCATTGAGTTATGGATGTTTTCATTGAAGTTTATAAGTTGTTTTTATTGTTAAGCTATAATATTGAACTAATGTATGTATTTGGATTTCCAAATATATAGAACAATTCATTTATTCTGGATACAACATTCTTATAATCATGCTAATTTAATATAGTAAGTCATCGACTCTGGGAAACTAGGGTCGGGTCCATACAATGGGTATCAAAGGAAGTTTATTAAAAAACATGGAAACTAGATTTAGAAAATGTAGACTATGGAACAAAAACCTATGATAATATTTGAGGATTAACATACATGAACATCCTATAATTTTTTTATGGAATAGATTATGTGGATATTCCTATAAAATACATTCATATTTGGATACTATAAGTGGACGTGGTTCTGGCACATATATACCTAAGATTGAAAAATCTGACTAAGAGATTTGTGCTTGAACATGGGTATCTCGGTACACAACAATAGGCCTTACCGTGCAGATGGTTTGACACTTTTGGGAGGTATTTCTTGGATAATTCAAATTTTATTTACAAACCATTATGAAGGATTTAAATTTAAACTTTTTTCAAAGAAACCATGTTTGTGATTATGAGATTAGCTATGTGTAAAATTTAAATTTATGTTCTGTATTTTTCAATGTTGAGAGTATAAATTATGATTCATTACCAAATCTAGTGTATTCCATTATCTAGAAATGGTGCCTAGTGGAAGTAATGGAATCCAAATGAACACACGAATACCATGTGGGGATTTACCTCCTGTACAAGATAATGATGTTGGATCTGGAGCTGCGATTGATATGAAGCAACTTGTAACTATACTAGGTCAACTTAATAAGGTTCTGAGAAATAACCTTACCCATATGGAGAATTATTATCCACAACATAGGTGAGATATGTTAGATAAATTTATGCAATAAAATCCTCTATAATTTAACAAGACTACAAACCCATTCGTTGTGGAGGAGTGGATAAGTTCCATATGGAAGATATTTCTCACATTGGGATGTAAGGGAGATGGTTGTCATTGAATTTTATATTCAATTGGGATATGTTGATAAATTTTGGTCACTAATTAAAAACACAAAGGATGAGGAAGAGATTTAAAACATGGAATGGAGTGAATTTAATGAACTTTTATTTGAGACATAATTTCCTCATGAATAGAGTGTGGATATGAAAATATAATTTCTGAATTGGAGGCAGAAGAGATATGTGAATGCTAAAATGTATGAATATTACTTCACAAGGTTAGTGAGAAATTCCATTGACTATAAACATAATACAAGGAGTAACATTGATCAATAATTTTATTGTTTAAAACCAATCCTTGTAAGGGCACTAGTCTTTCAAAGTCTCTCATCATATGAATATATAGTCTCATGTGCTATCAAGATGGGGATGGAATTTTTTAAGTCATATTATCTTACCCATGATTGACTTTGATAAAACCCTCAGTAAGGATTTTATTTCAATCCATGATGCAATTATTTATTAAAATAATAATGAGGATACAATTTTTTAGGATGATGTTGAATCCCTTATCTTCAGAAAAAACATCACCATCTTATTATCATCTACAACCACCCCTAGAAGCTCTACCGAATTCAATTATTGGGGAGGAAGGGAATGCATTAACTATTTTTGAATAATGAAATGTTCAAATAGATGTTATACATATTGTTTATGAATATGATAATGTGTTTCAATAGGATTTGTCTAGACATCCTCTAGAATGGGAAATTGAGTTTTCCATTGAATTAGTTATCGATTCAAGGACCATATCAAAGAACCCTTAAGGAATGAACATTGTGTAATTAGTAGAAATGAATAAACAACTATATTAATTGAGTAATAATGGATTTATTCATCCATGTTTTTCTCCATGGGGATACCTTGTTCTTTTCATTAAGCAAAAATATTGATCTATATGGTTGTGTATTGATTATATGGAGATCAATGTTATAACAAAAAAGAACAATTATCACAATCCTCACATTAATGATTTATTTAATAAATATCATAGAGATCAATATTTTTCAAATATTGACCTTCTTTCTGGATATCATCAGCTTCTTTTGAGGAAGGGAGACATTCTAAAAACCACATTTTGAACAACATAGGTCCATTATGAGTTTACAATAATGCCTTTATACTGACAAATGAACCCTATGCTTTCTAGGATTTAATGAATTTAGTTTTCAATGAATATCTTAATGTATTTTTGGTGGTATTTATTTATGATATCTTGGTATACTCTAAAAGCTACTATTATAATGAAAATCACTTTTTCACTATACTGAAAACTCTTAGAAGAAATGAATTACATGGGATGTTTAGAAAGTGAGAGTTTTGGCTTCAATCACTTTCTTATCTTGGCCACATTGTCTCTAAGGATGGAATATCTATTAATACTATGATGACAAAGGCTATAAAAGAGTTTCCTACTCCTATGAACATAACTGAGGTATGTAGTTTTATTGGATTAGCAGGTTATTATCAGTGTTTCATTCAGAACATTGCTCGTTTAGTGAACCCAATGGACAAGAAAACAAGTAAAGGGGTTATGTTTTTATGGAAAATAGAATGTAAGGACTATTTCAAAGAATTTAAGAGGATATTAGTGAATTATATGATCTTAACTCTACCATCGAGGAAGGATGGGTTTGTGATATATAGTGATGCATCAAAGAAAGAACATGGTTGTGTCCTTAAGCAGAATGATAGAGTTACTCCCTATGCATCAAGGAAGTTAAAAATTCATGAGCAAAACTATCATACTCATGATCTTGAGTTAGAAGTGGTAATCTTTACACTACATGTATTGAGACATTGTCACTATGAAGAAAAATGTGAGATATATACAGATTATAAGGGTATAGAATATATCTTCTCACTGAATGAACTCAACACGAGGCAACGACGATGGATCGAACTACCCAAGGATTATGAATGTTCTTTACACTACCACCTAAGAAAGGAAAACAAGGTAGCTGATTCATTGAGTAGGAAGGATCATGGGGTTCTTAACAAATGGAAGATTGATAAGGATCCTTTTTTATGAATCTAGTGAAGATAGATATGGGAATTTATAAAAAAAGGGGAAACATCACTAATTTTTAAAATGGCTTCCCAACTATCTTTATTGGAAATAATTAAAGATTCATAGTATGATGAATTGAATATTTAGAATAAAATTAATGCTATGAAAGATGGGAAGATGGATAACTTCATGTTTGAAGATGGAATTATGAAATTTGGGAAGAGTCTCTGTGTTCTAAATATACCTAATATGAAAAGGGAGTTATTGGATTATTCTCATAGATCAAATTTTTCTATAAACCTTGGTAGCACTAAAATGTATAGAAATTTTAAATAACATTTATATTAGGATAACATGAAGAGGGAAATTGATGATTATGTATCAATATCTTTAGTCTGTGAACATGTGAAGGAAAAATGTCAACTTCTTTAAGGTTTCATTCAACCACTACATATTATTACGATGATATGGGATATCATCTCCATTGATTTTTTCATTAGATTACCTAAAACTCTATTAAAGAATGATGAAATGTGGACCATTCTGGATTGACTTATGAAATATTCACATTTCCTACCTATAAAGGATGATTTTCTAATAGAGTGCCTATCAAGACTCTATATTAATGATGTTGTGAGACTTCATGGAGCACCTCTCTAAATTATTCCTGATCATGATCTATAATTTACATTGAAATACTAGAAAAGCCTTTAGAAATCTTTTGATACTAAGCTTTGATTGAGTATTTATTATCACCTAAAAAATTTATGGGAAATTAGAAAGGATGATCCAAACATTAGAATACATGTTGAGATCATGATCACATGGATTTCATGGTATTTGAGATCACTATTTACCCTTTATGTAGTTTGTTTACAATAATAGTTTCTATTAATGTATTAAAATGGAACTATATAAATTATTTTACATAAAGAGATGTTTTACACCAATATATTGGGATGATGTTAGAGAAATAAAGCATGTGGTCCCATAGCTTGTGGAGGAAACAACTGTGAAGGTAAAGTCTTATCAAGTCCATATCAACGTATCTCATAGTAGAAAAAAATCTATGAATATAATCAATGTAAGTATTTGTAGTTTCAAGAGGGAGATATTGTTTTCATGAAAGCATCTCTATGGAAGGGTGTTATAAGATTTGGGAAGAAAGGAAAACTGAGCCCTCGGTATATAGGCTATTTTGATTTACTAGAGAGAATTAGAGATATTGCATGTCGTTTAGCTATTCCACCTAGCCTGTCTAAAGTAAAAAATGTGTTCCATGTCTCATTGATGAGAAAGTACATTCCAGACCCAACACATGTCCTCACTTATGAAGGTATAAAAATAAACCTGACCTATCTTACTAAGAAGAGCCTATCCAGATTCTATACAATAATGAACAAGTGTTGTGAAATTGGATGACTCCACTAGTAAATATATATTGTAAAAATCATAAAATTTAAAAGGCAACACGGGAGCCTAAAGAGCTTATGATGAATAACTACACAAATATTTTTGTAAGGTAACATTTTGGTAATTTTGAAGATGAAATTTATGTGATGAGTGGATAATATAAAACTCCCTGTTTTTTAAAATAAGTTTATTTTTGAAAGCATGAAGAAAATAGTTTCTACAAAACAATAATTTGTTATAAACTAGAAATCAATCACAATTTCACCTCTATTATGTTTTTAATTTCATAAAATTGTAATCTAGAGTTGCGATTAGTAAGTTATTTGGAGTCTAATAGAACTAACTAGATTTTTTGGTGAATAATAACATACAATTATGAATATTAATATGAACTTTATTAATAGAAAATCATTTTATTATTTTATTTTCACATGTCTATAAGATAATTACATCTTGAGTAATTTTTCAAGGTTATATAAAATGAGTTATAGTTTTAAAATTATTTTTATTTTGAATAAAGTATGATTTTCTTAAAAAATTAAAATAGACATATTTAGAAAATTATTTTTAAAAAATTAAGTTCATTTTTTAATTCTACATGTCAATAAATTATTAGTGTTAGTTTTTGGGATTTTTCAGAAAAACTACAATTTTTATGAATTGTAAAATACTGGAATTTACTGTATATATATATTATCAGTTAAATTCACTATTACTAGAATCAAGGATGATTTAAGAACCTTTGGATCGATCTCACATGAACATATTAATATTCATGGTCACAATAATCAATATTATTGGTTGTCTTGGAAATTATAACAAAATAATGATTAAAATAATGGGAAAACCCTCCTTTCCACCAATATAAAACTCCAACTCACTCCCTCATATATTCAATCCAAAAAGACATGATGATACTAAAATTTCATCTCATATACCCTTCCCTAGTCACTCCCCACGTTCTAGAGATCTTGGTCTTGCCAAAAGACCGAAACCCCTTCCCTTAAATAGATTATGAAGGAGGTGGATTAAAGATGTAAATTAACATTCAATTTATTTCAATTTAATTTCATGTTCCTTTATACTGTTATCCTCTCCTCTCCTCCTCTATCTAAATGACCATTATAACTCTAGTATATTTTTTATACTATAATTATATCATGTTAATGGAAGAAACATCATCAATACACTTACTATCTCTCTCTCTCTCTTTTATTTTATAAATGAAATAATCTTCAGTGAGGTGCCAATTTACAACCTTCATGGATGACGATGTTTCGTTCATCATTATCCCCATAAATATAGGTCATGAAACCACTTTTATTATTAAACCTAGCTATAATATATGTATTATAACCAAGTTAATAACCAGGAACCAGTATATGTACATAATATTAAATCATATGGCCAAACAAGTCCCTAATAATCAAAATAACGCTAAAATAATCTATGTGACTGTCATTAATTTTTCATATAATGATTCATTCTCATTCCATGTAACAAAATGGTATAAATGGCCATTAAAACCAATTTCTGTTAATAAATAATGAGTAAATTCAATTCTTCTAATTTACATCCATTCCACATGAACTCTATTACCTAAAAACAAGTGAACCGATTATGAAAATCAAGAAAACAAACAATCCGAAATGACAAAATTCAGTTTCATAACTTATCAGTAAGGACATAAATGAAATAGAAAAATCATGATAAACTGAAGAAATTTATAATAGGTTCTTAATTATGTTATGAATGAGTGTAGTTTCATATTCCATGAGTATAAGGTCGAGATCAAATCATACATACTTAAGTTTAGGGTTTTCCACCCGAACCTCCATTTTCATTTGGGTTATATTTATATCTACTTACCTAAATTAAATTCTTATTCATTAATAATTACTCCTCATAAATTATGTGTTCCGATTATATATATGTGTAACGACCAGAATCCTACCATCATGTATGAGTAATTATATGTCTTAATGGATCTTTCAAAAATTCTTCTTGAAATTCAATCTCGATTCAAGGTCTCAAATACTTTTCTATTTTGAAGGGCACTCTATAATATATTTTTAGCAAAAAAATATTTTTCTAAAAATAACTTATTTTATTATTAAAATAGCATATTACATCACTTTTGGGTTTATACAAATATTTTTTCAAAAGAACTCTTCTTTTCAAAGTAAGAGTATTTATCACAGGAATTACTCGATGATTTTATAAGAGCATATTATTCTATTTCAACAATCCTATTGATTATTATGTATTATTAGGAATAATATATATGATACCATATACCCAGTTTATTTTAATGTTTTATGATTAGTTTTACTTTGGATGTGCTCTCTTAAAACCATTCACCATTTTATTCCAAATGGTTAGTGTTTATGCTTAATGTTTGGGGAATGATATCTATGTTTTATATGTTAGTTTCAATATGAATGTATATGTTGTTAATGATTATCCCCATTCATATAAGGAATTAATTTTACTTATTTTGTGATAGATGTATCCTTCTATATCCCTTCTATGCATCGGTAGGTCTCATGAGACAAATAGATATGGACTTGGTCGAGGACTTTCCCATTTTTAGATATATTTTTGGAAGAGGACTTTATAATTTTTAGATTGTTTAGACGAGGCCTTAACGATATGTTTCACAATGTATATAATATGCATTTACTTCATTAAGATACTTGTAATTGTAATTTAATGAGGTTATTGTACAAGTATAATAACCATGACTATGCTTTATTATGGAAATATTTTTTCAGATCTTATTCCATCCATAATGTGTTCAACTTCATTTTTAATGGAAGATATTTTTAGTTATTCACCATACCTAATGTTTATGATTATAATATATTCTATTGTATTTCATACCCTTACTGAGCATTTGTTATCACCCATTTCTTATGTCTCATTTTCCAAAGACATGAAGAGGTATATTATGAATGACATGAAAAAATAACCTAGGAGTTATGGATGTTGTCAAAGGACTTTCTAAGTTTTTTTCCATTTCAAGTTGTAATTTTGAACCTATATATGTATTTTGATTTCCAAATCTACTAAAAAATTCAGTCCTTCTGGGTTGAACATTATTCTGATCAAGCCAATGTAATGTAATAAGGCACCGACTCTGGGAAACTGAGGTCGGGTCTTTACAGTTATATATGTTTTCTCAATCATTTGAGATAGATATTCTTTCTCGTAAGTAAATAATATACACAAATGAGAAAATGATTATAATATAGATATATCATACTCCTTAAACTTATACAGAATTGGAGGGTACCTTGGGATGTGACTAGCGATCCCCCTTTCTTGACAGTTGATGTTGGCTTTGTATAAAGACAACCAATCCATGCCCTGTATTGAATCGAACTCCACAAAAGGAAGTAAGACATGATTTTATGGGAGGTACAATCCAAAAACATTGAATGCGGAGTATTTATATACTTGGAAGAAATAATTCCCCCATTTTCTATTCTCATAGAAAACTCAACCTTCATATATTTAGGTGATGTTTGAATAGTTCTACTAAACATGAATGATTTTAAAGAATGTATATAACTAGAATAAAATAGTGAATTTTATATTCTTGAATGAATAACCAGTGTACCAATTAGCACATAATTATTAAGTTCCACCTCAGTAGTTGTGATAACTTATTATCTTCCTTTCTACTGTTGGAGTTGGTGGCCTTGAACCAACTACTTTGTACATTTTTCATTAAATAAACATCTTATCACATCTTGATTATTCTTCTACATGAAAATGCATGTTATAATAACCCAAGGATAGTTGTTGCGTTAAAGGGTCATAGCGGATCCCTGAAATGATGAGAACCCGAAAGTGCCATAACACTGTTCTTGAAAATATGTTATATGGGAGGATGATGTTATTTGAGAGGCACAAATAATTCAGGCCATTAGGGGTGATGACTCATAAAACTTTGAGGCACCTTCTAATGGTGTGCACCCTTGGTAATATCTAGGAGGATATTATGAGAACGAGACCCGCCAGTAATAAATCCACATTTCATGGTGTCAATGGATGTTCATATATGCGGACGTGTGTATTGGTATTATACTTTAATATTATTATTAATGGGTATTACAACTCATGTACTTAGATGTATTGAAAAAAATTGTGACGACACACTATTCGCAATGAGGTAGGATACGTTGTGTTCATCACGAGTAAAAACACATTAATAGATAATACAAGAAAGGAACTATTCCTTCTATTCTATAATGAAATTAGATATCTCAGGCCCTTTGATGGAATTGATATAGCCTATGTAAATCCCTATACATGGTAAAAAATGGGAAAGTTCAATTCTGAAAATTCAAAGAACGAATAATCGAGAAGATGAGTTGATGGCACTGGCATGAATCCCACTATATTAGAGATATCTATACAAAGGTATTATATTACACGGTAAGCGTTCGTATGAGGTGACACGTAATTGCAGCGTTAACTTCTTTCTCTATGGGTGATTTGGCGTGTTTCTAGAAGTTATCCTTTGACATTAGGCAGGCTCCGCCTACTGACACTGAGAAAGAGGCCTATAGGGTCACAAACTAAATGTGTCCATGTATCTCAGTTAAATTTTAATTTAACAAGTTAAATAATGATTATTTTCGACTGTGGTTTAATAATTATTTAAGGATGCCTGATCACATTTATTTCGACACTATTTATTTGAGAGAATTTATTGAAGGTGAAATAATATATATATAAGTGAGTAATGATGTTACATTTATTTAAGAAATAAATAGCCATTACTCAATGGTCTAATAAATGTGGTGGAATAAATAATGAAAATGGAAAATAAAAGTATAAACCGTGTATATTAAATATACATGCCGTGTAGTTTTATGGAAAATGGGTACACACCATGTATTAATGAGTACATGCCATGTAGTTTTTCCAGTCGGGATTTTGAGGATATAACATGGTTTTATTAAATGATATTTATTATAATCAGTGTGGGTGCTTGTCAAGGAATTCATAATTCAAGATGGGGATTTTCAATAAGAGTTAATGCAATAAAAAAACGTGTAACACATTTATTTATTGTCATAAATCTATAACCTCAAAATTGATTATAAATATCCTAACAACCCCAACAATTTTCTCCAACAGTTGTGCACAACAATTCTGGAGATTTATTTCAAGGACGAAAGAACTACTTCCTCCAAGAACACTCTCAAAACCGAGAGAGATCATCCTCCATCAGATCAAGGAGATCGAAGGTGGACATCACAAGCGATGGTTTTTTTTTGCACTAGCACCTGGAGATCCCTTCGGCGACGTCCAGTGATACATGGCACACATGTGGATCACCACTAGAGGAAACTTACACTTGGATTCCATGACACAATGACAGATCACACGATCATGACCGGAGACATCAATGAAGAATGAATTCCACCAAGGTAAATATTGCTAATTAATTAAATTAATTATAACCAATATATGATGATCCTATCTATATGGTTCCAGGACTCCCTCTTTTGTTTTTCATTCGTTATTCTATTATAAAGATCTGGTGTTTTATATCGTGATGGATCTTAGTTTGAATGTTGTTTGATGCTAAAATTAAAGTTGGGTCACCCCACCAATGCGCTTCCACTGTGACCGGAACCTACAAGTTGTATCAGAGGGGTCATATCGTAGATTATAATTATTTAGTTTTTCATTTGTGATTTATGCATTTAATAATATATTTGTTTCAATTCATGTTAATCGTTCTTTAAATCTTAATCTCGAGATCTGTTCCTCTCTATCGTCTCTCGTTCACCATACATAATCGACCTTTTCTTTTAATTTTGATTTAAATAAAATGGGGGATCTTATCCAGAGAAGCCAAACATTCCTGGCCATACAACATGAGAATATACAACGTGTATTTGTAAGTACACACTGTTTATTCTAGGTTCATGCATCAGACTGGTCCACCAAATCAGGCCATGTATTGATCCTATCAAAGAAATTTATGACACCGTGTGTTGACTAGGAATAGGTGGCACACGGTTTCCAGATTACACGCTGTCTGGTCCAATGAACACGATGTGTAGTCCCTTTGGGTTAGGGTTGGACCACATACCCCATACACGATTTTCCCAGTTGGAAACCATGTAATATGGAAACTACATAGCGTGTGTCCCACTAAACACGCTGTGTACTCCGAAAATTTCTGAAGTACATTTACACGCCATTTCCTCGGGTGTGTACTTCGTCTGGACGGTGAAGAAAAGTACACATTGTGTAGTCGGAACTATATGTTGTGTACTCACCCAAAATATGCAGATTTATTAATAATTTATTATTATATTATACAAAACCTTAAGACATGTACCATGGTGCAGGCATAAAGGTGAGGCACAACACGTCATATGTGTTTTATATATATGTGTTTAATTTAACATCTGCGTAATGAACGAGATTTCACTGGGTCGCCTCCAAGGTACAAGTTACGTATAAGGATATTTTTAATATATTTAAAATTATGATAGATGAGAATCTCAAGGAAATTCTGAAAAAAGGGTTTTAGATAAAAGGATTGATTAGTTAAAGATAATTAATTGATTTGAGCATGATTTATCTTAAAAAAGAACGATTAAAGAATTGAATGCCAGCTTTATTTATGCATAAATATTGTTTCATGTATGAATGATCATGAGCTAGACCAAGACCATTGTATGTGAATGGTTTCTTTTAATTAATTTATTTAAATTAAATTTGTTGGCCTGTGAGCCTTCTCCTCATTAATATGTAGGGCCTGTGCGCCCAAGGATTATTTTATGTGAAACCCCCTTTTTACCCATCACCTGTGTGTGAGATTAATGCATATTCAATGGATGGTGCTTCCAAGATAGTGGAGGCGGATCAAGATAGGATCCATGGAGAAACCAATCCAAGGAGATACAAAGGTAGACAGGTGGAAAGCTGTAAACACGAACCCGAAAGGTTCATGGTGTTTCTTCCCTAGGTCTTGGGTTAGTTTATCAACCACTAGATAAAATAACCAATAGAACAAGCTCCTGATCATACCATTTATTTTATATCTATTAGTTTCATGTTTTATTTAATGTGGGTGTGTTGTCACGATCACAAAATTAATGAATCAAACAAGAATGTAAGATGGAACTAAAATAAAGATCGGCTTATGCATAAATATTATTTTAGACATGGTTAATCACTTAAGTATATCCCACTTGATATTAAAAAGAATGTAACCAATGATAATAAAATGGAAATATACATATAAGGATAAAATCCCTCAAAGAAATATTAATTCGGTATTGACTTCCACAATCTTGGTTAGAATCGAACCATAGTTCAATGTTCTTGACAACCCTAATTGGGGTACTTTCAATTACTGGGGAATTTAGTTCAAGGTTTTTGGTTGAATTGACTTAGTTCGCATGAACGGTTGACTGTCACAGTAGGAATTGGTGCGACGAAGAGGCAAAGGTTGAGGAAATCCAAAATAAAAGGATTTCAGGATTGGGGAGTCCACTCAGCAGATCAAGGAGTCGCGAGTTAATGTAGTTGGCATTTGTAATACCTACATAAAACCCTTCAAGTTTCTTGACCAACCCTTGTTGGGGTAATGCGAAGGGAAATATGGATCCTTGACACTAGAATATTCATGAAATAGAATATTCCTATGTCAATGGTGATGTCTATTGGATTTCGATAAAATAGTGGGAGACTAATAATTATTAATTTATTTATTTGTCTCAGTTTTGTAATAAAGTACTAAATCTTTTCTCATCTTAATTTATAGAAATGGGAAAAATGACTTCAAACATATCATTGATAACCATACTCGAGAAATAAATCCTTCTCACCGGAACCAATTTCCAAGAGTGGAAGAGGTGTTTACACATCATCCTTCACCACGAAAGGAAATTGTATGTGCTGGAAGAGCCTATTCCAGTTGGCCAGTGATAAGGAACTATCTCTCTACAAGAAACACATGGATGATGCAACAAATGTCCAGTGTTTCATGCTATCATCCATGTCTAATGAGCTCTTGAAGCAACATAAAAACATGAACATGTATAGCATGATGTCTCAACTTAAAGATCTCTACCAAGAGAAGGCGAGACAGGAGAGGTATGTGATCTCCAATGCTTTGTTTAAAACTATTCTTGGGGAGTCTACACCATCTTGGCCTCAAGTAGTCAATCTTATTGGCTACATTGAACGCCTGGACATCATAGGTATTAAATTCTCAGAAGAGTTTCATACAGATCTCATCCTATCATCACTTCCCAAGACCTTCTCTGGATTTATGGTCAACTACAACATGAGCAACAAGGAGAAGAGTCTATCGAAACTTCTGACGTTGATTCACCAGGTAGATAAGGACATGGGGGGTGACAAACTCGTAGTGCTTATGGTGAATAGGAAATGGAAGGACATGGAAAAGGTGAAAAAGACTTATAAATGGTTTGAAGCCCCCGAGCGTCATCCCTCCAAGAAGGGGAAGATTCCAAGGCAGAGCAAGGAATGGGAGGCAGTTTGTGTTTCATGTGGCAAGCAAGGACACTAGAAGAGGAACTAAACCCAGAAGTGTGGGGATGCTAAAGGTGTGTTTGTTATCCGGTGTAATATTTCTATTTCTACACATTGGGTATTAGATACAGCTTGTGGGGCACACATCTGTATTCAAATGCAGGAACCATGTAGATTTAGAATGACTGCCAGAGGATAGTTGGATATTTGAGTTTCCAATGGCGCAAGGCTGGCTACATTGGCTATTAGTGATTAATACCTCTCATTGTCGACTAGGATGATTTTGGTTTTATATAAGTGTTATTATGTTCCTAGTGTTACCAAGAACATAATTTCTGTATCTTGTTTGGATATAGATAGATTTATTTTCAAGTTTTGAAATAAAGTTTTTCTCTTTTATAAGAACAATGTATGTTATGGTGTGGCACATTTAAATAATGGATTTTATGTATTAAATTAAGAAAACCAGGTGTTGTAAATCAATAATGAACCAAACTCACATGACTCAGACATCACCTAGTTGTGGCATCACGATCTCAGTCATGTAAACGAGAAGATTTTGACAAATCTATGCCAAAATGGTTATTTAGACTCTATTGATCTAAAACCACTTGATAGATGTCATGCATGTTTACAAGGAAAAATGACAAGCCTCCCTTTGGTGGACAAGGTGAAAGGGAAACAGATCTTCTATGATTGGTGCACACGGGTGTGTGTGGATCATTTCCAGTATAATCTAGAATTGGATATTCTTACTTCATTACTTTTAATGATGATTTGAGTAGATATGGCTATGTTTACATAATGAGTTAAATTAGAGTCCATAAATAAATTTAAGGAATTCAAGAATGAAGTAGAGATTCAGCTTGGTAAGAAGATAAAGAAACTTCTATCAAGTCGAGGTGGAGAATATCTAAGCCAAGAGTTCATCGATATTCTACTAGAGTTTATGATTCTATCTCAGCTCACACCTCCTTATACACCATAGTGGAATGGTGTTAGTTAAGGGAGGAACCTCACCTTGTTGAACATGGTGAGGTCAATGATGAGTCATGCAGATCTTCGATTATCCTTTTGAGGATATGCATTAAAAACTGCAGCATACACATTAAACCGAGTACCAACTAAGGTGGAAAATGGAATTCCTTCCGTGCTATGGAATTGAAAGAAAACCATTTTGTTGCATACAAGTTTATGGGGATGTGAGGAATTTTTTAAGGCCTTCTCAGGCAACAAACTAGCACCTCGGGGAATGAGGTGTATATTAATAGGATATCCCAAGGAAATGAAAGGATATTACCTATATAACCCTTTAGACAAGAAAGTGAATGTCGCCAGACAAGTCGTCTTTCTTGAGAGGTAGCACATCCTCAAGAAGGATAGTGGGAGCAAGATTGACATCAATGAAGTTGATGATCAAGATACATAGGAGTTGGTACAAGAACAAGTTCCACAGGTCCCCGTGGAAGAGGTTCCACAAACACAAGTACTACGTAGGAGCTCAAGAGAGGTAATGGAACCAGAGAGATTTGGTTTCCTAGTAACCAAGGATGGTGAATCTTTATTATTGGAAAATTATGAACCTCTATCCTACAAGGAATCAGTAGAAAGCTCAAAAGATACAAGATGACTAGAAGCTATGAATTCATGAGATGGATTCCATGTACGAGAACAAAGTCTAGGTTCTGGTTGATGAGCCAGTTGATGTAATGCCTGTTGGATACAAATGGGTATTCAAGAGAAAAATGGACATGGAAGGTCAATTTAGCACCTATAAAGCAAGGCTAGTGGCTAAAGGATTCAGACAGCATCAAGAAATTGGCTATGATGAAACATTTTTTCCAGTTTCCATGTTTAAATCCATAAGAATCATACTTCCCATAGAAGTTTACAATGACTATGAGATTTGGTAGATGGATGTCAAAACAACCTTACTTAATAGGAACCTTCAAGAAGTTGTCTATATGACATAACCAGAAGGGTTTGTGACACTAGGTGAAGCCAAACGGGTTTGCATGTTCCAAATATCCATTTACGGATTAAAGAAAGCATCCAGGTCATGGAACATTTGATTTGATGAAGCCATAAAAAATATGGGTTCATTAAGAACGAATGTGAGCCATATGATTATAAGCGGTTGAATGGGAATGTGATCGTTATCCTAGTATTATATGTTGCCAAAATATTTCTTATTGGAAACTATGTACCAGTCTTACGGTCAGTTAAAGACTGGTTGAACATGTTTTTCTTCATGAAGGACTTGGATGAAGTAGCCGACATTCTAGGGATCACGATTATTTGTGATAGATCCAAGAGGCTTCTTGGACTAAGTCAAAGTACATATATTGACTAGATACTAAAGGTATTTAGTATGGAACAATACCAGAGGGGATTTGTTCCAGTGTCACATGGCCTATATATTTCTAAGAAAACATATCCCGAGACACAATAAGAGAAAGATATAGTGAGTAAGATCCCTTACACTTCATCTATAGGATCCATCATATATTCTATGTTATGTACCAGGATTGATGTTGCCTATGCACTGAGCATGGTAGGCAGAAATCAAGAAGATCTAAGAGAATAGCATTGGACTGTGGTTAAGACTATCCATAAGTATCCGAGAAGAACTTAGGACATGTTACTGGTGTATGGAGGAGACGAGAAGCTTTTCGTCGGAGGATATGCTGATGCTGGTTTTTAGAAAGATCAGAATGATCTAAAGTGGCAATATGGATATGTTTTCTGTCTCGATGGAGCAGATGTGAGCTAGAAGAGTTCATAGTAGCCAGTTTTCATCGATTCTATAGTAGATTCCGAATATATAGCGGCTTCAGATGCACCCAAGGAAGTCGTCTGGATTCGTATCTTTTTCCAGGATCTTGATGTGGTGCCTAGAAGTAAAGATCTCATTACATTGTATTGTGATAATAATGTAGTAGTCGCTCTTGCAAAAGAACCAAGGTCACATCAACAAACAAATAACATACTCTGAAAGTATCACCTCTTGAAGGATTTCTATCAAAGGGGTGAAGTTGCAGTGAACATAGTGTCCATGAAAGATAATGTGGTGGACCCCATGACTAAATTCTTATCTCTACAGAAGCATGAATATCATGTGGGAGTTAGCGGGTTAAAGGTTATTAGCAGTTGGCTCTAGTCCAAGTGGGATTCTATTGGAGATGGTGGCCTAGAACCAACTACTTTGTACTTTATTCATTAAATAAACATCATATCACATCTTGATTGTTCTTCTGCATGAAAATGCATGTGATAATGTTCCAAGGATAGTTGTTGTATTAAAGGGTCATAGAAGATCCCTGATATGATGAGAAACCAGAAGTTCCATAACACTGTTCTTGAATATATGTTCTATTTCCAGATGATGTTATTTGTGAGACACAAATAATATAGGCAATTAGGGGTGAGGAATCATAATACATTGAGGCACCTTCTCATGGTGTGCACCCTTGGTAATATCCATGAGGATATTATGATAACGGTACCCGCCTGTAAGAAATCCACATTTCCGGGTGTCATTGGATGTTCCAATCTTTGGACATGTGTATTGGTCCTTAGACTTTAAGATTATTATTAATGGGTATTACAACTTGTGCACATAGATATATTGACGAAAACTATGAAGACACACTGTTCGCAGCGAGGTAGGATACGTTGGGTGCGTCATGAGTAATACCGCATAAATAGATAATGCGATAAAGGATTTGTTCATTATGTTCCATAACAGAAGTAGATATATCAGGCCCTTTGATAGAATTGATATAGACTAAGTAAGTCCATGGCCATGGAACGGAATGGGAAAGTTCAATTCTGTAAAGTCAGAGAAAGAATAATCAAGCACATGAGTTGATGGCACTAGCATGCAACCTGCTTTATTAGAGATATCGAGACGAAGGGATTATATTACATGGTAAGAGTTCGTATGAGGTGACACATCATTGCAGCATTAACTTCATTCTCTATGGGTGCCTTGGCGTGTTGCTAGATGCTAACGTTGGACTTTAGGCAGGCTACGCCTTTCCCACTAAGAAAGAGGCCTAGAGGGTCACACACTAAGTGTTTCCATGTATTTTAGTTAAATATTAATTTAAAAATTTAACTAAAGATTATTCCCGACTGTGGTTTAATAATTATTTAAGGATAACCGATCACATTTATTTCGACACTAGTTATTTGAGAGAATATGTTGTGGGTGAAATAATACATTTATTAGTGAGTAATGCAGTTATGTTTATTTAAGAAATAAATATCCATTAATCAAGGTACAATAAATGTGGTGGAGGAAATAAAGAGAAATGGAAATGAAAAGTACACGCCGTGTATATTAAATATACACGCCATGTAGTTCTTTGGAAAACGAGTACATGTCGTGTATTAATGATTACACACCTTGTAGTTTTTCCAGTCTGTATTTTTAGGATATAATTTTATTTTATTAAATGATAATTTTTATAATCAGCGTGGGCACATGTCATGGAATTAATAATTCGACATGGGGATTTTCGATAATATTTAATGAAATAAATAAAACGCGTAACATGTTTATTTATTGTCCTAACTCTATAACCTCAAACCTGATTATAAATATCCTTACAACCCCAACACTTTTCCCCAATCATTGTGCACAAAAATTTTGGAGAATTATTTCAAGGCCGAAAGAACTAGTTCTTCCAAGAATTCTCTCAAGACCGAGAGAGGTCATCTTCCATCGGATCAAGGAGATCGAAGGTGGACATCACAAGAAAAGGTTTTTCTGCACTAGCACCCAGAAATCCCTTTGGTGACATCTAGAGATATGTGGAACATGTGTGGATCACCACTAAAAGAATACAACACTTGGATTAGATGACGCAACGACGGATCACAATATCGTGACCGGAGACATCAATGAAAAAAGAATTCCACCAAGGTAATTCTTGTGAAATAATTAAATTAATTATAACCAACATATGATTATCCTATCTCTATGGTTCCAGGACTCCCTATTTTGTTTTTCATTCTTTGTTCTATTCCGATGATCCGGAGTTTTATATCATGATGGATCTCAGTTTGGACGTTATTTAACGCTAAAATCAATGTTGGGCCTCCCCACCAAAGCACTTCTATTACGCCCGGAACCTACAACTACCTTGTATCTTGTGGTTGTTGATTTCCTCCAACAACCCTCGGATTAGAGGAATGATTTTCATATTTCCCATGTTCAATGTAGTTGAAACAACGCACTAAAGACATAGTGTTAATTTTAACCATCATTTCATCTTCCAAATAAATGGGATTCTTCATATCCCATCAGAAACTATTTTCCAGATACCCCATTATTCCACAATTGATACATTTATTAGTTCCCTTGAGATAGTTCCCATGATGCTTCTTCACACAATTTTGACATGTGGAATGTCAGGGTTTCATTCAATCTTGAAATTTAACTTACTATCATCCCATATTAAAATTTATTTCCCCCATTTTCTCTATAGGCCCACATGATCATTAAGAGTGGCCAATATCCATTTCATCCGTAACAGAATAATATAAAATCCCTCCATCGCTATCAGAGTCTTGAATCACTATCTCTTTCCATAGACTTGGATTTAGTCTTCTAGATAAGTTATCCACCTTTATTTTAGTGTTCAGAATAATGTTGAGGTATATATTGAATGATTTGTGATGTTTTCCTCATACTTCCAAGAAGACTGGTGTTTATTTTAAATCATTCGAAAGAATTATTATTCCATATTGAGTTAAAGGGTTCAAGGAAAATATTTACTAAAAAATATTTAACAGAATTACTTCTAATCCATTAAATCAATATCATCCTTCTAAATTGAGTTCATGATCCTTGATTACCCCTGATCATCTTCCCCATAAAAAAAATAAACATCCATCACAAAATTATATTCTTATGACAAGCAGAGGACAAGGAAAATATTCTCAATAGTGTTAGTCTATTGTTCAGTGAGGATGGGATCTAAAGTACCACTAAACATGGGAGTCTACTTCAACATAAAGGATTCAGGAACAACCTTCTATTTATATGGATACGAATGGTGTTCTACACTATTCATGTTATTATATATATCTTGATCCTACTAAAAAATTATTGTCTATAATTTTTTACCACTCCTTCCCATTATATCTTCTAGTACATTGGAGATGTCATCACATTTCCTAACACATCAGTTTTTTGGAACAGGTTAAGCTATTTAAACCCATTAACTAATAAAATAAAGTACAACTATGGGGGCTTCAATACTTATCTAAAAATTATATAGAAAAAATTTGTTATCATAGTGTTATAAAAATATAAATGAAAATCAAATCCTAACATGTTATTGCCTTTGTCACAATCTAGGTTATCCGTAGTGAAAGAATTGTCCCTAGGGTTCTTAAATATTTTTTCTAATCCTAGTCTACAAAAAATAATTCCAATATTCCTCTGATATTAATTATAATAAACCAAGACTTTTACAAAAAATATTATATGATTTTAGTCATAACTATCCATCAAATACACACCAATGATCTAAATTCTAATGTCTTTAGAAGATTAGGTAAGTAAAAATAAATACTTGGAACTAATATAATTAGTATTTTTTATCTTCTTAATGAGCTCCAAACATAATTTTATCAGTTACATTAGTATAGGATAACCATTAGAAAACATGATCAAAGAGATGAGAAAAAACTCATAATATGGGAATGAGTGTATCAATAATGCATAAAACATGGGTTATAAGGCATAACATGATGAAATACAAATACAGTTGAACACAAATAAACATATAGAAGATTAACATATAGATCATGGGATCATGTAATCCTATAATCCTACAAATTTGGAAACAAAATAAAACATGAAATAAGAATGATTGAAGACTAACTTCAAAGACCATTGAACATGCAGGATCCTGAGTAAAGGATGACTATAAAGACCATTTCACATGGAGGGGCATGAGTCAAGGCAACCACGAATATATTTACCTATGATGCATCATGAGGTTAAATATTAACCAATTCATTGGATTTCAATCTGGGTTAACTTGTCATAATGTGTTCATAAATATTTGTGCCACATGAAAAATAATTTATAAGGAATCAAACATAAGCATATGGGATTTCCAGGGAAAGAATTGGGTATTATAATCATGTTAAAAGGTATAAAAAATGGAATACCATAATGATTTCCATGGATGAATGAATTTAAATCATAAATGGATATTAATAATGCATAATAATCATATATCATGATATGTGATGTCAAACTGAAGTGTGAACATTTAAAAAACCTGTTTAAGAAATATTATAAAGAAAAAAATTTCATGAAATTGAAGTAAAATATTAAATACTAATTAGAAATTGGAAATCCTAATTTTTTGTATAAAACCAAAAAATTACGGAGGAAAGTTTTAATGATTAAATTGGTGATTTTATAAAAATAATGCTGGATAAAAAAAATATTATGGGGTGCACATGCAATTGGGTAATAAATTGGGAAGTTCCATTTTATTTTGATTCTTTATTAGGAAGAGTTGAGATGATAAAATTATAAAACATTCATTTATCCATATAATAAAGAATAATTGAGCTAGGTAAATGAATTTGGAACATAAAAAAATAATGTAGGAGGAGTAAATAAGATGAAATAATAATTTCATCAGGGTAAAGAGAGAGGAAGTCTATCCCAAAGGAAAAAACGGTGGTTCTAAGGGAATCCCCTACTTTATGTCTAAAATTGTTCTTCACATGAACTCAATGTCCTGGATAATAAAATTAAATAAATAAATTAATTAATTCATATCACTTCCTACATGTATTTTATTTATTATAATTTTAGTATGTTCAATTATTATTATTTTCATTAGTAATAAAATACAATTTCATATTTCATGAGTGTTAATTTCCTTTGTTTTCATGATCATTTCACCTGTACACATGTATAGAAAATCATGTAAAATGAGAAACATTTTTTATAATTTAAATTACATTATTTTAATGAAAATAAATAATATTAAATGGTCTTATATATCATTTTTACATGTAAAAGGATGATTTAATAGATAAAATTTTAATGATAATCGTTTCGATTATTTTGGTGTTTTTCGATCATCGAAAAAATATTTTAATATTAATTATTATTATGTTTATATACAAGTTAAATATAATTAAATAATGTGTAATAAATATATTTTATTCTATTTTATCCAAAAAAATATTTTTATTACCATCCTTGAAGGTGGTAATGGAAAGTGAAAACATGTCATCCTTGAATACAATAAATCCACACATCATAGACGATGTTTTTATTTTTATAACAAAAGGAGAGGGGAATATAAATATTGAAGAATTTTTAAATTGAAAAAAATAACATTATATTATATAAATTATTCTACACTAATTAATTCACTAGGATAAGTGGATGTAACGAGAGAAAAAAAAGAAAAAAATTTTAAAACTAATTTAAAGAAAAGGAAACAAGTTTCTTACCTCTATAATTATTCTCATTGAGACCCTCTTTGAGCAACTTTATTTTAGAAATTTATTGAAAAAAATGATCCCATATGATGTGGAGAGACTTGGGATGTGGTTTTGGTAAAATTTGGACAAGATTCTGTTCATTATACGTGTGAGGAACAATGTTATTGGGGTTGGTATTTATAGTGGATGAGAGGGGTCTTTTTTATTATTTTATTCATTATTCCATATCACAGCTCAAACTATCAAAAATGTTGATTATTGTAACTAAATACAATATATAGTGCATGTGATATTGAACCAATGGTGCTTTCATAATCCATATATCATACATGACCATATAATTCAGGTATTTAGCTTATACCATAAATTGTCGTATTAAAGTATTTACCAAAAATTCAACATTTTTTATAAAAATGATAAATTAACCCTTACAATTTTTTGATGTGTATAATTAAAAAGTTAACTCAATTTTATTAAAATTATTTTCTAAATATGATAATTTTAATTTTTAAAATAATCATTTAATTAAAAAATACAAATTTTATGATTATAAATGATTTTCAAACACATTGAAAAATTAAATAATGTCTCATAAAATTATCTTATAACCATAAATAAAAAATATTTATTTATGAATACATTTTATGAAAATAAATTGTATATTATAATATTATACTAATTATATAATTTTAAATATATATTAGTGTTTTATAAAAATACAAACAACTAATTTATAAATTTAAAAACATTTATTTACTTATACTTTGAAATAATTATATCATATTTTTCCATTATAGGATTCCAAAATTTTATTTATACTATAATAGGCGAGGTTACTATTCTACTGGATGGTTTACTATTCCTAAGGTTCATATTACTATTCCAATGGAAATGTTACTATTACATTGGATTAGGTTCCATAATTTCTATAAATACCTATTATTTCATTCATTACTTATTTATAATGATTTTATTCTGTTCTCTATATGATTTTATGTGATTTATAATATCTGAATTTATTATTTTATGTGAAAATTATTTGAGAGAATTCTAGGCCATTACAAAAAATTATGAGTTATATCTTCTCCCAAAAGATCTGAATCTCCAACATAATAATTATGTGTAGTAAATACAATATTTTGATTTTGGCATTACCTACACACCTTGTATAGTTATTTTCAATGATGATTATTTGATTAGTAACCTTCTATCCTATTCAATTAATGAATCATTAGAATAGTGGAATCTGATGGCCCTCTTTGAACAGTTACATTTGAGAATTTGGGAGAATGAGTCCAATGTTGTTTCGGATAGAATGCACTTAACCTCCCCTCAAATCCTAATGGTTCCTCAGAATTAGATGTTTTATTATAAATTTTATGTCATTGTTTTTTCTTCTCATAGTGGGGACATAATTGGTGTGTGGTTACTCTCTATAGACAGTATCCTCTTTTTATAGGATTAGTTTTTTGTGCCCTAGTCTATGAGAAATTTCATGATGGGTGACTACCATAGTTCCCATTTTGTTGTGAAATATGGTACCAAAATGTTGTTCTATGATATGAGGTGATAATTTAGGTTTATTGGTATGAAATGAGGCATCATAACCTTTATATATCAACAGAATATTCTCCAACATGTCAATGTCGAGCACTAGAAACCTTTAAGATTACATTAGAAGCTTCTAGTACCTACTTGGAAGTGGGATGATATTTCCATAGACTTAGTTGCTAAGTTGTCCTGTACCCATTGAGGGAAGAAAAAAATAAACTTTTTTATTGATTGTCTGGCCAAATCAACTCACTTATATATAAATTATAGATATAGACAATGATAAAGAATTGTGACCTCTATATTTTCATTGGATTATCATATTACATGGAGTTCCATCTGGTATAGTCTCGAATGGGGATCCTTCTTTCCCTTCTCACTTTTGGAGAGTCCTACAAGAGGAAATAGGTTCCTAGTGTCAATTTAGTATCTATTATCAACAATAGATACATGGTAAGACAAATTTGGTTAGTTAAAATATAGAACACTGGCTGTGTGATTACGTTATTGACTTGTTTAGAGATTTTTATGACCATCATGGACTGGTTGAGTTTTGTTAAAAAATACTTACAAATCTACTATCTAAATGGTTTCATTTGAGGAATTTCATCTAACTCTTTATAGATATGAAATTTTTTGGTCGGAGATTAGTGAGACTTCCTTTGTAGTATCATGTTTGTTCAAAGAGATAATGTTGAGTATTCAATTGATTTAACTGAAGATGTTGATGCCATAGAGCCTGTATAAATACAATACTAAATGTTTTCAATGAACATAAGTATTTTGTTTATTGTTTTTTTGAGTTTCAACTCTGTTTGGTCACAAAAGTCATCAGAAATTGTGAATGATTGTTCGGATGATTGTTGTTCCTTTTGAAATTTGGAGAGAGAGGATAAAGTAGCCCACCATTTAGAATATCCACCACAATGTACATATATCCAAAAAAATGTTTCAGGTTTATCATCTTCAAAAGTATCTTTCTAACACTACTCATATTATAACCCGGGATAATCTTGATGTTCAGCCTGATTTATCCATATCTAAGAAACCATCATGGATTTTTATTTCTGAGACCAAGGTTTTTCGTGGTAAGATGACTCCTTTGGTCCATTTTATTTGGAAGCATTGTTCTAATTAACATGATATATGGAAAAATGAGTCACTAATGAGATTTTATTGGCCTAAACACTTCAATATTGAATTTTTATGATATGATTTCTCGGGAGATAACGTTTTTATACTTGGGAGGTTCTAACATCTCATTACCTTCTTTCAAGAACATATTGACTCTAATTTTTATAAGTACGAAGCCATAAAAATTACATAATATATTTAATTAAACTATAATAAAATTATTATATTCTGAATTATATTTGTAGTTTATAGTTTTAGATAATTAGGATATCATTCATAAATATCAATGCATAAGCATAAAAAGTGGATAATACCAAAACAATTTCCATTTCTTCCATAATAAAAAAAATTAATGAAAAATGAATTACTTTCAATATCTAGAAGTTCATTTATTTTCTAATACACAATCATAATCCCTATGGAAAAATCATTAAAACATTGGATGAGAACAAAATGATCTGTAGGGGACACAAAAAGAGGGAAAGAAATTTTTTTTCCATGAATACTTATGCAAAAATGAAATCAATTTCACAAGATATACTTCTCCCCTA
Organism: Viscum album; assembly: GCA_963277665.1. NCBI lineage: Eukaryota > Viridiplantae > Streptophyta > Magnoliopsida > Santalales > Viscaceae > Viscum > Viscum album. Next base: position 561,681,966 of record OY728142.1, on the reverse strand, counting down.
TAAAGAATCATATAAATAGTTTCTAAAAACATGATATTTACCTAAAATATAAAAAAATAAATACCTCAAATTAATATTTTGATATTACATACATAATATTGTAACCATCATGACCATCATATGATATTTAACCCTCATGTATACCTTTCAATTTAACCATCATGACTACCTTATGATGTAACCCTATGGGATACCTTATGTTTTAACCATCGCAATTGCACTAGGAGTAACAATATTGATGAACTCATACATATACATACCCAACTCATTGGAAATAGATATAAGTCACACCCATCATCATCAATAATTCAAAAGAACCAAAACATAATCATAAAACAGTAATACTTGAATTATAAAAACAAATACTTTTTAATTTTGTAAAACTAAATATTTTAAATTGGATTTTGAATGAAATGACTATTTCCTTAGGTTCGTCTTACTTCGACATGTTCAACCCTCCACTTGAATTATACTCCTTGAGTACCTCTTTAAAGAACTTTGTTTTTCATTTTTTTGAGACCAGTAGTTTGTGGACATAAGGAAGAGGCTTTGGAAACTAATTTGGTATAAATTAAAGAATAAAAAATTCTTTATGGTTTGAGTATAAGAGGTGGTGAGGGGGGTGGAATTTATAGTAGAGGAGATAACTCTTTTTTATATTTTATTAATTAGTTTATTATTTTGGGTCATGACAATGAATAGTTTAAGAATTATCATAAAATTTATTAAAATAATGAAGGTATTTTCAAGATCTTGGTTCTTACATCATCCACATCTCATGGAATAGTGTATTTAGCTTATAATGTATATATAGTGTAAATTATTGTATTTTACTGTTTACTAAAAATTCAACTATATTAGAAAAATAAAAAAATTTAACCTCTCATGTTTTAAATGTGTATATTTCAAAAATTAACTCCATTTTCTAAAAATAATTCTTTATATATGTAAAATTAGATATTTAATTTAATTCATCATTTACATGACAAATATCAATTTATAAAATTATAACTAGTTTTATGAAACATTTAAAAATTAAAAACGGGATCATAAAATTACCTAATAATTATAAGAAATTAAAATAATTATTTAAAAATTTATTTTATGTGAATAAATTTTACTTTAACTTATAATATTAATTAAAAAATTGTAAATATAATGTTATATGTCATATAAATGGAAATACCAAATGTATCATATTAAAAACATTTATTTACATAATCCATGATAAAAATATATCATATTTTCAATTATAATATACCTAAATTATATTTATAAATTCATACCTTATGTTACTATTTTATTAGTATAGATGCTTTAATTTATATAAATGCCACTTATTTTATTACACATTTATACAGGATTTAACTCTAAAATCCCTAAATGAAAATGTATTATTTTATATATACATTTGTTGTTAAATTATTCCCACATTAAGAAAATTACATCCTCTTAAATTTTATTCACTTATTACGAAATTGAGGATACCTTTATTTCAGAGCATTTTTTGATTCCCATATCGCTTCTTCAGCCATCTAGTTGCTTCACAAAACCTTAACTTGGTAAATTAATGAATTCTGCAATTCTTTCTTTCTATGATCAAGAATATGAATAAGATTGTCTTCGTAAGAAATATTCTCTTATATCTAAACTAAATATGGGCTCAAAACATGATATGAATCTTACACATACATTCCTGAATTCAAAACATAAAAAAATCGGGTACCAGAGATAAACCCAGAAGAAATAATATTCATTATAAAAGTGGTTCAATTTTATCTATGATTTAATAAGCTTCAATTAATGATGGATTTATTTTTACTTGCATACAAAAATTGAATAACACTTTTTAATGTATATATTCAAAGTAAAATATGATCTCGTAACTCCAAAGAAAACTCTTTCCATGTATTATCTGCAAAAAAAAATCATCTTTATTTAATATGTACTCATATGTTGTTGTATCATATATATATTCTCAATCACTTCCTATACTAATTCAATTCCCAACAAAATCATTTCCTCAAAATCATCCCAAAATTATAGTGTTCAAAAACATTTTACATTAAATGACATAAGAGGTTATTTCTCAATAATATAATTAAAACTATTATTATAAAAAAACTCAAATAAATAAATATGCTGATCCAAACATCTGTGATAATCTATTGAATAAACACATAAAATATCTTCCAAATTACTAATTTTTTGGACTAACTATCCATTAGATTGAGGATGAAAGGATATGTTGAACTTTTATTCACTTTCTAACTAATTCTAAAGTATTTTTTTTGAATTTTGAAGTGAACCTATGATCATGGTAAGATAAAATGTAGAGAGGAACTCCATATTACAAAACAATATCTTTAAGGTAGAATTGAGAAAGATGATATAGGGAAAGAGTATATCGAATAGAATCGAAATGTGAAGATTTAGTCAACGAATCAATAATAACCCAAATCACATTGTTACCTTGATATGAAATTGCTAGTCTTACCATAATGACAATTGATATATTTTACCATTTCTAGTCTGGCACTAGAAAAGACTGAAAAATTATTTTATGTGTTTTTTATCTACATTAACTTGATGAAAAGTCAGGAATTTCTGGGTTAAATAATCAATATCCCTTTTCTTTTCATCCCATCAGACATACTCATGAATGTCTCAATGCATTATTGTGTTTCTAGGATGAAATGAAGATGAAAAAAATATGAGATTCAAATAAAAAATATTTCTTTAAATGGGAATCACAAGGCACACATAATATCTTTTGAAATATCAAGACATGTTCTCTATCAGTATTAAATTATGGAAAATAACAATTTTTCAACAATTATAATTTTCATAAACATGCATTATTCCATCTATTTTTCATAATTATGTTTGAAAGAGACAACTATATTGACAACTGAAAAAAAATCTTTTCTACCGCAGTAACATATAAGACAAAATTCCTCAAATCATAATTCAATGGGTCCTATTAAAATGTAACATTGATAAAGATTCATGATGTTTTCATATCAATTCATTAAGAAATTTATTCACATACCCAATATGATAATTCATCATTGAATATTAATACATTAAAAATTTATGCCATATTATTTTCCTCATGTTCAATTCCATTTCATTGAATATAATCATCAAACATTTATGGTGAGTATATATTTCACATTTATTTCCATACAAAAGATGAATCCAAATTTTTAATTCGAAAACCATATACATTAATTCCAAATCATATGTGGGATAATTTAACTCATGAGGTTTTATTTTTCTTGTAGCATAAGAAATTACTTGATCATTATACATTATAACACAACCATGCACCTTCAATGAATCATAAATGTAGATTAAAATCACTATTTCTAGAAGGTAGTTCCAAATAAACCGTTCACCAATCTTTTTTTGAGTTCTTGAAAACAAAAATCATAGTATTATATCAATATAAATTTAACCCATTTCATGTTAACTTTGTTAGCAAGATAGATAGCCATGCAATGTTCTTAATAAACTATAGATAATATCTTGTTAGTCTAAGAAATATACAAATCTCAGAAACATTTTTAGGTATTGGGAATTCATAAACCACTTTTATTTTAGTGGTATCAACTATTATTCCATGCTTATTTACAATGTTCCTAAAAAATTAATTATTGTAGAACCAAAAAATGTATTATCTAAATTTATTGTATAATATATTTTTTTATTGGGTTGCAAAAAAACCTTAGATGTTTTTATTATGATCCAAACTTTTTGGAAATAGTAGAATATCATTATTAAAATCAACAATAGACTTATCCAAATATTCTTGGATGATTTTATTCATATGATACATAAATACAACAACGGAATTTTTTAATGAAAAGGGAATAAAAAGAAATTCAGAATTCACAAATCTAGTCCCAAATGTTGTTTTTGTAATGTTATACTAGTTTACCATTAGCTGATGGTAACCAGATCTCAACACAATCTTGGAAACATTTTGATCCCCATATTGTTGATTAAAAAGTCATCTATTTGAGTCAATGGATACCGAATCTTTATAGTAATGTTATTCAACGCTCCATATTTAATGGAATGTCTCAAGGAACTGTATTTATTTTTAACAAACAAAATATTAGCACCCCATGGTGAAGTGAATGGAAAAATGAAACATTTATCAACCAAATAATTTAATTTATATTTCAATTAGAGAAATTCTAGTTGAGCCGTATGATATTGGGGTTTAGAAATTGTATTAGAATCAGGAACACTATTTTCAATAGAAAAAATGCCACATAATTAATTTACCATCAGAATAAAAGTAATATGAATAGTTCCTCTTTTTTCAACAATATTTGAAAGATAACTTTTATTTATATATTTTTATAATTTCTCAGCTTCCTGATATTTTATCAATGGTATGGGTTCATTATTTTATAAAAACTGAAACTCTTTCTCAAAAACATCTTATTTAAATCTATAACCAATCATATCAGGATAAAAATGAAATCGTCCCATATTGAAAATAACGTCAAACTATATTAAAGAATAGACAACCATAATTGCAGGTAATTTATTTCCATAAGAAACAACATTAAGACTCTTATAATGTTTTTTTTCCAAAATATTCCCCCTAGTGTTTTAACTATAATTTTTTTGCATCAATTATTATAGTGAAATTTCTAATTTACCAAAAAATTTATTTAAATTATAGGATTTTTTAGATCATGTATTAGAAAAGACATTAAAAAAATATGAGTAAAAAAAGTACCAAATACCACATCATTGGACGGCCCAACATCCACTAAAGTAAACAAAAAAATCATTTCACTTTTCTGGTTATAAAATACCATCTTTCTTATACTCATATATTTATTTTTTAATATTTTTTCATAATGAAACATCTCACCAAATTTAAAATACGTTATAAATTTTAATCAATATTATTCAAACCATCACTTTGTTCGTTTTCATTGCAATCCCGAGCGATATTGTCAATTAAACCACATCAGAAACACTTCATAGATTTGTTTAGGCACTCCCCATGATTATTTTTACCCCTCATCCAAAAAAATGGAAGCTGAATTTTCTTACCTTGGGATTTCATTTATTGTATATTACCCATATTTATATATATAACTTTTATTCTTCTTGTAGTAAAATTTTACATGATCAACAAAAAACTCCATTCCTACCCTATCATCACACAAAATAAGTTTCCCTAATATTTTGAATATATGGAAAGCCAAATCCCATTAGTGTATTGGATTTAATCATGAGTAAGAATGATTGCTCTTACTATCAAGATCCAGAATAAGATTTATAGCATAACTATCCAATCTATTAACGTTTTCTTCATACATTCCCATTTAATCCTATTACTTATATTTAAATTATAGGAATTTCATTTCCATTCGAATTCAAATCAACTTAAGAAAATATTTTTCAAATAAATGATTATTAAATTAATCTCATTCCAAGGAATCAATATATTAGTTATCCTTAATATTAATTACCACTTACCACAATTGTTTATATGAAATATAAATGGAAAATATTAAGACTATGCTCTTGATTATTAGAACACCCCACGACCACAAATATATTTTCAATGGATTTAATCCCCCCTCATGCAGCTACTGGGTTTGAATATCAATTGATAGTAGGGGGTGTTTCTCAAAAAATGATCTAGTACCATAATGACCCATTATGGTTGCTCTATATGTTCTCTTACATGGATTAGACTTCCATTGATGGCATACATCAACTGATCCATTATGGTCACAAACTACTTGGTTCCAACCCCCACCATTCCATGTTGCGGATTCAGAAGGATATCAGCCTTTCAGTGCCTTTCATCTTTAGATTCTAAAGTTATTATATAGAAAACCATAGTTAATTATAATGTTTGATATGAAGAAACATGGTCATCCTTAAATAATATATAATTTAAATATATCCATTAGGTAAAAACAATTAATTTTATTCTTTTAACTTAATCATAATCCCTAATGTTATCCAAACTGTGCTCGATTACAAACAAGAGGGACCCAACCGTAAAAATACATAATCCAGTTAATCCAACTAGAATACACTTATTACATTCATAATGATGTTTTTAGTTTATAGATTTAAATAATTAATACATAATTCATATATGTGAACCTACAAGAATATACATTGTATACTACCAAAACATTGTCGATTTCCTCCATTATAATTTTTTAATAAAACATTACTTCTTCACAACATTCATATTTTATTCCAATTTTGTCTCCCTCTTCCTTAATCCCTATGAAAACGTTTTAAAACCATAGATGAGCACATAAATATTTTTAAGGGACATAAAAATAATGAAAGATAACATTATTCTATGAATACATATACACATATGAAATAATTTACAAATGATATTATTCATACCCTTAAATAATCATATATATAGTTTCTAAAATCATGAGATTCCATAAAACATATAAACCATAAAAAGAGACCATAAATGTAACTTGGGGAATTATTTACTTGATATTGTAACCCTCACGACTACCGTATGATTTTTAACCCTCACAAATACCTTAAAATTTAACCCTAAATGCTTTTTTATAATGTAAAGCTTATTACTACCTTATGGTGTAACCATTATAGTTACACTTGGAGTAACCATATGGTGGACCTCCAACATAAACATAACCAATGCATTGGAGGGAGATATATGTCCCTCCCATAATCATAAATAATGAAAAAAACTAGAACATAATCACAAAACATGAATAATTACATAAATATAATTTATTTTTAATTTTATAAAAATATAAATTTAAAAGAGTATTTTTAAATAAAAATACCTGACATTGGGTTTGTCTTACTTTAACATGTTCAAACCTCCTCTGGAATTATTCTCCTTGAGAAACTAATTAAGGCACATGGTTTTGGAATTTTGGTGAGACCAAAAGGTTTTGGATATGGGGAAGAGGCTTGGGAAAGTAATTGGGAAGAAATAATACATGATAAAAGTATTTGAGGTACCAAGAGAAGAGTTTTTAAGGGATGGTCTTCATAGTGTTAGAGAGGTGTGTTTTTGAATATTTTATACATTAGTTTATTAATTTTCCTCAAAATTATCAATTGTATGAGTATTATCAAAAAATATATTAAAATAATGAATCTATGTTCTATGTTATGGTTATAACATCACCCATGAATGAATAAATAGTGTATTGAACTTCTAATTTATATATGCTGTAAATTTTCGTATTTTACTCTTCACTAAAAATTTAACAATTTTTAAAAAATTTCAAAAAATAACTTTATGCACTTTTTGACATCTATAATTAAAAAATGACCACCATTTTGTGAAAATAGTTTTCTAAATTTTAGATTTTTCTTTTTTAATTAACTTCATCATTTACTAAAAAAATACCAATTTTAAAATTATGATTGATTTTATAACACATTAAAAAAATATTTAAAGTTTCCTAAAATTATATATTAACAACAAGAAAAAAATAATAATTTATAAATAAAATTTATGAAAATAAATTTTATTTTAAATCATTACTTTAATTATAAAATTTTAAATAAAAAATTCTTTGTAAAAAAATATCAATACTTAATATATAATTTCCCAAACATTTATTTTCTTAATAAATGATATAAATATATTATATTTTCACTTGTAAGATGCATAAATTTTATTTATAATTTCATAGGTGATGTTATAATTCTATTATTATAGATTCATTAATTTCTATAAATACCCTTACTTAATTACACATTTAAAATGAATTTGAATATTAAATTATAGAATGAAAACAAAATATTTTAAAAGTACCATGTTTGTTACAATTTTATTACCATTTTTAGACAATTTAGAGTATTTTGAGGATGAAGATTTTTTTTCGAGGAAAAGGACATAAAATTTTAGGTTGAATTTTTTTTAAATGAAAATATCCCAAATATAAATGTATCAATGGTTTTAGAGAATTTCGTTTTTTGGTTATATAATAATTTGACATTTTTTGGGTGTTTTTAAGGAATTTTATTTTTGGGTGATGGATTCATAAATAATTTATTCCATAAATCCTAAATTTATTAATTAAATTTTATAATGTAAAAAAATTATTAAAATGTATTAGGGAAAAAATTAGTTATTCCATAATGAATGAACTTGTGTTGAAAATTCATCATCCAATATTTTTATCATAAGGTGATCACATTTTCGATGTTCGTGAATCATATTGAATTTAAATTGTAAACCCTTGATTTACAATGTAAGTGTTTTTTTACTAGTGGTTTCAATTATTATTCTCTCTTATTTCTCTTTATTACCGCTATTTTAACTCCTACCAAATCATCATGCTTTCTAGCATGCATAGTGAGCGATTTCTTCCCCTCTTGATCTGTTAGTTGGACGTTTGACCCCCAATGAGTTATCTCACTTTGGATTTCTCTATTAATCCACTACCCACATTGGAAGTTGTATGATCTCATATTTATTTAATTATATCGTAGTTAGATATTAATATTTCTAATGTATGATTTCCATTTTGTTTGATTAACCTTCATTCTTTGTATTTGGTTTCCCATTGTAGATATTGTTTGATCACTGATTACAGGTAGGTGGTAAATGTAATGACCCGGGTATTTATAGAATAATACGTTTTTGTATTTATTAATATTTGGTAATTAAATATTAATTTTACTTTCAAGGGGATTCTATGTCTAATATCATTCTCAACACGCAACAACGAGTTTCTTTGAAATCTTACATTGCACACAATTTTGAGTTATATTGAATAATAATATATTATTATTATTATTTTAAATGGTACTTAACGACTAACCATTTCATTGGATAGAATGAATATAACATACTACAATATGATTAAACATGTTTTCTAAATGTTTTTACTTTTATCCAATAAATTTTAGGGGCTTAAAATAAGAATGAATTTGATTTTAAGCATGAAATACTCTAATATTCTTTAAAAGGTCGATTTACCGCCTTTTGATGGAGAACCATTTTAAAATATAGTTTTTTTCACTTTTATATGTTCAATTTGACTAAATAGACATCTTATTTATAATGGGGACCTAATAATTTACTTTGGGTAAATTTATGGTATTTTTCAGACAATGTTCATTTTTTTATAAATATTGAAAAATACTGCATTTTAATTTAAAACTACCTTTTATTCTAATTTATATATATAGTTATATTATTCATTTTATTGGTTTTAAAGTATAACTAGATTATATTTTTACAAGTTAATCCAATTTTTGTCATTGGATGTAATTTCTCTTTGAAATTGAACATAAACAAGTTCCAATCTTTGGATAGTTATTATTTCTTAAAAACACGATTTTTTGGTTTTGACAACGGGAATTAATTTTAAATTAATTTGTAAAACTTCTATGTTTTAAATTTTAAAAAATGGTTTCATTATTTTGAATCATTAGGTCCAAATTTTTTAAATAGGTATCTTTTATTTTTAGACATTATAAATAGTAACTTTATTAAGTATTTTATTTAGGATGGTTAAATGGTAAATCTTGTAAATAAGGGCAAAGAAATAACATTAAATTACCGTAATACATGTCCTAATACTATTGAATGATACATGTCCTGCCATTGGCATCCTTGGGTGGATTTTGGAACCCCATGGGACCACTTGTTAGTTAAAATGATAATTTTTAAAAATTTATTTAACGTTTTGGGAAATGTTACATAAACATATATCTTTTAGAATTTTTTTTAATATGGGGTTATATGTGTTATATTTTCATATATAAATAGTCATTAAAAGAAAAAAAATGATTTCCTACATCATGGTATTTTTTTTAGACATCATATAAATAAATTTTTTTATGACACAATGATGATGTAATGATAACCTCATTAAATAAATTTTTTAAATAAATGAAATTATAAAATTGAAAATAAATTTATTTTGAAACTTTTTATACCATCCACAAATTTTAGATATAATTATTACTTTTTATCATTAAATTAATGATGTTTTTTTGAAATAATCATGTTGTTGTGAAGTTTTAAATTGTCATGATATAAAATGTATAAAAATTGACTTAAATGAGTTTTTAAATCAATTAATATTTAATTAAATGAGAAAATTTTCCAACAATCTAATATTTTTCTCAGCAGACATATATGATGTTAAAAATATCATTAATTATTAATTTAGGGTCTTTTATAATTTCTCGTAATATATATTAACAATATAGTATAAATATACAAGAGGACATTGTAAAAGTTAAATAAGATTAAAAAAGGGTTAAAAAAAGATAAGGATTAAAAAATATCAAAAACCAATTCAATTATTATTGGATAATTTTTTTTAGACTTATATGCACATTATATTTTAATTAACTACATTTTTTACTTTTTAAACCATAAATCATTTTATAATCAAATAATACTTTAGAACCTTCTTAAAGAGCACGTACTCCCTCTTATAAAAGGCCCCCACCGCTAACCCTGTAACGACCCGAAATTTTGAATAAATCTTGTTTCCTAGTTTTATGTGTTATTTTATTTTATTTTTATACTCAACAAAAATGTTTCATTCGATAACATGAGTATAATTAAAATGAGACTGTTGAGTTTTGACTGTTATATGACCATTGGTCAATATGACCACTGTAAACTAAACGTTTCGATTATTGTCTCTAAATACAAGCAATCTTGGTTAATTATTATAGAAAGAAGATTTTATGGCCTCACCCAGTAGTCTTGGACCGATCGAAGCCCATCTAACAGAACTTGGGAAGGAGGTAGCACCACGGGGTTTTGCTCTGGACCAAACCCAAGCCGAACATTATCGTGTGAAGCTAGAACAGAATCACTTTTGTGAGAAGTTCAAACTGATAGAAATTACTACTCATTCGAAGTTGGTCAAGCCTCCCTCGGATTCTCTCACCTTAGCACACCTCACACTTAGGTCCTATGCTGGTGTGATAAGGGGTGATGTAAGGAGACCGTAACTACCTTGTGTAAACCTTTGTTTTAAATAAAATTTTTGATTTCTTCTTATGATGAAGTTTATGAATTTTCAAATGTCCGGATAAATATAGTATGCATATATTTGATGAATTTTATAAAAAGGATATTTTAAAAATGTTTAGGTAAACCTTAAATAATTAAAAATGTGTAATGATTTTCAAAGATTGTTCTTCTACAATTATGTTCAGTACAAAATTTAGAGTCTAATAAGATCAACTTGATTTTTGAGGAATAGTAAATTATAAATAGTGATTTTATGATTAGGATTATTAATTTGTCCAAATGGATTAGTAATCTCACTTAAAGAAAGTATTAATATAATCTAGGCACCTTGATTAAGTAATGTGATTCAATAAAATGGTTAAATAACGGTTTCATACATTTTTATTCACGTATTAGTTTTTTCAGTTGAATAGTATTTTTTAATTAAAAATTTAATTAAAAATAATTATAAAATTATTTTTATAAAATGGACTTTTTTTTGAACTCAGAGCATCGATATTATGTTATGGTAATTTTGGGGGATTTTTCTGAGAAAAATGAATTCTCAGTGAATAGTGTTTTATTTAAAAAGTAAATTAAAAATATTTAGAAAATTATCATTATAAAATGGAGTTTATATTTGTAATTAGAGCATCGATATTTGGTTAAGGTGAAATTTTGGGATTTTTCTGAGAAATTTGAATTTTCGATGAAAAGTGAAAATACAGTTTTAGGGTTTCGGTATGTTTAATGACATCATAACTATGTCATGATGATGTCATGAGATATTTTAAGGGTTGGAAGACCAAAGGTGATGAATTATTGTATGGGGGGACTCATGTTGCCAATACCATGGGAAAGCCCATGGTTTTTCCAAAACCACCAATGAGGTGTCCCTTGGCCATTAATGCCTTGTCCCCTCACTTTCCCGATAAATACCAAACCATTCTCTCATCCTTTGGACTCCAAAATCATTCTCAACGAAGTTATGGTATCCTTACCTCTCATGGTGTCCTCCCAAGGTTCCCCCAAGCCCTCAAGGACCAAAACTTTGAGTTTTAAGAGTTACATTTTAAGGTAAGGGATCTGACCTCTCTCTTTCTTTTCAAGTAATCTCTTTTATGTCATTTCTTTTATACTCCATGTTATTGTGTTGGAGGATTTTATTATATATTCATATTACTTCCCTTTTCATTTTCATGTGATGAGAGACCCCATATTTTTCTCATCAATTCGTTTTAAAAATGTTTAAGTGACGTCGTTAGGCTGCCGAATTTTTAAGGGGATTCTTTCACCCTTCTCATTCTTTTCAAAATTCAACTTTCATGTCAAGTCTTTTGAAGTTACTTTTTATTATGTTGGGGTATGATCTATATATCTATCATTCTGATATTTTATTATCATATTATGTGAGACCCCATTTGATCTCTTCAATTCAGTATTTTGAAGTTTTAAGTGGCACTGTTATGCTGCCAAATTTTTAAGTGGTTCTTTCACCTTTCTCCTTTTTCAGAGTTCTAATTCCATGTCAAGTTTTACAAGTTACTTTTTATTATGTTGGGGTATGATCTCTATATCTATCATACTGATATTTTATGTTCATATTATGAGAGACCCTATTTTATCTCATCAATTCATTTTTGTTTGAAGTTTATGTGACGCCGTTAGGCTACCGATTTTTCATAAGAGAAATCTTATTTTGTCTTCCTTTCATGTTCTTCATTTCATATGGTTTATTTTCAAATTTCATTACCATGTTCATATATCCTTCTTATTCTGTCCCTATACTGTTTTATGTTCATTTATGAATGTTTGACCCATGTCCCCTCTCCTTTCAATGTTTTCTAAAACCCAGAAACATAGCCGTTATCCTGCAAAATTTTCATCTCAAAATGCCTCTGTCTTTCCTCAAAATTATTTTATGTTATAAAG